>OX421944.2:5726573-8226573 GCA_949128155.2 Xanthia icteritia | reverse complement strand
TCAACTTTAAGAATAAACTCCTATTTGTTTACCCGACACCCAGTGCAAATGTGGTGCTCCTGATTCAACCATGTCCTATGTGTTGGAGTGTCCAAGGTACACCGACACTTCTGAGGACCTGAAAACGCCACTGACATGACGCCGCGATTGGCGTGGCCACCTACTGAGCCCAACTTATCTAATATAATATCTACAATATTTTTTACCTTTGCCATCGACTCGAAAAGAAGAATACCCTATTTGTTTACCCAATTTCCGTATTGTGGTGGGACAACAATGATCCTAAAAGTTTGGCACGAATTACGTGAAAAACCAACAGCTAAGCAGCAACAACTAAAGTCTATATTTTTTTGAAGACAAGTCGTCCTTTTACCAACTATGTTGGGGTCGGCTTCCAGTCTAACCGGATGCAGATGATTACCAGTATTTTACATGGAGCGACTGCTTATCTAATCTACGGCCTAACCCATTTACTGGGTAATACGATACCTCTTGGTTGTCAGACTTTCGGGCTTCTGACGACCCGTTACGACTGTCAAAAAACAAGAGATGTGGAGAAGTTATTGTACAAATGTCCTTAGTAAGATAAACGAACTCATTTCTCGCGATACAACGATTTTATGCGACATCCGTAGTATTGTGTAAAGAGTCGGAGCTCAAGGCCTCTTTTGAGAGTGACTAGTAGTAAATAGATAGGCCCTATTTACTGACATTTCAATATATCGAAGGTTTAGAAACAGGACGACTCTAAGCGTACTACTAACTGCTATACTTCTCGAAGATTTGCCACACAAAATTGGTTTACCGAAACGCTCAATATTCGGAAAAATCCTAAGTGCTGTACCTGCCTGCTTAGTGGTTTTCACCTTCAACATAGGTTTTCCTATTTTACAATCTGATTACCACTAGCGACTCACCCCTGCATGGCACGGATGCATTGTACTGATGTGGCGACATGTCAAAACATCGAGATATCTATGTCTAAGTTAATATTGTACAGAGAAACCTTCCGGAATAAATTCTCTAAATGATGGTGAAAACCTTATCGTGTAGCGTAGCGTAATTTTGAAGAACATCGCGATCACATGGACAGACACGAAAAGCGACTTTAATTTATATGAATAGATATAGAATGCGCTGAGATAGCCCACGAAATTCGTGCCTCAACCACCACCACACTGTCATCAAACTTTATTAATTCAATTCATAAATTAATTTCAATAATCGCAGTTCCTTAAAAGCCGAGGAAAGGTCATTGAACCCTGGCAGTCATGGCGCCACGCCGTCAGCCATATTTATTTTGCTGCGCGTAATTTTAAATCTGTGATAAATCTTTAATAGTATTAATTTAAATGATGTCCTAGCATATTTTAATCTTAATTAAATGGCCAATTTTAATAAAATATTTTATCGGATAAGGATTAATAATATACTTTAGCTTCGGCAATTACAATATTTTTTAAATTAAATTCTGAAAGATAAAAATGCTTACTGTGGGTCATATGCTATCGCAGACTTTTCTGTTGATTTTGTTAAGATATACAATCCAATAGAACATATTTTTTTCCTATCTGCTACGGTTTAGTCAGCGCACGCCTTGTAGCGCTCAAAAAAGTGCCTTTTTCACGACTTGACAAAACGTCAAGTTTCAGTACCTACTACGTTTACGTTTAATATAAAATAATTATTTATAGAAGGTCCCATTAAAATAGATGGACAAACTTTTAGAAACCATTCAGACCACCAAAATAAGGACAATGGAAAAAAAAATAAGAAAAACGCATTAGATTCTTACAAGAAAAATAAATCAGCTAACGAAAATACACTAAAAATGTTGGTTACCCAATGCCATTCATAATTTTAGATCAAAATAAAATCACTTTAATCAGTGTTTTTTTTTTTGCTTGGATATCTTTGGTTAGACGTACTAAACGCTGTGTTAAAAAATTTCCATCTATTTTAATGGGACCCTGTTTAAAACTTCCGGAAAATATTCTCTAAATGATGTTGAAAACCTCTTGAAAATCCGTTGCGTATTTTAGAAGAATAACGCGGACATACAGACAAACGTGAAAAGCGACTTTGTTTTATAATATTTAGAGATGTGCATCAATTTCTCCGTTACTAATGGCATTTATATTTTTAACACGCTTATTATCCCGCGAAAATGTACTAATCTGTTCTGTTCTGGTATTATTGGTAAAGCCAATATAGGTTTTGAATTCAGTAAGCATGATATAAATTTTTCTCTAATCTCGCTCGATTGTTATTTTTATTTTGTCGTATCTGTTATTAGCTCAAAACCTTCAACAGATTTACGATTTCTCCATTCTTAGGAAAACGGTAGACCCAAACCTTCGTAACCTAACCGATAACCCAATGTAATAAATAAAGTAGCTACATTTCTTCTGTGTAGAAATCTTCAGGAATCCCTGTGGTTCTCTGCAGACTAAAGCCTACTACACCACGGTGACCGTCATGAAAAAAAACGGGGCATACATGTGTTATAAATTCAATTCCCAGAAAACACTAGTCGCGTGACATCGCAAAAAAACTGTACTCTTCACTTCAAAACATAACAGTTCTAATAGATCCCATATAAACTGCATACTCTTGTTAATAAATTAACAACAATCTTGTTATACCTATCTGATATCATAGCATAAACAATAAAATTGGCGTATATCTTCAGCCATCGTGAACTGGCCTTGTGATGCAGATCATGCAGATATCAAGTTCGTGACATGGACTAACAATTCACATTATAAATTGATAGCATGACTACGGTATGACGGCGCGCGGCGTCTAATAAAAACGCAGTTCTTAGTACTTGGCGTAAGTTATCCGGGTGAATTTATAATCAGTTCCGGAATCTGGATACAAAAAAAAGTGTAACCGCGAATTTCTCAGCACTTAGCAGCCCGGATTTTGGATTTGTGTCCGGTAAATGGCAATAAGCTCGATAGCTATTACATGGAACTTCAAAATTCTTATTCTGAATCTCCCCGATTTGGGTAATAGGTAATACGAGCGTGATTATTTTGTAGAATTCTATCTTTAATCATTTTATTAAGGATCTGGGATTCCATAGACTAAGTATGTGCTTACCTTATTTAAGTTTGAGGCAGGTTGTATTCTAGTACCTATCTAAGCCAACAGTTGTAAATTCAGTATAATTCTCAAACCAACACAAAGTTATAGTACCTATTGTAGCCGCAAAATTTTGTCAGACTTTAGATCGGCAAGTGTATGCACTATTCATTAGCATTTCAGATAATACTGCAATGAACATGATAAAATGACCTATAATAAAAATACAAAAAACCAATTTATCAAAGAAGAAATCAATTAGATTTTAGATAAAAATGTCACGCCCACTTTTTCCCAACTGCGTCCAATGAACCGCGAAAACCCTTTGGTGGAAACTTTGGAAAGTAAAAAGAAAATTCTTTACTATTGCACATTTTCTTTCAATTTTCAATCAGCTTTTAGTTTTTTTTTTTCTCCAATTTTTATTTTATCTTGTGGGACGATAAGGTCGCTAACCTATTAAATGACTTTTTCACGTACACACGGCTACACATCAAGATATACATTTCAAGTATAAGCTAACCTCGCATTGTAGGGAAATCTTATACAATACGAGATCAGCATAAACTGGAAATGCAGCAGAAAACTATTTCAAATAAGTCTATGATCAATGCACGCAATAATGCATTTTATTTCCTTCGTCACATTAGATATGAGACGGCAGCTGCAGAAAACCATAGATAATATGAAACGTGTCATAAACGCATTCCACTTGATTTACTGCCACGGTCAAGGCTTACAGCGGTAAACAATAATAAAATTGTCAGTAATTACGTTGCGAAGTAACCTAAGTATTTACGTATTTATTTAGGAATTGAGTTTTTCCTGATAAGCTTAGGCTCATTCATAATAAATGCTACGATTTTGGAGTATCTTGCGGAAATAGAATAGCAGAAGTCACGCTAAAATGAACGCTTGCTAACACAACATCACGACTGTATTCTCCGAAGGGTTAGGCAGAGGAACACCTATAGTATACCCCCATTTCGAAAGTTAAGTTTAAGTCCCATGTAATAGGGGCGAGCCTATTGCCATCAACCGAGCACAAATCCAGACTCCGGGCTGCTACTGTGAAATTTCAGTTTGAAAATCCCAATATCACTTTGCCCGACGCAGGAATCAAACCCAAGACCTCATGATCAGCAGTAGCGCTTGCGACTACTAGACTAACTAAGTAGTCCAACGTTTAATACTTACTAGTGTTTTATTAAATGTTTATGAATGATTTAATTGCTAGCCTACATCTTGTTTTGTAACACATGTGGTTTTGCTTCATCGATACGAAAAAGGTCAAGCTGCAAACTTTGTCATTCAATTTCGTTTTCGACAGCGGAATGCAATTTTTGGGATGCAAAGTTACGAATTGACGGCACGGTTAGCGCAGTGGTTAAGCGATTGACTGCTGCACTGCGTGTCGCGGGTTCGATTCCCGCACGGAACAAATATTTGTACGACCTACAAGTAGTTGTTCCGGGTCTGGCTGTTTGTGTATGTGACTTTAAATGTTTGTAAACGCACCCACGATACAGGAGAAATTCCTAGTGTGGGGCAAAGTTTTTAAAAAAAAAAAAACAAAAAAAACAAAAACAATTGCAAGTCAAAATAAAAGCACTTCTCGCGTTTTTGCTTTCTTTAAAACGTTCCCTTTTTAGGGTACCGTATCTGAAAAGGAAAAAAACGGAACCCTTATAGGATCACTCGTGTCGTGAGTGTCTGTCTGTCCGTCTGTCACTGCCAATTTGCTCCGAATCGAATCGACCGATTTAGTTGAAATTTGATACACACATGTATTTCTGTGACCCAAATACGGACATGTAACATAAATTAATGAATTTTGAATATGGGGTCACTTTTGGGGGGGGGGGGGAATAAGAAAAGTTTTGCGAAAAGTATTTTTCCGTGTCAAATGAGCTTATTGCGAGGATCTAAAATTTTTTTTTTCATCATTTTGAATGAATACTTTTAAAGATATTTCAAATTGATGTAAATTTACCATTCCCCCTTATCTCCGAAGCTACTAAGCCGCAAAATTTTGAAAAAAATACTCATAGATTATAGGAAAACCTATAATAAATCTATGGTCTTAAAATAACATGGTAAATCTCTCAATATTCTGCGTACAAACTTATATTTGCAATTGGAATGTATGAGAGAACATGTTTTAGTTTTTCAACTACATTGTTCTTGGGATAAATTCATCCCAACTACGGAACGCTTCATTACGCGTTCCGACACGCACTTAGCTTTTTTTTTTAAATACCTATGAATTATACAAGATCCAGTAGGATACAACATATTTGGCGCGCATACATACCATAAATTATAGATCTTGCAATAAAATATTATTCCGGATTTTTTACCAATACCATTACAAAAAAACAATGTTATACAATGGGCATTCGTTTATTATGTAATGATAATAAGAACACTTTGTAATGCGTTAATAATTGCGTGAAACAATTTCCCCGCTGCGCGGGCGTCAGTGAGTAGACCTTGTGCACGTTCAATACCAAGGTCCAGAGTTCGATGATCGCCTTTCGTTACCAATTAGATATCTAATGATTTGTGAACCGTGTTCCTTGTTACATTTTTTTTGTCAGGTCATAGTGTCCAATTCAAGACAAAATATAGGACACGTAGGTTCACCCAGGGCCCTATTTAATAGATTCGACAGGCGACTGGTGACAGCTGAAAATCCGATTTCAGTTTTATTGCATAATAAACAGGAGGAGCTCGTGGCTGAGTGATAACAGCCGCAAGGGTCGATTCATCAGGTTAAGCTACGCTTGCCGGGGTTGGTCCGTGGATGGGTGACCATCTGTATATACTGAGACTCCTCCATGTCTCGGAAGACACGTTAAGCCGTTGGTCCCGGCTGTCAATCTCTGAAGTTTGACAGTCGTTACGGGTCGTCAGAAGCCCGAAAGTCTGACCTTTACCAAGGGGTATTGTATTACCCAGTTACTGAGTTGTGGAAGTCAGATAGGCATTCGCTCTATGTAAAATACTAGTATTCAGCTGCATCCAGTTAGACTGGAAGCCGACCCCAACATAGTTGGGAAAAGGCTAGGCAGATTGAGTGCATAATAAACAGCACTTGTAGTGAAAATGTGCCAATGTTGTAATTTATTCAAACATTGATGTTCATGAAATTTTGACAAATATGTTGCATTATCAGTTACTATTAAAAAGTTTCTCTTAATATAAAGAAAAGAAAGAAAAATAGGTTTATTTGTCACAGAAACACGAGAATACAAAAAAGCAACAATATAAACATATAAACAACATAAATATTCGGCAGCTGCACGTCATAACATCACACTTATTACGATCATTAATCCCTTAGTGGTTCTGTAATCGAGCAGCAATTTGCTTCGAAAAGAGATTAGGGTAAGTACGTGTGTATATGAAAAGCAGCACCTTGCATGGGTGGTTGATCCTGTAAATATGATCCCTTCCCGATATTATGTAAAAAGATCATTTTATAAACCCTAAATCTTGAAATCACGACCGTTCATTGTTGTACACTTTCCGGGGTGTCATGTTCGACAAAAACTGAATATGAATCGCACGCTTGCATTCTATTATAAATTCTGAATGTCAAGTTCACTGTGAGTTGTTATAATCGGTTCAAGGTCGTCAGTTAAGTTTTGATTGGAAGTTTAATTCGCTTTTATCTTTTGATTGATACTATACGAGGTAAAATGATAGATTGCTCTGTTTTATGTTGATCTAGAAATCGTAGATCTAGAAAGCGTTAATGTCCTTAACGAATGATTTATTATTCCATTTTTAAACCGCATACATTCTCAAGTTGCGTAAGACGAATAAGATGCAGCATGATTGTATGAAAAAGTAGTACAATTTGACCTAGTTTTGGTTAAAAAGAATGCAAAATTTTATCAAGGCTTTTTTATCGTAAGTCCCTTTCATTAAGAACCATGTTTTTGCTGCAAAAAATGAATATTTAACACACAAAAAATAGATACTAGGTACTTCTATTTATGGAATTGGTATGCAAACACAGAGCCTACTGGTCTAGTTTTAATTAGGGTTCCGTACGTCCAAATGAAAAACAGAACCCATATAGGATCACCCGTGTGTCTGTCTGTCTGTCACAGCCAATTTACTCCGAATCTAATGAACCGATTAAGTTGAAGGTACACATATGAATTTCTGTGACCCAAACACGGACGTGTAACGTATTTTCTTAACAATTCTAAAATAAATAGTTTTATAGTTATTTAAGAAAATTTATGAAAATTGACCATTCCTTTATCTCCGAAATAACTAAGCCTAAAATTTTCTAAAAAAAATACAGATAACAGTTCTATACTTACTTATCCATTACATGAAAACCTATAAGAAGTCTATGGTTTGGCAAATCTCTCAATATTATATACAAACTTACATTTGCAGTTGGAATGTATCGGAGGACAATTTTTCAACTACAACGTTTAGTTTGTTCTTAAGATAAATTCATCCCAACTACGGAATCCTTCACTGTGCACGGTCCAAAACGCATTTGGCCCGTTTTAACCGACTTCTAAAAAAGTAGGAGGTTTTTTGTAGCACTTTGATTAGACTGAAATATTCATGAAGTGTGTAAAATTAACGCACCGGCCCGCCTGCCTTGTTGAATTGTTTTTTGTTGAATAGTTACTAGCGTTCAATGCGGAAATAGGCTTTTAATAAGGTGTGTATTGAAACAGAAAGTATAGTCTAGGCAAGTTTTTTGCATAGATATTTTAGACGACTTGTAAAGATTACGGAAGTTGACCCGCTCACACTTCAGCGACCTGGGGCCTTATTATGAAGTATTAATGCCATCATTATTCCACTGCGAAAAAAGGATGGTGCTAGCGGCCTTGTATAGCTCCGTCTCTCACTCACACTGGAATAATGGTGGCATTAATACGTCATAATACGGCCCCTGTTAGTTGTCCGGATCATTTTTAACATAATATAACACATTGTCAAATATGTCATAATAGTCGTGTATTGTCATCGGGTTACTTCCGACATTTTTCTGACAGCACTGTGCACAATAAACAAAGGTTTCTGATCACTCTTGGTTTTAATTATTAATGTTCAAGCCATTATATTAGTTCATGATATAATTATAATCAGGTAATTGAAAGAAAAAATCGTGAAATTAAAAATTATTTAGATACCAAGGCGAGCATGAATAATTTTAATTACAATCAGTTAAGTAGTTAGTAACAAAACAAATTCAGTTTTTAAAAATAACCAGTTTCTTATTTCTATATTTTCCAAATTTTTACTTAATTATGTCCCGTCCACGCGGAAACGCATACAGCTAAATCACATTGTAATTACATTTTGACTTAGCAAGGATTTTATTTGAATAATGCACAAAATTAAAAATATCTAAAAAACTCATCTATTTTCAAGTGCAGTCCGCAATTTGATACTTTCCCGTTTCTCACGCCTTGAAAAAAACAGTCAGTAAAATGATATAACTTGGTAACTTAGAAGATCGTATAAAACTTTACTTATTGTACAATAATTGCAAAAGCAAATAAAATTACTAAGTGAAACTTAATATAGATTAAATTAATTATTGTTATAATTTTTTTAACTGAACAGTCAGAATTCCAATATTTTTTTTTCAATTCTTACCATTCTAATTACAAGTATTTACTTATGCAAATTGCTTGAATCTAATTAATTTTAATTCGCCAATACAGAAACCTGTCTCCTTTTTTATGCACTTTTTGCAATATCGTAGCCTGCCTGCGGCTAATTATAGCAAAACAGTGAAATAATTGAATAATTATCTCACTGTTACTCAATCATTCAAATTATAAATGGTTGTTATGTCACAGGATACTTTTATTTTTCATTTTATTCTGTAATGTAGTTAAGGTTGGCAAAAAACATTAGGCTTTTTATTTGATTTAATTTTATTTATTTATTATATGTCTCAGGTACGGAAACCTGTTTTATATATTTTAAGAATAAGACTTGAAATAGAATTATAATGTATCTACTTACTTGTCCTAATTATTGCCATAGTCGATTATCTATACATATTTGAAATAAAACTCAGTTTTGTGTCTGTTTGTGTAACCGCGTTGCACTTCTAAATTACACAACGGATTTAGATGCCGTTTTCACCATCATTCAGATAATTATTCTGGCAGGTGTATGTTTATAATACATTAATTTTAGACTTATATATAATAAAGAAATCTTGATGTTTTGTCAAGTCGTAAAAACCGTGCAAAGGGCGGGTCGCTAGTTTAATTGATAACACTAAAAACAATATAAATGTAACAAAACAAAAAAAAAATGTCACGTAATGTCAAAAAGTTCACGATCCCTGCCCTACATGCAAAATAAAGGCATTTCCATACTTACGACAAAACGTGCGCGTACAGTCGCGTACAACCTTGACATAGAATTGCTATGGCATGGCAATGACCGCTTCTTATTAGATGCTCGACTTTGTTACCTAAATAATCATCTGTCGGATGTCGGAGCGTGTTACAAATTGCGTTTATTCACTAGCTTTTTTAGAGCAGATATTGTGGCACAGTTTATTGATCTTGGAACACGAACGTTATTTATTTGACACGTGTTCGGTTCCCTTTGTACAGTTTGTAAGTCCATACGCAAAATACGCGATTGGCGATGGAGTTGCGGAATTTCAGTCCGTTATACAAAACAATAGTTTGTAAATGTGTTTGGGATTTTCTCAGAAACGTCTTGACTATTTTTTTTTACTTTATTTACCACTTACAATTTCAGCTACTTTTATACGTTAACGAGTTTGAAGTATAATCGCTTCCTCCTCTTTTATATCGGTTAAAAATAGTTAAGTATGAATAATTAATTTAAGTAACGGCAGTTTGTCTTTGTCCTAACTCCTCACGCAAATTGCGATATTATTATGATTAATTTATGGAATTAAAATCTGCCAAAGTCAATTTTAAACAATGAAGAATACCCAATTATTTTTAAAGACATTTCATCATCCCGGTTGTGTCCGAATAATACCAAATGTGCTATGTACTTTACAACTTAAAATTAACTAAATATAATATTCAATTTTAACTAACTAGTTATGTATTAAATTCATTTATTCAAACTTTTTACGGTTATTGCTTCACGATGTAATTATATTTGCTTAGTTCATAACTTCTTTATTAAATAATTATTGTACATGATTAAATAATTATTGTAAATGCCCAAACAGGTTAACTTCCCTTTTATTTTTCCACTTTTTTTTTATTAAAGTTGTATATACCCACTTAGAAAACATTAAAATAATAATGTTATGTATAGATTTATGATTAAAATTTAAAAAATAGGCGCTGCTCCTGATATTGGGTTAATACCAATATCCTGTGATTACGAAGCGAGATATTACTGAGTTTGGTGATTAAATATAAAAATATCGAAGACGTAAACGATTTTATAGGTTGTATTCATATATGTCTGCATTTTAAAAATACTACAAGACATTCATGATACACCAATCATAAATTTAATTAAACACACTTTGTATTTATTCGTTTTTTATCCCACACGTTTGCACGCTAAAGATTTTCTTGATTCTTTTGTGCGATACGGAAGTAGCGATCTATTATACATTGTTATTATATGCGGCTAACATTACAAGTAACCAGTCTATCCTAAGTAAGGAGTTTGTATAGAAGTTGTGCACTTATTTCCGGTACATATTACTGCCGCATGTCTCGTAGATCGTGACCATTGGTCTTTAACCACTTCCGTGACAAAGCTCAGTAGTTGATCTATAAAGCAAGTATCAGTAAATTTTTAGATCTTTCTTGGGTCAGCTTATAGTACATACACCATGTATCAGAAATCTGTGGTCATATTTAAGGGTGCTACAGACCATCAAAATTAACAACTTCCTCCATGGGAACAACATTGTAATCGCGAAATAAATACTCAGCCGTACCATACATTTGGATCGAATAAGTAACTAAGGGCCGATTTTTCAATCCTCAGTTAAATCGTTGAATAGTTATCTAGCGTATAAAATTATCTGGCTGTTTATCAGGCGAATAAATATTTTAAATTTTTCAATCGTATATTAAGTGAAGAATAGTTAACTGTGGTCTTTGTTAACCAACTTCACAATATCATGTGCAAGCGAGATGCACAGATACAGTATTCAACGTGTTAGACAAAAATAGAAACAAAACGTTTGTTTGAAATTTTGACGAGATTTCAACTTTTGTTTAGATCCACAGATTTTTTTGTTGTAGTTTTTTGTAAGCACGCATTTAGTTGCAAAAGGATCAGTTAAAAATAAATTTTCTGTGTGTTAACTGTGTTGTTCGACTTGGTACTAAAAGTTGAGCCTAATGGTTTCAAATGATTAAATAATGTCGTCCCGAAAATCTAAGAAAAGATATATTTGGAGACAATTAAAAAACTATAGTCAATTGAATCAAAAACATCCATGTTTTCAACAATACAAGAGCATAAAACACGCAGAGGCAAAGCACATTAAAACCCCAAACAAAACAAACGTCAAAACATTATTTATTCTCTAGAACAAGGCAGTAACTGAGGCTTGAAGGGACGGTTAACTTTGTTCCTCAGTTACGGGTTTTATTCGTCAGATACTGACTATTGAAAAATCCAGAATCATGCTATCTATGGAATAAACGCTATTCGATTCTTTATCTGAGGATTGATAAAGCTTCGTGCAGACTAGCGCGACGCGACACCGGTTATTGTTATACCGTGAAGTTTTTTTAGAAATTGTATTGTTCGAGTCGCGTCGCGCCGTCGCGTCGCGCTGGTCTGTACGAGCCTTAAATCGGCCCTAAGTAGTAAGTTTCGTATGGGACAGATGGTATTTTTTGCGCGATTACGATGTTGGTCCCATGGAAGAAGTTGTTCGATTTGACGGTCTCTACCACACCCTTAAATATGACCACACATTTCTGATACATGGTGTATGTACTAGAGGCTGACCCAAGAAAGATCTAAAAAGGAATTTAAATTAATACATCCATAAAATCACAATTGAAATAATTTATTGATTTAGTATTTACAATTCATTAATATCGAATCGTTTAATTCGATAGTTTTTAGCGATAAAATATTATTATGGGTTGTTCGCACGCAGTCTTATAATACGATAGTATAAGACTCTTAATACAATCGAAGGGTTTTCAAATTGAGGTTAATTATAATGCAAAGCGTGAAAAAAATGCTGTCAAATACAAGGATAAATGTTAATTATAGAAAGACTTTGATAACTTTGACATTTTGTTATTGTTCGTAATAAATGATATTCCGGTTTGATGACATAATCATCGAGCTGGAAAATGTATTGGAGATAGGATAACGTTGGCATTATCGTCATAAATGCATAATACAAGATACCTACTAGGTACTATAATATCTGTTCTGTCGTTATAAATAGTACTGGATCGTAAATCAAACATTTGTTTGTGATATAACTCGAATAATTATTTAGAATATATAGATTTTTTTTCCATTTCTTTTTCATGACTAGCGCTTGTCAATCCTGGAACCCGACTGCCTGATCTTTTCTTTACTATAATATCTGTTCGTTATTATATAGTACTGTATCGTAAATCAAACATTTGTTTATGATATAACTCGAATAATTATTTTGAATATTATATATTTTGTTCTTTTACATTTTCTTTTTCATGACATTCGCTTGTCAGCTCTGGGACTCGACTGCCTGACCTTTTCTTCTATTCTCAATATAAATTATAATTTTGTCTTGTATTCATGCCATCAACTTAACACGTTCAGTGCCGGAAACCCTCCTGGAGGGTTTACTCAAGTTGCATATAGGATGCCGGGAGCCATCGTGGAGGACTCGTTTTAAATGTAGCTTTTTCTTAGCGAATTCGGCATCATAAACTGTGAAAATAAAATCTGTTGTATATTTCAAAAAGATTTCAAACCTAATACCGGTGAACTCCTCGAGGGTTTAGCGCAAACGTAATGCCGGTGCCGTCCTGGAGTCAACTTGCAATATGGCGGCATGGCGTATGAGCTCTATTAAAAATGGACGGAGTCGAAAGTGTTAAACTCGCGGAGGTTGCATGCTAATAGCCAGAATGTCAGATTGCAGTCTCTACAGTACCTATTTCACGACCCTTCTCTTGGTAACATTCCTTTTTCCGACAACATTTTACCTACCTGTGTTGAAGGGATAGGTTCATATTCTCTTGTACGGCCAACAACCAAAGTCAATTAACACACTTTACAAATTAAAAACCGCCTCTGTGGTCTAGTAGTAAGACCACCTGTCTCAGCCCCAGAGGTCCCGGGGTTCGATTCCCAGCGGAGGAAAAATTTTCTGCTCGGTTTGGTTGGTGAATATTATATGATATACATATGTCGCAGAGCCGTGACATAGTTATATCCCTGGGGATATAGCTATATATCGTAATATAACTATATTACGGTAGACAGTTATAAACTGCTTTCATATAGTCATATGAAAGCGGTTTATAACTGTCTTACTAGGAATATAACTATTAGGCCACTCTGACAAAATAGGTTAGTTAGGTTAAGTTAGAACTGTGACAAACTACGTCGCAATTGGTCGCAGTAACAACATCAGGGCACTCCGACAGTTATGAACCGCTTTCACATAACTATATTACTGTATATAGCTATATCCCTAGGTATATAACTATATCACGGCTATAACCATCTTACTGCGACATTTATATTAGTAGGATAGTTGCTGTACTTGACTGTACTAAGTACGTTACGACTACATAGTTTAGGCACAGTTTACCTTTAATCACCATAAATAAACTGCTCCAGTTTTATTAACAACTAATAAGCTACCAATCGTTACTAAGTGGAACCAGTAATTACGCCAGAAGCCCTAATTATAGTTATTTCATTTTATTGTCCTACGTACTACCGGTTAAACGGAAAATAGCTGTTATTTCCATCTATTATTATGCTATTAGCTGTTCCTAGCCATGTTGATATAAATATATAGTTAATTTTTTGTTCATATTGTACTGGCTAAGTCGAGCTAGGAATAATGTTTATCTCAAGTGAGATTATATTGAAAACTGTAAAAAATAAATGTAGCGGATTTTTTTCGTGTGGATATTCTCATGGATGTTCCTCGCAGAAACACGTTTTATTGTAGTCTTCAAGTGTAGATTCGGCTTAGGTACAGGAGTTTCAAAGGTTGGAAATAGTACGACAGGGTTGTCACGAAAAATTACAATTTTCCCAAGCTTTTTCTGCATTTAAGGGGCCTACGACATTTCAGTCCATCTAGGTACAGTTGCATAAAAAATATGTTCGTCACCTTAACGGTTATTTTGTCTGCTCATTGCACTATAGAATCTGCTTTACTGACTCAACATTATTATATTGCGTCGTTTTGCCAATAGCGCAGAATGAAATTCAGCCATCATCTTTATATGTATTCAAAATGACCGAATTAAAAATGTGACACTTACAGACTAGATTTTTTTTTTCTATGCTCTGTTTATAATAATAATATAATATTATAAAGAGGTAAAATTTGTTTGTTTGTTTGTAAGTTTGTATATAGAGGGGTAATCTCCGGAACTAGTCGGATTGGAAAAAATCTTTTTGCATTGGTTAGACGAAGTCGCGGGGCAAAGCTAGTATTTCATAAAATGGCGAGACCATTAAAAAGGTTGATGTCAACTCGACATTTGTCGAAGATGTATGCCATGTAGAATACTTACCAGATAATGCCAGATAGAATACTCTTTATTGTAAACCATAAAAATTACAGACATAAATTTAGAAATTGTACATAGGGTGACACAATGAGCGGTCTTATCGCTTAAAGCGATCTTTTAAATATAGTTTTCTATGCAATGACCTCCTTAGTGCCGTAGCTTCAAAAGGTATTTATTTATTTCATTAACAATTTTTACACGAAAAGTATTAATTTTAAACTAAAACAAATAAAAAATAAAATTCATATAAATAATTCAAAATTGCAAATCTATTTTTCTGTGGTCTTTGCAAAAATAAATTCAATAAAATGTAAGTACATTAACACCGAAAATGTCAAAAAAAGTAAAAGATATATATTATGGTATTATGTGTCCCGAATTGATAAAGGTGGATGTGAAAACTGTATGAAGACATTAAATACGTGACTGTACCTTAATTTTACTTGACCAATCTGCGAAATAGCAACCCTATCGGTTAGTATACTAAGTATATGACGGTAGGAGAGCGTCACATGCAAAATCGAAATTATAATGTCAATCAATCAATTTTTGAGTTATTATTACCCTACATTGATCTTGTTTCATGATCGGATACATCTGTCGGCGCTACGTCCGGTATCCGTTCACGAAATGTTAGTTACTCGTAATACTTTAATTACGCAGTATAAGGTTGTTACAGATGAATTTTTGTCTTGAAATTAATCACATCATAAGTCTGCCTAGCCTTTTCCCAACTATGTATGTTGGGGTCGCCTTCCAGTCTAACCAGATGCAGCTGAATACCAGTATTTTACATGGAGCGACTATCTGACCTCCACAACCGATTTTCGGGTTTTCGACTACTCGTAACGACTGTCAAAGATCTTCGAATGACAGCCAAGACTAACGGCTTAACGTGCTTTTCGAGGCACGGACGGATCTTGTAATGGATGGTCACCCATCCACAAACCGACCACAACGAGCGTAGCTTAACCTTCTATCGACCCGTGCGGCTGTTATCATTTAGCCACGAGCCCCTCAAATCTTATCATAAATTATTACATGACAATCAGTGACAGAACGAAAACGTTCTCAAAGTTTCCAGCACGCTTAGCATGACCACAATAGAAACGGGTTTTATCGACGGAAGAATAGACAAAATGACAGATAAACAATTACAATCTGTCATTTTGTCTATTCTTCCGTCGACAAAACCCGTAGAAAAGCCGTTTCTATGGTTGTCATGCTACGCGTGCTGTAGGTATAGTGGGAATATCACCTTTTCTTCTATCAACCGTTACTTGCATGCAGAATATTTTATTTTATTTTATATATATTTATATTGACAGTATTTATTCAAGTTCATGGACGGAGCAAGTTAAAATTGACCTGAAGCACAGAAATACCTAAAGGTGCTTAAGCTTTTCATTCCGTGACTGTACTTAGAATTATTTATAAATAGTAGGTAAACTTAATGCGATGAAAAAGTGCAATGTTTTTCAGCATTTTACTGGGTCAGATTTAGCAGATTCATTAAGTTAAAGCATGTATTTTTTTATAATGAGATGCAAAGTTTCACCGAGAAAAATATAATTTAGCACAAAAGCACAAAATATTCTAGAATTCTATAAATGTCGAGCATGAGGTTAAGTGTAGTACTTCTAATGTGTATTGTAGTACTGCTGAGCATGCAGAGGTCGGGGTTCAATTCCCGAGTCGGACAAAGTGTTAATGGGTTTTCCATCAGGAATTTCTCAGTAGCAGCCCAGAGTCTGAATTTGTGCCCGGTAGATAGCAATAGGCTCCTCCCCTATTACATGGGACTTAAACATAAATGGCGAAATGTGGGTGTACTTAAGGTACACCTCCCCAACCCTTCGGGGTAATAAGGCGTGATGTGGAAAATTAAAAGAGGTGTACCCTACCTCTGCCTAACCCTTCGGAGATTACAAGCGTGATGTTATGTTATCCTTATCCTTATATATTATAAAACAAAGTTCCCCGCCGCGTCTGTCTGTCTGTCTGAACGCGATTAACTCAAAAATTACTGAACGGTTTTCACCCATTGATGAAGTGATTCTCGAGGAAGGTTTTGGTGTATAATTCATTAAGGTTTTGTGTAAATTGGCTAAAATATGACGATTACTCATAATTCAAAAGTCATTTATTCAAACTAGGCTAAGAATCAGCACTTTTCGAACGTCAAAATTACATAAGACAGTCCCCCAAAACGACCACCCTTCACCACTTCCTAGTGCTTTAATAGCTGGGAAGAAGAAGTGGCGCAACAAACTCCCCAGCAGCACTGTTGAAGATGTCTGAAATAATCATGCTGAAAAGGAGCTTTACTGGCGTGCGAGGCGCAAACCGTGTGAGAGATTTATGTTCAACAGGAATGTACATCTTAAAAAGTTCAACAAAAAGTCCGCGATGGCATATGTCTATCTCCTAAGGATACCGGTCATATTATATTTATCATTATCCAATAAAATATGTTATTTAAATTGGGCATTTAATTTAGATTAAAATATGCCTTGACATCATAATCGTTAAAATTAATACTTTAAAAGATATCACAGAATCAAAATTACCGGGCGCAGCGGTAGGAGTCAATGACCTTTTCCTCGGCTATTAGATATGTAATCCCGGTAGTACGTTGCCATAGGATATTTTCCTGCCTGAAGCTGGGGGGCAAAAGCTAGTGTTCTATAAATGCATTTCAAAGTTACACCATTTATATTAAAATGTACATTATGTAAAAACATTAATAACACGTAACAATGCGTTTAGAGTCGCTAATCGTGACAGCGGTCGGAATTAACCATTCATTCACATGCAATTGCATTTAAATCAATCCGGTATCGGCTACAGATACATAGTTAGCTAATAGAACACGCTAATGGTGTAGAGGTGCACACATATTGACAACTGGAAAAAACAGTTGGTTACCACTTATTTTGAGTCTATCACAGTAGGATTAAAAGGTCTTTAACGAAAATCGATAACTTCAGCTCTGCTAGCAAATTAACTTATGCAGATCGTTTTGTTATCTGCATCTAAGTCTATTGGCATTTAACTGCGTCCACAACAAAATACTACCTCCCAATAATATCATCATTTATCTGGTTAGCCTTTTTAACTACCCCGACGTAGTTAAAAAAGGCTCCAGTCTAACCGGATGCAGCTCCATGATACTAGTTTTGTCCTTCCATAATAGGAATTTCTGAAACTTTCTCACAAATCTTTCTGATCTAAAAATATTTTTTTTAAGTTTTTGCCATCGCTAGTTAACACCTTGAAATAAATTATTATAAAATGATGACATCATCGTAATCAGCGATCAAACCATACTGAAAAGATAAAGTAAATGCTACGAAGTTGTAGCACACACACCACATTTTCTATGGTAAAGTAGTTGGAAAAGCGTAGTGTAGCGAACGTAGGTACTTTGGGTTACAGGTTCATAATACGAGCAATATAAAAAGCCACTTGCAAAGTGCCAAAAAATCTAAATATCTCCTAAACGACACAAGTTAGCTACATGAAGTAAAAAATCTTGAAAACAGTTTTATTGGTGCTTTTTTATCGAATGTTGCTTTTTACTTCAAGAAGCTATCTTGCGTGGTTTCAAAAATAAATATTTCATGATAAGTTAGTGGCTTTTTTATATTGCTCGTCAGTGTATTAGGTAATCGAGATGGGTTGTGTTACGCGAATGGATAGAATAAGAAATGAGTATAGTCCGATTCAAACTTAATGGCGGCTCGGAAGTTAGCCACTCGCTGCGCAGTACCCCACCCCTCATCCCATCTGACATATGAATTCGTTACTGCGCAGCGACTCGCCTCATGTTCCGAGCCGCCAAAGAGGAAGTCTGAAAGCGGCACCGGTGACTGAAAAGTTATGTGGAAATTATTGAAGTTGTCATGGTATGGGAAAGTTTTGAGTATAAATGTGGATGGCTATAAGAGTTGGGGAAGACCAAAGAAACGATGGATAGACTGTGTGAAAGATGATATGGCGAGAAAGGCTGTGACTACCAAGATGACGACTAATAGCGTAGTATGGAAAAAAAAGACATTTTGCACCGACGCGACGCTAAGGAAATTGGGATGAGGGCAGGAGAATAAAGACTTTGTTAGGTACAAGAACAGGGTAGGTATGCCTACCCCATGGCAAGTTATACACGAAATTTAGTTAGTAGTTAAACTGATACATGAGTTAATTTAATTGTTTTTAAGCAATCGTCCATTGTGGCCGTAGCTTAGTTCAGCTGCACAAAGGTTTAACATAATTTTATTGCATTTAACCAAGGTGACAAAGCCGGTACGACACGGTATGCAAAGGGCTGCAAACACCTAATGCCTCAAGTTTATAGGAATGCCCAAATAAGCTTGCTCAAGATATACAGAAAAATAAAATGCGGATTATACAGATGTGGGTCTCGTGGCTACGTATTAAGTGCCGCATGGGTCGGTCGAAGGTAAGCTACATTTGCCGAGGTCGGTCTGTGGATGTGATCCATTACATATGGACACCCCTCCGTGCACGATAAACCGTTGATCCTGGCTGTCATTTATAGATCTTTGACAGTAGTTAAGGATAGTCAGAAGCCCAAAAGTCTGACAACCAGTATATATCATATTACCTAGTAACTGGGCTGTGGACGTCAGATAGGCAGTCGCTTCATGTAAAATACTGGTATTCAGCTGCATCCGGTTAGACTGGAAGCCCACCTCGTTAGGAAAAGGCTAGGCAGATTGATTTACTTAGCTGAAAAAAGTGGTCGCAATTATTTCAAGTTTTCCAGACTGGCCCATCTCGATGAGTCAGCCTGTATACAATAGTACTTATTGATAGTAGCCTACTCTAGAACCGCACACAAGTTTAAAACGCATAAAGTTTAATGGTTATTCTACAGCGCTACACTATGCACTCAATTAAATTGTCATTTTGTTTGCAAAACATGATATAACTACGCCATTGCGTTGATGATGCAGATTTAATGATTATTTCTCACATGTCTCTCAGATCTAAGTTTTGATATGATATCTACTCGATATCCAGCTCTTAGTAAGAATGCATATGACGTGCTCAGTAGTGTCTCATTTTATTCGGTTTTAATTCCCGAAAATTGCCGAAATTTTGACGTTTCTCATAAGAAGTAATGAAAAATAATCCTGTTCAAGATATTAATATCTCCATAATCTCTGAGAGTGTATCCAGTTGATGATGAAATGTAAGCTAACGTTTTAGAAGACCAAGATTCTTTGGCATTCCCTCAAATAATGGAAAATACGGACTATTCTATTAACCCCGCTGCTGTGTACCTAGTTGCATCACATCGCAGCCTAAGTAGCATTAGAAGACAATCTGATGCAATTCACAATCTGATCAGGCTAAACCCAACACAGTTATCTTAGCCAAGGCTAATAAGGACTTCAAACAACATAGTAACAAACAAGTAAACAAAACAATGAATTTGTAGATCGTAATAAATAATTATATCAACCAGAACAACAACGTGGTTGTCGTGGCAAGGCTGTTGCAACAAAACGTCATTTAAGTGATTTATCCATTTAGATCTAGACTCCACACCTTGACATTCCTTGGTGTGCCTCCAGCTTTATAAGACAATGTTATAAACAAAGCAATTGTTATTTAGGAATATTAAATTCAATATCTTTCACGAAAAGGCGTCCAAGTGCAGCTAACTAGTCACTAACCACGACCAAATCCTACTAATGTTATAAATTCAAAAAGGCTTAGGTAAATATTGGTTTGTAGTTCTTTCACGTAGGCATGCTTTTTTGATAAATTTAGTTTATAAAGATAAATAGAGAGACTTCAGACATAGGCTACTTTTCATCTTGAAAAATTGCACTAATCCTGTGGGATCGACTATAAGAGCCACGTAATTTCACGGCTTTATAACACTGATATCAACACCATTAATTTACTTTCTGCATTCAAAAAATACACAAAGACAATCACACTTCTTCCCTATTTCAATCAATAAAAACTTATATCTATTCTCAGCTCGCCGACAAACTACCGGAGCAGGTGGCGGCGCTCGACATCAGCAAGGAGATACAACCCGCATACCACATCAAAACTATCACCTCCAAGGACAAGGAACGTACGCTCGACTTCCTCAGGAGGTAAGAACTCAATAGAACTCGTTTATTTGATAATGTAGGCCAGTGGCCGGCAAACTTATTAGTCAATAGAGCCAAATATCAATACTATAATGACTAAGATTTCTTATGAGAGCCAATTTTCTGTGTGTCCAAACTGTCTCATTACATTCTTAATCCTTCAATTCATACCCTTTGACTTTACAACGCTTCCTAAAATTTACTTGCTAAGAAGTAGGATGCCTTCATCATCATCATCATATCAGCTGATAATAATATGATGAAGACATCTTACTTATTTACAAGTTAACCATGAAAGCTTAGAAAGAGTAAATGATTAATTTTCGATGTCCTGTTAATTTTTGGAGAAAATACTTCGGAATAAATCTTTTAAATATTGTTTGAATTTTGAAACCCTGACCCCCATGTGTCATCTTCGCTCGCACTCATCGACATTTGTACAGACTCTGTGGGCCAAAGAGCCGCAGTTCGCCGACCACTGATGTAAGCATACAGGTAAGATGTAATATATATATGTTAGTCCCTGATATATTTTGGTTAATTAGCGGCCTACCACACATTATACCGGGTCAATATTAGACGAAAAGGTGTCATGCGATTTTGTACCTTGACCTACTCTGCCAAACCACGAGCCCTGCAAATGATTATGTAGGACCCCAGCTCAGCCTTTCGCAGTTTACTCCTGAACATAGGCCTTATCCATGTTGCGCCACAATACTGCATTCAGTCAGTAAACAACCTATTGCTTATTTTGAGGCTGCAAAAGTTAAGGGCGTGCAGTGTACTGTCATAGCCCCATGCAACAATGCACGCACCGCCACTCTAAATATACAGCCGGGAAACGGGTCTATGTCATAATAATTACACATATACGTATCTATAGACCGTAACCTCAGACTGGACTTTGCCCAATCTAAATACAGTGCCATTGCTGTTTACAGCATCCGTAGACTTAATAAATGCCTCTTCTTATTAAAATGACGTTAAATTAAACTATGAACACTTCTTGATTAATGTAGAATTTTGTATTGTAAACAATGTTAGGTCAGGTGGAATAACGGTCGAATAACAGCACTGGGGTGAAGTGCAGCATCACTCTCTAGACTTCTAGAGCCATAATGATGAGAACTTTTTGCAAAATTAAACAATCTTAAGCAAACTTTCAATCTTTTTGAGGAGGTATGTAGGAATGTTGCCTTGATTATCTTCCTCATTATTATTCATAGCCAGAGCTCACCTACTGCTGGGCTTAGACCTCTCTTTTTATGTGCCAATCCACACTCCTCTCCACTTTTATCATCCGGGAGAAAACTGTAACAAAAGACAGAACCCGTGTATTCGTATCCTCACTTAGTACTACAACTGCGAAAGGATCTGTTTGTTTGGTTTTTTATTTGTTTTTTGTTTGTTACGCTTTCAGGCAAAAACGGCTGAACGGATTTAAATGAAATTTGGCATATGGGTAAACCATAACCTAGGTTAGGATATAGAATACTTTCATCTCGATATTCTCACGGGATTGATACCGATGCGGATGAAAACGCGGGGCGCAGCTAATAATATTAAAAATGCGAAATGAATTGTTTGTTTGTTTATTTTTACGCTTTCACGCTAAATGGCTCAACAGATTTGGATGAAATTTGCCACATGGGTAGACCAAGACCTGGATTAGGACATATAATACTTTTTATTTCGACACTCTCATGGGATTGATACCGATGCGGGTGAAACCGCGGAGCACAGCTAGTATTTCAAATATTTCAGGTCAGAAATGGATATATACTCGTAAGTTACCATTAATCCGTGACCATAAATATAAGAGTATTATATTCAGATGTCAAAAGCTAACTTTCAATAATCTTCCAGGTTCTTCTTCCGTGACGAGCCTGTGAATGTGGCAGTGAATTTACTGGACACACCAACTAGTCGGTGTCTCGAGCTTGAAGAATATGCATCCAGCTCCATAGACGAAGGAGTATCGTTGGCAGCTGTCGATGATAATGGAGAATTCGTGGGAATCGTCATCAATGCACTTATACACAGGAATGTGAGTATATATTTACTTATAGCTTCTTCTTATCGTGTCGATGGCAATCCAAATGGAGTCTGCCCAGAATTCGGATTAGTCTTTGGCGGCGTCAACGCGGAGACAATAAGACACGCAGGTCACAATATATTGGTGTTTATTTATAAACGTTGCTTAAAGATAAGTAATTATTAACCATACATTTTTTGACGTTTGAACGTCACTTAACTTTAAGCAACGTTTATAAAGAAACCCCTAAGTCTCCCTCCATTACTTAGCTTATTTCAAACCTCGTATAAATCTTGTCCGTTGCCCGTTTTAAAACGAGTGCAGGTGTTTCATCGTTCTGAATTCAATACAGTGAACGTGTCCATTTCTGGAACAAAGCGCTGAATGCCATCAGGATTTTTAAATATAACTGCTATATATCTAGTGCTGTTCACTTTACTGTCTTGCTACATTATGTGACCTCTTATATAACCTACCTGTATATTATTTTGAAATTGTAAAATTGACACTAAAATAGTAACATTTTATTTTTCTACCAAAAGACCATCAGTCTTACCAACAATGTTGGGGTCGGCTTCCAGTCTCACCGAATGAAGCTGATTACCAGTATTTTACATGGAGCGACTGCCTATCTGACTTCCACAACCCAGTTTCTGGGTAACACGACCCCTCCGTATCAAAACGTCCTGAAAGCAAATGGTTCTATAATCAAAACGACACTTTAGCGAAACAACGAAATTCACAATTTGATTGCCATAAATACTGTTGGCAGAATAATAATGAAGCTTAATTTTATAAAGCATAAAGATATTTACACGTAATGTTCTTTGGAATAAAATTAATTAACTACCTACATAATATAACTCATATAAAAACAAACATGTTATTACCTTAACCTAATCCAATAGAATAATTCCCAAATTATAATACAAAATTTTTATATTGGCTCATGATTAATAGACAAATAAACATTATGCCTTAAAAATGTATGCTAACCTTTGCAATATGCCAAAGTATTATTATGCCACAGTATTATTATGCTAAAAAAATTTATGAGTAAACGTTATGCCAAACAATATTATGCCCGGTTTTCTGGCTTTTGGTTTTTCTACCAAAAGACATCAACGCCAAAAAGAACCCAGTAGGTATAATTAAGTAATATTTTTTCAAGACTGACAGTTGTCCGGTTTTCTTGATGCAGTACTACCTACCGATATGGCACAATAAACGTATAAAGGATAATAATGGCAGTGAACTTCCGTGCAGGTGTTGATTACCTATCGCGGAACAATCTGATTTCAATTAACGGTGTATTAGCAATCACTTTGACACATTAATATTCTTTATGAGGCCTATAAATGATTAATAGTTGATAATAATACTTTAATAGAAAATTGGGTAGGAAATGCTTAGGTACCTATGTCGATGGTACTATGTAGGTACTGTATAACCGGCTATCTAATTACGCAACACATTTTCGTAAACGATTACGACAAATTTGTTTCATTTTGACAATTCAACAACATTCATTACGTTATTTACGTTGTTGAGCAGATATATTTTTCCAACTTATGAAGCAATGGATTAGCAATTTGTTTCAAAACGATTCAAATTCCGATTGATCGTGTATTACGTAATTAGTGAGGTTACGGATTAGCAGCAAACAAAAGTGTGTGAAAAAGGTAGAGGGAGGCCTTTGCGTGTCAATATAGGTATAATAAAATTATGTCCTGCAATGGAAATTTTTCTCCTCACTAGTTATAACTACACAATGTAGTTACACTGTATACCTATTGAGGTTTTTTATCAATTGTGCGCACAACGGGAGGAAACTCGCGTCGCATAAAAATCGATGAAAGCTCACTTTCAAGAAAATCTGCTTATCATCGGGGTCTTCAGTGCGTCTTTCAATAAATGAATAAACCTCAGTATTCTTGTTTCTGGCTGTCTTTATATTGAATACTCAGTATTTTAAAACCAACATACCACAACCGACCAACACATTTTTATAATCATCATTTCATTATGAAACAAATTTGTATTTTCCACTTTACAAACCATTTGAAGCTATAATGTTATTTACTTATTTGGTAAACAGCAAAACACTCAAGAAACACACTTCTATCCTTTCAATTCCCGTTCCCATGAAGATAAATCTTCTTGTTTCAAGGACTGCTCTAGATGTCCTCAATTTCCATCTTAAATAATCTTAATGTCAATACAATTAAAACCGGCCCAAGGGCGAAAAGGAAAGGGTTCCACTTGACGGGCCGATGCGCTCCAATGGTCGAGACATTTGAATTAAATTCTAATAATCTTAGTGACATCGCCATCACTGAAAAATGCGGAAACTGTCCTTTCACTGCCTATTAACTTGACAAGGACAAATATTTGCATTAGGCTGACCTGTTTTGTAAATAATTATATTAAAGCGCTACTCGATAAGCGGTATTTAAGCGCTATTTTGATCGCGGTTTTGCGGTATAATTTTTTTTTGCTGTGTTGTGTTGTACATACAAAAAAAAACCTGAATGGTCTCTCAATAACCGCATTACCACCATTCACTGAGCTGACAAGTTGGATGAATATAAAACTAGTTTAGTAAACTAGACATCAGATTATTTGTCATAGATGTGAGAAATGAAACTGAGATTATATTTATTTATCTTGCCTGTATCGCCTAACTGCATTGCAAAAGCTACCCTTTAGTCACACACGAAGCTCGCTGCTAATATGAGCCAGTCCCTTCAGTAGGATTCGAGTTCGCCCCGACATCTTCGCTGAGAATCAGCTGTTTGAGATAGAGAAATATTTACATTAATTCCATTCTCTACAGGATGTTGAAGAAACAGACAAAACCGAGCAATGCCCCCATCACAAGTTCAGACGTATCCTCCGGTTGCTGACCCACTTAAGCAACGAAGCTCGGATCTGGGAGAAGGTGCCAGCCAGTGACAATGTGATGATGGAGCTCAGGATTGCGTCCACACACCCTGACTGGAGAGGACGACGGATCATGAAGGTGCTGGCTGAAGAATCAGAGTGAGTAGCTTTTTTATGTTATTGGTTGATAAAGAAGACAGCCTACATGCCTATTTGCCTGGCACATGCTGAGCTGGACTCCCATTTGGTGCAACCTTGAGACACACACCGCACTTTTTTATGTTCGTTGTAAATCCATTATTTTAAAGTGAGTCATAGCCAATAGTGTCATCACAATGTCTTGTTTTCTTCCTTTTTTATTTGTTTTTATATTGGCACTTTGCAGCTATTTCCTAATAGCTAATTTGTAATTATTTAATCGTCTTTTTGTATGTTGTGCTGTTTTTTGTGTGCACTAAATAAACGATTTATCTATCTATCTACATGATGGTTAGTGTACACCAGAGGCATGGCAAGTGCCCTGCCATCTCAGAGACGAAACTGAAATGTGTCATGTGTCTATAACTACATGTATGAAAGTATAGGTAGGTACCTACTACACTAATTCTTCGTGTTAGCTTTGGCGTACATCCAACCCTTTTTAACTGACTTCAGAAAAAGGAGGAAGTTCTCTCAGTTCGTCTAAATCCTCTTTTTTTTCAATGTATGTTCCCCGATTACTCGAAGACGACCAGACCGATTTGGAAATACTTGTTTTATTTGAAAGGGTTAGGTGGTCCCATATAAATTGTATCAACTTTGCTTGGGCATTTTTTGAGTCGGCTTCAATAATACGTATTTTTCCCCTTAGTCTATGTGGATGATATTATAATAACTTCCTGTAACTGTTATTTACAAAGCAAGTGTTAGAATTTATGTGGGTTAAGTACCACAACTAAAAATATAATCTTTTTTAAGTCAGTTGTATTTTTTTTCTCTAAAAGTTTGTACCAGTGGTATTGCTCTTAGCTTTTGAATGCTCGAGCAAACTCATGCGTGCCAAATTAAATAAGTAAACACCCAATGCTTCTGTACTTTTGATCTAGAAAGTACCTAGTGGCAATTTTGATATAAGCTCGGTTTAGTATACGTTCGTTAAAGGAATTCTCTTGGATTTCCTTTGATACGAGTGTTATTTTCATCTCATTCAAGCTGAACAATGACGCCAACATAATGTTGCTCTATGAATTCTAAAAATAACATTTCAAAAGAAAAAGTTCAGTCATTTAAACTTTGTTTAAGACTCCGTATATTTTCAATGTTAAAATTATTTTCTTTGTACCTATTTAATTCTTGTTATTTACTCCAGTGTCTTCGTTTGTTGGGGAGCAGCTCTTGTATCAGATTATGCTTCCTTTGCCGAGGTTGGTCTGTGGATGGGTCTTTCCATACCGAGAATCTGTCATTCGTGGATCTTTACATACCGAGATTCTGTCATTCGTGGATCTTTACATAACGAGACTCTGTCATTCAAGGATCTTTGACAGTCATTACGGGTCGTCAGAAGCCTGAAAGTCTGACAACCAGTCTTACCAAGGGGTATCATATTGCCCAGTTACTGAGTCGTGTAGGTCAGATAGGCAGTCGCTCCACGTAAAATACTGGTATCCAGATGCATCCGGTTAGACTGGAAACCGACCCCAACACAGTTGGGAAAAGTATTTTTGTAAAAGTACTTCGTCTGTTAGGATTCTGAACTTCAAGTCACGACTAACTCTTTGGCACGATTAGGCGCCACTCGTTTATCTCGAACTATCGAGTGCCAATTTCTCCAATGAAACTAAACGCCATCAGCACATTTGAGCTGCGTGAGCATCTAAACTGGGCAATAACTTTCAGTTTCAATGGTGAAATCCGCCCTAAATGACACAAATCTCATCTGCACAAGACAGCTAATCAAAACAAAACACTGTTGAGAAGTCAACTTACTTATTATGAGACATTTCACTGAAATTTTAACTCCAGAATTGTCTTAAGATTCCTCGCTAGAACTTTGTTAGTAGGTTAACAAGTGTTGGGAATTTGTACTTGTTATGCCCGTGTTGGTTGGAGTAAGGGAGCTTTTAATCAATTTAAACTTTAAAGTTAGCGCGCCCTAATTTTTTTGTTAAGCTTATGATTGTGTGTAGGTATGAAATCATACGTACACAAAATCATAAACTTAACAAAAAAATCAACGGACTTAAATTAATCCAAATGATCACAGTACGTTTGTAAGTAGCATGCGATTCATCATAAAAAATAATGCAAAGTAGGTATATTTTTATTATGATTTGTCATTCATTATTATTTGTTACGTATTTAGTACAATGGTTAATGTTACCTACTAGGTATATACTACTATTGTGATAAAAAGCTTTTTTATCATGATTATGCGATCTGATTCAACTTTTTGTCTCTAATAGTTTGTAAGTCGTGTGTTGTGTTTTAAGTCGTAGGTTCCAACCCAGGCAGGCGCTTTACTTTGTGTAAATAATTTTATCACCACTGCTCTCAAAACGGTGAAGGAAAACATCGTTTGTAAATGTTCCACAACCTAAAATTCCAAGACATGTGACATCTACAAACCCGCACTGGGCCCGCGTGGTAGATTACAGCCCCCTCTCTTCGAGAGGGAGTGGGCTGTGTCCCAGCAGTGGGCACATTATAAGCTGATTGTGCATTATGCAAGTTAGCCTTGAACGAGACTCATTCTTTTGGTACTAAAAAGGACGAATATAAATAAAACCCTAGATAAGTACATTAAAGAAGAGATCAAGAGACTTTAGAAGACTGCGTGCTTTTCAGAAGGGGGTTTGTTGGGTTAACTGAATAGAAGGGTTGATTATAATAAGGAAACCTAATTATAATTAACCCTTCTAATAAATAAATTATGTAGAGAAGTATATAAGGTCCCATTGAAATAGATGGAAACGAAAGGTCATCGATCCTCTTGGAGACCTAATTAGGGACTTGACCTATTCATGTTTATTATAACGAAAGAATAAGGAACAGTTACGGAAAACCTTTACAAAAGTAGGGAAGCTCCTAGTCCTTCTAGCAGATGCCTAGGAATGGACCAGCCTTTAAACGTTTTAGCCGATATAACATACCTAATATATAAGGTCCCATTAAAATAGATGGACAAATTTTAACATAGCGTTCAGTACGTCTAACCAAAGATATCCAAGCAAAAAAACAGTGATCAAAGTGATTTTATTTCGACCTAAAATGATAAATGGCATTGGGTAACCAAAATTTTTTGTGTATTTTCGTTAGCCGATTTATTTTTCTTGTAAGTATCTAATGCGTGTTTCTTATTATTTTTTTACCATTGTCCTTATTTTGGTGGTCTGAATGATTTCTAAAAGTTGATCAATCGATTTTAATGGGACCTTATATATCATCCCGATATCAACCGTCGAGCAGTAGCCCATGATGGTCGGAGGATCCTCCCTTTTCAAAGGAGGATAAAGAGCTTTACTCCCTGTTCCTCATATCCTTTGACGAACAATCCGATGAACGAAAGGTCATTGCACCCACATTTTCCTATAGTGCACTTCGGACGTGCGATGCTTGTGTTCTACCAAAACTTAAGATAGTTATTAAGATTTAATAGTGACGGAAGGCAGCAATGAAAAAAACACTGGCTTCCAAAACTCTATCGGTAACATAAGAGGTTTTCACTTTGTCTTGCTTTTTAAGGTTTCGAACCCGAAGGGAGCCTTCACTGTCCCTCCGTCCGTCCGTCTGCCTGGCAGCGGGCTGTATCTCATGACCCGTAATAGGTAGACATTTGAAATTTTCTGATTGTGTATTTCTATTGCTGCTATAACAACAAATAACAAAAATGTAATAAAGTTAATAATTAAAGAGTGTCCCCATAAAAAAAACAAGACGTCGGCGTCGGCCGACTTGCACTTGGCCGGTTTTTTTCTCAATATTCGTTTTACTTAAGAACCCATAATCTAAAAGAAAACGAATAATATCCAATTGACACAACAAAAACGGATCAACTGATCAGATACGCGGGTTCTCGTATTACTTATCTATAAGTAATTGAACTGCTGTTTTTCTAATAGACATAAAAAAATTGATTGATTTATTACGAACCGGAACTCACACGCAATTTAGATTTAAATAGCTAGGTATTTAAAGACCAAATTAATAAGTGATTTATCTAAAGTCAACCGCACGTCAGTGCTATAAGGGCAATTGGTAACATACTTTATTTTTGTAAGAGTCCTGTCACCCTGTCTCATTCAATTACAAAACACTAACAAAGAATCGATCGACTGCTCCCAAATTAACATGATTATTTTATTTTACCTTTTTTTTCTGTTACATACTTCCTTGACATAATATTTTCGTTATTTGACATTATATACCTAAAATATTATATATTTTATAATAAATTCGATTTGTTACAGCTGTAGTGGCAATCATGTTATTTGGTTTAAATAGGTTTTTATTTTTATTATTTTATTTTGCTTTTATATCTTAAATTCTTTTCTTTTAGTTTTTGTGAATGTGCTCGACCGTTGTAGGCTTAACAGACTGTAGATCTGTCGACCATGCTTTATCTTGCTGAGTACCTGGTACTTGTTGATAGGCCTACACTGTCCTCTCATACCTATTAACACTGTAATTTGAAAACATTGTAAATACCATTTACTTTTAAAAGAGTAACCGTGGAGTTTCTTGCCGGCTCTTCTCCATAGGAAACGACCAATTGGAACCGTGCACCTAGATTCTGACGTTTCATAAGTGCCCATGTAGGATTATGTGAAATAAAATATTTTGAATTTAAATTTGACCTACTTAATAATAATCTTAAATTCATTCATTAATTCAATGGCAGACAACACACAGCCTAGACCGCTGAGTCTAGAAACTTAAAATTTTGCAAAAGAGTTCCTTTTATAACGAAAGTGAGCATAAAGGAGGGATTTTCGAAAATTCATCCCCTAAAGGGATTAAACAGGGGATGAAAGTTTCAATGGAAGATCGTCATTTTTGCCAATGAGGGAATTAGAGGGAACAGGGGCTGCGAGGAATTTGAAAAATAGGTGTTTGAAGAAACGATTGCCGTCGTCTTACCTCAAGTCTGCCTCAGTAGAGTGCGATAGGGACAGCTGCCGCTCAGATCGACTATATCACAACAAAAAAATAGTCGAGATCGTCGTTTCGTATTCCCCTTTTTTCTCCTTGAAAACTTTTTTACATACAAATTTTAAGAAGGAGTATGTCTCGGTTCCTATCATTTTCATTTATTTCAAAAACTTTTCGAATTTGTCTGGTAGTCCTCTAATCACGACGGTAAAAATGGGGCATTTTTGTAATTTTAGGAGGGTCATATTTTCTCTACATATATGTTGCTGAAAAAAATTAAATAACAGTGACGTGTCTACAGCAGACCTTGATTTTAGGACAAAAAATTAATGCTCTCTAGAGGTATTATTCAGGAAGAAAAAAGAGGAATACATTTGTATGAGATTCGCAGACCCTGTTCCCTCTTATATCGACGGCTCCTAAGTATACTGAGTCAACTAACAAATTTTGAGAATTGCACTTTTTTGTATATTAACAATAATTAAATCATTTTCTATTTAGCTGTAAAAGAAAAAAAAATATATCTTTATAAATAACTAAAAAAAAATAGCGTATACTGGATCAAGTATAGTAATTTATTTATTTTGCACTCGTATACTGAGTCAAGTGTTTGCTACCAATATACGCGGGACGCGAATGCGCTCATTTTGGTGCAAGTTCAAACTGGCTCAGTATACGGCGAAACAGCGCGGTGTGCGGATCAGTCAACTTGCAGTCAACTTATTATATTTTAACAAAATATAAATCCATGATAAATAATAATAATATATAAAAAATCCAATAAGTACATAAAAATATTTTTTGCCACACTTGTAAAGTAATTTTTCTCCATAACGTAGGTTCAATAATGCGACGTATAAAAATATAAGTGGTACTTGATCCATTTTTAAGAAACAAATAATCGTCGTACACTAGTCTATCTACATTATCTCATAAATTAATAAAATAATATGAAATTTATTGTTTACAGATGAGAGGCTTTATTATGTTTAATTCACTATAATTAGTTATTTTTTCTTGGTTGTATTAACAATTTAAATATAACCATTTCGATCTTCTTATCGCCTTCCTGTAAAGTTATTAGAAGTATAGTTGACTCAGTATACTTAGGAGCCGTCGATATGTTCCTAATAAAATTGTAGCTAATGGAGCAAAAACCGTATATACTTACATTTAATAATAGTATGGTAAGTAGGTGCAGATAGATGATGCTGGTCATTGATATAAATTGCCTATTGGCCTATTTCTAGACAAAGACCAAACCGGCACAATTAGCCTTGTTTTATAACTTCACTTTTTATATCAACGATAATATAATAACGCATTCTGAACGGTTTGATCCCAGAAATAATAGCCTGAAGGACGTCTGTAGCTACTCGCAATAATTATTATAATTCGATTAATTGGTCAATCACAATCGACGATTATGCAATAATAGTTGTAGGTAATAAACAAGAGACGAGAAATAGGACAAAATTAAATGTCAGGTTTTTATATTATTACCTTTAACCTTGTTCTACCCACTGCTGCACTGCTGAGCATAGACCTACTCCTTTTTGTGTCAAGTTTCCCTGGTCTATGCAAGTCTCAACCAGCTCCTACCCATGGTCCGTTGTAGCCCGTCGGCAGCCCCCCAAAATAATTCTTCCCGAGATAAAACTATTAACAAGCCGAGTGCTCATTGGGTGGGGCATGACGTACCTACTACCATACAAATTTCCATCCCCTGTTTGACCCCTTTAGGGGATGAATTTTGAACGAATTCGAATTTTGAATTTTTAACGAAAGGCGTTCCCGTTGACCCGCAATAGTACAGCGTCCATACATGCTGAAATAAATATTACCAAAAACAAAATGTTTTTTTTTTCTTCTTTTAATAATAAACAAGGAAGAAACTCAAAAAAAAAAAAAATATATGTAAAAGAAACACTGTACACGCGCAAGACAAGACTGACAAGTGCGCGTGTATAGAGTGTTTCTTTTACATATCATTTTTTTTTTTCTTTAATTAACACGAATGATTTTTTTTTGACGTCTTTGTTGTCCAGTTGGACATTAGAACCGAAGCATTACACTTACACACCTACTTTTTCAAAATTTACCACCTAGGCATGAGTTTTCTTGGCTATAAGTTCGTTGATCATTGCAAGAAAAACCTAGTTAGTTGGAGGTTTATTGCTGATTCCAACATGGAGTGCAAATGTGGTGCTGTTCCTATGTACGAGCATTAATACCTATGGATAAACTTATGGACGCCACTGATAATGTTGTTGGTATATTGGCGTGTGCTAGCTGACATATGGAAAATAATAAAATTTAATGTTTTGTGTTGCGTAATGTAAATTTTGACGTTCAAAAGTGCCTTATACGGGCCTATTTGAAATAAACGATTTGACTTTGACTTTGAATTATTTTGCATTTTGTTACCAATGATTCAGGATATGATTCTGAACCCCAGGTTTAAATTTTTATTTGGTTATTAAAAAATAATTGCTGTTTCATGTATGGAAAAGCATTTTTTTTTTATAACCGAATAAAAATTTCAACGTTCAGAATCATGTACCGAATCCATGGTAACAGTTTTCGCGTCCATATCCCACCCTGCATCCGCCACCCTGTATATAATCAAGTTTTTCTAACTGCATAGACAGCTATGCTGCTGGGAAGCTGGTTGCGCCACTTCTTCTTCCCAGCTAAAGCATTAGGAAGGGGTGAATGGCGGGCGTTTTGGGGGACTGACTTATATAATTTGAAGTTCGAAAAGTGCTGATTCTAGTTTGAATACATGACTTTTGAATTCGATTTTAAACTGCAAAACTGGTAGCTGGGCTGACACAATTTGGATAGCTTCGATCTGGGTTATACAAAAAGCCTTTGTGACAGGCAAAATTACATATCAAATAAGTATTATTATACCTACCAACAACAAAATATTCCTCAAGCAAAATGCAGCTTGTTATAGCAAAAAATATGCCACAAAGACTAAGATAATAACGAAATAATTACGAATACAAAGAATCTATCTGTCACAGCCACATCACCTATGTAATGGGATTGTTATTGTACGCGTATAGGAAGACGTTACATAATAGGACTGACAGTAATTGCGTAATTTTAGTAAATAATTGGATACTATTACATAACTGAAATCATCTCTGACACAGAATTACTACCGCATTTTTTTATTTTTTTCAGGGTTTACTATCAGATGCTCTTACCTTTCCACTGATTGTGACTTACCTGTAAAAGTGAACACACAATCCTTGATTCAAATAATATATGGCGTTCTCATTATGCTAAAGCATCCAGCTGAAATTTTGATTAATCCTGATTGTTTTAATAGAACAGTTGAAAATAGAACAGCTTGTGCATGAGTGGAGTTTTCTCTCATTTTTCTAATTAACGATACCTATGAATAGAACTAATTATATGTACCTAAAGTAGACGATACTAGTATTTTTATTATAGTAACACTAAAAGGTAAAAAATAGGTTAAGTACCTAAGTACTAAAGGCCAATTTCAACAAAGAAAACGTACCTAAAGTAAACGATACTTGTATTTTTATTATAGTAACACTAAAAGGTAATAAAATAGATTAAGTTGGTACCTAAGTACTAAGGGCCAATTTCACCAAAAAAACACTGAACACGATCAGCACACCTAATAAACACCAATTAAAATAGTCCATTATACAAATGCATTTAAAAGCAAGTTCCTTCCGGCATTACCCATTGAAGCATGAAAAGGTAATTCATCATGATATAATATCGCCAAACACGTGCGAATTAATAAACTTTATCGATGCAAATTAGGTGCGCGTAGTTCATAAAATGTATCAATACATTTGCATAAACGTGTATAAACAAGAGTTTTGCAAATAAAATATCTTTCTTGAACAAGAGAAGTTGATCTTATCCTTTATTGATGACTAGCCCACGACTTTGTCCGCATGAAAATTTCTTGTTTCCCCCGTCCCACTCCGACGCATCGCATCCCCCGACCGCGCTTTTACTTCGTTTTCGCTTAACGTTATTTCCGACTTTTTTCTTTTTGCTCGACTTCCTCGAAAATTGGGCTATCCAAAACAAAAATATTTTTTCAATTCCGACTGGTAGTTCCGAAGATTACCCCCTGCATACAAACTCACAAACAAACAAACAAATAAATAAATAATATTAGTATAGGTATAGATTCCAGTTTTTGGTTACTCAGCATAATTAAATAGGGTCATACTTATTATAACCTGCAGGGCAATAGGGATGATGACAATTTTTTTTCGTCCGTTCTGTAGATTATAAAAAAAATACGTACACGTATTTTTTCTATTTTTACGTTATTAAAAGATTCCGGCGATACATTGAGTTAAAATTTGCCATGACGTCACGAGTATGTAGATTTTATACTTACTTGTGACGTATCAACCCCCACTCCCCAACTTTAATGCGTTGTATCTAAGTCATTTTTTATTAATATGATAAAGCAAAAAATATGAGTCTAATATTTTTTTATTATCTAACTGACGGACTAAATAGAATTTCTTTTTTTTGACCGAGGCATCATCCCTATTCATACGTTCAAATTCAAGTCGCAATATAATATCTCATCTCAGGGACAAAGAAAGTCAAAAACTTGTGAAAAAAAAACCTCTAATTTACCTACCTATATATTTTTTTATAACGGCTCGTGGCTAAGTAATAACTGCCGCACGGGTCAACCCATCAGGTTAAGCTACGCTTGCCGGGGTTGATCTGTGGATGGGTGACCATCTTTACATACCGAGACACCTCTATGCCTCGGAAAGCACGATAAACCGTTGATCCTGGCTGTCATTTACAGATCTTTGACAGTCGTTAAGGATAGTCAGAAGCCCAAAAGTCTGACAACCAGTCTTACCAAGGGGTATCGTATTAACCAGTTACTGGGTTGTGGTGGTCAGATAGGCAGTCGCTCTATGTAAAATACTGGTATTCAGCTGTATCCGGTTAGACTGGAAGCCGTGCCCGAGATATTTTTTAATATATAAAAAATGTGTACATATACATAAATTAAAAAATATAAGAGTTTTTTGGGCAAATTGAGCCTGAGATTAGAATGCAAACGTTCTTAAAAATACGAGAATTGCCCTGTAATAGACCTGTAATACCTGATATACATAGTTACCAATACTAGACAAATACAAATCAGATACTTAGTTTGACCCTGAGGCACTAAATTATAACAGTGTTACTAACTTAGCTTATACTGAGATTAAAACGTATTTGTATTCGTTTTACATACTTGCCTAAAACCCAATTAAGCATTTACTTGCATTTGCATATAATTAAATTTAAATTGGCCATACATAATGGCTGGTCAATACAAAATCACATACTGACACAATTACCATGTATTAATTTGTGGTCAAGGACTAGGAACTGCAGGCGGTACCTACCTATTTTTTTAAGTGGATTTATTTCATTAATTATTTTGGAGTCTGGATTTGTGTCCGGTTGATGGCAAAAGGCTCGCCCCTTATTACTTGGGACTTAAACATAACTGGCGAAACTACTGTTACTTTAGGTACCTACTCTACACAACCCTTCGGGGAAACAAGGCGTGGTGTTTATTATATAAAACTAGCTGACACGACAGACGTTATCCTGTCCAAACAAAATTAGACTGTACGTAAAGTTTTTATCAAATAATTTGTAACATGTGTAAGGTAAATTATCTGTAGAAATCCAATATCTCGTTAAGTTGGGCTCGCACTGTGGGACGTAAGTGGGACGCGATATACACAGCTAAATCACAATTGTTCGTCCCGAAGCTTTATTAAAACAAGTGCGTATCGGACCACGCAAAATGAAGGGTTCCGTAGTTGGGATGAATTTATCCCAAGAACAAACTTAACATTTTAGTTGAAAAACATTTTCTCCCATACATTCCAACTGCAAATGTAATTTTGTACAGACAATATTGAGCGATTTACCAAGTTATTTTAAGACCATAGACTTCTTATGGGCTTTCCTTTCTAATCTATGAGTAAAGAACCATAATCTGCATTTTTTTTTTCAAAATTAGTTTCGGTGATAAGAGGGGGAATGGTCAATATTCATCAATTTTCTTAAAAATCATTAAAATAATTTATTTAAAATTTATCCTAATCCTAACTAATATTATAAATGCGAAAGTGACTTTGTTAGTAACGCTTTCACGCTAAAACGGCTGAACGGATTTGGATAAAATTTGGCACATGGGTGGCAGCTTCTAGCATGACCTAAAAGGACATAGAATATCTTTTATACTGAGAGATAAGTCTCGAGTAAAAAAGTAAGGATCGAGACTTATGCGGGTGAAACCGCGGCACGCAGCTAGTAAAAATATATATTTGAGATCCTCACAACAAGCCCTTCCATTTAATGTGTCACACGGTACCGTTTGCAAAACTTTTTTTTTTCCAATTTGCCCAGAAAAGTGACCCCCATAATCAAAATTCATTTATTTACTTTACACATCCATGTTTGGGTCACAGAAATTCATATGTGTACCAAATTTCAACTAACTTGGTCCTGTAGATTCGGAGCAAATTGGCTGTGACAGACAGCCAGCCAGCCAGCTAGACAGGCAAACACACGAGTGATCCTATAAGGGTTCCGTTTTTCATTCCGACGTACGGAACCCTAAAAATAACCATAGATTCTTTAGGATCGTTCAGGTGTTGTGTGATCTACAGAGATGTGTCGTTAGATTCCATGCGTAAGTATAGATCTGTAGTGTATGTAGGTACCTAAACAGTTACATTGTAGTACGCGTGTATAATGCAATTGCGCACTAGTCACGACACTGGCTAATTAGCTACTAATACCTAAAACATCGTTCTGATGCACTATTATTTATAGAAGGCGAAGAGAAATTAAAACAGATGCTCAACTCACGATCGAATCACAATCTGAATCTGATATTGCTAATCCATTGCGTCTTATGTTCGAAACAAAAATCTGCTCACCAACCATTAAATTTTGTTAACTGTCAAAATGATTTAAATTTTAAATTTGGATTGTGATTGTTCGTGTGTTGCGCAATTTGGGTGCAGATTAATCTAGTAGTATTCATTGCCTGTCCGAATACTGTGAGATAACCCGTAGGTTTATTGCATTATTTGCTAAAAAGAACTAAAAATAGTCTTTACAAAAATAGCATTACAAAAAACTAGACTACGTCACGTCATTAATTATAAATACAACCATGCGTGTTAGTTGAGGAACCAATTGAAATAAATAGGACAATATGGCGATGTAATTAGTCTTACTCAATGTTTACATACATAGCAGTTTATATAAGAACTTACATTAATAATCATATCAGCGTATTATTGTGCCACTGCAGGGCAAAGCCTTCTTCATACAGAGAGAATGTACGTGCATTAATCATCTCACTTGCCCGATGCGTGTGCCACACTCGCAGTTTAGATTTACCTATATTTCTGGTAAAAAGCAGAGTTTTCTCTTCGTTGTTCTGAGAACAATCATGCAACATACCTATTGTCGGTGAAACGATTCTAATTACATGGGTTTGGCAACTGTCAAAGTGGCGCAAGTATAGCTTTAACCAAAATAGAAGAATTTTCTAAGAATTTGATTTGACATTTGATTTGATTTGACAAGGTATGCTTTCCTTTCTCGATCCACCTTGTGTCTTCAATTCAGCTTTGAACTGACTTATCCGCCATGCCAAAATGTGTTTTTTCACAACAGTTCTTTTAATAAGTATTATAAAAAAAACGCAATCAACAAGGGATGCCAAAATACAACACAAACTTGACAGATGAAAGCTATGCTAGCGCCATCTATCTAAACTGTTCACCGGCCGACCCTATTAAAGCAGTATTCATGTTTTTCGTTAGTGACTAACGTCTAATATCATAGATTTTATGCCGCCCATGGATGGACTTCTGATTTAGCTTCACATGTCGTCGAGAAAATATATCTCTCAGGCATGCCAGCTTCCTCACGATGTTTTAATAATTAAAACAGCAAAACCGGTACCATTCTGAAGGTATTGTAAATAGGCAAAAGGGATGTTCGTTGTAAAGGTTAAATCGCTTGTCGGTGCCTACTTAGATATAATTACATGTAAGATTGCTTCCTTGACTGTTCAAGTGTTGTGATTAAAACATATTTTGTCGTATTCGCTTCTAACAGGAAGAGACACGGTTATTAAATATGTCACGTATTTAAGTAAATTACAGCAAGATGTCCTCATGTGTCAGCTATTGTGTGAACTTGGTTGCTAACGTACTTAGCTACTACTTAGATGTATGAATCATGAATCTGACAAGTCTTATCTGTAACAAAAACTCAGCTGATCTATTTTGCTGAGCTGTCGTTCCGCCTGATGCTATGGATTGACACTTAAAGGACATCGCCCATTATAAATACCGCTCCAGCGCAGTAACGCCTCGGCACCGCCTCGAAAATACTAGTCGCCAACGTGCCGTAAGCAAGGCGACCGCTAGTCGCCAACGCGCCGTAAGCAACGCGACTACTAGTCGCCAACGCGCCGTAAGCAAGGCGACTGCTAGTCGCCAACACGCCGTCAGTAAGACGACCGCTCGCTGCCGGCAAGCCACCGGTGAGGTGACAGCTTGTTGTTCATTCACAAGCGAGGCGTCACCGCGCGGACGGCGAGGCGCTGGCATGCGTACCGCCTGCAGGCGTTTCTTCGCCGGGAGCGGGCTCCTCGCTTGAAGCGTGTATATCGGCGCGACGTGTGACGGCCGTATTTCGTCCACTATTACACACTATATAGACTTAAAATCCTAACTTGAATGACAAGTTACTTGCCATGTCGGAGCGGCTGCTATAATGAGCGATGTTCTTTATTTTTCACGGTCAGACTTTTACAGAATAGATCGGCTGGTCTAATGCTGAATTGAATGAATTATAAATATTTTGACATGTTCCACAGATAAATTACTTGAATTGGAGTCCGCGCCACCACTCAGTCCGATAGACGCTATTGTCTGTCTTTAAAAAAAAATAGTTCCACAATTTTCCGCCGGACTTCAGTGATGGCGCGGACTCTATTTCCAGTTTCAACATGATATACAACCCAAAAACCTAGCATTATTACCTGGATTGCATGTTCTTATGGTTTTTAATGTTTCAGACGCATTGCGAAATCACACGGCGCGTGCGCCATTCGAATGGATGCGACTTCGGCTTTCTCCGCCCGCGCTGCCGAGCGCCTCGGCTACAGCAAGATCTACTCCATTAAGTACGCTGATATTCCGGACGGTCCACAGCCGAACCCACCCCACTTTGATGCCAGCGTTTATCTCAAGAAGTTTTAAGGTAAATTTTGACCGCAGTTTTAATTTATACGAACTATCTTTAATCTGTGAATTCAGATGATCTTGATAAGGCTTTTATTGGTTTATGGCCGCTTTAAATTACGGACCATTATTGTTATAATTAAGACTTGTATCTTTACCAATAACGAAGCAAAGATCTCACAGGTTTGCATAGTGGACCCTCCTTTAAAGAATTAGCTATCACAGGTATATTTAGCTTCGAATCGATTTGTATGTCCAGTTTGGCAATAAAAAAATGTTCGCTAGCATTGGTAAACGAAACGATTCGTTTTTGATTATAAGAACCGAGCATTAATCTACCGATGCTTGGAATGAATTGATCGCCCCGATTTCGATCGCGTCATTAACAAATGATTCGTCTCGTATCGAATTTTGTTATTAGTAGGTACCTACGACAATACGAGTATTAATTGGTTCCATATTTAAATTGTGTTTATATTTGTCTTTTTCAGAATCTGCACAACACGCACAAACAAAATTTACTTCTTCGAGGTTTGATGATCACAAATTATTCCACATTAGACAACTACTAGCTCTATATAGACACATTACACCTAAATTTACTCAAACCTAGCATCGCAGCAATTTAAGTAGTGTAGTAGGTTAGTTATAGCGAAACACCTATAATTAAGATGTTATATGATATTATTATGTGTAAATAATAATTGTACCTGGCAACTTAAAGGCGATGGAGACGCTATTAACCTGGAAATGCTGGAACCACACTGAGGCGAATTCCATGCAAGACATGAACGTGAGACGCGTCATTAATGCGTCCTATGTCATGCGCGGGATTTGCCTTAATGTGTTTGAAGTTTTATAGGTAACTGACGGATTTTTGTTCCCTGCTTTGTTAACTTGTAAATTTACTATTTATTTTAAAGATATTCAGTCACAAATGAAAAAGCGACAAAGAAGATTAAGCTATCTCTAAAAGAATTGCTACTTATTATTCGAAATGACAAATAAGAATATTGACCATGACTTTTTGTCTTCAATAAATATATTTTTTGCTTATTCAATATTTAAACAGGCATCGCAGTACTCTTCATTCCATAACTTAAAAATAGATTTAATTTAGCGGTGCCTAGTAAAATATAATAGCAACACACTTTATCAGAACATTGCTATAACAAAATATACAGGCTTTTCTTCCTACCGTGTATCAATAATTAGCCTAGCTGTTTGTAGTTCCTTAAAAATGTTGTATTATTTAATATACTCTATCTTAGTAATCAAATATACTGACTATTTTTTTAAATTGTGAGTCCCGTACCCTAATTGCGTATACACGATCAATCGGAAACTGAATGGTTTTGAAACAGATTGCTAATCCATTGCTTCATAGGTTCGAAAAAAAATCTGCTCAACAACGTGAATATCGCAATGAATTCGTTGAACTGTCAAAATGAAACAATTTAGTCCTAATCGTTTACGAAAATGTGTTACGTACTGATCAAGTCTCGGTGGCCCGGGTGGCCATAAAGTAAGACTTAGTAACACAACAAGACTTTTTACCAGCGCAAATATAGCATTTCAGAAAGTAGGGCCACGTAATTATGTACATGTCTAGCGCTGTAAGTAATACGATATAATTAATATAACCATGTATTTTACTTAAATAAATAGGTAAATACGTTTCATAAACAAATAAAATGTCAACCCTTTCTGTTGAATTTTAAACTAAATTTACAGCGCAAGCGGCTTCACAGAAAACTTTGAATCTCTCCTACCGCAGATCTGCTAAACCCAGTCAAAATAAATGTATGGTGAAATCAATAAAATTGTGATTTAGTCTGTAAATATTGTAATTATATCTCAATAAATGTACCTATAGTTAAAAATATTCCACTTGTTTTGTGTTTTTCACCGCTTAATTTCCTACTGACAGCTGCTAGGGTGCCTTGCTCCACCCACTGTAAGCAGGCCAATTTCGATTTATAGTGCCATGCTTCCCTCAGCTTCTACCCACAGTCCCTTTTCCACCACTTATTATTTTTCGTACCCAGATTATTAATAACTATTACAAGAAAAAAACATTATTTTATAGCGACCGCCCACTTCGCGCGGTTATTACGACTTGACAAAGCAGTTTCTTTATTAAGTGTGTGTAAGTTTAATATTAATGTATTATACGCATAAACCTTCCGGAATCATAGAAACGCTGTAAGAGAATAGTTAAATTCCTTGCTGTTGAAAATGAGTCTTGAAAAATCAAGATGGTGGCCATAGATAATACACTAAATAATAGCGGCGTTGGTTCCGATTTCCAACAAAATATCCATAGACACCTACCTACTCTGTATTCCATTCAATAGTACATACTAATTCCATGCCCATTCATAATTCACTCGGATCAAGCTCGGATCATTCATCACCACATTCACCACAATGATCACAACCATATGTCAATTAATGACATCTGTGATTGGCATTTTATAATGAATATTTTTTCTTAAGCTTATATTTCCATTAGTTTCTACTTATTTTGCAATATTTTCTAGATGACTAATATGATTTTACGTACGGGTCAATGTTAAGTCTAAAATATATGGAAATGTTCAGGAAAATTCGGTTATTGAAAATATATGATGTGAGCTGAGCTAATGGCTACTAAAGGCTATTTAGAGAGTAAATTACTCCTGATTGGAGTAACTGTAAAGCCCCCAGTACACGTTCGCCGAGCGCGCTCGGGCAACGGGCAAATACACGTAAATCAAACTGCAAATCACGCAAAAAGGCCAGTACGGGGTGTACGGGGCTTACCCTAGCAATTCTATCTGCAACTTATCTGTTCATCTTAGTTTATAATACTTTTTTTATGTTAGCTTCAGCATTTTTCTCTTAAGAGGGAACAGGGCCTGCGATTCTCCATACAAATGTATTCCCCTTTTTTCTTCCTGAATTATTATGCCTCTAGAGCAATTTTTTTTTTCATAAAATAAAGGTCTGCTGTAGACACGTCTCTATTATTTTGTTTTTTTTTCAGCAACTTATAGGTAAAGAAAATATGACCCTCTAAAAATTACAAAAATGACCCTTTTTACCGCCGTAATTAGAGGACTACCTGACAATTTCGAAAAGTTTTTAACATAAAAGAAAATGATAGGAACTTAGACACACTCTTTCTTAAAATTTTAATGTAAAAAATAATTGAATCGGCTCAGTAGGACTACCTGACAATTTCGAAAAGTTTTTAACATAAAAGAAAATGATAGGAACTTAGACACACTCTTTCTTAAAATTTTAATGTAAAAAATAATTGAATCGGCTCAGTTTTCAAGAAGAAAAAAGTGCAATACGAAACGTCGATCTGGTAATTTTTTTTTGTAATATAATCGGTGTGAGCTGCAGCTGTGCCTATCGGACTCTACGGGGGCAGACTTGAGGTAAGAAGACTGCAATAGGTTCTTCAAACACCTATTTTTCAAATTCCTGGCAGGCCCTGTTCCCTCTTACCTAAGCCCCCCAGTACACGTTGGACGAGCCCGTTGGCCGAGCGCGCTCGCCCAACGTGTACTGGGGGCTTTAGCTCGCAGGCAAGTTCCCGGAACAGATAGTGAAGCGTGGCTTCAAGAAGGCAGTAAAAGGCGCATTCCACGTCAAAGCACTCGCATCTAATGACAAAGAACGCGCTCTCGCTTTTCTCAGAAGGTAAAAATTGCAAGCACAGGAAGGTAGGACTACCTTCCTGTCTTCCCCTCACAAACCTCACAATTTCTACGGTCGCAAATTTGCATGATCAATACTGGTATACTCTCACTGGTAACTCCCGCGACTTACGAGTTGTAGATCGAACCCAAGCAGGCACTATGTGTACATTATTTCATCACCACTGCTCTCAAAACGGTGAAGGAAAACATCGTGAGGAAACCGGCGTGTCCAAGAACCAAAAGATTCGAAGACATGCAACATCCGCTAACCCGCACTGAGCCCGCGTGGTGGATTATAACCACTCCCTCTCACGGAGAGGAGGCCTGAGTCCCAGCATTGGGCACATTATAGGCTGATTATGCATGCTGCATGATCTGAAAGTATAATCATAAAAGTAGGAAAGTATATTTTTGATCTTTTTATCAGGTTGTTCTTTCATGACGAACCGATGGCCAAGGCGGTAAAACTGGTGGATGGTCCAAATGATCGGTGTCTCGAGCTTGAATCGTACATAAGCAAAGCCATGGACGATGGAATATCAGTGGTGGCTGTTGATGATGATGGAGAATTGGTGGGAGTTGTCATCAATGCCCTTCTACGCAGAAATGTGAGCAATGAAAGCATGTATAGGAGCTTGAAACGGCAGCGCTTTAACTATTTCATAATAACAATAGGTTTAAGACAGTTGAATCATTTCTCTGGGGCTCTCATTGACTCTACCCTTTTCCAGTTGGTCTACCGTTTCTAGCTAACCGGTCGATATAAGTGGCAGTAGTTGGAAATAGAAACGAAGGTTTCTCCCAAAAAAATACTTATGTTCTTTTCTTTCTCCGCAGGATTCTTTAAAAGAAGGAGTAATAGAAAAGTCTACAAATCCTAAGTTTTTGTGCGTAATCCGGTTTATGGCGTATTTAGAGACCGAGAGTAAGCTCTGGGAAAAGGTGCCAAGCAACTGCAATATTCTGGTGGATCTCAAGATTGCATCTACAGACCCCAAGTGGAGAGGAAAACATATAATGAAGTACCTGGTCGAAGAGACAGAGTATGCAAATTGTTTTAGTTATCTCGGCTAGATCTACAAATGGAATTGGTCTTGGACGGGTCGTGTTTTACAGGTATTACCGAGGCCAATCCAGATTAGGGGGTCGATTACTTCATACTCAAAGGTGCTAAGGAGTCAAGTCATACAGCCCGGAAACACGACCTCGAGAAGGAATCCGACAAAAGTATACAAATACAAATTTAAAGGGCGCTTCCCTTTAGAAACCACGTCGTTTTTGGAAACCACGTCTCGGCATTTCAGAGTGCCCTGCTGGTTTTGCGCTTGGCTGCTGCTGGCAAGTGGTCTATGTCCAACAGAGAACTGCGATAGGCTGAGTTGATTGATTGGGCTCTCGAGTTAGGTACATCATTTTGCCTTGCCTCAAGTTGAGCTGTGTTTATCGATATTTTGTCACCAATATTCGAATCCTCAATTTCTTCTAGTTCCGGTATGGACTAACCGTATTCGAGAACATAACCTGAAGTTGATAGGAGGACTGCCGGATCTTAAGTGAATTTTCAATGTTTTAGGTCTGTCGCGAAAAAAAGTGGAGCCTGTGGTGTACATTTAGTTGCGTCGTCCCTCTACTCCAAACGCGCGGTCGAACGACTCGGTTACAAAATGGTCTACTGCGTTAAGTACGCCGATAAACCGGACGCCCCCCAACCGGACCCACCGCATGTCGAGGCTTGTGTCTTCTTAAAACTGTTGTGAGATATAACTTGGCAGGCAAACCTTTATTGTTGTTAGGTAGACGTAAATATATCATCATGCTTCTATTTATACCGCAGCATGTCTTCTTTTTCTATACATCTCATTCTCTAGATATGTATACCTAAATAGGAACGTATTCGTACAGCAAGATAAGCTCCGTAGTAGGAATAAGAATAATTTATTTGTGAAACACAGGTACAGACGCCAACAGGTCAACCTACCCGACTCTGTCAAATTTTCCCAATCAACTTTGAACCTTATGTTTTAGTGATAAAGTTGAAAATCTATTAAAGAAACTTGACAGATTGTAGTAGGTTGATGTACTGGCGTCTGTACATATAAAGATCTTAAAAATTAGATAGTGCGCTATGTTTTGCCAATAGTTGCATACAAATGATCAATATTATTAAAAACGATTAAATGAATAAGTACTATTAAATCATGCACAATACCTATAAAAAGCCATGTACCTATTAAATTACAATGATAAATTTATTACAATATAATAAGTATTTGAGTACCCAATTGTATTAACGCATGCATGCAAATTTAGGTAGTGTGGCAATGTAAAATATAATACAAGAAATTGTAATTTCGCCTGGATGAATGCAAATTAGTAGTAGGTAAAGAATGTTGTGAGTCAGTTTTTTTTTTAAATTATATTTTATAATAACGAAATTAAAAGTGAACAATTCCCTGTGATTTACATAATCTCAAATCTGAATATTGTAATTTTACCGCAATTAAAGTAGATATATTATTTAAGTCACTTGTTTTTGTTATCTCATTGATAGTTGCATTTAAACCCCTGATGGGCGTGCTTAACGTATAAGATAGGCTATTGCAGACAATCCAATACTATTAAATGCGCATTTGTAAATAGGTATTTGTAAGAAATCGATTTCGATTTCGATGAAAGTTGAAATGCAGAGGTATCTAGCTAGGTCTCATATCTGGGAAAATTCGTTTTCTTTATTTTCACCCGAGCAGAGCTCGGTCGCCCAAATACTACTTTTACTATCGGCGATAGGCAATTTAGGCCTGTTTTTCCAATAGTCAGATACTTTTTTATGAGGAATAAATACTACGGTTTAACAGCTTTTGTAAGTATAGAAAATATGATTTCAAACTGTTACATTTATTCTTCAGATAAAGATCAAAAATCTGACCACCTATTGATAAATCAGCCTTTTTCTTTTGCTCGATAAGTACACTCTACCCCGCGTCGTATTTAAAAGCGATCGTCGCGCGAATACACGATCGTTCAAACTTTTTGTTCGGTGAACCTGAACGCGTGGTCACGCCGAAAGGCTTTCCGGTATTTTCGAACAAAAATTTACTTAGCTCAGGTTTGCATGGACATATTTTTATCGGAGCGATTTTTTATTTTTTTTCGTAACCTGAATTTTCAATTCACAGTATTGAGCCGATCATTGAGAATCCAACAGAGAGCATTCAGCGCGTATCCCAGCGCTTCAGTTTTAGACGTTGACAAATCTACACAAATACTAACAACACTTTATTATGGTTAATTAAAGTTACAGTCAATTAAAACGGTAACGACACACGACAATAGGTGGCCAAGGGTAAAGGACAGGGAAATTACATATTATTAAATTATTTTGTATATTTGTTGACTACACCAACACACCTACACTGTGCATACACGCTCACACGTCCACAGTAGGTATACCGTATAACCATTTACAATCAAACTACACCCCACAAAGTGCACACATGTTTACGAAACCGGCTACACATCACTGTTGACAACGCTATGTCTTGGTTTTTTATTTCTTCTGACATCCTAATGGCTTCATACTTCAAACTTGATACGTGTCTCCATTTCTCCTTTAGATTGGTAGTCATCACGAAAAGGTTACCTACATATACCTAAATAATTAGGACTTACCTATCTCAAACACTACGCAATAGCCCAGGTTAATTGCATTGTAACCATGATGTATTTCGTACGCCTACCGTCGTATCTCTTCTCGTCGTCGTCTTTCATGAGGAGCAACACGTGCAACCCGTAAGTAGTATGTAAGTACCTACATTAAGTATTGTCATGATGGAATCTTCCAGCGGAATGGCGACCAGATGTCGTATAAAAAAACTGAGTATCTACTTAACAGCATATGGCCACAGTTTATGGGAACACCCCCTTAGTCCTGCACTGCAGTATTAGCAAAGATCAGCCGGTCTATTCTGTAATAATCTCACGGTGAAAACGTAGGTGAAGTGAACGTGAAGTGAGCTGTCATTCCACCTGCTGCTAGGGACTGACAGCTCACTCCGAGCTCACTTCACCTAAGTTCTCACGGTGAGATGGTTACAGAATACCACTGCTGTACCCTAATTACGTAACGATCAATCGGAATTTGAATCGTTTTTAAACAAATTGCTAATCCATAGCTTCATAAGTTCTAAAAAAAAATGTGCTCAACAACGTAAATAACGCAATGAATGTTGTTGAACTGTCAAAATGAAACTAATTTGTCGTAATTGTTTACGAAAATGTGTTGCGTAATTAGACAGCTGAGCTAATCCCAACTATTATTGCAACTGCGAAAGTGAGTTTGTTTGATTGTTTGTTTGTTAAGCTTTCACGCTAAAACGACCTGGATTAAGACATAGGATACTTTTTATCCCGTTATTACCACGGGATCGAGAGTTACGCGGGATCTCGAGAGTTCATCGTATAAACATACTATCAGTGCCCCACGGTTTCGTGGGGCACTTATAGTATGTTTATACGATGAAAAAATTTGGGACCGCCCAAAAAAAAAAGATCACTTTACTTCCTTTGTGGGCGACTCGGCTGCAAATGTAAACACACCATAAGATCTTTGATCACCATAAAAATCTCACGGTGAAAACTTGGGTGAAGTGAGCGTGGAGTGAGCTGTCATGCTGCTAGGGACTGACAGCTCACTACGTGCTCACTTCACCTAAGTTTTCACGGTGAGATGGTTACAGAATAGCACTAGGTGCAGAAGTTTACTACAGGTTTCATATGGAAGTGTTTTTAAAGCTATCGTCTGAAGAGAACTGGCTCTATGTATCAAATTAAAAATTCGGCAACGATGGCAATGAATATACACCTGCAGTGCTATTCTGTAACCATCTCACCGTGAGAACTTAGGTGAAGTGAGCACGGAGTGAGCTGTCATTCCACCTGCTGCTAGGGACTGACAGCTCACTCCGTGCTCACTTCACCTAAGTTTTCATGGTGAGATGGTTACAGAATAGCACTGCTGTAGTGCTATTCTGTAACCATCTCACCGTGAGAACTTAGGTGAAGTGAGCTCAGAGTGAGCTGTCAGTCCCTAGCAGCAGGTGGAATGACAGCTCACTTCACGTTCACTTCACCTAAGTTTTCACCGTGAGATTATTACAGAATAGACTGGCTGACTTTTGGAAGAGGCCGATGTCCAGCAGTGAACTACAATACACTGTTGATGTGAAAAGAATTAGTAGGATACAGAGGATAGGTAGGTACAAGAGTTCCGGAAGAGGTCGATTCCCAGTAATGAACTACAAAAGACTTCATGAGGAATATTCTGAGAGGATTACAAGACATTTCATGACTCTACAATCCATTGGGAACTTTAAAAACTCAACCTTCCGCAAACCAGACACAATCACCTTGAATCATCTCATTCATCAGACAGAAAACTTGTTTATCAAACCAGTTTAACATTTTTTATTACCAAAACTGACGTTCTTAAATCATTGACATTACTAGACGTAGTAGTAGCGATCACAATGTGTACAAATCTCGCTGAGCACAGGAGGATTAGTAAATATACCGGCACCGAATGCCAACTTCGGTCATCGCAACCGATCCCCACTCCTCCGTGGAACTTAAGGCTCCTGCAACTTGACTATAAGTTAATTTTAATATTTTGCAGTTTTTCATGGGTCATTGGTCCATCTTGTGGAGAACGTACGCACGTTCTCCGCAAGATGGACCAATGACCAAATGCTGGAAGAACAGGTTAATTTTGGCTCTCAGCTGAATGAAGATAAATATCTTCTCGATATACCCGGGTGGAAAAGGTTATCTCTAATTACCTTGTAGGTTTTCTTCCTTCTTGCCCGTTGAAACCTAAGCTATTCAGAAAGTTTGGTAAATGCAGACAATTCAAGATGTCACAGTTATAGCCCTTGGTAACTTGCCACGTGCAGCTTGGATTTTAAATAAGTATTAACCAATAATTTATAATAGGTCTGGTAATAGGTAATTTGCCATATTAGGTACACATAAAATCATGAACGCAATTTTCTTTTAACGCTTTTCTGCAGAGATCATTATAAGTTACGTGGTACCAAGCTAATTAGGTAATGAAAATAAGAGAGTTCTTAACTCTTATCCACATTTTTACTCTGGAAAACACAATATTATTCCATATTAGTTATCTTGTTTATCAAGGTGCGCTGCCCACCACAATACATAAATTACTATTAATATTAGTAAGTAGCCTATTTGAAAGAACTAAAATAAGCATCTTCCTATCGCTGCATATGATAAGCCCTCTTACATCGTAAATAAGGAAATAATTTCAATTAATTATTGCGATTAATTTTGATTATGAAATACCCTTACCAGTTTATGAATTAACAGTTTTCAATATAGAACAAACGTACTTAAGCACCGATTTTGACAAAGCCTGAAAGCTTCTAGTCATGTTCACAGTCAGCAAAAATTTCGATAATTGTAGGTATCGTAAAACTTAATTTCATATCCCCAAATATTTACTAAATAAGTGCTACCATGAATGTATTAATTTAGTATTACGCAACACACGATAAGATAAACAAACATACCACCGTATTCGCCTTAAACATAGTATTTTTATCTTTCACCATTAATATGTAAATGCGTACGCGCAGCGTTCAAAACATTATTTAGTAGCGCGTTAGCCGTACGCTACGGCGAATTGTTTTTTTTTTAAATGACCATTTTTTAAAGTTTTTTTAAAGTAAAAGTTATCTATTGTTAAAGTACCTAGGTACTTATTAATCTGTGAGTGTGGATATGGGAATGTTTAAGTATCTATTAAATAATTGATTCGACAAATAAATGTGTTGTGTCCACATCTAAGTAACGTCATAACTTAGCGTTATTTACAAGTGCACATATATAGGCAGTCACAGTTACCGTAGGTAAGCTACAACATTAATTACAATATAGACAATAAGACATAACTGCGATACCTAAGCTTGTATAATTACCTACCTACAGTTTTAATAGTAACCTACAATATGAATTAAAGATTTATGTTTGTGTACCTAAAATTATTGTATAGGTATCTAAAAAGCCTCGTATTTTTTGTGTTAGTCTAATTTTATCGATGTTGACTCGATGGCTAGGACTTAGGTGGTAGATACGTAAGTGGTATACATCTATATACACACCACGTTCCTGTCGGTTTTTCTACGTGATTAGAATTCTTATAATCTTAGGTAGGTTGCTTGTTCACGTCAGTTTCCTTTATCTCTGCAAGTTAATAGATTTCCAATAGCCTTCTGTCTGCTGTAGGCCCACCTAGTGGCCTCTCTCCATCTAGGAAAAAACTTTCCATAGCAGACATCAGATCGTCATCAACATCTGCGTAGCCTCTTCTCAACTCTGTTGAGGTCGGCTTCCAGTCTATCCGGATGCAGCTAAATACCCAACAATTTTACATGGAGCGACTGCCTATTCTATCTGACCACCACAACTCACAGTTTAACACGATACCTCTTGGGAAAACTGGTTGCCAGACTTTAAGACTTCTGACTACCTGTAACGACTATCAAAGATCTACGAATGACAGACGGGACCAACGATTTATCGTGGTTTCCGAGGCACGGAATCTCGGTATGTAAAGATGGTCACCCATCTAGGGAACAAACTCGCCAAGCATAACTTAATCAATTGACCCGTGTATTTTGCATACTATTGTATAGAATCAAGTTTTTCTAACAGAACAGACATCTGTGCTGCTGGGGAGTTTGTTGCGCCACTTCTTCTTCCCAGCTAAAGCACTAGGAAGTAGTAAAGGGCAGGCGTTTTTGGGGGACTGTCTTATGTAATTTTGTCGTTCGAAAAGTGCTGATTCTCAACCTAGTTTGAATAAATGACTTTTGATAGCCACAAACCCCACTCGAGGCCCAGTTCCCCTATTGCTATTGAATTTACCTTTGGGTATCAATGTCGGAGCCGGAATAGACTGTCTCTAAACGATCTTCTTCCGTTCCTGATTGGGTGTTATGCTCGATAGAGCAACGCTGTGCTGCGATCTGTAGAGACTCAGGCGCCCATACCAATGCAATGCAATCATGCCTTGCAACTTAACTAGGTGTGGTTGTATCATTCCGTCTGGCAAACTCTTTCACTTAGTCATTTAAATTTTCACATAAAAGACACTTTTAAACTTCAACGTTTACAAGAAAATTAAATTTATTCTAGTTGTTGATTGTAGATTTAGTCCTCCCAAATACCACATGCTAACCATATTTATTTATTATCACACATGCCGTGTCCCCGGTGGGATTTCGCATCGTCAAAAATAAAGCATTCCATTCAAAGTTTCATCCTCTATTATAGGGAATGATTTTTTTTAAATCCTTCCTTAGTACCTTCGTTATATACGGAACTCTTTTTCAAAATTTCATGCTTGTGGGACCTAGCGGTTTAGGCTGTGCGTCTGCCACTGAATTTAAGATTTTTATTAATTACTAGCTTCTGCCCATGACTTCGTTCGCGAGCATATAACCTCAATAATTGGGCTATCCAATGCAAAAATATTTTTTCATATCCGACTGGTAGTTCTGGAGATTACCCCCTACATACAAACTTACAAACAAACAAACATACAAACAAACAAATTTTACCTCTTTATAATATTAAGTATAGATGAAGTAGAAGGTGCACAACTTTACGTTGTGTAGGTAGGTATATTTTATATTATTGATCTAGTTGGCTGATTTTGGACAAGAGCAGTCATGAAAATATTACTGAACATTTGTACGAAGCGTTATAAAAGTTTTCGGCTCTTGTTTTCAGGGTTGGTGTATACAATGGCAGGTTATGAAGTAAAGCCGGTTGGAGCAGGAGATACGGAGGTTATCCTGGGCTTATTGCGACGGTAAGTTGGACGAATCAGTTTCTTAGAAACAAGTGAAATTTCAATGGAAATTCCATGAACCTTGAAAGTCATGTTACCGTATAAGAAAAACAGAGGCTTCGAAAAATATCTACAGCTTAGTGCAATACTATGTTGGTATTTTAGAAGAATCCCTGTCTACGATATAAATATAACAAAAAAACTGTTCTGATAGGTAGGGAGCGAACAACCGCACCAGTACACACGGTTATTCCAACACCAGATTCGACCCTCAGGCCATCACAACTAGTCCTTACCTATTCACGAGTTACAAATTCACGACGATATTTAAGCGCAAGCCGCAGGTCATCGAAACAGATGACGGTAAATGATTCGTGATAAAGTGACCCCAGAAGAGGACCCGCAGCATTAGAGATAGCTTAAGCAGGAGTATCCTTCCCACAACCAAGACCTCTACTTTCCTACTTCAAAGCAACCGAGCCTATTTTTCCTAATCTCGTCCAACTCTAAAACTGACAAAAGTAAAGAATCCTCAATTTTCAATTTCCAGAACATTCTTCATCGATGAGCCAATGAACCAAGCTGTTGGGCTCTGCAGTGATGGGACATGCACCGAGCTTGAAGAATACTGCAGACAATACCTGCCAGGCGATGGCTGGTCCTTCAAGGCTGTAGACCAAGAAGGCAATATCGCCGGGGTCATGGTCAGCGGAATCAGTTCTTTGAAAGAGGTTAGTAGTTCAAATACAAACTCCAACTTAAAGCAATTATTTTAATTAAACAATTTAGGCCATTTACTTATATTCCCTTTTGAATTGTCAAGGAGTCGGTCATTGAGAAAAATGAAGCTAGCAACTAGTTTCATTTTTCTCAATTACCGACCAATTCCAAGTAGCGGAGTAGGTTCCTAAGGAGAAAAACGGGCAAGATCACGTGGACACAAGGACACATGAGTGACTTGTTGATTTCCGTGGATAAGTATGAATAGATTTGGATAAGTTATCTTATCACTCTGCCGTTGCGAGATATTACCGATCGACACTACACCTTTTCGATAATACGATAGCATTATGCGTTACTTATTATTTTGTTAATACCTACATCTTCTCCAACGGTAAACCTGATTGTTATGACGATTTTACGAGACAGAAAACTTATTCTCTCCAGATCTCTACATAAAACGAAGTTTGGTATAATTTCGTATCAAAAGCAAGCCACATTTTATCCATTTAAAGATAAAGATACCAACATAAACAGTTTCATATCTATAAACACCACAATTTATCTGTCACCACTACAAAACAATCGTTTTATATATCTTGTGGTCGGGTCACTATCACCATTGACCAATGCAAAACACAAATTCGAGATATCCTTGCGGTCTATGGTTCCACACGTTCCAGTAACCAAAAGTTCACGTACACACTACTGGCTATCTCTAGGAAATGGACTCAGTAGGTATAGTTGATTATGTAGTATACCTACTTGTGAATCTGAGTCCGTATCATCTCACTCGACTGTGCCATAAAACTCAGAAAACTGATCTTCCATTATAACAATGAAAAGAAATGAAATAAACCTCCTAGCTCTAAAGAACCAGTTGAAATCCTGCACCTGGCAGAAGCAGCAGGTAACTACTGCATGCATTTTTGGTGCATCTATGGAATACAAAATAGAAAACAAAGCTGCAAGAAATAAACCTTCTTTTCTTACTTTTTCAGGCGGAAGAAGGCAGCGATTTCTTAAGCCTGGCACAGAAATGTAAAAATCCAAAGTTCGCAAAGATACTATATGTTTTGGCGAAACGAGAGGAAGGTTCCAGGCTCTGGGAGAAGTTCCCTGGTGAACACGAAGTTTTAGACGTGAAGATCGCGGCCACAGACCCCAATTGGAGGAAGAAAGGCATCATGAATGCTTTGTTATTCGAGACTGAGTAAGTAGACTGTGAAAGAACGAAGGCAGAAGTAGGATCCTTAGATTTGACCGCAGTTTCTTCAATGGGTAGTTTATAATTTACTTCAGTTTGTATGTCATTGGATTGACGCCACGAGATTCCTCGGCACTCAACATTACAATTACTGTATCGAAATAAGACAAGACAGATTGGCAACCGTAAAGATGTCAATTGTTTCACATTGTCTCGGAACGTGGCTATTCATTTGCATAAAATAAGTACAAAGTGGTCTGTCAACTCCTCATGATAGTTACGGTTTGTCCTATACAGCTTTGTAGGTTCGTCTTTTGAAACGTTTCGTTTCTGGAGAATAATCTGTAGAAACCCATTAAAATTAGCAATAGCATAGACATTTTCTACGTGTACTAACCTTAGCTAAAGTGATGTCATATTACATGGTACTTAATTATTACTGGCAAAATGTGGGTGTTCTATAGGTATCATAACTGCCTAACTCTTCGGTAAAAAACAAGCGTGATGTTATGGTGATGCTTAGACTGATCTAAGAACTGTTGCTGCTAATCTACCTGAAATAGTCCATCCTCATGATAAGCACATAACCGTAACCCCACTCCTCACATTTCAGAAACCTGGCAAAGAAACGTTGTGTCAGAGTTCTCCGCATGGACACCTCAAGCGCCTATTCAGCCATGTCAGCAGAAAAGCTTGGCTTCACCTGCATGTACTCAGCACCTTACAGCGAGATCAAGTTGGATGGACGACCCCTCATCGTGCCTGAACCACCACATGTCGACGATAGAGTTTATACCAAGATTATGTTTGAGAAAAACGGCTAGCTTTAATTAACCAAATAGATAACGACAGTTCCACCTTCAGTACCGCCTCATTCAAGATTTGCATGTTCGCTCTTTCTGTCGCTCAGAAACATCCTTCACTAGAGCGAGAAAGAATGCTTGCAAGAGCCGCTCTTCAGCCACTTCTTTCTCGCTCTGGTGAAGGAAGAAAAGGAAGGTTTCTGAGCGACAAAAAGGGATAGTAGAGAGAGTCCGGAAAATGCTCATCCGCTGGTAGGTACAGCCCTAAAACCACGGAACAGATGAGGCTGTTTCGTGTTTTGTGCACGCATACGATCACACAAAAATCAAGCATGTTTACGTATTCAATTTGGACTCTCAATGTTTTTATATATATTATAATAGGTACCTAATAATAATATTGTGGACGACATGTGGGACGTGGACTCTGCAATCATTGTAAGTACCGATAATCGTTACGGTTAATGGCCTAATAGCGGACAGCCTCGACCTAACACCTCAGGAGGCTCTTATTGCGCGTCTGGGTCAATGGCTTGATTCAGATAACAGTACTCCTGGACACGGCACACATAGCGACGAGGTTTCTCTCTCAAGAGCCCTGACCACCGGCTGATTGGACCATGTTCCTGATGCCGATAGGCCACTACTTTATATATATTTATTATTTATATAAATTTACTTACCTAATATGTTTATAAATGTTATAAAGAGAATAATAATATTATATTATATTAGGTAACTAAGATTAGGTAAGCCAATGCAGGTATTGACTAAAGAGTAATCGTATTTATTAGATAAGTTATCGTGGTTTATCTTCCACATAGACTTGTATAATCGTGTGTTACGGAGATAGTGCCATAATGAATTACTCTTTGATCAAATGAACCTAAGAACACAATGTTTCCCTACATTTGAATGATAATTTTAAACTTAAACTGTATATTTTATGTCGTCAAGGTAGGACATCCCTATTGTTTAGATAATAAATAATGTTACTGTTAAAAATTTATTCTGTATTTTATATAGGTAGGTACGACATACCTACCTACCTAGACTAGAACAACCGAGTAACTAAAACCGGTGGGTATTTAGTACCTATAGGTACAAGGTGGCAAAATCAGCAGTTCCATACATATAGACCGCGTAAGTATTACAGTTTTCTATGAAACAGCAGATTATTTAAAATAACCGACTAATTATTTCAACGCGGGGGAGTTCAGAATCATGTACTGAATTCATGGTATCAGTTTTCAGGTCGATGTCCCTGCCACCCTGTATATACAGTCTACTTACTCTACCTAGCTACACATATTTCTAAAGTATACTGCACGCTTTCTAGTGAGGTGCTCGTGGCAAAGTACTAACAGCCGCACGGGTCGATCCATCAAGTTAAGCTACGCTTGCCGGGATTGGTCCGTGAATGGGTGACCATCTTTACATACCGAGACTCCTCTGTGCCTCAGAAAGGACGTTAAGCAGTTGGTCCCGGCTGTCAAAGATCCCGACGACGACTAGACGACTGAGTCGTCAAGTCTGACACCATTTTTACCAAGGGGTATCGTATTACCCAGTTACTGGGTTGTGGAGGTCAGCTAGGCAGTCGCTCATGTAAAATACTAGTATTCAGCTGCATCCGGTTAGACTGAAAGCCGACCCCAACATAGTTGGGAAAAGGCTACGCACATTGACTGCACGCTTTCTAGTGGTATAGCGGCTGTATGATAACTATTAAAATTATACCAGATAAACAACCTTCTTTTGTCGACCCAACAACCTCGATTGAAAGTAAATCCGTTTTACACTTGTAAACCGTCAATGTCATATTCTAGCAGTACCTACTTTAGAAATGTACCAAGACTTCACACACACATTTCTGTCTATATATATGTCTATATAATAGGGCGCAAAAAATCCTTGCAGCAGTATTTGTGTAGGAACGTCGTGAACTCGTGAAGCTGTTTCGATATTTGGCCAATGAAGGCTCAGCGACCCAAGTGGCATGGGACAAGGGTGGGAAAATGATGTGACTCAGTGATCACCGCGCGAATACGCGATCGGTCGCGTGCATGTCACTATTTGTTCGAAAAATCGGAAACCTGTGTCGGCACGACCACGCGTCCAGATTCACGGAAAAAAGTTCGAAGGATCGTGTATCCGCGCGACGATCGCTTTTAAATAGGACGCGGGGTATGAGTCGAATTCAAGTAGTAGCACTACCAGGGCCGACTAAGATATGGGTATGATAATGAAGTTTTGCACAAATGTGCACACCCATCTCATCATTTTCCCACCCTTGCCACTTGGGGTCGCTACGCCTCCATTGGCCAAATATCGAAACAGCTTCACGACATACTTTCACATACGCTGCTGTAAGGATTTTTTGGCGGTCGAATGAGGTTTAAAAGGGGCGCGCTGTTGGTAAACATTTGTGCAATACTGTTTTGTGCATTGTATTGAAAAACTATACGACGGCATTAGTTTCGATTTTGGCCGTACGCCAAGTTCCTATAGTTTGACCGGGACCGCTGTTTCGTGCCTAAGCAATGCGCGGCGATGCCGGCAGCGTTGACGAATGAGCGGTCTGCACTGCCCCCCGTCTCGCCGCGCTCATATCTAAGGCGCAGAGCAGCGGTCCTGGTCAAACTGCCTATACGCACGCATGGCGTGTTAATCTGTTTTGCACCATAACGCTGGCTGCTACTACTAATAAAAACAAATAATACAACAAATTCTGTAAATATTAATACATAGCATTAATCCAAAATTACATACTTACAGTACCAATTTTTAATCTTATATATTTTTTTAATTTACTAAAACACTTTACATTTTAGCTACCAATTTCCATTTTCATTGCATTCTCGAAAATAATTATTTCATGCGTGTTAGTCGCGTGGCACTCGTCGATTTGATAGAAAAAAGCTACTCGTTTTCCGTTAACATAGACATAAATTTTCCAAAGAAGCCTTGTAGGGTCGCCTGTGATTCAGTTTTGGTTGATAAAGACCAATCTTCTGCCGAATTTGGCACTTCTAGCACTCCGAATTCCGTGACGATGGTAAACGGCGTATTTCTGTAACGTAAAATTGTTTTAGAATAAGGAAAACTTTTAAGGAATAGGAAATGCTGTATCCAGGACTGGAAGCCAGCCCCTACATATTTAGGTAAAGGCTAGGCAAGTGATGATACCACCAATGGCCGTTGACCTCGTAATTACCTACTTGAAATTACGAGTTTTTTAACACGTTCGGTGCCGGGAGCCCTCCTGGAGGGCTCATCTAGGCGCATAACGGATGACGCGAGCCCTCGTGGAGGGCTTTTTAAATGGTAGGTTATTTTTCGCGAGCATTATAAACTGTGAAAATAAAATCTGTTGCATAATTTAGCAAGATTTATTAGTACCTATATAGGTATGCGTTGGTTTTAAAATCCAAGAATTCTTTTTTTTTTTTTAAATGTGTCGCGCGACTGCGCGCGTAATATGTCACTTTTTGATCGGAAAACCGAAAAGTCCCTCCTGTCGGCGCGACCACGCGTTCATGTTCACCGAACAAAAAGTTCGAAGGAACGTGTATTCGCACGACGATCGCTTTTAAATAAGACGCGAGGTAATAGTCCACGTGGTTAAATTTAATTATGTAGGTGGCGAAACTTTACAGACTTGATGAGTATCGATATTTACCCGCATATTCGCGCAGCGATCGCTTCTAAATAGGACGCAGCCTTACGATCAACCGCACGTAAGTCGTAACATTTGGAACTACAAAAACCGCCCTTAATTTTATGAAATAAAGGCGATGTCAATTTCAAATTGTCACCATAGACAAGCGATCGACTGGACTATAGTTGTACGCACGGCTACACATTAAGCTATACATTATGTTGATCTCGCATTGTATAGGACTTCCGTACAATTCGATTCCAGCTTATACTGGAAATGTATAGCTTGATGTGTAGCCGTGTGTACCTACAAGGATCTGTTGGCCCATAATCGGACCTAACGCCCGACTGGCCGCCATGTTGTTTTTCAATAAACAAAATGTTAACCAACAACGCCCCGCTATCTCTGTCATTAAATCGCCAAAAGATCCTTGTAGCAGTTTAAGAAGACTGCTTACCACAAACAAGACAGCGTTTACGAGTCAAAGCAGTATGTTCCACCAGAGGACACTGGAACGGCAACCAATCAGCTCCGCGGACGAGTGCGGCTGAGCGCTGGCGCCGCCTCGCCGATCGTCGCCGTAATAGTTATTGCTGTTACGAGAAAACATCAATACAATTTTCCATACGATGTTTTAGACTAGTGTACTCGTTTGAAGCCTCGCTGTCTTGTAAACGCAGTCTTATTTTGCAGTAAGCGCCTGCCCAGGCGGCATAAAGTAGGACATTCACGACCGACGTAAAACCATTAGTAAGTCATTGCAATGTAACTCTTATCTTGGTACTGTAAGGTATAAATTAGAATGGTTGCCGAGAATTTTATCAAACTCATCATTCTTAACTCATACTATAAAACAATGAGATGAGTCATATTTCTATTAAAATTTATCTCTTACCAATGGTTTTACGTCATTTAATTTTGACTGTGTATGTTGTACATATGGGAGTTGGCTAAGAATGATCAAAAATCGTTCAACAGCATAGAATGTAGGTATAAGGTTGACAAAAAAAAATGGGAACGTCTTATTTATAAATCTTTTTTATGCCATGTCAAAATAAATTGTCACACTGATGACCGTTTTAACCTTCACTAAGTGAATTAAAATAATCCTTAAATAAAAGTGCACTGTTGGATTTTCAACGCTTGGTTCAGGCGCTGAGAGTTGAAAATCCAATAGTGCAATTTTATTTAGGGATTTATTTAAGTGTCACTTAGTGAAGAAGGTGAAAACGGGCATTAGGGGTTTATTTATGAACGTTGCTGAAAGTTAAGTGACGGTTCTTCGTGTGTAGTGGTGAAGGCTACAAGTGCTTTTGTTCATGTTACGAATTTTCTCGATTTTATTTAATTTTACAAGTGTGAACTATTCTTTGTGTCCTAAGGTTTGATTTTAACTCTTTTTTTCTAATAATTTTTATTCAATATCCATAATGGATAACAAAAATCCCCCTGATCCTCCTGATCCCTTTGAATACACTCCGGTGTTAGCGGTTTCTCTCCCCGATGACAATGTGCTAGAAAATTCAATGGACTCCGAATCAGCAAGTAGAAAAAGATTAGCTAATTCTCCCCCGACTACTATAAATAAATCCTCCTAAATTACTCAAAAAAGAATTTGGAAGACAATATTACCTACACGTTAAGGGATAGATAACCCACCCTATGTTGTTCACGTTTCTTTGAAGGATGGCCAGACCCCAGGTACTGTACTGCCCCCGGTTAGAATGTTTTTAACCAAAAATAACTACATCAACATTCTCCTAGGTAGTGTAAAACGCCTAGGAAGGAACCGGGTGTCAGTCTAGTTTAAGTCTCACCAGGATGCGAATAGCTTCTTGATAAGTAAAACATTGAGACAAAATAACTTTGTTGCAACGATTCCTCAATTTAATATAACACGTTTATTTCTAAAAGCTTATGAGTTAAGCTTTAAGAAATAATAAACAAAATCCGAACCGAGCCAATAACATCGGAGATATGGCCAAAAATGTAAAAGGTCACAAACACTACTCAAAAAATTATAATTGAATAACATGAAAAATATTAAAGATTTAAAGTTAATTTTCGAAAAAAAATCATGAATATTCACGAAAATACTCGCGGACACATGACCCGGCATTGTAGATTTTATTTTTAATCACGTTCTCGATAACAGCTCTAACGATTTCGAAGAAAGTTGCAATATAAAAGTCAACGGGGCGAAAAATCGATCTAGCTAGGTCTCATATCTAGGAAAATTCGTTTTCTCCATATTTTCACCCGAACAGAACTCAGTCCAAAGTTTAGGACAAGATGGCTACCTTAGAATAATGACATGGCAGCATGGAATTAGTAAATACGTACTATCATGGCAGCATGTACTATCGAGGAACTTCATATCTAAGCGGTTTGAAAACAAAATCCCGTGAACACGATGACCACATCTGTTACCACCCCGGTTCTATAGCGGCCGAGCGCTGCATGCAGAAATAGTCCTTACGGTGTATAGATATGAACTTCTTCGATGGTACTATACATGGAATTAGTATGAATTTTCCTATACAATTAAATGAGCATTCTCTATTTTCACCAGAGCAGAGTTCGGTCGCCCAGGTACTAGTTAAGTTAAGGGATACAAATTGAAACTTCATTATACTGTCTTTACATAAAAAAATATATATATTACAATGTACACTATTCAAAATCTACAGAGGTAGTTGAAACAACATCAATATAGTTACAGCAACATTAGTAAAAAGTGAAAAGATTTACAAAACATATAACAACTTTTACTCTATATTTACATAATGTACACTGTTTTAACATTAAATATTGTACTAACTGAGGAGAATTTACTCTAAATTGATCTACTTACTTATGTACTTGTTAAATGGTTTCTGATAATTATCATTAGTTTTTTGACATTCAAAAGAACTAAAAGTGAAAAGACCGAATTAAAAAATCTTAAACGTTCTTCATTACGTCAAAAATAGTATAAATGCGAAAGTATGAATTATGTTTCTCAATAACTATTACAGATTAAATTCAAGTATCTATCTATACAATTCAAGAAAATTGGATGTCTTCAACAAAATTAAAATAGGACAGGAACCATTATACAACAAACTAAATGTTTACAAACTCATAATAAATTATCAAACATACTACATTTGCATCGTCAAGGATTTATCGACTCCTCAAGTCTCGTCTAAAATGTACTAAAGTTCAAATCTATTGTCTAATGTTCTACCTCAGAGAACTAACATAGAGAATGTTCTAAGCTTATGCCAACCATTGCAAAAATAGTAACCAGTACGGTACTGAGATCTTCTAAAAACAAGAAAATTTTCACGCCTCCAGGTGACCACGGTCTACGGCTGATAAGAAAACCAGAATTAAAAAAACTATAAGTTACTCTTTCTATCTCACAGGCTGTTTCGTAAGCCAGAAAGAGACGACTCTCTACCGACTCCCTCTATGTTAGTTATGCCTCTGAGTTTACTACATAAAAAGTGTAAGGGAATCACTTTTTTTCGTTCGCGAGTGCTTGTCCTAGAGACGCTGTAGCGACGTTCGCGTTCGCCGCTGCCACGATTTTGTCGAGCAAAATTCGAGTTTGTAACTGAAAGTAATAAAAAAAAGGTACTTTATTTCATGACAATATCAGAGGAGTCCGCTCAGTCAGCACTGTTATTGGTAGAGGTATCTAGATGTGATAATACTATGCCCATTTAGATTTTCGAGACCCACTTGGCTCTCTTTTACATTCTTCCTTGACATAATCACCCTATTATTTGACATTATATACCTAAAATTTATTTCAACTCTTTATTAGTGGCTTTTGTGGACATGATAATTATTCAGATTTAATACAGCTGTAATAGCAATCACGTCATTTCGTTTAAAATACGTTTTTATTTTTATTAATTTATTTATCTTTATATAGATTCATTTCAATTTTGTGAATGTGAGAACGCTGCAGGCCTAGTGGACTGTAGATTTGTTGACCATCATTATTCTGTTAAGTACCTGGTACTTGTTGAAAGACCTACACTGTCCTCCCATCCCTAATAACACTGTTATTTGAAAATATTGTAAAAGCCCATTATTTTTAAAAGAGTAACCGTGGAGTTTCTTGCCGGCTCTTCTCCATAGGAAACAACCAATTGGAACCGTGCACCTAGCTTCTGACGTTTCATAAGTGCCCATGTAGGTTTATATGAAATAAAAATATTTAGAATTTTGAACCTTTAGAGTTGGTGGGTCTGTCTAAAGTAGGAACCAACGAAACAGGAAATGTTATTGATGTACAAGTTTATGAAATACAAGCCAGGCAAAACAGAAAAAAAATCGTACAAACTTTCGTCCCCTATTTAACTTCTTTAGGGCGTTAATTTTCAAAAACCCGTCCTTAGTGCTCATTTTCGTTATGAAGGAACTCTTCTGCGAAATTTCATGTCTGGTCTGCCCGTGAATTTATGATTTTTATTAAGTAGATTTCCGAGTTCAACTATTCATATTATATAAATGTTTTTTTTTTATCATCATTGAGATCATGTTACCTCATTCCCGTTTGTAATAGCGGCAGCGCGCACTCTGTCCAATTCTTCTGCAAGTCGTTTGGTTTTTTCTTGAGCTTCCCGACGTTGAGCTACATATAAATTCCTGAAAATGAAACTTGTTATATGAGATGGGGCAGTAACCTTACTGCCAGGACCAGTACCTTAACTTAATCGAACAACCACACGATTACATCTCTCGAAATGGGCGCGCCACAGCGCCATTGCACTGCATTTCTCGGTTACCAACTGAGCGCAAAATGAATTTTTGTATCGGCCACAAGCAAGCGCGCGCGTCGTGGAGTAGGCGCACTCCGCATACGCATCTCGCACACAAAATCAGTTGGATTGTAGAGTGTGGAACGTCGGATTTTGGATATGGAATGTTTGGATTTCAATATTTTTTACACTCTACCCAATCCACGTGAGATTTCGCACACACGGAAGGCTTTTGGAGTGTTCCCGTGGAATGTTAATCTTAAGACATTTTGATCAGCATTCAGATTTGAAAAAAAGTACAGATAGCAAGCAAATAATAGCAAATAGGCAATTTTCTAAAAAAAAAAAAAAGTAAATCGATTCTGTTTCTTATCTTCCATGCGAATGAAGTCGCGGCCTGAAGCTAGTTTATAACATAATCTGTAGCATGATGGCAAAGATGATAAAATAATAAAAATCATTTATGTTTAGCTAGTACAAAGACTTCACCAATCCATCATAAAAAAGTAAGTTCAGAGTCTCATTTCCTATGAAATGTATGAGAAAGGTTTTTGCAATTTCTGACTTTTCTAGTAATAATCTCAGCTGGTCTCCGTTTTTTGATCCTTGTAAAGCACCACAATACTTATAGGTAGGTCAAACTCAAACTCAAACTCAAAGCATTTATTTCAATTAAACCATTTACAGGCACTTTTGAATTGTCAAGGGGTCAGTCAGTCAGAAATATGAAGCTAGTTGCCCATTCCAAAGCGTAGGTTCCTATGGAGAAGAACGGGCAAGAAACTCCACGGACACTCTTTTAAATCATGATGTTGTTACAAAATATTGGTTACATCATTCATGTTGAAATTATACATGTGAGACCAATGTAGAAAGACGTGCACGTAAAAAGCGTCCGTTATAAAAAGATAAAAACAATTCAAAAATTAAAATAAGCCGTGGCAGATAAGAGATAACCAGTCCCTACTGACGGCGTCCGTTCACGAACATGACGCATGGATCAGCACCGTTTAGCTCAACCATTTTGAAGGGAACTCAACGATCCAACACACACGCCACCACCAGCGAGACATTTGAGTGAGCATGACATACTCTCAGCCGCCAGGGCACATTCAAGTCAATGAAAGACGTACTCAGTAAATGGTAGCTTCATAGAAGGTACATGGTCACAGTGCTCACACATGTGCTATGCAATTATATACTAAAATAACATATAGGTACTAAAATAACAGCCACATTTTTATTTTTCTAAGATCTTGGCCTGCATGACCTGCATCTAACCTGATGGTAAGTGATGATCAAGCTGAAGGTGGAAGCGAGCTTCACCCAGAATCCAACAAAGGAACTGGCTATCTTACCTCTAACTGCCGAAACACAACCATGTTGTTAACGTTATGGCGACAGACTTAGATAAGATGGTGGTAGCTAGCCAGGCAGACTTAAAACAAGCCCTATTACTAATGAAACCAAGCAGAAATGTTTGCCTCCACTGGGAATCGAACCCCTGACCTCTGGGTCTGAACATTAAACATTTCCGGCCGAGTTTTACTTAATTTTCCTTTAGCGTTCTTTCTGACTTTTTATCTTTTTGTTCAACTCCCAAGGGTCGTAGCGTGATGATAAATAGCCTATAACCTTCAAGAATTAGGCTATCAAATGCGTTAGCGCATTTAAACAAACTCTTTAGCTTTATTATATAAGTATAGATATATGAAAAATAGTCTCACCTAATTACAAATATTTGCAGTATAATACCAAGCAACGCAACACCTGTACACATTGCTATGATTATGTAGTTGGGAATCTTCTTCCCGGAAACATTTTGACCCGTGCTTGTTGCCTTGGGCTGTTCGGTTTCATAGTAGTAACTGTACTGAGGGTGGTTACGTAAGCTGGAAAATGAAAAAATAATTGTTATATTTTACAGTTAATATACAAATTATTAAGGATGAATGATTAATGGGCTGGGCTGAGTATTAGCATGAGTTCAGACTCACTCTGACTAACACATACACAAACAAGATTTGACGCTGCGCACTGAGTGAGGGAAGCGAAGTACAGGGTGTTGTGGAGCAGCCTGGGTGAGACATATGTCCAGCAGTGGTCTGGGATAGGCTGAGTTGATCGATTGATTCAACATGAGGAAGTAGGTTATCTATTTATGATTTCTTACTTGACCTGTTTTAAAAATCTTTCTATAAATTTACTAGAGGTATGGATAATCTTTAGCACTGATAAAACACTATACTACTTCCTTAATATAAGTAATAATCTAATATAAGTCTGAAATCACCAACGTGTTGAGGAAGAGTGGTGATCAATGCTTGTGCCTTCTCTGTATGAGAAGAGGCCTATGCCCTGCAATAGGACAATAATAGGCTGGTATTTATTTTATTTATTACTACTTACTTGTATGGCACATGTGTTCTGTACATGTACGAGGGTGCAGAAGCAGTATGTCTGTTAGTTACTATCTCTGTCATGCTGTCATATTGTGCACGGCTGACGGGCTTGCCCAAAACATTGTATGCCTCTACAATGCGCACAAAGCTCTCCTGTGCTTTTGCATCTTTGTTTTTGTCAGGATGATACTGGAAAATATAAAAATAACGTTAATCTAGAACCTGGTTGCAACTGCTTATTGGGGATGAGCTGATATCAGCTGATCTCACAAAACCAATATTATTATGTGTACAAAATCACAAATGCTTTTGAGATTGTTTCCACAGTAATGTTACCAATGCTAGGTCATCGCAGCATGAAAAATATGTTATCTATAGAAGGAAAAATGACCAAATTTTTAAGTACTTATGTAAACTGCATCAATTTCTAATAGAGAAAAATAACCCACCTCTTTGCTCATTTGTATGAACGCTTCCTTGATTTCTTTATCAGAACAATTTTTTCGTAAGTTGAGGACTTCATAGTGATTTTTTCTGGCTAAACTGAAAACAAATTACGCTTGAAACTAAAGTAATATTCCTAGACTACAAAATAACTTTTCATTCTTTTGGAATAATTGCTTTACCTGTAACACCTCAGCCATGCCCCTATAACTCTGACATCAAAATTTCGATTTAAAAAAAACATAACGATTTGGCCGATAAAATTTCAACTAATATTTTGGAAGTGGTTCATGTTATTATTTTGCAATTCCCATTTTTGATCCCAACTCTGATGATTGAAATAAATGTCAATGTCATTAATGATCAAAACTGACATAAGACATTATTGGTAAAATAAAGCAATGCATTGGCATTGCCATAAAGAAAAAGTAAATGAAAACAAAGCAGTTTAGTGTTTCTAAACATGATATAACTTTGCATATTGTTTGTTTTAATTACTTTTACACGTTGGCAAATAATTTTATTTAGTAATAAAAAAAATTAAGAACTTTTGCTCATAAAGATTATGATAATACATATTTTAAAGCTGGTAACTAATATGACATATACTTCACATGAATTATGGCGCGTAAATTCTGATCGTACTTGTCGAAAACACCTAAAAAAACGAAATATTTTTTTGTATTTTGTGACGATAGTGTGTAAAGTGTAAAATATCACAGTGTTCGAGCAATTATATTTTCTGAAAATCTAATTTGGAAATCTGACATTACCTATTTCATTCTAATAGCTAGCATTCCAGGCATCATCAAATGAATTGTGTGATGCATTTCGAATCATCCGTACGCATTGAAATCCAAGTCCGCCTGTATTTGCTCATAGTTTTGCTGCATTTTTGCTGAATTATTTACTTACCTTTATTATTATAGGTATATCAACATTGCCGATTGTTATTTTACCAATACTAATCAAAGAATCAAGAATTGAATTGTATGGATATGCCTATAGCCTTAAGCCTCGGAGTGATCCCAATGGCTTTACCGTCTCATAATTTGCCGAACCGTAATTTTGCCTGTGCGACGCGACGGCGACGTAGGTAAACATACGCCACTGCTGCTGCCGTACGGAATCGACGGACGGCCCCGAGGGACGGCAGAGGCGGCGGGCGAGAAGCGTCAAGCGGTAAGCGATCGGCGGCGTTCAGTGTACGCGCGTCAAACAACGCGAGTGGTTGTACGGTCATGCGAGAAGCGGCTGGCAGAATGGCCGAGCTCGAGTTCGAAGCGCCTCTCGCGCAAATCGAGGAGGCGGATGACTGTCTCTCCACTGCTGACTACCCGCAAAAAACCATAAATGGTAACGACATACGTCTTAACAACATTAAAAATATCAAAAGTGAAATGGTCAAAATGAAAACTGACTCCAACAAAATAAACGATAACGAGGAACCTAAACCGGTGAAGTGCAAACAGGACAATATGCCAAACGGTGAAGGAGACAACTTTACGGAGACTTTCTCCGGTTCGCTCGAAGATTTGGTGAACACTTTTGATGAGAAAATCACCAAGTGCTTCGGCAACTACGAGGAGAGCGTGGAGAAGTTGGCTCCAGTGCAGGTTCGCAGTCAGGAGGAGATCATGAACGAATGCCAGTGAGTACCAATTAAAACTTAATAAACTGTTAATTAGAGCAAATTAGGTATTATGATATCATCTATGAAGTCATCAGCTTCAAATATTTTCCAAACATCGAGATTGTTTTTAACCGACTTCTAAAAAGAGGTTATTGAATTCAATATTCGCGATGTAAGCAGTACTTACAAAATAATGAAATTCGGAGATGAGAATAAAAGAAAATATAAACAAAAAGGGCGGGCTTTGCGCATGGCATTTGTGGCAATGAGTTCGATCAATGTTTTGGGGCGAGTGTGCGCAGGGGGTGCGTGCCGTGGTCGCGATGACGCATCGCACCCCCGCCTCACACCCTGCCCTCTTTGTTTCCAACAAAACTTATGGGAGACGATACGACACGCGACCGTAACAAGATTGAATTTATGCTAAATAGGACCCTAATTACATTACTGATTCTAATTAACACCCTTATTGCTAAGCAAGTAAATTGGTTAAATTATTAATATAATTATAACAAGATACATAGGTACTTGTGTAAATATAGGTTCCTACAGTACCTATAGTTTATCGCCCTATCACGTTACAGCATTTATGTACCTCATATTCTCTTCGCTGCATATCACTCGGACATCAATCACACACAAAGAATTTTCCCGAGCATCTGCATCTATTCTCATGACTCGAGTCGGAAGATAATAGTAAAAGTCTCTCACATATGCCTATTGTTTTATAGGAAAATGAAAAAGCTTTTTGCTGTCGTCTGCTGTGTTCCCTTTCAGCATTATGAGAAACTTTTTAAATTCAATTATTCATTACATTGTTCTATTTTTTCACCTTTTATTTCAATCTTTTCTTTTATGACACTATCATGTATGGAGGATTATAAAGGATGTTGCTGGTATAACGTAAGTGTATACTGTATCTAGTCTAAGCCTTCTCATGCTGATCCATGTAACTGGAGAAACTACGACCCCTGTCATACAGGATGCCCAGTTCAGGGGTCGAGACCTCATTGCTGTAACGTGTAGTGATGTTTGGAAATAAATGACTATTACTATAGGTATATAACTTTTGAAACCTTTCACTGCAAGTTATAAATCAAAAGATGAATTTCCGAAATATATCAACTGGTTCGTCATAATTCTACAGATTTATATGATACAAAGTCTTTTTGTAAACATAACTTTTTCTCATGTGTCAAGCTAAATCTTTTGGAGTCGATCCAGATGACCCAAATGCCAGAAGGCCGGGTAACACGTAAAATTAAAATGAGAACAATTCGCGCACAGTTCTCAAGAGGTGTGCCCAATTGTTAATCGATACTTTATGGCTTCTTAGTTCAATGGGAAGTATTAATATTATTTAGAGGAATTTACTTTATTTGTAAAATCACTGCATACCTAGGTATCCAAAATCAGTCGTTACAAGACTTCTCGCCATACAAAAAATGAAAGATAAACAGAAGTCAACAGTATTCCAACTGTTTGTCAATCCCACGCATATTCAAACATAATCACAAGAAAATTGGCTACTGAGATTTTATGTTATAGTCAAACCGATGCAGGATGATATTTCACGTCATCCCATAAATAACATATTGCGTTACCATTTCAAATTACCATATGCTAAAAGAGCGCACCTGTTTTGAAAGCCGAATCTTCAAAAAAAACTTTTGCGGCCGCACGACAGGTGTTAGCATTGATTCTACCGTGATTCGACCGCAAGTGGCCGCAGATGTCTACCCCACCTTGCGTTTAGGACACTGTAAAGGAACACCTTGTCCATTACTCTTATGAATATACAACTTATGGTGTGCTTATTCAAATTAGGTCTTACTTCCTTTTGGCAATTTTTTTTATACTTACCTACGTACTTTTAATTTTAGAAGTTCTCAAAGCTCATTTTCTCTTGTAAGAACCGAAAAAGCGGTCTGTGTATGTTGTTTTTCCCTTAGGACATGGACACGAGTATACAGGAGTTTAATCTTTGTATTGCCTAAAAAGTCTTCATCGTAATTTTTCGACCTAGTTCTTTTAAGCCTTTTCAGGATTCTTTATGCGTGTTATGATATCCATTAACACTCCTCCAGGAAATTGGAATGTTAAATAATATGTTTCCTGAATTCTCAAACCCCTCGCACATATAGTTAAGAGGTACCTACGTATATTGTAAGCTGAACCACTAGCTCGAACGTTTAGAGAATAGCGGTCAAAATTTTGGACTAATAGCTCATCAAAATATTATGATTTATGACTGTCTTCATTATCATTCATTGCTATGCTTGTGAGTTCCGTTCCACTGGCAGTATCAAGCCCCGAAAATAATGGTGTCTCCATCGATTATTATATCGTTTAAAATTAATTTTGTTGCGCCGCGCCGCGCCGCTAGAGTAACTGCTACTTATGTTCGATGGCACATTTCTCTGCCATATTTAGTTTTATAAAACTAGTAAACCTGAGTAAACCTTATATTAGTCTTATTTTAAAGGAATTTAAACATCTCTCAACCCGATGGACATAATTAGAGGATGGGATACCTACTTTGATTTGTCTAAAAATAAGGCACAGAATGGAAACTGCATGCTGAATGGAAATTAGTCGTCTACGGCTTTATTTACAACCGTTTCACTTTTCTTATTCGCTATAAACTCTCACGCGCATAATAAAGCAGCCAATATTATTGAAACCATTTAAAATTCTGTCATACTTGTTATTCACGACGAATCTTTAACATTCACATCGACAGTGGCACACGACGCACGTCCGTCTCGATAACCCATCGTAGTCGTTTTGAATACTAATTAAACAAGCTATTTCTTATTTAGATTAGACCCCTTTTATCTCCTTTATTCCTCCAACATTGCGAAATTATCAAGCAAACTTTTACATGTTTTTATTACCTGCCTATGTTACAGCCGAAAGTTTACATTCGGTTGGTTTTATATAATTGTATCCTTATTACATGATTTACGCATTACAACTGTTACTGCATTGCGTGAGTATCCTGTGACCTTACGCACATTTGCGTGCAAGAAAATGGTTTCATAACCACAACCTGTTTGTTGCACCCTGTCTCAGTTTCCAAACTAACTTTAGTTCGCGTGTCTATCTTAATCATAAGCGTGGTTAATGGTTGCGGCCTTCCCGAAGCAGGCTTTCTAAAAAATAACAGTTTATCAGCTAATATGCATTGAAAACAAGATCTAATCATGTGTGTTCATTATAAATTATGCTGTTACATAAAATGTTGCCTAGTTTCATGATATCAACAGGAGCTATCCAACTACATACAAAAACATAAAATAAATAAATACTCCTTGAAATGCTCATTCATATAACACACGAAAATGAGCAAATGGAAACTCGTGAATATTTGCTAAATGCGTCGCCATTTGCACTTTATCTACTCTTCCTCAGAGGAAATGTGGCCTAGATCTAGCGATGGAAACATTGAATTAGCATAATGTCTATCTACTGCAAACCGCTTGTTATTTGCATATTTACAGTTTGCTGCAAGTTAGCTAATAAACTGTCTTCAAGTTTCTTTCCTTGGGTGCCACTCGTAACTTGGTATCTTTTTAATTACCTGTCTAGTATAAAACTAAAGCAATTAATTGGAAACTTTGCATTTAAACTCTGGACGATGCGTTGAGCTGTTTTTATTATCTGTTTCTAACTAACCAAACACCTTGAACCTATTTGAATATACCTAGTCGCATGTTTGCAAATTAAGAGACATTACAGCTATACTTAATGTATGGTAAAAAAAATATCGATTTGCAAAATGCTAAAGAAATAATAAATAAAGAAGGCTATAAAAATAAAGCCTAGATTCTCAGGGCACCGACACATGTGGGCATCGGGCCAATGACCTGCAATTCGCAACTACCCACATAATACAAGCGCCCCTTCCTTGGATAATCGCAGCTAGAAGAGGGTCCATGTCCGTCGACGATAAATATAATTTCTTTGGTCTATAGCGTCAGAGCATAATCCTGTTAATAATTCATGTAATCTTCTTAATAGAAAGTCAGCTTCAAATATTAACGCTTCAGGCAATCCAGGCTTTCCCACATGTTTCCAATTTTACACACAACCGAGAAAACCATAAAATGTAAGCTTTATTTGGGCCGGTGTGTTCTTTGAACATTATTTTTAATTGGTACACAGTTTATTGTCAACCAGTTCTTTATGTGGTTTTTATAGCTTTAAGAAAAGTAAGGTACATTTAAAAGCCACGGCTGGCGCCATATTCCGTGTCCATCATTAATGTGTTAGGAAATTGTCTTGAGAACCTCATCTTGGAATGATTTCGTAAGCAACTTTTAAGGTCGTCTTCATTAATCTACCCGTATAAAGCACACGTGGTGCACCATTAATCACATGTTCAACAAACAAGCTGAGAATCCCATATGTCGATCTATCAAGACAAATGATTGTGCGTAAGAGTGGACATTATCACATTAGCGTTGAAAATTAATTGTTTCTTCCTTTGAAGCTGGTTCAATTTGGATGCAACGTTACCCTATTATTCGAAAATTCAGTTCTGTCACAAATTTATCGATCCAATCCCAAATGACTTATAAACTTAAGCCGTTTCTCGTATGTATAAAACCGATTTATGACTATAATCTACTTTTCTAATGAAGTGTTTAACTTTCGACAATCGCACCGCGATGTCTTTTTACGGTTTTTAGAAATTTTATGTTACTTACCTACTGCTTGATTGGAAATATACGTGGGTGAACAACAACGTTCTTGCATCTTTGAGAATATACCATTAATGAGTAACCCTATTGAATGCTTTGGAAATCTGCCTTCAAAATTACTGGCAAGTTGCAGTTATCTTGGTCTCTGGCAATTTTGTTAAGTAATAACGTTATGTAATTAAAACAATGCTCTTGCTGCTCATGTGTGGTTTACGTCATCGCTTCATGATATGACGTCAACAAGTGTTGTCTTTGAAGCATATGTGGCCAGTGTGGTTTACAAAAGTTGTATTGTTATTCGACACAGATTCATCTGATCGTAAAAAAGTTTTTTTTAAACGAACTACTGTAATAAGGTCAATCATCTGTTGAAGTGCGAAAAAACAAAACAGGATACAGTTTAAATGCTTCTCCTATCTGAATATCCATCGATAGCCCTGACAATGGCTTCATTAGCAAGTAATACAGCCACAGAAACACTGGCAGGCGTAGGCTGTACCAATTACATGCTCGAGTAAACCAGGTGCAACGACCATGGCGTAGTGATTTTGAATACAATCCCCTAGTTAGCCACTTGTTAATGGATGGGCTTGTGGTAACAATGCAAATACAGTCGATTCATTTGTCACAAGTTCAGTAAATTGATGACTTTGCTACCCAGGTTAAAAGGTAAGTAAAGTCATCAATTTACGGAACTTGGATCATTATTTTTTGTGGTACCTACCTACTATTTACTTACATAGTATTAGGTACCAACGTGTAGGCTTGAAATAGATAACAAAAAAAACAGTGAATCTGTGTCAAATACAATCAACAGACTGATTAATATTAATAGCAGAAGCTAGTTTGTCATTGTTTGGCGGGCATTTTAATAATAATCAGCCTGTATGGTCGGTCCCACTGTAGGGCAAAGCCTTTCCTTTTTCCACTCAAGTCTATCCTGAGCCAATATAGACCAATCCTCCTATAAGCGTCAAGTTCGTCCCGCCATGCGCCATCTTAATAAAAACAAATCACATTTTAATAAAAACAAATCACATTTTAACAAAAACAAATCACATTATAACAAAAACAAATATTTTAAAATAAAATTGCTCATCGAGGCACAGCTCACTTAATAATAAGAATATAATAACGATAATATAATCGATATATAATATTTCCACCATTCATCAATTTAGGGTGATAATGTTAAGTTGTGAAAGGAATCAAGTCTTTTGTCACCATTATTTCAATTCATAATAACCTACATTATGTGTAAGTAGTGCACATGTTTACGTCACAATGTAAATGACCAAATTGTTGCTAATTACTGTCTGAAAATAGATTTTAATGAGCATATTAATAAATACATCGCATCTCTTAATTTTTCCGTATATTGCGTATTCAATAACTGTATCCTCGATTCCTGGTGAAGTACGTTTTATTACATTTGTTATGTGAGATATGACGTAATGTCTCCCAGTCATTTGCACAGATACGTACTGTACCATACACATTATATGTATGCTTTATTATTTATTATTATCAGGCACAGCAGAGTTTCGCTGTGTGACGCATCCCAGGCAGGCCATATGTCGCTGTTTCCTTGAATTCGCCAACGCGATACAACACCTTGCAAAATGGCTGTTTCGTGCAGATTTGATTGCTGCACGGCTATTTATAAAATCGATACAAGTGCAGAAGCTGAGGGAATATGGACTTGTTGATGAACTTTACTGGCTTTAATTCCTGGAAGTCCAATTTTCTTGCTCAAAGCCGATAACGTCTGAACCTTATGGTATGCATGATGAATGGAAGCGATAACTTCTCCTATTCCATAAATTGTAGTATATGGCTGAATAGAACTGTTCTCTATTACTTTATTTTTAACTGTCACAAAGTCTTTCTTGATAAATTATCGCGTTAGTGTCGTGGCCGCTGCAACTCGTCTCTAAATTAACACAATGTTGTACATCGTACCGGTGTTCATTTCAATACGCTGACCTTCCATCAATTTAAAATAGATTATACTACTGTCTGCACACACTCACACGGCCCACGTTGTTGTTTTGAGGTGATCTCACGTAGTAGTAGAGTAAGAATATTTGCCTACCCGCAATTTATAACAGTTCAATGTTTCAGAGAATCTTGTTGACCAACAAAAATACAGTGTGGTGAAACATGTAACATAAGCGTAATCATAATCAGCCTAAATTGTTCCCACTGGGACACAGACCTCTCTGTGAGAGTCTGTAATCCACCACGCGGGCTCAGTGCGGGTTGATAGATGTCACATGTCTTCGAATTTTTGGTTCTAGGACATGCCGGTTTTGTCACGATGTTTTCATTCATCGTTTTGAGAGCAGTGGTGATGAAATAATTTACTCAAACTATAGTGCCTGTCAGGTTTCGAACCTACGACCTCCAACTCTTAAGTTGCGGCCGTTACCATTGGGCAACCACTACTCTTGAAACATGTAGACCTATTCTTAAATGTATGAACATCCTATGTACCGGGTGTCTGGCAAGTAAATTACCTACTGTGTCTTTTTGTTTACTTTGTAAATCAATAATGTCGTGCTAAAGAGCAGTCTTGTCAAAAGCAAATTTTATATTAATTAATTAAGACTTACATGACTGTGTTTTGTATTGTAATTAAAAATTATGTTTCCAGTGCATTTTTTTTTTTAATAGTATGTGGCGGCATCTACATCGCCACTACGCATACGAACTAAGCATCAAATACCTGACGTCACACAAAAACCCTGACGTCTCACAAATCCTGCATCGCGCAATTAGAGTTTACCGCGCGAACGACATATTATATCAGACTATCCGACATCACTCGTTGGGCAGTTGACCGCCAGACACGGTCGGAGAATCCTCTTCTATAGAGTATGAGTGAACTTTACACCCTGTTCCCCATGCCTCCAAAGTACCACTTACTAACGAGTACTTACTTTTCTTTTTGATGGGAGACCACACGGTGAGATTTTACAGTAAAATGTCCGGCAAACTGATTGATGATGATTACGAAGATAAGTACAACCCACATACGCGATAGTTTTTGCACAATTCCCATTATATTCTACCGGTCCCGATCAACCGTTACAATATGGCATTAGTACTGTTAGGTCTTTAAAGAAGCTGTTTTGCTTTACCACACAAATAAAAAAGAAATCTAATGAAACCATTTTCGAATAGTCTAACTTGGTACAAATCTTTATTTGTCAAGGTGCTTTCAATAACATTGATCCTCGTCGGCGTTAAGAAATAACCATAAAAATTGTTTATTCAAGAAACCCAACTGTGTTTTTTAAATCTCTTCAATTCGGAATGTTTCTTTTCCATTGCGGTGGATTACTTCACACCATTGAACGTTATTTATAAATACAGCCCTCGCCTTTAGATTATTTTCGCGAGATTCACGTCATCGGGCCCGGGATTGTTTGTATGACTCCGTGTATGACTAAAACCGTAACTCATTACCGGTCATACCAGTGAGTAATCATTTTGGGAATTAATAGCTGCGTAATGAAACCTGCAGTATTCTGGAAGTAGACTGAAAGAGCAAATCAAGGGCGCATATACTTAAATAGAGCAGTCATAAATGCCTTTTGTTGCGAAGAGAAGACAAATAACGAAGATTAGATAAAAGCTATACACGTTTATATACAATATGCCAGACACTCGCAACCTTGCCAAAACAAACTCTTTCAAGGACGGGCTCTGTCGTCGCTCCATCCGGACCTCTTGACTCCCCCTTCTCGTTTCCATCCGTTCTCCTTGAGACCCGCGTTATACGCATGCTCCTAACCAAACATAAAACTATAGTTCACAGACACACACAAAGACGTCAATATAATCTTCAAAGAAAGATGATTTATAGCTGTTCAGCTGTTAAACTCCGAGTGTAACTTATTCCATACATGACTAAGGTACGATTTGAGACGCATATCGATTTATGTATCGCGACAGCCCGCTTCATCCTCGACTCGTAAGAACGGTCACGCATAGATGTCCATCCCTTTTACTCTCGCAACCCAAACTACTTGAGAGTTCATATCCTCATATGACTTGTAAAGATAAAGGTGCTTTTGAAACAGCAGGGTAGTGTCAGACGTTGCCCGATTCTGTCGCACGCACGGCTTTGAGGTAGTTGAGGATAAATCAGTCGCACGATGTACCTACAAGGTACTTATGGTTAGTAAACGTATACGCTTGGGTATGTGTAAAATAAAACTACATTTGGACATAGCAGCAAGCTCGCCGCACTAAAACTGGCTACGCTAATCACGTCTTCCCTGAAATAGTCTGGAATTTCCTTGCGGCGCGATCAATACCAATGTCAGTACACGCTATTTTTAATTGACGTGCAGAGCATTGAATCATAACAAAGGAAAAATATGATATTGATGCAGTATTTATGTGTACAATGTAAGTACGAAAAAAAGACGTACTTATTAGAAGTTTTGTAAATACTACTGAAACAAATACATTTGGACACAGAAAATAAATAATGGCGGATAATTGTATCATCCAAATGAAAATAAACTAATATTCTAGGTAGACGATGAATAGAATAATCGAATCACTAAGTCAGTATAACAACCTGTTTAACGGTCATTACAAAATCTAAAACCGAGTTTGCTAAAAAACCTAAACGTGACGTAAAGCCAACAAAAACAGCAACTGTCCTAAATTCTATAATGCTCCTGAACACGAAGAATCACTTTTGTATTCAAATCTGTAACGAATTTCCTACGTCGACGAACGTTGAGACTATTATATCCACCAAAATTCCTTTGGATACATAATTTGAATACCTTACGACTACCGAGGATATTTTCGTGCTTCCAACGTGTTAGCGGTTGACGTTCCCGACAAATTGAACATTTATGGTGTTCAAAAAGGTTAAGATTTAAAGTTAGCTGTATTAGGACTAAAGAAAGTCAGGTCGAGCCGCTCGAACTGGATTGTAGTACATTCTCCGACGGCGGACGACGACCGGTTTGACCGGCGCGAATCCTGGCGCTAACACCACCTATATACCGACCATTACATACAAGAAATCAAGATAAAACAGTTAGGTGTAACCTGGCTACATACTGTTAACTACCTTTTTATCATTGTGCAATACTTGCAATATTGTTGGAAACAGTGCACAATATTTATGTAACTTCGTCGATAAGGTCAGGAACGGTTTATTTAAACAACACGTGTTAACAACGCAATTCATATTTTCGAAAAAAGCAAATGGCGAAATCTTAGTAACCTGAAAGAATAATTCTAGGGCAGGTGTTGTAATTTCCTCCTATCATATCTATATCCACGCATTTATATGCAAGAAATAAAGTAATAGGATATATAATATATAAAAAACATGATCATTTCGTTACGTAAGCGAAGATTTCTGGTTTGAAATGAACGTTTAATATTGTGGAGCGGTGGAGCAACTCATCGTATGTCTTCACTAATGAGTATTTTATAATGGTAATAGTAGTTTGATTGACGATGATATTCTTTCGTAACAGGACCATCACTTTTCTCCGTTCATTGTATAAGTTCAATTTGATGCACGTTTAGGGATCAAAAATATAGGACAGCATTGTCTACGCTGACGTAATACATTAATAATAAATCCCATTGAGAACTTTAAGTAGTAGCATATTGTAGTCCAATGAAACACTGCAGCTAAACTAAACCTGCTACTGATCACGTGCGTAGGAGAAGCCTCGGAAGTGCTTTAGTCTGCCGTCATACGCACTGATTGGAACTCACATGACTTCGTGCTATATTTACTAAGTGCAATGCTTTTAAGATCGCATTCTAGAATGTGGAATGATTTACGAAGGAAAGCTAAGGAATGTTGATGAAAATGAAACATTTAAAAATATATTAAATTCATTATTGTTAACATTTAATTTTGACATAACTATAATTGACGGCACGGTTGGCGCAGTGGTTAAGCGATTGACTGCTGCACTGCGTGTCGCGGGTTCGATTCCCGCACGGAACAAATATTTGTATGACCTGCAAATAGTTGTTCCGGGTCTGGCTGTTTGTGTATGTGAGTTTAAATGTTTGTAAACGCACCCACGATACAGGAGAAATTCCTAGTGTGGGGCAACGTTTTTTGTAAAAAAAAAAAAAAAAACAATTTAATTGTACTAATATAAAAGAAAATAAGTAATAAGATAACACCAACATTGTACACTTAGTTCGCAATAAATGTTTTGACTTTGACTTTGAACCTAGAAGAAGTCACTCAAGCAGAATTTAGTGCAAACCAAGACTGATGTGATTTGGCAGAAAACTGTAAAGTGTAGTTTTTACCATAAATTCAATGAAGACTAAAGATGAATGGAAATGTAAATAGAAAGTTACAATTCAATGGAAACGATAATGCAGAGGAAACCCAAGCGGAAATTATTGATCTTCGTATCCAGGAACCAAATTGCACGAATCAAATCCTAATATACAATCTGCCATCTTTGGAGATCAAACGCAGGAAAATAATCAGTATTCCAGAAGTTCGCATTTACGCTTCACTACAGTTCATTTAGGTTTGTTTCCAATGAAGTAGTTAACATATCGGTAAATAACACGATGATGTTTATAGTTTTTATACGGATGCCTTCTACCGAGAATCGCTAGTAGCTTGTGCTAAGTCAAGAAGAATTGTGTAATATGTACTTGAAGCAGATTGCTTTAGAATTTTTATTTTTTTGCGTTTTCTTTAGGCGACCCTTCAGCTGAGATCTTGGTTTAAGAAACAATCCGTGCTCTAGCGTATCTTTTGTCTTTTATTTTTTGCCCCAACTCAGTCTGGGAGATAGAAATAAAAAAGCAGATTCAATCAACTAAACCTTTGACATACTTTTTTTGCTGAAAAGTAATTTCGTTTGGGACTATCTTTTGAAGTCTAGACCTGCGTGATATTGAACGTTGCAGTTGTCACACCAAACATTGTTTACATCAATTAAACAACTTTCATTTTAGTCGATAAATCTACCTCAATGTGGCAGATACACTTTTGATTCATGTCAACACTTGGTTGAATTAGACAATAGAGAAAGTAAAACAAAGATCGAGTTTTGCCTGAGTTGTTTATTATATTTCCTGTTAGTTTTAAACGAAAAACAATAACGGTGATACAATCAGTGCGGAACAGCGTTTCCTTTTATTCCAAAATACCTAGAAAGACAAAATAAATATTTTCCGTCTCAACCTGTTACCAGGAAAGAATATTGATTACACAACCGTTATCGAAATAGTGTGCATTTCCAGACGAGACAATCATAAATTCTCTGAAATGACAGTGAATAATATTATCATCCGCTGAAAAAATCATTTTGCTTTCAGAATATTTTCACAAACTTAGATAAATATATTTTCACATTTTGTTATTTCTCACGAAATTAAAATGCAACTATGGTGCGATGTAGCAAAAAATATGTAATGTAGGTAGTCTGATTACGTAATCAGCAAAATCATTCCCACGCGCATCTTTTTACATATTTCTGCATAAACTGTCGTAATTATCTACCTATACTATAACCTATGTCGAACAATGAGATAAAAGATATTGACGAGGTCGTTGCACCCATCACCTTACCGATAATGGCCTGTATTTCTAGTTCCATTTCCTTTGTTCGCTAAGCGATAACGATATCTCTTGCTAAAACAGCAAAATGTTAATGAATATTGCAATTTTAAAGCAAATAAATATTTTTTGTCTGATTGTTGTTGTCGTGACTTGGTGCATTAAACATCTAAGCAGGTTTCATCAATTGTCAAGTAACATCGGGTTCTGTTGACGGAAATAAGATATAAATGGAACTTTAACATTCCAAACAGACATTATTTTGACAATCACTGAAAAATTATACCTACCAGTAGAACGAAAATCATGGTTTTTATTTCCTACAGTTTTATGTCAGGTACGAAAAACACTAACCATTAACCAAAAGAAGGTAATACAGGTTAGGGTTTATCTTATAAAGTAAACAAATAATTTGTTAGTGAATGTTTATAGATAAGATTTCAAAATGTTCTCTAATGAATAACAAATATGAGGCGCGCCAAGGGCGGTACTCCTACACACTCGATATCGTCCATACCGCAGATAAAAGAAACGCGGCGCACACGCACGCATATTTAAATGCACGATCGATGTTCCACACCGACTCGTCGCAACTATGAATGTCAATCAATAGTCCATTATAAACAAAGCCACACAAGTTATTTTGTTTATTTGGTTCTCATCAATTCCATTGATTGAACCTTGTGATTGTGCTTCATCATAATTGAAGATTGTACAGGAGAATGGTACAATAGTCTCGTGTCATTTCAGAAATATTTAATGATCATTGAAGCTATAGGCTTCAATGGACCCTTCAGGTTTCCTATGCTAGAACGTACTTGTACTTTAAGAGGTACACAAAGCGTTAAATGACGGCTCTGTATTGTTCTGAAGAATTAGCGCTGGGAATCGCAAATCAAGGGTACCGGTTAGCTGTTTATGTTTAGTAAAATATCACTACTGAAGTACCTATATTTAAAAATGCCTTTGCTACCGCCCATTATCTTTTGAAAAGGAAGTCTGTGTCTTTGACTGCTAACTTCATTTTGTAATTTACGACTGTATGTTTTAATGTTTTGGAAACTTTGTGGCAACAAAGAGGTCGGCAGTTAAGTAGTAAAGCTATTGACAATAAAATTTTCAGTGCCGCATTTACGAGCACTTTCAGCCGTATTAGTACTGGGCTGTCCTTCAGACGTATCGATCCTATTTTATTTATGTTCCTTGCTTTTAATCAAATTAATTCATACTTTGTTAGACAATGATTTCAGGTTTTATTATCACTGACACTTCAAACTGAATTGAAGTGCCTCGAAGCTAACGATATTGCTAATACCTAAAATTAGTCCACGAAGCAATGTACTAAAGTATTTGCGATATTTCACGTGTGAATAGAAACCCTACGGATGCATGATTTTGTTACACAGAAGCACATGCAAGTGCTGTGAATAGTTCTCGTTTTCATGCCTTAAGAAATGAAAGCGCTATTGACGAATTTATTGTAGCTTTTGTTACAACAGCTGAAAGGTACGTTTTGGAATAACAAGAAACAGTCTAACACTGTAATACTTGGCAAATGGTCTGCATGCGATTACCATAATAGCGACAATTTCCCTCAGTTGACTCAACCGTATGAACGATAAGGCAATGGCAATCTTCCACACATTAACCATCGGTATTGCGCCGGCGCACTGTGTATTGAAAAATAGCTCTCGAAGACATTGGAACTTGAATTTTAAAGTGTCGTTTTCTTGCTTGAAATGGCTTGAAAAAAAAATGCCAATTTGCCTACCAGATTGTATCCTATGATATATTTATGCATAAATATATCATAGGATACAATCTGGTAGGCAAATTGGCAATTTTTTTTTGCAAATATATGTATGGAGCTAATGCTTATATCTCCGGAACGGAGAGAATAACCGTTATATCCTTGCAATTAAATAGTAACATCACAGGGTGTAATTATTTAGAACTATTCAGATTAGGTACGGTTGTTTAAAAAAAAACGCACACAATCTCGTTACATGAAGTATTTCAAAAAATCATAAATAAATAGTTACATCACCGTGTGCAAGGATATAACGACTATTCTCTAGCTATTAGAAGCCTTTTCAAGCAAAAAATCGACAGTTTAAAATTAAAGCTCCAATGTCTTCGAGAGCCTTTTTTCGATCCACAATGCGGCGTCGTGTCGGCGACCTACATTATTATACAAATCAGGCCACTACGTAACTAAGGTTTGTCCTTCGACACAGATAGTAGAAACAATAACTACGTTTTAAAATGTCGAGGAAAAAGGAGGTAGTGTTGACGACGTGTACCTAAAGCCTATTGCGTGGGTGCGTCTAGACGAGGGCGAAAAAGGGGGTTAATTATACTAAGTATCTACCCTCATTTTGCGTGTGTACTAAGTGGGCTGGACTATTGACTTTTTTTGGGGTGGAATGACCATTGAAATCCCAATGGATAAACATTATTACAGGCTATTCGTGTCGGTTATTCTCACGTATTGATTTTGCATATTCATTTGCTCTTAGGCCCATATTACAGAACCTCACACAAGACTCAAGCATTACTTAAAACTAGTTTCAACCAATCAAAAGGCTTTAAACGAGTTTTAAGTAATGCTTGAGTCTTGAGCGAGGTTCTGTAATACGGGCCTTAGTGAGTTTGTGTCTACTTCAGTTTGTTTTTACATTTTGTCATTGATGTCGAGTGAGCTTATTTATACGAATGATTTGTCACCTTCATTAGTACCTAACAGACTATTAGGTAATGAAATCATAACAAATATTTGCACAACATCCGTTCGTATAATATAATAGTCGTTTGACCTACAGCTGAGTCGTTAAGTTTAAATCTAGTATAGATTTGTGTACAAAGCTCCGACCTTGCGTAGGAGTTGAAGTGTGTGTGATGTATTTAAGTTTCCATATTTATGTAGGTAGTACCTATAGCCATTTAAATAAATTCTCAAGTCTTGTGCTGCCTGCCCATAGTCTGCACGTAGGTTTTCGCAACACCTCCATCGCTCCTTTTGCATAAGCAAGAAGTCAATCAATGCAGTTAGAAATTCCTCAGTGTTATTTACACTTACATTCCAACGTTGCCTTGGTTGTTTTTGGGCTGAGACGTAGAGTATTCGTGAGGGTGTTTGTACTTCCATTTATCATACACTTCTTTAGTGTCAGTCGAATGGACATTCTTATCGCTATTCGTTTGGCTATCAATATGTAGTTCGAGTTTATACTCGATCATATTCATCATCACCATTTCAGCCGAAAGACGTCCACTGCTGGACATAGGCCTCCCCCAAGCACCACCACTTCGACCGATTCTGTGCCTCCCCCATCCAGTGAACTCCTGCGGTCTTTACAAAGTCATCGGTCTATCTTGTGGGAGGCCTTCCAACGCTACGTCTTCCGGTACGCGGTCGCCACTCCAGAACCTTTCGGCCCCATCGGCCATCTGTTCTGCGAGCAATTTGCTCTGTCCATTGCCACTTAAGTTTGGCAATTCTTCGGGCTATGTCAGTTACCTTGGTTCTCCTGCGGATCTCTTCATTTCTGATTCGATCACGTAGGGAAACTCCAAGCATAGCCCTCATCATATTCATAACAGTGTAAAGTGAAAAACAACGTCTCGAAAGTAGACAATCTGCATCGGATTATAAGTAAGCCTATGACAATAGAACAAGCAATGAAAGTTTATTTAAGACTACTTGTATTACCTTCAACATGCTAGATTCTGATTTCTCATCTTCAGAAGATGCCGCTGAAACAAAAAGGTTTTAGAAACTTCCAAGTTATCTGTAACCTCTTGAGTGAACGCAGTTGCTGTTGAAATGTGCTCTTATACATTTGTCATTCTACATATGAAAGCCACCGTTATTCTGTCAACTTGGACATTACTCAACGTAAGTAAACTTGATGGCGGCGTATCGTGCTGGTCGATTTGTATGGCACCAAAGGCCATATGCTAATGCGTTGCTCTTGTCTCTTTAAGTGGACAAGTTGCTGTGCCCACGTTAACTGCTCCCAACTTACGGACACTCTCACTTTCCATTTGTGCTTACAAGCATACTAATTAGACAGTGGCTAGACAATCCAGTCCTATATGTACCTTTAGTATAGATTGTCATGGGAACTTTGCCTGATAATTAATCAAAGATAAACTTTTATTATGTTTGTAAGGATTGAGAGTTCGTCTAAATCAAATCTTATTAAGGAAGGGAACATATGGTAAGCTTACACCTTCAATCATTTTTGATTAACGAGAAGATTATATAACTTTCTACAGAATAAAAAATATATTAGGCCATGGCTCCCCATATCGACGAATCTCCAGTGTTTGTTAAATAGATATAACTTTCTACAGAATAAAAAATATATTAAGCCATGGCTTCCCATATCGATGAATCTCCAGTGTTTGTTAAGTAGATATTTTCACAGCATCATCCAATTAAATCGGTCTTATACTCTCGTCTAAACATCTTAAAAATAAATCTAAAGAATTCTTGATCATTAATCAAGCCAAGGCGTCTATTCAACTATCCAACTTAAGGCTTCCTTACAAATTAATGTTAAACTAACAAAAAAATTAAAAAACTCTGTAGGAAAATGTTTCTTAACGGGCTTTTTAAATATTTGGGGCCGTTCTTACATTACTCTTCTAAAATTAAAAACCGATACCACATTTTTCGTCCGTGACTTTAACACCTAACCATTAAGGTTACGCCTCCGTGTTATTTTTAAACTTTTTTTATGTAGGAAGTGGGCAATAAGGTTAGTCTGGCCACTACCTGCTCCCTCTAGATCCATAGTACCACGCACCTGCTCTCCACAAAAAAAATGTAAACATTGCCCTCTATTTTGGGAACCAATACACTGTCTTACCAGCTAGTGAATCGTAAATTATTACTTCGAAGTCTTGCTTTCTAGCACAAGGTACGTTTTTATGGCGTTCAAAATGACGTTTACAGAGACGCACGATCCGAATTTCATTGCTAAAACAACAAGACTAGCACAATTCGAAGAAGCCCATTCGCTACTTCGCAAGATCGTTTAAAGAAATTCTGGAATTTTTATGTCATCTGCGGATACAAATATTGCATACCACCAGGGAGCTTCTATTCGCGTCGGCCCCATTCACTCTTCTCGGTTAGTGACATCGCCAAGCTAAATTAAAAAAAATACTCGAGTGGACTCGTGGCGGTACTGATATAAAGTTCTATATTTAAATCTCGTGCTGAGACGCCTTTATGCCACTCGGTTTTTTATTGCGTTGACACCAATTTTACGATGAAAAGTTACAAAAGTACATTACATAACTGCTGTCCAATTAATATCAAAAAGTACGGTTACTTCTCTAAACTATTTTTAAGTCATGATAAAAACGTGGAGATTAGATAAGTATCTCTTGCTGTTGATTGCCGATAGTGTGTTATTAAGATTATCTCGAATAAATCTGTGGGCCGGATCGCGTCTTGGCTGCACACAGTTATTCGATTATTTCACTAATAGAGTACTTCAACTTCGTCACTTATTATAACTGTCTTCCTCTATATTTTAAATGTAATTGGTCTGAGACTAATCTCAGGAAAAAAAACATAGCAGACCAGCAACCTTCACCGGCAGAAGGCGTACGAATTCTTACCTTATAGGGATATACTTGACCCAAAATATAAACACAATAAAACCTGAGATCTCATATCCGACTGTAATCGTAAAACAAGGCAGGTCTTTATCAAAATTCACTGTTCTCTTGCCGTAGGAGCTTTTATCTGTTGTGATTATCACTTGTAAAATTTTTTCGAGTTCATGGAATTGTACATCAATTATACAAGTTGCCCTATTTCACCATTCCCTGCATTAGTTTTTTTATTCCCCGACCCGGCAGCTGAGGTTTCTTCAAACAATATTCATACAAAATTCCCATAAAGCACTTTCAGTTTTCCCGAATTTTCAAATTTTCCTGGAAACTATTATTATTTCAATCAAAGATTTTAGGGGTACTACTATTTTACTATTTTTATTTTCTTTGTCTTTTGGGGTATAATGCGCGTAATGATCACAAAAATCATTTGACTTGTGTTGTGACCAAACGGGTATTATTAATAAATACATTTTATATCATAACGACTTTTAGCTGAGAACTCAGCCCACCCCTAAAAACAAATAAAACACATATCCCAGCAGAACAGTACATTTAGCAGATGGCAGATACCAAAACCCTATACAAGTAAAATGGAACCAGTGACCTAACTTAAACTGCAGTAACAATTTATCACAAATGGCAACCCTGTTCGGCGCCCATCCGTCGGGGTTAGTGGGGTGAACGGGCTGCGGTCGCTGGGACACGGATCGATAACGCATCGTACTCTATATTTGGTGTGTAGCCTTCGCCGTGCAACTCTAGAATAGGCTGTTGCGGTTTTTGCTTTTGCCTATTTATGTTGGATTTCTGCACTGTGATTTGAAAAAGGAACGAGAGTAGAAAGAGATTGTGCTTACAATGGTTTCTTTACGTGAGAGCACATAAGTTAACACGGGGCTATTTTACCCGAACCGATCGGTACCGCTTCTTTATACAAACACCCTTACCCACGTTCGATTACATGAGTAACAGTGCATAGGCAGCAACAGCTTCTTCCGACAAAATATCTACTTTTATCATACAGGCTGGCGCATTTAAATAAAAAAACAGTGTTGTTATTAGCACCTCGGTTGGTACAGTTTCCTCCCAAAATAATTCCATAGTCGACTTTTATGACACCCATGGTCAGGGTGGTCTTAAAGTAACCGAGAGTCGAGCCCATACCGCAGGTTTATTAGCACTAAAGCTTGTAAACGCGCTAAAGGGAACACACCTTACAAGTTTCTATTGTTCTTTTGTTAAGACTAGGAATACAGAGCCGCCGTTATTGGTCTTAGTCATGACATCTTGTTTATTAGTCGCCCTGGAAAATCGGTAGGTAGTAGGTATTAACCGATCTGAGGATTTGATAAATCTGTTCATAGTTTCCTGGTGAAATATTTACATCCAGATAACAAGAAAGTTCTGTAACGCCCCTTCAATTAAGAGTTTAATGCAATAAGATTAACGCTCTCCCATTGACACTTAATTGTATAATTGAAGAGTAGGGTCGTCGCTGGCGCCGACGGCTACAATCAGCAACTAATGATAGTCATTTATCATAAACTCTTTACGGATAGGTTTATACTTTTATAGACCTAATTAATGATGCATCTACTAAATAAAAATCTTACAGAAAACGCGAAGCCTAAGCCGCTGGGTTTAGAAGCATAAAAATGTGCTCAAAGAGCGATATAGCGAAAGAGCAGTAAGGAAGGATTTTTGACAATTCATTCTGTAAAGGAGTTAAATAGGGGATGAAAGTTTGTATGGAAGTTCGTCATCGACGGCATGTGAAGCCATGTCTGCGGCCTATGGCCATATACGGCATAAAAACTCTGACACCACTATGACTTGTGACGAAAAAGAAAGAAGAAACAAGTTCGTAATTTTTGGCGACAGAAAATCCCTTCGGACACGGTTTGTGGTATAATTTGTAATGCAAGGCTTCACGAGGTGGTCTAAAAAGAGTACCTACTACGATGTCATGGACTCGTCTTTTGTTTTTGAACTTTGAATAGAAGTACTTGCCTATGAACCAGATGTTAAAAACGGTACCAGTCTGAATTCTTTTGTAGATTTTGTTATTGTAACTTGACACTTGAAGTGGTAACTAATACGTTGGCCTGGAAGTGTCATCCGGATCACAATCCGAGCGGCAATTTCTGAGAATAGTTTGAGACACAAACATAGATTGATAGAAGATAGAATACGCTTTAATATGTACTCCATATGAATTACAGATATAAAAGCAGAAATACAACATAGTTTCTGACTCATGGAGTCATGGCTAAAGATTGGAATATAGGTAGGAATACCTACCTACCTTATACAGCAAAGTTAAATAGACCCAACAAATAAAATACCATACATTTTCGTAAAATAAAGCAGAAATACAACATAGTTTCTGACTCATGGAGTCATGGCTAAAAATTGGAATATAGGTAGGAATACCTACCTTATACAGCAAAGTTAAATAGACCCAACAAATAAAATACCATACATTTTCGTAAAATAAAGCAGAAATACAACATAGTTTCTGACTCATGGAGTCATGGCTAAAAATTGGAATATAGGTAGGAATACCTACCTTATACAGCAAAGTTAAATAGACCCAACAAATAAAATACCATACATTTTCGTAAAATAATTAGAAAAAGTTAAAGGTTACGGCATTAAAAGGTCAGTGAGGTATTTAACAATGAAATATTGCCGCTAGGGAAGCTCCAGTTGACAATGGGTTATTTATTACTCTATAATGTCAACAGTGCTATTGTAAGAAAACAGCTATTGCTATTCAAATAAGATGTAAATTGGATTGAGAATTTTATACTACGTGGGAGTATAAAAAATGTCAACTAAGCTGTACGATTCTCAGTTGTTTATTGTTGATTGTTCGATAAATATGTTTACTAACAATTTGTCTAATGATGACTGAAGAAAGTTATACCGTAATGAGCCTTTCGTCTCACGGTTAGTATTCGATACATCACAATTACTGGAAGCTTGTTGGCCTTTCTAGTTTCGAGCAACGATCAAGCTGCCCTCAATGTCACTCTGTCATGTCCAATCAGAAACTTCGAATCGTTTTCTATTGAATTTTACTGTGGATTCACACAAGCATGAATAGGAACAAAATTGTAGCAATTGATTTGAACTGTTTATCCACCATTTTGAAATTGAAGTCGAGACATTTCTTCACTTCATAGTTTGATGACTTTAACTTATACCGCAAGTCCGTATAAATCGGTCAGTCAAGATTTATACGGACTTGGTAATTTTTATATGATTCCATAAAAATAGTTTTTGTCTTCTCAGAAATATCGACCATGCTCATTTTTCAGTGCCCAATAAGCGTAATCAAGCAGCACTTTAGAATCATTTTGATATACATACTATTAGGTATTCTATTCTATTAAATGAGTAATATTGATATTTGTAATCACTTTCTCGAAAACGGCTCTAACGATTTCGATGAAAGTTACAATATAGGGGTTTACGGGGGTGAAAAATCGATCTAGCTAGGTCTTATATCTGGGAAAATTCGTTTTCTCTATTTTTACCCGAGCAGAGCACGGTCGACCTTTTAGAAGTACCTACTACTAAAAATTATGTTAGGTAAGCTAAAATTACGCTTTATTTTTTGTCAACTCGCAGTAATAAATCAGAATCTTAATATTTTTTCCAACGATGAGTGCGACCTATGACTTATTATTAGTGATAAAACACATGCGGTTGGTATGTCAGTATGTGGAATGGAGAAGTGAACTTAACCTCATTCTCTCTTATCTCCCCGGATGACTGCGAATGCCGCTTTAACACAGTAACAATGTTATTAATGTCGAGCAATGAATAAATCGGAATTCTTTGAAATTATACCTTGTAATAAACGCTTACCTACTAAGTAAATTCCTGTACCTAGAGTTTAAAAATGTGATTGTCGTACTTGTTTTGAAATCATTACAGAAACCTACAGTGGACCTAGCACGAACGCATACGCATGACGTAAACGTAACGTGAATTCGAACGATTCGAATCTAAAGTATCCTATAGAATATTGCTTAAAATTTTTGTGCCAACCACAATTAGTACCTATCACTATAGATAGAACTAAAAAAAAGTCTTAAGACTAAGTAATTGCGTGCGAAATGAGTACTTATTTTCAAATTTAAAATTATTCGAATTTAAGTTATATACGTTTACTTCGCGTGTTCGTGCTAGGTCCACTCGTCAAAAAATTGCTGTGCCGTAGATTTCATCGAAAACTTTACTAACACCGTATTAATAAATTCCAATTTTGAGTCCACAGTCCTTATTCAAGAACCACATACTCAAAAGCTAATAAAAGTAAAATTGCTTGTAATAACACTTTGTGTTAGCCGCCTGCCCTTTCTTGGTCAGTCAAGAATCCGTGGACCAAAATCCAGTCGCGCAGGATTTCTTGGAACTAATGAAACCTTAGCTGCGTCTGCGACCGATCAAACACAGGCTGGAATATTTTTTGCTTCATTTATTTCCCGTTTCTCATAAATGCTCTGAATTTTAAAGTTAGTTTACAAGGATTCTGCACAAAATTGCATGAGAATTATGGAAATTAGTCTTCTGTATCTAAACTTCGATTTTATTTATTATAATTACAATATTGGTTGACCGAGCTTTGCTCGAATGTAAATAGAGAAAACGAATTTTCCCAGAAGTGAGACCTAGCTAGATCGATTTTTCGCCCCCGTAAACCCCTATGTTACAACTTTCATCGAAATCGTTAGAGCCGTTTTCGAGAAAGTGATTACATATATATATGTATATATCCTATATGTAATATTATATGATACAAATATTGCTCATTTAATAGTATAGGATTTATATTAAACTTACATATACTTAATAAAGGCATCTACATGTTTTGTCAGTCGTAAAAACCCTTTATTTTTATAGACAGCAGTCGTTTTTTTAAACTGAACCATCTATAATTAACCAATGAGTCTGCTAAAAATACATGACATCAGCTGATGCATAAGTAGCCCACAACTAGTTATTATTGATTCATTGGACATAATCACCTTCACTGCTTCGTTTATGTATGTAAATGACACGGCAGACATACAATATTAATGGCTACCTAGTGTAGGAGATAGACAAGAAGCCATTTCTTTTATTTTTACGATCGGTCCCAGCCTTGAGTAAGTGTTATTCTTATTACCTTATTAGTAAGTATCGCTGACTCGGTTGGATGAACCTGTTCAAATTCTACACGTGATCCTCGTACGGAAGTGTAATAAATTCCAAAATATTTGCTGATTTACGACGAATATGAACGGATTGCATGACACGAAATCAAATAACATTATTTTGCTAGCGGAATAAGTCAAAACTGAATAGTTGAACTAGTTCACAAGCTGTGAAAGAAGAACAATAGTTTTTTTACTTACTGACAATTCTACAGTAAGGTGCTACAAGATCATTTCTATATAAAAAATCGCTGAATTTCCAACAAAAACAAAACGAAAGATATTTTTAAAGATACCGTTTTCCAACCTGTCAACATAATTAATTCACGCGGCACGGCTATAAAATATCTTAAACAAAATTAATTAATTAAAAGTACAGTACAGCTTCACTGTCTCTCTTGGTACAGGCATCGTCACCAGTGCGTATACGCAACACACCATAATCATCGATTCACGCTCGATTGGTCTGTAAAATAAGAAAGCCGATTCTGAGAAATCGATATTATATTGATACATCGATTAATCGGTTGCTTGGCTTTGAAGGGCTGCATAAACATTGTGCCGACATTGACTGTAAGATTTGCTTTAAATATAGGTATTAATGATGATGATGAAACTTTGATTATTAAGGCTCTGCATTTTGTGCAACAGTAATTCAGTGCTAACCTCATTGTAAAAAACCGGCCAAGTGTGTGACGAACCATGCGCAATGAAGGATTCCGTAGTTGGGATGGATTTATCCCAAGAACAAACTTAACATTTTATTTGATAAAAATGTTCTCTCATACATCGATATGAAGGCTGACGGAGACAGGCGCGACGCGGCTCTAATAAAATAATTTCTAAGAAAACTTATCGGTAAATGAATTACCGGTGTCGCGTCGCGACTCGCGCAACAAGTCGCGCCAGTCTGAATGAGCCTTAAGTCACGGTCAATTGGCCAACTGCAGCTGTAAGTTTGTAATAGAAAAAAAAAATATATATCATAAAACTACAAATTAACGATTTTCGGAAAATTTCATGATTGTACTTGTGTTGTGATTGTATTTTCAACGGGAAGTACGGTTTTGATATATTTGCGAGTATCAAAATATGTCGCATATAAATGGGCCGTACTTTTTTTAGAAACTTCATTTTTTAGAGCTCCAAAGGACCGTAGAACTACGTATTTGATATTAATTTCAACTTGATACCTCCACGCGTTCTTGAGAAAAAGTAATGAAGTGATCCTATAAGGATTCCGGATTTTCCTTTTGAGGTATAGAATCTTAAAAAAAAATAATATCATAATATTTATGTGTGGATTTTTTTAATACAATTTTTCCTCTAGTGTACGTGATGTAACTACGTAGTCGGTAATCACTGACTTTCTATGTGACACATTAATACAAGGAAGGAGGAAACATTATTTATTAAATCCTCGTATAACAAATCCACTTAGGTACACATTAATTGATTTATTGAAGGATACTACACAAAAATACTTTTTGGGTTGTGTAGTTGTGCCATCTAAATGCAATTTTATTAATTCAAAAATCACTAAATAACGTGCCGTGCGCTTCTCGTGACCAGGCTGCTGGCTGACCTGACCTGACCTGGCTGCCCTATTTTTAGGCCAAAAAATCAGCATTGCCATCCAACGTGAAGCATTCATTCGCATTGTCATCCGAAGTTAGTAACAGGCTTTCTGAAATGTCCCGATTTGCTTAGTAGCCCCGTAATCTACCAAGAAGTTCTAACAGGAGGCTTTTCTGCATGCCAAGATGTCATACCAATTTGAGGCAATACTGTCCACTGTCTAGAATGAATGCTGCATACAATAAAGCACGAAGTTGACATTCACCTCTTTCGCTCATCACTACCTGCTCTAAAAAAAGTCGCTTTAAAAATTAAATCTGATCTAATTCAATTCTATCACTGTAATTTATTGTAACCATTTTAGCTTTTAATAATTTATTTTTTACCGTTATCTAAACTATGTAGCTATTACTTGTTTTAATTAATTAATTTTGTTATTATCGGCGCATAATGTAGTGCATGCTTTTCTTTAAGCAATGAAGTGCTTCGACTTAAGTTTGCAATGTGCAAATTGTAAAGTAATAGTGTAGGTACTTACTTATTGTTGAAGATCCTAATAATAAATAAATAAATAAACGTGATGCCAGCCTTTTGGGCAATTGTCCCATTGACAGCGATGCGAACGAAGTTTCTGATGCCCAATAAGCTATTCCGATTTTATGTACTTGTTTATAACTAAGGAACTACTTCTCTACAAATGCTTTCTTCTGCACGAAACGTTCTCACATTGAGAGCCGTTAGATGCTCATAATAAAACACTTCACACAGTCATTATAGCATTTCTATTACTTTAATCAACTAAATACAGTTGTATAGCTTTACTGTTAACGTGCACATTAGCAGTCGTTAGACAAACTTTATGTAAAAGCGCAGTTTCAAACCCGTCTTTTATTGTTCTCATTTCAAATCGTAAATAACGATGGGCGCCATTTTTTTCACTGCCTTACCTAGGCTAGCCTTTTATGGATGTGAGGTCATGTTTAATTCAGCCTACGCTGTGATTACTGGGTTGATAAGCTTTTTAGTAATTAAATACTTGTTTTATAAGGACAACATGTATTTGCAAAATGTATGTTTCATTGTGTTTAGTGTTTGTGTTCAAACAAAGGAATACGGCGTCCAAATATAAAGCATTTATGTTTTCGCTGTGACACCACCAAAGCCTAGAAATCTGGGAACATTTTTATAATTGGCCTCAAATAATTTATGGAGAGAAATCTGATGCGCAACAGACAACGTCATCGTCAGCCATGGCCGTCAGTCATGTTCAATTTATTCATAAATAAAATGATGCAAATTGAGAGCCTCAATTCCCGATGACATATAATCAGTTTCTCCAATGCTACCAAATGACTTCCAATGAGCTAAATTATGAACAATTATACGCCGTATACTTCCATGACTAGACTAGATTTTAGATTTGAACTGATGCAAATTAATAGGTATTTTTCTACGGGTCATTGAACAATTTTTTATAGCTTGTTATGAAACCAATTAAATTGAATTGAATCGTCCTTGTGGGAGTGACGTGTGAATGTAATGGCTATGAAGTATTTAATGATTGGTATAACGCGTGATATAGCTAGCTTTATGATTCCTTAAGCCATAACTGGCCAAATGTGTTGGGCAATCTTATATAACCGTACCGTAGTTCCTTCTAAGATTATAATTGAGATGAATCATCTTGATCATGATCTTCATAAAAACAACAACATCGGAGAAACAGTCATTGCTGGTGCAACAGAAGAACCTCCTATAACATTAAAATATCCGAAGAGGATTAAAGTTTAACACAAAAAGTCGCATTACAATTACAATATTTAAAGAACGACAAGTAATTTCTAACATAACAGTAAGTTGTACCAAGCTATCTTTCCTTTCCATCGCTATAAAATAAAGTGCAGATAATATCACAGTCAACAAAGCATGTAATGGCTACATGCAACAGCGAAGTCGTATTCAAATCATATTTGCTAATATGAAAAGTAAATATGACTTAACGGTACACACCATATAAGAGCGATGGTGAAACCGTTCAGGCCAGTGGACCGGCCATTTTTGATCACGTTTAGCGACCTCACACGCATGGAAGACTTTTTTGTGCGGATTGTAAGACCTGAATTGTCGCATATGCGTGCGCCTACGCTAGAGCAAGCTGTGAGTCAGAATTGTCGGGCTTACCTATATTTTATTGCGTTGCCAAGAAAGGAAAAATACTCAATGGACTGTATTGTTAGTCATCCTAAACCAAAGATGATAACAGTAACGCATCATATAATGTGGTTTTCAGTGTATTTCTCAAGGACTGTTGTTATTTCTTTTATGATTTCTGGCATACTTACTTAGCTTTGCTAGTAAGTCGGAAAGAGAAAACCTTGAAATGAAAAGCAGCAAGAACATAAATAATTCAATGTGAACAAACCACATCAAGTCAAATCAACGCATTCAGTTCTAAGAAGACGGCAATTGTAAGCTCATAGAAAAGAGATTTACGAAAATAAGCGCCAAGCTTACAACATAATCTCTGAAAATATGTTGTCAATACACAAGAATAATCTGCAATTATCGATTTTGAATTTTTTACTCATTTGGGACACTGGCCATTTTAAAAGCATTAAATCCGTCTACCATCTTAAAAGAGAATAAATAAACAATAAGCTTCGAATAATCCCTACACCATTGAGACAATAAAGACCGAAGACGAAACGTTATCTCGAAGCAACGATTGCACTTACAGACTAAATATTTACAATACGAATGTTTTGTCGCCACTCAAACATTGCTGTAATCTATTTGGATAACTGGAAATATCATTCCAAATTTAGCCAAAATAATGTGTTGCTACACGTGTTAAGAGGGAACAGGGCGAGCGATTCTCCATACAAATGTATTCTCCTTTTTTCTTCCTGAATAATGCCTCTAGAGCAATCATTTTGTCTGCTGTAGTCACGTCTCTATTATTTCCTTTTTTTCAGCAACTTATCGGTAAAGAAAATATGACCCTCCAAAAATTACAAAAATGCCCTATCTTTACCGCCGTGATTAGAGGAGTACCAGACAAATTCCAAAAGATTTAACGTGAATGAAAATGATAGGAACCTAGACGTACTATTTCTTAAAAATGTAATGTAAAAAATAATTGAATCGGTTCAGTTTTCGAGGAGAAAAAGGGGAATACGAAACGTAGATTTCGTCAATTTTTTTTGTGATATAATTGGTCTGAGCTGTAGCTATCCCTATAACACTCTACGGGGGCAGACTTGAGGTAAGAAGACGGCAATAGTTTCTTCAAATACCTAATTTTCAAATTCCTCGCAGCCCCTGTTCCCTCTTAATAGTTTAACAAATATGCAAAATATCATCGTTGGATGTCGTTTCAATCAGCGCAGATGGCCATATGGTCTGACAGACTGACGCAATGCTAACGACCGCAACAGGCCTTATGCTATTGACATTATTTGGTGTCGTTTTAACTGAATACGCCTCCGCATATTAGCTAGAGGAAACAAAAAATGTTATACCAGCTGACGTAATAGAAATGTATTGTGAGACTGAGAAACAAAACGAAATGGTCCCGTTACTTTTCTGTCTACGCACGTGCTGCTCTGACGTATTCTGTAGGTATGAGATTAGATTATAGATGAGATGAGAACAATACCAAACCAAATTTATAAAATGAATCTCACTCGGCCTCTGAATCAGAAAGCTCTCCGTAGTATAGTATGGGTCTAAATCTAAGCGAAGCCAGAATTGCACCTTGTCATGTATGATGATAGTCTTAACAAAGACGGCTCATGACAGATGTTAATCTAGGCTAGCAAGATGACCAAATAAGTCGTCTGAGGTAACATTTTGAAAACAATAGAAGTCCACTGTGACATTATCCAGGGTTAACCTACCTTTTTTTTGACCACATCGAACACAGATGCTGAAGCATTTGGCTTGCTTGCGTTTTTATTTTATCGTTACTGAAGATCGTACTTCTGGTGCTTCGGTAATAACTGCAGTGCTTTCTATATTCTAGGCTTGATTTGTTTTCCCCGATAACGTTCTTGAATATTCAATATGCAGTCTCTATTTTTATTCGTATGTTTTCTACAATGCAGAATATTGTTAATAACATATATAACACCCTAAAAGTACCACCAATTGATGAACATACGGCTATTTACAGAAGAGGTAAGAAAAAGGGGCCTATTGTTATTGAGTATCAGAACACCAAAAATAAAGAAGTACTGCTAAAAGCTGTGAAAAAATACAACTCTGACAACAAAGATAAACCATTAAGTACGGATATCTTAGGATTTACCGAAGCTTTCTCACGGGTTTATATATCGGAGTCTCTAACTTTTATGTCTAAAAAGATTTTGGCTGCCGCTCGAGAACTGACTAAAAATGGCTCGTATAAGTACTGCTGGGCCTCAAGAGGAAACATACTCCTACGTAAAGAAGACGGACAGCCTGCCATAGTCATCAATTCTCTAAATCAACTTAAGGATTTCACCTCTGAATGACTAGCTGTTGTTGAAGATCAAGTGAAAATATGGTACTTTTTCTCTTTGTTTACTATTTTTTGTACTTTTTTAAACTCTCACAGTAATATTATATGCATTTTAATTATTATATATTATCTGATAATATTTTTATACTACTATTATATTTCATTTCTTATATCATATTTAGAAATCTATATGACATTATTAATACCAGTCCACTATGCAAACATCATGTCCGACAATAATAAAATTAACTTACTGATCTCAGAAACTACAGTCGTCGACCAAAAATATAATTTTACTACTATTAGTGTTAAATATGGTTGTTATGGGTAACAACATGGATGAGATGGTCACCGAGGTTGATAATACTATCAACGTTGGTGATTCATTTTTGGTCGGGGATCCAGAAGCGTTTCTGCAATACAAACTTGGAACGGAATCATCTCTTAGAATTATTGTTCAAAATATACGAAGCATACATAAAAATCTTGAAGATTTTAAAGTTTTTAGTGCTAGGAGTAAAATAGACTATGATATTATTATTCTCACCGAATGTTGGCTACAAAATTCAGACTTGATACCTAAACTAGAGCAGTTTGATTCATTTCATACTAGAAATCATATTAACCAGAACAGTGGTGTAGTTGTCTATATAAGGAGCTGTTTACCACATGTTACAGTATATGAGCCAAATTTTGCCGATGCGGACTGTTTGGTGATAGGAATAGGTAAAAGCCATGCTTTTATTTGTATATACAGATCACCATCGTTTGCCTCTCTCGCCAATTTTGTTGGGTCCTTGGAAGAACTTCTAATAGACATTAAGCACGTACCTAATGTTTATCTAACCGGGGACTTAAATATTGACGTGAGTTGTAATACTACTGACCTGAAATCTGATGAGTATTTGAATCTTCTTGCCACGTACGGTCTACTACCTAGCCATCAATTTCCTACGCGTCTCAATAAATGCATTGATCACTGTTTCGCAAAGCCTAATTCTAAAATGCTGACAATAGTCTGTGAATCATCAGTTACTGACCACAGTAGTATATACTGTATTATTCCTTTAACACAAAAAAGTAAGTATAAAAGATCAGAAAAGACACTGCTACAACTAAATTATGAGAAAGCTTTTAAACTTATGAAAGACTTTGATTGGACTGATATAACAACCTTGCAAGATCCAAATAAAGCGACTGAATTGCTCATCGAAACTTTATCTGAAATCAGACAAAAAAGCAGTTACCATATTACCGTGCCAAACAGACGACAGACTTTTCAACCATGGGTAACCTCTGGTCTATTGCGTTGCATTAGGTTCAGAGATACGTTGCACAGAAGGCATAATAAAGCACCTAATGATAAAGATCTAGAGCTTACCTACAGGCGTTACAGAAATCATTGTAATAGTATTCTCCATAATCTGAAAAATGAGCATGATAAAGCAGATTTAAATGCTGTCAAGAGTGATATTAAAAAAACCTGGAATGTCATTAAGCGTGTATGTAATCTAAATCACTCTGAAAAATCTCAAGGGCCTTGTGAGTTATTAAAAATAAAACCAACTCCTCAAGAATCGGTCGATTTTGTAAATGAGTTTTTTACTAATATGGCATCCAGACTATCGAGTGACATCTTACAAAAGTTAAAGCTTACGGAAAATGATCTTGTGCAAAAGTTTAAATGTAAACACAGCCCGATGAACTCTTTTGCGTTATTGGAAACTGATGAAACAGAAGTTTATAAAATTGTTATGTCCTTAAAAAGTACCAATTCTACTGGTTGGGATGGAATATCTTCTGTGTTCTTGAAAAGAAGTGTAAACCTTCTCGTTAAACCTTTAACGCACATATTCAACTTATGTTTTACGTGTGGAAAGTTTCCTAATGTGTTAAAGGACTCAATTGTTATACCAGTATTCAAGTCGGGGGAAAGAGACAGTATCGCTAATTATCGTCCGATATCGCTACTACCTACTGTGGCTAAAGTCTTGGAGAAGCTAATAAACATTAGGCTTGTAAATTATATGGAGAAAAATAATGTTCTTTCTAATAATCAATTTGGTTTTAGAAGGAACAAATCAACAATAGATGCGGTTGAACATTTAGTTACCAATGTAGCTAGTAATCTCGACCACAAGAATAAATGTGTTGGTGTTTTTCTGGATTTAGCCAAAGCCTTTGATACTGTCTCAATCCCTCTGCTAATTTGCAAGTTGGAGGCTATAGGTATTCGAGGTGTACCACTTGATCTTTTTAAAAACTATCTTAGTAATAGGACACAGGCTGTAAAAATTGTTAATAACCTTAGCACTAAGCTTAATGTTGGTTTCGGTGTGCCGCAAGGATCAGTACTTGGACCAACATTATTCTTGATTTATGTTAATAATCTTTGTAACATTGAATTACCCGGTTCAAAAGTGATCACTTTTGCTGACGATACTGTTATCTTATTTCAACAAAAAACATGGAGTGATGTCAAATCGTCAGCCGAGATTGGTCTTAAAAATATAATTGAATGGCTTGATTGCAATCTGCTTACATTAAATCTTAAAAAAACAAAATTTATAACATTTAGTATAAAAAATAATTTGCAACCTACCGACTTTAATTTAAAAGCTCATTCTTCTAATTGTTCTGCTGCAAGTATTTGCGGGTGCCCTGTCTTATCTCCTAGTAAAAGTATAAAATACCTTGGAGTTGAGATCGATGAAAATTTAAATTGGAAACAACATATTAATAATTTAAAATCTCGCATTCGTAAACTTATACCGATTTTTAAAAAAATAAGAAACTTAAAAGACAAAGCTACGAACAAAACTGTGTATTTTGCACTGTGCCAATCGATAGTAACTTATGGTATCTCTGCCTGGGGTGGTGCTAGAAAAAGTACTCTTATAAAAATAGAAAGGGCCCATAGATGTATTCTAAAAGTGATTAATTTTAAAAAATTTAGATATCCTACAACTGCGTTGTACAAAGAGTTTGAAGTCTTAAATATTCGCCAACTCTTTATCAAAAAAATAGTCCTGAGACAACATTTCTACGAAAAACCTGTTTCCAAATCTCTCAGAAGAGTGAATGAGGTATATGACGTTCCAGCATGCAACACCGCTTTTGCACAGTGTTTCTCTTATTTCTTGGCTCCTCTATTGTACAATCGCATAAGTAAAATTAAACCTCTTAAAGATACGACGAGATTTGTGTGTAGAAGGGCTCTGGATGAGTTTCTGAGTAACCTGGATTATGAGCAGACTGAAAAGCTTATACAAATATGTCAGTAATTATTTATTTATAAATATATACTTTATTGAATACCGATAAGTACTAAATAAGTTTATATAGCAATAAAACATTATATGGATATTTATGTAAGTAATATATATAAATATATACACTATAAAGTAATCATTATATATTGAAGATTAGTACACAAACAGTATTTGTATTATAAATATATACATATACACACGTTCATTAAATACACTACATTAGGACTTTTTGCTTGTTAAGTATTTCTATGCTGCAAATACTAAAAAAAAAAAAAAAAAAAAAAAAAACTTAATTTTAACTTTATTATTTTAGTTTTAGAAACACCTTTTTTATTATTTATTTTTAACACGCTTGTCTTATTACAAATTCTAAACAACTATTGTTTTGTGAAACACTTTGTTTACATTGAAATAACGTTAGTAGTTGCATTGTCTGATTTCTTTGCGTATACTTGATCACGCTAAGCTTGTAACTCGTTATCGTCATCTATGATTCACAGCAAAACAAATGTATTTGATAAAAAGTGTCTTAACGTGTTTACATTATGACTACTATTGCATGAGCGAGAATCTTACCTTGCCGTAACACAGTCCTTGACTAGCACGGGAGGTAAAGAACTTTTCTCTGTATACCGTCATTGGGCATTTATTATTTTATCAAGTATGTGAACCATTGTTTTACTTGTGCTAGCATTATTATAATTTAACTGTTCTTCTGCTCCCCTTGCTACTTGTTATAGATAAGTTCTTACTTGTGTAGTTGAACGTAAGTGAGTGTGCCCTATACTATGTACGAGTAATATGTAAATATGTATTACCGGTGTACTGTAACCTAAACTTATGGTCAATAAACTTTACTTTACTTTACTTTACAATCTTTTAACACTCAAGTTAACCTATTCAAGTCACATAGTACTTAGAATGACTATAAAATACTTTTTTCTAGGTCTAAAATAACTTCAAAGACCCCCTGTATTTTCTAGGTCACATTTAGATGCTCTACTCGTAGCTACAAGTGAAGCCGCGAATAGCATCTCCAGTGTTCTGCGTTTTTATTAGATTTGCTCAGTGGGTGTTGAAAGACATTGTTTATTTCAACATTTCAAAAAGGCACCAAAGCGAAAGCAGCACAATATGTTTATTAGTTTCTAACCTTATTCCCGTTTCGTCGGTTCTGATTTTCTAATGAGATACACTACTCGCTTTAAAATAGTTTACCCCAGTACCAACGTTGAGTTCTGTACCCTAATTACGTAATACACGATCAATCGGAATTTGAATCGTTTTGAAACAAATTTCTAAACCATCGCTTCATAAGTTCGAAAAAAATATCTGCTCAACAACGTAAATAACGCAATGAATGTTGTTGAACTGTCAAAATGAAACAAATTTGTCGTAATCGTTTACGAAAATGTTTTGCGTAATTAGATAGCTGGTCTTCAAGTTGTTCATTATATTCTTCGACATTTTATAATACAATATTTTTATGAAATTGTATGACTAGTGCGTAGAGCCCTGATGTGTTTGTTCGGAAGCATTAATGCCATTATTCACTGGGACGTCATGCAATAGTACCAAGTTCTGATCAGATGCAGTACTTATTCGTAATATGAAGTGACACATTCCTCAATTGAGCGGTGGCGTGCCGCGAGATCTCAAATTAGCGCCAATTTATGCCTCCGGCTGACTCACAGGCGCGGCTAGGTGATCATACATGTATCATCCTCTTTATTTCCTCTCCAAAATCAAACTACAGAAGAACAAAGGCAATTAGTAGAGGTAGTTAAGTGCAACTTGTAATAACATACTCGTACAACTTGACACTGGCTGTGAGAAATTTTACATTGTTTATCGTTGCAACCACTCTTGATGGATCTCTTCGATTGTTTACCGATACGGAAACCTCGATGCGATTCAATTACTCCCAAAATAACCGATCGCATTCAAAATCTGAACCACAATCATTTGTACAAACAAACGTGCCGCTTTCAAGTCTCAAAAACTGTTCAATCAAGAAAACGATCAAAGAGAATCGTGATTACAAATTGAGTTCTATCTAAAGAAATTGAACTATAAAACCAAAGCTGTAAATGATAAAACCGCGGCTCTGCGTGGTAACAACGACCTTGCTGGCGAATAATTGGGAACTGACGCAATTGCGCTCTTCCCAGCGTCGCCGTCGGGAAGTCAGGATGTCGGGGAATTAACTACAGGTCCACGAATTCAAGTTTGTGACCTTTAGTAGATAAGTAACAAGGACCTTCCTTATCTTTATTTAAAGTGCAAAGTGCATCGTGTCTACTTTGTTGACTGCTACTATTAAGATAAGACTGTGTGTTCAATAATGTTATGTTAACCTCCAAATTCATCTTCAAATCTTCGAATGTTGCTGAGAAATTTCACGTTTTGACACCTCATTAGCGTTAAAAATTCTTCACGAAATTGAACGCTTATGTAACTTGGCTAAACAAAGACAGTGAACCTTCACACGAGAATTCCATCCCATCTAACAGTAATAAAGCGACGGCTATGAACGTTCTATCGTTTAATTGTAATAAGCGTAAATAATCCCAGAGAATAATAAACCTTGGTATCCAGAGGCCCTTTTAATCTCCGACCGACGCACGAGCTCCCAAACTATTTAATAAATCATGCTGGCTTTAGATAATATCATCGTCTTTGTACTAACTTAAATGGAGTTCCAAAAAACTGGTATATTCGACAACGAATGTACACTGTCTTTATCTCTTCGACTCGGAGAATGGATTTCACGGTTTATTAGTTTATACCCAAAGGATATTCGAATTCCTTTAAATGAAAGTTTATATAATATTAAAGCAGGCATACTTAATTCGTGTTTTTTTTTTCAGAATGTGGTGGACGATCACAGGGAACTTCGGGAACATCCTCCCGATTGACTGGACCAAATCGTTCTCCAGGAAGATGCATATCCCTACCTTGAACCTTAATGAGAAAAAGGTAATTTTAATTTTGGTGAATACTGAAGATCTTGTTTAGATCCCGAACTTTTAAGCACTGATAGAAGTAGAAAGTTTTGAAATTGAATGTGTTTAGGATTCTCTCTAAGTATAGTATAGTATGGGAAAAGTAGTGAGTAAAGAATCTTCTCAGCGCCGGAGACTGCGCAGGAGAATAACTATGCTCCTGCGCAGTCTCCGGCGCTGAGAAGATTATTTCTTATTGTCATTTATATAAAGCTCACTACTTCTCCCATAATAAAAACCACATAATTAATATGTTAAACCGAAGTAATTTCAAACATCTCCACGTCATAACATTCTCTCGTTTTTTTCTGTTTCTGTAACGTTATACGAAGCCCGATGACAAAAAGTTCGCGAAAAACGTTAACGTTGTGCATTGTTTGTGTCGTGGGAAAATAAAATATTCTGTTGATCATTATAATGTGATGCTCATCAAAACTGCAATGAATGTTCCAGTTTTTGATGAGGCTTGAATCGCAGTTTGTGAAATTCAAACGCGTGTGATATTTCACACCATACGCTTGTTGTGTGGCGAAAATAAAATATGATAGGCACTTGTATATTTTCAGCACAAATTCTGTTTTAATTATTTCATTTTTATTGTTTGTTAGTTTCTATTGATAGTCGCGGAGACTAAAGTTATAAGAGTCTCGTCAAATTCTGTTGAGTCGTATAAATAAACATCCAGTAATATTAGTAAGTAGTAGGTAATAATTCAGATGTTCGAAATTAGTGAAATACGATTCCTCTGGAAGCAGTTTCGACAGTATTTTAGTATTTAACATCTCATTTTTCAATATTTTGCCGGGAAGGAAGAAGTTCTTTGTGGAATATTGTTCGTTGTTTTCTTTTTACTTCCAATATCTCTAATTTCCAATTGTTCGTTGTCCAGAGTTCAATGACACCTGACGACGAGATCCACAGCTCGGAGGACGAGGCCGTGGCTTCAGATCTGGACATGCACGCCCTCATCCTGGGAGGCCTGCATCAGGACCACGAATGCCCCGTCAAGACTGCTGATGAGGTAAGGAAAACTTAACATAACCTCATGTCACCCCCTAGAGAAAACCAGGTGAAACCAGGTTAGGGTAGTGAGGCAGCTCAGGCAGTGTTATGTATCATGTCGTGGACGAGCTTATTGCCTTTAACTAAACATAAAAACTCTCTGGGGACTCCGGGCTGCTACTAAAAATTTTATAATGGAAAATTTAAACTCATATTGAGTTTAAATTTCCCCAGCCCCAGTGAACCTGGGGCCGCCATGCCGCCAGCAGTCGCGCATACAACCTAGAACGAAGAATGATGAATAGTTGCCTTATAGCCCAAAAGGTTCTCTGTCTTTCTGTTCTCCATTTGTTTTTTTTTTCCACTAAGGAGAACCTTCAAACATCTCTGGTCTTTAGGTGAACCGTCGTTAAGTCTCACTTGGAATTCTGAATCATGACAAAATTGTCGTTCCAACAAATTCTTGAACGATTAACTGGTAATTACAGTCCCACTTAAGAAACCGCACTTTAAAACTAACATTTTTCCATCGTTTCTTCGAATTCAGGTGATCCAAGAGATAGATGACATGATGCAAGACACTCCATCATCAGAAGGGGACATCATTGAGTACAACGAGGCTCTGGAGAAAGGAAAGGAGGTACTTAGCGCGCCGCTCTATGAAGACAGTAAGTATCAACTATCTTATGTCATTATTGGCCAAAAGACAGCCACAGTTCCACTATTGAATTTACAGGATGGGATAGTAAGCCAACAGTGAGGCTTCCAGTTTTGAATGAATAGTCTATGAGTTCGTTCTCTGCCACTAGGTGCCATGCTTGGAAAACGGATTGGTGATCTTAGATTTGTGTTATAAAGGTAAAAGAAACTGTTGCTGCAAGAAATATGGAATACTGTATCCTTAGCTGTAGATATTAATCCTCTGTCCTCTTCTTGTCCTGCATCTCTACTCTGTCCTTTTCCTCTTAACTCTGCTGCTTTGCTATAACCGAAGAAATAGTCAGTTTTATATTCATCTTGTAAAGATTTATTTGCGAGTAATAATAATTGTATAACCATATATCTCAAATTAATTATATTGCAATTTAAAAATTATCCTTTCATAATGTGACTCTATTTTCTCACGCTTTTCAATCAGATAGGTATATCGTCAGTCTTAGCACCAGTAGGTATGTACCAAGCTAATGGTTAAAAACGTACGAAGGTCGAAGCAAATATTGTTAATTGGACGTAAACATCCCGTGCATGAATCATGTATGAACGTCGATGTCTGGTAGGAGCATTAATGGAGGAGGATGTCATATATATAAATATAGATCTGTCAACTCCATCACACGGCTTGACATTAATTAAAGGCCAAAAATAGTCCCTCTCTAGAAATACATTTTATTTGATTGCAACAGTTGCGAAGATATAATTTACGCTTGGTTACTTAGGTAGTCTTCAGATAAACTCTCAATAGCTAGGCACAAATTCGATAATATTCAGCGGTTCTTTCTTAACTCAAGGCGAATCCCACCAACGAAACTGAACCCCATCTGTTCAGTTTCTTATAATACCAGCCTGTTACTGTCCCACTGCAGGGCAAAGGCCTCTTCTCATACAGAGAAGGCACGAGCATTGATCACCACGCTTGCTCAAGACGGGTTGGTGATTTCAGACTTATTAACTCCAAAAGTCCAGGTTTCCTCACGATGGTTTCCTTCACCGATGTCAGTAATTTCAGAGATAAAAACTCAGAAAGTACATATTAATTGAAAAAGTCACATTGGTACTTGCCCGGATTTGAACCCACAACCTCGTTCAGTCTCTTTTACAGGGTTATTTTTATTTCATTCATTTTAAAATATAGAATGTCTAATTTCTCGAAATTGGTTGACATTTGCATATGGGTCATTTGGTTGCAAATGACCTCTCCTACATCCCTTTAATAGATTGCCGACATAATTACCAATAACCATGTTTATGAAATTCCGCTTGAGTGTTTAGAAACGCAAATTGTGAAGATATCGCAGATTAACCCCGAATTACTTCCAGTAGACGAAAAAATAAAAAGAAGGCAACATTATATAAAACAAGCAATTTATTTTTAAAAGCTCATCAACACACTTTGAACTAAAATATAAATAACCCCAGAAAATTAATGAACGCTGGTAAACCTTTCAACAACACACACTTATTTTTTCTTAACACAAAAAATATAATCTCTATCTAATAGTCTAGAATTAAACAATTATCGCAGTCGGAGTATTCTCGCAAAGAATCTAGAATTCTCGACTCTATGAGAACCGATCCGGTTTGCCTTATATCACCCATAATGGAGACTTGCGTGCCTTGTTTTCTGCACCCAATGACATAATTGATTTCATAGCAATTTGTATTTTTTTTTTCACTTTGATTGTAATTGCTAAATAAGTAGAATATTCTGTTGAGCCAAGTTTGAAATGTGGGAATCTTTTGACAAAGACGAAACTTATGTAATATCTTGATGACATAATGTTTGGTGCAGCAACTATAGGAGTTGGCAAATATTACATGATTTGTTTATTATAGTCCTTGTGCTTAGTAAACAAAACATGTGATATATTTGTCAACTGCCTTTGTGCTTTTGCGTTCTATTCAATAGAGTATAGCAATATACAAGTCACTAAATAATAATTATGAGACCAGCATTCTAATTACGTAACACTTTCAATCACAATCTGAATGATTTTAAAGGCAAAATGCTCTATTACTGCTTTATCTGCAACTTATTTTAGTTCCTCTACAAGTGACGTTACATTAAGTTCTTTTGACAACCCCTATGGGCTAAGTAGCAACAGCAAAACCGTTACAGTTAACCTTCTATTTATTATTTCCCATGATGGAGGCTATAGTTACACGTGTTTCGTCAACTAGCTAATATTAGAGTTAAAGAGAAACAGCCCTTTGGGTACGGAACTCTAAAAGGAAACGCATAATAGCATAAAAAGATGTTTCATTTATTCGCTATACATTATTTAGGCAATGAAAAATGTATTATATTTCCATACAAATCGAGTTTATTTTATGATTGTGTTTAATCACTTCGTTTGATTGAACACCAGCATCATAATTGCTTAACCCACTTTCAAGGATAGAAATTTGTAGAGATTTGAAGGATATTGCTAATCCATTGCTCCATATGTTCGAAAAAATTGTCTGCTCAGCAACGTCAATAACGCAATGAATGTTGTTGAACTGTCAAAATGAAAGCCATTAGTACTACTGCACGAGTGTTACACAATTACCCGGAAGGACACACTTGTATTTGATTAGATCCAGAAGAGTAAACGAGACAAAAATATAATTTCTCTATCTCCTTCGCATATACAAATTTGTTGTCTGACCCAGTGATTGGCCAACAACGGGGGCCCAACAAATGGCTGTGACGGTACGATTTCTTTGGAAATTATTAGGTACACGACTATATTATAATTATAGTTCCAGTTTACAAGTGCCTGTTTACAAGAACTATTTCTGCTTGCAGCACTCGGCCGCTATAGAACCGGGGCGGTAACAGATGTGGTCATCGTGTTCACGGGGTTTTGTTTTCAAACTGCTTACATATGAAGTTCATCGATAGTACCTATACGCTGTCAGAAAATCTATACGATTCTATGAAACTCCTACATTATTTCTAACAACGCTTATTGATCCATCTGACACCGAAATTCAGGTTCAAGATAGACAATGTAGATACCTATTTTTACATTCTAATAACGCGAGAGAGACGTTGTAAAAGAAAGTATAACAGATTATAGCTCGATACGGCTGCAATTATTATTTAATTATTCAAATAATGGATATAAATTCTTTCAACTTTCAGTAGGTTTTACGGTTTGCGTCTGTAAACTAGTTTAAGTGTAAAATTCAGTGTGAAAGTAAATCATAAAGTAATCAATAAAGCTCGCAATTGTCGTCATTCGATATGGGCGTACAATCGAGTACAGGCAGCCTCAAAGAGATATAAATAAACGCGAACGAGAATTAATTTTAATGTCTTTTACGTTTGTTCTGTTATACGAGTATTATTTATATATATAAATACGAAGTATCGAAGCATAATGAATTGGATATTACATTCAAATTATCAAAGTACAAAAAAGATATAAAAGTCATCATTATCAAAGTCGTAATATTTTGTTATTTTTGTCTGTTGGCTTTTATGGTTATAATATTATTTTTTCTTATTATTAATTTTTATTTATTTGTTATGTAATTCATTTTGTTTCCTTTTTATTTCTTTCGTGTTATGTATTTTGATTTATTTAAATATTTTTATCTGGTCAAACTTACTGTATCTAGATTATAGGTAAGTAAATTATGTGGTCTCATATAATTGGAAACGCACACTGGTATTTGTCCCCGTTCTATGTATACTTGCATGTAATTGTGTAGCCTCTGTTGGAGATAAAATAAATAATTAATATTATATATATATTATATATCTAGTTTTAGCCCACGACTTCGCGCGTGTTTTGCAAGAAATTATCGTACTACCGGAATAAAAAGTAGGTATCCTATATCCTAACACAGGCCATGGTCGATCTTTGTGCCGAATTTCATCGAAATCCGTCTGAAAAGGTAATAGACATAAAGAGCTATTTTCATATTTAAACTATGGATGTGCAGCCATAAAACATATTATTGGGTAGGTACTTAATTGTACCCACACATTCATACATAATATGGAACACCGATTATAGACATTCAAGTGGATTCTTGTCGGTGTGTACCAGTGTGCAACTTTTTGACGCTGACTGTACGCTCTGCCGATGCCCCGGCACAGCGCAATGGCCGATTCTTTCGCTCGAGTGCGTTCACCCCTGCGCTTGCGATTAATTTGGCGCATCACTCTGCTTCCGCAACCTCACGCGTAATACTCACTTAAAAAGTTTATTTTTCGTACATTATTAATTGAATAGATAAAACATTTTATAACCCAATTACAATCTATAAAATAAATCACGATCTAGGTTCTAAAAACATCCGATTAATTTATTTGCTTTGAAACTAGTGCGGTAGTAAACATTAGTACGTCTAGTAAATCTTATAGAAGAACAACAGATGTTTGCTATTCACGAACTTTATCTAAACCTAGTTTGAAAGTTTATTCTAAACACACGTGGTTCAGCCGGTCGATTCTATAAAAATCCTACCGTGATAACTAAAGTGAAGTGAGATGGAAGTGAGCTGTCATTCCACCTACTTGGGATTGACCCTATTAACGGCTCACTTCACCTAAGTTTTCACGGTGATATTTGTAAAGAATAGATCAACAGAATTCGGAACAAGAGAAGAACTTTACTTACGTAATACGAGGCAGGACTTGGAACCGGTACCAAAAGCACAGGTTCTGTACCGGTACTTAGCGGTTCTTGCTATTTCGGTACCCGGGTACCCGTTCCAGACGGGTACCGGTACGCCACCTAGCAAGTACCGGTACCAAATTCAGGTACCCGCCGCGTACCACAAATCTCGTATTTGTACCTTGAAGTTATTTTTCGAATGCCTATTAACTATCCTTTTTGTTACCGGTACAGTACCGATTCTGATTAGAAATACCAATAGTACAAGCACTGCGTCTGGTACCGGTACCCATAGTACAGGTACTACTACCAAGGTCTATGGTACCGGTTCCCGAAAATACCGGTATTTCAAGCGACTTCTAATAAGGAATTCTATACGAGTAGCAGACGGTCGTATCAAATTCCGAAACTTGTCTGAAATTCTATTATCTACTGTCTCCCGAATGAAAAAGTAATCATGTTCTTAAACGTGTCTTTGATACAAATAAGTTTTGTTCACGTAACTTTTGTGACCTTATTTATTTTCCAGTCGAATTCTTTTCAACCCTACTGCGCGGCAGCAAAGACAGGGTTATGTTTTTCGCGGGTATCTATGTCGCTATGTATATTTGTATGTGGATTTTTTTTTTACGGCTTGATGGATTGTCAAACATTAAATGTCCATCGACTCGTTCCGACGTTGATGTAAAACTATGTTTATGGAACTAAGATCTATAATCGATAGGAGTACAGACGCCAGCAGGTCAACCTACCCGAAACTGTCAAATTCTCCCAATAAACTTTGAACCTTATGGTTTACTGATAAAGTTGAAAATCTATTAAAGAAATTTGACAGATTGTAGTAGGTTGATCTGCTGGCGTCTTTATATAACCATATAAAATACATATTTAGTCTGTAGCTGAACCAATAAACAATGCACGAAGCAAATATTTAAAGTGCTATTCTTGCATTCAATAGTGACCCTATTCACGCTTTATTTAATTGCAATACTTACGAACGCCGGTTTGTGGAACGAAAATCAACACAATTGCTAACAAATTGTCAACTGCTGTGATTGGTTGACTGATTTACAACAGCCAATCGGAACACTTGACGTTTAAGTATGACACGTCGTTGATTTTCGTCCCAGAATCCGGATGTTGGTCACTCGCCTGCGTACTTTTTCTACCATTATTCGGGGTAGATACAGGTACCATATTTAAACATGATAAAACAAAAACAATAATTGATGATTTTTTAGGGTTCCGTACGTCCGAATGAAAAAACAGAACCCTTATAGTATCACTCGTGTGTCTGTCTGTCTGGCTGGCTGTCTGTCCGTCCGTCTGTCACGGCCAATTAGCTCCGAATCTAAAAGACCAATTTAGTTGAAATTTGGTACACATATGAATTTCTGTGACCCAAACACGGACGTGTAAAGTAAATAAATATGTTTTGAATTTGGGGCTCATTTTTAAGGGCCAAATTGAAAATTTTAAAAACAATTTAAATCTGTACCGTGTGACATATCAAATGGAACGTCTTGTTATGAGGATCTCAAATATATATGTTTTATAATTAAAAAAAAAAAAAAATTAAAGATATTTAAGAAAATAGATGAATATTGACCATTCCTGTCCCTTATCTCCGAAACTACAGAGTCTAAAATTTTGAAAAAAGTACAGAGGATGGTTCTTTACTCATTAATCATAATAAAACATATAACAAGTCTATTTTCTTAAAACAACATGATAAATCTTTCAATATTGTGCGTACAAACTTACATTTGCAGTTGGAATGTGTTTGGAATGTGTTTTTGTGAACATGTTTTTCAACTACAATTTTTGTAGTTTGTTCTTGGGATAAATTCATCCCAACTACGGAACCCTTCATTGTGCGTGGTCCGATCGCGCAGGTGGTGTAGTTACTTGTATGTGTTTAGAAAAATTATATCGATATTAATCACGTCTGCGGAGTTTCGCTAGCAAATTTTTTGACCCTTTAGTTCTTCAAATCTATCTGCCTAAACTATGTTGGGGTCGGCTACCAGTCTAACCAGATGCAGCTCAATCCAGTGTTTGACATGGAGTGACTGCCTATCTGACCTCCACAACTCAGTTACTGGGTAACACGATACCCCTTGGTAAGACTGGTTGTTAGGCTTCTGACCACCCGTAACGACCGTAACTGTCAGAGATCTACGAATGACAGCCGGGACCAACGGCTTACCGTACTTTCCGAGGCGTGGAGGGGCGCGAAATTCAATGGATGGTCACCCATCCACGAACCGACCGTAACAAGCCTAGCTTAATCTTCGATCGACCCGTGCGGCTGTTATTACTTAGCCAAGAGGCCCCTGACCCTTTAGTTCTTATACATCGACATTTTCATAAGTATATAAGTCATATTTAATCTTCCAATTTTCTGTTCCAGAACTGCGGACATACTCGCTTGCTCAACTGAACGAAATATTCATGGAGTTAGAAGTCCTCATCCGTGAATTTTCCGAGACTTTGATCGCCGAGTTGGCTCTCCGCGATGAACTGGAATACGAGAAAGAACTGAAGAACACGTTCATATCTCTTCTGCTGGCTGTTCAGAATAAGAGGCGCCAGTATCATATTGAGAAAAAGAAGAGGCCGCTGCCGCCTAGGTCACCTAATTTGGGTGGTGGCCAATCCGAGTCCAAGGTAAGAAAGATGGATTAGATTATATCCATTATTTTCTTTGAAATTTTGGATACGTTGTTCTATGCTTTAGTCGGACCTCTCGGTGCCTTGGGAATCGGTCGTGGTTGTCCAAACTCGAAAGGTCCAAAGTGTAATGAACTATTTTTAAGGATAGCTCAGTTTCAGAAGTCAGTTGTTTTCAGCTCTATGTGATTGGACTTAAAGCCAACCCAAATAACGCTAGGTGGATAAAGGAAAATGCATTTGCAAGAATCATTGCTGAAAGAGACATCAGACTCCTTAAGCTCATTTTAATTTCACGATGATTTTTTTTTTACATTTTTACTCCTTTTTTATTTATATAAAATCTAAAATTGTATAACTGATTAGAAATCTCAACAAAAGTTGTTATAGTGACAAAAAAACAGAGAAAGTCCCTTGTTACGGATAGTTGAGCCAACGAGTTGAGCCTCTGTTCCGTCGAGCGTCGACTGTTCGTAATAGGCTAACTATCTGGAACCAATCAATTATTTGTGACATTTGTTAAGCCAGAGAAATGATACTTTACCCCGTTTAGCTTTAAGTCTCGTTCAGACTGGCGACGCGATAGCGCGACGCGTCTCTAACAAAATAATTTCTAAGAAAGCTTCACGGTAGAACAAAAAGCCTAATTTCGGACGGACGTAATAAAATCGCCGCGATAAAAACACGTCCGTGCGAGCCTGGGCTTACCGGTGTCGTATCGCACCGTCGCGTCGCGCCAGTCTGCACGAGGCTTTCATATTTTGTTGCCACATCTTAGGGTGTTACGTATTTGGGTAATAACCGCGGAGTCTCTTGCCGGCTCTTCTCCATATTGAAACCGTGTAATCAACCAATTTGAAACCGTCCACCTAGTTTCTATGTGGGTAATAACCGTGGAGTTTCTTGCCGGCTCTTCTCCATATTGAAACCGTGTAATCAACCAATTTGAAACCGTCCACCTAGTTTCTATGTGGGTAATAACCGAGGAGTTTCTTGCCGGCTCTTCTCCATATTGAAACCGTGTAATCAACCAATTTGAAACCGTCCACCTAGTTTCTATGTGGGTAATAACCGTGGAGTTTCTTGCCGGCTCTTCTCCATATTGAAACCGTGTAATCAACCAATTTGAAACCGTCCACCTAGTTTCTATGTGGGTAATAACCGTGGAGTTTCTTGCCGGCTCTTCTCCATATTGAAACCGTGTAATCAACCAATTTGAAACCGTCCACCTAGTTTCTATGTGGGTAATAACCGTGGAGTTTCTTGCCGGCTCTTCTCCATATTGAAACCGTGTAATCAACCAATTTGAAACCGTCCACCTAGTTTCTATGTGGGTAATAACCGTGGAGTTTCTTGCCGGCTCTTCTCCATATTGAAACCGTGTAATCAACCAATTTGAAACCGTCCACCTAGTTTCTATGTGGGTAATAACCGTGGAGTTTCTTGCCAGCTCTTCTCCATATTGAAACCGTGTAAACGACCAATTTGAAACCGTGCACCTAGTTTCTGACGTTTCTTAAGGGTACGCTAGTCGATCATTCTTCCATACATACGTAGTATGGCCATTATTCGTCTGTTTGACGGCGTACGTTCAAAACTAAAAATTATATCAATTTGTCTTGTCATTATCTAGCCCTGTATGGAAGCAGAAATGGAAAAAAAAGATTGGTTTGGAAGTTATGAGCGTCGAAACTTCCATATTTCAACACAAATTTTAACTCGTCTTTGAGCTTAAATAAATAACCTGTATTAAGAAAATAGAAACCGTACAGGGATAGATAATTTATTCAATGGTAGTTCAAATATTTTATTTTGAGTAAACACATCCAGTAGTTTTTCATAATATCTATACGCCCAAAGATCTGTAAATGAAATTTTACGCGCTCATTTTCGTTATAAATCATAGTCTATTTCACTAAATAAATAAATAAATCCCTACATATTTTAAAACAAAGTCCCCCGCTGAGTCTGTCTGTCTGAATGCGATAAACTCAAAAATAATCACCTAGATCAGTCTTTCCCAACGTGGGCGATAACGCCCCCTTGTGGGCGCTGCAGGCCTAAAGGGGGGCGGTAAGAGACCCAGAAAAAAAAGGGGGCATTGTGTAGGGCAGTGATGTCAAACCCCCGTCCCATGGGGCCCTTAGGGCCCCACGTGAGATATTTCTTGGCCCCACTTATCAGTTAAGAATCCCCACTTTTTTGTGTAAAAGGCCCCACCAGTCGTTTGAAATCCCTCTTTTTTGTGTAAAGGGGCCCCACCAGTCAGTTTAAAATTCCTATTTTCCAGTAAAAATGCCCCACCTTCCCCTCGAACTCTGACATCACTGGTGTAGGGCTTTGGGGTCGATTTATAATTTCATCTACCTAGCTAGGAAGACTCTTAGACACCGACTTTTTTTATATAAGAATTGATTATGTTTGTTTTATTTTCAATAAAAGATACTCTGTCCGAATACTATAAATTTGCGTTTCAATAATCAGTTATAAGTACTTAGCGGTTTTTAAGTATGTTTAAAAAGGGGGGCGTTAAAAAATAATTTATTCTTAAAGTGGGCAGTAGACAAAAAAAGGTTGGGAACCCCTGACCTAGATATATAAAAATCAATAAAAAAAAATTACCGATATTTTTTTATACCTAAGTAAGCTTGTAATGTTTTATTTTTCAGTACTTGACTACAGTGATACCGTTCCACCTAGACAACGGACCCCCAGACAACCAGTCGCTCCAAGTGCTCATTAAGAGTAAGTATCATTTTAATTACAAATATTATTTAACAATCGGTTATTATGACACATCGTGTTTTAAAAAGAGACTGTCTCAAGTTCGCCTTGTAAAGCGCCATCTCTCTCATACAGGCTGACAGAGTAGGCACTCGTCAAGGCAAACTTTTTCTCAAGCTCGATTTGCCTGTGGCGGCATCTACGACGCCACATGAGAATTACCCATCACACTGACGTCACAAAAAATCCTGCATCGCGCAAGCAGAGTTTACTGCACGACTAGCATATATGCTAGTCGTGCAGCGTCGTGTGTCGGTAACGGTCATCGTGTTCACGGGATTTTGTTTTCAAACTGCTTCGATAGTACATAAGTGGTTGTATTCACAGAAAGCGATAAGGATATTTCAAATAATAATATGCGGTTTAAAACCAATTACTTACATAATATTAAATAACTAGGAATGGTTTTTGCGTTGCAAAGGAAATCAGATTATTATTTGATGCGCATCTCCAAATCCAAAAATAGTTCTGTTTCTCTTCATTCATCGTTGCTGATTGGTTATAATTTTTCTGTTTCAGTTCTAAAGGCGATCAACGAGGACAGCCCGACCGTGCCGACGCTATTAACAGACTATATCCTCAAGGTGCTGTGTCCAACATAAACACAACACGACTCTAGCCAATTGAATCTAAAACAATTGAACACATTCAACATTTCAACATTCGCACTTTACACGTATAACAGGTTCTAGGCCATATCATTGTCTACACAGGTACTTTTGTCACGGAATAAATAGGTGCAGAAGGCCGAGTCCGTACAGCGAGCGATAATTGCCGCACGCACACTAAGGGCAGTTTCTCGAAAATAAATGTGACAAATTGTAAAGCGCGCGTAAACTGCAACGATCGCAAAATGGTGAGAGCAGAGGTGGCCCAGTGGTAACGGCCGCGACTTACCGTGTTGCAGGTCGTAGGATCGAACCCAGACAGGCGCTTTACTTTGTGTAAATTATCTCACCACCACTACTCTCAAAACCGTGAAGGAAAACATCATGAGGAAACCGGCATGTCCTAGAACCAAAAATTCGAAGACATGTGACATCTACCAACCCGCACTGGGTCCGCGTGGTGGATTACAGCCCACTCAATCTCACAGAGAGGCGATTTTAGGCTGATTATTCAAGTTTCGTTCAAGAAACTGGCCCATACGCGTGTCTATGTCCGCGTGCGTTTTCGCTCGTTGTCAGAAGCTGACCTTCTAAATACCTGTCTATTTTGTGCTTTTGTTCACTTAGAATAAATTTATTAAATAGGGGTTTTCGGTGGCACTCAAGATAGAACGACTAAAGGTGCAGCCGCACTATCGTTAATTGATACTATTCTAAAATGTAAGCATAAATTGATATTAAATTGACACTGATATTTATATCATAGGTATCGAATATTAACTGTTATTGTTGCTCATTACAATTGATATTGACTAAAGCACCTTTATCGAACTGTCTATAAAACTCACATTTCAAATAGAGTAAATTATTCAATAAATAAAAATATTAATATTAAATAATCATCTTGTATATGCATTACTTAATAGAAAACACATTTTACAAGACAATTGATATCCTATTATTTTTATTTGCAATGTTATGTTGGATTAATAATACACCCCGATGCAAAATTTTAAATGGCGGCTCTGAAGATGAGGCGAATGGCTGCGCAGTAACACATTCACGTGTCAGCGGGGGGAGGGGCGCGGTACTGCGCAGCGAATAGCGCACTTCAGAGCCGTCATGAAGTTAGACGCGTACTATAACAGCAATAATATGTATCAAACAAAAATGTTGTTGTTCTGTTGAAATGTTCAAGTCATTGCCATAACAACAATTCTTTTGGTGGTTAATTCCAAGTGTAAAATATTTATTCAACTACATATATGTCTTTATTTGCATAAATGAACTGTGATATCATTAAGATAGTTTAATTAATGCTTCCTTTTAAGATCTACGTAACTATTTGTTATTTTAATTATCTTTCGAACATTTTAAAGTATTTATTTTTTGAGTATAATATTGTCATATTTCAACAATTGTCACCGGCAGAATGTGAATTCAAATGTAAATATTTTAAAAATATATATGTAAAATTGAAAAGCGGAATTGTCCTCTCATATTAAACGTTTAACTAATATAAATTAAGGATGTAGGTACTCAGAAGAGGCTTGTACATAGTGTTTAAATATCAGCTTTTAGGATTTGTAGTTTAACTTTTATTTTAACTATTGACCTTAACTCGTCATTTTTATTATAAGAACATCGAATTTTGTTTTTGATTTTATTTTAAAGGCTAGTGTCAAAGATTAAAATCGTTAGATTCGCCCTGACGCGTCAAAAGATAGTCGCGTTACTGTTTCGTTTTAACACAACAGCAGTGACTTGTCTTTATTGTCATGGAAAAGCTATTAATAGTCTGTGAGCTCACTCTTCTCAGTACGGACACTTTTTCGCATGAATAAGTAAGGTGGGGGCAAATCTAGCGATTTAAATCTTTGGCTAGGGTTTAGCTTCTTAGTAATAGTGTGCCCGAAATAAACCAGCTAATTATGATTTATAGTAATTCCATTAATCATGATATTTTAATTAGTCGTATAATAATGTTAGGTTTAAGTTGTATCTCTAGTCTCAACATGTAGTAGTCATACATTTGTTATTACTTTAAAACACGACGGCAGGGAGCTTGAATGTTCAGTGTAATAAATAATCGCATGATATTAAGTATGTAAAATAACTATTGTTGTAATTTCAAATACATTTTATTGTATGTATTGAATGGGTTTGCAAAATTATTTATGGCGAATGCTTCTGTCGCACATTTTAATTACGAATAGTGGAATCACCGATTTGTTGTGCATAATAAAATGTTGAATGAATGGACTGGACATGGTACCCAATGGGATAAAGGCTCCGGTAAAAATAAAAAATACGAATGTCGATTTTATTTGAGAAAATAATGACAGTTCTAAAAATAAATTACAAAATATTTTGTAAGTTGATAACATCTGTCTTAAGGATAATCGACATTTTGATATCGACTGTAATGTGGCATTACCTTTATCATGTATGAGTGTACTATTTACTTAAATAATATTTAGAGCAATATCGTAATAAATGTTGCCTATCATTGTATGTATGTCTGGCTTGAGAGAGGATATCGTTTTCGTGAACACATTGTAAGTACCTGGTCGAAATAAAGGAGCTTGAATGATAATCTCGTCTTTAATTACATACTCCCTACGCTAATTATAATTATTGCACAAGTAATAAGTCAGCAAATAAATCCAACAAATCATGAAAATCAAAACACCTAAACCATTTCTGAATGACCTTCTTATAAATGACAGAAGCTATTTTATTGGTAGGTAGCCCGATAAAGTGCTCCAAGGATAGTTTGGCGTTTAGGGACCTCGCGTACTAGATGGCCACGACTCCGGACAGTCGTGGCCGTCTAGTGCAGGTATTGGTTGTCTGCGGCTAATTGGCCGTTGCGACCATGTGCGCGATTCGTATCGGTTTCTGTAGTTTATATGGTCGTAGTCGTGGCTGTCTAGTACAGGTATTGGTTGTCTGCGGCTAATTGGCCGTTGCGACCATGTGCGCGATTCGTATCGGTTTCTATAGTTTATATGGTCGTAGTCGTGGCCGTTTAGTACATGAGATCCCTTAAATGATATTGGCCCCCTGCCAAGGTAGGTAGCCCGGTAAAGTGCTCCATGGATAGTTTTGCGTTTAGGGACCTCGCGTGTTAGATGGCTACGACTCCGGACATTCGTGGCCGTCTAGTGCAGGTATTGGTTGTCTGCGGCTAATTGGCCGTTGCAACCATGTGCGCGATTTGTATCGGTTTCTATAATTTATCTGGTCGTAGTCGTGGCCGTCTAGTGCAGGTATTGGTTCTCTGCGGCTTATTAGCCGTAGCGACCGGGTGCGCGATTCGTATCGGTTTCTATAGTTTACCTGGTCGTAGTCGTGGCCGTTTAGTACATGAGATCCCTTAAATGATATTGGCCCCCTGCCAAGGTAGGTAGCCCGATAAAGTGCTCCAAGGATAGTTTGGCGTTTAGGGACCTCGCGTACTAGATGGCCACGACTCCGAAAAATCGTGGCCGTCTAGTGCAGATATTGGTTGTCTGCAGCTAATTGGCCGTTGCGACCGGGTGCGCGTTTCGTATCGGTTTCTATAGTTTTCCTGGTCGTAGTTGTGGCCGCCTAGGGCATGAGATCCCCAGGGGGACGTTGTTTGGTAAACATTTGTGATATAGTACATACTAATTCCATGCGTTTGTGTGAAATTGTATTGAAGAAAAAACAAAATGGCTGCGTTAGTTCCTACACTTCCTACTTTTGCCACGCGCCAATATATCCTTGTACAGTTGTTTCTGTGACAGAAGGCCCTTCAAAGTTGTTGTGATTTTTGTAACTGATAAAAATGCTTACCTTAGGCTACGCAAACACGTACCACTCACGACGGCCACGAGTGGTCACCGATCGCCATGAGTGGTCAGCGAGCGCCATTAGTGGTCAGCGACAGCCACATTATAATACATTTTGTCGGGGCTGGCCGCAAACATGTAGACGATGGCGGCCTCCCAATAAATGATTAAAAACTGACTATTATCGCTGACCACTAGTGGCTGAGTCGCACAAGTAATCTATCGTGCCACTTTTTGAGCGGATTGTGGTCATTGCATTCAAGAGTATACTATACTCTTTGTGCAGTAGCTGCAACTCTTTTGCACATGCTAAATGCGATAAGCTGAGACGATTGATTGATTGATCACCAGACCAAGTCATTAACATTATTATCATTAATCGAATTACTTAGTTTACAAACGATTTGTCAAAAAATAAACATGTCGCAAGATTGAATTTAAGATAGCTTCCAATTTCCATAAAATAGAAGAATTAAGACAAGAAATCAAATCAATTAAGATTGGCGGGTTTGATTAAATTAATCTTATCATTGGATAAAGACAAAGCAATAAATAATACGTTCGGTTAGTGTGTGTACATCAAGCTATACATTTCCAGTTTATGCTGATCTCGCATTGTATAAGATTCTCGTACAATGCGAGGTCAGCTTATACTGGAAATGTATAGCTTGATGTGTAGCCATGTGTACCAGAGGCGTTGCGCGCTAACAACCCCATTCCTATCGGCTTCCCTTCTGACTATCGGAAGAACAACTTCACCTACCACCATTTGTAAAATAGATCATTCAGTAGTGTCTACGAGTGTATACGAATTGTAGGTGCGCAAAATTCGTTTTCGCTTGTTTTTCTTAATAAACATGTTCAAAAAGAAATTATGGCAATAACCATAGAATAATGGCATGCAATAAAAGTGTTTTTTTTTTTTTTTTGTTGTTCTAAGTGTAACATGCGCAAACTTACTCCCAATACGCTAAACCCTTGCCAAGTTACGACTTTACTACAGGTATTCAATACACTATAATATTGAAACCACAAAAACGCCTATTCTTAGCTTGGAACTCTAACAACAACACAAATTGTTCTAAATAAACCGGCGGCGCCATGACGTGATAATCGCTAATTAAAAAATTAAAATTAAGATCCCATAATGATTCCGACCACGGAACAGATTTTTTTTTCTGTTCCGTGTTCCGACACCAAAAGATTAATAGAGATCCCGTCATGATGTCAAACCCAAAGTCAAATAATTTATCTCAATTAGGCACAAAAAAGGCACTTATTAACGTAAAAATATACAAAAAAAATCGCTTACGTCACTTACGGTCACGGCTTGATATGGACGACACTATCTATCGGGTTATGGCTAAGACATACATAGAAACATGCGTCGGCGAGAACGAGATAGAGGAATATTACGCATTTTATTATATTTTCACCCGTCCAATTTATTTTATTTTATTCGATATATTCCAATAATAATTTTAAATGAATTTGAGTTTATTTCTGTAAAACAATGCAATCAAAGTTATTTTTTGGGTATTGATAGCGTCTCTTTCTTTCTGCTATTTGACAACAGATGGTGTTAAATTCAGTAAAGTAAAGAAATGTTTTTTTTGCGTTACATTAATTAATTTTGATGTAATTGTATGACTATTTATAGAACCGAACAATTTCTTCCACGGCTTCCTCCTACGAAATTGAATTTAGGTAGTTTCCTTGATTTACAGCTTGTGAAGACGATGTGACGATAAACAAATGTTTACAAAAGGAGTAGGTATACAAAATAAAAGAAAACTGTTATTAATTTAAATTTAAAAGTAATGTATTTATGGTCAGTCTCTTGGTATTTACAAGTATTGGTTGATAAAATTGTTGAAGCTGGTGACGCGAGCGAAAGCCGAGGGGAAGCCGAGCTGGCAACCGGCAGCAGCGACGAAGGAGCTGATACCGATCTGAAAACATAAAACAAGAACGTTAAAGTTTACTGGCCGCAGTAAGCAAAAAAAAGAGAAAAATAATAAAGTGTGCACGGAGGCGTTGTTAGTTTGAAAAAGTCGTCGAAAATTTGGAAATTGAGAAAAAAAGAAAGTTCATTACAGATTACTAGAACAGTTTTTAGGCCTACCGGGGCCCTTATTTCAAGACAAAGTATATACTTTCCTCACGATGAACACACTACCTATCACCGACAATTCGCCTTTCCATCCGTTGTATGCACTTACCAAAGTGGGGGTTCCGTTTATGTTCACAACGAGGGGACCGCCGGAGTCTCCACCGCACACACCGACGCCGCCAGCGCCGTTGGTGCAGAGCGTGCTCGAGACAACAAAGTTGTTTCCGAAGATCATTTGACACTGCAGAAGAGAGATCACTTGCAAGCTAACGTGGCTCACGATCGTCGACGCACCCGCTTGCTCTGTAGAATAGAAAAAGTTTAAGTATTTATAAAAACAAATTGATTATCACATGAGCTTAGAAATGTGATTAATTTTAAGATCGAAGAACTTACGGTCGCTAGTTCTGCCAAAGCCAGCGGCAACTGCCCAGTTTCCAACGAATTGATTCCACAGATCCGAACCAGAAGGAAGAGCTATTGGCTGGATACTGTCTGAAATTTTAAAAATATGCTCCGTTACTAGAACACTAGAACTTCTTTCCTATTTTGTGGATCCACTAGGTACATCCTAGAATAACAAACTGTAGGCCAATCTTTCCCTTGATAAATCTGGATTATATATATTTCATATTCTTGGTGTAGGTATGCAAGTATTTCACATCCCAAAATTATAATAAGTATAGTCATCTCATTTTGATGACAATAACAAAAAAAAACAATTTTCGAGCTTTCTTTTATCTGACCAAATTAAATTATGTAGATTCAGATTACTTACTGCTGAACCAAACGCTTGTAGGCAGCAGGATCATGGCTACATCGTTGTTAAGGTTGTGCGGTGTGTACTGCGGGTGCATCACTACGTTAGTGGTAGCGATGCGGGTGCCACCAGTGAACAGAAGGTTGGACCCGAGGATCACGGTGAACTGCCACGCCTGCATGCGACCGTCGGTCCAGCAGTGAGCGGCTGTCACCAGCCGGTTGGCGGTCAGGACTGAAGAGCCGCATACTGAGTTACCAGAAATACCGACCAGACTGATCAGCAAGCCAGCCTAAGAAAAAATAAAATAGGTAGGTACAAAATGTGTTCACAAATATATCACTAAGTTCAAGTAAACATAGGATTCGACTTTCAATCTTATTGTCCAAACAATACCAAATTGTATCAGCAATAATTTCGCAAAAGGCCGACTTTTCAATTACCTAAATACTGAAATGTGTCTTAAATACAAAGAAGTAACTACTTCATTGGCAGACGAAAAAGGTTTAAGGCACATAAGTAAAAAAAAAAAAGTACTTTCTTATAAATTAATAGCGTATGACAGCATAAGTGCATCTGCACACGGACCACTCGTGACTATCACAGGGGTCAGCGGTAGTCACTCGTGGTTAGCGCAAACACTTTCGCGAGTTTTCACCACCGACACCGGTAGCCGCCCCTGGCTAAATCTATGACTGGTGGCTGTTTCTAACCACTAGCGGCAGTCACGAGTAGTCCGGGTAAAATAAAAATGAATTAAGTAATTAAAGTGACTTACGAAGTAAGGATGTGCGTTGACGGGAGCAATAGCGCCACCAACAACCCTATTGTCTATCGCCGCGTCGGCCAAAATCTTCTCCTCAGCTACCCTGATCTTCTCCGCAGTAGGGATACCGACTTCCTGATGGTATCCAGATCCAACTTCCACCAGTGCGGAGGCCGAAGCCACCAGCGCCAGACCAAACAAAAATAGAGCACGCATCGTGTGAAAATTATTTTCCTAATTATGTCGAATGAAAAATTTTGCCTCTTATATACCTTCCGCTCATTGAATCTGATCTAATCATTCGTAATTGATGATTGGTGATTGGTAAGTTTACATTAATTCAAATTTTAAACAAAAGCCGATTAGTGTTATCAAGACGGGTAAAACCATAGGATATCCTTATCTGCATACGGATTTAAAGGTAGGTCAAAAATATTATGGGAATTTGTCCCACAACCGTCTTAGCTCAAGTTATTTAGATACTATAGATTTGACAAGATCAATAGCCAACGTCGGTACCTACATGAAATTCTGTCCCAGGGTTCTTAAAACATAATCATTAGGTAAAAAACGTACCTATGTTTCTTTGCTATACCTACCTACAGGCTGACTTGAAAAACATTGACATAAGCAGAAATGTTTTCAGTATTCGATGCTAAATAGTTCAAAACCTGTCAACAAACACCTTGCACAAAGGTACCCCTACACTTCCGTCATTTATGTTATAAGACCCTTGTAATGTAGGAAGAATGGGCGAGCTTATTGGAATATTTGCCATTAAACTGTAAAAAAACCAGACCACGGACTGCTATTGAGCAATTTCTAATCGAAGAGTCTTATAACGCATCGTCTGTCTGTCGTTCCTGGTCGCTCTCTAAAATCCAATTTCTATTGGGGAGCCTGATATTTTCGAATTTAAAAAAAATCAGAACTCAAGAATATGGAAACAGAAATTTAAAAAAACATGGTTTGCGAACTGTACCTACAGATCGCTTATAATACCTATTTAATAACAAATAAGTAGTCTAAATGTAGTCCAACTACATAGTAGGTACTAGTCATCATCTCAACGAGTTGGAATTCAACATCGAACAGTACTTATCCACAGACCGAACAAAACGATTAGGAAGGTTACAAATAATACAAAACAGTTATTTTAAATTAAAATGTAATGTATTTATCATCGTTTAATATACGTCAGTCTCATAGTATTTACATGTATTGCTGGATGAAGTTGTTGAAGCTGGTAACGCGAGCGTACGCCGAAGGGAAGCCGAGCTGGCAACCGGCAGCAGCGACGAAAGAGCTGATACCGATCTGAAAACAAAATTGGTTCGTTAATATATAATGGTTACAATTAAAAAGGAAAGGAACACAAGAAGGTGCAGTATTGACAAAGTTGAAAAAAAAAGAGGGACCCTTACAGTAGTCCCATATGATGTGTAACATCTGACATCTTGGCTGACAGCACCACCCTCTAGGAAAATACCAACTCTAGCACCGCGCGTGCTCATTGGTCAAATCAAATAGCGCGCGCTTCCCCGGCTTCCTGTTACACACTTCCGTCCCTTTTCACGAAATCACTCCCACAAAATGCAGGAAAGCGAGAGGAACGATACATCAAAAAACTGAGCAATAACATTAAATAATTAGGACTCCACAAAATCTTGTCAGTATGTAGATTCGCGACAAAGTGTATCTTATGTTCACGACGAACACACTACCTTTCGCCGACAATCTGATTTTCCACCGTTGTTTTTTGTTTTATAGGTATGTTATCATACTCACCAAAGTGGGTGTTCCGTTTAGGTTCACAACGAGAGGACCGCCAGAGTCTCCGCTGCACACACCGACGCCGCCAACGCCGCTGGTGCAGATCGTGCTCGAGACAACAAAGTTGGATCCGAAAGTCAATTGGCACTGAAGCAGACTGATCACTTGTAGGTTAACGTGGCTCACGATCGTCGAGGCACCCACTTGCTCTGCAAAATAGAAAGTCATAACTTTAATAAGAGTAAGTATCATAATTGTTGGTAAACAATGTGTAACTTTTGTGTCCAGAACTTTTAGGCACCATCAGCCATCCGCTCTACAAGCAATGTGCTCTACTCACCGGCCTTAATGTTAGCTACTCTTTGGACTGCTTTCGACGGGATAGTTGTCCGGAGAATCTCCTGATTGCTGATGCGACCACTTTCCTTCCCCTTCTCTCTAAGTAAATTTGAGCCTACTTTGTGGTAAGTAGTAACGCATACTGGTCTAAATACACTGTGATTTTATGAAAATAATTAATTTTAAGATGATGATAAGAACTTACGGTCGCTAGTTCTGCCGAAGCCAGCGGCAACTGCCCAGTTTCCAACGAATTGATTCCACAGATCCGAACCAGAGGGGAGAGCTACTGGCTGTATACTGTCTGAAATTCAAATAAATTGGTCAAATAGGACTTTTTTTATTTCTTTCAGAAATAACATAGTGTAGACTTAACTATCCGTAGATCTATATCTGCCTACAGCTATTTAAAATTTGATCCATGCGGGAACCGAAGGGAGCCATGAAGAAAGTCTACCACTTCCTAACAAAAAATCATAAACTCCTGTTTCTTTTTCTGTTGCTGCATCATTGTGAATTTATGTTGTTAAACGTATTCAATATGTAGGTACTTATTTCACCTAAGTAGACTACTTATTCCGTAGGTATACCTACAAAATTATAATGTTCAATTTTGGCGACAATAACAAGATAATCAAATCTATCTTGAGAGCTATCTTTTATCTGATCAAATACACTACACTATGTCTTATCTACAAAATTAAATGGATAACTGTAGATTACTCACTGCTGAACCAAATGCTTGTAGGCAGCAGGATCATGGCTACATCGTTATTAAGGTTGTGCGGTGTGTACTGCGGGTGCATCACTACGTTAGTGGTAGCGATGCGGGTGCCACCAGTGAACAGATGGTTGGAGCCGAGGATGACAAGGAACTGCCACGCCTGCATGCGACCGTCGGTCCAGCAGTGGGCTGCAGTCACCAGACGGTTGCCAGACAGGAGCGAAGATCCGCATACTGAGTTACCAGATATACCGACCAGACTGATCAGCAAGCCAGCCTATACAAACATTAATTTTATCATAACATATTGCGTCATTAATTTCATTCTAAAGTTTTAGGTAAAACTCGAAAAATGATTATTTGAAAACAAGTAGATTTAAATGTATATAAGTACCAACAAAATTTTTATTCCCTAAAGAATATTTTATATAGGTACATGTTTCAAATCTGATCACTGAAGTACTAAGCTTTTTAGGCTCCCTTCACACGAACTTCTCGCAACGTCCACCAGGGACCGTATTATGACGTATTAATGCCACCATTATTCCAGTGTGAGTGAGAGACGGAGCTACAAGGCCGCTAGCACCATCCTTTTTTCGCAGTGGAATAATGATGGCATTAATACTTCATAATAAGGCCTCAGGAATCCGACAGCTACCTGTCATATATTTACTGAAGTAGCCACCAAACGCATGCGGGACCAGCTACTCGGCACTGCCGCCAAATGTACCTAATGTGGCTTTCACTGACCACTTGTGGCTATCGTTGACCACTAGTGGCTATCGGTGACCACTCGTGGCTATCGCTGACCACTAGAGGCGAACGCGAGTGGTATGTCTGCGGATTTACTAACTTTCTCAACCACTAACTGATTACGTTATTAATAATGGAGTTGGAGATATTGAACAAACACGTTGCCTATAATTTGGAATATTTGCAGTGTAGGTTCTATATTTTTATAGTCTCTATACAACGACTGATCGCCATTTTGTGTAAAATTAAAAAAAAACGTGTGACTCACTAAGTAAGGATGTGCGTTGGCGGGAGCGACAGCACCACCCACAACCCTATCGTCTTGAGCTGTCTCGGTCAAGAGCTTCTCCTCAGCTATCCTGATCTTCTCAGCGGTAGGAATACCGACTTCCTGATGGTATCCAGACCGAACCTCCACCAGCGCCGACGCTGAAGCCACCAGCGCCAGACCAACCAACAATAGAGCACGCATTATGTGAAAACTATTTTCCTAATTATGAGGAGTGAAAAAAATGATTTGCTTTTATACCTTCCGCTCATTAAATCTGATCTAATCATTCGTAATTGATGATTGGAGAACAATTAAAACGGAACCTGATTAGTTTTATCAAGACGGGCGAGACCGTTGGATCTTATCTTATCTGAATACGGATTAAAGTACAGTGGTTAAAAATATTTGGGAGTTGTTACCACAACTGTCACACACAGATCAGCACTAGGCCAACGAAGCTGTCAATCTAATATTATTAGTCGATCATCTTGGGTTTCTGAAAACCGAATAGAAGGTATAAACTCCTCATTGTGCAAGAAGTTTTAAATAATCGTAGAATTTAATTTTTTCACCCGTCGAACAAACAAACCCTAAACTTCAATATTCCATCGTTACTGTAAAGCAACGAGGTAAAAATGGAGTTTTGGGTTTATAACAACCGACTTTTTTCAATTATTTTCATTTACTTCCAAAATCCGAATGATGAAAATCTAGTCAATTCAAGACTGAGACTGAGCCCCACGTCTGTCCATGTCCTTTCCGAATCGTGTATGTTCAGCGATTATAGCAGCTAGATTGTTTATAAATGTTTGAGAAATCATTTTCGTGTAATCAAAAATTTCTTGTTTTTATTTAAGTAGATAAAGTAAGTCATTACGGGTAATCACTAATCAGAAGTCCGAAAGTCTGACAAACCAGTCTTACCAAGCCAAGGGGTATCGGGTCACCATATCCACACATAGACAGTCGGTCCATGTAAAATACTGAAATTCAGCTGCAATTGGTTAGACTGGAAGCCGACCCCAACATAGTGTTGTAAAAAGTCTCAGGCAGATGAAATAAGTAATTAGATACATAGAAGTGCTCCATGTTATGATAGTCCATTTCCAGCAACGCCACCGCCTGTTCTGTTATTTGACAGAGAGGAGGCCCAAGCAGTGGGAAAGGTATCTATAGGCTGATACATAAAACCCAAAAGGTGCATCGGGTCTTGTCAGTAGAAAAGCTATGTAAATAGGTACAAAATAAAAAAAACAACAATTCTAGACAATTAATTTTAAAAAAAGTGTATTTATGATCTTGTGATCATCAGTCTCGTGGTATTTTTACAAGTTCTGTAGGATGAAGTTGTTGAAGCTGGTGACTCGCGCATATGCCGAGGGTAAGCCAACCTGGCAACCGGCAGCAGAGACGAAGGAGACGACACCGATCTGAAATGAGAAAAAAATCTTAATTATTCTAAGCAATAACAAAAATGTGGATTGCATTTGACTCTACTAAATGAAGCTAAATGAAACGATGAAGGAAAACATCGTGAGGAAACCGGCATGCCTGAGAGATATTTCTCGGCGGCATGTAAAGCCAAGTCAGAGGCCCATGGGCGGCATAAAAATTCTGACACCAGGTTAGTCACTTACCTACCACACGAAAAAGAAAGAATGAAAATATGCCTATAAAATAGCAGGGGTCTTGAACGCACAAAAACATACTACAGAAGTTACCTCTCGTCTACAGTCCGAGTTCGACTTCCCAAACTGTTGTGTATTGTTTATACCACGTGTTCATTTTGATATCCCATAACTCTAGGGTATTAATGAGACCATGTCAAAGAACCAACAAGCATATTTTTTTATTTTTTTTAAGATAACTTGCCACTAGACTCAATGTGTGTATCTAAGATTCATTGATAAGTACGAGTAAATCATTTTTATTCAAACCAATAATTCATATTTAAAGCTAAGAAAATATGACGTCATATTTTCTTTTTATGAACAAAAATAGTCTGAATTAAATGTTTATTTTTATTTTTTATATTTCTTCTAAGGGTATTCTACATAAATAATCGTAACTATCGAATTATTTTGAATGGAAAAAGAAAAAATACATACGCCAGTTGATTATTTGAAATGGTCTCATTCATACCCTAGAGTTATGGCATATAAAAAAAACACCTGGTATAACTGGGGCTTTTGAATTATTTAGAGAAACTTCAGAGACGTAGTGGGTAAACACTTACCAAAATGGCTGTCCCACTTCGGTTCAAAATGAGGGGACCGCCGGAGTCTCCAATACAAGCGCCGACGCCGCCACGGCCGCTGGTACAGATCGTGCTGTGGGTGACGAACTGGGGACTGTATATCGCTTGACAGTCAATTTCGTTGACCACTTGCACGTTTACGTGACTTATCACCGAAGACGCACCCGTTTGCTCTGCAAATAAACATAAGTTATTTAAATTCCTATTAGATGTTTACTAAGTATTCGCTTTTTCAAATATTTTAGAGAAAAAAAAAATGTATATAATTTAGTTTAGTACCTAAGTGTGGCATAATATGAAAAATATTTTGGTCATCTTGAAATATTGCAGCCAAATTATAACATTTCGTAAACCTCTATAATCTGCGCCTTTCTTCGTACAGCCACTGGGCACACATTATCATTCCGCGCCACAACACACAGTGATTACCAAAATACGCCTGGCTACGTTGCTACGGCCCGCTGCGGGTGTGCGTTGCGCTACGGCCGGTAGCAGTTGTGCGTTGCGCTACGGCCAGTTGCGGTCGTGCGACCTGCCCGTAGCGTGCAATGATTTATACAAATTTTGTTAAATTTACTGAAAGTGATGTAAGAGTATTTATACTATGCGTAGCATTTGTGACGCGCGTCGCAATAGTGTGTGCTTGCCTACGTACTCATAGAAGAAAACGATGTCAAACATTGTAATGATTGTGATAAAAATATGAAACTATTTTTTTTTTTTAGATAATTTTAAGAAATTATAAGAACTTACGGTCGCTAGTTCTGCCATAGCCAGCAACAACTGCCCAGCTTCCAGCAAATGTTTGCCATAGATCAAAACCAGTGGGAAGGGCTATTGGCCGGATACTGTCTGAAATTGCAATTTTGTAATAAAAAAAATGATTTATCACGCGGGTGGTGTATCTACCCAAACTAGAAATAATAAATTGTAGGCCCAACTACCTAGTCATATCCTAAACTATTAAACGAGCAATTAATATATATTTGTAATCACGTTCCCGAATACAGCTTAACGACTTCGATGAAAGTTCCATTATAGGCGTTTATGGAGGCGAAAACTCGATCTAGCTAGGTCTCATATCTGGGAAAATTCGTTTTCTCCATATTTTCACCGGAGCAGAGCTCGGTCGCCCAAAGTTTAGAACAAGATGGCCACCTTAGAATAATGACATGGCAGCATTGAATTAGTATGTACTATATATGTATACATGGAATTAGTATGAACTATCTTATTCAAGCATTCTTTGTTTTTACCAGAGCAGAGCTCGGTCGCCCAAAGTTTAGAACAAGATGGCCACCTTAGAATAATGACATGGCAGCATTGAATTAGTATGCACTATATATGTATCATGGAATTAGTATGAACTATCTTATTCAAGCATTCTTTGTTTTCACCAGAGCAGAGCTCGGTCGCCCAAAGTTTAGAACAAGATGGCCACCTTAGAATAATGACATGGCAGCATTGAATTAGTATGTACTATATATGTATACATGGAATTAGTATGAACTATCTTATTCAAGCATTCTTTGTTTTCACCAGAGCAGAGCTCGGTCACCCAGGTACTAATTATTAACACTTGAACCGTTACCTACAATCGAGAACACAAGAAAAAAACTCCACTTACTTCTTCTGTTGCTACATCATTTTGAATTATTGTACAAAGTTAAATCGTCATGTCATGTTTAATTATAGTGACAATAACTAGGTACACACATCAACACGGTCTAGGGATATTTTTAAAAAAGCGAATTACTATCAATGTGTTAATTATTTATATGACATGTATATATTTAAAAGATACGTTATTTAATATTCTACCATTTTTTAATAATGGTTAAGGCACTTCGATTAAAATTTCAGGATTTTATGGAAAAAAAATGAAGCATAGACGGAAACCGTATATGAATTAACTTTTAATTTATGAGTAAAAACTGAAAAAAATAGAAAAATCATTTAATTTGTGTTTATAAATTTGAAGTTAGTAGTCTGAGAAAGCGCCCATGATGTTCATAACACATCGGCAACGATTCAGCATGCTCAGAACAAGGTTGTCAATGTCTTGCTGCGGAATATTGTCCCATGTCCTTCTGAGGTGCGCAAAAAGTTGATCTTCTGTAGCCAGATTTTCAGGAACTTCCTTCAGAGCTCTTCTTTACAGCATATCCCACGCATGCTCAATGGGATTTAGATCTGGCGATTGAGCAGGCCAGTCTAAGGCCCTAACATTGTGTGTATGTAACCAAGCTGCTACCGTTCTCGCCGTGTGTACCCGGGCATTGTCGTGCATGAGCAGGAAATCTTGCCCCATTTGTGTTCTGTGGGGCAAGATTACGGGCCCCAGCACCTGTTGGACGTATCGTTCTGCCGTCATATTGCCCCGCACCCAAACGAGATCCGTCCGTCCTCCAAGACGAATTCCTGCCCAAACTTTAATTGTTCCTCCTTGGTATGGGTGAACTTCCTGAGGGTTCTGAAGACGGCTCCATCGTCCAGGAACTCGCCAAACACGCGTCCTTCGTGAATCTGGATGGAAGCCGAACCTGGATTCATCCGTGAACAGCACATTGGACCATTGCTCACGGCCCCAGTCCACGTGGTTCCGAACCCATTCTAATCGTCGTCCACGATTGCCTCTCCGTAAAGGTGGGACCCGGAGTGGTCTACGAGAGCGTAGATTGCTTTCATGCAGTCGCCTTCTTACAGTTTGGTCACTCACAAGTACTTAGTGTTCCACTCGCAGCCTTTGGACCAATTGAATCGCCGTTGCATTTGGTTGAGCTCGCGCAGTAATTTGCAAAAATCGATCTTGTTTGGGGGTAGTGATGCGACTTGGCCCCCGGTGCCTCTCCGCTACTTCAACTGTGGCACGATAGCGTGTCCACAATCTTGAAATTACATTTTGGTGGGTCCCTATGGCCTCAGCAACATTACGCTGAACAGACCCAGCTTCCAGCATTCCCACAGCTCGTAACATCTCCGCCCTCGTCAAATGTTGGCGTTGCATGGCTACAATACCTCAATTTTAACTTTATCTTTCGTTTAAAAATGAAAAAAAAACTGTAACTAAACGTAATTCGTATTGTTTTCTAAATTTCGCACAAATGAAAATTCCCTCTCCTACACATCAAGACATTTTTATGCCACCGAAACAAAAGAATTTTCAAAAATTTGAATTTGGAATTAGTCTGAGATAAATTACAAACAAATCGGTGTATGAAAGATTACAATGCGGCCAGTACTTTTCGAGTTATTTAATTGAGTATGAAATATCCCTAGACCGTGTTGATGTGTGTATTTAATCAACCATGATGCTATCTTTTATCCGATTAAAAATGTCTAATCTGCGATACTGAATGGATAACTTAAGATTACTCACTGCTGAATTGAACGTTGGAAGGGAGCCTGATGATGGCAATATCGTTGTTAATATTGGCGGCATTGTACTGAGGGTGCATCACGACGTTGGTGGTAGTGATGCGGGTGCCCCCAGAGAACAGCTGGTTGGTGCCGAGAACTACGACGACCTGCCACCCCTGGTTGCGGCCATCGTACCAGCAGTGAGCGGCTGTCACCAGCCGGTTGGCAGATAGTAGTGTAGAGCCACAGACTGAGTTACCAGAAGTAATACCGACCAGACTTATGAGCAATCCAGCCTGCCAGAGATTGATTAGATTTTGATTTTATAATTTCTTTATTTTAACATAAACAAAACAGACAAATGACATTCAGATCTTATTCTAAAAGCGTTAAACAGTATGATTGGGTGTTTTGTGCAGACTATGGCGCCTATATAAAACATTTACGAATACATAAATTATGTACTTAATGTATAAAAATTCTTAGTAGTTATGAATGAGAGGTATCATATTACTTACGTTAAATAAATATTGTACTGTATAGCGCGATGATTAGACACAAACACACTTTAAAATAACACTATTATAAACTATTTTATAAAATAACAAATAACATTGACAAAATTAAGACTTATGAGCAATCCAGCCTGCCAGAGATTAATACATTACGAATCAACAATAAATTCACAATAACAGCTTTTGTTTAATCATGGACGCTTATTAAATTAAAATGAGTATTTGGACTATAAATACTATTTATCACGATACTCACGAAGTAAGGATGTGCGTTAACGGGAGCGACAGAACCGCCCACAACCCTGTTTTGAGCTGCCTCGGCCAAGATCTTTTCCTCCGCTGCCTTGAGCTTCTGAGCGAGGGGAATACCGACTTCCTGATGGTATCCAGACCCCACTTCCACAAACGCCGACGCCGTAGTCACCAGGGCCAGGCCAACCAACAGTAGTGCACGCATTATGACAAGATATTCCCTAATTATGAGAAACGATCACTTTTTGGCATTTATATAGGTACCTTTACTAATTAAATCTGATCTAATCATTCGTATCAATTCGTATGCAATCAAAATAAGAAGCCGATTAGTTTTTATCAAGAGGCATAAAATGTGAAACTTATCATTTTTTTTTATTTTTTTTTCATTTTCACTACTCATATTAATTAAGAGACAATACATTTACACGAAGAGTTTCTCGCCAGTCAAGACGCATTGGTGACCCGTGGTCGAGATTAGCTAGGTGGTTGTCGTTTCCATATGATACTATACACTCAAGTGAGAAACAAAAACTCGCCTAAGTTTAGGGAATGGAACTTGATGAGACTGACCAGCCGATTTTTACGAACTAGTATCACAATAATACCATGCCATGGTTACTTACGAAAACTTGAAAACATGAATCAATTTTTCTTTGTTTTTTTTCTGTTATGGTTTATCTATATGTAGGTACGTTATCAGGCATTTAACGAAAAATAATAGGAACGGTATAAAAAAAGACAAACCTAGCTTCTTCGAAAACGTCCAAAGGACGTTGTACGACTGACGCCGGTGTCACCTTATTAAAACACATATTTACAGCGTGGGAGGAGGCTCAAGATGCCATAGGAATCTTTTGCGACCTCTCGAAGGCATTTGACTGCGTAAATCATGAAACCTTACTCTTGAAACTTGAGCATTACGGACTAGGTAAACTTGCGCTCAGTTTAGTAAAATCTTATTTAAATGATAGACAACAGCAAGTCCAAATTAATGGTGTCAATTCACTGGGTCTAAAAGTAAAAATGGGTGTTCCACAAGGCTCGATTTTAGGTCCTTTCCTCTTTTTAGTTTATATTAATGATCTACCCCATTTATTAAAAAACCAACCACAAATGGTGTTATTTGCTGACGATACTCCCCTAATTTTTAAGATAAATAGACGTGCATCAAATCTTGACGACGTAAATAACGCCCTACTGCAGGTCCAAAATTGGTTTACTGCAAATAATTTAGTATTAAATGGGAAAAAAACGAAATGCATAAGATTTGCTTTACCGAATGTTAAAAGTAGTGATTGTGATATAGTATTGAATAGGGAGAAACTAGAATTCGTTGATAAAACTGTTTTCCTGGGGATCACGCTCGACTCAAGGCTGCAATGGGGTCCGCATTTAACATCTCTTGCAGGACGGCTAAGTTCAGCAGCATATGCTGTAAGAAAAATCCGTCAATTTACTGATGTAGATACCGCAAGGCTAGTCTATTTCAGTTACTTTCATAGTATCATGTCTTACGGTATTTTACTATGGGGACGGGCTGCAGATATCGACTCTATTTTTATTCTGCAGAAAAGAGCCATTAGAGCAATATATTGCCTCCGCAGGCGCGATTCTCTAAGGGAACTGTTTAAAAACATTAACATCATGACGGTACCTTGTCAATATATATATGAAAACATCATGTACGTCAGGAAAAATCTTAATCTTTTCAGTAAAAGAGGTGAAAGACACAATTATAGTACTAGAAATAGGGATCAATTAGTTCAACCGGGTTTCAGACTGGCGAAAGTAGACTCATCTTTCTTGGGGTACTGTTTAAAATGTTATAATAAAATACCTCCCCACATACTACAACTAAATGAAACTAAATTTAAATCTTGTATAAAACGCACACTATGCTACCAAGCATATTATAAGCTGGGGGATTATATAGGTGACAAAAATGCTTGGCTCAACGCTGGTCCAGCTCCACAAGGGCGCATAAACTAATTTAATTTTAGCATTCGAAAATATTGTCGGAGCTGCTGAAGATTGCATAAATTATCTTTGAATTGTATAACTTCAATCTCATAGTATTATATAATTGCAAAGCACATGTGTGAGCACTGTGACCATGTACCTTCTATGAAGCTACCATTTACTGAGTACGTCTTTCATTGACTTGAATGTGCCCTGGCGGCTGAGAGTATGTCATGCTCACTCAAATGTCTCGCTGGTGGTGGCGTGTGTGTTGGATCGTTAAGTTCCCTTCAAAATGGTTGAGCTAAACGGTGCTGATCCATGCGTCATGTTCGTGAACGGGCGCCGTCAGTAGGGACTGGTCATCTCTTATCTGCCACGGCTTATTTTAATTTTTGAATTGTTTTTATCTTTTTATAACGGACGCTTTTTACGTGCACGTCTTTCTACATTGGTCTCACATGTATAATTTCAACATGAATGATGTAACCAATATTTTGTAACAACATTATGATTTAAAAGAGTGTCCATGGAGTTTCTTGCCCGTTCTTCTCCATAGGAACCTACGCTTTGGAATGGGCAACTAGCTTCATATTTGTGACTGACTGACCCCTTGACAATTCAAAAGTGCCTGTAAATGGTTTAATTGAAATAAATGCTTTGAGTTTGAGTTGAGTTTGAGTTCGAACAAAAACGAGCGAGCCTTACAGTAGTCGCATAAGATGTATAATCATCTCACCTTAGTAATAAGCAACATTAAGAACTAGCAACTTAAAGGGTCGACTCATCAAGGTCGTTTCTGACGGCCAACTTACGTTTATGAGTCACGTTGGCTTGCAAGTACTCAACGAGATTGATTACGCGGGTATCTACGGCCCAGATTATGTGATCCATAGCACCATCTGTACCAGCGGTATTGGTCAAATCAAATAGCGCGCGCTTCCCCGGCTTCCTGTGACACACTTCCGTCCCTTTTCACGAAATCACTTCCACGGATTCGATTATTTTGATTTTGATTGTGATTGCAGGAAAGCGAGAGGAAAGATATATGTTACACATCAATAAAAAAATCATGTATTTATTTATGTTTATCAGTCTAGTAGTATTTACAGATTCTGTAGGATGAAATTATTGAAGCTGGTGACACGCGCGTACGCCGCGGGCAAACCAGCCTGGCAGCCGGCGCCAGAGACGAACGAAACGACGCCGATCTGAAAAAAAAGTAAGGTTATTATAATAATACAAAAAAAGAGAAAAGAAATGCATAGAGCACAACATTTCAAAATTCGTCAAAAGAAAATGCAGTCTGAGCTGATAGTAAGATTAATGAGAGGCCTTACAGATGAGCTAAATGAAAACTGTATGTTGTGTACACTCACCAAAACGGGAGTTCCAGCACGGTTGAAAACGAGGGGACCGCCAGAGTCTCCAATGCAGGGGCCGACGCTGCCCATACCGCTGGTACAGATGGTGCTGTGGATCACATAATCTGGGCCATAGATACCCGCGCAATCAATCTCGTTGACTACTTGCACGCTGACGTGACTCACAACCGTAGTCGCTCCTGTTTGCTCTGTAAAAAAAGCATAGAATTTTTTAATGTTAGGAATTTCATAACGGATAATATTCTCAAGATAAAATGGGCTTATGTGTGTGCAGATGAGTTTTGTTTGTTTATTTATTCGAGTTAACTTTTCTTTTTTGTATGCACGTGTTTCTGTGACTAATAAACCAATTTTTATTTATTTCTTTCAGCACAGACGATCAGACGCTACGTGCGTATGAACTGATGTGACCATGAGAGGAAATGACCTTGATATGAGACATGAAAACTATTAACATTATAAGATACTATGAGTTTTGGAGAACTTACGGTCGCTAGTTCTGCCATATCCAGCGACAACTGCCCAGCTTCCAGCGAATGTAAGGAACAGTTCAAAACCAGTGGGAAGAGCTATTGGCTGGATACTGTCTGAAATTTTAAAGAAGTAATTTGATGATGTTGTATAGGTCCTTACGAAATATTTTTTGTGTACTTATCTATTTTTAATGTTGGTGAATTATTCAAATGTATCAAATGAAAGACTACTCACTGCTAAAGGCAACATTAGTAGGCAGCCTGATCATGGCAATATCGTTGATCGTGTTGGCCGTGTACTGAGGATGCATCACGATGTCAGTGGTAGCAATGCGGGTGCCGCCAGTGAAGAACTGCTTAGTGCCCAGGATCACGGTGAACCTCCATGCCTGTCTGCGACCGTCGTACCAGCAGTGGGCTGCTGTCACTAGCCGGTTGGCGGACAGGAGTGTTGAGCCACACACCGAGTAACCAGTAGTTACACCGACGATTTCGATCATCAATCCGGCCTGCACAAATATAAAAAAGTGAGTCAACAATTACTTAACCAACAGCGTTTTTGATCTAAATTAATATAGGTCTACCAATAAAGTATTGTGTTTTTTGAAGATTGAGAAACTACCAAATATTATTGGACTATAATTTATAAAGATACTTACGAAGTAAGGGTGTGAGTTGGGGGGAGCCACGACACCGCCCACAACCCTGCTATGAGCTGCCTCGGCCAAGATCTTTTCTTCAGCTACCCTGATCTTCTCAGCGAGAGGAATACCGACTTCCTCGTGGTACCCAGCACCAAGTTCTACCAGCGCTGACGCCGAAGCCAACAGGGCCAAACCAACCAACAATAGCGCACGCATTATGTCAAAATACTTCCGTACGACAGTTGACGAACAGCAGTTGTTTTCCCACTTATATACTCTCTATTCATTCAATATCTGATTAACAATTTATCCGCAAAATAATGCCGATTAGTTTAATCAAGACTTGGAAAGCATTGGTTATGATATCTTATCTGAAAACGGATTAGATTTCTCATTTTTCATTACTTATAACAAGGATCATTTGCACGATGAGTGTTTCTGTCCATCAAGAGTTCGAGACGTACCTATGACGTGACTGTGCGTGTCTCGTAGTCGAGAATTCGATAAAATCTCTCTCTTGCATGCAATACACTGAATCGAGAAAAAAATTACATGGTTGCAATTGGCATACTTTTAATCCTGATGTGCAGACGCACGACGAAATTTGTGTTTTTAGGACCTTTCTTTTGTATAAGAAGACTCTTATAGAAAAGAAAGGTCCTAAGACACATAAAATAATATTAGCAAAAGCTCGGCTTGTTTGTGGGTTTAAGGCTCGTGCAGACTGGCGCGATGGCGCGACGTGACACCGGTTATTGTTCTACCGTGAAGTTTTCTTAGAAATTGTTTTATTAGACTCACGTCGCGCCTGTTTGCAAATGAAACGAAATCAACTGATCGCTTGTCATCAATCTAAATCGATTTATTACATATTTTGCTAATAATATCGCGATTGAGATTGAACGTCTAACGCGCGTCTAAAAAGAAAGGTTTCAATTTTCTCGAAAGAAATGAGTAGGTATCTTAAGTACAAATGTTTGCACGGGCTAACTTTTTATCTCATTTCGATAATCCCTTTTAATAAAAGAGTGGTCTCGTAACTAATTACCTAACATTCTATTAATCAAATTTGCTTTATGTATTATATTCTTTTCTATTCTTAGATCACTTGTGGTAATTTTTTTCATAAGCCATTGCACGCTACGGGCGGTCCGCATCGAGCCAAAGCGTAACGCCATTCCGGGTCACTGAACACTCGCCAGGCGCATTTATGTAGTCGATAGGTATATCTTTGAAACAAATCGATTGACCGAGGTTCGAGTTCCTTATTAATCAAGTTATACATGTTAATGTAAAATTATAGTGTTGTTTACCTAAATGTGTTCAGTAGTGAAATTCAGGTAGCTGGTGACTCTGGCGAAGCCTGAAAGCAGATATTTTGTGCAGCCGTTGGTAACAGCGAAGGAGCTGATACCGATCTGAAAAAGTTTATTAAATAGACGATCATTGGATAGGGAAAATCCAAGGCCAGTGTAATATGGCGGCATTTCTGCTCGCTCTTGCATCTTTTTCATAGGTACTCTACTTTTACCTACTAAACTTAACTTAAAATAACAGTCGATATGGGTAAACAAAAGCGCGAAAGTCTGACAACCAGTCTTACTTACCTACTTAGTGAAGGGGTATCGTATTCTGCTATATCCGGTTATCCTGGAACCCGACCTCAATATAGCTAATTAGGAAAAGACTACACAAAAAGCTTATGACTTCAAACCATATCTAGCCCGACCTCAATATAGCTAATTAAGAAAGACTACACAAAAACCTTATGACTTGAAACCATATAGGTTAATTTACGAAATCGCCTTTAATGCTCGTGCCTTCTCTGTATCAGAAGAAGTCTGAGATGGGCTGTTACTGTTTCACTGGCTTCTATTATTATTATTTCCTTTATTTCATATCGTTTACATTTTTAAATATTTTCATAAAAACAAAAAAGATTATTATTATTATTTTAAAGAATGGAAGGAAACGGAACGGGTGAATTTACTTTTAAGATAGTTTCACGCCCATTTAACGATGAAGGTAGGTAGGAACGGGCAGAGGGACACACACAAACATCCAGGAAAGAGACTCAAGTTTCTTATTTCAAACTTTAAGTTCATTAATAAAGTTTATAATTACATAATATTTGTACATCCTTGTGTTTTTTACATGTGTTGAGTGATGAAATTGTGGAAGCTGGTGACTCGGGCGAAGGCTGAAGGATGACCGCGTTGGCAAGCGTTGTGGGCAGCAAACGAGCTGACACCGATCTGAAGAGATAAATAAGTTCATTACATAAATGAACATCAATCGTTGTAAAGCGAAATTAAAAACTCGCGATGTAAGGTAATACAATTAAACAGTTCCTCCCAAACTGCGCTATAGAATCATTATCTTGCTACCCTTGTTCCATGTTAGTTAAGGGTCTGCGCAACACGTTTTTTTGTTCCAGCCGTCATTCTACCATTCACTCATTTTTCTTGCATACCATCCCTTACAAAAAAATCTTGCATATCGTCCCTTACAAAAGCGATCCATCTTTTCTTTGGTTTCTCCATACAGGACGTCCAGTTCAGGGGTCGAGACCTCATATGATGTAATTGATGTAAGATGCAGACGAGCCAAAAACAAAAAGCAGGGGCACTAGAAACCCTAAGATTCCATTGAACTATTGCATGACACACATTAAAGACCAGTGACTTAATTTCTTTCTCTATGCCCATATGAGTGTCTGCGCAACGGCCGCAAAACGGACAAGCCGTACATTTTAACCAAGATGTAAGGGATCTAGAGTTAGGCCTTGTAGAGTGTGGGGCTTAGATCTGATAAGTTTTTAACAGCGAAACCGTTATGTGAGTCTTGGCAACCTATTTTACATGCAATATTTTTGGTGGGTTAATATTACGCAATAACAAATCATCATCGTGTAAATAAAGAATATAGATTGAATGATCATCCCTTTTGCAAGTGAGTTTCTCATCCATTTTCATCTAAGTAATTTCTACACGGAGACGGACATTTTCTAAAGTCAATTATTAACGTATCACAACGGAACGACATAATCCCTGTGCAAGAGTGTTACGAGTGCATGGAGTAGTCCCCCAACGATACGGATAATAAAATGAATATAGTAGCTCACCAAGAATGGTTGTCCATCGTTACCATAGGTAACAAGAGGGCCACCGGAGTCCCCGCCGCAAATGCCGACGCCTCCAGCGCCACTGGTACAGATAGTACTGAAGGTCACATAGCCAGCGGTGAAGACATTGCATTGAGCCTGGCTGATCACTTGCAGGGAAACGTGGCTCACCACGGTCGAAGCAGCTTGTTGCTCTGCAATGTAACATGGTTAAAAATGTATTATGTCTTTTTTTCATAATTGTACAATAAACCAGTTAGCCTAAATTATATTAAGGGTCAAGTGTAGGTCATAATCATCATCATTCAGCTAGAGGCTATTAGTTCGGCTATGAAAAATTTGGAATGGATTTTTAACACACATCCACCCTCAATTTCGGTCATGCATCTAGTCAAAGAATCAACATCAAACTCGTGTATGAAGTACGACTCAACTTTGCTCGGCTGTCAACTTTAGGCTGGGTCTGTCAAATACCAGCTAGAATTACATAAATCGATTGATGCACTTCATGATAGAGACGAGGCTATATCGTCGTAGACTTGCAACGGTGTAATCACTGATGTATTTCAGAGATTGTGCAGAGGCATTCCACGTTTAATTTGCTCCAAGCCTTATCCGATCAGATTGATCTTCCACCATGTCTCTTAATCTAAGAGATCAACACTATATATACTAAGAATACTTACGGTCGGTAGTTTTTCCAAAGCCAGCAGCGACGGCTAAGTGTCCAATGAACTGGTTCCACAGCTCGGAACCATTAGGCAGTCTGATAGGTCTGACGTTAACTGCAAACACACACACATGTAATAAAACAATGGCTACATTCGTACTTAATATATTACTACTTAATATGATAGCTCTTAAGTATGTATAAACTAAGCAACCAGCAACAAAACCTTTCGGAAACATCAATAGTAAAAAACAAGAACAACTTCTTGCCACCAAGCATCCTGCCTATCAGACCTATTCTGATGGGAATTTAACTAGACGAATACGCAGTTGATTGAAGTATACAATCAGATAAACATAGCAAAGCACCAAGCATCATAATAAAAAAGTATTATCTACCGAATTTAAAAAAAATCTCGGCACTTACAATTGGTATTAGCGTTTCTGGGCAAGTATATCATAGCGATGTCATTGGTAAGTAACTGAGGGAAATACTGAGGGTGCATGATGACGTGACTAGTAGCGATACGTTCACCGCCGCTGTACAAGAAACTGGAACCAAGAATAACCAGGAACTGCCATGCCTGTCTCGAACCATCGAACCAGCAGTGAGCCGCCGTCACCAGTCGGCTGGGCGACAGAAGAGAGGATCCGCATACTGACCTACCGGTTGTGCCCACCAAATCTATCAACAACCCACCCTGCAAAATAAAAGAAAATTAGACAAAGGTGCCTCTGGTTTTATTAACCATGAAAAATATGCAAAAAATAATCAAATTATACTCACAAAGTAAGGGTGAGCGTTAGCAGGAGCTAATACGCCACCGACAATCCTATTAGCACTTAGCTCAAGATCATTTTTCGTTAAAATGTCATTTTCAAGTGCCCTTAGCCTCTCCGCTTCAGGAATTCCAACGCTTTCATGATAGTTAGTCTGTATTTCTACCCAGGCAGAAGCAGAAACAATCAACGAAAAACCAAATAATACTGAAGCACGCATTATTATTTATGGAGAAACCGAGAGTGTCATACTGTTTATATACTTTTTTCCTTTAAATCTAAGTTAATCCTCTATAATTTGCGAACTGATTAGTACTATCACGTATTCCTCACCATTGTTATAATCTAATCTTAATAAAGCTTAAAGGCATTAGCAGACCAGCGAGTTGGAAGTAGTTTATTGTGGAACACATTTTCCGTGGGGAAATCCTCTTAGATACCATCAATCTGGAGAGAATAGAGGTTTATGTCGCACTGCTGTCAACTAAATCCCTTCGGTCTCTCCTATTGCCGTCATACTATAAACGGTGGCTGAAAACCTGAGCCTCCTCGCAAAGAGATGCGACAGAATCCCAAATATTCTCGCCAACGATTACCTATGCATAAAATCACGGCCAGAAGCGATAGAAGAGTCATCCACGCAGGGTGTCGCGATGAGTTCGCTGCTGGGCCCAAGCCGAGCACTCGTCTAGAGGAGGTAGCGTTTTGTTGTGATCCCTGGGGCAACCACACAATGATGACTACCTGGCTTTCGGACAGATATGGGTCGTTATTTTACAATTAGTTCGATTTCAGCTGGAGTCGGCCGACATTCGTCGATCACCTACAATTGTGTCGCTTGTCTGTTCATACCTTAACATAATGTTTATTTGTAATTGAGAAAACCCAATTAATTAACATGAATTCTAATTACAATTATGACACAAGTGGCCAAAGTTTGTTATTGTACTCGAGGCTCAGTCATTATCTATGTACAATCTTGTGTTATTTACACCTGTCGAGTGGTCCAATTGTGGAAGCTGGTGACTTGGGCGAAACCCGATGGATGACCTCCTTGGCAAGCGTTGTGTGCAGCGAGAGATGACACCGATCTTAAAAGGTAAAAAACCGGTAAATGAAGGGTTCCTTAGTAATGCTGATTATCCCAAAAACAAACTTAACATGTTCTTCCATATACCTACCTACGTAGTGGTCAATTCCCCAACAACCGTTTGTTATTGTTTTTTTTTTTTTTTTTTTAATGAGGTTTAAATACAAATTAACGATTTTCACTTGTGCTGCGAGACCTTGCTTCTTGACAATTTTCATGATTCTAATTTATTTGCGAGGATTAAAATATGTCGCATAAATGGCCATATTTTTTTATTGGCTTGACATAAAAACTTGATTTTTTTAGGGCTCCACGGGTCCGTAGACCTACTTATTTCATTTTTTTCAACTTGATACCTCCACGCGTTCCTGAGAAAAAGAGTCTTGACAGACTGACAGACCGACAGACAGAACGATAAACAGACCGACAGACAGACAGACGACACAACTAAGTGATCCTTTAAGGGTTCAATTTTTTTCCTTTTGTGGTTCGTACCGTACCCTAAAAAAATGTGATTGCTGCGACCTCCAGATCGTCGGTCCACCATGTTGGGTGCCTGCCTATACACGCTAAGCCTGTACGATGTCACCACCGTCATACCAGAAATTTTCGGCTACTTCAAAAAAAGGTGTCGGTGTAATGCCACCTGCTGCGGTGAATAACAAAATTTTCGGTAAAGTAATAAAACTCCATAAAACATTATAAGGATAATTTTTACTCTCAATATGACTAAAATTTTTGGGTATTGGTAATTCCGTTATTTTTATTGTTACATATAAATGTATGTGATTTATAACAATAAAAATACCGGAATACGAAAAAATTTGTTAATCACAATCACCCCCAGTTTGTAATACAGGGGCCGTATTATGACGTATTAATGCCACCATTATTCCAGTGTGAGTGAGAGACGGAGCTATACAAGGCCGCTAGCACCATCCTTTTTTCGCAGTGGAATAATGATGGCATTAATACTTCATAATAAGGCCCCTGGTGACATATCTATGAAAGCTATAAAATGAATAGGATATGAGAAGGCGATGGGTGCCGTAAACCTTGCTTACAAAGACCATACTGCGATCACCAATCCTTTTGCAAACCGTACTAGCCACCTACTGGCCATAGCAAACCAAATTACTACAAACAAATCGTTACGGCCAATGGCCTACAAGTAATGCTTGGACTGGATGATTCACTAAATGCACGTGCTTAACTTTAATGATAACTAGGTTTATCATGTTTCAATTCGATATCAATACCTGTGAAGCGTTAATAAGTTATCAACGGTTGATTTATAAAATAAGACGTCGTAGTGTGACTGGTATCATGATCACGGGCAGGAGACAAAAGAAAATAGGAACATTTTTCAAAACACATGCCTAATTATGAACCTGAGTTAGGGGGGGGTGGAAAGTTGCAACGTGTTAGGGCTCGTGCAGACTAGCACGACAGTACGCGCGACGCGACACCGGTAATTGTTCTACCGTGGAGTTTTCTTAGAAATTGTTTTGTTAGAGTCGCGTCGCGCTGTCGCCTCAATATATAACTTAACGGCTCCAACACAGTTTGTTCAATGAATGTAGCTGTTAACGGACACAATACTTTTTGTGAACCTGTTTTCTGTTCCAATTAAATATTTGATTAGTTTTATTTGTTTACAGAACGACTATTGGAGAAAACACAGTAAATCTATATTTGTATTATTCTAGAGCACACACACACACACTCATACAACCCATACAACCCACACACACCCTCTCACAACACACACACACCCCCACACCACACACGCACACTTACACTACACCTAAAACACACATACATTTTTACTATACAATTAAATCTAAAAATCATTTGCAACATAATTTTACTTACCTACCAAATTCAGAAATGTATAGCATAACCCTGTACTTGGACTTGATAATAGTTACGTTTACTTTGAATAACTAGGGGGAAAAGGCGCTGATAGCCGAAATACAGGCTCAGCCTAGTTCGGCTACAGATGCTAAACTCTCAGTTATAATAATATTGTTGCCAAGTTATAAACTTTGTAAATTAGTATTAAGTTGTTTGAGAAATAAACATTTATTTATTTATTTATTTGATAACATCACGCCTGTATTCCCCGAAGAGTTAGGCAGAGGTGCATTGCACCTATAGATAGTACACAAACTATTGGCCAGTTATGTTTAAGTCCCATGTAACAGGGGGCGAGTCTATTTGCATAAACCGAGCACAAATTAAGACTATCGGCTGCTACTAAGAAATTCCAGATAGAAAAACCCAACAACACTTTGCCCGACCCGGACCTTATGCTCAGCAGTAGCGCTTACGCCCACTAGATCAACTAGGCTTTTATTTCAATTAAACCATTTACAGACACTTTTGAATGGTCAAGGAAAGTCACGGGAAGCGCAGGAGCGGTCGTTGTAACGCCATTGTGACAAATACGTGACAAGCAAGCGCGTGCCCAGGGGTCGTATTATGAAGTATTAATGCCACCATTATTCCAGTGTGAGTGAGAGACGGAGCTATACAAGGCCGCTAGCACCATCCTTTTTTCGCAGTGGAATAATGATGGCATTAATACTTCATAATAAGGCCCCTGATACACCAACGACACAAATATGTGACAAAAAAAAATGAGGTGCACTCACGAAATAAAAAATTTAATCATTACTTTTGTACGTTTTTATTTGTATACCTTATACATATATTTAATCTCTTGTCCGTATTTAATTGCTTGAAACGAATTAAATTATACCATGGATATTGAGAAATTTGATGACAAAAAAGGAGAAATTAACACTTTCGACTCCACCCGCTTTTCATAGAACTCATACGCCATGTAGCTGGACATATTGGAAGAGGACCCTCCGGGAGGGTAGCCGGCCGGTTTAGGGCAACCGTACTACATCTTTCACGACAAACTTTTAAGTTTGAACCATCGCGGATGGTCAACGACATTAGGTTTAAAACCGTGTTATAAAACACTGTAAATCGAAGTAAAATAGTGTTTTCAGGGGGTCTTGTCGCTATACGTAGTTTCCAACCTTTTAAATTTTTAATGATTTTTTGTAAATGTCAAAAAAAAACATGCTTGGATTTTAAAACCAAAGCATATAGTAATAAATCTTGTTAAAATATACATCAGATTTTATTTTCACTGTTTATAATGCAGTATTCGCTAAGATCATCCCATAAGCGACTAGGTGAACCCACCAGGAGGGCTCCCGGCACTGAACGTGTTAAACGTTTAAAAAGGATTGTTCTCACACGCCAAAATCTTCTATATGTGACCGCTAGTGACGTGACGTATGATTGATAATATCGAAAAACCTTTACTAAATGCGAAACTTTAACTTTAAATTAATGTGATTATATTATTTTTGGATCAGTTGGTATCTGGATAAACCTATTATAGGCTTCAGTCTTATAAAACCATATTAGCAGCTATAGAATCAAAAACAGAATTTAGTCAGGTCTAATTTCCATATTCAAAACGTTACGTTGCTAGATCCCTAATTTCGATATAATTATAACAAATATCGGATATTTTGATATTTATTATAAATATCGGATTTTTACGAAACATCCCTAAATATGCTAGGAAATCATATAAATGGCTGGCCGTCCACGCCATTGGCACAATATCAAGACAGCGGATCGAGAATAGTGCTGTACCATAATGTAATTTGATTTATTTTTTTGTCGCCTAATGCCTGCTTTTACATTGATAAACTCTGTGAATGCCGTGTAATGATTACTGTAGTGGGAATTAGTGCAAGGTTAAATAAAATTTCAATGTGATGAGTAGTGTTTATTCGAAAATTACAGACAGAGATGTTATAATAAAATATTGTTTATCAATAAAGCTTTGGAATCCCTATTTTTTTGTAAGTATTTGCGGTAAAATTGTGGCTTGGCGTAGAGGGCGCACGCGCGTGCCTTTATGCTCTGGCGTTCAAAAGGTTAAAATTGGGGAATGCCTAGATATGTCTAGCAGACGACGTCTTCCAGCTGAATGATAATTATGACGAAAAGTGCGTAAATGTCATTTATGCCTAGGAATATTATTTCCAATATCTCAAAGTATAATGTATTAATGAATGCCTATAGCCATTTTTCAATATTTTATCTTGGGCATTAAGATTAGGTTCGCAATTTGTGCATTACAAAAAACCTACCTGAAACATTATTTCTAAATAACATATGAACTATCTAGAAATAATTTAAGTAAGTATGATTAGTTGATTACCTCGTGGCTAAGTAATAACTGCCGCACGGATCTATCCGTCAGGTTAAGCTACGCTTGCCGGGGTTTGGTCTGTGGATGGGTGAAAATCTTTACATACCGTGACTCCTCCGTACCTCGGGAAGCACGTTAAGCCGTTGGTCCCGGCTGTCATTCGTGGATCTTTGACAGTCGTTACGGGTCGTCAGAAGCCCGAAAGTCTGACAACCAGTCTTACCAAGGGGTATCGTATTACGCAGTTACTGGGTTGTGGAGGTCAGATAGGCAGTCGCTGCTTGTAAAATACTGGTATTCAGCTGCATCCGGTTAGACTGGAAGCCGACCCCAATATAGTTAGGAAAAGGCTAGGTATATTGATTTTGATTAGTTGATTACCGTGGCATGATTAATTCATGGAAATTTCGCCAAAAAAGCCGTCAGAATATTTTGTTTACAGAGAAACACTGCTCATCTTCGACACCAGCACAAGCACAAATCCTAACAATAATAATATTATAAATGCAAAACTGAGTTTGTTTGTTTGTTTGCTTTCACGCTGAAACGGCTAAACAGATTTGGATGAAATTTGGCACATGGTTAAACAATGACCTGGAGAAGGACAGAAGGACATAGGCTACTTTTTACTCCTGGATCGCTTACGAAGTCGCGGGCAACAGCTAGTATACCCACCAATAAGTAAAAAGCTGTACATTGGACCTGTACCTATCCCCCACTTGATTTTCCCTTTGCAGAGTTAGCAAACTGAAATCGCAGTGGGCTGGCCATGTTTGTAGACGGACCGATGGCCGGTGGATCAGACAAGTCCTGGAGAGGAGACCGCGTATCATCCTCGAAGACATGGGACGTCCTCGAAGACGGAGAACCGTGTTGTGACTTGTGGCGCAACATGAGAGACCTATGTTCTAGGAGTGAGGCGGATTTAGAGCTGTTACGCAGCTAAATTAAACAGGTATCATAAGGTAACAGACTGTAACTGTGACAAACAACCTGAAATAACAGCTTCTGTTCCACGAGATAACAAAATCCCATAAATGACAGTCACAAGCTTTTCTCTATTCATCCATTTATTATGTCAGTTACCTAAGAATAATATAAAAAATGTTACTGTTACACTGTGACACCCAGCAGTTAGCTTGTGACAGCAGTCACAAACTCTTTCCTTTTCTCGCATAGATTTGACACCTTAGATAGAAAGAGAAGTACGACGTAGTTTTTTTGTCCTGTTAGCCTGTTACTGCGACCGGATACACAGACATCTGTACGAAATGACTATTCAATCGCAATATATATCATATTTTGTTGTTATTTATTTTTCTATAAGTGTTGACGACATAATATCAACATTTGAACAAAAAATTGATGATTCTTATTATATACCGTGTAAATACATATACCACCTAAGAACAGTTGTTATAGTAAACAGGTTAAAAGTTTATACTTTATATATGTGGACAAATAACACACAATAGTCTGTTCCTACATATGAAATAACAGGCTGTTATTTTGTAACAGGTTTTTGGAGCTGTTATTTACGTGGAACAGGAAGAGGCGGAACAGATATGTGATTTTACCTGTTACCTTACAACCCACTCTTATGTCCACTGCTATAGTCTGAGTTGGTTTAAATGATCCCTCTTCTTAGCCGTAAAAAGCCTTATTATTATTATTATATAAGAGTGATATCATGAATCATGATATGCCAGTATCTAAGATCTGATTGCGGCACAATCTTATAATCCCTTGTCACAAATACATATATGCGATAAATCAATGTCTTGCGACTTCTTTGTTAATCAATAATTACTCTAACACGAGTTGATAATAAAAACGTGGCTCGTGGATAAATAAACACGTATAGTCCCAGTCGCCCCCACATGGATTGCCACCAGGTGGCAATTGGGAGAAAAAAATCCCAGTTGCCACCGGGTGGCGACTGGGACCTTATTGCCCCCACTTCAAATCGCTGTACATTGCGGCGTGGATCGCCAAACCCCCTCATCGCTATATTTCTTACGGCCGCGATGACGGGGTTGGCGGTCACATTTCCAATGTGGTTTTATTAGTAGATAAGTGATATTTCTAGGGACATACAAACTAGATTTTCTTTATTGTAGTTGCTTTTAATCACTTATTATTATTAATCATAAAAACCTGGTGTAAATTCGTATCACAGAAAATCTTAGTTTTTACAATAATTATAAGTACTAGGAACAAAAGCTAGTCATCATCAGTCACAGATAATCAAATTACATATTTACAATAACTATGTTTTATCAATCAAATTACTTAAACGTAAAAATTATTAATCCGTCGGGTAGTTTATTGTGTGCATTGTTTGTATTGGTGTGGTTTTATTGATAATATTTTGTGGTTTTCTTTTAAACAGCTATGCGCTCCGATCTTTTAGGTACCTATAGGTGCAATCGCTACGCATACTACGGTGACCTATGCTGGTCGGGGGCTCGGTTAGTCATTGGATGAATAACCATTTTGAGATCATCGAGAGTCCTCTCTTCCATATGTTGAACTCCAACTATCTGTTGCTCGCAAATTCTTTGCCTGTCCTTCAGGGACCGCGGAAGTACTCCATGACGGGGCAAACTTCTTTGGTCACCCCCTTTCTTTAATCTTCAGCCCCGGCTTCCAACGGTAAATTTACTGTAGTTATAGGACGAAACAGAGATGACTAGGTCAATCAAATTATAAAAATATTTGATTTATTACTTATATTGCGAAGATTCTCTGGACGATACCAAAGACTACGCCTCTCAGCCGTCTTCGAAACGATTTTTTATTTAAAAAAAAACAAAGCTCTGTGAAGGATAGCACAGAGAAACCTTCTTTACCTGGTAGTAAAATCGGAGGGGGCGCGGCCCCCCCTTTTTATTTTAGGAGGGGCATTTGGCCCCCTCTGCCCCCACTTCCGCGGTCCCTGTTGTCTTTTACCTTTTTAGATCTGGATTGACTGGATCGACCTAACCTATGCTTTTTATGGCATAGAAGCAGTCTTATTTTTGTCTTCTTCACATATTATTCAGTGTATGTTTTTATTTATAAAAGGGATTTATTTATACGGTAAGTGATACAAATCTGGGGAAATACGGCTTAAGTGATTACGATAATATGGCTTAACGAGGTTTAAAAAAATCAAACCCAAAAATAAAACAAACTGATAAGTTGAGTAGGATTAATTTATTTATAAAATCAATATTTTTTTAAATAATTTCCACGCCCGTGATTTCGCTGATCCAGTCGAGGTATCGTTGCACCCTGGTGAATACTGAGGGTTGATCGTCGTTACAGCCATCAGCACTGACGAATGATGCCACTCCCACCTGATACAGACAACCGTTCGTTCAATTTATAAGTGCTCAGGGTTATTGTCCCGCTGCTGGGCAAAGGCCTCTTCTCATACAGAGAAGGCACGAGCATTGATCACCACGCTTGCTCAAGACGGGTTGGCGATTTCAGACTTATATTAACTATAATCCCAGGTTTCCTCACGATGTTTTCCTTCACCGATGTCAGTAATGTCAGAGATAAACTTTGAAAGTACATATGAATTCAAAAAGTCACATGGGTACTTGCCCGGATTTGAACCCACAATCTCGTGCATCAGAGGCGAGGCCTTAACCACTGGGCCATCACGACATAAACATAATCTAAAATATTCCTATGTTAAGTTATTAAGAAAATGCTCTAATTTAGCATATTTTTTTTTCCAAATCATTAAAACTACTTGTTTAGACGTGATCTACAGTATAAAATCTGTAAAATTCGGTTATCGTCGCCTTAAGGACGGTGAAACGACTATACAATTTGCCTCTGATGCGGAAACAAAACTTTATTATTACAATGATACTTGCCAAAATGACCTCTTCGGTTGCGTTGTAAAATATCGTCAAAGGGCCACCGTTATCACCCTGAAAAGATAAATTCATTTGTTTATCTACTTTGTGACATCACAGACATAAGTAGATAGACATTCAGTTCGCGTCAAATAACTTTGCCGCTCTGAAATATGTGCGTGTGGATTGAGAGATCTTTTCGAAAAACTCTTCCAATCCCAACCAAATTATAAGAGGATTTAGGAAATAATTGTGAAAACTTCATGGTAAGGTATAAAATTTGTGAAACCTAAACAAAGAAAGTTATAACTCATTAACTGGATCTCTCAATCTGGACAACTGAAGAAAAAGCCATAACGCGTATCCAAGAATATACTGCCTATGTGTTTATAATTTGCATTTTAATTAATTGTGAAGGATTTGTGAAAGCTGCTAAACAAAATTTCGATTTGTTTCAAAGCCACGTTTAAGATTTATAACGGTTTAAATGGATCACTCAGAGTGGACAATTTTCAATTGAGTGATCTTGTAAAACACGACTTACCTAATACTGAAAAAGTATGAATAATTATCATGTTTATTGCAAATTATGCTTCTGGGAAAATTTGTGAAACAAAAATCGTGATTGAAATCTTACTGGTTCAAGAGAAAATGAAAATCTTGTTTTTTGTCGATCGTCCCAACTGAGAGATAATTATTTTGAACTATATTTAATAAACCAAAACTTATTGGTAGAAGGTAGATACATCAGAAATTGTGAAAAATGTTGTACTAAAATTTGACGAATCAGTCGTCCCTGTAAATGTTATACTTAAAAAGATAATTCATTTTTTACAATCCTTAAGGAAAACGTTGAGTAGGGTAGACATACTTTTTTATTTTGTCCGATTTTTTTTTTCGACTACCCTTCATGCTAACATTGTGTATATTCATTGCGATTTGCGAAGCTGGCGTTGTGCAGTGCATTTAATGCAAGTTTTTTAAATTATTAGTTATGAACTTTCAAATTTGATATCCATTTTTGAACGGATGTGAAAAAGTTTATTTGAAAGATGTACCAAATACAATTTCTGTAAGAAACAGATGCTACAAATTGTTAGGCGGTGTTGAATTTATTCCTGCATTGAGTCCCGATAATATTGGCCACTACAGAGGACATGGTGTTCATAACGACCAAATAGTCTGTTATGACGATTTGATGGGAAAAATGTATAACAGCAAAGAAGAACCAGTTATTTTACATACTTTGTCCTACGGACTTATTGATTAGGTTACATCATATTATGTGTATAATTCGGAGTATACCCTGAAGACGTCATGTGGTGGTCTCATTTGCGATAGCAAAGAAGTTGCTCAAGTATTTGTAAATTTATTTACCAGTGTCCCACTTAAAACTACTGAAACCTTAAATTCCTCGCCCTCGCTCTCTTTTGATTTAGTAAGGGCGAATGTTTTAGCATGCCCGATTGAATTTAACTTTAAGCATATTAACCCCATAATAGTAATAAAAGCTTTTAAGCAAATCAAGATCAAATTGACCGAAGATCTTTGGGGAATGTCCATTAAAATCTGTACCTCCATAATTGAGACCATAGCGCCTTACTTAGCCTTAATATTTAATTTGTGTGTGGATCAAGGAGTCTTCCCGGATTTAATGAAATACAGCAAGGTAATACTACTTTTCAAATCCGGGGACAGTAAAGACACCAATAATTATAGACCCGTATCTGTGTTGCCGGTTTTCAGCAAGGTGTTTGAAAAGGTAATGCTTAATCAAATGCTCAATCATTTTAATACAAATAAAATCCTCCACGATCAACAGTATGGTTTCACCAAAGGACGTTGTACGACCAACGCCGGTGTAACCTTATTAAGACACATTTTTAATGCGTGGGAAGAGGCCCAAGACGCAATAGGAATTTTTTGTGACCTCTCCAAGGCATTTGATTGCGTTGATCACGAAACCTTACTCTTGAAACTTGAACATTACGGACTTGGAAAACTTGCGCTCAATTTAGTAAAATCTTATTTAAATGATAGACAACAGCAAGTTCAAATAAACGGTATCAATTCACCAGGTTTAAAAGTAAAAATGGGTGTGCCACAAGGCTCGAGTTTGGGTCCATTCCTCTTTTTAGTGTATATTAACGATCTACTCCATTTATTAAAAAATCAACCACAAATGGTGTTATTTGCTGACGATACTTCCTTAATTTTTAAAGTAGATAGACGTGCTACAAATTTTGACGACGTAAATAATGCCCTACTGCAGGTCCAAAATTGGTTCACTGCTAATAATTTAGTATTAAATGGAAAAAAAACTAAGTGCATAAAATTTTCTTTACCAAATGTTAAAAGTAGTAATTGTGAGATAGTATTGAATCAAGAGAAACTAGAATTTGTCGATAAAACTGTTTTCCTAGGGATCACGCTCGACTCAAGGCTACAATGGGGTCCTCATTTAACATCTCTTGCAGGACGGCTAAGTTCAGCAGCATATGCTGTCAGAAAAATCCGTCAATTAACTGATGTAGATACCGCGAGGCTAGTCTATTTCAGTTATTTTCATAGTATCATGTCTTATGGTATTCTGCTGTGGGGATGGGCTGCAGACATCGAATCTATTTTTATTCTGCAGAAAAGAGCTATCAGAGCCATATATTATCTCCGTAGGCGCGATTCTCTAAGGGAACTGTTTAAGGACATTAACATCATGACGGTACCTTGTCAATATATCTATGAAAACATCATGTACGTAAGAAAAAATTTACATCTTTTTAGTAAAAGAGGTGATAGACATAATTATTGTACAAGAAATAGGGATCTATTAGTTCAACCAGGTTTCAGACTGGCTAAAGTAGACTCATCTTTCATGGGGTACTGTTTAAAATGTTACAATAAAATTCCTCCCCACATACTTCAACTGAATGAGACGAAATTCAAATCTTGTATAAAACGCACACTATGTAGGTAGGCATATTATAAGTTGGGGGATTACATAATTGATAAAAATGCTTGGCTCATTGCTGGTCCTGCTCCACAAGCATAAACTAATTGATTAGCATTTGAAAATACCGTTGGAGCTGCTGAAGATTTTAAAAACTATCTTTGCATTGTATAAATTTAGTGTCTTAGCATTGTATAATTGCATAGCACATGTGTGAGTACTATGTACCGACTATAAAGCTACCATTTAGGTACTGGGTATGTCTTTCATTGACTTGAATGTGCCCTGGCGGCTGAGAGTTTGTCATGCTCACTTTAATGTCTCGCTGGCGGTGGCGCGTGTGTTGGATCATTTAGCTCCCTTCAAAATGGTTGAGCTGAATGGTGCTAATCCATGCGTCATGTTCGTGAACGGGCGCCGTCAGTAGAGACTGGTCATCTCTTAGCTGCCATGGCTTATTTTAATTTTTGAATTGTTCTTTGTTTTTTATATTTTTATTACGGACGCTTTTAACGTGCACGTCTTTCTACATTGTTCTCACATGTATAATTTCAACGTTAATGATGTAACCAATATTTTGTAACAATTTTTTTATTTAAAAGAGTGTCCGTGGAGTTTCTTGCCCGTTCTTCTCCATAGGTACCTACTACGCTTTGGAATGGGCAACTAGCTTCATATTTCTGACAGACCGACTTCTTGACAATTCAAAAGTGCCTGTAAATGGTTTAATTGAAATGAATGCTTTGAGTTTCAGTTATGTAATTATGAGAGAAATAAAAAAAAAGTTTAAATTTTAAAAAAAGTTTTTTTTTTTTTGGTTACCTTAAAATTTCTGAACTTTTTGTGTGTACTTAGAATTAGAATTACGAACTTAGAATTCCTTAGTAAGAGCATTACACATACAGTACCTAACTTTGCAGAAACTTGTCATTTAAAAACGTAATTTTATATTATTTAAATTATGTAGTGAAACCAGACACAAATTACTTGTATAAAACGTTTAAAGTGCATCATAATTTGAATTGTACCGGTAATGATTCCGACCGGCGATATGGTCACCCTACTCAACGTTTTCTTCAAGGATTGTAAAAAATGATTTATCTTTTTAAGTATAACACTTACAGGGACGACTGATTCGTCAAATTTTAGTACATTTTTCACAATTTCTGATGTATCTACCTTCTACCAATAAGTTTTGGTTTATTAAATATAGTTCAAAATAATGATCTCTCAGTTGGGACGATCGACAAAAAACAAGATTTTCATTTTCTCTTGAACCAGTAAGATTTCAATCACGATTTTTGTTTCACAAATTTTCCCAGAAGCATAATTTGCAATAAACATGATAATTATTCATACTTTTTCAGTATTAGGTCGTGTTTTACAAGATCACTCAATTGAAAATTGTCCACTCTGAGTGATCCATATAAACCGTTATAAATCTTAAACGTGGCTTTGAAACGAATCGAAATTTTGTTTAGCAGCTTTCACAAATCCTTCACAATTAATTAAAATGCAAATTATAAACACATAGGCAGTATATTCTTGGATACGCGTTATGGCTTTTTCTTCAGTTGTCCAGATTGAGAGATCCAGTTAATGAGTTATAACTTTCTTTGTTTAGGTTTCACAAATTTTATACCTTACCATGAAGTTTTCACAATTATTTCCTAAATCCTCTTATAATTTGGTTGGGATTGGAATAGTTTTTCGAAAAGATCTCTCAATCCACACGCACATCTCTGAAATTAGGTAGCGCATGCGCGCTGGCATGCGCGCTTCTGTTTTATAAGTAAGGTTGACTACTGCGCAGTCATTTGTAGCCTACTTCAGAGCGGCAAAGTTATTTGACGCGAACTGTACCTACTTTGATATTTGGTATTAGGTATAAGATGATAGAAATGATAATACCTAATTTTATTTATCTTTTACATTTTCAATACCATCACAAACTCTTGTAAGCAGATAGACCCGAAGCAACCTTTTGGCCTTTGGGAATCGAACCCGCGACACGTAGATAGTGCAGTTGCCAATTCTCATCTACTGGGCCTACCGTGCCGTCATATGACTGCCGTGCAACCAATCACTCTAATTATTGTGCACGATCGATATGGCAATGCAAAAAAAGAAAGAAAGAATAAAGTTTTTTTGGACACAGTTCGTGAAACACAAAATACAAATAAAAAAGTGAAAAAGGCGAAAGCATCAAGGTAGCCCGCAAAATTCATTTTTTTTTACGTTTTTTGCAATTTCCAGGTCAGTATCATGTTGTATGTTGATCTAAATATGATTCGCGACCGTATCAATGTTTATTTATAGAATTATAATCATAAAAAATATCAAAGTATGTAATCCTATTGAAAGACTATTAAAATGAAACCATGAAATTTGAGGATTATGCTAACTTAAGGAGTTGTATTGCTGATTGTAATGATTATAATTATGTAAAGCCATACTTGTAACAATTCAATTTTATTTAGTAACAATTCACATTGTGTATGAAATCATAAATAAATAAAAACACGTTCATTAAAACTATAAAGCGAACACATTCATAATACAATATATTATAGAAAACAAAAAAAAATAAAAAAAATCAAAAACATTACAAATTAAACATTAAATACAATTAAAAATTCAATAACATTACAAGCTGCTACATACTAATATTACCCTTACACGTCTCACATTAACTAATATCAAATTTTTAAAACGTAGATATTTCATCGTCTATTGAATACAGACATTTCTCCAATAGGAAAGCTGTGAGTCTGAACGGTCGCGAATCATATTTTAATCAACATACAACCTGACACTGACCTGCAAATTGCGAAAAATGAGGAAAATTTGATTTCGCGGGCTACCTTAGCGCATCCCCCTTAAGAAAAATAGTGTGTGCTTCACGACTGCGCCAAAAAGGTTAATTTCAGCACTAATACCAGACAGATGCAGTCTGACGCTGGTTTTCGAATGAACAATGATTATGTCAATTTGTACTATTTAGCTTATATTTGTTGCAAATATCTTTTAGTACAGTCAGTAAGGATATAACTGAACAAAAAATAGGAGAAAACCAAATATAAACATAAACTGAAACAACACAAACTTTGTACAGGGTTAAATTAAATTAGTTCGCGAAACTTCAGAGACGTGATGGTATCGATATCTAAACATGATTAAACAACAATAACTTTAAAAAAAGAATTACAGAAAAAACACTACAAAGAGAAAAAAACTTTAATTTCGGAAGTCGGTGTCTGGTTTTAAATTTTCGTTTTTTGCTACCGTCTTCCGAAATTTAAGCAATTTTTCAATTTGTCGTGTTTTTTTTGGATGTCCATTGTTTTTTTTTTTGCATAATGTTTTTAGTTGTGGTACCTACCCCACATAATGTTTGTAAATAACAGTGACTGGAAGTTATTATAACATCATCCACATAGAGGGATAAATTAAAATTTATAAGGGACCACCGCGCAATCTTCCTCTATCAATTGCAAAAAGAATTTTCAAAATCGGTCAACAATTGACGAAAATATCGATGGACATACAAAAAAAAAAACGTATAGCCGAACATAGAACCCCCTCCTTTTTGGAAGTCAGTAAACAAATATTTTCTAAACTCATACTACTACGAGTGACTACAGCTGATTACGGGGTCAACGACTGCGGGTAGTGTAGTTACTTGATAAAAATTATGAGTTTAAAAAATCAGCGTTCTTTTTGTTTCGATAATCGATCACTGTACGACTAAACGCCGACAGACACTACGCCGACAGACTGAACACCAACAAGACTTTACTTCGACGGGACTCTTCGCCGACAGGACACTTCGCCGACATGACTCTTCGCCGACAGGGCTCATCAGCGACGCATAGCGAGCTCGGGACTTGGGGCACCCCGACTCGGACAAGTTAGGTTAGAAGGGGATGGCGCCATCCCCTTCGTGGTTATTTTTTTTTAAACCACACAGAAGTAGGAGCCCCGCGAAGCGGGGCTCCGTCGACAACGCCTTACAAAAAACTGATTATCGGAGATAAATTGCGTCGCTGATGAGCCCTGTCGACGAAGAGTCCTGTCGGCGAAGTGTCCTGTCGGCGAAGAGTCCCATCGAAGTAAAGTCTTGTCGGTGTTCAGTCTGTCGGCGTAGTGTCTGTCGGCGTTTAGTCGTACACTCATAATCGATACCCCACGTCTCTGAAGTTTCTCAGCTAATTCACAAAACCAGTGTATCGAGTAATTTTGTGTTAATTTTAAATGTTGAAAGTTGCAGTGTCGGGTTTCCTTGCTAACTGTACCTAAGTTGTTAAGAAGGGTGTACCTTGCAAGTGCCACCATCTCCATGGAAGGTACAGATGCTGTTCTGAGGGAGTTGGTTGAAGTAGTACATGTTACACACTGGGTCGGTTATCACCGTCATCAGCTTCTGACGAAGTGTAGGTGATATGAACGTCACTCCTGTAAAATATCAGATGAATTATAATGATTTGACTTCAATCAGGTACTCACTATTCAGTGTGATAAACTGAGGCCCTAGTGTGAGTTTCTTTTAACCATCTCGACTTTACGCATCGACCGCGTTCCGCGCTCCGTTTGGCAGCCGGACGGCCTTCACCAGTGAAGGGCCAATCGGAGCGCCGAACGCGGTCGATGCGTAAAGTCGAGATGGTTAAAAGAAACTCACACTAGGGCCTCTGACATTATGACAAACATGGCGAAGAATGCTGTCTGAATCGTATGTAGGTGTTTGGGTAATGATGCTCGTTGTGGAGCGATGAATGGAAACCAATAATAACGGTTCCCCAATTAGACATATTTAATTTAATTTAACAAAATGTAATTCTTGAATAATAAAGTGACATTTGAAAAACTAAAGAGTCTGTCGCTTGCGCGCCAAGGTTGCGCAGACTTCTGGAATTTCTACGCTGACATCATTCGTCGCCTGCATATGTGTGCATGCACATGCACACATATGCGAGGCGTTAACAGGTGTTATACTTATATAAATACTTCGTATTATATATATACTCGTAATTGCTTTACCACCCTAGGAATAAATAAAAAAAGGAAAGAAAATACGTTTATACCATTCCCCCTCTAAAAAGCTTTTATTCAATGAAAACAGTGAATAAAAAGCACTTTTAATCACTATTTTGGTGTTTGAATTTAGAATACACCAATGTATTCTACCTCCATATTCTCAATGTTATATACCTAACCTCCTTGCGCAAAAATACTCGATACAAACTCCTTGTGCAAAGAATACTCGACATACAAACTCCTTGTGCAAAGAATACTCGACAGACAAACTCCTTGTGCAAATAACTCCTCGAGATTTGATTGGTCGACATTTTCGACAAGGAGAGCATTAGAATAGAAACTGTTTTGTGTTCTTTGCTGTCATTAGTAAATTGGCGCTATTTTGAATACTGTAAGTTGTACGAACACAAATTGTTTCAATTTTAATATGCATTTTAATTAATTTAACCTTCCTTTTTTCTTCATTAAATGTCTATTTTCGCTTAAATCTTTCTTTTTCTTGTAGTCATGGTATAAAGTATAGTAAGTAGGTATATTGAGGGCCATGAATCACTCGCGTCGTTCAGGATTCTAACACTTGAGTCGCTCGCTATGCTCGTGATTCAATCGTCATGAATCACTCCCTACGGTCGTGATTCAGTCGTCAGAATCCTTCACTTGCTCGTGATTCATTTATGGCCCTCGCTTTAAATCCGTCCTTTATTCACTAATTGCATAATATACTATTATTTGCGGTAGGTAAACATGACGAAAACAAAAAAGAACAAGTTGGGGGAAAATATGCGTCACATCCACGCAAAACGACCATCGCTCAGCATAATGCTGCGACCCTATGCGAGACAGAGCCCTAGCGACAGCCGGCACTGTACGACTAAACGCCGACAGACACTACGCCGACAGACTGAACACCGACAAGACTTTACTTCGACGGGACTCTTCGCCGACAGGACACTTCGCCGACAGGACTCTTCGCCGACAGGGCTCATCAGCGACGCATAGCGAGCTCGGGACTTGGGGCACCCCGACTCGGACAGGTTAGGTTAGAAGGGGATGGCGGGGTCTACGACCCCGCCATCCCCTTCGTGGTTATTTTTTTTTAAACCACACAGAAGTAGGCGTATAAGGGATCCACTCAGTGGTCATTTTTGCATATTGCTGCTCCGACATGCGACAGATGTGGCCAGCCCAGTTCCACTTTAGTCCAGCAACTGTGCGGCCAGCGTCCGCTATTTGTGTTTTGGAACGAAGTAAGAGTTTCTAATGCGGTCTGTGAGTTTGACACTAGATTAATCGTATTGCGTTTATACAGGCTATAGTGTTTATTTTGATAATTATGTTGACTTTATTACCTAATAATAAAGCTATTGGGCAAAGTTATATTGTGATTACAAACCTTCAGCTGCAATGCCCCAACCCGACACAGTACCGCCTAACCCCGCGAAGTTGAATGACGATATGTTCCGGTACGGGAGGTGGATCGTATTGATCATATCTGGAACAAGTCACGTAAATACTACATAATAGGTACTTTTAGAAAAGGAAGAAAAAATGTGTAACGATTAACGACCTTATCTTCAGTGTAAGATAGAGTCTTTAATCGTTACACTTTTTTGTTAACCACAAAACCGTAGACCTATATACCTAAATGGTGACAGTAGGTACATCTACAAGATATCTTCAAGAACTGACAGCCAGGTCCCATAATGTACTTGAATCCTAATAACCTAGAAATACCCCCTGGCTCCTGAACTGGCCCCCAAGTAGGCTTGCCAGATGGCCGGGAAATTCGGGAATTTCCCGAAATTTTGCGCCTGGTCCCTTGTCCAGTAATTAGACTTTAGTTTCCCGGATTACGAATACCAACTAGTTTTTTTCACAATGACACGCACGGCCCGGCTGCCAAGTAGGCACGCCGCAATCCGTAAAAATGGCAAAATTCAGTGGCAATAATATTTAAATAAAAAAGTAGTCTGTTAAGGGTTTTATAAGCCAAAGAGAGGATTTTTTTATTTTTCTTCGACACTTTTAATTCATTTTTTCTTGAGGCGTATAGCACGAAGTTACCTACTTATTAGTGGGCGAATCGACCAATAAGCCGTAAAAGCGAGGTGCTTCATTTTGGTTATGTTTTTGTAATTAGGTATTTCAAGTAAAAGCCTACCTACAACGTTTACCTAAAATAAGAATGATTAAATATTTTTATTGAGGCACAAGCTTATTAAATTTCATATATTTTACTATAACCATCAAGTTGTCCTGTACTGTCACCATCAAGTTAATGGTTCAAAGTATATTGATATACAATCTTTTTGTTCTCGGAAACATATAAGTACTGGCTGATTTAAAAACTATAAGCTTTTCAATACTCAATACATTTATTGCTTCCACATGTGAACTTAGGTGGTAGGTTTTACAAAAATGGGTGAACATATCACCCATTCAAAGTCTTGGTTCAGATTTCACGCTGATGCATGACAATGCGCGTTTGCACACAGCTCGGAGGACCAGAGAGTACTTGGCAATGGAAAATATCTGGGTATTGCCGTGGCCTGCACAATCGCCAGACCTCAATCCCATCGAGCACGCATGGACAACTGAAAGACTTGTTAAAATTCCATTGGGAGCGATTGCCGCAGGATCAGATAAGCAATCTTATAAATCCAATGAAAAATCGTCGCCGACAAGTTTTAAACAACAGAGGCGGTCACACTTTAAACAATTGAATTAATTAACTTTATTTTATACTACGTATGTTACGGTACACATATTGTTAATTATTGTGATTAAATAAACAATTGAATGAAGGCTTTTGTTGCTTTAGTCACTAATGCATAAAAAAATGCTTAGTTATTATTTATAAAAGAAATAAAAATATATTACAAAAGTAAAAATCGTTCAAAAGTTCAAAACCGTACATGTTGCTTAGACTTTTTTGATGTGTATATCTTGGGGTCGGCTTCCAGTCTAACCGGATGCAGCTGAAAACCAGTATATAGCATGGAGTGACTGACTATCTGACGTCCACAACCTAGTTAGTGGGTAAAATTAAACCCATTGGTAAGACTGGTTGTCAGACTTTCGAGCTTCTGACGACCCGTAATGACTGTCACCCGCCGTAACAGCCTGTACTTTCCAAGGCACGGAGGGGTATGTCAAAAGATATCACTCGTCCACGGATCGGCCTCGGCAAGCATAGCTTAACCTGATCGATCGACCTGTGCGTTTATCATTGACATTTTTACATGCGAAAATACAAACCTACCTGTAAGTTGTATAACATTGGCGAGCTTGACCAGTGCGATGTCATTAGCAAAGGTGTCCGGATCATAGTCAGGATGGATGACCAGCTCAGCCACGTTCACCACTCGACGACCATTCTCGTAGCGGTCGTACAGTGAATGAGCGCCGAGAATGGCCTGGAAACAGCAGTAGTCAATAGATGTAGACTAATGACTGACTAGAACCTAGAACTTATCGATATACTCCTGCCCTTGTGCCAATTCATTTGGCATACTGGTGCAGTTTCATCAGAATCATCGTTTATGCGTACAAAAAAAAAGCTATCAGTTATAATATCTATCAGCCATTTTCAGTCATCTCAGTATACAGTTATTAAGGCTCGTGCAGACCAGCGCGATGTGACTCGAACAATACAATTTCTAAGAAAACTTCACGGTATAACAATAACCGGTGTCGCGTCGCGCTAGTTTGCACAAAGCTTTACCCTCATTCATAGCCTTTCTCTAACAGAAGATATTCATCATCATGAAGTCTACTTGCTGGACATATTATGTGTCACCAATCACCAGCCATTTAGTACAATTCACGGCCACACTCATCCAACTGATGCTCTTCGAAAATCGGCGCTTCACCTTGCCAAGATCAAGATTATTCTTGACGCAATTCTTGAGTCTTTCGACTGAAATGATGATGATGAATTCTTGAGCGAATTATCTAGGTTAACTCTAGTCCAACGGCCATTAATTCTGCGGCTAATATGGCAGGGCCACTGCCACTTTAATTTCATAATAATCTGTAGGTTCTGTTGACCACTCTGGTTCTCCTTCGGATAACCTAATTCCAGATTCGATCCCTCAGAGATGATTTTTTATTCTATACATAATTTTGTTGCTACATTCGTTACCTGCACATGGTTGACCTCTTCTCCGTCGTGGAAGAGGCAGTGAGCTGCAGTGATTACCCACTCCTGGCTTAGGAGAGAGCCGCCGCAGAAACCCAGCTCTCCAGTCGTGCCCACTCGAGAATATAGGGCTACCTGAATGTTAGGGTTTCGCAAAGAAGTATTTAAATATTTACTTAAGACTAATTAATGCTTTATTGGCTGTAGAACTTCAGGAATTTCATAAAATATAGTACACCACTTGTGCTTATATGGCGCCACTTCTTTATCCCAGTTTAAACTCTAGGAAGTCCTTAAGGATGATCGGTTTAGGAGCTATCTTATATTATTTTTGACTAATTATCTTAATAATCTATTAATTATATCTAATTATCTTTTACATTACAAGTCTTCTCAAGAATAGAAATTTAAAAAACAACTGGTAAAATTATCAAACTAGATAATTGTACCGGTTTTTTTTTTAAACCTAGCTAATAAAATTGGTGTCTATAGCTTTCTGACGGTTTTTATAGTCAAATAACTAGTAAACAAACTTCTTTTAATATCTTAAATCCTACTGCCTGTTTCACATCAGTAAAGAATTTTCGAAAGGTGGGTATAACTTTGAAGTCAGAATTTAAAATCCTTGTTACAATGTACTTCACTTGCCTATCAATTTCTCTCAATTTACCTGAAATGGTCTCCCGTTCTGCTCAGACCTCTCTCCCCCCACAATCCTGGCTGAATGTCTGGCACATCCCTCGCCTTCACACACGTTTCCACTTGCACCCAGCACTAACAGAGGCCACAGATATATTAATTTGGCCAACATCTCACTATTGATTTACAAAATACTAGTGCGATGTAGTCATGAGAGTATCAACGTGAGAAAATGTTTTATCTCTTGGTGCGACGAATTTTGAGTGTTAGTAATGTGATAGTTGATATCAATATCCCGATATCTTGATAACAGATAGTCGATAACAGGAAATACTTTTGACCTAGTCTCATCTTTCAGAGCAACTGTGAGAAGGTAAGTAGGTACTTATAAATTTCATTTCTTTTATGAGCGGTTTATCACCTCCGGATAAATTCCGTCTCACCTATCTGGGAGATGGATATTTCATATGTTCATTTTTTTATATATCTGGTGGATAGTGCTCGCTCTGTGAAAAGACCCTCAATTTTGTTAACTGAGGTTATATTTATGGCGGCAATAATAAAACACAGAATTATTTGAAAACATCATTTATTTTATATTCTCATCAATAAAGAAAGTTCTTTAAAATAAAATAAGTATAAACATAGGTTTACGAAACATGCAGTGATCAATGTGGCAGTAATTCGGCGCCATAAGGGATCCTATGCGCCTTACGAACAGCACCACACTCGCCAAATATACAATAACCATAACACGAATAGAACTAAAAATGTGTGTACGTAATATTATGAAATGTGAAATTTAGTTATTTAATTATTATTTACTTATAAAAATTAACAATTTGTGAAATTGGCAGTAAAAATAATCATTACAAAATTAATGTTCATAATAGAAATACGTCATTTCGTAGAAGCACTTATGAGGCGATCAAGCATACTTACAACTTGGATTACTATGTACTGCCGGTCGCCGCGCCCGCCGCGCTACAGTACCGACCTATCATCTACTCGCCCTTCACTAACAACGAGAATCTAAGAAGAAATCTGATAATTATTATTTTAAATGCGGCATTTGTAAGCGGACAGCGGCGACCGACGGTCGGAGAGAAGACACTTTATACTGAAAATTAAATCTAATACAATTTATGTACGTAGCTTACGTTATAATTTATCTCGCATTGCTCACACGTAGCAAAGCTGTCGATATAATTAGTAAAACATCAATCCTCTGGGGAATCGTCTATTGAATGTAAATGCGGTTACAATCTTCCATCGTCTTAGCTAAGTTAAACATTATCAAATGCGATAGTCAAATTCCGTCGATTGGTCATAATAGTTTTAAACGTTTTTTTATTGTAATTTGAATCATTAGTAAATCGCACGACATACATTTCTAGTTCAACTGAATTTACATTACACTAGCTCCATTTTTTATATTATTAAATAAAATATATATATTCTCAATCTGAATTTAAACACTAAAATCATCTATGTATAAATAGCGACGCATTTAGAATTTTATAATAATAATATGTATTTCATTTAATCATAATCGTTTCATATCATAACAATTACACTTTCGAGGGGTGGGATCGTACATACCAGGATAAAATCTACTATAATATCTTCAATCTTCGATACGAATATCGAACAATAAATACGGTTTACGAGGGCGAACGATCGAACACTCAGATACCGAACAGTCTCAAATAACGTTTCGTACGCAACAAAAAAATAATATTAATAATAATAACATTGAACCGTGTCGACGGTCGATAGTGCCGCGAGTCGACAATTTCGTCATTAGCAAAGCTTACAGCTGCAAGCGTCGTGAGAAATACGCGGCGTCCATCGGAGTCGCGTGCGTGGCGTGCGCGCACACGTGCGAGCGTGTGCGAGCGAGCACGCGTGCGCGCACTGCACGCGGCGCGAGGACGCCGCGCGAGCGTAATGAGGAAACTTGCGCCCGCCTCCACACGCTCCTTAACTGTTTAGCTGTGGACATCAAAGTACATTACTTACATATTTATGCAATCATATCCAATTGAGAATTAAACAACAATAATTGAAAAACAGAAAGCATTCAAGATTAGCAAAGCAAGAGTTAAATTGCCTAGATTCGGAAAGCAGGGACCGAAAACGACACTTTTCTTTTACAGGTATTTTTAAGGGTTACCTTAATGTTCTTAAATTGAATACAACCAGTATTAATACCGGTTACCGAAATAAAAATTACCTCTATCTAACACGTGCCGTCGACAATAGTCAAAGGGCGCACATCGCCTGTGTGTGTGTCAGAGTCCAACACCGACCAATCACGGCGTAATGTTTAAAGTATTTTCTAATGCCAAAAAATTCTAGGCATTGCAATATTCTGTTTATTTCTCGTAGTGAAGGTATTTTTTTGAAAACAGGTAAAACGGTAACCTAAATAGAGGTAACATGTTTCTTCTTCTTGGTTACCCAGATAGCGGTAACCGTAGAAGTAACCAAAATTCTTCGACACCTGTACCGTAATATATAAAGGTTATCGGTCCCTGCCGTTAAGGCCCCAGGGTTAGTCAAAGATAATAATAGTATGGTGCAAGGTGAAAGTAATGAATTGTGATGAAGCAAGTTATCCAACCTCGATTGGGATGACCCACGTTTCTAAAAAGAGAAGTATATTAATGGATGTAAGTGTTAACACTTAAAATGACGAACAGACTTAATACGACAAAAAAAAGAGAAAAAGCTTACAAATAAGCTGTCAATGAAGACATGGAAAAGGACATCACTGTAACGACTGGAAAATGACATGTAATGGAATGTAATGTAATGGAACATTCAAACCAAAGACAAACCCCATAACTAACATCTGGTACAGAAATACCCACGTGCCGCATACTAAAAGTTGTCTATGGTGAACAAACGAAGGAGATAAGAGTTACTGACGCCTCTTCGAGCGCCAAGGAGCGAAGCCTAATTAAGAAAGAAAAACAAAAAGCCATCTTTAAAATGGTCCTATGGATTAGCCAACTGGCTCATGAAAGATGAAGGTATCTATGATGGATATGATTCAGACAATTTGTTCATAAAGAAGGTTCTATGATATCCTTTGTAGACTGTCTCTCTTTCTCTAGTTCCAGTGTGGAAAGTAGGTAGGTAATAATCTAATCTCAACCCTCCTTGAAGTTAAATGCCAGCTATTCTCACAGCCTTAAGATTTTGGCAGCTCTAGTTTAGAAAGAACCTTGATACCCTGCAGTGACGAGAATTACGACACCATAATCGTAATATAGCAGAATTTGAAGCCTCGTTCACATGAGGAGAGTTTGTCGGCCTTCGAGAGGTGATAATATCCCGCGCGATTCCCCAGCACACAATTGGTGCATAACACACTTTCAATCACAACCCAACGGATTTTGAAAGAATTTCCTAATACATTGATTCATATGTTTGAAAAATTCGTCTGCTCGACAACGTGATTCGGGCAATGAATGTTGTTTTATTTTCATAATAAATGGGATTTTCATTGAAAGTGTGTGACACAATTACCCCGCAGGAATTTCGCCCGCGTGATCATTCTCGCCTCAACAGTCGAAAAACTATTCTCGTGGGAAACGTCACACCTGTCGAAGAAGTCAAAGTTGCAAAACGCCAAAGCCCCGTATCGCCTATAGTTGTGGTACAAACATGAGTCATGCAGTGCCGGATGTGCCTACGGAGCGTATAGCTGAGAGAGGAGGGTGACTGACTTTTTCTTGAGCGTGAAGAAGGAGCGTCGCTTGGGCTCGTTGTTGGCGGGCGCGGGCAGCGTGTGCGAGCGCGGCGCGGGCGCGGCGGCGCGCACGCGCAGCCCGTCCAGCCACCACGACATCTCCGCCTCGTCGTGCGCCTGCAGCAGGAACTCGGCGCCGCTGCTCAGTCTGCGGTACACAACGGTCATTTTTTTACATTACATCGTTATTATAGTAACATCTACTTGTAATCAGGCGTAAGAACGCCAAACTTTCGCCGTGTTTGCGAGCGAGGTTGAATCTTATTTTCAAACTTAAACAACAACTGTGATTCTAGATTTTTCCCCAAAGGGTTAGGCAGAGGTGTACCTATAGTACATCCACATTTCGCCAGTTATGTTTCAGTCCCATGTTTATAAGGCCGCGAGCCTATTGCCATCCAATTTTATATTTTTATTTCCCTTTATTCCTTTTACACAGGCTTTAGTATGAATTTAATATTATATATGGAATTATAGGAAAATTGCCTACAAAATCCATGAGTAAATCTTACCTGAGACGGAAGACATGCTTCTTCTTGGTGTAATTCGCGGCGACTTCAACGACGGCGCCGTTGAGGTCGAGCGGTGCCTCGCCGCGCCAGTGTGCCTCGGGCGACGACTTGAACGCTTTCTGGTCTTTGTAGAACGACATGCGACCGTCCTTAGCCACCACGTACACCTTGTCCCATGATCTGTGGAGATTTTATTATTAAGAGTTTGAATATTTCGATTGTAATATAAGTACTTTGAGTATGTGCCCAAATAACTCTAAAGTTACGATTACAAGTTAATAACAACGTTAAGTTTTCAAAGTAACGAAAAAAAAAATGGAGTGTAGGTAGGCCATTCATAGCAAAACAGGTAGATTTAACCTAGTCTACACTTGAACATGGCCGGTGGCAATTTGGCCAAAACGAGGGAGACAAAAAAGGAATTGAGCCTTTAATCATAACTTCGAAATAAAACCGAATACTAGTGCGAAAAAAACACGTCTGTATAGTTCAGAGTTACTCACCTGTTGGAAGCTCGTTTGGCGGCGGACTCCCATTCGTGTTTGCGCACCAAGGTCCCCTCTACGCCCTCGTCCTCACTCGCGGGACTAGCGCCCTCTGTACACAACATACAACTATCGTACACACGTTCTCGAACAAAATGTCATATACGCGTCATTAGATTAGGTAGCTTTTGAAACGTAAGAGAAACCTGACTAACAAAAAATACTGATATATCATGTGTAACATCAAGAACTGTTCATTACAAAAGCCCACTAATTCTGATAATGACTTAAATCTAACATCTAATATTGCTCCTATTAAATTATTTTTGTTCTAAAAGGTGATAGGTTTGATACGCAGGCGTCATGTCCGAACTTAACAATTTTGAATGAAAGCCACGCATAAAAAGTTGCTTTATTGGCTAAACTAGGAAAGTAAAACATGCGCGTAACAATCACAGCAGCACAAACAAAGCTCATCGCGTAAACACATCATATAAGGCGTAAACAGCGGGTGTACGGTCGTGGATGGACAGTTTGGACTTACCTATAATTAAAGTTATTGAAGTGAAAACTTCTTTAGGCGCGTTGAGCGATTTTTAGTAGGGGATAAACTTATGGATTCGCTTCACCGACTTGCTCGCGCCGTAGTTCAGACTATAGAAGCTAGATGGCGCTAATACCAGTTAAGTTGTCACTTCTGTCGGCAGTGAAAACTTTGACTTGACTGACTGACTTTTATTTATTGAGATGGTTCTTCACAAGATGACCTTGGATGACTTAAAATTTTATTCTTTAGTGGAGTGGTGGTGTACTTCACTAAAGGGGCGAAATCCTGAGGTGTACTTCAAACAATCTTAAGCAAAGAATTAGATTTAAAAAAATCTATGAGAAATCGCGACCACGTAATGAGCAAACGTGGTGATCAATGCTCGAGCCTTCTCTGTATGAGAAGAGGTCGCCTGCAGTGGGACATTATGCCGTTATTATTACTAATGTGTATAAGAGTTATTCAGGTTTCCTTCAATCACGACATATCTTGTTATACATCAGCTTAAAATCCGAACTAGGAGTTTTCTTTTAGTTCAAAAAGTATTTAAGTAAAATTTCTTCAAAAACGTGTGTAACATTACAGCCTGCTCATAATATTATCAAGTTAGGTTCAGGTTTTTGTCGAAACTCCTACTATAAGGGATAGCCTTGTCCATCCATCACCGTCCCCTACCACGGATACCTTCATCGTCGCTATGATGAGTTCCGGCCAGCAGTTTCTTCGCCGTTTTCCATCGGAAACTCCTGAACGGCGACTTGCTTCGAGACCGCGACTTCACCTTACCGGAACTAGACGGCGTAGCTGGTGTGGAACTTGTTCCGGGTGCTGTACGTGCCAGAATGGGAATAGGCAGGGTACCAAGGAAAGTGCGACGTTATAACAAATGGTCGTGTAAAGGAGTTTCGGTAGGTATCACGATTTATTTTTTTCAAAAGGACAGGCCGCGTAATGAGGTGGTCGGGACGAGGGAGAAAAAACAAAAAAACAAAAATAATTCAAAGCAACATAAAACAAAATTGCGTCGCATCAAAAACAAAAGCGTTTTCATGCGATATTGAAAATATTTTTTCGTAAAACCTGACATTTAAAAGTAGTAGGTAAATAACAAAAACACAGATGTTATCATGCAGTTTAGGGTACACATACACTGTACATGTTAGGGTACCGTATCGCCATTACTTGACAGTGGGTTAAAAGTTTCATTTACATTCATTAGTCCTGATTCAATTTTGAATATATTTATGCCTCCAATTGAACACTCAGACAGCAGTTCTTAATAAATTATACATATTTTTGTCAACTTATAAATACTACTTATATAATACAGCACACAATCGTAAAATCCGACGAATGTGCTGATTGATTTCTGCGTCTGGGCTGTTTCCAGGCATATGTGGATTCTCATTTAAAATCGTTAATTCTGTTGCACAATAATCACAAAAGCACATTCAAGTTTGAACCATAGTATGCAGCATAGTCACTATAAGATCTACGTTACCACTACAATACTCACTGGACAGGCGTGCAGGTTTGGCAGGCGTCTGCTTTGAGGTCGAGGGTCGGGGCGGGGAGTCGGTCTCGGTGGCGGCTGGCGGGGTGGCGGCGGGGGCGGCGGGGGCGGGGGTATCGGGACCGGGGAACTGCTCGCCCAGCTCTGCATGCGTACATTACATCTACGTGCTAGTTACGTCTACACTACGTGCTTACACATGCTTACGTTACGTATTACTTCTACATGCTACGAACTGTGTACTCGGTTTTCTGATTTTATTGAATATCTTGCTCAACTTTAGTGGAACTTAGAAATAATTATAACTGTAAACGACTGTAAATTTAAAAATCGAAAACGTGTTTGCCCGACTACTCCGACCTCGAACCGAGATTATTATACTTGACAAACGCAATGAACGGTAACCCAAAGTGGGATACAACAATGGTATATGACAAAAAAATATAAAATATTTTGCAATAAAACTTTTAAACACGTGTACACAGCTGTAAATAAACATACATGCTACACATACGAGTTACCTAATACACTACAGAAATTAAGTTTCCAAGTTATTTCGTTGAAGAACATAGGATAGTCGACATTCCAGTTAACATACCCTACCTAAATTCCCTGCATTTTCAATTTATTTTTTATGTTTTTTTTTTTATGATGAAACAAAGCATGTTATATCCCTTTTTTTAAGCAATCAATATGGTAAACCATAACCCCGTGGTTAAGTGATTAAAAGTGATGACTAGAATTTGTGCCCATTATTAAAATATTTGAATATACTTACTTTTTATATCGTAAAGTATAAATATATAAAGCTATAGACAAAGCTGATGCATAACATAGGAAGCAAAAGACAGTGAAGCAAGTAAGTAGACACAGTGTGATACCTACCTTGTTGGAGTCAGCTCCATTTTGTAAAAGAGTACAGAAAGCATCGAACACGACTTAGAGATAATATAATAATAATAAAATTGCTGGAAAGGAGTTTTCGAACTAGCTTCCCCACTAGATAGTGTTAACGTTAACTACCCGGGATAACATTTACAGTGCGACAGAATGTTGACGACACCTTATCTCACGTAAAAATCAGTGTGACAGAATGTTGACGACACCTTATCTCACGTAAAAATCAGTGCGACAAAATGTTGACGACGCATTCTCTCACGTGAAGTTGAGATATGATGGCTGTTTACAACAAAACTTTGCCGCACTGCGCAAGTTAAGGCCTGTTCAGATATAAGCGATATCGCTATCGCGCTCAGTGGCGATACTGGTTCGCCTTCTGGTTAGTGACGTGGACCAGTATCTCTACCGAGCGCGACACCGATATCGCGTATATCTGAATAGGCCTTTACCCTGGCCAGTCTCATTCACTGTTCAATGTTCTTATCTTATTTGATGTTTTTCTTTTTTTTTTCAATATTTCTCTAAAAAAACTCGTATTATAAAAACTGAATATGCATTATAAATCAGTTAATATCGATCGTCGAAAGTTTTTGGCATATTGTAGTTTTAGTTATACGAGTGTTTAGATATGATACGTTTTGGAAGACACACAACCACCAAACTAGCAGGGATTCTGTATGAAATGACAACTCCACATTAAAATGAAACAGAGATAGTACAGACATGAGGGACAGAGTATCAAACCATCACCGTGATTAGCAGTATGACGTCACAATATAGTGTATAATGAAATATATACGGTTATAATTAAAAAATAAGTAATATATTCTAAAAATATGATGAAACACATTAAAATATCGGGGTATAAAACAATATGAAAATCTGTGAAGACTTTCATAATATATAGTTTAAAAAAACCTATTAAAATAAAAGGTTTTAAACCCCGACCGATGATTGAAATGAATTAATGATAATAGTATTTTGTATGATGATGAGTTGACAGAAAGAAAACCATCACCTTAATAAAACGACGTGTAATGTGAAGAATAAATTGAAATCGTGCAATAAAAGAAAACTGTGCTAGAGCCCCAACTACGGTTTACGTAAAAATAACCTACAAAAATTAAACCTACACGGAAGAAAATTCCTTAATACGTACAATAAAAGCTTTCAAGCTAATAATAAAATTAATCACAGTTAATTAACTAACTCCCCAAGTGTTCTAACTATTTCGAGCGCAGTGTAACCCGACAGAAATACAGAGTACACCCATTTTAAACTACCGTAGAAGCTCATGCCAGCAGCCGGGTATATCTTTACAACGGTAGGTTTATAATAAGCGCTCTTATTACCTGGCTGGGAATGCGGTCGCTCTTGGGCCTTCTCAGCCGCTTTAGTGGATGTTCTCCTTACGACTACGCGTGTGCATGTGTGGACAACACATCGGTAAGTAACGGCCCTTTCTCACACGTGATATTCAATCGACTAACGGAACCCACCCTAATTGCGTAACACACTTTTAACTCATGATCTGAAAAAATTGGAAGGTAATTGCATCACATTTTTTAAATATTTGTCTGCTCGACAACGTATATAATGCAATCAATGTTGTTGAACTGTCAAATGCATTGCCATTGTAAGTGTGTCACGCAATTACCCCACGGTAATTCGGTATCCGTTCGATATTCGAACCGATACTTAACTGTCATTAGGGTCGGTTTTGTTAGTCGACTGAATAAGCGAATAAAAAGGGCATAAAGTAAATTCACACGTAAAGCGGCAAGCATTGCCGTAAGCCTTCTTGGGCTGTAGTGCGAAATGTGCTTAATTTCTTTATAATTAAAGTCAAAATTCCTACACTTCGTCTTAGATAAAATTATACTTTATAAAAATGTCTAATTATTGTAAGTGTTATTGCATATGCAAGCAGCATTCACCGTTATGGTGAAAGTTAGTGGAAGTTCCAGATATCGTTCTTTACTGAATAGTTGACATTTTGATTCGACAGTGCTAGAAGACATTACGCATGCGTGCTTACATTGCAATCCGTGAAACGAAGTGATGTTAATCTTTTAGAATGAGAATGTTCTTCTCTGTGTTTTTGACTAGGTAGTCATACAGTAATTTTACTGTTTTTAATTAAAAATTAAAACCTAGCATAACTATATGTTTTGGAAACAAAAATTATACCAATTTTGAGTTAAATTTCAAATCATAGTGTTGGAAAATTTTGTCTTTTTTGGACAAGAATATGGTACTGTAAAAGCTCGATCGATGTTAAATGGTCTATCAGAGACAAAAAATATTTGATTTTGAAATTTGGCAAAACTCGAGTAGAACTCTAGAAAATCCCGTAATTTTCTACAAAGCTGATTTACACAGTACGATTTAATTGCCTGTGGCATACCATAAGTTGAAACAACCGTCGAAGCACCGTCTAAACAGTGTTTAGACGATGCAAGTCATTTGCTGCTTCAATTTTATAGTATGACACAGGCAAGAAAATTGCATCGTGTCAGAGTGGCTTTATTTCTTAATGTTTATTAATCGAGCTTTTACAATACCAAACACAATCATAGAACCGAGTCTATCACTTCGACAAGCCAATCTCCCATTCATTACCACCTAAGCTAATTTCTCTCATATTCATCTGTCGGTATAGTTACAACAGAGCCACATACCCTGCGGCTGCTGGTCCTGCGGCGTGTGCGCGCGGTCCACGGCGTCGTGCGCGGCGGCCGCGGCGGCGGCGGCCTCGGCGGCCTCGCGCTCGCGCAGTTCGCGCTCGGCGGCCTCGGCGGCCTCTTGCCTCCGCTTCCTCTCTTTCACTTCGAACTGTAATGGTTGAAACAGTTAGTACATGAAGCAGGTATGCTACAGTAAGCGGCCGTGAATCACACATTAAAGGACATCGCTCATTATAACAGTCCCGCTCCGAAACGGCAAATAACTTGTCATTCCAGTTAGGATTTTAAATCAAATGACTTAAAGTCTATTTTACGTGTGACGGCTCGCGGACAGTGAGCGGCCGGCGAGCCATCCACTATTCTGTATAGCCATCGTAAAATAGACTTTAATGCATTTGATTTGAATGAGATTGTATTCGCCTATTTGAATGAGCGATGTCATTTAGGCCCGCTTGCGTCACAAATCAATTTAGCGCTTCACATATTTAAAACATAATCTTGTCTCTGTCATCTTCAAACGATTGACAGAAACAGAACGATGTTTAAATACGTTTAGCGCTAAACGTATTTAGTGATAGTAATGCAGGCGGACCCGAGTGCTAATTTTAACTTTTCCGGTTTGTAGAGTCGTTGTGTGACAGTCTCTTTTTAAAACTCGATTGCTTATTAACGGCAGCGTACTATAATGTTGGGTTTAGTTAGTTGGTTCGTGCTCGGCTTTAGTATTAGCGAGGATTTTGTAGCTTCTTTTTTCCTTTATTTCGACAACATATAAAGATCAAATCATAATGATCATAAAATAAAACGTATATTACGTTTTATTTTAAGTAATTGGCGAAACTTCACATATTTCTCGGGTTTGAGCTTTTTACATGAAGGTATGATGTTAAGAAATAATTTTTAATGAAACTTTTCAGGCGGCGATTCGATAATTGGACTAGAATTGAGAGGGAAATTTCTAGCACGCGTCACGTTTATGAACATTTCGTTACATGAGAGAGAAGAAAGATATAACTCTCTCTGTCTCCGACACTAGATCTCAGTTATTCTTTATTTTTTAAGAAGTTTCATTTCTATCACGTATACGGTGCTGCACGCGCATTTTTTTGTTTTGTTTTTAGATACAGATCGTGCCATCAACGAAGACGAGCCCCACTCTTCTTCCTAATCGCTTACAGTACAAGTGTGAAATATACCGCTAGTGTTTTAGTTTTGTCGTGTTTACTAATTACCCACTCATAGGCACGCCTAGTGTTTTAGTATTGTCGATACACACTAATTAGTGTGTATCGACAATACTAAAACACTAGGCAGAATGTTGCACTCTAGAGAGTGGGGTGCGTCTTCGTTGATGGCACTATTTGTACCTGACGTTAGTGAAGTTTCGCTAATTAATAATAAAAACCCTATATAATTCATAATTGGAATAAATTAAAAATTATATTCATCCATTTCAGGATCACCTTCCAGTTAACCCGAAGCGAATTTCACACCAAGCTTTTAAAAAAAGACAAGCAAAAAGGTTTTCATGCGACTTTTTTTTTTAATTATCCATGCCGCCAGCATTCAAGCCTAAGTACATGCAATACACCAAACACCACACTTACGCTATCCAAGTAGTTATAGTACCATGCACCTTCAGGGAACAAGAGGGTACGGGTCTGGGAGAGTAGGAGGAGGGACGAACTCAAAGGTATACTCTTCACCTCTTTACCAAGGTCGTTGATAGCCTTCGAACTACTACTACTAGTCAAACCGGGCAGGGATAACACGGCAACTTCACCTTTAATATCAGTGTCTAAAGGTTTAACTTTCTTTGACCATTTCTTAATAAACCGTTTTAAACTAGATTTTGAGGAACTATTACTTTTATGCCTTAGTAAAGAGACGTTTGGGTATACGTTTTGATATGAAAGCCGCTCCCATAGTATTAAGTCTACGCAAGCTAAGTATTCGTTGGCTTTTTCAGCCTGGTCGGGAAATTCAAAGAAAACTGAGCTGTATATTTCAGGTGACATCATCGGCGACGTTGGGGGAGAGCATGGCGAACTTGTCTCTGATATCGTTGACAGACTATTGCGATTATTTGTCATAGACACGGACCATAGATAAGAATCGTTTTTCCTTTGATTATTGGCGTAGTTTATACTTAGAACGCGAGCTTTAATTTTCTCTGGTATTTGAAATTTGTTGCTGTCTGTTATGATTTCTTCGACTATCTGGCTGACGGGTCGTTCGTGCTTGTCTATGGTCAAGGTAAGGGGATCGTGGGAGCGGATAGTGGGAGGGGGTTCATAGGTAAAGTCGGATTCGTCACATTTATCCCAAGGCTGTGCACAAGGCCACATTGAAGACTCACGCTGTTCAAGCTAGTTGTGGATAAGAAAAAAGAAATTAAAAGAGTGAAACCAAACACCGAGTGTGCACTTGCCACAGTCATGACGTGCAACTGCCGACAATTTCAGTTATATTTATATTATTGATCTATTTTGTTCTGCTTACCTACTCTTGTCTTTGTATATGCACGTGTTGGTATGCCAAATAAACCTATTTTTATTTTCTTTCTTTCAATATTTGATCATTTCATTAGTTCACGTATTGTATGACATTTTAGGGATCTCGCGCAGTATATGGCCACGCCCATGATTTTTTGCCGCACCGACCAGGTTAACTATAGAAACCCATACGAAACGCGCATTTGCCCGCAACGGCCAACTAGCCGGTTTCTATAGTTTACCTGGTTAGTGCGACCAAAGCCGTGGTCATGGTCGTTTAGTGCCCGAACTCCCTATTAGTCAGTAGTAGTTCTGTAGTAATCTATGAAGTATTAATAGTCAGTCAGGTAAATTGTTTTAAGTCAATTATAATGCCTTCTCATGCAAATAAAAAGTGCAAATTAGTATTGTTGCTACATTACTAGTTATTCTAACTACCAGTGTCTTAAGCCCCGTCCATCGAAACAAAGTTGAGCAACAGTTGCAAACTCAAACTCAACTTTTGTTAGTCAATGAATACAACCTCACAACACAAAAACATGTTGCGCGACTTTGTTTCTAAATGAATATGGGGATTTAGGTTGAGGTGCGATGAAAGTTTGTATTTATTTATACATTTTATCTGCAGAATAAACATAGCGGTTTGACATTTTTTTCTACACAAAAGCTGTAAGACCGCATTGTTTATTATTCGGATAAAAGTTATCTGAAGATTGAAAAATCGGCACTAAATTGAGTATAAAATACACCAAGCGGACCCAACCACCCTAAAACTAACTTACAATTATCCCGTGCAATACAATACTCAATACATACGGTAGTAAGCCTCTGCAATGCTGAGAATCTGTCCTCCTGTGCGGCGGCCGACTTTTCAAAGGCCTCGTGCTTTTTGATGAGCGACTCCACCTCGTCGATGGTGTGGCCCAGCTCTTGGGACATGAGGTACGGCTCCTGGGCTATCAGCCAGGCCTCGGCAACTGCCGCGTCGCGGGCGAATTGGTATACTTCCAGGACTGAAAGAATATTTTGATATTAGAAAAATGTATGATTAGTTTTATCTAAAGGCCGTTTTGTCTACGCTTAAGTTAATCGTAGCCACATTGGTAACCCGTTTACTGTACTAGGGCAACTACTTTGTATCACTCTCTATGAGAGAAAAAAAAATGTGTGCGGTGCGACCGCAAAAAAAACAATTTGCAGCCGCCATCTTGGATATACATTTTGACCTCACTATCGGCTTTATCACCCTCGAAAACTATAAAAACGACTCCAATGATGAAAATTTTCGCAGCCGCCATCTTGGATTTTCATTATGACCAAATTCACACTTTCTCTTGCCGGCCTGTTGATTGTTCATACAATGTTCGTGATTGATCTCATCGGTGGTTGGAACTTCTACTTACAAAATCTACATTCCAAATTCAAATCACTTTTCGTCCCTAGGGATTAAAAAGCTATTTTGGTCTGAGGTTACGTAGAATAAATTAACTCTGTTTGAATAATGTAATAAAAAAACATGATGTTTTTTTTTTATTGAGATCCCAGGAGGTATTCTCAAAATTGAGTTTCCTTTATGAATCGGCCCTACTAACTTGAGATAAATAGAAACCAATGTCCCGTTTTGAGTAAAAAAGTAAATGGTCATCATGTCTAAACATGATATACTTACTAAGTTGGAGGTTCTCCCAGCGTTCTTCCCAGCGACGTAACAACGCATTGCGCTGATTGGTCAGCTGCAGGAGTTTCTCCTTGATATCAGAGGATGCATAGTGCTGTCTCGCTAATAGTTCGCGTCCGAGGGAGATACAAGCTGAGAAGTTGTCCTCGCGAGTGTCAATCTCTGCTTTTAGAGACTGGTGGTTGTTCATTAGGAGTTCCACGCCACTGACGTCACTGTGGAAGATATAGCCAATTTAATTTTAGAACGGACGATTCTTTTATTTTTGTTCATAGGTTTTAAAACTTTTTATAAAATAACGAGACAATAGAAATAAATTAATATTTGAAGCTGTTTTTGTATTGACCACGAAAGACAAATATACTTTTGATTTTTTTTGTAAGAAAGTTGTTATTTATAATTGCTTGCTATTTATAAGAACTCAGAAATTACGATTATTATATTTTTTTCTATATTTCAGAATATTAACACGTTAGAAATGACGGTAAATAAAAAATACTTTAAAAGATCAAATTGACATAAATTTATGTATGCGTGCATATTACACGGCGTGTACGCACCGCGGCTTCTCGCCGGTGTTCATCTGGCGCACCACGTCGTCCATCCACACGGTGAGCGTGCGCACGAGGTTCAGGAAGCGGTACAGGTGGTCGGCGTCCTCCAGCTTGGCCGTGCGCGCGGCGCAGGCGGCGGCCAGGGCCGCCCAGGCGGCGCGCACCTCGGCCTCGCGCCGCGTGATCTCGGCCGCCTTCTCGCCCGCGTACATGGCGCCCAGGCGCCCGCACTCGCCGCGGATCGCTTCCACCTGCGGGTGAGGACAACAAATCAAAAGAATGCTTACCCTACAGCTTTTCCTAAGTTCCAGCAATGTTATATATGACGTTCAAGTTGGTTTCCAATCGACTCGAACTGACGATTTCTATTTAGTTATATATACAAATTCACGACAATTTACTTACCTAAATACACAATTCAATTTCTTTATGTCCAACTTCCAGTTAGATAAACCGAAAACCTTAGAAAGTTGACTGGGGCAAACAGAATGCAAGAAACAAAGAACTGGGTTATATGGCAAAGCTTGTGAGGGACCTATATCTAAACAGTGGATTGCCATAGGCCTAAGTTGATTGATATGATTTAAACTTTCTGGCTTTCACCTAATATTATCATAGATCAAATTTTAACCAAAACAAGACATACCTGTTGGTGCAGAGTGCTGAGGTCCTGCATGAAGTTGTGATGTTTCCTCTGCAGCGCGCCGACGCTAATAGCATCGCGCCCGAGTTCGTCGCTGACGCCACGCGCCTTCTCGTTGACACGCTGTAGTGTGTCCTTGCAGTCGTGGAAGTACTTGTGAAGTTCGCGGGATGCCGCCAACATCTGAAGAAGGAGATAACGTTAGTACGATTAAGAAATAACAACAGATTAAGATTATAGTGAGGTAAAATGTAGTATATTTTGAGAACAATATAAATATTTGTCGCGAAATAATAGAAATAAAGACTCATGGCGAGTCTTTCTTTGTTGCAGTCGTAAAACCTCAGAGCGGGACAATTATAGTAACTTGTACTGAATATCATCGCCGTCACACTCCTACGTTTTATGACAGCGCCTGTCACTAAAATTGGCGATAAGTATTTTTTTTAATTTTTTTTTTTATTTATTCCTTCTACGAACTATTATCCTGAATCCAACTGACCTGTGTCCTGGTCTCAATAAGCTCCAGCAGGTCCTGCCAGGTCTCCTTAAGGCCCTCTTTCCATTGCGCGATGGTGGCGTTATCACTGTGTCCCATAGCGATCATCTGGTCTGCGATACGTTCTGCGGTCGCCACGCGTTCCGAGCCAACTGCTTGTGTTTCGCGGGCGAATTCCTTGAAGCGCTCCCATAGTAGCTGAAATAGAGAATTGTTGTTAGTTAAGAAAGGTATGGTTTGCTCAATTTAAAGGCTACCTTAGAAAGACAGATATCTGCATGCAGTTTATTTGATAAGGCTATGAGGAGGGACAGTCTAATAAATTATTCATATATCAATTTACTATGGGACTAAGAATACCCAACTGCAGTGAATTTCACATTTTCATATGTAAAAAACGGAAAACTGCAATAGTTGCTATCATACAAAAAGCTCTAAAATTAATCACGCAATCTTAAATTATTCATGATTCACAAAAGACTGCTCTGACTTCTAATGTTCATTCACTTATTTTTTAAGTATTAGGTAAACTTAGCTGTTTCCTATTTGCACCTGTTTTTTTAGTTGAACCTTTAATCAAACTGTATAAAATACTCACAGTAACATGATCATAATCCTGTCCCAACTCTTGCGAGCTAGCAACAAGCTCCCTCTCGGTGATCCATTGCTCAAGGTCATCGACCTCGCGCGACAGTTGGAACAAACGCAGTGCCTCGTCGAGCTTGGCGCGACGCTCGCCCGCCAAGTCCTTCAGACCAGCGTATAGTTTGTCCACTTGAGATTGTTTAACCGAGATTTGTTCGCTGAAAAAATAATTTTTTTCATTAAAAATGCAAATAAATATCGAAATTATTTTTGCATAATATGATAGCTCAATTCTTGAGGAAGGTTAAAGGCTATGTAACATCACGCTACGACCCTTAGGAGCCGAGCAAAAAGGTAAAAATTCTGAAATGACGCTAAGCTAAAACAAAGTAATAGCGCGGGTGGGCGATGCGTTGCGAGATGCGACGCAGTGGGTCGGGGGCCACAAAGAAGCTAGTATTTAATGTTTATAATGAAGTAAGTTACCTGAGTGGATGTTCATCAGCAGTAAGATGTCGAACAGTCTCTCCCAACTGCCTGATAGTGTGCGCGTAATCATCTACAGCCTGTTCTAGAATCTCATGTTTCTTCATCAGGTTTTGTGCGGAGATCTCATCCTTTCCTCTATCTTCTACCATCATGTACAGTTCCTGTTCACTCATCCAGGCCTCAGCTTCGTTCGCGTCGAATAGGTACTGTTGTGCCTTCTCCCACTGGGACAGTTTGCTCTTGCGTTCATCGATGGCATCTGTGGAATAGAATTATTGTTAGAATACCCAGAAAGTTTAGGTACCGAAAAGTACAGAAAGGTTAGCAACGAAAATCAATTCTCGCTGTTACTTTTCATCATCGAAATTTACACAGAACTATTCGATTTACTACTATTTCTGTAAGTTTTTTGTAATGTCCTCAGTGGTTGGTATTGGCATTGTACATAATTCCCATTTTGAATTCCTAAAAATATAAATCGATACGCTAACTAATATAATAAGTGAGCGACTTTTTGTGATCCCCACATAATTACCATTTTGATTTCCTAAAAATATTAATCAATAAGCTAATATACTCGATCGTCTTTCGTTGCTGATTGTACCGGGAGATAAGTTCAGCATGACGTGATTTAATCAGTACTTTTTCCTTATTTGTTTTTTTGTGGTATCATGAAAAGGAAAAGAAACGCCGACTGGTAAATAACCATTGGAAAATTACTGAAATAAATGAAACAAAAACGTATGTCAAACTCACCCTTCAGTTCTCGCCACCTCGCGGTAAGTTCTTCAATAAGCTGCTTGAACTCGGGCGTGTCGTCATGTCCCTCATCAATCAGCTTCTGTCCGTTAGAGATCACAGTCAAGATCCTTGGCTCATGGTTGTCGGTCTCCGTCTTGAGGGACTGGTTCTTCTTCTGTAGCATTTGCACGTTGAATAGGGAGTTACCGTAGTCTGTGCTGGTTGCTAACGGCATTTTCTCGTGAACCCATAGTTTTTCGTCCTCAACGTCGCGACGGAATTGGAAGGCTTCCTTCTTCTTCGCCAAGTGACGCTGCCTATCCAACAACGGAGCCTTCAACTGTTCGAATCGTTGTTCCACAGACTTCTTCTTCTCCTTAATTTCATCCATCTTGTCGGGTACAGTCTTCTGCAAGTATTCAGCCTGAGTCTCCAGTTCGGTGACTTGTCTGGCTTTAACGGCCATCTGTGTCTCGATCATCTGTTGCTTCTGCATGAGAATGTTCACAGATGCCAGATCAGTGCCGGTGTCGGTATTCTCGATTTGTTTCTCGAGTTCGTTCATCCACGAGTCTATATCGTCGCAGGTCTGGTGTAGAAGAACCTCTCGGTTAGCGTCGAATAAGCGTTCGCCCTTGTCCTTTGTTGTGGTTTGCAGGTTTTCGAACTGATCTTGGAGTTCGGTCATCTTCGGGGAGATGACTTCGACGAATTCCGGTTTCTGCTTCATCAGTTCTTCAGCAGCGTTCTGCACAGCGAAGAGGCGTTCCTTGTTAGCCGCGATTTCTGCTTCGAATGCTTGATGGCGGGTCCACTTGGAGTGGATTGTTTTAGCGGAGCGGTATGTGTCATCCTGCGCGGTGACGTTCTTCTCTTGTACCCATTCTCCGAGTTCGTCGCAGTCCTGCAAGAACTGGTGTAGTTGTAGTTGGTCTTGTAATTTCTCCATTTGTTGGAGAGCCTTTTCGCGGTTGGCGTTGCGTCGTGCGTCGATGTTCTCGGCCTTGCGCTGTATCTTGTCGGCATCGAAGTGCCTCTCTTCGACCAGTCTGTTGGCGAACTGAACGACGGAGTTGATCTTGTCGTCGTTGGCTTCCATGGTGGTAAGGAAGGCTTCGTGTTCCTTGATCATGTTCTCGGCTTGTTCCAGGTTGGTCGGTGGCTCGGTCTTGCCTATCCTGTGAATGATATTCCTTGTTAATAGATGCACCAAGGATTGTACATACGTATATGCGATATGTTGTAATTATTTTTGTTTGTTCTCAAGAAAATAATAATGCTATACCTGTGCTCCTGGTGCGACAGCAGCACTTCAGCCTGCCTGGCATCTCTCTGCAACAGCTGCAGCTCGAGGCTCTGTGTGAGCAGCTGTTGTCTGTTCTCCCACATCTGTTGTAACTCGGCCCAGCCTTCGCGAAGAGCCTTTAGACGCTCGCGCAAGAACATGTACTGAGGATCGTCTTGTGTTGATGGCTCCTATGAGAAATTATAATTTGGATTAGAATAAACCAGGAAAATGGCAGGCATTTGAAATGGTTTATTAAGCACGTAAATAAGAATCGTTCGGCTAGATCCAACGAAAGGTGGATGTAAGAATTACCAGCCTAAACATGTCGCGATCATCAACCAAACTGGTGATAAAAACTGGCGTTAATGGTTCAATTTTTTACCCTTTTTAAATGTATGGGCTATACATTTAAAAAGGGTAAAAAATTATAAAATACATTATATTTCTAAGTCATTTTTAAAATGCAGAATCGATGTTTGGTCTTTATGTTCCGTCTACTCTCTCACGCAACATTTTGTACGATAATTTATGAGAAAATGCTCGGCTGAACCGCTTGTAATAAAAACTGGGTTTACGTACAGCTATCTCTGTATGAGAAAAGGCCTATACCAGTGGGACAATAATAGGTTGGTGTTATTATTATGATACATACGGCAGTGATCTTCTCTCCGTACTCCATCATCTTGGCATACTCGTCCCTGTAGTTGTCGATCTCCTCCTTGATGGTCTGGTGCTGAGACAACAGCTTCTCGGCCTCCGCCAGGTTCGAGGGCGTGTCTATAATAAAAATATTTGTTTAGTACTTTACGAGTTTTTATAACTTCAAAATATGTTGTGTGGGCTGACTATAGAAGTGTATGGGCAAAGATCGACATAAACCGTTCGTGATATTCTTAGGCTTGAATTCTAGACAGCTACTCGAGTTTCGTTCTAGTCGGCGTCAATTTTGATAATGTAAGTGTAGATTTGAGTTGAAATTAATATGGAATTGCCACTGACGTATTGTATTTCAGTGGAGATTCATCATTCATGCTTGAAATCATTCTAGAAATGTCCTTAGATTCTGAGGGGTCTTTAAAGCTGTTTAGATCGTATATCTCGTTTTAGATCGTATATACGATCTCTTGGATCTCTCAGTATTCTTCGTTTGCTGACCTACTGAGGTTTTTGCATACATTAGACAATGTTACTCACCCTCCGAAGCGACATCGGTCTGAGTCTTGGTGAGCCAGGCCTGGAAGTGGTCCACGGAACGCAAGAAGCGGTGTAAGTCACCCGCCTCTTCCAGCTTAGCATCGCGCTCTTTCAGCTAAGAGAAAAAAATATGATTAGCATGTAATAATGTGTTAGATTATGAGTCAGACGATTCAGATGTCTGACTAGTCTTATTAGCCACAAGGCTAGTAAGACATCCGAGTCGTCGAAACGATAGGACTTGCTGCACAAAATGCAGTAGTCTCCTTTCTAGGAGATACAAAGTTTATGGAGCGAGTACAAAGTTTATGTCATGTTGCGCTTATCAAGATAAGTAGTGGCCAAGTGCATTTTTTTTTTTTTGTTAGAAATCCATTTAGTTTTTCAAATTCACACAACACTTTAATGGAATTAAAGGTTTTCTGTAAAAGAGTTTCATTGTAAAAATGCTTTTAGTTTTTTTTATATGTTGCGCTAACCTCAAATAACTTTTGTATTTTTTTAATGACCAAATACTTGTAGATGTTTAATGTAATATCGAGTTGATACTAGTAATTTTACACAACTACATACCATATGCGTAAGCTGTTCCCAGTTATCGGTGATCGTGGTGACGCGGTCTCTGATGAGCTGCGCCTCCTCGGGATGGTCTCCCTCGATGGCGGAGGCCTCGCTCTCCAGTGAAGAGATCCGCGCTTGGATAGCTGCGAGGTCGCGCTCCATGCCTGATAGGCGACGCTGTAGGGTCATTACACCTGGGGAAGAGATGGGTAGGTATTAATAAACGGGTAATATTCGAGACGTTAGGCTACATGAGCATTCACGAGTAACAATAAATAATAAAAATTAAAATCAAGATATTTTTTTTTTATAATGAAGTTTCTTTTAGCTGGCTGCGGGAGTAAGGGCCAATCAAGAAAAAATCACAGTCAAAAAATTAACACTCCCTAGTGTGCCGCTCGAAACACAATAGAGCGTTCTAAGAAACTTCATTCCCTTCTCAGAGATCCCCTGAGACTAAAAAGTAGTGACTTTTTCTCGTTTCATTATAATTACAATGTTTGTCCATCGCACCGTGAACCGGACGTCAACGAGAACGAGATAACGACGCCGAAGTAGCGACACTACATCCATTTACTATGGCGGCGTAATCTCGTTTCTCGTTAACGTTCCGTCCCAACAAACGACCTTAGACGGACAAATGGGTCTTGGAGTGGAAATCCATAAAATGAAATTATGACTATTTTGTACCTATTGATATCACTTCACTTTGAAATAAAAAAATGAAAATAATTATTGAAAAACATCGTAAAACTATACAGTAAAATAAACAGACAACCGCGAACTGCATTAATCTTCGTAAGAACGTTGTTACATTAGTTATTTTTATTGACTTGTAACCGCATCATCTAGGAAACCAAAGACAACTCGTCCATTATGATCGTATTACATGACGATTGTCGCACCTTCGTTAAGTTTTATAATAACTATTATGGAACTATGTAACATCGATATGTGTGCGAGGACCTGAAAAAGTCTTAGCATGAACAGACTCATCAGATTACTGGCTACCAATATTTCGCAATATTCAAACTACTGAATATCAATCGGTTTTAATATTACGCAGTCCCTAAGTTTTTTTTTTTGGACTACATATTTTCAGGCGAAAACAAACCCTAAATAAAGACGCACTCCTTGATAGAGATAAATTTATTGCATAACTGTGTACAACAGTTCTTATTCGAAACTAAACTGTCTACAATGTCGGATGCAATAGCAAAAAAAAATTTTTTTTTTCATATTTACTCATTTTGCTGCTCACAGGGTTACATCGATTCCTTCATTTTTGTATTTTTTTTCTCTAAAATAAAGGGTACTAAATTCTCACCGTTGAGATCCATCTCCAAGTTGTCGGTCTGCTGCAGGATTCTCTTCTTGTCTTCGATCCAAGACACAGTCTCGCGGCACTCGATGTGGAACGTCTGTACTCCCTGGGCTGACTTCAGATCGTCCTTCTTTGATTCAGCCTGGGTTAAATTATATGAAGGTTAGTTTTTATTCTTACAGAGTATTGTGAAATGAAGATATGAAGTTGGTTCTTCAAAGTAATTTTTGAGGATTTTAAATATCATTCATCTGATGAAGTAAAACTGGAGTTCTATAATGTTATCTCATTTATGGGACGTAAAAAGAAACTACCCGCTTTGTAATGCTGTTGTGTAATTTTGTTACACGACGAGTTGATAATATCTACCAAAGGAATTATTTTGAAACGGCTAGTTTCTAATATCTAAATACATTGAATTTAGAATAGTTAAGGTCAGGGAAATTGAATGGACACAAACTGTAGGTCGAGAGTGACCACGGCAGCGCAGTATTCGTGCAGCTTCTCAGCACACGTCATCATGAAAACATCAGTTTGACAATTTGACTACAAAAAAGTAGTGTCCTCTGTACCTTCTCGCGCAGCTCGCTCCAGGCGCCGTTGAGCCTGGCCTGGCGCTCCTGGATGCGCGCCGCCTGCGGGTGCTCCACGTGGATCAGCTGGCGCGCCAGCTGGTTCACCACGGCCACGCGCGACGCGTTGGCGTTCATCTCCTTGTCAAATCCGTCGTATCTGTGGATAAAAAAATCACATTCATGACGTTGCATAACATAATGTGATGCCTTGAAATACCCAGAGAGTTTCATGGAGCGATATTTGACAGGATTAGGCCGCTACAAGCTTTTCATGAAATAAAAATTATGTTAAATAAAGTTAAATTAAATTAAATTACTTGAAAGTGTCGACATAAAAATTGCACTGATAACCTGGCGAAGGTCAGAGGAATCCTCTAAATGCCAAAAATACAGGACCGGTCGACATAACGATGCACGGAAGAGGCAATTCTTTTGTCTGAATGACTAAGGATGAAAGATAAGTGACCTGTGCTTCATAATCTCCACGTCGTCGATGTCCTTGGGCGGCAGCATGGTGTCGAGCATCCGGTCCTTCTCCGCGATCCACTGGTCGGCGGCGTCGGCCTCGGCCAGCAGCTTGAACAGCGACAGCGCGTCCAGCAGGCGCTGCTTGCGCAGGCGCGCCAGCTCGGCCAGCTCGGCGTGGCGCGCGTCGATGGCGCCCAGGCGCGCGCGCACCTCGGCGCTGTTGGCGTCCGACGGGCTCAGCTCTTGGGCCTGGGGATACACATTTACTCATTATTATCTATTGAAAGTCTCCTTGTCCCTTTTCCCAGCAGTGGAATAATGATGATAATGAAATTGTCAATAAAAATTATGATATTTAGTGTGTGGTCTACCCCAAAATTACGTATTTTCAGGAACTTCAGTGAGAAAAATCAATAATGTAGAGCAAGCAGGGCTCGGATAACGGTATATTTTTGGAAACGGTTTCATCTCAAAAACCTAAGGAACGATCTGTGTCAGTTACGTTCGAACGAAACGTTATTAAAATGTTTTAAAAAAAGAACAAAATTTAAATCGTTTTTACCATTTTTAACCGACTTCCCAAAAAGGAGGAGGTTATCAATTCGGTTGTATTTTTTTTGGATTAATCAATAGGAAACTCGCAACACAACCTTAATCAATACATAATCGGCAAGCGCATTGAAATCAGTGATGTAATGAAATGAAGATAAGGTACAATTTAACTAAACAAGTTCATGCTTGTCAGCACACGCACCATGCGCGGCTGCATCCTGCGAAATAAACCGGTTTTTGAAAACGTTCTCATTTCGTTTTCGCTCCGCACAAAATGTTGTACAAAGAAGAATGAGAAATGTTAGAAACGTTTCAAAAATGTTAAGATAAGATAAGATAATTTATTTTGCAAATACGGGTACAAGTCAAGGTGTTACATAATATAAATACAGAACAGCCATATTTTGCCAATTACAAGGCATGCAAAAGTATAGAGATTAGGTAAAAGTTAAAATTCATAGTTCCTAATAATACATAATAATATTCTAATTAATAATTCATTAATAAAAATAATCAGTCAATAATAAAATTAATGTCACAATTTCTAATAGTTATTTAAATACAATACTTAAAATAGTCAAACGACTTCTTTCTCCAATAAAAAATCTTCAACCCTATAATAAACTTTGTCTACTAAAAAATTTCTAAGCCTTTTTTTGAATAATGTCAAATTATAGTCCTTCCAACAGCTTGGTATTTTGTTATATATCACCGGTGCCATGCAGCAGACACTCTTGCACATCAGAGTAGTTCTAGCACTAGGGATACACAGACAACTATTATCACGCCTATTCCGTGGAAATACGTCAGCCATTCGTGCGAAGCGATCTGGGTTTAATTTTACGAACACTGCCATTTCCAAAATGTACAAACATGGTAGGGTTAATAATTTATATTGTTTAAAATATGGCACGCAGCTATCAGTACTTTGTAATTTAAAAATAGACCGTATGCATCTTTTTTGGGCCTTAAATGCAGTTTCTTTTTCTGTTGAGTTGCCCCAAAAGATAACTCCGTATCGCAAATGGCATTCAACTATACCATAGTACGCAGTAAGGCATGCATCCAGATTAGTAATAGCCGATAAGGTATATAATGCGTATGCCGATGAACTTAGTTTTTTACAAAGTAACTCAATGTGTTGTTTCCAGCCAAGTTTTTTATCTATTTCAAGTCCAAGAAATTTAGTACTAACTACCTCGTTAATTTTATTAGTGTTATATTGCACCTTGAGATTGTCCATATCAGTCATGCGTTGGTTAAATTGGATTATTTTTGTTTTATTTAAATTTATTCTTAAGTTATTTTCCTCTAACCATTTTATAATCAATTTTAACGAATTATTAATGTCACTTTGGTATGTGTCAACGCTTTTCGAAGGTATCGTCACGGTACTGTCATCTGCAAATAGAGTCAATGGTTGTTCAATCCACTCCGGTAAGTCATTAATATATATTATAAATAACAAGGGACCCAGCACACTACCCTGTGGTACCCCATATCTAACTTTTCGCACTTCTGATCTAAATATCTCGTCATGTTTATTAATTACATTTATCCTGTTGATTTCGGTTACTTGTCGTCTATTTTTTAAATAAGATTGAAAAAGTTCTAGAATATTACCCCGTATACCATAAGCTTCCAGTTTTATTAGTAGTGTAGGATGGTGGACGTAATCAAAGGCCTGCGTCATATCGCAAAAAATGGCGCAGACTGGGTTTCGTTTATCCACATTTTTTATGACATTATATACAAAATCATAAATCGCCATATTTATTGATTTTTTTGGTCTAAATCCTTTCTGTTGCTCACACAGAATATTATATTTCTCAAGGTAATTATATAGCTCTTTGTGAATATATTTTTCAAATATTTTTGAAATAATAGAAATCAGTGCGACTGGCCTATAATTTTCCACTAGCTCTCTGTTTTCCTTTTTAAATAAGGGTTTAACAATGGCAATTTTCAAAGCATCTGGGTATACGCCAGCAGCTATACTGAGATTAAGTATATAACTTAAATGGACACATAATTTCTTAGCTACGGATTTAATCACATTCGTGGAGATGCCATCGTAACCTACGCTTTTTGTGTTTTTCAGTGTCATAATTATTTTAATTATGTCATCTGGTACGCTTGGTGCCATGAACATCGACTTACATCTTGTATATATCTTACGTTGTGGGTTAGGCTGGCTACCGTCATTGATTAAGGGCTGTATTTTGTCAACAAAATAGTTGTTAAACGTATCAGAAATGTCCTTAGGATCTAATATATTATTGTTATTAGTTTTAATTTTATCAATTTGATGTTTGGGAGTATTGAATTTATTTCGGTTTATAATTTGCCACGTAGTTTTTGCCTTGTTTGTGGCTTTTTCAATTCTGTAGTTGTTTTGTGCCTTTTGTGTTAGATTTATTATTTTTTTATATAACTTAGAATAGTTGACCAACTTTATTTTATTGTCTCGGCTAGGGTTTAATCTCAATTGCCAAAGAAGGTTTCTTTTCTTCCTGCTACATAGTTTAACACCTTTTGACACCCATTTAGGTTTATTTATTACGTTTATTTTGACTCGAATAAGCGGGAAACACAAGTCATAAAACAACTTTAAAGCGTCGATAAATGCATTATAAGCTATATTAGGATCATTCGTATCATATATATCTGAGAAAGAAACATTTTGCATGCAGTGATTGAATTTAACTAAGTTTTCTTTACTATAATCTCTTCTTGTACTATACCAATAGTTTATGGCACACGCCTTTGTAACAGGACATTGAAGTAGCTGTGCTGTGTGATCCGACAATGCAAACTCTATTACTTCGCTTTTACATGCTTTACTAAAATTATGCGCAAAATTGTCTATGCATGTCCCGCTGGCCATGCGAGTCGGCTGTTTAAATACTAGTTGTAAATTGTAGCTTAATAGTAAACACTCAAATGTAGCAGAAAGTCTATTAGACTTTAGTAAATCTATGTTAAAGTCTCCTGCTATAATAATATTTTTCCCAGTTGTCTTAGATATCATTTGGAAAAGTTTCTCAAACTTATTTAAGCAATCATTATAATTATTTACATTTGGTACCCTATAAATACAGACAACAATTATCTTATAGCTTATAAGCTCAATGGCGCAACATTCAAAAATACCAGAAGTTGATAATTTACCAATTTTAGGCAGTTCTTTCCATTTGTGGCCATTTTTCACAAGAATACATGCTCCCCCTCTTTTTTTCCCTTTTCTGCAATAAGACGACGCTAAACTGTAATTGGGTACATACAATTGGCTCTCATAGCCTTCCATAATGAAATGTTCGGTGATGCATACTATATCAATACATATTTGATTATCAGTTAGTTGATTTAGACATACTGATAAATCATCAGATTTTTTCAACAAACTTGCTATATTTTGATGTAAGATATTAATATACTTATTCGAGAAAAAACAACTCTTTAACATTTGCATCTGAGTTGTTAGTGGTGTCAGTTATTAAAGGGAATAACTCCAGGTCAATTTTGATCCTATTCATTATATTTTTAAATATGAATTGTATTCCAGCTTTATTTAATATACCTGATTTATAAGAAAACATGTCAAATTCAAATGTTAGGTCATAATTAGTGTCAAAATAGTATGCGCAGTCATGATATTGGAGGTTCATATAAAGTAATTCATTAAACATCTCAACCTTATAGTTATATATAGGCGCTCCTCGTACATACGAAGGAGTGCATACTATAATATTTGTGTGGGTTATCTGCGCTAAGCTTCGGTTAATAACTTTTATTAAATCAATAAAATTATGACTATATTTAATGTCAGTGTCTCCAATCAAAATTATACAATAGTCATTCATATTGAAATCTCTTAATTTCGACTTTAAATTAGCTAATAGTTGTTTTATCTTAGAGTTTGGTAATGAGTAACTACAGAATTTAAATTCATTAGAGAAATTGTCTTCAATAGCTTCTAGTATACCTCTTTGTGTGCTATTACTTAATACACACAGATTCCTATATTTGGCTTCATTGAGTGTGCTCGTTCTTGGAGTTTTCTTATCAGGTGTTGAATTCTGCATTGGCGGCGTCAGTTTTGTATCATTGGGCGATATAGCTACATTTGATATCTGATTTTTAGTTACCAATGGGTTATTGTTATTCGTTACTTGTGCCTCCTCCAATTTATTCTTCACCCGTGTGCACCTGTTATCTCCAGCTAGTGAGGTTTGGTTTTTCTGCATCTTCTCACCAGAATTCTCCACCACCGGTGTGCATGTTATTTCTTCGATAGGTAGTTGACTGTGTTTTTCTGGAGTCATATACTGTAGGCATGCACTTTCTCTGTTACTGTCATGTAATTTATTTCTTTTATTTTTCCTACTTGAGGTTTTTGGGGAATTCTCTATGAAGTCTAGTTTTTTGTAGACATTTATAGTTCTCTGGCAATTTAACAGTTCGCATTTCAATTTACTATTTTCTTCATGTAATGCATCAATTTCGTTATTAGCAGACTGTAGTTCACCTGCCAGTTGATTGATTTGTGCTTTGAGCACTTCACAACATGAGTGGCTTACATCCAGGGATGTGCTTGGAAGACTTGTCATTGTTGAGTCCAGTATGTGAGAATTAGATAAATCAGTTAATGATTTGGATTGCTGTAGATTGGCAGTAGCCCTCTTTCTTTGGGTTATGTTGTTGTAAGAATCCATTCTAAAATGTGTCATTATTTTATTAAACCCTAAAATTATTTTTAAACTTCCCACTTTAGTAGAAAAAAATCCAGGCTTGCAACACTATGTAGTTTTCAATGCGCAAAATAGTATTCTCTGTTGACCTGGAATGTTTCTGTCAAGTTCCGCTACTCACAGCTAGATGGCGGTAGATTAATGCACGTATGCTAATTATGTGACATTCTGTCAAGTTTAAGACTGGAACGCGATCATCGGTTGACCAATGACAGCAATGTTATTGTTTTATTTTGAAAATTAACGTTCCCAATAGGTGCAATTTAGCATTTATATCACTTACTTGCGCGCTATTTATTGTAACAAACTTAGTTGAGATAACATTGGTTCACTCATAGTCTTTTTATATCACTTTTGTTACATTATTGTTGCTTTTTGTAAACAAACACTAAGTCGTCACTTTTTGCCAATTTTTTCAACACAAGGGTTCCAAAACTTCTGGATAACAGTGTCACTTGGCTATTAGTTATTTTTTTACAGTTTCACTTAATTATATTCACATACATACACTAAAAGTATTTTTTAAGATATTTTAGAACAAAGCGTTTCTATATTACGTCAAGCTTCGCACAGCGCCATCTAGCGAAAAAAAAGACTGTTGTTCTTTTAAATAACGTTTAGCCTAGCCCTGAGAGCAAGTAGAAAATAAAACTCTGTAATTACTCCAAAACTCGTAGTTTCTACATCAGTCTCAATCAAAATCTCATTCAACAAAATTATTTTATTATAATAAATACAAAAGTAATGCGTACCTGTTGTTTGAGCTGCTGAATGACGTTGGCGTAGTTCTTGAGTTCGTCGGTGACGTCCTTGTGTTTCTTCAGCAAACTCTGTACTTGTGCCTCGTCCACGCCGGTATCTTCGGATGATACCAACCTAGACAATAGAATACAAAATTAATTTACTATCTATTAAGGTCCCATTAGAATAGATGGACAAATTTTAATACAGCGTTCAGTACGTCTAACCAAAGATATCCAAGCAAAAAAAAAACACTGATTAAAGTGATTTTATTTTGACCTAAAATAATAAATGGCATTGGGTAACCAACATTTTTAGTGTATTTTTGTTAGCTGATTTATTTTTCTGGTAAGTATCTAATGCTTTTTACTTATTATTTTTTTTACCATTGTCCTTATTTTGGTGGTCTGAATGATTTCAAAAATGTTGTCCACCTATTTTAATGGGACCTTATATATATATAACGGATGTTGGTATATACGAGATTGATATACTCCAACACCGTTTGACCGATCACCATGGAAGTTGGCACATAATATATGTATTTTTTCGTGTAGAGGGTTTCTATCTGAATGTTTTTCGAACGGCACGCGGGCGGAGTCGCAGATAAAAACAAGTAGAATGTATGAGTAATTGACGAAACTTTATGTAAACCTTGTTTCTGACGGACAAGACTGTAAAAACCGACAGATATTATAATGATGAGATACCCGAAGGGTCGGTGACAGCTGCAAGAACGATATGGTCACCAACCTGCTCGCTGCAATGACTATACACGAGTAGGTAAATAGAACTTGTCCAAAGGAAACTGCTTGAGCAGTCATGACGGCACTGACCGGGTAACAGTACGGAAAATTGGTTCACTCGATAGTTTACAAGTCATGTTACTGTTCGTGACTGCTTTATTATGATGAATTCACTACTCGAGTTGCCCAAATATGAGATGTAACCTATCTTTCACGTCAGGCTATTTCTTATGCTGTAAAATTAATCATACCTTAGAGTATCCAACATCCAGTTGTCGATGTCATCAGCATCAGCGAACAGTTGGTGGTAGCGCACGGCCGCGTCCAGACGGTTCTTGCGGAGAGACACCATGTCCAGCAGGTGGTTCCATTGAGACAGGATATCGCGGAGACGGTCCTGTACACAGAAATATACAATATAACAGAAATATTTTTTTAAAGCCTTTTGGGGACTGAATTTAATAATTATAAAACTTTTTCACCATATGATAGAAATAGTCTCATCTTCAACAAAAACTTTTTGTGTTGTAAATTTTTACCCATTAGTCCATATCTTGAAAACTACGGAACCGATTTTGATGAAACTTGCACTGTTCCCTAAGTCGAACAAATGTAAGCCTTTAAATTGGTCACGATTCGATTAATCGTTTCAGAGAAATGCGTGGAGAAACTTAAATACTGAGGGGCTTAGTTTGTGAGCCTACATGCAAACATACATACAAAATGTTGTATATTTGTTATGAAGCCCTAATAGATGATCATATGTGAATATATTGCAGTTCCAATTATAAGTTTGTTAAAAAAGCTCACAATTCTTGGTGGTAGGACCTAAAATTCTAAATGGTTGGTGAGCTCATGACAAGAGTAAACAATTTACTGTGTTTCATCGTTTTACAGCCAGAGCGGTATGCTTGCATAAGTGTTGGTGTGATCCATTTTAGACCCTGTCTTCGCTTACCATTAGGTGTAACTAAGGTCAAAACGACCAAGAGAAACTTTTATCCAAAGTAAGTATTCTTTACCTGAATCCTATCAGCTCCAAAGTGTCCTTGAGAGATGAGTTCGTCTCCCACAGCGGCCACGCTCATCAGTTGTGGTTCGTGAGCTTGTACGTCGGCTTCCAAAGCCTTGTGTTTGGATATCAGCAAGTACACTGTAACACAAAATTATTGTTACATTTACAAGGTCTTTCAATAAAGACTGAATTATAGAACTCATAATAGTAGTGGGAATTCGAGGGTTTGTCAAATTCGGAACCTCCAAGATATTCATTTCATGTCACGCTGAGACGTGGTGGTATCGAATGTCGTTTTGTCATCGTGGTAATAATATTATTTTTGTGGAATCGAAATAACCAATTTCGATCGGTTCGCAAACTTTTGAATCTGTGGTAATCATTTATTGGAAAGACAAACATAGGGATTGAGACTCCAAAACAAATGACGTAATAGCGGGCGCAGCGGCGACACGGCGTCTGTATTTGACTTCCTCCCCTTTATTTCCATCATTACAACGCGCCAGGTTGGTGCAATAAAAACAGATTGATAATTGCCCCATTGTCAAGCGCCCATTATTACAGTAATTTGTGTAAAATGACTTAGACAAGTCATGCAATGTTACTGGCAAATAAATTACTTTAACGTAGTCTTTGTAACTGTCTTGGCCTTTGATTTATCAATTTGTAACTTGATGCATTTAGCATCAAGATGATTCATTCTTTTTGAAAATGTTAAACAGTGCATTATAATAATAGTTACCGGTAGTAAGATCATGTCCAATGTCATCAACGGAGACGATCTGTTCTTTCTCCTTGATCCAGTTCTCCTCGTCAGCCATGTCCCAGTAGAACTGCCACAGTTTGCGGCTGTCCTCCAGACGCTTTCTGTTACGAGAGAAAATATAAGGTGTGAGAAAACTAAATAGTTATGTGTGGTAGATTATAATAATAAGTCATTTGAAATTCAATGGGTTGTCGTGATGTTTGGGGGCGTTTCATATCTAATAAAGAATGACTTCTAGACAAGAAAATTATAATAGTAGCTAATTTAAAATTCACTGAGTTGCGGCAATGTTTGGGGTAGTTTCATACCCAGCAGTGGACGTCTTTCATTCAGGATAATATTAAAATTGTTAACAAATATCTATAATAGCCCTCCTCCTAATTTTTATGTTGTTATGCCCGACAGGGCCCACAATGCTCCAAAACGAATGTATGTCTTTATGTACCTACCACCTAAGTTCACATTGTGGAATGCAAATAAACGTATTGAGTATTGAGGAATAAAAACTTTACTTTCCAAAGCTTTTGCAGAATAATTTTGTCAATCTGTCAGTAAAGTGTGTTTCTAATGCCATAACAATGTCCTGCAATAGTCCAAGACCCCTCATTCGGTACTGAAAACGTCATTCAATGTGTCAGTTTTATTTTGCATCATACTACGATCAGACCAGTGCCCTACCCAATCGTTATATAATAGACAATAGTTTCTCCAAATCTTATTCCAATTTATTGCAGTTGGCGCAGAACGTATTTTTTTTTCGAAGCGTCTATATCTCAATGTTCACTTCCTATCTATATCATCTTTCACACAAATTCTATACTTAATTGTATGTAATGAAGTTACCTGCGCTCGACGGCGAGATGCACAAGTTCAGCATACGCATTCTCGAGCTGTTGTATGCGCTCCACGGTGATGGCGGGGTCGCATGGACGGTAGCCGCCTTCTTCTTGTTCCAAGAAGCGTTGGGATTGGCCCACTACCACCTGTAGGACAAAAGGGATAAATGTAGGTTTCGTTTTTGAATAATTGCTTGGTTGCGTAAGCTAATCGGTGAAGGAAAATATCGTAAGGAAACCGGCATGTCCTAGAACCAAACATTTATATGTTACATCTACCAACTCGCACTGGGTCCGCGTGGTGGATTACGGCCCACTCCCTCTCACAGAGAGGAAGGAAGAGGAAGATTATAAGCTGATTATATTGGAAGCTAATCAGGGCTACACGACACTACTATGTCACAAACTGACAAAACTTTTTCGACTGTCATTCAAGTTGGTAGCCTCATCTCAAATAAAGACGGTTAAATCCAGTTCGAAGTGTCGTTCAATTGGAGCATTTCACATATTTAATATTTAGGGAAATTGTCATTTAGCTTACTATTTCCTGTCTTCACGATAAAGCAGCTAGCAAAGGCAGTCATCTGACTACAACCGTTACCACTGTGTCCTGACGATGTTTGTCAACGGCACCTGAGGTTATTGTCCTCAATATAATTCTTCAATATATTATAAACACTAACCTTGACCCTCTCTCCCAGCACGTTGATATCGGCCTCGACCAGCGCGTGCTTCTGCAGCAGATCCTCGACGCCCATCAGATGCTTGCCGTAGTCGTCCGTCAGCAGACGCATCTTGATCTCTTCCATGGAGTCCAGGATGTATAGCATCTCCTGTGGGTGGACATATTGTGTTAATATTGAGAAAATTATCTGAACATCACCATATTTTGTATGAAGGTTTATGTTTAGTGTGTCGACATATTTTCTGTGCTTCTAACTACGCCAGAATGTATATTGTTGTTATAGTTTTCCTACGTAAGAGATCTCCTCTGTGCTGATCGTCTCATTACGCTTATGGCCAAGCATTTTGTATAGCCTGTTTGAAATGATAACCGCAGCGAAAGTAGAATCTCTGTTAATAAAACTTTAGCTTATATGTAAAGTTTAAAATTTCCACTCGAGCCACCGATCTTTTTATACTACAAGTACATAACAAAATAAAATGTATCATTTTGTAAAAGGGCGGAGACCTGGTGTCCTGAAATACAGGCCTAGAGCTGAGTTTAGGCACCAGTCTCCCACAAAATTAAAATGTTGTCTGACTCTGATACCATGAAATAAATGTATTTTGTAATATTGTGGTGAGAAAATAAATCTTATTATTATTACTGTTGGGCTTCTCAGAGATACATTGTTTCGTCAACATTGGCATTTGCGTTTTTCTAGTTGATCGCCACTGTAGACTTTGGCTTGTAGTTGTCAATAGTGTGTTTCATTACCTCCTTAGTAGAGGAGACCTTACATTCATCAGTGAATTCTATTAGACTATTGATAATAAATAAATCGAACCTGGAAGTTCTGCTGCAACTGCAGGGACAGCTCGAGCCTGGCGCGACGCGCTCGCAGCAGCTCCAACAAGTACGCCCACAGGCGCAACACGTTGTCGCGACGTGCGCACACACGCTCTATGTCGTGATACCTGAAGAGTTTCATTGGTTAGTGAAGGAAAAACAGGTGAAGGTTTATGGGTTATTTTGTTTGTGAGGCTAGAATAAGATACGTAGATATTTTGAAAAACGGAAATAAATGATGAAGCTACAGGATTCTCTAAAAAAAATTGTTATAGCTATGTAAAGTTGGACTAAAACAGCAACACAAAGAAAGATGTGAAATTCTATGGGGAGACCTTTAAGATAATGGAGCTCTTATGACAAAAAAGGTGTAACAAAGGTTTGCTTACATTCATTATTTACAAGCCAAAGACTATTTAAATAAATTTATCAAAAAATATGTAATAAATCATGTTGGTGACATAATATGTCATTACTTTCGTTTATATTAGAACTGGCCATAAGTCAAACAGTCTCAGTAACTAATTAAGTGTTCTGATGAAAAATAAAATGATATTTTATTAGTACCTCTCAGCCTGCAACTCGGAGCACACAGCAACAACGGCCTGCACGCGCTCCTCATAAGCGAAGATATCAGTTTCAATGGCCTCATGTTTCTTAGCCGCCGCCTCCACAGCCGCGAGGTCGAAACCGAAGTTATCCTGGCTGACCAGACGCTGGTTCTCAGACAGCCATGTCTCACGCATCTGTGCTTTGCGGTTGAATCTGAAAGTATAGAAAAATATTAGGAACGCCACATCACACATGTTGTCGCCAAAACTGTAGATAGAATTGGTCACAATTACCGATTGTTGTGTGATCTTTTTCCCGGGGTGACAGAAACCCAGTCAAATCAAATACGGATACAATGCAATAAAAAACAATGATTCTTTCAATTAACACAAGTGCATTACACGACTTGGGACCATTTGCAGGATATCTGATAAAGGAAGCAGCTAATGGTATGTAGCTAGAAAAGGTTTAGCTTTTTAGAAAGATATGAAACTGAGTTCCTTCAGAATATAAAATTAAAATAATATCTAGCAGCGCATGAACTGTAATGACGATAATACTCTAGTCATTTGTGTAATAAGAAATGAAATGTCAGAACAGCGCATTACGGCGAAAAACTTGAAAAGTTTTATTTTTTAGATTGTTTTAATTATTTTGTAATTAGGTAAAAGCGCTTTTACAATAATGCCATATTAAATGATGTGATTGTCGTGTGAGACCACATTTTTACGAATGAACATAACCGGTGTCAAAAAGTCTATGTCCTCACTGGCAAGCAAATAGTATTAACATGGCATGAGTTGTTCTCATATTTATCTTTTGTGCTGCTACGAGATAAGATTGGTCGAGAAAGCCATCGATACATCGACTGTCAAGCCATCGCCGATTGGTGATGTATATACGTCATACATCTTCGCAGGGTGCCTGGTAGCAACATCTAGTTGTTGAGTAGCCGAGGATCGAGTTAAATGGCGTTCGATTAGAAAGGCCTATTTCCAGCAGTGGACTGCTATTCGCTGTTGATGATAAAGCTACATACCTGGCAGCAAGCTGCTCCAGTTTCTCCTGTCTGATCAGCTCCTCTCTCAGAGCCAATTCCCTCTCGTGTTCGGACTTCTCAAGCCTCTCCCAAGCGCGGTTGATGTCATGGATCAACTTCCCTTCGCGCGGCGTGTACGGCTTCTGATTGGCCGCTCGCATGCGGGATTGTAAGGTGAAGAGAAGGACTTCCAAGTTGCCTTTTTCGACGAATCTGTGAACATAAAGATAAAAGTCTTCTTATGATTTTGTAAATAGAATAATATTATAACACGCCGGTTAATGCCGAAGGGTTAGGCAGAGGTGTGCCTATAGTACCCCCATTTCGCTAGATATGTTTAAGTCACATGTAATAGGGAGTCAGCCTATTGCCATCAACCGGGTACAAATCCAGACTCCGCTGCTGCTACTGACAAGTTCCTGATGAAAAAACCCAATAACACTCCAACTCAAAAGCATTATCTGGTGGAAATACTAGGGTTTTTAAAATGTGTTTAGGAAGTGGGTACAATTGATCTGTTTTTGTTATTCCAAAACTGTAAATAACAGACTGGTGCAGTGTGCATAAATCTATCAAATTATAAAATCATAACAATGAGCCTGCAACTTTGTAAAGCTCCTACAGACATTGTTTACTTTCTCGGAAATGAATGAATCGTGTAAGCAGTAAAATTAGAGCTGCTTATTTTTACTCCCACTTCATACTCTGTAATCTGGCATTGAGCCTGTCTGGCTCTATAGAAACTCTTCTGAAGAGAACTTTTTCGTTCGTTCAGTTTTATGTTTAACAGTTTACTTACTTGGGTGGTTTCTCCACAGTGCGATAGTTAGCGAACTGAATAAGTTGCTGACGAACGCCTTCGAGTGAGTTCGCGAATGTTCGGTCGCCGAGCGCTTCGATAGTACGCTCGATCCATTGCAGGAGATCGCTGAAACATAAATATAAAGTTAGTAACAAAGAAATAAAGGATGAGTCAGTATTAGTCTAGCCCTTAATAAGACGATACTGAACAAGATGCGGATTGCCTTACGAAGTTCTCAACCAGTCCAACCATAGTGTAGATAGAGATAACAGCTTATCTGCATTACATTTTCTATGGTTGACTTCCAACCTCACAAACCATTGAGGACCTTACAATAACCTATTTGTTGTTATTCAATTAGCTTATCTAACTACAGGTGCATATCGATTTTTTATGCGACGGGACTGATATCTGAACTAAGAGAAACAAGCTATCTGACTTTCGGGTTTAATAATAGCTCGTGTTGACCATCATGCATGATGTTGTTTTTCTTTAGCCTATTCTGACCCACAGCTCTGCAGTGTTATCATAATTTCAGCCGGAATCACCTAGTGCTGGGTATCCATCGGCCTCCCGTTTCTTCTGCCATACTTCACAGTGCATGTTTTTTCCCAAATAAATAATTAAATGAAGTGTGTTATTTTGCTCTCTTTTCTTATGCCACCTCAAAACAGCCTTATTTCCATCTCTCTCTGATAAAGCTGTGGTTATACAGACCTGGTAAGCGTCTCATACTCCTGCATCATCTTCTCATTCTCTATGGCGATGCCGACCACCTTGCCGATCCTCTTGCCCTGCACGGTCTCCTGCTTCATCTTGCTGAAGTAGTGGTAGTACGTCACCACGTAGGTGATGATTGACTTCTCGTCGGGGTGGTCGACGGCGATATCTGGGGAGGAAATTATGTTATTATGAAGGGTGTAATGCAACATAGAAATAGTGCAGTAGCAGTTCGGGGTCTGGACTTGTGCCCGGTTGATGGCAATAGGCTCGCCCCCAGGTCATGGGACTTAAACTTAAATGTGGGTGTATTATGGTTCCACCACTGCCTAACCCTTCGGGGATTGCAAGGGTGATGTTATGTTCTTGTTATGCTTCAAACTAAAGTGTACCCAAAACTGAGAGCACAAATGAGGAGGATAAAGAAATCTATGAATACGATCTTTAGCAGCTATCTAATTACGTAACATATTTTCTGTTTCATTTTGACAGTTCAACAACATTCATTGCGTTAGTTACGTTGTTGAGTAGTTTTTTTCGAACTTATGAAGCAATGGATTAGCAATCTGTTTCAAAAAGATACAGATTCTGATTGATCGTGTATTACGAATTTAGGGTACAGGTCTCAAAATGTGATCGCCACTGTGCCAAGTGGCTTCGATGAAGTTTCACAAGGTCAACGGTTTTACTGTAGTATATAACCAGATTCTGTGCTTCAATTTAAAAAAAAACTGTTACCTCTGTGTTAGTTTCGGTCTTTCTTCTCAGAGTAGTCGGATTGGAAATACCGAACTCATCTAGTTTTACAATATTATTTATTTTTGGCGTGTTAAAGTATTTTTTTTTTAACAAATTTACACATCATTTACTTCTTAGTTAGGGAACCAATTTTATTACATCCACATAGAGCAATAGCTAATCTACATATATCTGGTAGAATGAACTTCCATTACTTATTTAATTTTTATGGTGGTTGCGTAGCTTACCTTCAGCATCCAACAGCTTAGTAAGTCCAAGCTTGTCCTCAGCAACATTGAAGGCATTATTCAGGTTATGCATGGGATTGCTTCTATGCAACTTGTCAAACTGAATGAGGTCAGGCCTGTGCTTGTGAATGATGGCGTTGAACGCGAGCCCATCGCGCCACGAAGTCGTGAAGTTACGAACGTTCACGTTGTTGTAGCCAGCTGTCTTCATTTGACACCACAGGAGTAAGGCATCCTTGGCGGATTTAGTCTCTTTGTTGTCGGTTTCTTCGATTGTGATGTCTTGGATCTGTTAAAAGGAATACATATTTTAGGACAAGAACCATTTTTTTTTTTTTTTTTTTTTTAAACTTTGCCCCACACTAGGAATTTCTCCTGTATCGTGGGTGCGTTTACAAACATTTATACTCACATACACAAACAAGACCCGGAACCACTACTCAACAAATATCTGTTCGGTCATACAAATATTTGTTCCGTGCGGGAATCGAACCCGCGACACGCAGCGCAGCAGTCAATCGCTTAACCACTGCGCCAACCGTGCCGTCAAAACCATTAATGAACTAATGAACCTATATTCTATAGGCCACCTCTTTGGGCCACTACTGCTCTCTCTGGGTTACCACTGCTCTCACTGGGCCACCACTGCTCTCTCTCACTGGGCCACCACTGCTCTCGTTTGAAGATGGCAGAGACAGAATGATGTTTTGAATAAATGTTGAGTGTTAATCGTATTTAGTGATAGTGGTTCAAGTGTGCCTAATAGAATAAAAACTTCACATTCTCTTACGTCAACAAATCACCCTAAAAAGTTTGTACTTTGGAGGGTTTATTTTCGAGTAAAACTTACGTCAACAAATCACCCTAAAAAGTTTGTAGTTTGGAGGGTTTATTTTCGAGTAAAAATTAAGTGCGTTAAATGAGAGAAATCAATGTAGGTAATCCACTCATGTAGCTCAATTGGGTTAGAATTTCCTTCCCTATACGTATCTGTACAAATAAATTGAAACGGTAATTTAACCGTTGTCTGTGGTGTTGTATTAAACAGGGATAATACGTCAGTAATATGTACTATTATAAAATAAACGCATTCCATTTCCACGTAACCAGTGAAGTCTGAATTTGAGTGACTTGAAAAGAAACCGACAAGGTTGTGTAAATGAACATAGATATACAGGGTTACTGGTAATATGGCGGCAATTCATTAAGGGTATGTAGGAGAGGGAGGTCAACTCGCAACCAAATGACCCTTTATGACCTCTATGAAAACCATTTTCGAGTAATTTGACATTTCATATATTAAAATTAATGAAATAAAAGTATAAATTAAAGTCAAATTACTTTAAAATAGTTGACATTTGCATAGGAATCATAAGGGGTCATTTGGTTGTAAATGACCTCTCCTACATCCCCTTAATGGATTGCCGATATATGAACAACAACCCTGTATTATAAGTAAACTATTTCCTGAGATGCTTATAAGATCAACTATAATTTATGTAGTCTATCTTACCTAGACATAATGTTCTGACTAGTCGATATAAACTTTATAACAGAAATAATGTCTGGCTTCACTGCACTTGCTATTGGACCATGTCAGTTGGCGGCAGCAGCAAGATAATTAACTGAGTTTTTGTTGCTAGTCAAAGAATGTCAGGTCAGGGATAGGCAATAGTCGTCATCAATACTTGACGGTAAAGTAGCTTAGCGATCATAATTGCCTGTAGGTCACGGAAAGTTATAAGCATGTAGATTATGTTAGTGAGTATAGCTTGTCCACTCTAAAATGACGCGCCCCACTACCGCATTTACGCACACGGTAATGCGGATTTCTATAGGTAATGTGGTAGTGATGCGCGCCATTTCAGAGTGGACAAGCCTGTAGTATACCTGGTAGTTGATATATGGCACATTGAGTTTTAGTGAAAGTTAAGCTATGTAGAGGTTCGTTTCTGTCACACATAACCTACGTCCCTCAATTTTTTTTAACTCAATGTGTCATATTAACGCCTACAGTCTGTTCCAAAAGTATCAGATGAGAGTGTAAGCAAACCCTGTTCAGGTTAAATCTTAAGCAATCATTCACCAAAGAGAATTAAAAGAATCACACATTCATCTGTAATTTTATAAAGTTTCAACTTTATATCTCACCAGATTTCCAACAATTATTATCCAAATAACATGATTCAATTGTAATTGATAAATCATTGACGAAAATTTGGGTTTATAAAATCAACTACCACAATTTTTAAATGAAAAACATCTTCAACGTGATTTAAAAATTGGAATTTCGGGTGCGAAATAAAATAATCAAATCTAAGCACTCAATTTGTAAGGGCGCCATTACCTGATCCAATTGTTTACATTTTCATCAGATATTTTTCGAACAGACCATGGGTACTGTTGGTAGTGTTTATTACCTGGAAGCGCAAGATGATGGTCCATATAAGACCGAGACTGAGCCTGGGGTTGCCGTCGACGATGTCGTGAGAGCCCATGTTTTCTAAGTGCACGCGTTGTTCGCGCAGAAACTGCAACGCCTTATCCACGTTCTCCAAACAGTGGATACGCATCTTGCCTTTTGTTGGACGAGGCTGCAAACAGAAAGGATAAAGTCAGTACAGAAAATTTCCCAAATAAATTGCATTTTCAATTAAAACTATTATTCTAAGTGTTAGAAGTCGTTTCTAACCGTCTGGTAGACCAATAGCTAGTTCTGGTGCTACAGCGAAGTTCGTAGCATTCTTAGCAGCAATGGATTGGCTCCTGATCGGCTAAGGTGTTGTAAAGCAGAGTAGGCCTATTCTCAGCAGTGTGATTGCAGGCTGAATAGATAGATGGATAGCGTTTCTATAGTAAAAGTTTACATTTAAGCTACTTCTTACCTTAAACACAGAATAGTACAGAAGGCGCACTCCGCATTTTAGGTATGAAGCTACAAGTACGCGGCAGGCTCGTCTTGTCGGGCCAATTCAATGAGCGTAACGTAGGCAGAAGATATAAGCGATTACGCGATAGGAAGAGAGGCAACTTCTAGGTGACTATAAATGTACGCGCTGTGCAACCTGAATTGCACTTTATTGTGTATTAGCAAGTCGCTTTTTATTTAAACAATTTTGCAGTGTGAATCTTCTGTACTTATTCTATGCCTTAAACATACATTTTTATTTTATTACAAGACAGCTTACTACGAGGCGTAGGGAGTACGTGGTTTCTTACATGTGCATAAATCCGACGTGCTTACACAGTTATCTTTAGAAAAGCAAGTCCGATAATAATATCAGACATTAAAGGGTAAAACAAAATTTAATTTTATCAACACTTTTTATGCATACAAGCTAAGAGGGTACAAAATAACAGACTAATATATAACAGTTTCTCTTGTAACTTTGTTAGATAAATAGTTACGGGGCCAAGACCTATAAGGGAGAGTGCGTGACTTCAAGCAATGTTAACTATCAAATAGGACAGAGTAAACGATATAAAATCGCATTAAATAATGAAAGGTGACAGGCGCGTGATGTTTGTCACGACGGCTTCACTATGATAGGTACCATTAATCAGTGGGCATGGTTTTGCTCTGTGGTATGGAGTTTCGTTTTATTCGTGCGTCAAGCATTGATCTTCGACCGTTGGCTAGAGTTTAGGTCTATTGGACGTTCATTACAGTGAGTGGAATATAAAAGATCACTGAAATTATGACATGACCGTAAATAAATTCTGATACAAGTCTCCAACATGTAAAACTTGAAAAAGTCGGTGAATTTTAACCGTAGAAAGAACAATATTTTAGTAACGGAAATAGAAAGAGTACCTATCTAGTTCCAAAACATGTTTCAAGACCTGCAGTGTCCCTAGAGTGGGACGTCTGCATAGGTCGTAAATAACAGAACAGAGGACGATAAATAATGCAGTTTATTCTACACAGCGCAAGAAGCAAGTCAAGTACGTACAGTCAAGGGCAAAAATATGTTTACACTCAGCAAAAGCAAACTCAAATGTTATTTGAAAAGTTAAAAATAGCAAAAGTTTATGTGCGAAGATGATACACATAGGTACAGCAGCGGAAATTATGAGGTGTTGTGTGCCTATAAGCACACTCATAATTTTTATCAAAACTTAATGAGGAAATCATTGTTGAATTTGACAATTACACATTTCACACAAGTGTATCTGTATACATATATTTTTGTCCTTGACTGTACAAGAATATTCCAAATACATTTCGGCTTGGCCGCGTCGCCAAAGTCTGGATAAAGTCCGGTTCTACAGGTCGAAGCTGGCCATTGTTTGCTTTTTATACAACTTACAACGTCTACGTATAAGAACTTGAATTTGAAACTTGAACACAATGAGAGGAACTCAATGACTTCGGCTGTTTTGTTTACGGGTGACCGCTTTGAGAAGTAATTTAGGTAAAGATTTGAACAAAATAATTACAAGAGTGACCTGAATTTTAGCTGATGACATGATTTAATTCTCACGTAATGAAATATATCTGACGGCTGAAGGTTTTCATAAGCTACAACTATTCATACTGTCAGGTTAGGTAGTAATACCTACTAAAAAACAAAGTACTTAAAGTAAATACACTACATTATCAGAAGTAGATTAATGTCCCTGTACTAGTTTTCTACTTTCTTTATAGGTTCACACAGCCCATAAGATGAGATTAATGAAGACATGAAAATGTTGTAAATAGGGCTTGGCAGCTTATCGTAACTTTTATAGGCAGTTTCATAAAAAGCGTTTATGAAATTTATGATTAAAAATTCTCGTTGAAAGCGATATTGAACTCGTGTTTTGATATGAGTTTGTGAGTGCAGTATGCACTGTAGAAGCAATATCACTCATTCGTTAAGTTTAATTTAGAATAATGGTACTTTTCATGGCACTCATATCGGAATATGAACTAACCCATTGTTTTTGCCAGGACAAACAAAACAAAATACAGCCAAGGAAATTTCTTGTTAATCAAATTGACATACAACGTCAATTTGCCATGTATATACAAGGTCCCATTAAAATAGATGGACAAATTTTAACATAGCGTTCAGTACGTCTAACCAAAGATATCCAAGCAAAAAAAAACACTGATTAAAGTGATTTTATTTTGACATAAAATAATAAATGGCATTGGGTAACCAACATTTTTAGTGTATTTTCGTTAGCTAATTTATTTTTCTTGTAAGTACGTTTTTCTTATTATTTTTTTACCATTGTCCTTATTTTAGTGGTCTGAATGATGTCTAAAAGTTTGTCCATCTATTTTAATGGGACCGTATATAACCATTTCATATAACTGTCAAAGAATGACAGTTGTGATTTAAATATACGGACAATGTAAGTTGGTATTTAATTTGCTAAACAATTAATTGGCTTGAGTTTATATAGGTTTTGTATTTACTTTTTGCGATTATTTTGTTTTCAGTAGGCACCCAACTTATTGTATTGTAGGTGTAGTTCCAGAATTCATAACAGAGTGCTCAAACAAATTTTTGTTGCGCACTAGAAACTCTTGGCATTTGTAATCGGGATCATAAAAAGAACAAAACATGCTTTGTACCTTATAAGTTATAACATAACAGTACTGTACTTAGCCCACAGAAAATACAATAGGCAATAATTATTTTAACACGTATGAACAGTAGGTACTCGAGGCAAAAGATTTAAGCTCATAGTGGGAGTAATGACACCAATTAAGACTCGTTAGCGCTTTAGTGGGTGGGTTTGTAACTACCACCTCTGTAAATTACACGAGGGAGGAACCTGGGTCGTATTATCATAGAACTTTAAACGAGAAAAGTTAATTTCTCTCAAAACTACCATATGCTATACTATGAAATAGCTAACAAACTAGCTAATCAGCTAGCTAGCCAATTAATTATTATTTTTAATCGTGCTTTTGTATGTTGTGTTGTCTTTTGTGTGCACTAAATAAACAATTTATCTATCTATATAAATGAGCAATTTGTATATATATATTTGTAATCACGTTCTCGAAAACGGCTCGAACGATTTTGATGAAAGTAATACTTATAAGGGGCGAAAAAACATTCTCAACGTCTCATTTTCGTTTTCTCTATTTTCGACCAGGTCCTAACTATAATACAGCAAGAAAAGAAAAAATTAAATAGGTACCCCAAGTAAGAAACATACTCGCACCTTTTCGGGCACCTTTTATTGTAATGATAACGAAAACATTACTTCTTGTGTTTATGGGTACAGCTCGATTCAAACTCGGAACAAGAGACGAGTCGCTGCGCAGTAACGAATTCATGTGTCAGCGGGCGTGAAGGGTGGGGGGGTACTGCGCAGCGAGTGGCTAACTTCTGAGCCGCCATTAAGAGGGAACAAGGCCTGCGAGGAAGTTGAAGAATAGGTATTTGAAGAAACTATTGCCGTCGTGTTACCTCAAGTCTGCCCCCGTAAGTGCGATAGGGACAGCTGTAGCACAGACCGATTATATCACAAAAAAAATGACGAAATCGACGTTTCGCATTCCCCTTTTTTCTCCTCGAAATCTGAGCCGATTCAATTATTTTTTACATTTAAATTTAACGAAAGAGTATGTCTAGGTTCCTATCATTTTCTTTTATGTTAAAAACTTTTCGAATTTGTCTGGTAGTCCTCTAGGACTACCAGACAAATTCGAAAAAAAGAATTTATAAAATCAAAGTCTGCTGTAGACACGTCAAAAAAACAGCCGAACTGATAACCTCCTCCTTTTTGGGAAGTCGGTTAAAAAAAGGAAATAATAGTGACGTGTCTACAGCAGACTTTGATTTTATGAAAAATGATTGCTCTAGAGGCATTATTCAGGAAGAAAAAAGGGGAATACATTTGTATAGAGATTCACAGGCCCTGTTCCCTCTTAAGTTTGAATCGAACTTTACTGTACTAGCAACAGTTACCATCCGCGTCCGACTAGACGTGCTAATCATGGCTAGAAGTGACGCTAACGCAATTAGAACTGGTAGGTAGACACTGATTGGGATTCAAAGAGAAACTGTAGATGGTAATGTTGGTCAGTAACTGCGATTTTACTAGTAATACGCTAATAAAGCTAGACGGCCAATTCCCATCATTAAAAACATGCAAAATCTAGTCGCATTCTCATCTCAGCCAATGTCAAAAACATGTCAAAATTTTTGGTAAATTAGGTGTTTTTGGCAGATGGCGACTGTGATTAGAATGCGAACGTTCTTAAACATACGGAAATTGCCCCTCTGATACTGTCAAGCTAATTGAATATGTTTGCTAGTGCAACTCTGTCGTCTAATACTTCAAAGCTTAAAAGCCTTATTAAAGTACAACCAGCGCTGTGGATCTGTCTCGCTTAGTGTCACAACATTATGCTGAGCGACGGCCGGTTTGCGTGGAGGTGACGCATATTTTCTACCAACTTGTTTTTTTGTCGTTGTCTTTCTTTATGCGTCACTTTTAGTTGTTTTCAGAAAGTTTCAATTCACGGAATTTTAGGTAAGATACCCACCAATCTCTCTCCAGAGAGCACTTCGAGCAACTTGATGAGTTGCTTGCCATCCCGCATGTCGACGTACAGGTCGCCGATACGGCACCCGACGCGCACCAAGTGAGAGTTCACCCATTTTTGAAAAGTTTTCTTCTGCACGCTTTCTCGTTCGTCTGTCAAGGAATAACATTTGTTAGTTCTACATACATTACGAATTTATACAGAACATAATTTAAGTATGGGATGTCATTAAATATGATGTGGACCCAGAATCGTCTCTTGGGGAACTCCCTAAGAAGCCTTAACAAATAGAGCTAGAAACAGAACTGAAATTACATTATTTTGAGGCATGACCCATAAAAGTCACTTGGGATATACGACTCGAAAACATACTAGTATAGTATTTTCTGTAAGCAAAATTCTCTAAAAGACGGACCTGGAAACCAAAAGTAATGCACATAACAAACACTCATACAAATTAGAAGAAAAACGATAAAAACAAAGTAGGGAATGTTAACACATTAACCGCCAGTGGGGACGACCGCGCAGCGGCGACCAGATAGCTGGCTTCGCGGACCGAGTCTTCAGGAGTGGAGGCTCCAGCCCGTCCGGGTCAGGCGACGACATCGTAATAATTCACACAACAATACTCCAATAAGGTGTTGGGTTCGGAATATAATATGTGTAATTCGAGATATGGATCAGATTGCTATTCGCACGCTTCAGAGCGGAAAGTACAGTCCTAGATGTGCAGGGTGTTGTACTGCAGTATCAAAGGTTTTTAATTAAAATGTGCATAATCTCCGCATCTTTATCGGTGCATCGATTTACATATTTCAGTTAAGGTCGGTGGTCACTCCCTAAAAATGAGGTAATCCCCTCATTGAATTCATCGGGTAAAACCGTTTTATGATTGGCATGGAAACGCCCAATCCTCAATAATCTTACAAAATTATCGTTATCGACACATTTAAAAGGAATTTCATCAAATAAATCCCCCTTAAAATAATTTTGCATGAAACAATTGCTGAAGCTACTAAAACAAATATAGATTCATAAGGAAAATGAAGTAGGAAATTCGGAATTTTACTACACAATAATGATGTTATTTTCAGAAAGAGGTATTCAAAAATACTTCAATTTCAGGGGAATTAAAAATGCACCACCACCACTTATCTGTCATCCGATGAAGGAGAAAACAAAATCCAAAATGATGCAATCCATAAAAGGCACAACACTGAGACACTGATAACACAGCACTACAAACCTCGGAGCTCATTCACGACCTTGTCGTAATACACTTCTAAACCGGGCACTTCAATATCTACTCCTTTTTTTATCAGCTCATACCCCTCGGTGGATGTCATGTCGCCAGCGACGAGCGGCGACTGAACCAACGTACCAGGCAAAAGACGAGAAGAATTAGAGCGACAAAATTCAACTAACACTGGACAAGGATATTCGATATCGCTGAACCAGATGTCGACAACTCAGGGCAGGTTTTAATTTATTGGCAAATTCGATACACTGTTGAGTACTACACATTTGTGTTAACAACTGAATCTGTATGGCACATAATCAATTTTTAACAAATATTGCCCAGGTAACGGCGAAAACGGTAAATTGTGATTGGTTCAGCGAGAAGATTCGGTTGAAGTAACAGATAACACTTTTCATCAATCGATAAGCGTGAGGTATCGAAGACTATCTGATAGTTCACTGAACGTTGTTTGGACATGTGTAATTTTATTTTACGCAATTTGACAAATTCTGACCAATGGTTTGATACCCCGGTGTTCTATACGGAAAAACGGATGCTGCGGTTTGCGATGTCCGATAAGCTGCTGCATGGTGTTATGAAATATAGGTACTACAAACAATGGATGATACAGCTTATATAATAAAATATTAATAATGTGTCAAGGTTCCGACCTCTGAGGTGCTATCTAAAACTATAATTATCCTACATTTTTAGATAAGTCTATTTGCATCCTCGGGTCATCGAACGTTTGGCTACTTTAAAGTAACATTGTTTTCTTAGGGCATTAGTTTTCTTTAATTAAAATAATATATTAGGTCTTTACCTATGAAATTGCCGTTCTGCAGTACTGGCCATTTCAAATCAAAATAATTTTTGTTTGGCTAAGAATTTTAATTTCCAAAAGTAGTCATTTGTTTATTGATTAGTGTTACATTTTCATCGCATTTCAATCTTTTTCAATACCCGAGAGGCAGTACAAAATGCCTTTGAAGAATTTATTGCCTCCCGTCCAGCTGATTTCTTTAAGAAGGGCATCAATAAACTGCCACTGCGTTGGCAAAGATGCATTGATTGCATGGGTGATTACTTCGATTAATACAAATAAAAAATACATGATAAAAATTCGTTTAAATTTTTTCATACAAATCGGCAATTTCATAGGTACAGACCTATTATTCTTTATCGTAGCATTAGCCCTAGTTTCAGTTCCCATATCATAGCAATCAGCTCAAATCTTATCGATAAGTGTACCGACACATATTCCAATAAGAACGTCTTTGCTTGATACTTGTAAGTAATTAATTTCTAAACTACTAGATAAATAATTATCAACTTCGCTTAAGATATTCATGGAAAATGTCATCATTATTCAACAACTTCTGGAAGTCCACTGCAGAACCAAAGCCGTACTTGGAAAGGACGATATACCTACATACTCTTCAATAGAGCTATTGTTGAAAACTTAAGTGTTGCCATTTTTCTTTCACATGTAAGAAAAGAGTGCCATTATGGGCTAGCTAAAAGCTGTGTAGACAAAAGACTTCCCGTGTCATGTCAGGCGGGAGATTTCTACTGTTGAGTACAACACCTACGCAAAGCGATGGGGTGGATGAAAGGCCACCTTTGCTATTCATAGACGGGTACCACACAAAAAGGTTTGTTTTAGGGTAGTTTTTCACTGGCAGTTAGGTAAAAGGTATTTGGTGAAGGTTAGACAATTTTGGTAAAGGTCTCGACTAAGTAGGATGCAAAGCACTAAGAATAGAGATGAAGTTGTCAATCAACAAGTTTAGTGTAAGCTTTAGCCGAATGAAACAGTTAGCGGAAATCCGTCATCGGCGAAATTGTGGATACAAAAAGATTGATGATGATTGGGCCCCAAAAGAGTTATTAGAGAAATAAGTTTTGTATGAGGATACTTACAAATCAAGCTAGAAAAAAGCGAAGTATGTAAACCAACAAGAATGACGAAGATTGTATTTATGGCAGTTCCTATATCTTTTGGAGATTGTAATAAGGGCAGTGCGGTCTTTAGGGCAGTACATAGATCTTTTGTAGATTGACTTTAGGCCTATGAAGGAGTTTGCAATCGATATCTCACCTGCTAACGCCTTAATGCGCGATCGTTCGAATAGCCTCGACGACGAATTGCCGCCATCGTACTCGAACTCGTCGATGATTTCCTGGCCGTGGCCGATGGACGGGTCCCAGCGGGACACCGATATGTCGGTCGTCATCGCGACCAACCTCTACCTCGCCGCCACGCTCAACTATCTGGAAAGATGAGAAGACATTCGTTAGCGACGGTTACTATAGCACAGATATATGCATCATTTTGAAGAGACGATAGGCAACATTGCATCATTCCATAAAATTTGCCGTCGCATCGGTCGTTTATCCGAAAGGAGAATACGCGGTCTCTAGTCACGCATCATCCAATGGAAATAGCCGTTAACTTACGAGCCAAACTGGTTTTTGATAAAGTTGTAACAGTGACAGGTAATAATAAAGATACGAGTATTATGAAATAACTACGTTTGCAGGATTATTGTGTCGAACCACCCTAAGCCAGTGACCGGTGACAATGTCAGCGTTGCGAGTTGGTTGGTTTTCCGATCACCAACCCGCTTACCTAGCGCTAACATTGACTTATATCCTTTTTGGCTCTCATCCAACCATATCAAATAACGGCTAATAAGCTAAAAGTTATACGCGAATAGAAAATAATGAGTCAGTAATTGAGTGAGATCAGTATTCATGTTTTAAATCCCCTGTATTAAACGGCTTTATATAGATCGCTGTAGTCTAGTAAATAGTCAATCGTTGTTAATCATAATATTAATAGTATGTGTTCTGTTAGTTTACTTATAATATACATATAGGCAACCATAGGGACATAAGTTTTTACCACAGACACAAATGATAATCTTGATAATGACAAGGGATACCAAATATAGACTAATGGACCTTGAATTGTGAGTCAGTCAGTATATGTTAAATAAAAGATGACCGTTTCAAGTTTGTTGCATAATGTTTATTCAAATGCAACCAACTTAACTTAATCCAAAGCGTTTATATTCAATTCATTAATTGTATAAAATTTGAAACGGTACAAATTTTGATTCAAGTCCTTGAAACTATGGTTTTCTGCTTTCTTTGTCAAAAGCGAAAAAATAAGTTTTGAAACAATTAATTAAATCTTTTAAGTTACCTTGAATTTTCCGAATAATAACCGTAAAGTCACCACTACCAATAGGAACACGATTTCACCAAAAACACCGCTAAGTATACAAATTGCATACACAATACAAAGACAGAGTGTTCTATAATATTTTTGTTATTCCAAATGACATCACGCTGCCGGCCGGTGATAAGATTAGATAACCGCTTTCAAGACTAATAGCCACACCTAAGTGGCTGAACCAAGTCGATGTGACATTTTATTTGAATTAGATCAAATAAACAAGCAGGTACATTATAAAGACGACAAGTTATGAAGACTACCTTAGATAAGAAGCAGTATTACGTCCTAAACACAAAATGCGTTAGTTAGACACAGAACATTAATTATGACATAGTGCAGCTAATATCCTCAGAAGTTACTTCTCTTAGCACACACAAGTGTGAGGAATTTGCAACAGAACAGGTTTCTAAATTAAAGCGTTGACGTTATACAACAGGATCAATAATGTGAGGTTACGTAACTTGTGACTCATTTACGCTCCAACAATCGCAACAATTCAGATTTCTTGAAAAGCCTCCTCATACACCAAATTTGTAAATTGTAGTTCATGGATGATATTATTCACAAAGGTTACAATTAGATGTTAACCTTCATAAATTGAAGATAATTTAAGTGCTTCTACTTTTTATTCGTCATAATAGTTGATAGCGGTGTCTGAATAACGTAGATGTACTACGGCTGCGATACACTGTTCAATGGTCAAGAAATGTGGCATGAAATGAAGGCCGTTAATAGAAGTAATAACTGATAGCTATAAAAAGGCGACTGATCTTGCTATTAAAAGTTTACGAGTGTTATTCGAGAAGCCGGTAAATGATTTGTTCACGTTATTTGGTAATATGGGTATAATTCAGTCGGGCAGTGAGGTTGACCTTCTCGCATAATGGCTCGGTTAACGAAGGTCCGTCGAGCAGACAGCCACAATAGAAATCTATGTCGTTGCCTATATCCACATGAATTACGTACGCTCAGGCCTCTTGTGTTATCATGACGGCATGCTTATCTTTCAAGAGAGTATAATATTAATGCAAAATAAAATGGCGGTCTATGTCGATCATTTGATATAGTTATTGTGCTTTACGAGGATTTTTTATGATGCAAAGAATACCTCTCCTACTCATCATTCATCAGAATTATGTTCCTAATGTTTCATGTTCCTTATGTTTTGGTCCCTGTTATTAATACCTCGTTTTGTGAATGGCTACAATGGCTCTTTACTTCTTATATTCCCAACCCAACGAGCACAGCATTTGAGACAGTCGTCACTTCGATAAAACAAAGCCAACAATTCACACAAGTTTTTGTTATAAACGCAACTGTGTCTGTGAATAAACAATGGTACACAGACATGTCATAATCTCATGTGAAATCAGTTAAGATTCTGGGACATGAACGAAAATACTAAAGTAAATACCTATGCGAAACTCTTATCACAGTCATATAATCAGTCTAAATTAGGCAGACTGTACTGAACTACACCGAAGTAAAAATCAGAACATATTATTTTATAGAACGTATTTCAGTGCTACAAAAAAATATACAACTGTTGAGATATCATTCACGATAAAGTTGTTTGCGTAGCTATAAAAACCTAACTTTTGGTTTGGAATGCTAGTTTCCAAAACTACAGTTAAGTTAAATCGTTGATTTAAAATTCAATCAATAGCAAGTCTACAAGATTTCTGGAAAAATGCTAAACAGTAGTACCACTGGGTATCAACAACAATATACCATTACAACATAACTGCTTGGGGTTTCGCACTTTCCATCACGTACCAGATCCGTCACGAAGTCCTATTTACATAATTAGCATTCTATTTATAACTAACACCCATTCACATGACGCCATTTACCTACATTCAGTTAATAAGGACGATTAGATGCGAAGCATTTACATCAAGGAGAAACGAAATGATCAGGATAATGATATTCATGGAAAATCGAGGGCTGGAGTGAACATCAAAGTACTGAAGCTGGATTAAATTTCATAAAATATTCACCCCTTTGCATGTTTTCTCATCAACTTTAACTTTGGATGTACTAGAGACTTAACTTGGTATGAATGTGTTTTTCTAGGTTGATGTAGCATAATTAGAATTTCAATGTCATTGAAGACAAAAACTTTGAAATCGTACAGCTCAAACGATACCGGTTTTGTCAATGTATATTATCAATGGCACGTTAACTGCATTTTAATGACCTTCCCGGCAGGCAACACCTTATCATAAATGACTAGCTGCTCAAGATGGCGGCTGAGCGATCTTTCTTCATCATTTGTCAGTCGGAATACAAGCATTGCCGAAAATCGGTTTTTATTGGACATAATGATTTTATGGGATTTATTAGAGCAATAGTCAACCTGCTGTTCAAAATCAAGGACTGGTGATTGGCACTGGCACGCCATTGTTTTCTGGCACACATGGTGGATGACGAAATATCTCTCAACTTAAGTTTTAATAAGAAAAATTCAATTCTTCTTTTTTTTCATAGTGTGATAATATATACATAGTTCATATCTGAGCTGTTGGTCGATCACGCTGGAAATTGTCTCTTAATTTGCTTCTGTCTCAAACCTTTTTTTTTTTGGTGGGATATTATCAAATAACTTCTCCCGCTCGGGAGGGCGTGTCAGACTGTTACTGACTAAAACCCACCCGTGTTTCTTCAGTTGCCTATACGTTGCCAGGGGCCACGGTATCCCTTTCGGACTTTCCCGCAACCCCCGCAGGCTCTGTCTCACCCCTGATACGCTTTCGCCTCATTCCATAAACATGACTGTGTAGGATAAAATGTATCCATTGAATAATTCTGTTCCATACAAGCAGCAGACGAGTGTCACGCGTGATTGACGAACGATTATGATTGAATTCCAACGATCACTGTGGAGGCTGGAACTCAACAACGACAATCGCTGAATATATTTTTCGTCTGGCAACTTGTTTTAGACATGGTTTTAAATAGGTAGTTGTATAAATTGAGGAGCTAATAAAAGAGTAAATAAAACGAATTAAAATCCTACCAATAGTTTTATCTATAGATACGACATAGTGTCGGTATCATTACATAAACTTAGATTAAGCGCTAGCACGAATCAAAGAAGCAACAAAAGTCGAACAAAGCAAGTGTATCGAATAGGCAAGTCGGCGCGGTCGATGACCTCGGAAAGCAGACATGGCGTCGTCGATACACCATAGCACACAGCACACCATAGCATGCCATTACAGTCATGGAACAACGTTAATAGCGGCTATTAAGTCACAAAGAAAATTATTTCATTTTTACTTGATACTAGGTCTTCAGAGATTCAACAGATTCAACTCAAGAAGGAAAGAAAATACGTTTATTTGCGGTAAACATGACGCAAAGAAAAAACACAAACACAAAAAATAACAAGTTGGGTTACTACTTATTAATCCCATGAACAATCAGAAAGAAATACCAAAAAGGCTGTCCAAAAGTTAAAATAAACTATTCAGAACTAAACAAAATTAAATATAAAACATCAAGCACGGGCTTCAACGAATATATTACGCTATATATTATGTTAACCTTTGATATTTAGTCGTTCCTCGACGATTTAGGGCGTTGTCTACCCTTGAACTCCTCTACACACCTAAACTATAGCGCACTTATGAACCCAGCCTTAAAGGTCGGAATCGTAGCACGTTACAGCGAATTACTTAGGAGTAGAGTCAACAGAGGACTTAAGTAATATTGCTTTAGATTAGATTGCAGCATAAAAAGGGATTGGTCGTCGTACCAAATGAACTTCTTCTAAGGTAAACGATACCAGAAACAAATGAAGTTTCGAAGAGGTTTGCAATCTGAAGTTGAATTAAATTTTCTTTCGTGTTAAGTTGACCAAAATCACAACATCACACGTTACTGCTGAAGTGCTGACTATCTAAAGGCCCGGGAAATTTTTTGACCAAAACAAGCAGTCCACTTACAGCATCAACTTTTGCAAAAAAAAAACATCAAGTCAAGTACTGTCACGCTTCTTATCTTGAGTCATAAAGAGCGTGGTGAAATGGCGAGACACTAAGACAGTAACAAATAGCCCAGGTACTGGCATCGACCCTCCCCCAATGTTTACCGCGTCTGGTAAATTACTAGACGACACGCAATCTGCACTGCGAGGGGACACGCAGTGCCGTCATACATTCATAAGTGGACGAACCGCTTTGGGCGGCGGATATCCTAATTCCTGTGTCAGTTTGGAATAGCATGCTTAAAGACTTCCATTAAATTGCAAGTCGTTTAAGAGCTGTTATAGATACCTATGAAGCCGGACACGCTCCAATGTTGAACAGTATGAATAAGAAAAGCAACGACTGCTAGTTGCATATGTAAAAGAAAGATAAAACAGTTGCTTATGATAAAATGTGAATTTCTGAATCAAAAGCATATTTTAAAAGTTGGCAAGCAAGTATTTGTGTACGTCTTGTAGACGTCTGCAACTTCTTTAATTTATTTGGGTATTTCATGATCTGACGATTCAAAGTTCAAACCAAACGGCAGCAACGTTGAATAGAGTTCACAACAGAATTTCAAGCGGTATTAAATTAGGGTTTTAATAATTTTCATTCCAAACAGTAGCCTAACAAACTTCTTTAATTATAATTTACATTATTTTATAATTTGAAGTAGCCACAATGTCGATCTAATAAAATACTACGGTAAAATTCATAGCCGTCAGTTTACTACCTGTCTTCAGAAACATGTAGTAACTACAACATCTAATAAATTCACTGTAACATCTTAGAAGTTACGACTTCCTCTAGCAGGCACTAACATACAAAGTAAAAAGTACTGAAATGGCACGCAATTTACAAGTAATTACGTACTGCTAGCGTTATGCGGTTTCACGTTTACTCTTATATTACGTAAAGCGGCGTTGTAACAGCGAGAAAACCGTTACTGCACTAGAAACAACTGGCTCAGCGAGTGTCTCTAGGCAACATAGAAGGAATAGAAGATCATCAAGATAAGTTTATTGAAAAAAAGTAACCTGAAGAAATGCTAATCTTGACTCCTAATAACATGCACTTGAGATAAATAATTGATTATCAAATTATAAAAAAAAAAAACTAAAATACGGCTACACAACTTCTTCATGCTTTCTAAAAATAAGGCAAAGTGGCAAAAACCCAACAGTTTAGCATAGGGAAGCCTCTTCTCTTGGTAGTTCATCAAGATACGAAAATCTAAATAATTACTTATTTTACTTGTTAAGTAGAGAATGATAACTATAAAGGACCAAAAGGTACTAATCCGACTGAACCAAGTATTAGCAATCTCGCCATCAAAATACACACACACAAATCACAACTCATTCATAATTATGTGCATTCATTTTCATTTCCCATTCTACAACCGCAGGAAGCGTTGCGATTTCTATCATTTCCATCCCGTTAAAATTAACATGTAACGTGGCTTTTATTTTGAAGACAATAAAGTATATTTTCAATCAGCTTGAAATAACTGTTCATTTTTATGTACGGATGTATTTACGGTCGGTCACAGTCACAGTAGCACGGTTGCGGATCGCGTACAACCAGCCACTATGTGCTGCATTTCTAACCGCAGTCGACTCTTTTGTTTGTTTTTTTAATCAACCTTCAGTTTTATTCCAAGTTTCATTAGTTTATTTTTAATTTGCCACTAGGTTGAGAAGGTACTGACTGTTATTTTAATTTTGACAGGCTCAAAGATTTGACGTAGGCTATAATGCTTTAAAATAACATTAATCTGATATTAAAATTTCTTAGATCAACAGTCTCATAGCGATAAATTATCAAGGTAAACAAGTTATGAAATAAAATCTGCAGTGACACATTTTCCAGCTTCGGATGTGTGCTGACATCACGACTGCCTCTAAATTTAGAGCCATTAACTCAGCAAAAGTGGACTCGAGATGAACTCAACTATTCGCCGAAACAAAAACACGTATGCGTATGCGGCACTGGGAAACAATCTGAAAACACACATGTGTTTGTCTATAAGTCTGTAGAATGGGTAGATCTTGTCAAAAATTATATTGTATGTAATACATTCAGACGACACAACAGAACCTTCGAAAAAAAGTCTTAGGTTGGGTACATATTTCAAAATTCAGGTGTGTTTGCAATTTTCCTCAAAGGTAAAGTAGGTCTTGATCATGCGGCCTGGAACCGGTAAAGCGGACGGACCAGCTAACAGGCACTTCCCATGATGGTGGCGGTGCGCGGACGAATCCATTAACCCAAATATAGAACCGCGCCCGAAGCCGAGTCGCGTGAGTTACACTCACAACTCTGCTAACTAATGAATTATAAAAATATATACATATGCTTATTATTTTTGCAGTATTTTTGTTAATAGCCAAAGGAGTGCAAACAATGTAGCAAAGCTTCCAACACTAAAGTACCGTCTATCTTGTACAAAATTTTCGGTACAAGAATGCACACACAGTGCGCGTTCAGTACCTGGTAATTTGCCATACAAGTAAAGTTGTTTGCAACCCGTACTGCTTTTTAGGTAACGCCATGTTTGCAAAGTGACGATATCCATTAGTGTTGTTGGAACTGAGCTCAGCGTTATCAAAGTTTAAGACAATTTTATTTAATGGAGTAAATTTTGTATGAATATGTATATTTTAAAGCATAAGCCACGCTAGTAACGCAGTAACCTGGCCGTTCACGACCTCACGGCTAATTAGGTGTCGTAATCAAAACGCTCCCTCATGTAAAAACGTTCCCCCTCCTACGCGAGCCACAACCGCATGTTCTAAATAATAAACAAAACCATCACTGACACGAAACATGACTACGCAGCAGAAACAAAAGGATATCCGGTCCACATCATCATAGTACCTGAACCAGATTCCAATAGAGAAATGTTTAATTGTTCATGAATCAGATTGCAAATTTGAGTGATGAAATCGGAATCACAAGTCCAAAAATAGTGAACAAAACATTTCGACTGTTGAAAAACATCCAAAGTTGATGTTGAAGGGAAATAAGTCCAATCATAGTAATGCATAAACACATTGAAGGCCGGGTAAATAGGACACAAGTATAGACCATCGTGTTAGGTGCACAAATCGATACCTCGGGACAGGGATGGCCCAAGCAGGGGTGGCGAGTAGCGCGGCAATTCGCCCAAACGTCACTGACCGGACATTGGAAAGCACGTATCTGTAGATAGATCGGCTATACGAAATTGCTGCTTATTTTTAGACTTCGCGTGTTTAGAAACTTTAGAGTTGGTCGAATCGAGGGATCGGGGCCAATGATTTCAGAGTTTTATGCTCCGGTCTTCACGTTTATGTTCAAAATAATAGAGATAAGCGATTTGGACAACGCACAGATTTCACGTCAGTTATATCCAATTGATTTTAAAACTTCATAACCAGGCCAGCATTTACTTTATTAAGGGTCCAATCTTACAATTTACTCTGACAAAGTTTTGTCACTATTATGGTTGCACCATCACCTCTGGAAAGATAGGAGTCAATGAGTATAGTCCGTGGGAGTCGCCACTGAACTTTGTAGAGTAGGATGCGGCTCATTTGTCAGTTGTCAACCACAAATGTATTCTGTAAGACCAACGTCATTTGGATTACATACCAGGTCTCACTCCCAGGCGCATAATAAAGTTTTAGTTTTAGCATTTGCACTTTCTTGTTTTTTTGTAGCGGGTAAGACATGTCATGTTTCACGCGACTACCTGAAGGGCTTCATTAAAAACCTCTTAAATTACCCGTCAAATAATTTGAACCCAATGATGACTTACAGTGCTGCTTCGTATCAAGTGACAAACTATGGTGCAATACTAATATATATTATGGTGTGTCTGACCAGCTTATTGATCACATGATCAAGAATGTTGATAGGTACAGTCAATGAAATGTGCTGTAAACAGACCTAATTCGTGACGTTAACCAATCGGTATTACTAACGCATCCGACGAGACTGACCGATATTGCTTACCCATTGTTCTAAATAAACCTTTTGGCGTCAGAAGTATAGTCATGCAGAACGAATCATCTTTAAATCGATGAGAATGTTTGACGGTCGAAATTATCTTTATTTCTGACGTAAGTAAGTATTATTGGCAATGAAGCAGTCCTTCTTGATAGAATGTTTCGCATAGATACGTGTTAAGTTTTGCAGGTCAATTAGGCTACAGTCAGTCAGTCATAGTCGGTAATGGTATGACATAAGCGTGGTGACGTCACCCCGGGCGTCGGCAACTGTGGCGAAGGCCGACTCTGTTGTTTGTGCGCGACCGACCGGTTTTATAGCAACACATGCACTGCACGCTACCATCTACAATTCAACCGAGCACTACAAATATAACACGCGATACGTCTACAGCACAATAAGTCAAAGCAATGTGAGAAAAGAAGCAGTGAGTTTAAAAACATACTACAATCAAAGCTTGCTTAATTATGAACTCTATCAAAATATTCTTAAGTTCATTATTATTTTTCATCGTTCCTTTAACAGGCGGCGCAATGTGCAGTTGTTGCCACGCCTACATGCAAGAGGTTAGCCTCGGTGGTGCGATGACGCTATCGCCTATTTAGGTCAATATAACTCGCAGCGGCCATAAAAATTATAAACAGACGGTAGAATCAGCAACTTGGATATTATCTTGGGCTATATTCGTTAATTTTACGAGACAAAATGGACATCAGACGAAATGAGGAGCAATTGTGATGTTTTATCCCATGAACACATCATCCGAAGAGGCAAAGGTTAAATCATACAACGAATATAAAAAGATGATCGTTGAAAATGCCTGAAATCCCATATCTTGATACCTTGCCAAAACCCATATTGTATTGTTTATTCTTTATATATGGTGGTAGTGCTACGTACAGGAATGTCAGTATCATAAATTGGACAATAAATCTAATCTATAGCTGATTGTTGACCAATCAATATTAATTTAACAAATGGACAGCCGGGGCTCAGTCAGACTTCAATCACGTAAGTATCGAGTTACGACTGTTACGAGTAACTCTATCATCTAACTAAAACAACAAATGAGTGGACTAGATACAGATAGGCTAAACTGAACTAAACTCATTCAATTAAGTAATTTTTATTTTTGTGAAATTAATCTGCCTCGTTTGTAACATTTGTTCTTTCTTTATGTAGCAATTGATTCCAGCTTGTATCATTTCAGTAATAATTCGCATAGTTTTCCTTAATCTGCCTCAAATATTAATTGCTTTCATATCCCAATAGTTTCTAGTAACAGGATCTTCATTTGCTTTGCATGCGTTAAATTGTTACTTTCCAATCTTTCTAACTCCGTATGCTCAGATGCTCATGCTCTACCCTCTATGTAGACTGACCGTTCTCATCTCAGCTGTATGCCCATTCAATATTTTGCGCTGGTCCAATCATTTAACAAAAATTAGGGAAAATTAATCCGCTGTTAAGATTCTTTAGCAAGCATTGCAAACAGTTGCATCATTAGAATCAACGGCACTTATATCCATTCTGAGAAAAGAAAATAGGTAACCATTGTATGGTAGCCGTTCATTCGTGTTAATAATGCACTATGAATTATTCACAAGCCATGACTCTGCAATGAAATTCTTTGTGCAAATGCACGTGAGCACACTTTCCATAATATTCATATACCGGTAGAGAAATCTGTAGTCAATACACAACATCGTCTATACAAACGGTCAAAGGAATTGCTTAATATTGGCCCACAGCATCCAAAAATATGTTGTGGCGAGAAATACTTGTGAGGATATGACAGCCAGTAATAAAAATATTTTTATCTTTTGGCTGCCGAAAGTATTAGTGAAGTGTAAGCCGCAGTACCGTTAGACTTTGTGTTATTAAGATCTCTTGATGACCTTTGTACATGACATGCCTTTTAGATGTTATCCCTTCACTGCAACTTGCAGGCTTTACAATTTATGAAATTTGACCTAAATAATAAATCGCGCTTTGTGGACCATCCTCTTCTAGACTCTTTATGCCGTTCGTTCTTCAGCTAAGCTCTTCAAAATTATAAAAAATATGATACGAAAAATTTAAGTAGATAATATCAATGTGGGTCAAGCTCGTTTCGAAGCTTGCAATTCCGAGAAGGAAGTTGAAAGCTGGGATTAATGAATACTTCCATTGTCTCAGCAAAATAAAGCTTGCTTTCATAACTGCGGGTTCTTTATCTATGTAAAACACTGGCCTCGGAGCGATATTTAAAATGGTGTTGATGAGTGATGCAACGCAGAATAATTAACGTTAAAACAACACAATGCACCATAACCATAAAACATTTTGAACGCAACCGTTAACATGGAGAATTTACTGACTTTAGTTTCAGAACATGCCTAATGTTATATTAACTTGGCTAACCTTGACTTTGTGAATATTTTCTGAATAAACAACACCAACCTACGTCAATATCAATAGTCTACGTTTATATAAGGTTTAAGCGTTTATGAATTTTACATTTCCTCCTGGAGTTTTCCTAATATTTCAGGGGTACAAATTGTGGTTAGATAAATATTATTTTTCTTATCAAAATCTATTACATCACAGTCCATTCATGACTATGTTATAATGTATTATGTATCTGAACAGCAGGACTTGGTTAACAATCCGAATTGATTGCTTCAAATTGATGTTCAACAACCGACAGATTGTTCCGGTGAATGAAGTAGGTATTCCTAAATAGTTACACGTACAGCAGTTACATAACCTAACCAGGTATCTGCAATGCTGTCAGCAATTTTAAAATTAATTTGATTACATTCTAAACTGCAACCACGTATCCTAGGTACAAGAAGGTAGGTAAGAAGCAAAGAAAACATTCATAGTTGGAAGTAATGAACACTTTCCGCTCTCACTGCAAGGGACATACATGACGATGTACAGATAACGGTACTACCGATAAAGATACTAGGAACTGCCGCAGAAATATAGAAGTAATAATGGGACAACTTTATTATTTGCAGTAATAATAAACTGAAATTAGAAACCTACCAAGTTAATGTACAGAACAGATTGGCAAGCCGTCAACTGAGTATACTTTAACCGGTTTTGCCGGTAAGATTTGAAGTACCCATATCTGATTCTGATCGCCAACTGCAAAATAACATTTCTATGAGCTTTCCTTCCGTGCTATCACTAGCTAAGTCTAACTTTTATATTTTACTGTCTACTGTAGTTTAATGAGCATCGATTTATTGAGGTAAGCAAGCGCAAAATCGATTGGGATTGTATGTAAATCTGCAGTTTACCAACCTCTTGATTCTAAAATGAATGATTAGACAAGACCAGATAACCTGATTGCGTAACAAAGGGAAAATAATTCAAATAAACTTGTAGGTGGGGAAGTTTACGCAGCTCTTTGGGTAGCACATGCAACACATACGAGTACTAGCGTTATGTGTACGTATGTTCAGAAAGCGGTTGTTACGTGAGTCGGCGAGTGCAAGACATGGACTGGATTCGAGGTCGACGACCCCGGTAGAGCGGGACTCAGGACTCTACTGCCGGAATATTAAACGCGATTTTCAATTGCTTGAATGTCTTACTTTGAAAATGTATAAAGATGAAGGTCTTTACTAAAATCAGTTTGCTGAATCATACTTAAATAGTACTCAAGATTTAAACAAGCAAAGCGAATATCTTTCTGATTTGAAAAAAACAGATGCAAATATTAAGACACAAATGATAAACAGAATAGAAATGTACGTAAAAAGTAGTATTAACACGTCAAATTCTTCGGTAGTAATAAACTTCAAACCGAGTCGAAAAAAATAATAAACAAAGAAGCAAGCACAATGAGCACTGTTGACAGAAAGAGTAGAAACTAGAAAGCCAGTGGTAGCGTGCCCCTTTTGTTAGTAGCATTAACGCCTTTTGGTACTCGAGCGTGAAAGGGCCTCGGACTTCGAACGTTTGTAATTTCGGTTGAGATGCAATCAAATGTGAAGGGAAGGGAGTAATTTTTAACAATTTTGCTGTCGCAAGCCTCAGGCACGTTTCGAAAACTTAGCTTAGTAGGCTTATGCTGATGGTAACAGAATTTAGTAACCTGAGAGATAAATACAATAACTATGGGAATATAGATCTCCATAATATTTGGTAAATTCTGCAATTAGCTTACTATCAATTACATTAATTTAATGCAACTAGCTTGTAATAGTAGGTATTAACTACCATATTTTTCCTTGAATTTGGTTACTAATTCTACGGCTGTAGTCATTGATTAGTATATCAATGGCTGTAGTACTCAATTCGAAGGGGAAATACCGAATCGTATATACTAAACTACTCCTTGAAAATGATTCAAGTGTAGCATATTTTCTAGGCTTTACAATTCTGTTATAGATCTTTCTCCACAAAAATATGAATTACTCATGGATTGTAAATATAAAGTACTTCTAAAGAGTTTGCGGATCAACGGATACCTTTGTCCAGTAGTTCACGGCTCGATTCTGAACGTACTGGCCATAATTCTCTAAATATAGATTTCTATAAAAAGTGCTGTTGGATTCCTCAGAAGTCGTAGCTTTGTGTTCGGGAATCGTTCTGAAGGTATAACTCTTATTTATCGTGATCATAACTTTGCTCGGTGATGTCTTCTGATATTTGAAACTCATTTACTGACTGACATTATTGGTGACTCACAGATACTCACAATATTTCTGTCACGTTCAAGGTTTATTATGTCATCAGAAGCCGAGACTTACTCACCAGTAAACAAATAGTAGCTTAGATTAGCTACAGATAATTATGCTTTATTTAGATATATTGAATTGATTAGTAGCCTTATATTTTGGCTATGTAGACCTGAATGCTTGGTTCAATATGGTAGCAAAAGAAGCAGAAGCTCTTTAAACTGCTGGGGAGTTGGTTGCGCCACTTCTTCCCAGCTAAAGCACTAGGAAGTGGTGAAGGGTGGGCGTTTTGGGGGACTGTCTTATGTAACTCTGACGTTCGAAAACTGCTGATTCTCAGCCTAGTTTGAATAAATGACTAGAATTTTGTTTTTTTTTTTTTTATTTAAACCACCCAAGAATGCGGTTATTAACTTTTTAGTATTCAGCGATAGTTATAATGTCTTCATATTTTTTTTCTCTTGTCGATCAATGATTCCTTTTTGTGAAGCTAATAATAACATGTCCAAATAACTCGTTCACCCATTATGTCACAAAGATGGTACGCTTTTGGGTCAATTGAAAGGTCATTTATCAGACTGGGGGAGATAACTGTATGCGCCACTTGACGTGATAAATCAAACGAAATAAAAGTACACACCAATTTCTTATCCTTGGAAACCAGTAAAGCACTTCTTGCGCAATTTAATTGCATAAAAGGTCAAATAAGAATTGAACCGTAAACTGCAACTCCGATCAAAACATGATTTTCGTATCAGAATTTGGCAGACAAGCCTACATGCTTAACATAGTGTAAATACGTAAAAGTTTTTTATAAAGTATGCGAAGTAAACTACATTTTGTGGCGAAGTGACCGATCATCGTGCAAATTTAGATGGCCGCCGCCCACAGGCTGGACCAATCATCAATAAACTATGACGAAAAATTCGGAATAAAAAGTGAACTTAAAAATGTGCCGATGAATGGTCACTGAATGCGAGCAGGACGACTATGACCACATCTATTATTTTTTGACATTAGAAGATGTAATGTAGGTAGTCAACCGCACTCATTTCTGTATTATCTATCATGGCAAGCATTCCTCGTCTACTGAGTCATTGTAGGGTCTATAGAAAACTATGTTTTTGTGTCGCTTCGCAACAGAAGGGCGTGGCATTAGATATCTCAAGTATTTTTATCATATTCTTTTTAAAGTTCTTAAAATACGTCTCCAGAAATGTTCACCCAAACGTTTGAGTTCGCAATGACATCATAACAAAACACGATAAATTAATGTTCTCATGTATGATATCATACGATGTAACATTGTGACCGCTATAGTGCTAGGTTTTATCTTGTGAGGCTTTATCCAAAGACCATGAAGAATATTTTGATGTGACATAAGATACGGGAATTCCGCTGAAACTTCGACACACCTTTACAAAACACGGGGAATAACGTCACAGAGTCACACCGCAATGCGTTTAAATTCTCGCCAAAAGACATGAATCAGACAGATAAACGATCAAAAAAATATTTTGTGTTGGCGATTAAGGTAATTTGAAATGTATCGTTGGCGTATGTGCGAGTTAAGATAAAATGCTTTATGTAATATTAGAACGAACTTGGTACGCTTAAGTGTGGCTAAAGGCCCTTTGAGTGCAAGTCAAAATGAGACGAACTTAATACGCTGATGTGTGGCTAGATGCCCTTTGAGTGCAAGCGACAATATGACATCCCTCGATACACTGAAATAATGTGTAGTGAAAGGTGACATCCCTCGATACACTGAAATAATGTGTAATGAAAGATGACATCACTCGATACACTGAAATAATGTGTAGAGAAATATGACATCCCTCGATACACTGAAATAATGTGTAGTGAAATATGACATCCCTCGATACACTGAAATAATGTGTAATGTGAAAGATGACATTCATAATACAAAAATTCGACACGCAACCAATGCATGTGCAGCTGGCACACTGATAAATGATTAACAATTTGTGTTTCAGCACTTTATCTGAACTCGTGGGGTGCCTGATGGGACAGGCACCTGGTAGGACGGCCGTGTTGGCGATTGCTGCGCTCTCTTTACAAAGTAAAGAATGACATCACCGGTGCGGCATGGTGTCCCACGGCGAGAAGAATTTGCGTGCGCTGCTGTACTTCGAGCCGGGCGTAAACATCGATAAGATAGAGTCAAAATTCAGCATGGGAACATTAACAAGAGCAGCGTTGTAACCTTTGTTATATTAAGACTATATGAGTGGACTTGTGGAGGGACCTCGGTAAGAGGCAGTCGTTTCGTGTAATTTGCTATTTGAAGCTAATATATTGTTATATTATACTTAATATAAAGTTGTTTCAGTTCATAGTTAGTGACCTATACAAATATAAAGTTAATATTTGGGTTTGGTATACAGAACGGCGATACATTATATTCCTAACATAAACTAGTATCGGACAGTTGATTCAGTACGTCTGCGCGAGTGACCTCGATGACGGCAGGGGGCGGGGCGCAACCGCTCTGCAAATAACGACAGATTTCTGAACGCACTCGGTGAATTCCGTCTGGAATCTCCGTCTAGATAAAACGATGATCAACGTCTCAATGTATGCTTCAAGGAACAGGTCAAGAGGTTGAACGACTAATTAACAGACTGTGAGAGACACTTCCAGCAGTCAGCTACTTGGGGTCCCTGGGAAACTAAATAGGTCGAGACATTTTGTGCTAAGATGTAAGCAATCTTGTCTAGTGGTTTAAGCCTGGAACAAAGTAAAATTTATTTTACTGCCTTTACTGGCAACAACAGCTTATACTGTTATTGATAGTTTTTGACAAGTTGTGTAAGTATTCAGAATAGCTAGGCCTGTTCCAGCTATGTAACACTTGCTTACCTTTCTTAAAATAAAATAAATGTTCATAACCAAACTCGTATTTTCTTGCAGAAGAAAATGTAATCGTTATCTTTTCGGGTTACCGATAAAAACAAACACGAAGCAATGTCTATAGATTATGGTGCAAAATTTCTGTATCAAATATCGGAACAAAACGGTGCAAAACATTTTAATCAATATCCTTTAAACACACGCAAAAGTGACATCACCACGTAATCCTCACTATTGATCTTCTAACAAGTAACACGGACACTAAACACCGGAAATCTGTCACCCTAAATGGTACGGTGGCCTGATTAATTACAAATACACATACCAATAGCTAGCGAGGACTATCTCATCTCCGTACGTTTATCCAAACGTATAAATCCACCACAACACTGAGGTTCTGTAAAATTCTAAAGGTACGAACACACGAGCACGGAACTTGGGGAACGGCACAGCACACAAGCGCGTCGCGACTCCAACTCGACAGAGTGAGCTGTGGACAGAATATCGATCCAAATTCCAACTCCTGGCGCCGGCGGGCCGCATATCCCTAGTGCACGCACGCCCCTCCCCGCCAGTTTACCACCCCTTTGTAATACACCCTTTAAAATGGGGAATCAAATAGACTTTTATATTAGTAAATTCGTTCGAGGAGTTAGAATCTTGATCTACAATTAACGTTGATATCCAAATCATTAAACAAAAAAAAAACTATGTCATTTAAACCTGAGAAATAGATATAAAAACAAACTTGAAGTCACCAGCGTACGCACTAATTACGGTAGAAAGACCATAATATTTGAAGGAGCACAGCTGTTCAATGGATTGTTGGACGATATAAAAGAGTGTGATAACGTGAATACATTTAAAATAAGCTTAAGAAACATGTATGTACATTATAACTTCTAATACTCTGGAGGAAATTGTATTGTACTGTATTATCATATTTATTACTTTGTATCTCATTATAAGCGGACTGTAAGTTCTTATGAGAATAAATTTCTTTAAGCCGAAACAAAATCAGATCTGCTGATCGTTTTGGACGTTCTCAAAATATCTGAATACTCAGTTCCAATATTATTTTGTTGTTCAGGCAATTTTTTGGGCAAATCTGTGTCAAGAAGTTGGGAACACTGTCTCCCCCTCCCACTCGCAGAGTGGCAGACCGACCTTGTGGGACGCGCCACGCAAACCCCGTTACCCCCTGAAGCTGCCGACACAGGAAATTTCTTATGAAATTAAGGGATGGATTTGCCACCGAGGACAATGTGATTAATTGGGGTGGAATAAGAAATCCTTGTACTTGAATCGTCTTGTTTTGACTCATTTTATTTCTGAACTGGTGGACATTGACATGCCACAGATTTTTTCACAAAAATCATCAACATCATGAATCGATGTTTTTAATCAACATTGAAAAATTTGTGTTTAGAAGATAATATATACACTTATCGAATTTGAAACCATGTTTAGGGGTAGGGATCTCAAACTCGATGACTTAAAAAAAATATAAGTAAAATACCGTTGCATGAGTCATCCAAAGGTATTTTACTCAGATTTTTTTTCCTTACTATCTGTTTCTTAATTAGTTTTTAACGATTTAGGTAAGTAAACAGGTAGGTATATCAATGGACGTTTACATTGAAAACAGCGACACAAGTATCTCACATCTACATAAACGATGTGAATGGCATTGTAATATTTGTAATACAATATTACAATGTTGCTGCTGATGTAACTGAGGACTCGCGAGACGTGCCTTTACTGAAAACTGTGGGAGGCACGTTTTGTACGAAAACATCGTTACAAGTATCTGAAACTGGATAAGGTGTTACTGTAGACGAAATAAGATCTATCTTCGATATTTTCGACACTCGTCAGTTGAACATCTGATTGTGTTTCTGGGCCATTCCTGGCGTTGTCAGAATCGAACTAATGGGTTGGGAAGTTTTAATGTATATCGATTAAAATCAGCTATCAAATTGCGTAATACATTTTCGTAAATGATTAAGACTGTTCTGTTTTATTTTGACAGTTCAACAACGTTTATAGCGTTATTTACGTTGCTGAGCAGTTTTTTTTTCGATCTTATGAAGCAATGGATTAGCAATCTCTTTCAAAATGATTCAGATTGTGATTGATCGTGCATTACGCAATGAGGGTGCTGACTTTATATTCCTTAAGTCCTAAAATTTGCGAAGGGTACACCTTGGTAAGATTGGTTGTAAGACTTTCGGCCTTATAATTACTCGTTACGACTGTCACAGATCTACGAATGACAGCAGAAACCCAGTGGTTAGCAAGACGTACGATAATTTCGACACCGGTACGATGTACGATATAATATGTATTTATCGTACGCAAATATACGATAATTTGTAACCCTCCTCCGAAGTGGGATGACACGATTAAAAAACAACCCAATTTTAACCATCCGAGACGGCGGCGTGCTAATATTTTCGAGCTCGCTTCGCACCTTCATCCTACCTCCCAAACTTTTCTACATTAGAAATAGCGGCTGGTGTTAGCTATGACATACGTTGTAAGTGTAGATGTTAATGGTGTGAAATCTTCCGGGCTGCCAGTTCAGTTAGGTGTGCCTCAAGGCTCAATACTGGGTCCATTCTTGTTCTTAGTCTATATCAATGACTTACCATTCTATTTAAAGGGTATCTGTGAAGTTGTACTGTTTGCAGATGATACGTCACTTATTTTTAAAGTAGACAGGAATAGACAAGACTTTGACGATGTAAACAGTGCACTCTCAATGGTTACGGATTGGTTTTCGTCAAATAACCTAGTTCTCAATAGCAAGAAAACCAAATGTGTAAAGTTCGCCCTTCCAAATGTTAGAAATCTAGGACCCAACATCGTCTTAGATAAAGAGTCACTTGAAACTGTAAACACGGCAGTTTTTCTGGGCATAACAGTAGATGCCAAACTTCAGTGGGGCCAACATATATCGAGCCTAGCGGGAAGGCTCAGTTCGGCCGCCTACGCCGTCAGGAAAGTAAGACAATACACTGACGTTGATACAGCTCGGTTAGTCTATTTTAGTTATTTTCATAGCGTTATGTCCTACGGTATTCTGCTGTGGGGCAAAGCTGCTGATATTCAAAATATATTTGTCCTTCAAAAACGAGCTGTTCGAGCAATTTACCAGCTCGGTGCCAGAGTTTCTCTGAGAGATTTTTTCAAAGATATCGGTATCCTCACAGTGGCATCACAATTCATTTTCGCCAACATATTATATATTAGGCAAAATATACACTTATATACTAAAAACAGTGATATTCACAATGTTAACACTAGAAATAAGGACAAACTACGTACTCCCTTTTACCGGCTTCATAAGGTTCATAACTCATTTGTTGGGCTTGGTATAACTTTTTATAACAAGCTACCTTCTTCTTTGCTAGATTTGCCTTTTAATGCGTTCAAAACTAAAGTAAAATCCAACCTCTCTTCAAAGGCATACTATTCTATCAACGACTACTTAAATGATAAGAATAGTTGGTCGCTGTGATTAACTCAAGACAATGTTTAAATGTTCTTTCTCCAGAATTAGCTTACTTACTGACAGGTTATATGAGTTTATATAATTGTTTATAATTTTACTAATTTTACTTTATTTATTGTTGACATAATCTACTCATTACAATGTTTTTTTTTTTTTTATGAGTTGTATTGCAATATGTGGTTAGCTAGCGACCTCGATAATTTTTTACTTTACCTCAATGGTCCTAGTTTATCAATTATAACTTCTAGTTACAGCTATATGTAAGCGGGCACGCCCTTTATGTCTGGAGGCTTTTATTTAGATATTGTTTTCGTTAAGTTATTTTTATTTCTGCTTGAGTATAGTTCTCGATGTTTTTGGTTGGTATATTGGCGTGTGCTAGCTGTCATATGGCTATTAATTTTATAATTTAAATTATGTTTTGTGTTGCGTAATGTAAATATCATTTTGCATACTATTATATAGAATCTTTTTTACTGAACAGACAGCTGTGCTGCTGGGGAGTTTGTTGCGCCACTTCTTCTTCCCAGCTAAAGCACTAGGAAGTGGTGAAGGGTGGGCGTTTTGGGGGACTGTCTTATGTAATTTTGACGTTCGAAAAGTGCTGATTCTCAGCCTAGTTTGAATAAATGACTTTTGAATTTTGAATTTTTTGAATACCTAATCTTAAAAAAAATCTGTGAAGCTAAAAGCCGAAAACTTCGTCTTATTTTAATTTGTTTGTTTATGTAATTTTTGTCATCATTAATTTATCAGCAAAATTCAGCTCATTCAATTTAGCGTTTTTCTTTCGACTGGGAAATTAAAGAGTCCTCGCAATGCTGATGTCGCCGACGTCCACATTTGGTCTAGCGCCGCCACTGCAGAAACCGATGGTTTACTTGCTTTCCGAGATACAGGTTTCGGTATGAAATGGTTGGGCTACCCGTCCACGGACCCACTGCGGCTAGCGTAGCCAAACCGACAGCGCTGATAAAAAAAAATCAGGAAGACTTCTTTCGGAAAGTCATCGCTCAGAGACTGCAATGTTAGTTGCAAACAACAGCACATTTTGTTTATAACCTTTAACCAAAACAGGATTTCGATTGGATTGATAAACAGTTAAAAGATCCTCTGTTTTCTACATTTGAACCATCATGAGTAGAAAATTCCACTCAGCACATAAATGCGTTCTACACTAAGCATATGGCTGCAAGGACAGACATTTCACAACAGATGTATCAGACTATCAGTTGATTGTTTATCAAATCAGAGAGAAGAAAGTTACATTCCATATTATTCCAATTTGAATGAATTATCAACATATTTATTTATTGTTGGTCAGATTACTAGCTGAATTTGTGGCTTTAGTATAATTATGTCAAAACAGAAAACAGATGTTGGTGTATCAATAACACCAACAAACCCATCAAAGCAACATTTTGGGATGCATTATCTATCAGTTAGACATGCTGCCTGACACTGAATAAAAGTTCTTAGTATGCAGCTGGCTTTGAAGATCAAAGTTCTGTTGAATCACACACAGCTGGAGGCAATTTGCTCTCTTCACAGGGCACATCACGATTCATTCCAGTGTTCCCATACAAAACTTGCCTTAAAAATGCTGTTTGGTCCTTCTTGTCAGATGATGAGCAATGCATTACAAGGTAATGTTTACTTTGTAAACACCTATAATTGCTCTTGACAGTCGACCTTCAATAATCACAATGGTTGCTCAAGTAATTTTGCTTGCAAATTTACAATCTATGAACAAACACTGAGAGTTAATTAAGGTTTTTATTATAGTTTGTGTTTCAGTCAAAGATTAAAGAGGAAAAAATTGCTTAAGAACAAGAAGTTATTGTAAAAACAATTTTGCAAAAATTATGCTTGTAATATTTATCCAAAATTCATTAAAATTTTACATGTTATATATTATATTAACAAAATGCCTTTGAATGTTCATACGACTATGGCAAAGCTGTACCGCATTATCATTTTATTTAATCTCACTTTATGGTTAGTTTAGTTCCCAATTATTTTAATACAAGTAATTAGTTTTAATAACTGTGTTAATATAGAATTATTGATCCATATTATTATTAATAGTAACCTATCACAAACACATATTCAAGGGAGCAGTACTCAATCGTAAATATTTCAATGCTTAGTAACAAATACAGTCACGCCCTGCTTGCATTGCCTCACTGATAACATAATGGCTGAGCAAGATAAACAATTACTTGTACACTTCACCTGTTTACTAACTATAGCCTTTATAATAATTATAAGATATAATTATGTAACAAGTAATATCTTATTTATTTAACTTAGGGAATTTGAACAAACTTATTTATAATTAGGAACATAAATGAAGCAAAAGGAGTATAAGCAGGTGGCATTCTAGTTTCTGCCTACCCCTATGGAAAGGTGTGAGTATCGGTATGTATTTATAACTAACTTATAAAAATTACTTAACTTTAATCCAAGTTAAAAGAGTAAATAAAAGAATTTGCGGGAAGTGCTTGCCCAGAAAAGAGACATTTAAGCTAGTACAATATAGTAGTTTAAGCTAGTTTTAGCCTATGACAAGAACTGGGTAGTCTAAGAGACACTATGAGATATGGGGAGACCTTTGCCCATGAATGGGTCAACATAGGTGATAAGAAAATGTATAATAGGCTTGTACTCAAGCATGAGCATAGTAAGGTAGGGTTTTCTCTCTCTCATGTTAAGTAATACTTAGCAGAAAACAAAACAAAAATTGGTCAGTTCAGCTGAACTTATTGGCTGAACTAACCAATTTTTTTTTTCGGCCAAGGAGGCCAAATACTTCATTGGCCACCAAGATCTAACTGCCTAGTTTTGAGTGTATATCGGACAAGCATGGTGTTTATTAATTTTTATTATTTTTGATGATAGAATTAGCTGAATAGTTCTAAATCAGTGTAACACTTTTAACATTAATAAATAAACATGTTAGGTGTTTTAAAAGAAAGTATGTTTTAAAAAGACCATGAGCAGTATTATCCACCTTCATAATTTTGTCAGCTTTTTGTTCCTTTCTACATTTTGTGTTGGGAACAACCAGTGCAACAAATACCACATATTTAAACAAATAACTAAATACAGATATCTACTGATTCTATTCAGTACATGATAAGATATTAAGGCTCTTTTAGAACATTTAATTCTCTGAGATAAAATGTTGATAATATTAATTCTCATTATTAAACTTAAAAAAAAAATGTCATGAATATTCTGCCTACAATAAAAAGAAGAAAAAAAGTGATTAGTTTGTAGCAAGTGATACCTAGATTCAACTTCAATTTACCTGACCTGTCTTAACAAATAACTTGGTCAGAGCATTCTCTTCTTTTTCTGGGTTTTGTAATAGTACATACAGTAGTGTAGTTGGTATTGGTATGTACCCTAAGGAATTTAACAAAAACCAAATACCCTATATTTAGAAAATACATTTAATTATTTTGGACATCTCACATGTTACTACTTGAGGCAGCCTTAATATTAGAACAAGTCTTACAAGTACCCTGACAGCTTTGGCGGGTACAAGCGACGATTCATTCTAGGCGTTACCCAAATGAAACGAGATACCGGGACCAAACTACGACTACTTAAGCCAATTGAAAGCAATTAGAGAAAGAAACCAAGCCCCGAATTTTCAAATTAAGAGCATGTACTACAGTAATTAGCAATAAATTGTCTACGTAAATAGCTCGGTACAGGAGGTACTAAGGTACCAAAAGAAAGAGCAAAGTGCACAGACCAATACTAAAATCGGGCTCGTGATGACATCGACCCACTACTTTCAAAACAGAATCTAATCAGTTTTATGAAATAACTTTTCTACATACCTTCTTTTATAGGTCCAGGAATGCTTTTTCAGCCCGGTTATACACATAAATTGTCGGCACACACAAAATATCACTTTGGATGCGGGACCGTAGCCAATCGTACCCAATTCAAACCCACAGCACATACACTAGATAAACAGTCTTCAAACCGACTTGCTGAATAGTTAACATAACACTTGTGATTTAGATTTTATAAATAATCGCTATTCATGTAGAATTTGTTGGAATATCATCCGTGACTGCGAGTACGAACACGGCATCGAAGGCGAAGCGAAAGACCGACCGCGAAAGCATCCACCTTCGCGCCGCTCATCTCATAGACAAGTAAATAACAGATGCGACAATGATCAACAAGTTAATTCAAAAGAAATAATTTCTACAAATAAGAAAGATTTAATTTTAATTCAGATGTATCACGTTTTAAAAGATAGAAAATAGACACTGACTGTAATATTAATTACACAGTGTGTGTGTCAATATAGGAAAGTAATATATCGGGTGTGCTCTCATTTATATTATTAGTATTATGGTTATGCTGGCTATTGAACTGATTGTTACTTATTTATACCGCAGAGTCCCAGAAATTATACAAAATCCCATTTGATTATTCAAAAAAATAATTGAAGTAAACAAACAACTTTTGTTTGTAAATTTGTAATAGACGCAGGTGCGGTCTTAGCGCATCATTTCGGGACACGATACCGGTAAGTTTATTTTTAGGGAGGTGCATCTTAGGGTCGACATACGCGTTTTATGCAATATGTGCCGTAAACTACGGATAAATAGAAGGTTTATAACATAAAGTTAACTCTACATTCGAATTCCTTTTTAGGGTTCCGTACCCAATCCGTATATTATGAAAAAAAAAATGCTCTAGGCATTATTCAGGAAGAAAAAAGGAGAATACATTTGTATGAAGAATCGCACGCCCTCTTCCCTCTTATGGCAATTTACAGGAAAGTTAGTTTGTATTGTCTTGTCTACTTGCGCTTCGAATTATTTTCTACTCTTTGACTAGTATGACATCATCTACAAGTTTATCAAGTGACGTCCATTATTAAGTTTTGTCTATGGTTTCAAACATTGCAAAAGTGATGATTTTGAGGGAAAAAGAACCAGAATGACCTGTAATATTACATCATACAGTTAATTTTGGTCGATTATTTTAGCAATTTTTAGTTCACGAAAAAAGTCGCACACCATTGAGCGCATCACTAAAACCATAGACAATAGAGATTTTTGGGTGTGGCCAGTATGGCAAGTTTATTTTGTAGGTTTTCCAAATTAGTTCAAAGATTTTCACTTGCGAAACGATAATTACCTTAGAAAAATGATATGAATATACGATCTTACGATAGCTAAAAAATATCTCGAAAAAATCAAAAAAACCATTTGGGGATACTACAATTTTTTATTAAGGCTGACAGCTCAGCGAGTGATAGTTTTAATTAATGTACTCTGTGGTGCTGGCAGTGTTGCCAACTTCCACGGTCTGGATTACCCAAAAACGTGACTGAAAATCCCCAATTTTGGGGAAAATAAAATCGATATTCCCCACTTTTTGCCCACAAGTTTTCAGCAAAGAAATAAAAGTACTGTTCATATAAGTCAAATATATTTATTACCTACTTATACTTAAGTATTTAATGATTTTAATCAAGGTATAGGCTCTTTATGGCGCCAAATTTGTTTTGTTAACATAATATCATTCGACGGATCAAATTTTAGGCTCCATTTTTCTTCTTAAAGCTTCGTGCAGACTAGCGCGACGCGACAGCGCGACGCGACACCGGTTATTGTTATACCGTAAAGTTTTTTTAGAAATTGTATTGTTCGAGTCGCGTCGCGCCGTCGCGTCGCGCTGGTCTGTACGAGCCTTAATACCTTCTCTATTGGCCATAAGCGCTACTAAAGTGTCATTGTGCAGGCGATTACTATTATCTGTTTTCAAATTCTTCAGAACGCTAAATATTCTTTCGACAGTTGCGTTTGAGAAAGGCAGAACCAGCAATAAGCTTATTGCGTATTTCAAATTTAAAAACATTTCATGACCTGCACTGTTTTTAAGACGGAATACCTTAGCCCAGTATGTTTCCGGATTGTCATCATCTTGCAAAACAAGAGCAGAGTAATCTAGCATCGCGTGAGCCCTCCATTCGTCATCTAGTTTTTGAGATGCTGCTACATTTTCAAGTATCGGAAATCGTTGCAATAACGGTTTAAGGGATTTGACTTTAAATTGCTGAGCTTCTGACGGATTCACTATAGATATAAATGAAATACTGTGTCCGAAAAAGCAAAACGCTTAGTCAGTTTAATATAAAAGGCTTGGTAGGATTTATAAAAATCTACGATCGCATAACTCGGAACATTTGTATCTTTTTTCAAATTCTCAACCCTTTCTGACGCTGTCATGCCTATGTATATATCATATAAACCATTAAAATGCGCTGTGTTTGTAAATTCAGCCGACAAAATACGACATGGATCGGAATAAGCAATATCTGGACTAGCAGCGGCAGTTTCTGCATTCCGTGTCTTATCTTTTGGTTCTGGTATTCTTTTCCGTTCAGTCTTAAACAAACAAAATAGAAAATAAACATGAAATAAAACTTACTAACAAATGATATCAATCGAAAAATACGTATTCCAATCCAAAGCACGTAAACCAAATATGTTAAAACAATTTTTGCATCTAGTATACTACTGACTACTTAATGAATATTGGTTTTATAACATACCTTGGAATTATCGTCATCCTTATTAACTTACTCTTTACATTTTAACAACCACTTGTCCATTGTAGCTTTATATTACATAAACTAATAAAGTATGTGTGAGCTCGAAATATGAATGAACACAAAACACTGAAAACACTCAACAAGAGTTCTGCAATACTCTGTATAGTTCGTTACAAAGCTAAAGTAAATAACAGGGACTTCCCCGATAAACGAAAAAGTTAGATGGACATAAATGTTGCCATAAAATTAACTCAACCTACTTGACGGACAAGTTGAGTAAAACTTGAATCAAATTTAAATAATTTATAAATTATACTTAGGTACTTCTTATACTATTTCTATTACTTCTAAGTTCAGCTCTAGTGTAAATGTCTAAATTCCCCGCATTTTCCCCTCATAAACGCTCTCCCCACAAATTACCCAATCGGACTGAAAATCCCCGCAGTTTGGGGAATTCCCCACAGATTGGCAACGCTGGCGTGCTGGTGACAGTTTTGTACTTTTGTCAATGTCACATTAACAGATGGAATGGATGCCCGGATGGCGGGATTTGTAAACAGCTCAGCTCGCAAACTGTTTTTAATTAGTTTATTTTTAATTTTTATTTATTGCAGAATAGAGTAGTTTGAGTAATCTTATTTAAAAAAACTAGATATTAGTTTCATTACCTATTCAGACAGGATAAGGATGGAGTAAGGTGTGTTTGCGGGACTGCGGGTAAGTACTGAGCCCAGGTTTTTATTCATGTGTTTTAACCATAGACGTATAAAAAAGGTTTTTTTATACGTCTATGGTTTTAACTATGTAATAATTGAATAGTCAAGTCAATATATTTATTGCATTCCACAATGTGAAATTAGGTGGTAGGTAATCAAATTATCATTCAATTTATCAGGCCATAAACTCCTATTGCTACTTCGTCCACACACAAAACAGAAAGACGGGGCCATACGGCTCCGTCTACTATCTGCCCAGAATGTCGATCGACGCGATGTCTAAAATGCTAGTCACCAATTCAGTTATTCAGAGTCGAGTGGTGACTTGTTCTGTGGTGGTGGTTAACCTAGCCTAGTTTTCTATCTGCATAAAATACCAAAATTAAAACACAAAAAATAATAATTTATTGTTTTAATACAAAATGTATAAACATATAAAATTTCCATCCAAACGTTCATGATAAACAATAATTATCATCACATCACAATTACACATTCTTTATTTTGAATGTTCTTAAAATAGGAGATTACAACTAGTTTATTTCGAGGAAGTGCTAATGAATTTGTATCATGAATATCTATGAACGCAGATATTCATGGAGTAGGTATCATAGGTATTGGTATCAATGTACCTATGGAATTATTACAATCATCACTTTCTTTATTGACAAAACATTCAATTAAGTATAAAAAAATATCCATTGAAGAATTCTGAGATAAATGAGAAAACATTATACCCACTTAACATTAGATCAGAAGCACCGCCTCAAACGACAAAAAAGTCGATAATATAACTAAAAAATAAATAGCTCCTTACCAACTATGAAGCTAGAAATAGACAAGCTTTGGGAGGTACTTTGAAGCACAGTCTTCAATCAATTAAATAGAATAGGTACTAAAATTATTTTCGCAATTAGGAGATAGTTTCTGTTCCTCAATTGCAAAATTAGAAAAAGCATAGCTTCTTTCTTTCACAAACTTAAGGACCTGAGCCAGTTCCCAGACTGAGGTACAGGGCAATAATTTAGTCAATAATGACTATTTAACAGCTATATAATGTTTTGCATTGATAGGTTGATCTACTAAGTTCAATTTATTGCCATACTAAGAATAAAGTTTTGTGGATGCCGACATTGAGAATTTTCAACAATAATTTTGAGTTAAGTATATGGCTTTTAATCAATAACTAAAACTTGTAAGGCAATTCTGTTTGTGCTTTAAAAGTTGTTGAGATTACACCAAAATGTTCTAGAAAACTATCTACTGAAATAAAACTTTTCGACCAAGAAGTCCCGGGGCTCAGAAGTTTCTGCAATTAAAATTAACTTTTTGTTCCAATAAAAAGAGCACAGAATCACAGATATATAATGCCAAAACTGACTTCATGTAAAGAGTTTTAAGCAAGCCCGATTGATTTTAAAATCGCCTTATAGGCGAGACTACCTCACCTGATTAAAATTCGCGTAAACTTATGTCTCGCCTACGAGCTTCTTGTCAGAAAGCCCTTGAATATGGCCAGTTATTGCTAGAAGATGAGTGGTGGTCTAAATACGGGCTATCAGTAAGAAGGAGCTTGCTACCACTAAGACCAGAGCTGGAACTCTCGCTTGATGAGAACATGCTCTTGCTTCCTGTATAGAAAGAGAGAGACGTATGCATTGGCTCTCTTCCTAGACGGCGTCTTGCTCGCACTAAGGAGATAAAAGCCACGGCGATTGCACACAGGAATATGATTCCTAGAACGCAAAATGCGAGGGCCATTTTCCCTGGTGATAAGCAGATGGTCTTGTCTCCCGGCGAGAAGCCTCGCACGAATTCATCTTCTTCCGATTCTATTCTTCTTGAACCTGTAACAGAGTAGGTACTTATTAAAAACTATTTACTAAAAACTCAGGAGTGAGAAATTAATAGTTTTGGCCTGCTTTGGGAACAATAAATGGAGTGAAGATACCGAAAATGATGGTCTTTTTAAAATCTTACCTCTTATTGAAGCTTCGTCTTCTAACTCTATGTTAGGTGCATGCACCTCTATACTGTTGTACACCTCCAGTCTATCAATCACTATGCCTTTAGCATCTTTATCTAGACGAGCCTTTCTTAGTAATCCATCTCTAGTTTTCTGTGGTTTCTGTAAAGCTTTGCAGTCCACCGGCGGGCATTGACCTTTGCACAACTCGATACCACAAGTTAGATGTAGTTTAGCTCTATCAGGGAATTTGAATGCAGCAAAAGTTGTGATAGCATGTTGGTAGGTCATGATATTCTTGAACATGTTGTCAGGGTCAGATTTTTCCAGTTTTATATGGGTTTTCTCGTCAATGTTTCTCTGTAGATCAACAGGTTCTAAGTCAGAGAAGTCAATTTCAGCGCTTTTGTGCTTGTGATGGTGGATTGACGGCTTGTTGAAGATCGTTTCATCGATGGGACAGCCGGCCTCGTCCAGTAATTTCTGCGAGGCTTCACCCAAGCCGTCGTGGGCGACGCAGTTAGTTACTCGGAGTCCAACGCCCACTGGAATATGAAGATGGACTTTGAGTAATACGTTAAGTCATCATACAATTGTTCAATTGAATTATGAGAAACTGTCAAGATCTATTACGCTCTAGCTAAGGATGTTGAGGAGATGAATCATTGACTTATATTCCTACTACCTACCTATTATCTAGAGTAGATATTATTTCCTTGTACTAACTTCATGTTGTCTATGTTTTATCTAGCTAAAATACATAATTCATAAGTCATCATTTCCAAACATAAGTTCCTTCATTAAGTTCTCCAAGAGTGTCAACTTTTAAATCAGGTTCAGCTCCAATACCGCTTTTTCGCCTATTGTAGCCATTCCACCTTATCCCTGTCTTACTGGCGATTTAGTTCAGCTTCAGGCTTGTCTCAGCCATCACCAAGCAATGAGTCACACTGGCATGTATTGCTTATTCCGTAGGCATGGTGTTATAAAATTACTGCTGGCTACCCTACTAGATTATTAAATACCCTAGCTAGAATACGTTTTCAAACTTACCCGGTAATCATTAGCTCCCTAGCCTTTTCCCAATTGTGTTGGGGTCGGCTTCCAGTCCAACCGGATGCAGTTGAATACCAGTATTTTACATGGAGAGACTGCCTATCTGCCCTGCACAACCCAGTTACTGGGTAACACGATAGCACTGGTTGTCAGACATTCTGATTACCCGTAACGTCTTGCTGGGGACTGTCAAAGATCTACAAATGACAGCCGAAACTTACCCGGTAATGTGCACTGAATAAGTAGTCTAGTAGGCTGTCCCACTTCGACGGTGGCGGGCTCTGCAGCAGACACTGCGGGTGCCAGTTCCATCCAGGCACGGGCTGCTGCCATAAGCCACTCTCGTTGCTCTATTTCAGCCGCGTTCGCGAACCCTTGTCGGTTGCGGCCAGTTCTGTTGATAGATCATGAAAGATACGATTTTAGTATTATAAAGACAAAGCAATTTAATTAAGAACATATTATTAAAAATAGTACTTGCTTCGTGCTCTAACTGCAAAAGAGTGAGATAATGGAAAGACTTAAGGGACGCCTTAGTAGCCCTTCCGTGGGACACACCAGGCTCATACGAGGTCACCACTTGCTCACGAGGTTGCCAACATAATATATTATTCTATTCCATATTTAACTTTACCTTGTTTTCTTCGCCTCCCTTGTAGTCATTTCGCGTAATTTATTGTTGATTACCGTCTCTAAAGCCGAGCTATCGATGTGAACCGCGCGAGGTTGCAATTTACATCTGAAATTCAAAACACGAACGGTTTAGATAAGGAACTTTGTCAAGTAGATCTTGATCTTACTGTATAAATGGGAAATTCAGTTGGGTTAAGATAAATAGTTAAATGTTTGAAACAAATAATATACCTAACAAATCAATATACCTAAGGTAGAATTCTACAGTATTATTTTTCAAAGATTGGGTAATTCCTAAATACGATTACGCCATCCTTTATTTTTTTCAACTTAACTCCGGTCAAAATCGAACTGGTCTGAGGTCTCGCAAACTAATGCCAAGGTATTAGATAGTTCATAACTGGTTTCCAAATCAAACACGGCATTACTCAGATGCTTTTACTCCTCGTATAAGTACCTATTTTAAATCTTAGTCGAAGAGGTTTAAACGCAGGAAATATAATTTGCAGAACATAGTGCAGGATTTTGTAAATTTTGCTCACATGAAAGCAACCGGGCTCTTGGTAATCTTGGTTAACGCTCTCTATTTGACATTAAATGAGGTAACATGAAACCTAGGAGACCTTATCAGGACTCGCAATTATTATCTACCTAGCACTTGACGCATTCCACATGGAACTAGATTTTTTAATGCCCTTGCACCTTGCGTGTACAACTTCCAGTGTATCGTTGAATCTGGTTACGTAAGGTTTTTTCTGATACTTATATATTACATGATCCTTGTTCGGACTTAGGTAATATTTTGCCATAGATATCAAGTTTGACGACTCCACCCTATGTTTGTGAATGATATTAGAAAATCTAGAGATTAACAAGGGCTTTATAAATAATTCATGAGGTTATGTAGGTGTTTGTATATAATACATATTAACTTGGATTTTAGTGTTGCAAATTAACAAATTATACTTAGTGCTAAAATCTAAAGATGGAGTTTCTTGCCCATTCTTCTTCATAAGAAACTATTTTTTGGAAGGGGAAACTAGAATCAATTCTATTTTCTTGTAAATGTTGCCGTTCAAAAGTGCATTTTATGTGTATCGTAATTGAAATATTTTTGTTTACTTTGACCAAAGCGTTGGTTTAATTTTATGCTTCGTGTAGGCTAAAACATCATGTGAAAATTCCAGGCCGTTATTTCGACAGCTGCCCTTTTCGAGACCAGCTATCTAATTACGCAACACATTTTCGTAAACGATTACGACTAATCTGTTTCATTTTAACAATTCAACAACATTCATTGAGTTATTTACGTTGTTGAGTACATTTTTTTTTCGAACTTATGAAGCAATGGATTAGCAATCTGTTTCGAAACGATTCAGATTCTGATTGATCGTGTACTACACAATTAGGGTACAGGGATTGATGATAGTACAAAAGGTCGATCGAAGCCATTCTTGCCCACCTGACTAACAGTTCCTGATCAGAAGACTGCTGCAGCTGCCTGTCCATCTGCACGACCAGCTCGACGTTGTAGTACAGATCCTCTTCATCGTCAGGCTCTTCAACTGTAGTGTTCATGGTTGATGTTCTCACACCGCATGCGTTCGATGGCAGATTTAGAGTTATCTTGTTTTGAAGGTTTCCTGGAATATGTAACATTTTCATTAAAATTCTGGTATAAAGGAACATTTGAGATCTTTTCAGTAAGATGAAAATGCAACTACATACATATAATAAAAGCAATACACTTTTACCAGCGGATGTATTCGATCTAGTATTGAAGGTGTTGACCGAGAAGAATCTTGAAAGAATATCGTTTTTTTAAACATATCAATCAGATTGGAACATCGGATTTAAACGTAACAGGTGAAATGTGGGTGTACTATAGGTGCAACTCAGCCTAACCCTTCTGGGTATACAGGCGTGATCATAGAAATATGGCGTATGGTCGTGATGCTATGTTACCAAACGGATTCTATTTACCTTGAACTCGACACTCCCTCGAGAAGTCCTTACTGAAGACAAGTCCTTTAAATGGCTGTGCCATCTCCAAGTGCACGGTCATAGACGCCTTGTCACAGATCGTCGACACGCTGGACACCCTATTTGGCAGAATCTGCTGACCGAGGATTGGTGACGCCAGCCACATCAGCAGTATCGGACGCCACATCTTGGCGCGCCCTGAAAATATGGAAAAATATTTCATGAATCATGAGTACAACAAGATAGAAAGGAAACGTTAGGCTAGAGCTTTTATTATCATGTGTGCGTGGCTACAGGATTTTAAGACTGCCAAAGTATATGGACAATAAGAAACTGTAAAAGTAGAATTTTTCTAAGGGCTGAAAAGATTGGTCGTGATTAACCTAATTAAACCTACTTATCTACGGTTACTACTAGACCCACACTTCTGTAAGTCATATATGTAATACGCTGATTTCAAATGATCAAAGTTATTTTTATAGGGTCCTTAAATGTGCATCATAAAGTTATATTATACTGGTATTTTCATTACGTAATAAAGTAAGGTTCATAGAACTTGTATCTAAAGTACAGCGTTCTAATAATAAAATACGGAGGTGTTTGCGAGGACTAGACGCGCAAGATCTGCGGTGCCAGGAGTGTATCTAGCCGAGTTGATCGAAAATTTGCGGTCAATACCGCGGTTGTGGCGGCGGATATGAAAGCAATTTGAGACAATCCACAATTTACGAAATTGAAGTTTTAGATTTGTTTCTATTGAATATTACATTGAATATCTAATCTATACACCCACATACAAGGTTCCTTATTTTTATGTTTCGAATTTGCTCGAAGGAGAAGTTCTTGTTTAAATAGCAAGGTGTAGGTATATAAGCTCCTTTAGAATAATAGACAGGTCTCCATTTTAATCCAAACATATTTCCTTTAACCCCTGACACTAATAACCAACCGGACAAGTTGGAAAAGGCTCGCATCTTTGAGGGCGTTGAACGAGCCAAGACTAGACAGACAATAATATATTGAAACACAACAAACATTGTCTTGGACAGTAATATATTGAAAGGGGCGCTAAGTATATTTGAAAAAGCGATCCATTGTGCTTTGCCATCGAGGCGTTTAGCATACGATTTATAGTTAATTCTTCCTATTAATCTGCAGAATCTTTACCTACATTTATATTGTTAGAAAATATACGGTTATATTTCCGCTCTCTGTCAGCGATCTCCGATGGTACAATTAGATAGAAAACGTTTGGAAGACAATTAAATTGTTTATACGAGGGAATTGAATTGGGTCTCTATGATCTATGTCGAGCGATTACGAGCGAGATAAAGAAGTCTTACTTTCGTCTGTCGTGTGTACTGTTAAATTAATTACGGTTTGAACTGCGTTTCTGTCACTTTTTGCATGCAACGAATAGGTAATAATCAAAATAATAGTCGTAAGTGTGTAATGACGATTATTGATGAGTGATGACATGGCGGTTACAATTATGTCAATTGCGTAATAACTTAATCATGCACGCTGGGATTCAAAAGCCATTCTAGTTTCTCAGACTGCGTTTCGCGCCATCCTTAGATGGATCTGAATCTAATCTCGGTAACATTTAAACAAATCTTTCACTATGAACCATGACTCTGAGATTATTTTAACAATATGGCGCTGCAGTCCATTTCAGAGTCATACCTTTAAAGATCATCAAACCGGCAGCTGTGCGTGATGATTGCCATTAGCTTTAAGATCATCGCTTTGCCGTGTCTGTCTCTAAAGTCTCAGAGGATCATTTATTAAACCATGGTAATAGCAGATTGTGCACCAGAAAATAATGTAATGATTATAAGAAATTATTACTCTATTCTAGTCATGTTGAAATTGTCATGGTTTCGCTAATGCTACATTACGAAGGATGGGATGAATAAAATTATAGAGCAAAGACGCGGTTTTATGTAAAGAGAATAAGTAGTTAGTTCTAGTTTCATAAATTTACGGTTTTCACTCTTAGGAACTTACATCTTCTCACGCAAACTGATTCGAACAAGTCTATAGGGATAAAAAATAAATGTTTCCAAGTATAGAAATTCTATGATCATGGATTGATTGTTTTTACGCAAAGGTAGAGGCCGTTATAGCACAAAGTGACAGAAGCGAGTGTTTGACGTGCGCTTGGGCTTCTGTTTACAGTTATCCAACTCTCAGGGATTATCACAAACAAAAACAATTACATAAACAGCTATGTGGTGTTGCGTAATGGACAATTAGTGGGCAATTACAACTGTATAAGAATGTGGGACCGCGGTCGGTGGGATCTCGACCTGCTCTTCAGCGTCGCACGTGTGAAAATAAGGGTCATTACACGAATTAAAGAATACCCAATGACTGCTGACGTAATTTTTTAAATGGAGTTGATAGAAACTGAGCCTGGTAATTATTTGGTAGTATGCTTGATCTGTATCTTTTCAAAGATAAAACTTATACTGAGAAAGAACGTGGTACTTAAATGATTACTTATCTTAAGCCTTCTAACTTGTCAATTTGATTTAAAAAATAGGTGTCTCATAAAAATGAAATCTAAATTGACTGTAGAGCAGGTCACAAACATCAAAGGCCGTAATAGCATTCTGTAGTGATGGACACAACACACGACTACAGATGAAATAGATAAAATTATCAATTGAAGTGAAAGCAATTTTTATTGAGCGTGAGATCTGGTTTGATGCACGGATAATTTTATCAGATTCGCCTTTCCAAAGCCGAATAATGTTGCCAAATATGTAAGTTTTGTCGAATTTACCACATTGTCTTCTTTTGTTTTTACCATGTTTTGTAATCCTATAAAAAAATCATGAACAATATTGAGCATCGTTTTGTTCTTTCACAGCAGAAAACACTTTGTTCGGTCATAAGAAAGAACGCACTTTTTTACGCAACAAAAGCGTAAACCTACTTAAGTACATATTTCGTAAATGATATTAAAAGACAAGAGATACAATTGGACGTTAACAAAATTACTTTACATAAATACACATACATAAGGTTCATACATTTGATCATGATCATACACGCACGCCGGTTGCGAGTACTACACACTCGACCTTTCTGAAGAACATCACCAATAAGGTACAACAGCTAACATTACTTTCTGGATGGCAATCTCGAAACAAGCTAAGATGATGTTCCGAAGTTTTGTGCTGAAGTCAAATGACTAGATAATGGGCATAAACAGACACTAGCTAGATACGCGTTGAATCAATATTACAACAAAGCTAATAGCAATAGAATATGTGGCCTCGGTAACATCGGAGGTAAGCTGATTCTCAACACACACAGCTCAGATAAGCCGAGAACCTGCATCTTCATACCCAAAGACATTCCTATCGCACCACTCACCCAATTCTGTTCCAGAGATCTGACAGCTGTCAGGCTCCAGACCGAAGGTAGCGTTCCAGATGTTGTACTGACCTCGGTATACATGCCAGGCGAGGACTTGGACTGCCCGCCTAAAGAGATGGCCGACCTAGTGCAACACTGTGAACGCGCCGAACTAGACCTGATCATCGGCACCGACTCGAACGCCCACCACCCACTCTGGGGCAGCGACGCACCGAACGCCAGAGGAGAGGTACTATCCACCTATTTATTCTCTACTAACCTTAATATTATAAACCGCGGCTCAGAACCCACTTGGGTCACAGTCCGTGGACAAACGATTATAGACCTAACACTTGCTACGGAAAACGCGACGAACCTTATTACAAACTGGCACGTATCGGACGAACCTTCCTGTTCTGATCACAGAAGGATCCGCTTCTCACTAACTACCAACACTAGAAAACCCGATCCGAGGCGAAACCCAAGGCGCACCAATGTTCCCGGGTACAAACGCCTCCTGGCCTCCCTATTGGCTAAACACCTAACGCAATTTACCATAAGAGACCGAACACAACTAGAATACACCGTAACAAAACTATCTGAATATATAACCGAAGCATACCACGCATGCTGTAAACTAAGAGCGCCACAGACCAAGAAGGAGAGAAACCCCTGGTGGAACGCTGAACTTAGTAAACTCAGAGATGCGCTACGTAAGCAATTTAACAGAGCCAAAAATACTAGACTTCCGGACGACTGGGAGATATACAAAGAAACCCAATATATATACAAAAAGCAGATTAGAACCGCCAGAAGAACAGCATGGCGTAAGTTCTGCGAATCCATCGAGACAAACAATGAAGCCGCAAGGGTAAGGAAGATCCTGTCAACCGATCAGGACCGAACCCTGGGCGCGCTCAAAAAACCCGACAACTCATACACATTGACTGACCGTGAAACCAGTAAGGTCCTTCTCGAAACCCACTTCCCAGACTGTGCAGTCCTGTAGTGCTATTCTGTAACCATCTCACCGTGAAAACTTAGGTGAAGTGAGCTCGGAGTGAGCTGTCAGTCCCTAGCAGCAGGTGGAATGACAGCTCACTTCACGCTCACTTCACCCAAGCTTTCACCGTGAGATTTTTACAGAATAGATCGGCTGGAGGACAGGACGTGGGAGGCTGAGCCAGAATGGACCCCAACGGATCAAGACTGGTCACGAGCCCGCAACATGATAACAGATGACCGAGTAAAGTGGGCTATTAACACCTTTCAGCCGTACAAGTCGGCAGGGCTGGATGGCATCTTCCCAGCCCTGCTGCAGTGGGGGGTGGACTATCTCACACCATGGCTGGTGGAGATATTTCGAGCCTGCATAGCACTCAGGCTCGTACCTGTCGCATGGCGCGAGGTGAAGGTCATTTTTATACCCAAACCTGGCAAAACCGACTACACGCAACCCAAGGCTTATAGGCCCATAAGCCTCACATCCTTCCTACTGAAAACCCTTGAGAGACTCTGTGACAGGCACATCCGAGACGGACCTCTTCGGGTAAAACCACTACACAAACAACAGCATGCGTACTCCACAGGCAAATCAACGGAATCAGCGCTCCACAGCGTGGTTTCCAAAATTGAATGTGCAGTGGATCACAAGTGCTCGGCACTGGCTGCCTTCATTGACATCGAGGGCGCCTTTGACAAAACCACGTTCAACAGTATAAACACGGCCCTCGACAGACACAGCATAGACTCGACACTGAGTGGCTGGATCACCAACATGCTCAAACTAAGGGCTGTACAAGTCACAGTAAATGACACTACGAGAGCCATCGTTGCGAAGGGATGCCCGCAAGGGGGAGTCCTCTCGCCTCTCCTATGGAACCTGGTAGTAGACAGCCTCATCAAAACACTCAACGACAAAGGTTATTTCACCGTAGGCTACGCTGACGACATAACCATAATAATTAACAGGACCCACGAAAACACACTATGCAACCTCATGCGTCATGCCCTGAAAATAGTAGAGGAATGGTGCAACCGTGCAACAAGCACCAACTCTCAGTAAACCCTACAAAAACCGAACTGGTTCTCTTTACGAAGAAGAGGAAACTGACAACACTACAACTGCCACGATTCTTCGGAACAACCCTAAGCCTCTCAACTGAAACCAAATACCTGGGCATCTATCTGGACAAACAACTGAACTGGGCAAAACACACGAAATATATCACTACAAAAGCCAGCATATCCCTGTGGCAGTGCAAACGACTGCTTGGCCGGAATTGGGGAATCAGCCCCAAGGTCACCCACTGGTTATACACCACAGTCATCCGACCGATTATCACATACGGCTCACTGGTCTGGTGGCCCAGGATAGACCGGTGCACAGCCCAAAAAGATCTCGAAAAACTACAGCGGTTTGCTTGCGTCGCAATCACTGGTAGTATGAGAACTGCACCCACCGCCGCCCTACAGGCAATGCTGGGACTGCCACCTCTGCACCTCATCGTGCGGGAGGAGGCGGCCCTGGCCACCTTTAGCCTCCATTTAACAGGAACCCTATGCAACGACTCCAGAGTTAAGCACATACGCATTAAGGAGGATGCGATCAAACGTGAGCCAATGATGGCATCACCCTGCGACAAAGCCCCGAAAACACACCACTTTCAAAGGCACTACAATATAACACTTACAGAAGAACAGTGTGACTACTCAGGCCCAAAAGAGATGAGAGTTTACACCGACGGATCAAAGACCGACTCAGGTACCGGAGTCGGAGTTTTCTCACATGACCTCAACATAAATATATCCAGACCGCTGGGAATGTTCAACACCGTCTATCAGGCGGAGTGTGTGGGCATCATACAAGCGGTCCACGCCCTAGAAGCCAGGAGGGTTACGGACACCCACATACGCATACTCTCCGACAGCGCCTCAGTTCTCCAATCCTTACGGAAGAAATATACTACCTCGAAGCTAACACTAGAATGTCACGATGCACTAGAACAAATAACGGTATCTAGCCGCAACACAGTGACACTGCAATGGATAAAAGGACACAGCGGATCGCTAGGTAACGACGCGGCTGACGAACTTGCTAGACGTGGATCCAGCACGGCAGTCTGCGGACCCGAGCCTATCGTACCCATCCCCTTCAACCAAATACGCAGGTGGCTGCAGAAGTTCACCCACACACAAGCGGAACGCTGGTGGACCTCGACACCAGGTTGCAGGCAGTCAAAGGAGGCTATGCCATCTTTGGACAGCAGGCTGACCAGGCGTTTGCTACGCCTGGACAGGAACGGCCTGCGCCTGGTGACGGGGACCATCACGGGACACTGTTCGCTAAACAAGCACTTCCACACAATAGGCATAACGGACAGTCCTCTGTGCAGGGCGTGCATGGAGGCTGAGGAGACCGTTGCGCACGTGCTCTTCGAATGTACGGGCGTCACCCAGATTAGAACAGAAACCCTCGGGTCACCCAGATCATACACAGACGTTCTAAACAGACCAGGAGACCTAATCAGCTTCTGGAGGGAGGTGGGCTGGTTGGAATAACCACCAAACGGCCGCTATGGCCCACGCACAATGGTCCACCTGACGGACTAAGTGCGGAAACCAAACCCCCTAACATAGAACATAGAACATAGAAAGCTAATAGCAGAACTTTGTCTGCTGTATCTAATTTCTTCTATGTACTGTTCCAAAATTACCTATCTTTAGGTAATTTGGGAGGTACAAAATCCCTCCGTTGAAAAGCGACTATTCTACAGTCAGTTCTTTCAGCCAGAATAATATCCTATTTCAGGTGTTCTTGACTTAGCATAAAAATCAAAATCTCTCTCTTAAAATAAAAACCATATGCCCCAAACGTAGATACGTACGTAAACAAAAAAAGTTCAAATCTTAGTCTAACCAAAATAATACAGGCTAATATGCAATTATGGTCACGCACTGTCATTCCCTGTATATCATGAGAACTTAGACATAACGGGACACACAAATTGTAATAATCTATTTCTTAGTCGCTACGCCTATTTCATTCCCATCTTCCGACACACTCAAAGATGGCCGCGGTAGGTGCGAACACTATTGTAATATGAATTTAACATAATGTTAAGACGAAATGTAATAACTTGTCAGGAGATAATGGTGTTCATAATTTGCTCCTATCATTACTTGTGGGAGTTCGTCGACATCGACTTCACATTTTTTACGGCATTATGATCAATTTTCTGTGATGAGATCTCTGACTGGTAATCAGTTATAAGTTTCAATTACATTGATACCGACTATGATATCGGTTGATTATCGATAATGTGATACCTATATTATTGTTCTTACAAGCCAAAATCATAGCAATCCATTCATTTGCAATTATAGAAGCAAAGCAATCAATATTTATTACTATTGCTTAAATAATCCGGAGAATAGAAAATTTTCAACGACTTCCTGCACCCTAAGTGCAGGAAGTCGTTGAAAATTTTCTATTCTGTCCTGTCATTCCTGTCTTTCTTCCTTTCATTCCTGTCTTGCAGAAAGCTTAGCTATAATTCCTTGACTTTTCAAGACGTAATAAAGACGTTAATTCAACTTTGATGAAACAACTTACCGCGAGATATATTCACAGTCTATAATATTATAACTCGTAAGAAGAAAAATGACGTTCTTGCTGCGAATTGATTCCCCGCAGTGAACTGTGTTTGATTTCACGACTATTTACGACCTTTCTTCGGAAGCCAACCCGTTATGCCATTGTCGTTTTAGAACGAATTAAACAACTATCTGTATAGATATTAGACAAATATCCCGTAATACTTGCTAGCTCGAGATGTCGAGTTCACATTTTTTATGGGACCGTTAAACATAATTTACATTTCTGATGTAGTATAATGTCATCAGCTTGGTGAATTTTAGCACATTACTCAGTTAAATGACGCATTTCTTGCAGGTGATTATTAGCTAAATTATCAGAATCATTATTTTGATGAAATTCAGGTAGTTGGCAGAAACTTTACAGAACCTTGTCCTAATTGCATCCTAAAATCTGACTACTATTTTTTTTTTAAGTGCGTACTTACCTATACTCTTATTGATTACTAACGGAGTACGTTTATATCTACTAACAACAGTCAATAAAAATATATTTGTTCATCAAACCCAACCGATGCTGATGGCTTATGAACATATTAATTGCATCGAAAGTAAATGGACTTCACCTATAAACCAAATTGTTAAAACAGTTACGATTAAGGTTAGCACCGCTATAGACGAGTTCCCGTTCAAATTCTTGTATTTATTGCTTTCTTTTATTTGAGTGTAGGTGAAATGTCACGAACGGTCACATTAAACCATTAATCTCATTTAGACAGGAAAAGCAATGTGTAACACCAAAAGTACTGAATGGTGACAAAAAATAAGATAAACGTTTCACATTATGTCGACTGTGTCATTAGCCAAAATGGTCGAAATGTAATGTGCCGTTACAAAAACTGTTCCTGTCTTTGGACTTGAATACAACTTTTTATTATAATTGTGAATGAACAGGTGAAAGTAAAGCTGTGGCTACATATTAAGATAAATCTAAAATTTAATCTAGGTAAAGCATTTTATACAATTGATCGTTATTCTATGGAATTTATTATTGAAACAACACTAGAGTTGATCTATTTATTTGTTAACAATTTTTTATCTGTTGTCTTTATTGATTGACAATAATTTATCAGTCACCATTGACATGCCATTTTCGATGTTTGTGACAGTGAAAAATAGTTTTGGAATACCTCAGGGTTCTATTCTCGGACCATGAAATAGGAACCGATATAAAAAACTAAAAGATATTTTTTTTATTAAAAAATGTTTTCGAATGTAGACTGCGCCTAATAAGAGACTATATGGAAAAGGCGGTTATTTGACCGAAACGTGATTGAGAATAACAACAAAAATATAACAGTTCTAAAGCACTATCAAGTTAACCTCATTAGTTTTCTTTTGTACGTTCTCGGTAAGATTTGTTCCCATTCATTTCCCCGCACATTCGTCAAGTGACCGCACTAATGTTAAGACGTAAAAATAGCAAGCATAACAAAAAATCAATGATGTCTTTACCCATCTTTGGAGCCCTTAAATTCCAGTCTTGCCAATGAAAGTGAATATCAACATGATTCAATATAAAAGTAAAGGATGTAATATGTTAACGTTTTCCCAATATCTTTTTTGAGTTAGTAAAACTATAAATGGATGGAACACGAAGTTCACATCGCGTGAGCCACGTTCGGCAATAAAGTGCTGGTCTTAAGGGCCTTAATGGTCTATAGTGACAGGTTACGTTCCTCGCCCACAGGCCTCATTCAATCGACCATTCTGAGCTGCTAAGGCTTGAGGACAACGACCAGATAGCATAAAATATAGTACTGTTTAGATGTTTGTTGTTGTTTACTGCTTTCTAAATAGGTGACTAAAAGTTACTATTTTGCAGGCAGTACCCAGTAATATAAAAAATATAAAAATTAGCCATACTTTAAATTGGAAAATGTTTAGAATTCCTTTTCGCATTTATTGGCACTGCTACTATAGGAGCAACAAAAGGAAATAAGGTTATTTGGCATGTCTTTATACCAGACCAGCCAATTAGAGAACACATATACTTAAATCCCTTTGACTGCTTATTTTAAAGATCGTTCTATGAATTGCTGAGGCCATTCACTATAAATACGAGTATCATCGCTCTTTATACATAATCTGAGCGTTATATCCGACATAAATATTTATGAAAAGCTCGGAAGTAAATTATTCAAATATAAACATGCCATAATACGGTGATGAAAACATAAAATTAAAATAAAATGCCTTAACTTAGAAAGCAGAGAATTAAGTAATTATTTGATAAGAACAGTTTGAAAGAGACATTTATTATGATTTTCTTTCATTACATTTGTTTTAATCGTATATCAAAGCATGTGTGATGTTCCCACAGCCATTGTATCTGCCAGGTTTCCTCTAGTGGAAGTTAATCGATGAGTTTCACCTTATTGTTTCGACTCGAGGTATGGTTTACTTAGCTCCATAGGTTTACAGGAGACGCTAATTGTACTTTATTACTTCTCCGAGGAAGTAACGTTGATGGAAAAATTATGATGTTTACACGCCAAAGCTCTTATCTTTCTGCTTAGTTCAACTGAGATAAAATCTTGTCAGTTGGTAGGTATTATGCAAGTGCAGTTTTACCAGTAGTACAAAAACTTGCAAAGGTACCTATAACTTTTTGAAACTGTTAAAATTTGTAATGGGTTTATCTTGAATCTTGGGTAAATCCCTCACTATTTAATAAAATTGCATCTTTGAAATTATACGTATCATTAAATATCTATTGTATAACATTTAATTAACCCGTTGATATTATAAGTTTTAATTCACAATCTCGTTGAAAGATATAATATTTTACTTTTCTTGGTTTCTTTCTAATTGATCATGATCACGTAAGCGAATTATATGGAGTCATCGAGCGGTAACATAAATTAACAAAACAAGTTTTTTAAATTATTTATTGCAGTCTAAGTCATAACAGTAACCCAAATATTTTGGCAACATAGTATATTTGTTACAGTAAACCTATTAACATAGCAAGTGGTACGCAAAGAGCGTCGTGGAACGTAGAACGCTACAGTTACTAGCGTTCCGTTATACGCCAGTAACACATAACGATACGACGATGTAAAAGACGCCAACTGGGAATGCGGATGAACGGAACGTGCGCAAAGGCTGTATCACTGCATCTCCTAGTCATTTGTTTTGAGGTAAATAGAGTTAACGAGAGGCTACAGACAAAACAGTCAGCTACCACGGGAATGTCAATAAAAAAAACATATTGAAGCATTTAAATACTTTTATATCTACGAGGTCCTCCTTCACTTACAAAATTTTTGATTACATGGGTTTATAAAAAATAAGCTACAAGGCTACTTTTTTTGTTAAATGGACTCCTTGTTCGATTAACACACATACTAAATCACCAGTAGATTGGATTCGACCTCATCAAAGTAAATCTTACGAAAATTATCATTAAAACTGACGAGAACAGCCATTGATCATTTAAATCCACTATGAATGAACAAGCGACCCGCCCCTGTTTCGCACGGTTTTGACTACTTGACAAAGCATGAAGATTTCTTTATTATATATAAGTTAAATATTAATGTTTTGTACCAACCTTCCGGAATAAATTCTCTAAATAATGTTGAAAACCGCATCAAAATCCGTTGCGTGGTTTCGAAGAACAACGCGGTAACGCAGACAGACACGAAAAGCGAATTTAATTTATAATATTATATGTAGGTATAGAAAGATAGAAGTACATTAATAAACATAACCTCGATTACTACGCAAGTACGCACCCATATCTAAATTCCTATTTCGAATTTTGTTTCGCTACAGTTTCCGCATCAAAATCCGTTGCGTGGTTTCGAAGAAAAACGCGGTCACACAGACAGATACGAAAAGCGAATTCAATTTATAATAAGCATAAATATATAGACAACGCGACGGCGCCATAATTTATTAAAATAAATATTAGTTTAACGGCCATTTATTTATCGAAGCAAAATCGATATGAAATGTTGTATTTATAGAATCTAATTTAAATCAAACTTTAAATGGCTGGTAACGGCGACTCTCGTTAATACTTATGCAGTAATATAAACATTTTATAGCTAATAAATAATATTATTATATGTAATGCGTCGACTGTTACCGTACGTATTCCCACATGAAATCAACTCGGCATAACTGCATAGCCAGCGGTACTGGCTATAAGCCAACTTGCACATCGTGGCTACTAGGTACCGTACGGCAGTCAATGCCTTTATATTTCAACTGTCATCATACTCATCATCACTCGGTGTTACGGGATCGAAATCATCGATGATCACAATCAGTAGTCTATTCAAAGCATAGGTACCGGAAAATTATCGTCATTTTTTATTAATGTTCATGTCCAATGGTAGCCATCAATTCTACCAGATAATGGCAAATTAATAACGGCTTCCGTTACTTACATAACTGTTTCCAATTTTCAGGTGCAGTATGATGTAAAAAAGCAAGACTACGTTGCGAAGAAGAGTTGAACGCACTTACGTTTTTGCAGTTACTGCATTTCGTATTACAGAACAGAACAGATAGCTAACAGTTTTGATATAACCAATATCAGTTGGGCAAATTGGGCAATCCATGAAAGGCGTCTAGGTAGGTAATCGCGCGGAGAAATGTATGATCAGAAATGAGTAAATGACGAAAATTTGCACTGCGCGCAGTGTTTTGGTACGAATTTTATTTTCGGGGGCGTGTGTGAATGTTTATTAGTAAGTAATGGTGTACTGGGGCTCATATTAGTACCATCGAAAATTAACGAACATAAACAAGCCACAGCAGACGACCTTTAAAAGCCCATAAATACTGCTTTTTGTCTCTACATGTTTTATAATATCTACTATCGTTTGTGTGTAAACGGTAGATATCTCCAATCCCGGAGCCAAAACTGAAATGTTTCATATGCCTGCTGTGACAACACAGCTTCTGCTTAGCGGCAAATGGGCATGGTGGTAGTCTCCGGTCTCCCAACTTCTCTGGTCGAGCTCCTTCACGAAGCTTTAATACTACTTAAACTACGCTTACATCTTATCTAGTTGCTGTTTAAGTGTGTGAAGGTGAGCAGTAACATTGACGTAACTAGCGTCTGAGCGAGACAGATCACATGTGAATCCGGCGGAACGCTTTCACTCTCGCGCCTCCGATTCTTATCTAACTGTTGTGCGCTGAAGGCTGGAAAATGTCACCCACACTTCATTAAGGCTGTATTGTTGTTTAAATTTGAGCCTAGTCATTGATGTTATATCATACGTGAAGAGAAGTCTAGATACTAATTTAAATAACATTTCTTTCGTCGGGTATTCAGGAAGGAACTAATTTGGCCTTGTGTTGCCTTCCAGCAAGTTAGTAGGTATTTGTGGGCTGTCAGTGATTTTGTTTTCTTCTCCTAGTCTTGTAAGAGATATGGTATCAGATGGATGAGACTAAATTACCCCTGAACGTCCCTGACTCCCTAGATTTGAATGTAGCTTGTCTTAGATAAGGTATACCGACTCCTTCCAACTATGGCGGACTTACACATTTCCCAAGTACAGGCTGTTTAATTTTTGTCGCCTTTACCTCTAAAATTTTCAGTTCCTTGATTATTTTTACCGTCCAACAATTTAGTTGAAATTGCACAAGAAAGAGTTTTTGGGAATATTTCTGAGCTAGTTGAATGTACAATGAAAGGGAAGATGGAAAAGACATCGGAAAGATGTCTTGTAGACTTCTTTCTGTAAGACATCAGAAACCGACGAAAAACAAAATCGTATCCAAAGGCGTCCCTAAATGTGCCGAAATAGGCTCAAGCCTACTCAGCCTGCTGGTAAATCCGCCACTGCTTGTCTAGTTCAACAACCTCCCAACAAAATGAAGTTAAAAAGTTTGTGAAAGAAAACTTGCAGTCTTTTACGAAAAAATAAACAATGTAATGATTTCACAGATTTAATATTTAAACGTGTTAATAATGAGGAACTTTTATATCTGCGCTGTGTGATAAATGCACTAGCTATTGTGTTTCATGCCATCAACGTTACACAATCACGTCAGGTCACGCAAGGCGGACATATTAGTCCAATCGACTTTGTTGCAATGTCAATGGCACACTATTACTAGTGACCTTCAATTAAAGTAGGGGAATTACAAGACAGATTACCTAAAATCAGATACCTACGGTGATGTACCTACACAGGTACCATGCTGGACAAGGGCCTTACCTGCACATAGAACAGCGGTCGGTACTGCACGGAGCAGGATAGTATTTTAAAAGCACTATGAATAATATGACAGAATTTTATATAGTAAAAAACCAGCTGCTAATTCTCGCCAATATTTAAAAAAATCTTGCTGGATATTTCATCTCATGTCGTCCATCGTGCTGGATTTAGAGATATGCCTGGTAACTATCCACTAACTGGGCCTGCGACTGACTGGGCCTGTGGTGACTTTCTCACGGAGAAGACTGCCCCAGCAATGGGATCGTTATAGGCTGATTATGCTATACTTTATACCTGGTAACTTGAGCAGCGTCTATAAATATGCAATTATTGTAATGTCATCAAAGTATGCGTATATGGTTTTCTCAATGACAACCAGGATTACGTCACTCCGAAACCATAAAATTGCAATGGTCAGATGGTTTATCGATCTGTTTTGATAAGAGGAACATTCAGTGAAAGGATATGCATAATAAACTTACCTTGTTCCGGCTTTTGACGAAACCTGCCGAATGATTATAAAAAACGTTTTTTTTATATTTTCTTGTTGACAGTAGATTTTTGGGAGTTATAGCATTTGCTTGCATCTCAGCTCAAGAACGATGTCTTTCTTGGACCATCATCAATATCGAATATACTGTACCAGTAAGTATTTGCGTTTGATAGTAGGTATTCAGTTATATCTGGTTTAAGTAACTAGTACTCTCTACTCATTGGATAACAAATGTAACGGACAATAGATTCTGGTATGGTTAGACGTAAAACTTTTCTTTCTCAACTTAGTTCTCCAAAGCACACTTCATTGTTACGAAGTGATGTTTCAAATAAGACACAATATTACACCAAATGTAGACACATCATTAAGATGTCAGATTATTCTAATATTATAGGCTAACGTTATGTTTATGCGCTGAGAGCAATCTTAAACGATATTAAATTTTTACTATGTTACGACATTAATCTTATAGATATCACCGTAGGTATTACTCTTCCTTTCGTAATTCTTGTCTGTTCCACGATTATCTTTTTCTTCTTCTGTTTCTTCAAAGGCCTCTTATGTTCTAGCCTAAAGCACCTGAAACTTCTAGGTGCTGGATTATTATCTATCCTAGTTTTAGCTTTCACTTTGCCCCTGCTAAGGTTGTTGGTACACCGCTGGGTCTAAGTCGTTCGACGCCAATCGTGACTAGGTATCTACTCCATTTCCTTACTTTGTTAAAATAGCTATGTATGTACATAATATTATATTCCGAGGCTGCCACGAATTCTGCTCGTTTCGTGCGTACCCGATCCTATCTGGGCAGTAGTGTAGTGACCGTACCTGAGTGATAATTTGGGTCTAAGCTTTTATATGTCATCTTCTGTGATTTCCTCAAAAACATTTCGGAATCTTTATGCGCTCTTTAGTCTAAATAATTCATGATGGATCGTCTTTTCATGATAGATAGGTTCCGAATTTAAGGTCCTATTTCCTATGCTGACTCACAACGGATATCGTTTTTTGCATATCTTTATATTCATTTAACTCCTATGACCAACAAAGTTGTCTGTCAGCCTTTTAAAGGTTCATACATCGTTGAATAAAAAATCTGTCATGTGAGTGTGTAGGGTTGTCGAAATACTACATGTTATAGTTTGAGTTAATTCGTATTGGCGAAAATATACTTAATATGTATATGGTTTTTATAAAAAAATATCAGTTAGCCTGATTGACCTTCCGACGGAATAGATAATCTGTCATCTACTTAATTATAATTTCATGGTGAATTTCTAAAATATCAATAAAGCAAAACGATTTTCACAGTAAAAAGTTAAAAATGTATGCCTGCCTGTCATCTAGCGGACACAAAAAATCTTTATGTAGTAAATAATCTACAAAGTGGAAAAACGGTGCTCAAGTTGATCTTTAACCCAACACGTACAGTCGTACAACACGTACACAATCTGCTGGACGTGGTTATAAGTGGTTTAATTTATAAAAAATATATAATAATAGGAGGGTTTTCTTTAATAGGTTAATTGGCAGTACGTAACAATATAATGAACGAATTTTTTGATGCCCGATGAGCTCTTCCCTTTATTTATACACTTGTACATAATATATATATATGTTTTTGTGTTAGATTATATTTAAGATTTGTCGAGTACAAAATACCTAATAGAAATATATTGGATAAAATAAATTAAGACCAAGAATATAGGTACTAAGTATCAGTCAGAACGAATACAAAAAATATCAATATTTTTGCCCAGTTGAGAAAGGAAACTGCTACAATGCAAAGGTCGTACCTGACCGCAGGAGGCAACTGCAGGCGACATGTCGCCGCGATACAACTGGTTTCTATGAATTTCTATGAAATACATTCCGTAGCCAGCGACACGTCGTTGGCAGCTACGGGCGAGTGACAGGCGACACGTGCAGCCCGACGGCAGACCAGGGGGTCTACACCCTAAGCGAAATCCGTAGTTTCGGCATAAGTTACGAACACTTCCCAGTCCGTCTCACTCACGGTATGCCCGTAAGTGAGACGGAGAACGACGCGCCCGTAACTTTGGGTACCGAAGTTAGTAGTTAGTACCGTCAACGCTCGAGCGATATCACGTTTTTCTATTTTCTATCTACCGACTGGAATACGTGCTGCTGCCGCCTGCAGTCGGGTTCGGAATCATGACTGCAGCGACGTGACGCCGCGACACGTCGCGTGCAGTTGCTGCCTGCAGTCGGGTACGGAATGGTACCTTTACCTACCTTCTATAAGATAATGTTTTTTTTTAATAAGGTTTATTCGGGTAATTCCGAAATGTTTTTCGAAGAGCTCTCGTTATGTTTGTATTTCAAATATTTAGTGAAAATTGGTGGACTTTATACTACTAATTTAAATGCATTTTTTTAGGGTAATATATAGACTAAAACACTATATTTAAGAAAATCAAAAATATCGTCGGATTTTGTAAACAGAATAGGTTAAAAAAAAACTTTTTTTTTCTTTACTAGAGGCGAATTCCGAAACAGTTCGGGGAATTCCGAATGAGATTCAAAAGTGGGTTTAATTTAGTTTCTATATAAGGTTCATATTCCTTTTTCATTCAGATTTACCCTACAAAAGTAAAAACTCACTTTTGTCCATTGAACGAGCCTAAACATTGTTATAAAGTTTTTATGTTTCGGAATTACCCGATAAGTAGTCTGCGGTTCTCAACCTTCAGTTTGGTGAAAAGGGGTTTGAAAGTGAAAGATGACATGCAATAAAAGGATTTATTTATAAAATAAATCAAGCATTCTATGTATTCTAGTACTTTATTTTTTAACTCCAGAACAATTAGATAATTAATTGCCTGACTGAAGGTCATATATATTATATATCATAACTAGCATGGGCTTATTTAAAGCGAAGGGTGGCGCTAGGTGACGCCCGCCTTAGAAATAATTGTTTTACAAATGGTAGGTGTCGACCTGAAAACAAAAATACAATAATCAAAATTCATATTTAAACTGAGAACTATAAATATATTGAGAACCACTGACAATCACTATGAAAAAGCTAGAACGGATAATTCCGAATTACTTTTATATCGGAATTTCCCTCATCGGCAAATTCCGAAAATAACTAATAACTGCAACTTAGGGGCTCTGAACCTAAATGAAAGTGCATAAAAAACGATTATCTATCTGTTAAAATAATAATCGATTTGAAAACTTACCAAGCATCTGAGATACGGATGTTCGGGTAAATCCGAAAGTTGAAAAAAGCGCGAAAATGACCTTCCTTGAAAAAATAAATCACTGCACACGTACACACTCACGTAACGACCTGAATCAACTGACGCGGTGAAGCTAAATAAGATGGTGGCCAGATGAATGTTGCTAGAGCGAAAAATGTTGCAGAGTTTGATAGATAATTGTAATTATTGGAATAACCCGATTTTCGGAATTACCCGAATACACCTTACTCTTATCTATTCTAAATTAAAAAGTGTCAAGTTATTACCAACCCTGTTGCCTTAATAAGTGTGTCCCGCTAACTTACTTCACTCGTTATTCTTATCACGTATCAATGCGGCACATCTACTTCAATCCATAGCTTGCGTTTTAATCGGGACTCGTACTGCACCGACATAAAGTTTAAATTGCTATATCAACGTGCCTATATATATACTGTATCGATTGATATGGCTACCGCATACCCGACCTGCGCCTGTGACCTACAGAACCTTGACTTTTGAGTTTGGTGAAAGTCTGGAAATGTAGGAAGTAAGATCGTAGAGACTGGATCAAGTTAGTAGTTAATATAATCAAATTGGGAGTGATAGAAAGTGCTGGCTCCTTATCAGAATTTATTTATCACACATCACACTCACTTGCGATGTGACACAATATTCTAATGGAGTTGATCAATTAAAACTGTCATATTGAGTGTTTGAAAGTACAGACTGCTCTTATCGGCTCAGTTTACAATGGGGCCCACATATAGACAAATTGTCAGGAAGGCTCAGTTCGGCCGCCTATGCTGTTAAAAAAAACGTGACAGATATCTGACGTAGATACAGCCAACATTGTTTATTTTAGTTATGTTCATAGTCATATATCATATCATATGGGATTCTTCTCTGGGGAACCTGTTCTACAGAAAAGGGCTGTTCGAGCCATTTACAACCTAGGTCCGAGAGATTCCCTTCGAGAAAAATTCAAAGAAATAAATATTCTCACAATATAATTTGAAAACCTATTGTATGTACCTACACAAAAATATATCAAATTAGAAAATGTCCGATATTCATAGTTTAAATACCAGGAATAAACACAATCGCACTCGTCTCCACAGAGTAGGTAGACATCGCGTTCATGGGTCAATGTATACACTTTTACAAAAAACTTCCCATTGACATTTGAAACTTACTCATTAAACGATTTAAAAGCTGTATTTAAACCAAACTTTGTAAAAAAGGGTACTATAAAATTTCTGATTATTTAGAAGATAAAAAAACTTGGGATTGAGCAGCAGTTTGAGTAGTTTATACGGCTTAGCCAAATGTAATGTCCTTTCTTTGGTATTGTTCGACGAATTGAGCTCCACGATTACTGACAAATGCTTGCACGACTGCACAGGTCCACTCAAATCTGTGTGCTTCTTTTCTCAAAAGACCATTTCAGACACTAATTTACATAGTTCTCATATGGCCTGACCAAGATTATATCTGGACTTTAAAAGAGACTGTGACGTCTGAGTTTGTTTAGGCCTTTCTTCTCAGAATAGTCAGATAGGAAACGCCGAACTCATCTAGGTATTTTTTTAATATGATGTGTAAAGGTGATTCCAATATCCTATTTACAGAATAAACAATATCATTTCATTTCTGAAGTTTTAATCCGGCTTGTCTTAATTGCTTGTAGGCTACACACAAATGAAATAGGATAATATTGTATCTGAGAAGGAGAGCAGAAAAAAAGATTAGATACTTACTTGAGTTTTTATGTTGGAAAAGTTATGTGTGAAGGAGGGTTGTCTACAATCAAGATTACTCTCTGGTTTCATCATTTCCACTTAGAAGGGCGATAGTCAAACCATTGAACCCAAGATTTAATTAAATAGGTACTACAGTAGTTTCAATACTTGTGATACATAATTTTACAGAAAAACATAAATTATTAGCTAAACCGTTAAGCTATGCACTACTGCAATGAAGTTAGCTAATACAACACGCAATAAAAATAATCTATGTTATTGTGTAGTCGTCCTAACTTAACTACGAATATGCAGAGAGTATTCTTCTGTACAAAATATTATCAAGAATACCAAAACATTTCAAAAAGGAGCAAAAATGCTTGAAATATGAAGGAGTTACTTATTTCAAATTATTACATATATTCGGTTAATTATATAGCTAAAGCTTACAGGTATTGCAATATTTAATTACTTAATTGAGATTGAAACTAGATACAATACTTATTTTTTTTTGGTGTTAACTTTGCCACCTCAGCCTTGATATGTGAAGTCAGTTGCTTCGCGCGTAAGATCATGAATTCTATAGAAGTTTGATACAGTAGTTCTGCTAGAGTGCTACACGGATCTTTTGGCGCTAGAATGATATTAAAAGGGGGGCGATGTTAGTAAACATTTGAGAAATTGTCATAAAAATTGTATTAAAAAAACAAGATGGCGGCATTCGTTCCGATTTTGGCCACGCGCCAAAAGAACCTTGTAGCGCTATCTCTTTACCCTAGAGCAGAAAACAAATGACAATGACAGCCACATTTCAACTTTAACAGAAAACGAAAAAGAACACATTTACAGAAAATTAACTGCGTGAAGTAAAGCTCTTGGACCTTTATGTAGGGCAGTCCGTTACATGGCCGTGACCGTGGTGCCACTCTGCCACTGGTAGTCCGATGACTTGTTGATTTATCATTCGGTTACCGCAGTTAACTTTGAGGTACAATATTGACCTTTACGACACGTTAACTTAGTTCTGTAACGTGTTGTTTTATGTAATTGGTTATGGTGTTGATGAACGATCCGGTTTCGTTCGTCTACTCTCGTCATGAATTTTATGTGAAATGCACATTTCGAGGTAAAAATATATGCCAGACAGTAAAAAGTTTATTTTCACAAAATTAAATGAGAGCATTCACAAGAATTTGATATACATATAGACAGTATGGTGGTACCGAGATTAATTTCCCAGGGTGCATTGGAAGTAGGTAGGTACTTAGGTATATCCACTTCGTGAGGCTATTTTAAATGCAACCCAAGTCCACAAACCCCGGATTCGTTATACAGAAACTCAGTTTTTATATTCAGCATCTGATTTGGCTCTTCTTCGCCAAAACTTAGCTTATCAGTCTTCTGAACTAAATCTAATATTAATCTAATATTATATTAGGGGTTTTTATACATTACAGGGTTATTGGTTATATGTCGGCAATCCATTAGATAAGGGGATGTAGGAGAGGTCATTTACAACCAAATTACCCCTTTTGACTCCTATGCAAATGTCAACAATTTTCCAAGTCATTTGACATTTAATATTTTAATTTCATACATTTTAAATATAAAATGTTACTCGTAAATAGTTGATATTGGCATTGGGGTCATCAGAGGTTATTTGGTTGCAAATGACATCTCCTACATCCCCTTAACGGTTACATAATACTACAGGTAGATATTTTAGCACGTATATTTTGTCGTATAAATATTCGTTTATACTAAAAAAGTATTTTCTTATGAAAAATTGTTCTAGTTTTTTGTTTTTTTTCGTCTCGCAGTTAATGCAAATTGCTTTTACGTTTGGTACCTGTACCGTAAATGAAAAGCAATTAGCTTCCATAGTGGAAGCGCGTTTAAATTGTCTCAATCCAAGTTTATCTGTCTGTGAACTTTTAAGGTCCTATATAATCATTTGTATGTTACTGCCTATTCAGGTACCTTTACGTTACGTTTCTTGGAGTCCTAACTTGTAGTTATAGAATTCATTTCTCATTTCAGGCTTATAAAATTAATTACCACGTTTAAAAAATGCGCCAAGACATAATGAACAGTTATTATTAATAGTAAAATAGATCAACAAAACAGATAGCGGCAGATAGCCCTTTTATAACTTAAGTAATAATAAGTTAAATATGTTTTCCTATTAAATATAATTGCTTTTCCTACCTTCACTTAATACTGGCGGAGGCTGGTAATTCGTGTTCTTTCTGGATAGCATCTTTAATTTAGATTAATTATTGTCATATTAAAATTAATGTGTAAAGTTGTCACAATTTACGAAGCCCGATTTGACACCTATTAAAATACTTTGTGTAGTGACAGGAAAAAAAAATCGGTTGCTTTAAAAACCGATTCTCGAGACATATCGATTTATTATACTTAGAGTTTGTAATCGACAATTTATTTACATTGCTTGAAACGGATTCTCGAGGCATATCGTTTTATTACACGTCATCATCATCAGCCTGCAGCAGTCCACTGCTGGACATAGGCCTTTCCAATTGCACATCTTTCAGCTCCATGCTCGGCAGCTCTCATCCAGCTGCTAAAGCTTGTCCACTCTGAAATGACGCGCCCCACTACGTAATGCGGTAGTGGGGCGCGTCATTTCAGAATGGAAAAGCTATTATTTTGACCTATTGAATATCAAAATAAAGTTAAAACTATATATGATGAGATTTTGTTTTTTATGTTATAACAATTAATAATACGAATAATACCTAATAATTAGTAATTATACGTTTCTATCTTTTCTAAATGTAATATTTGTAAAAGTATCGATTTTTCAAAACATAAATCGATGTTTTGAAAAATCGATACTTACTCATTCGGTCAGAAAATGGCTTAAAACGGTCACAGCACTACGGTAACGAACCCAAAGACATGACATTGTAATGACGTCCTGTCGGAATATTAATCAAAGATGAATAAATTCGTGTTTTTGAATGCATTTTTCCAATATAAAGTGAAACTTAGTGCTTACGAATGATTTTTATAGTGTATGGATAACATAATAATTAATAAGGATTATGAATTTGATTTTTAGATTTCTTACGTAGACGTTCATACAAAGTTATCGCGGCATGTATAATGAAGAACGTCAAATCGGGCTTCTTAGATTGTGACAACTTTAGTAAACTATAGTTGTCGCGTTTAGCTTGGCAATAGCGGCCAATGACCCACCTACATTATCTAGCATTTTTTATTTTAAAAACTATTAAATTCCGGTAACGTCCTGAAATAATATATATCTTCAACATGTTCAAATAACGAAAAACCATACCTATCTACATAGTTTATTGTTTGGGAGAGATATTAGGAAAAAGCCAATGACCGCTATTGTGATGTTAAAACGCGACAACTATAGTGCCTAACTAAGTGATGAAGTACATGAATTTTGTGCTCAGTTGGATGGTAGCCCAGATTGTACTGAGATCACTCGAAAAGTTCATGGAAATGTCTCCTCAAATCACCGTCGCGGTCTGTTATGTACAAACAAAGCACACAAGTTAACAGTGCAACCCAAATATTTACTAAACCTTTCACGTAGAAGGGAAACATGAATAATAGGCACACAATTTCCGAACGAAGACAGGAATTCCTAAACGAGTTTTGCATGTTGTGCAACCAGCAATTTCCTAGTTTGAACAACTTCAAACAAGAGGAATACAAGCGTTTATGTTAATCCAGAAGCGTCTATGCCGTTAGCACTCCGTGTCGAAGGTACTGGAAGTACTGGAACCGTTATTCGTGAGGCTGAAGTAGAATAGCTAATTCTGGGAAAAGAAAAAAAATAATTTGGGTGGTTTTAGCGCGCTCACGATGCGACAATGATAACGATCAGCGAATCATCGTGACTATGGAAGTGCACAGCGGCAAGTAAAATTGCGAGCACGCGATTTGGAATCGTTGGAAAACATTGTCTAACGGTCCTTAATTTAAACTGGCGTCACGGCTTCCTACTTTTCCTGCAGAGACGTGCAAAGCCCTCAAGGAATGATGTCAGGAGGATCTAATAGACAAACTCCGCACTAATAATATGTTGGTGAGAGGCAAGTTCACGGTTAACGGTTTGATGTTACTTTTAAATCGGTCCATTAAGATAGTTAACGATCTCTGTAACAAACTCATTGTTTTAAACAACATAAGGACCTGTTACCGAATAGGCAAGATTTACCAGTACGCTAGCTGCGTAACTCATTTAATTCGCAGTCCGCGGGATTTTGAAGAAAATTCCTAATCCATTGCTTCATAGGTTTGAGGAATGCATCTGCTCAAAAAAGTAAATAACGCAATCAACGTGGCTGAACTGTCAAAATAAAAGGCATTGCGATCGATTGCCATTGTATGAGTGTTACGTAATTACCCCGAAAATTAATTATAAAAAAAATGTACAAAAAAAAACAACAGACTTCAAAAAAAGACAATACTTAATCTTATCTACTATCTTACCTATTAAATTTATTTTAGAGCTATTTCAAGTCTTAAACATTTACTTATAACTTTTAATTTATTTTCATTCATTCACTATTACAATTTAGTTTAAAACCATGTTTTTTTTTCATACTGTTTTAAACAACTTGTTTGTTTTATGCCAACCCTGGCCGGAGGCGGTGAAACAGGCCATAAATATTATCAATTTCAAGTACACATTTAAATAATTCTCCAGAGAATACAGCGTCCCTGTACCACCCATAATTTTCCTCGTACAGAGTGTGAAACGAAGTGAACATGCAGCTAGTTAACAGTTCCAATGTAAACAGAACAGGCGTTGTAAACCCTTGAGGAATTTAACTGTACTTCCTTTAGTTTCCTATTGAACTAACGATCCTAATTCGAAACGGGTCCACGTTAACCATAGTCGCTGGTGTTGACGTGATTTCTTCCGCGAAAGACTGTAACTAAGGCCGATTTATTTTTGCAAGACTCGCGTTTGACCACTACCTATTTCATCTGATGATAAAGTATGATGCCATGCACGATAGCGCACAACATTTGAACTAACTTGTTCTCTCGAGTTTTCAAGTCTTCCTGGTTATAGCTGTTGATAACACCCTTATTTCCGTCGGGGGTTAAAAATACAGACTGAGGCAAGGAGTTCCACTCCTTAGCAGTATAGGTAGGCGAAAGGAATGGCATAAAGATTTCCATGTACCTACCTACCTATCTAAAAAAACGTATCGTGTTTTCAGATAATGAATGATCAGATAAAAAAAATCTTAACTATACCAAGATAGGCGAGTTAGGTTAAACCATTGAAAAGATATAGAAATCTGGATGTCGTGCATTCTAGAAAATAAAAAGAATGAGGATTTAAAGAGAGCTGTCTCTTTAGAAACCTCAAAGAATAGTCTGAAACACATAACATAATCAAACAAGACAACTTAACAATATAGCCAGTGTTATTTACAGTACCTATAACGCAAGTCAACAGACTGGATAAAACAATACACCGTTACAATATTAACAATACGCTCCAAGCCCCAAGATATGCATGAACTATGATTTTTCGCCAAGCTAAATGTCAGCATGTACCAAGGTCTGAAGGGCGGTAAGTGCCGTTAGTCCAGCCTCGCAGAAGATCACGCTCCGAGTTAATTTGAAACCGGCACTAGACCGGTCTCGATGTAATATTGTACCGGTAAAATGGTAAATAAATATTACATCTGCAAAGGAAATAAGGTGTATGTAATCTTATGTAACATGTTTTAATTACTTGCAGGGCCAGTAGTAGCTTCTCAGTGTGTTGTAAGTAAGTTGTACCCATAGTTGTTACTAATTGGTTTATCCATCTACGTGAGTAGTATCGTTATAAATATACCCGCTGGATGGTCAAGTCAGATGACAATTTCTAGTTTAGCATCACTGGTGCAATCGTCTTCAGTTCTTAAATCAGTAACCAAACCTATTATAAACTTGCTCGAATTGCGTGTGGGCCAAGTAGGTATTGCATATATGTAGCCACAGATATAGATAGACCTATCTATCCGGTCTATCTATATCTGTGTATGTAGCCATACATTCCGGGTAGGGCATTATTTTTAGCCTGTTTCATAAAAAATAGTGTTCGTCATTAATTTATTCTGATATGTTATTAAGTTGACCGATGAAAACAAATGGAATAAAAACCTGAGTCTCTACAGGTTAGCACAAAGTACACTTTGACCCAAATCTAGCTACAAAGGTCCAGACTGGTACTTTCAATTACGAGTACATTATTTCGACCCAAATCATACCGCTATACATACCTACGTGAAACTAACGCGACGATAAGGCAAACATACATTGGACGTTTTGATATTGAATTATTATTTGCTTAGCACTCAGCGTTACAACATGGACAACGTACAACTGCAGTCAGTCTCCACTGGACGAAGGAACCAGGACAATGGACTCGATTGGTTGCTGACCAGACTGTCCACTGGACAGTCTGGTCCACCTACTCAGTACCCTACTTGCGTTACGCACTTTGAATCACAATCCGAGAGTTTTGAAGGATATATTGTTAATACATAACTACATAGATTTGAAAAATTTGTCTGCTCAACAACGTAAATAACGCAATGGACGTGGGTGAACTGTCAAAATGAATCCCATTGCGGTCATTTTATGCGTGTTACGCAATAATTCCGCTGGTCTGACAGCTGTCTAGTCTGGACAGTGTCCAGACTAGGTAGCTGTCTGAGCTGGTGGTGCTGCTACAACTCGTATGACGTGCCTTACCACTACGCAGTTTGGTTAGTTAGGATTATTAGCCTGAAAACAAGTAGGCTATATACTGTGGTAGTAAGTTCGCATCACACTGACGTCACGCGAAATCCTGCATCGCGCAAGCAGAGTTTACCGCGCGATCAGAAATTCAACATAATTATATTGAATTGCCCACCAGACCGACACCCGTCTGGTCGGAGGACCCTCCGTTTCCTACGGAGGATGAGTGAACTTTACACCCTGTTCTTCATACCTCTATAATACCATCACTAACTTATCAATCATTTAAAATAAAAATACCCTTAACAGTATCCCACCGCTTAGCCTCTGTGCGCTCTCTCCCTTTTACATTACATACCTATGGTTTCAATAAAGCTATAAATGCGTATTCGAAGTTTAGTGCCCACCATCATAAAGGAGGAAATTGGGACAGTAACTGTACCTGCTTCATTATCACAAGCAGAACAGTTGAACACTTTAAGTTAATTAGTGATTGTCCAAGGAACGGATGTGTTGTGTAGCAATTAACGTTGGTATAACGATAAAACATATTGGAGAGTATACTTCCAAAGTTTATTTCATAACATAATTTATAGCTTAGGTATAAATAATTCTCTATAAATAATGTCCAAATATGTTAATAGTGTCTATAAACCTAGAAAGCCTTTGAATCTTTAATTAACCACCCTAGAAAACAAGCTAAAATGAATGAATTATAATTCAAGGCTTGCTAAAATCCTACAAACTTAAACAAAGGCATATTTCACAAGAATGTTACTATGTTAATAGAAAACAAAGTCTCTATAGTATCTATCGTAGAAATCTCTCTGTTGACGCAAAATCTATTCACTTTGTTTTCAATAAAGGCCATTAAACTCTTTCTTATGTGATCGCATGCACATGATACAACAAGCGGAAGAACAAAGTCGCGGTGTAGCGAACTTGCAAACCCTATTCATAGTCAGGTGCAATCAACCTTAAACTCATTGTTCTAAGTGCTCCACCATTATACATAGAGCCTCTCCTGCGCGCCCAAACTTAGCCACAAAGGCGGGATAAGGGGAGGTAGTGGATTCTCGGAGGTCGAGCTATATTTGCCGATTGCCGGTGGATGCACGAAGCCAGATAGCAAATAAATCGGAACGAAAGGTTTACGTTCGCGTTATAATAATGGGTTATTGAATAGATCGTGCGATATGTTTGCGATTTTGTGCGACTTTTTTCATCAAAATGTTTTTGTATCAGATTAGTAGAGAGTATGAAAGCGATTTCTATTCTATCTTTTTTCAAAATAAAACGATTCAAGATGTCTCTTAAAATAGGAAGCTTGTTAAAGTTAAGACGGGTCATTATCTCCTACAGCCACAGTTAGAGTCCACCATGGTATCGTGTTGCTTTAATTAAGACTACTAAAACCACTTCCAACTTAGAATAACAGCACACCGGCCACGGTTCATAAAAAATATATTCAAATTAATCAACAACCGTGAAAGCATGCTTACAAAAAGAAGATCCTTGTTCAAGCACCTAGAGCTTGCCCGGAATGCGACGGTGATGCACACAATAGATAAAAACCCGACTATTTTAATGGGCACGTACTGTAGGGTATCGGCAAAAAGCCCAGTACCCCCGTACTAGCGGCTGTCGCATGCCATGCTGTGCCGCGACATACCGCAGCTCGTAAGTCGTAGGCTCCGGCCGGCACCTAATGGGATCACCGTTACGCCAAGCGGGAGCGATGCATTTCGATTCGCTTCTAGGAAATGATGCTTCACCGGCCGTGATTTTTTGTGGATTCACAGCCTTCGACTGAGAATATTATGTTGTTTGTGCCGTAAATGTAGGTAAAGTTGTATTGAACATTCGTTTTCCAACAGTTACCTGGCGCGCCTTTGTTTATAAATATTAATATGAGTCTGCAAACACACCCAGATTCTATCTCACGATTATGGAATAATCTAATATGACGCAATCAAATCAATCTTTCTAATATTTCTTCCATTTCAATCTAAATAATTATTTCCGTGCCTATGTTTGTCATAATCGGAAGTAATAATTATGCTCGAAACAGTCGCGTAGTCGGCCCGATTACACAATTTATAAATATCTTGTTTTGAATTAACATATTTGGTCAATTAATTCGATATTACTGTTCTCGCGTGTTACACGGAAATGTAGTTATCAGATTTCTTATTGAGGTCGATTTAAATTCAAAGTGTTTACTGCGAACAAGATCCCAGACCGTCAAAGCGATGCGATGGCGAAACGAGAGGACAGGATTTAATATTGACTGAAGATCATTAGCGCAAAACCGTGCTGTTAGGAAATGTAATCAATCAAATCAGAAGAATGTCCAACCGGTTGGAATTGCTTGGAATATGTGGAATAGAATTTACGAGATCCGAATGCAACTGCGGAAAGAATCGGCAGTCTACTAACTGAAACTCTATAGAGACAGCTAGCTTGTAGCTACCGCTCTGTTATGTTTGGTTGTTGTGCTACTATTTATTTTTATGTTAACGCAAAGTTAGCCCGCGAAATTCAAACGTTTCTTACGATTTTTAAAATAGGGATGACGGATTTTTTTTTGTCCGTCTTGTAGATTATATAAAAAATACGTACACGTATTTTTCTTTTTTTACGTTATCAAAAGATTACGGCGATAAATTGAGTTAAAATGTGCCATGACGTCACGAGTATGTAGATTTTATACTTACTTGTGAAGTATCAACCCCCATTCCCCAACTTTAATGCGTTTTTATCTAAGTATTTTTTTATTAATATGATAAAGCAAAAAATACGTGTCGAATATTTTTTTATTATCTAACTGACAGACTGAATAGAATTTTTTTTTTTGACCCAGGCAACATCCCTATTTGCGGGTCAGTACCTATCAGGTTGCATGTAAATAAAAATATGATTCGTGACCGCAACATAATTATGTATATACAGAATAATAATTACTTGAATCATCAATACAACTCTCTAAGTTCAAATTAACGTATTGAATGACTTTCATGAAATCGTGACATTTGAGACCAATTCTAATTTAGACAGATGTATTGATGATTCTTATGGTTATAATTATGAAAATTTGAATTTCGCGGGCTACCTGAAACCCCCTTGTCTTCAGTTCTATCACTACCTACCCGGATAAGAACGTAACGATGACACAATATCTTTACAGAAATACTACTCAGGTCCCTAGGTAATATTGAAAGCAGGTAGGTAGGTAAATAATATGCCACCTAGGTATTGTAAGTATTAACGATTATCAATATTAGATAACATTGCGTGTGCATTACTGGTTATAACTTTATATGCTTATTATTTTCAGGCATCACAATTAGGTACCCAATCTATAATTGATATAATCAATCAATTAAAACGAAAAAAGTCAGATCCAAACCTGTTGTCCTCTTTCCTTCCGACCTTGTCATATAAGCAACACGCAACGAATGCAACTTGCACTTCTTGCAATGTAATATAAACTCTATTTGTATGTTAATAAGGGTTATGTAATACCGTAGTGATGTACGTCTTGTTGCGCAACACGCGAAAGTGCGCATCCGACCGAAGCCGAATGTTTAGCGCATAACACATCTCTATTTCAATGGCATTACGTAGATACCAGTAGGTGCTTAGCTTGCTTGACTTGATAAAGTGATTTTTTATTAATAAAATAAAGTACATAATATCTTTGTGTTATGTTTTCTAAAACCATCATAAACGAGGGTTTGGTCCTGGCTGGATTTGATTCCCCGGTATGTCAGAATGTATTTTGATTTATGTAAGAGGATTTCAGTCCAGCAGAATTACAAGGAACTCATTGTACTTAAATATGGACCAACACACGAGGAACCATAGCGATGTAATATGGGGACGGAAGGTAAGGTAGGTAACGCATAATTATGCGTTATCCTTCAAAGCTAAAATAGGATCTGAAGGATTGATTTCATAAATTCTTGTAAGTCGAATAGATCGTTTACCAGATGAAATCTCATAATGAAAAAAGCAACAGCGGAGTTTATGAATAGATAATTACTATGATCAACTGTGGGAACAAGTGGTGTTAGAATAAAAATCATGAGAACAGCTACAGGGGGAGATCTTAAATAAGTGTCTGTGAAAAGCAATGACTCATCTGCAATTCTGCATCTCGGTATAATCATAAACTGGTTCTGGATTATCACAGGCGGTCCCTAATTGGCTCGCGAAAGTCAACTGGCAGTGACTCCGCGAATAAATACTGAAATTCAACTGCATCTTGATGTATTTGTTTATCTAATCTTTAGGGAGAAACTGACGCATCAGAACTATCTCGACGAAATGAGGTGGTAACTGGTAATTTATTGGGGCTCCTTCTAAAAAACTTAAAATGTGTGACAGTATGCTTTAAAAATGGGGCATGGGTTGGTAACTATTAAGTATATCTAAGCTTTCAATTTCAAGGCCTTGGTTTAGAAATATCCAAATATATGTGATGGAAAATATTGGCGAATTAAGATTCAAAGATGATAGGTACTCTTCTACTAATAGGTAATGGTGTTAGCTTAGCCTAGCTGGATGGAAAGAGGCCTAACCGCATCCTTATTCAAATACTGATTTACAAGGAAAATATTCAACAACAAATACACTGATATAGCAATTGAGTGCAAGCAAACTCTTGAGACTCGCTCAAGTATCTACATAGAACTTGAAGTGATTGACACCGTGACATTTTACTGGTGGAGAGTAGCTACTGGCTACCAACAGTAAATTGGACATTGGTGGATATTTCAATCACATTTCGAGAGGTACGGTAGCAGAATGACATTTATTATGCAACCGTGTCTTGACTCTTGAGTCAGTTTCGTCCTGCATATTAATTCTTGTCAAATTACCCTTTTTATTTTTCTCATCATCTTACTCTTACTTAGAGGGAGCCTCCCTTAGAACAGTCTACCTTATCTTTTGTGCGAAGTCAAGAGATCACTTAGGTAAGTTTCTATACACGTAGAAAATGAATCACCTAGAGTGCCATCAAACAGTTCCTATGCCATAATGTTGGCTCCACTGTTAAACTTTAACAACGGACCTACTAGGTAGCGTCGATCGAATTCGTATTCGTCCTACAACAGTGGAGCCAACAGTAGGTACGACACAGGAACTATTTTTTATTTATCGCATACGGAGATAGTCTCAATCCGACGAAATATTGTCGTCCAATCGTTTCGTACTACTATAGTGATAGATGATGACTACTTTGAATGAATTTAGAATGTGATCGACATGAAAGTGCAAGCATAACATCATTGTATGCGGAACGAGAAAATATCTCACGTAACCAAATATTTAAATTCAACAGGTAGTCTAGAAAGTACTTAGGTATTCTTTATATATTTCTTTCTTCGGTTAAATAAATCGTTCACGTAACTGTGTTTTACTGAAATGTACAAACAACTTAAGCATTACCTACAAAATGCTAGACAAGTACTGTTTACTTTTTTGTCGGTTACTCTTGGGGGAAGTAAATTTTTTGCACATTATGTAAGTCGTTATGGCACACATACTTACCTAAATGCATAATCTGTAAATATTAACACGACTTTTAAGAAAGTTGAATGAAAATAGTGTTAAAGCAAGCTTAGCGTTCTGTATTGGTAATAATAACTCACATAGTTTACAGCTTGGTAATCTCTCAACCATGGTGAAGATAATGATGGGTGCCTTTTATTTGTCTAATATGTATCTACTCGGTACAATGTGCATGATAAGTCACGCAAATACGAATAATAACGTGCAATTATAGCTTGGCATCTTTAATTAAACCCTTCTTTCTATAATTCTAGTCCAGTTATTGTGGCAGGCACGACCTTAACGAAGCAAGACGGCAAAAGAAGCATGCGCAAACGTGGTTAGCAAATATTTGTAATAGCACATTACATTACATTTCGTTTCCTAAGCTAATGACCATTACTGATCTCCAATTATGTATCCAGTGTATGTCGAATTAGCAAAAAAACTAATCGCTACCGTGCAGATTGACGTCCCTGAACTCATTTCAGGTTGTATGATGAATTCGACGCGCGCGTACCAAAAAAAGGCAAACAACACATTTTCATAATTAACATAAACATTGCATTTGCAGACGGCCTTACATGTTATTAACTACAGTTTGTCTTCACTTTCAATTCATTGTTGTATTACTTAATCGTTCTTAAACATATTGTGGAGGCTCTGCCCAGTTTCTTGACCTACTCGGGTCATTCTTTAAACTTTTGTTTGGTTTCGAAGACATGGGCCTATATATCACTGACTGCTCAGCCGATTTTGTAATACAAACAATGAACATATGGTACAATGGTGGTGCGTTAGTTAGGTTGGTGGTACAATGGCTGAAGGTGGTCGAGTCGCCGGATCTTTTGCAAGCCATTATCGGTTCGTGCTCCATCGTTTGACCTGATTACTTAACGTAAGCCTAATTCTGGCTGTTAATGAAGCAGTAAATCATAGTGCTGTATCGACGATATCATTAGTTAGGCATAAAACTAGTCTTGAAGAACTTGAAGGAGATTGCTAAAACGTGATGGAAGGAAGGCCTTTGGATTCATTGTCAGTATCATTATCCTTTCGCAGGACGGAGAATGTAGAAAAAAAGTGCCTGTAGTTATCAGACTGAACAGTTGTGATGGCAAAGCCATTTTTCATGATTCTTCATCATACATGGGCAACGGGAAAGCTCAGCTTAGTAGACTTGAGACTTCACATCTGAATGATAACTCGTAAGTTTATTGTTATTGGACAGGTCCCACAATAGCCCGTGATAAACATTTTTGGTTTATGGCATTCCACAGGTTGGACAGGCAAATATTTTTAGCACAAATGGACGTTGTGGATGAAGCAATGAACAATGCGGAATTAAGCAAGCACTCAGGCAGATTTACGATCAATGTGAGCAGAGAGCAAATTTCTGCATATTATAAAACAAAGTCCCCCCGCCGCGTATGTCCGTCTGTCTGAACGCGATAAACTCAAAAACTACCGAACAGATTTTCATACAGTTTTCACCAATGTACAGAGTGATTGATGAGGAAGGCTTAGGTGTATAATTCGTTAAAGTTTTGTGTAAATTGGCTGAAATACGACTATGATTGTTGAAGATGTTAGAAAAGTCATGCCGACTGAGAGCTTTGATAGGGCGTGCGCCGCGTAAACCAACAGAGTTATATTAAAACCATGTATGTATTACGGAATTAATACATTGTTTACCTAGATTAACACATAAGGTTCTTTTAATCTCGGTAGTACCTACCTTCCCGTGGGATATTTCCCGACGAAGCCGTTGGCAAAAGCTAGTGAAAACTAAAAATGGAGCCTATGTTAACCAACTACATAGTTCAGTGATTTTATGTAGTAAAGTCGTGTAAATGAAAGGCGAATAATTTCATATTAAGTTCTTTACGAAAGCATAATAACTACGTGTATTATTTTCAGACCTCTCTCTCTCCTTCCTTTTGGTGAGAGCTGACACATTTAATTTTACAAGCTTCACTTATAAGAAACCTTAGTAGAATTTACATATTATCACAGGAATAATGGTAATACATATGTAGATAAATTAGGCCGATAATGCGGGTAGTGGCGTGGCCCGAGGATAATAAATATAAGAGGCTTAGATACACGAAGTGGTGGGCGGATAAGAACTATCGGGCCGGGCTAGAAATAACTTTCTTGTCCTGAATGTTAGCACTGTGCCTCCTATGGTGGGCGAAGGGCTGAAGGTAACATCCTCATTACCGTTTGTTATAGGTTTTATGTAGGCTTGCCTTTTATCAGTAAGTAGTTGGGCAGAAATCTGAGAAGAGAATGTTGAGATGGATGTCTGGAGTGACGAAAATGGATAAAGTAAAAAATGAGTGTATGTAAGGGGAAGTTTGCAAGTGAAGCCAGTGACAGAAAAGTTGAAAGGGAATCGTTTGGCTTGGTATGGGCATGTGACGAGAAGGGAGGAAACGCACGTGACTCAAAGAGGGAGAGGAAGGATAAGGGAGTGAATGATAGCGTAACGGTTGACAGGGGAGAGTGGAAGAAGAAAAGGTGTTGCGCTGACCCAAAGTAACATGGTACAAGGGCAAAAAGATGATGAGTTAGGCATATACCTCGTTTTTTGGCCAGTTTCCATATTATCCCGGCATCGTTTGCGCGTACAATATCTAAGTGAGGCTATCTTGAACGTCTTCCTAATAGATGTGTTAATTTACTTATCTTAAACAATATGGTACGAAAACAATAGTAAGTACCTATAAGAAGGAAGCTGCAAAGATAAATGCGTATTTCCCGTTCTATTGTTTAGAATTTTAGAAGATCTTGGTAACGTAGGTAATTTCGCAATCGGCTACCGAACGATTACGTAGCCATTACTAAAAATGTGTTATTCATATTGTTCAAGAATTCCTTTAATAAAATAATTGAATACGGAAATGACGTCCGCCTTCATTCACCGGCCAGGTCCAATTGAAATTTTGATGCAGTTTCGCGGCACGTGCGTAACTTTATGTGTCCACCTTAAATTTATGTATATAGAGGACAGAATAAAAACGATCATTAGTATGATTCCTAAGTTTCCTTTTCCAGTAACTGGCGGTGGTGTGGTGCATAACAAACGGTGAACCATTAGGTACCCTAGCTGGCGGAACGGAACGAAACTTGCAGCTGGCTACTCGGTTGCCATTACGTATCTCAGATTTACCGGTATCGGTAATGTCTATCGCTGACCGGTCAAGCCTCTTCAATCGTGTTATTTTAATGCTGCCCAAGAAGGCAGGAAATGCTATAAAAACTGTGGAACGAAGTAAGGTAATTAATGCTATGAACACTGTAGCGTTAAACGTATTCATGATAATTGCAGTTGTAACAAAGAATTTTGTAACTTGAAAGATGCGGGATTATGTATTCTTTTGTTTTACTTTTAATTTAATCATAAGCATAATCAGCCTATAACGTTCCCACTGGACACAGGCCTAATCATAATAGATTAAATTTTATCAATCATTTATCTAGATGATTGATAAAATTCAAAATTGATTGATTGATTAAATTAAATTATTAATAAGTATTATATTTTTTAAATAAGTAATAAGGGCCAATTCTTTCTTAATATAATTTATGCTTTGAATCCACACTGATATCTTTTGTCCTCAATTTAAAATAGAGTACTACACAGCTCACAAAGATTTCGAACTTCACACTAAAACTGTTCAAGCTTAAATATTTGCATACAAATCTCTACCAGCCCCAGGTGTTATTAACAGTCATTAGGTACGCTATCGTCTATCTCCATCTGTAATCTAAGACCGTTTCAAATGAGCCTAAGGGTTTCAGCGGATTTCCGTGAAATGTAGGTAGGAGTGCGATAAAAAGCTTCGAGATTTGAATCAACTGCCGCTGCGTTCGCTGCTCATGCGCATAGCAGAAGCAGACCATTAGCCGTGGCCGATTGCCAGTATTCAAGCTTCATTTAAATGCATCCGTGATGGTTTCATTAGGGAATGTTATGTATTTTTAAGTGAGGTAATCCGTCAAAAAAATAGGTTTTATTGAAAATTCCATTTTAACTTATTAAAAAATTATTTGTTATAAACATAACTGGCGAAATGTGGGTGTACAACTCTGCCCAACCTATCCAAGGCGTGATGTTATGTTATCTTCAATATCCTATACTATTAAATGAACAATATTTGTGTAACGAACGATTTCGATGAAAGTTCCTATAATATAGGGGTTTACGGAGCGAAACATCGATCTAGCTAGGTCTCATATCTGAGAAAATTCGTTTTCTCCGTATTTAGACCCGAGCAGAGCCCAGTCGCCCAAAGTTTAGAACAAGATGGCTACCTTAGAATAATGACATGGCAGCATGGAATTAGTAAGTACCTACTATCATGGCAGCATGGAATTAGTATTGAATTATCCTATACTATTGAATGAGCATTCTCTATTTTCACCAGAGCAGAGCTCGGTCGCCCAAGTACTTACTTTTAAATGCAGACTGAGGTAGAAAGAGGGTAGGTTAATGTGAAGCTGAGAATGCATGGGTACTGCAATATGCAAGCTAGCGAACTAAACCACCCAAAATATGCCAAACAAAGCGAGAAAGATCATGAGCCCGAAAGGCAAAAAGCAAATTAGACTTCTGGCCTAAAAGAAAGAATATAGTCCGCGCACGACTGTTAGTCAAAACCTGAGGTAGAAAAAGGCCAGGCTAAGCCCAGCTAATTACGCAACACATTTTCGTAAACGATTACGACAAATTTGTTTCATTTTGACAGTTCAACAACATTCATTGCGTTATTTACGTTGTTGAGTAGATTTTTTTTCGAACTTATTTAGCAATGGACATAGACGTATAAAATACGTACACTTAATTGACGTATAAAATACGTCTATGGCAATGGATTAGCAACATGTTAAAAACGATTCAAATTCTGATAGATCGTGTATTATGTAGTTAGGGTAAAGGTCGTATAGTCCCAGTCGCCCCCACATGGATTGCCACCAGGTGGCAATTGGGAGAAAAAAATCCCAGTTGCCACCGGGTGGCGACTGGGACCTTATTGCCCCCACTTCAAATCGCTGTACATTGCGGCGTGGATCGCCAAACCCCCTCATAGCTATATTTCTTACGGCCGCGATGACGGGGTTGGCGGTCACATTTCCAATGTGGTTTTATGCTGTGAATTAAATGTTTGAGGAACAGCAGGAAACTTTTTATTTATCAGCGCTTGCTTGACTTGATAAAGGCGCTCTTCGTTTTCATTTTTCTTAAAATCGGCTGCACATAAATATGATTGAATTCGTGTACAATGTTGTTATCCTAAAAACAAGAACAAGGCATTATACTATTTTTTTAAATTAAATGATTACATAAATTGTTGCTAGTAAGTGTTAAATTTTTTTTTCAATAGAGTATTTTTTATATTATAAGATAGATGTTCTGCAAGATTATAACAAGCTGGAAACGCACACACGCATCTACATACTTATACAACAGAAGTTTATAAATAACAGCCGCGGCTGGAAGGTAGAATTGAAAAGTTCTTAGGAACGTGCATATATATTATTGCCTGTGAATATAATTACTCAAAAATAAGAATCATGCGGCTGCACGCTCTTAAGTGATAAATCATAGGCGTTAGTGACTTACTTTTATCTTTATAAATCCCTTGCATTTTTTTTCCTTTGGGTGCACTCCCACGTTTCTACGTCACTTTTGTTTTTTCTTTTCAAATTATACTGATGTCCTGCACGAAGAATAATTGTCCCATGTCGTCTTTTTATATATAGTATACTTTGTCCGGAGCTGCAAGACGCACTTTGCTCTGACATGATTATAGATAGACTAAATTGCATTTCAATGTCATAGTTGCAAAAGCCGGTAAAGGGTAGGGGAAGGGAATGACACATCTATTGTGATTTGTGTACTCCTTATCGCTGAGTCGGTTTTGGAGTGCTTCAAACAAAACACGTGTTTTATGACTTAATCCGTCGGGTAGTTTATTGTGTGCATTGTTTGTATTGGTGTGGTTTTATTGATAATATTTTGTGGTTTTCTTTAAATCTTGTTTGTATGTCCCTAAAAATATCACTTATCTACTAATAAAACCACATTGGAAATGTGACCGCCAACCCCGTCATCGCGGCCGTAAGAAATATAGCGATGAGGGGGTTTGGCGATCCACGCCGCAATGTACAGCGATTTGAAGTGGGGGCAATAAGGTCCCAGTCGCCACCCGGTGGCAACTGGGATTTTTTTCTCCCAATTGCCACCTGGTGGCAATCCATGTGGGGACGACTGGGACTATACGGTAAAGGTTCACACGGGCGTATTTTTTTTTCGCGTATTGGAATTTCGACGCTCTGCTTAACGCCGCGAGTTGAATACCCAACAGTGTGTTTTCTTGACGCGCTGGATGCGTTCTGTTGGATTCTCAATGCTCGGCTCAATACCGAGAGTTGAAAAACCAGTGTACGAAAAAAAATCGCCGCGATAAACATACGTCCGAACTGAGTCTGCCAATTTTGTCACCCCTCCCCCGTCTCACCGCTCACATACCTCGGGCGGTGACTAGCAGTCGCGTGCGGACTATAGGTACCTAAATGTTGACTTATAGCATAGGTAGACCCATGTTATGAGGCTTGTCAACACAGATTATCATCTTCTAAAATAATTTATTAAGCTTAATTTGATTAATTGCTCGTAGCTTTGTTTACAGTTCTATCCATTCAAACTGAGTAAGATGCAGTTACGTTTGAATTAACTAAATGAATGCTAGGAGATTAATGGTCGTGATAGATGATTAGCTTCAAGGCCAGCTATCATTAATTTACGGCTGTTCTAAATCATAGCTTAATTTACACGTAGCCGTTAAATATTGATGGCTACTATTTAGTATCCATCTGTACAAATAAATAAAATTGATGTGTCTTTGTAATGTCAATATAACAGCTTTTTACTAAATGCATATATTATACGGTACCAAAATATTTTTTGTCTGTTTGGTCCAGCTAATCTCCGAAATAGCTGGACCGATTTTGGCGGGACTTTCACTTAAGTAACTTAGGCTACGTTTACTTTTGAAAAATAAGTATGCCACGCGATGCGGGCAGCAGCTAGTGCTTATAATATTAATTATAATTAATATTATAAATAAATAAATGCGAGAGTAACTCTGTCTGTCTGTTACCTTTCACGCCTTAACGGCTGAGCGGATTTGGATGAAATTTGGCTCACAGGTAGACCATGACCTGGGTTAGGATATAGGATACCTTTTATCCCGGTACTATATTCCCTTTCCCGTAGGTTAGCTTCCGACCTCCATGTGGGCAAAAGCTAGTAAATAATACTTATATTAAGCTCATTTTATACGTTTTGTTAAAATTTGTTACTAAGATAAGTAATGCAGGGCCAAAAAAAAAGAATGATCCCGAGACATCAAAGATAAAGTAATTTGCAAGCAGGACAAACCATAAAAAAGCAATTAATATAGCCTAGGAAAGATTTCAGTTTAGGATGTAGTGAGTCAGAGTGCATAAGTGCTAAATGTTCAGACTAAACTTAAAAGCTGGAGATGTAATTGCAATAAGCACTTAAAATTCTAATTAAGCCATTAAAAACGTGTTAAAGGCGCGTTGTTCAGCTTTGAAAGTTCACTCGTCCTCTATATAAAAGGGAGGATCCTCCGGCCAAGCGGGTGTTGTGTCTGGTGGGCAACTGCCCGACGATTGATGTGGGGACGTTGTATACAGGGTGGCAGGGACATCGACGCGAAAACTTTTACCATGGATTCAGTACATGATTCTGAACCCCCCTGCGATAAAATATTTAGTCGGTTATTTAAAAAAATCTGCTGTTTCATAGAAAAGTGACCAACAAATCTTAAAAATATCCCAAACAAAGCTATAATAATTATGATCATTATGTAAAAGACTTCGTAGTTGGGAGGTCCCTACCTATACTAAATATAACGTACACACGGCAGCATATCAAGGTTAAAATTTCCAGTATAAGCTGATCTCGCATTGTATAGGATTTCCGCTTATACTGGAAATGAGTAGCTTGATATGTAGCCATGTGTACTTAGGGCGTAAAAGTTTATGGCGGTATTAAAAGAGATAGGGGTAATTGCTACCATACTGCTTCCAACTGAAATGACCACTCCATTTAAAACGAAATTGCCCATCTTCTTTGCATTACGTTAGGTATCTAATATTATGTGATACGAAAACCTTATTTATGTATAGCTGTTTTAGTATCAGGTATTCACATAACAATACTTGTAAATAGGTAAGAACCTTTTTCCAGTTCCTACCTATTTAAAAGTATTTTTTTGGTTCAACAGGACGAGTAAATAAATACTTAATTAACTTTTGCTCTACTGGAGTTTGATTGGAATCGATTTTTTTTTCAATGTAACTCACAAATGCCACTTTAAAAACACACATATTTCATTCAAACATTCAAAAGTCATTTATTCAAACTAGGCTAAGAATCAGCACTTTTCGAACGTCAAAATTACATAAGACAGTCCCCCAAAACGCCCGCCCTTCACCCCTTCCTAGTGCTTTAGCTGGGAAGAAGTGGCGCAACAAACTCCCCAGCAGCACAGCTGTCTGTTCAGTTAGATCGATGAAACCTTGAAAACATAGACAAAAGATAATCTCGACTCGTATTTTAGTTGTTTAACTTTAGCACAATCACCTCGGTCATGCATGGTTGATTTAGGTTGAACATCTTTTGTGCAATATTGGTGTCCAGGAATTAGGAGCTAAATTATGCTCATCAGCCCGTACCTACTGACCGATGCGGACGCCAAACATGCCCAGTTTTTACAAACCAGTGATTAGCTGATTTATTGTGGAACAGCGAATGAGGTAAGGTTCTAAGACGGAAGACGCAGCAGCTGACAATAAGGAAATACATTTATACAAATAAATAAAATTGAAGTCTGTTTGTAATCAGCACTTTTAAACATTTTTGTCTGTCTGTTCCGGCTGATCTCTGAAACCGCTGGACCGATTTTGACGTTTCATAATGTAGATATGTTTAGGTAGTGGAAGCAATTTGTTGCGTCAATGCAGGAGCTAAGTTTTCCTACGGGAAAAGCGTGAGCGGCGTTTCCTGTCAGGAAATCTCAGATTTCTTTAGAGATTATACTAGAAATTAATGCGAGTTGCATTTTTAATTATGCAGTGGATTCACGTCTGACGAATAGTGGTGATGGCGAACTCAAAACCATCCGCCCCATAGTTCTCGCTGTTACCATTGGGATTTTGGCGTCTAAAATGACACGTAATAAGTCAGTAGGTAATAATTTATCTGTTAGTAGGTCCATACACTTCTCTGAACGATAACACTTTCGAAATTGAAAAAATCATACGCGTGTTCTCTCACTTTCATGGAATTTTTTTTCTACTCTCGAAAGATCAGTGTACCGTAACAAAGTAAAATTGAAAAGCTTAGGTAGGTTCTTATTATATTTAGACGCACAAAAACGTTACTATTCAATCCGACGTAACTTTCGCAAAAGTTTGTTTATGATATCATTTATTTTCTTTTAAATACAAACAATCCCTTCTCATTTTTTCAGGTGATTGACAGTCAAGTTTTTATTTTTATTTCGGAAGTCGGTGGCTAAAAACTAAAATAGATCCAAAGACACCAACTTCCGAAATTAAAGTCAATTTTTCACTTAACTTTCCGGTTTTTTTTTAATATTTCTCTTTTTAGTTATGGTACTTACTTACCCCACACCAATTCGTATATACCACTACTATACATGCTAAAAAACAAATAACCTCGTCCTTTTTTTAAGTCGGTTAAAAATTGAGTTGTGTCTATAAGTAAAAGCTATTCTCGTATCGTAGGGGAGATAAGTAGTAAAACCGTAAAACCAGTGCTGCCCACTTTGCTTTAGTTTTTTTTTTACTAATAACATGGCACAGCAAGACTACGACCACCTACACCATGTTTTCTTTAGTTTTTATTGTTCCTGCAATCTGCGGCTGTAAACCATCGGGAGATCTAGAGAAGATACTCAATCCTCATAATATAACGTTAGTTAATGGTTCACTAATTGGAAATTACTCTGCCAACTGTAATTAAACCTACGAGTTACTACTTCCATAAAGATTTATTACGAAAATCGCTGTTAACTTAAGTTCACGTCGTCAAGTTGGCACGAGATCCTCATGGATATATTGCCAATTAATGTAAATTAATTATGTGCCATCTATTGAATAAAACCAGTAGATAATGACTTTATCCCTCACAACAATTAATATTGATGGGGTGTTTCATGGATTTATTTTTATCTCATAACTCACTTACAAGTTTGAGGAATGTCTGAGAACAAGCGACTACTATCTATGGATGTAGTAAGTATTATAATTGGTAATCAGAACCAGAACATCAAGTACAACAATAAAAATATAGCATCCCGACAAAAACTTGATGCTTTTCTTTAGGTTCATGACAGAGGACATTAACCCGCTCCTCATTTAAATGGGGCGCTTCATTCAAATTCAGAATACCTAGCTCAGAAGTGGAACTAATTGACTAGGAATTTTAATATAAATGCCTAAATATTTTTGTAAATAACAAAATGCTGGTGTACTACAAATATAAATAAATGTAGGTACAGATTTGTACTATATTTATATATCGACGGTAATTATGTAGCTCCAGATCCACAGGGTTAAAATACTAAACATGTTCTTCGGACATCCAAGGTGTAAAGTTAGTAATAAGTATAGCAATCCTGTTTCACTTACCACTACTTAAGTTAATACAGCAGAATCCCTTGCTTCCACATCGACGTTTGTTCCTGCACAGCACAAATTTGCTTTGAAATAATAATTTATCTCTGTTATAATTTCATTAGTGACCGGGGTTTAGATTTATGCGTCGATCATTTTACGCGCGCGCGTTTTTTTAAGTGTTCGCGGCAAGGCAACGGTCTGCGTTGCTACGGCTAGCGCTCCGCGCGCACCTCTATGGACTGAATGTTTTCTTTCAAATTCGAACTCCCCCCATCTTAGCGGCAACGGCAACGCTTCGACCACAGCTTATAAGTTATAAGCTCGGCCACCTGTCAAGCAATCAGAACAAATTCCACACGGGATCGAGGACTATATTTAAAATAATATACGGCCCTTTTATAAAACTGTTTATTTATTTTCTTATCTACGGTTGACAATAATCATTTTATAATAGCATAGATACAGTTACAAGTATAACTTATTAGAACACTAGGAAGTTATCTTAACTATTCATTAAATTAACTGTTTAATAAATATAACGATAACATAATATTTAATATTTTTACCCAAATAAGTTAACATTAGATTTGAATTAGCACTACAATATTTTTGTTAATGTTATGTAAGAAGGTATTACTATTCTAATTAAACACTTACGTTAATTTAAACCGCACAATTATTTAACTACCCTACATTTTAAGAAAATGATAAGTAAGTACTTACCTATATTTTTAATACATTACTGGTATTTTTATTGTTTATAATATTATAATAAAGTAAATATGTAACAGATGCTAAGAATATGATAAAATAAACAAGAAGAAGATACAGGCAGTTTTATGGGAAAATTAAGTTTATTGGTGAGAAAATTTATTTTGGAAAATGAAAACTTATTGTTTCTGGAAATTCCCAGCAATGTAAGTACCTATATTAGGTTTGTAAATAGCAGTAAGTAAACGAAAATATAATTATCAACTCACATAAAATATTAAAGGTAAAAAGACAAATATCACTACCTATCGTAAATCTATTTCGACAAAATTATATTCGTGTATCTCTCATAAAGCCAAAGTTACATTACGAAATTAGTGACATGAAAGGACATAAAAACAGAGGAATTTTTCGTTGGTGACAGTACCATGGTTCCGCGCGGGCGAGCGACTGACACTCAGCCAGGCGGTCCCGCTGTATGAAAAAGACGCCCTATAATTTTTATTAATATTTCGTAAAGCAATTTTGGCTTAAATTAAAATTAACAGAAATATGTCAATAAATAGGTAGTACGTAGAAAATTTCAGTCAAACGTTGGCCTAAATTCGAAATTGTTTTTATAATTCAGTCAATAAAGGTCACTAGGTATCACAAAATAATATGAATGTTATTATAATTATATAGATTCATAATATAATATAATTATATCTAAGTGGTTTTGTTGGTTTTAATTTAAATTAAAACACATTGTAAATTAAAGAAAAAATCCCGAAAATAGAAATAGTTGAGAATTCATGTTTTATTTACCCAATCATGATATGTCTTAATCCTAACATTAAAATCTAAATAGTAAGATACCTAATAGATACCAAAACGAGTAATTTTATTTAAAAAAAATCCATTTATGTCCGTTTTCACAAACACTACGGGACACCTAAATGTGTCGCTATATATATATATATATCTTCTTTTTATATATATTTTTTTTAAATACAACCAAATTGATAACCTCCTTCTTTTTGGGAAATCGGTTAAAAATAAAATGCTGTTCGTTGGTAAGCAAGCGCATCGCTTGAGAACGGAACCGAGAACTTGGAACCGATTTGGCTATTTTTTGTGTTAAAATGTTCGTAATTTTCCGGGAAACTTACAATTTCTTTCCACAAAAACCTGTCAGTATTCGGTTTTTATTAAAACGAAAATTTAAAAAGATTCCCGTAAAATTTGGAAATTCGGAGAAAAACTGAACATCCTTTTTCTATGAGATTTTTGTATTGAAATTTGGACAGGACAACGTCTGCCAACAAGGTCGGCTATTTGTCTAATAAAAACACAATTTATTAGACATTACATTTAGATGTCGCGCAGTGTTAGTGAAAACGGGCATTAGACTTTAAATAAATCCATTCAGGCCATAGACGTATAATACGTCTATGATTCAGGCTAAGTTTTAATTTTATGAGATTAGTGTCGTTAAGTTCGGCCTGTAGGGCCAACCTGGATCAGTCCTTTTTATACTGTCCATGTAGTTTCGCCTCCTTCGAGATCGGCTGGTAGTCCGTCTTGTTGTATCAGGTTTTCACTGACAAAAAGTAAAAACTCAACCATAGATTTTGTTCCAGTGATACATTTGTGTGCTATTTAATTAAAATATTACTTCATTATTATATATTTAGGTACAGCAATTTTATACCCAAGCGTCGCCCATTTGTGACCGTAATAATTCTAAAGCTTTAATTATGATTTCGCGTGTAAACCAACAATACCACTTAGACTTAAGGCCTGTTTCACAATGTCCGAATAACCACTAGGTGAACAACTTCAAAAATGGAACAGGTTATAATGGCCCATCATCATTTGCAAGGCAATGCAGGTCAAGGTGTAAGTCCGTTTGTCCACCGCACCCTGAACGGGACGTCAACGAGACCGAGATGATGACGCCGAAGTAGCGATAGTACATTTACTATGGCCGCGTAATGTCGTTTCTCGTTGACGTCCCGTTCACGGGGCGGTGGGCAAACAGTGTTTGAGTGTATAGCATCGAGAATATTAATGTAAATTGCCAAGTATTTGACGGGATGTAATTTGGAGGTGCTAAAACAGGCCCTGAAGCAATTTGCTAACAATCAATGAAATAATTACGTCTCCTCAATGTTCGGGTTTTCGGAAAAGAGCTGGTGGTCGTTGTAGGTCCTCAAGTACTTCTTGGTGACGAGGTACAGCAGGAGGCCCCACTTCATCATCATGAACGACCAGACGAGGCGGATGATGATGCTGGTCTTGATTGGCATCACATCTATAACAAAAGACATAGGTTATTTTTTTTTGGCAGATGTTTAAGGAGGTTTACACACTATGCGGGCCCTTTGGGGTCTCTGCAGTCCAGTATGTTGCTGGTAGTTCTTGCCAATTTGATTAAATACTGATTTATGATGAATACTACTCTGCTTTACCAGTGGTATCGGCTGCGACTTACTTGTTGTAGGTCGTAAGTTTGTACCCAGAAAGGCGTTTTACTTTGTGTAACTTATTTAATCACCACTGCTCTTAAAACGGTGAATAAACCCGGATGTTCTAGAAGACATGTGATGATGTGAAATCTGATCTACCAGCCCGTCACAGGGCCCGCGTGATGGATTACGGTCCACTCCCTCTCATCGAGAGGAGGCCTGTAAACCAGTAGTGAAAACATTATAAGCTGATTATGCTACTATTCTGCTTTTAGATAAGCTGCAGAAGAATGGATGAAAGTACAGACGCCAGCACATCAACCTACTACAATCTGTCAAATTTCTTTAATAGATTTTCAACTTTATCACTGAAGCATAAGGTTCAAAGTTGATTAGGAAAATTTGACAGTTTCGGGTAGGTTGACCTGCTGGCGTCTGTACCTAAGCTTTGCAATGAAGATCATAAGTTTGAAACGAAGTAAATAAAGTTCAACTATTATTAAGTTTTTCGACCGTAGTGGAGGGATATTCCAACGTTGCGTCGGTCAAACTGTTATCAGAAGTAATTCAAATATAGTGTAAATATCTGGATTTCGACATTTAACGACGTTATCAGTTCTAAGTGATAAAGCCGCTATTCTATATCATTATTTTTTCTACTAAAATACTTGTGACGCCGCACGCGGCATTGCTGTTACGGGCGTTTTGTTCTACGTCTTTTACGGGTATGCCTTAACTTCGGCCGAAACTATGGATTTCGCTTAGGGAGTAGACCTCCTGGTCCCCATACATTATCTAAAGGTTTGTATAAGAATACATTCGGAGCACACCCGTAATTTCGGCCGAAGTTACGGGCGTTTTTTTCTACGTCTCTTACGGGTATGCCTTAACTTCGGCCGAAACTATGGATTTTGCTTAGGGAGTAGACCTCCTGGTCCCCATACATTATCTAAAGGTTTGTATAAGAATACATTCGGAGCACGGCAGCAATGCTGCGTGCGTGACATTGCTGCCGTGCTCGCAATGTAATATTAAGGGGGCTTTTAAATCAGGTCGGAAGACAATTGGTCTGTAAAATGGACAATCCTGTAAATGCGATGTATTGTAAAACGCCCCTCGCACAGATTTTTTTCTTTGGCAAGAATAAATGTATGATATAAGAAAAGTTTATTCTTGCTAAAGAAAAAAGTCACTATGAGGGCCGTGTTACGCGACATCGCAATTTTATCTTAATGCATTATTATCTAAAATGAGTATCAATAAACTGGTAATATTACTTCTACTTGTTTTACTAACGCGAAGTTTTACATGTTTTAGTATATTATGACGGCCTACAGCAGCTGAACATAGCTCTCTCCCAATAATAATATCTGTATTTGCTTAATAAATCATCCTGGCAACTGCTTATTATTATCAGTATTATGCATAATTATTGAATTCATATTCAAATGCACTTACTATTGGTAAACATAAAAAAAATGTGCAGGTTTTGCATAGTTATTGTATCAAAACAGAGTAAGCAACTGTACAAACATTTGATAAGTTGTAATTAAGAATTTATAGGAATATTATGAATCTATGTTTTAAATGTTATACATAAATATGTCATGGAGTGATAAGGGGATGAGTAATGAATGATCAATGTGTAGGTAACCTTATCATGTGACAAAACATTTCACAACAATTTATAATTTTAATAGTAAAATAGTACAATTACATGCTCTGTGAATAGTACTAGAATTAGCACTTACCTGAAAGTGATTGTATAAGTCACATCGTCAAAGTAATTCTAGGGTGATAATAAATAGGTACCTACTTTGATTTATTATGCAAAAGCATTATCAAGGAATGTCAAAAGTTATCAGAACCACTTTCATAAACTTTTTTTAGTATTATTATCACTAACTCAACCAACAGCTGTGCTGCTGGGGAGTTTGTTGCGCCACTTCTTCTTCCCAGCTAAAGCACTAGGAAGTGGTGAAGGGTGGGCGTTTTTGGGGGACTGTCATATGTAATTTTGACATTCAAAAAGTGCTGTTTGTCAACCTAGTTTGAATAAATGACTTTTGAAACTACTAAGACCTTTATTTTACTAGTTCATTCAACCAAAACTTAAATACAGGTCTTTCATTCTTTATTTTACACATACCAGCTTTATAATAAATCTCCAGGAACAGATAGAAGAGTGTCAGCGCTGCTCCTGAGACGAACCCAACAATACCAAAGTCTCCAATGTACTGCAGCGCTTTTCTTGAGAAGTTTACGTGGAGTGACTCTTTGAGGTAGTGGCAATGCAGCATCAACGCGAATGATGCATGTATGCCTGTAATAAAAAGATAATTATATAGTTATTTTGACAGATTTTGTTATAACATAAACACAGGATATACATGACATGGGATTATTTTTATTCAAATTAGTTTAGGTTCAATGAAGAGCTTTAAAATAATAATTATGAGGAAATCGGAACAGGCATAACCAATCATAAAGGCAAAAAAAGTATTGACAGGAAATATTAGAACATTATAGTAAGGAAAAATATTTATGAAATCATAGTTCAATTAAGATTATGAGGACTCAATTTTGTTATTGTGGCAACAGCAAGATTTAAAATCAGTACCAAGGTCAATTTAAGGTTTTCTAAGATAGTCCTGCAACTTCGTCCATTTGTTGATTACCACCTCCCTTGCTGTGATAATAGTACGAATGCTCTTTGTGTGGATCATGGATCGAGGTGAAGAGCAGGCCCATTCTCAAATACATAAAAAATAACAATTCATATTTTGCACCACTTACCGGATAAAAGCGCCCACATTCCGGCTTCGATGTTTGCATAAACAATGCAGAAACATATAAACGCAGACAAGCCTAATAAGGCCCCTACAGCACTTAGTGCTATATGAATTTTAATACGCAGCATACTGATCACGGTCTATAATCAACTGCTATCAACAAATATTTATTTCTTAGGTCGAAAACAAAGAGATTTCGCAATTTTCGTTACATTTATTTACGAGCACAGCTGTAAAACTGTCAGTCAGATCAAAAAAACAAGTAACTAAATAGTGATGTTATAGTATCTAGATATTTAGTACGACTACCACTTAGGCCGCCATCTTTGTAAGTTTTCTTCACGTAAGTCGCTTACACTAACGACGCGACTACACATACGACTTTGAAAATGTAGGCTCTGTTTTAAGTAGCTTATCGTAATTTATTTTTACATCTTACGCAGTCATAAGTTACATAATTATGAACTAAAGTCCTTTATCTGACGCTTCGTGATCGATAGAACTAACTTTCTTCTAAGTTTCCAATCGCCTTCTACCTTCTTTAGGTGTAAGATGTTCCTCCTGTATTCTTGACAATTTTTCGAAAGGAACTTACAAGGTGTAATGGTGGCCTTAGTCTGTGTTGGTCTACGTACGATTCACAATTGGGAAGTATGTATAGACGCTAGCACATCAACCTACTACAACCTGTCAAATTTCTTTAATAGATTTTATACTTTATCACTAAAGTGTAAGGTTCAAAGTTGATTGGGAAAATTTTACAGTTTCGGGTAGGTTGACCTGCTGGCGTACAAGTTGTAGGATTTATTTTTACTTCATTTGAAAGAAAAACTTTTGCGTAATGGTTTTCTGAAACAAAATACTTTGATGTCGGTGGATGATTGAAGGTGAAAACAACACTGAGAAAGCCAGCGAATGTAACACAGAATTCATTGACCAAGAAGAGCCCAGGGTCTGCAATTCTTAAATTAGAGGTACAACTCAGAGAAGGAAATAAATTATTCGTTAGATGATTTGTGTGTCTTTTTATAGTCGAATAACGAATTTATGAACGACGACACTATAATTGACACTAACAGACAATCTGTCAAACTGTTGAATGTTGCTTGGCGTTCCAGTTCAATTTTATAAAAAGGAAACAATCTCTAGCTTCTTTAGAACGCTATCTTTCTTACTCGCATTATCGAGGTCTGTCCCCATCTCATTTCATTTTGAAATCATTTGTGATTCGAAATTTCGAAATTTTCGAATAAAAATAAAATCGCAACTCAAAATATTTTTGTGCTAAGATAAATTGATGTGATGATAAAAATAAATTAGCTACCAACGTTGGGAAAAAGGGTAGCTATTATGTAGGCGGCTTAAGACGAAATTTATAAGTTCTATACTCATAGCCGAGCCATTTATAATTTTATTAATAAAAAATCTTATTGTTTTGTAAACATGAGTCGTGTAAGTCAAGCTCAGATGAAGAAATTACTGGACTTGCTTAGCGAGGATGGTGTACTAGTGGACGGCAGAGTAATGTACACCAATACGAACAAACAGAACTTTTGGAGGAGTATCGCTTATCAACTTAACGCCGTCGAAGGAGGTGTTTATAAAAACACTTGGAAATGGTGTAAAGTAAGACCCTTCATATAATAATGAGCAGAATAATCATCATTACAGATTAGCTCGTTTCCTCCGTAGTTAGTTCCTTACTAGCATTATTTTAATTTATGTATGCAAAGAAGTTACATAAATGTTCTTGATTGTCTGCATATCCTTTCAATATACCGGCGTGATGTTATGTTAACATAATATCACTTGACTTTTATTCCAAAAATGTATTTCCCTGCAGTGAGATTATAATAAATAAAATAAATAAAATTCGTTTATTTCAGACTGGGTAATGTCCATATTTTTGTTAGTAACAAATTAATTATCTTAAGGCTAAAGGCTAAAATGCTAAAGGCTAATAAATTATGGACTCCTTTTCAGATTTAGTTTTTCTAAATAAGTTATACTTATGTAGGTACTTACATTTCAATTATTATAAATTCCAGATGTGGGCAGATTGGAAGAACAAAACAAAGAAAAAAGCCAACATATTGCTGAGCAGAAAGAGCTATTCTATTGAACAACCAACACCTAAACTAACAAATTTAGAACTGAAACTTCTGAAGTTAATAAACTACCCTATTGATGATAAGGAGGATGCCCTTACTTTGGAAATGGTAATAATAACAAAATAATGGGTCTGTTTAAGCCTCACTGATCAGCTGACAACAGTGGTTTATCTCTCACCAGAGGCATCGCAGATGCATTACCTTTGCAAAGACAAAGCTGGAATATCTCATACAAGAATACCTTCAAAACTCGCAGATTTATATAACAACATTTTTTTTAGATTTGTAATTCATATTCTTTATGGTACCTCTTTAGGTCATGAGCTATTTGAATATCAAAAAATATTTGTTCTAGGTATTAAGGGACAGGTGTGAAAATTAATTCCTTGTTACAATGTATAATAGATGCTCTTTTTTATTATAGCGTATGGCCAAGGATATACCCTATTCATTGAAACCTATTTAGTTGCTATATCAGATAGAAGATGCTGTAAAATACTGGCATTCAGCTGCATCTGGTTAGACTGGAAGCTGACCCCAACATAGTTGGGAAAAGGCTAGGCAGATGATGATAATCAGATAGAGCATTTTGGAGTGACCGTTAATTTGTGCCTCACTGTTGATTAAAATTAAGTTTTAATAAGTCAATGCTGCCATGGATTAATTGATTGATTTCATCGGTTTTAAATACTCTGCACAGAAGAGATAAATGGAAGCATAAAGTTTTTTTAACTTATAGGTAGTCAGTAAAGAGGAGGTACCAGAGACAACAGATGACTTTCATGTGGAATTCTTAAATAATGACTATGGTGATGGAGACATGGACTCTCTAGACAAAACTCCTTCTGATGTGGCAGAAGAAGAGGAACCCAAGTCAGTAAACTGCTATGACCAAGTTGAGAGTAAATTCTGTGATGTTGCTGATATTTTACAAGGTATAAAGTAAGGGCCGGCGCAGACTCAGTTTTCACTTCCAAATAAATATCAACCTAGTGTCTCTTGAAATAAAGTCGAAAATAAATAACCTCTACCTTGCTATTTATTTGCTAATGAAAATCGCACTGCGCTGCGCTTCATTTTGATTTTTCATACAATCTGTTTGTGAGAACACAAAATGTATCTAAACCTATTAAATAAAACTTTTAATTACAGATGATAAATTAGAAGAAGACGTAGAACCAGATGTAGAATCATCAGATTATGGGCAAAAAGTTCATTCAAGAGGTAAAAGATTTAACGTCCTGCTCTTTCTGGGTACATGGTTCACACAATTTTAATTTTTTCATTATGTATGTAAAATATCAATATTACCTGAGATATTGAAAAAAAATGACTAGCGTTAAGTTATGTGAGTAAGGTCGCGTGTCTTAAAAGCGAACGTCGATGCGAATACGCGATCGTAGCCAAGTTTTAGTATCTTGGGTTGGGGGGAGGGGGGGGGGGGGGTTCAAGACAACTTCTCGGAAAATCGGTACTCGGTAGCTACCTATTCTGGGTAGCTACGTATTCGATCTGTAGTAAAAAACGTTTGATATTTTTACTGTTTGTTCGATAACAAATAAAATAACGGATCGTTTTTTAGAGTTCAAGTGAAACGGCCAACTTAATTTCGATCGCTTGTGCTTGCGCACATCACTAAATCCGAAGATTGAAGCGTGTTAAGCATTTGGCCTTGTTGCGATGTTTCCTTATTATGGCTAGTTAAGAGCATTCACAATCGCTAAATAAATTTCTTTGAATCTCATGATGGGTTCATGCTTGCACCCACCGTGTCTCGCACATCGCAAGCAAGCTTTTTTGGTGATCGGCGGGTAACAAGCTCTAGATTTTAACTTTCAATACAGCAGTGCGTTGAGCAGAATGTCTAAGGTAGGAACCAATAGCCTGCACGATTCTAAGGCACTTTCGGACATTTTCTAGTGAACATGAATCAGCAATAGCAAGGTTGAGAGAGTGTGCACTACAGTCTACAGACGCCAGCACATCAACCTACTACAATCTATCAAATTTCTTGAATAGATTTTCAATTATATCACTAAAGCGTAAGGTTCAAAGTTGATTGGGAAAATTTGACAGTTTCGGGTAGGTTGACCTGCTGACGTCTGTACATAAAGAGCAAGAGCATATTTTCGACGAACATGTACGCCTAGGCACCGTGTAAATACCCACTCATGCTGCAGCCCCGTTGTAACTTTGAGCAACCACGTGCGAGCATTCAAGGCCATGCTTTTTCGGGGTTGTACTTAATAATAAGATTTGCAAGGCCGGATCCTGTGTCGTCAACAATTGGAATGTACAGACGCCAGCAGGTCAAACTACTCGAAACTGTCAAATTTTCCCAATCAACTTTGAACCTTATGCTTTAGAGGTAAAGTCGAAAATCTATTAAAGAAATTTGACAGATTGTAGTAGGTTGATGTGCTGGCGTCTGTACTCGAGGAACATCTTAATTTAATGATGTTTAAGATCTTTTCAATCAACACATCGTAAGCACAGCGAGACGTGCTCCACACGCGCGATGCCAGTGGTTTCGTCAGTAAGAATAGCAAATAATTGGGCTTTTTTTACTTCGTCGATAATCTTATGTTGAATGATTTCGCCACAAATGTTTATTATTTCGTTTTCGATTTTTGACCGCTTCGAAGGTTACCGAATGCGATGCGGTGTCATTGGATAATTGGCGATAGAAGGCAGCGCGGGAAATTCAAAATAAATGTAATAATTTATACTCGTCGCCTCTCATTATTTCACGTCATGCTCCCCAGCAACCACATTACCCGTTTTTCCATTTATAAGGTTATACATTTATAATACTTTTGTTCCCACGTTCAAGTTCGCCGAACAAAAAGTTCGAACGATCGTGTATTCGCGCGACGATCGCTTTTAAATAGGATGCGGAGTAACACTTTGGAATGGGCGACTAGCTTGCACTTTGACCGATTCAAAAGTACGCACTGCTACATATCAAGCTATACATTTCCAGTTTAAGTTGATCTTGCATTGTATAGGATTTCCGAACAATGAGAGATCAGCTTAAACTGGAAATTTATAGCTTTATATGGAGCCGTGTGTACCTACATGTAAATGGTTTATGCGAAATAAAGGATAAAGCCTAAATGCTTTGTATTTAAACCACCATGTTTCACCATCCTAACTTATAATATTATAAATGCGAAAGTGAGTTTGTTTATTTGTTACGCTTTCACGCTAAAACGGCCTGAACAGATTTCGATGAAATTTGGCACATGGGTAGACCATGACCTGGGTTAGGACATAGGATACTTTTCATCCCGATATTCCTACGGAATCAAGACTTATGCGGGTGACTCCGCAGGGCGCAGCTAGTCTGACAAAAAACTGTTTCAAAATATTATTGCTCAGGACTAATCCATAGGCAGCGAAAGAGGGCACAAACAGTGGTATGGTTTGAGCCTGCTTCAAATAGCTAAACAATCTGCTTTGTAACAGTTTCAGAAAAAGTATTCAAGAAAAGAAAACTTTCACTAGAAGAATATAAAGTGAGATCAACATTAAAAATAGAAAAAGAAAGAGTTCAGCAGAAGAATGAAGAGTTAAGACTGAGAGCATTAGAGTTGAAGCTGAAGGGAGAAGAATTAAGACTGAAAGAAATTGAGATGAATAAAATTAACTATTTGACAAGTATTGAAGAAGAGAAACTGAAGTGTTTTAGAGAGATATCGTCATCTTTGAAAGAGTAAGTACTAAAAGTAACTACCTATCCGTCAAATACGACTGTGGTTAATAAAAAAATACTGTCGTAAAGAATCCATTCTAATAATCATTATACTTAAATCCGAAAGTAACTGTGTCTGTTTGTCTTTTGACACCTTAACGGCTGGACAGATTACGATGAAATTTGGCACGCAGGTAGGCCATAAGTGCAGTTTCAGGTCATAGGATACTTTTATCCCGGTAGTACGTGTGGCATAATTTGCAAAAGCTAGTACCTATTAAATAATTCATTATATTTTAACAAATGTTCTTTCATTTTCAGGTTATCAGACAGGACCAGAAGTGGCGCCCTACGATATCCCAATGTCCTTTAATTGTTGTTAACACAAAAATATTTGATTTGTATTTGTTATAAAAAAGAAAACTAAGTATGGTAATATGAATTATATTTTCAAGAAAATTAAAACAGACTTTTCTTTATTCTCTAAGATTTAACAGAAAACAACCCCATTGCACTTATTATAATATAAAAAGTATTTTAAAGTAGAAACATTATTAAAAGGGGTAACAATATTCTTCAAACATTATTAAAGGTTTCAAAAACCATTTGAAACAATGCAAACAACTTGTAAATAATATTGTGCTTCTATTTTATAGTTAGATCTTGATATAATTATATGATAAATTATCATCTATCTTATAATTATATCAATTAGGTGCAACATTAGTTAGGTGTTAACAAATATTTTAAAATTAATTAGGCACATATTTGGAACAAGAAACATATTCTTAAATAACCATCTTCATATAAAAATGTAGTAGCACCATCACACTGGCACATTTTTTTAAACCATTACAATATTTTGTGTGAAAGATTTTAAATAGAAGTTTTGACAACCAACATACTGAATAAATAACAATTTACTGCCCTTTCACAGTTAGGTATTTTACCTCTGATTTTGTATTACTGTCAAAATCATATAACACTCCATCTGTTTCTAGGTAATAACAACTTTTAAAACATAAAAAAAAAAATATACAGTTTCACCAAATCATCTAATATTCACTTCATTACTACAGACATCTCGTTAAATCAGACAATAAATAAGCTCTGTCAAAAATTTATAAAATGGACTGAATAGTTTGAAGTCTTCATTCCAGAAACTCCAATCACTTAACCAAAATAATATCTTTGATATAAAAACTTCGTTTCTTAGCTCAAAGTTTCAATAGTTTCAGGTAATTCGGTCTCAGTTTGCTCAATGTGATGGCATCAAGTTCTGATATTCTGTGAATGCGGAGATGACTCTTCATGTTACCTCTTTGGGCGTACCCTCGTCCACATATAGGACACTTAAATGGTGTCTCCCCTGTATGCAACCGCATGTGTTCCCTTAGGTAATCCTCATGATAGAAACTTGTGTTACAGACAGAACACTCCGCTGGCCTTAGACCTGAAATCAAGCATATATTATAAAATGCAGCATCTGTGGTTGTCTCTGGTTGCATTTAAACTCCAGAATTACTTAAACTATTTAACAGTACTGTTTTCCAAAATTCATGAAATGTTCTTTGAGTGACTGGTACCAAAGTTCATAAACACAAATCTATTTACCATTTCATTATAATAATGGTTTGAAATGTCTTTCTTTTATTGCAACATTTTTATTACCAAAATGAAAACAAATCTGATATTTTACCTGTATGAACGGATCTCTCATGAATAATAACAGACTTTGTACATTTGTATGTTTTATCACAGAATCTGCATGAAAAGACTTTCTTAGGACGAGATAGCTTGTCATGTACGTTTTTAAAGTGACTCGTCAGCTCTCCTTTAAAAGCAAAGCCTTGGCCACATGATGAGCAAATGAATTCTCTGTGAACCTCATGTTTCCTCTTTATATGTCTATTTAAATAATAATCTGAGACACAAATTCGAGGACATTTTGGGCATTTTACAGGATTCTTAAAATGTACTTTTTTCTTATGGATTTTAAGTTTGTCATTGCTTTGAAACACATCTCCACAAAGGTCGCATAATTTCTCTGTGGGTGGTTGCTTAACATTTGGTACTTTGACTTTAGCCTGTGGTTTTGGTTTTAATTCTTTCATATCATTGCAGACTACTTTTCTTAAAGTTGTTTGCCCAATTTTCATGCTGAAATGAAAAAAAGGCTGTTTTTAGCTCAACAGTCATGAGCAGTGATCGGAGTAGGTAGATTGAATTGGGGTCATTGATCCGAAACGTATATATTAATATGGACATTCCTCCGGAATTGGTTGATTATTAAAAAAAAACCGGAACTTAGGTAGGAATTGTATTAAAATGAGCAATATTATATTCTTCATAATTTTTTTTAACGGGTGTGCCGTTAGTCACGATTTGACACAACCGAACAACCAATCAGAACAAAGGATCATGGGTGGTGCACTAACTGGTTATCAAATCAATGCGTACGCCCGCCGACGACATGCCAGGTTCGTAGTGCGCTTCTTTGTTTGTTACTGTGTTGTGAAAATAATAATCACTACCAACATTAACAATATTTTATTGAATCCGGAAATACCGGAATTGCTTTCCGGAAAAATGGCTTATCCATGTTATTCTTTCTGTGTGCATTAATGATACAAGTACCAAAAATCAATCTACCTACTCCGATCACTGGTCATGAGACAACAAATAACTTCATATATAATATAGTTAGTTAAACCTTTGATTAGCTATCAAATAGAGCAATAAAAGTAATAAATCTATAATATTACCACCATCTATCCCCATTCCATGCAAAGTTTCCTTCTAATATAGAAGATGCTATCTTGTTTGTTCTGGTGCCAGGTCGGGACTTGGCTTTTTCAGATCTTGCTCCCTTCTTAATGGGTTTGAGACATTTCGGTTCCTTCTTAACTTTCTCCTTAATTTTTAATGGTAACAAGTCATCATAATCATTGAAGCCATCATCAGAGTGGTCATTTGATTCTGCCTTTATTGTTTTTATATCTATTTCTACTTCAGTCATAAGGTCATTGTTAACATAGCTATAATCTTCCTTTTTCACAATCAACAAACCATTTTCTAATACTCTACAAGACTCCCTAAACTTATTAATAAAATTGCATAAAGTTTCTAATGTATTATTGCATATTTTACAGATATGACGTGGTAATCCTGTGATGTCTTCTATCTGCAATTCACAATAAGAGCGCCTATTAGTAAAAAGAGGTTCCATTTCAGTTACAAATAAATCTGTCAAATACTAACTTTTTCACATTGTAAACAGGAAGTTAGTTTCGAGTGTATAGTGTCTGCTATTCCTATTTCTGACTTCTCAAATATTGGAATTGTGGCCCCATCCTGTAGACATATCCTACACAAACTTGTTGAGCTCGTGTCATCCATTGTAATACGTTTCTAGATTCTAATAAGAATTCATCAGGAACTACGACGCTCTAATTTTTTTTCGTATTATGAGAAATTGGAATGTGCTCACAAATACACGTAAACTTGCTTATTTATTAAAATAAAATTAAAATTTCCAGCGCCTGTTGACATTTTTTGGTTTTCGATGTTTTGTTTTTGCTTTTTGACGTTTTTGACAAAAGATTTGACGTTTAGTTCTATTTTTTTTTTTACAGTTCTTGCTTTCGTGTCGCATGCTAATGGTATGTAATGCGTTGTTGTAAGACCATGTTCAGACACAGGTGGTATTGTTGAAAATTGTTCAACATTTCAGGCATAAGACGTTCGGCGCCCTCTATCGAATATTTTTCGTATAGCGTCAAGGACTAAGGTGACAAGATTCACTCGAGTGGATCTTCGTTTTAGTCTTCGGCTCGCTTTCATAATTATTTACCATCTGTTTGTAATTGAAATACTGAGCGCGCAGGATATAAAGTAAAGACTTTTTTTTCTATATCTGTCAAAATTTCCAATCTTCTTGTTAAAGTTATGTGGAGATTATAGAAAAACAGGTAATAAGAGAAACGATAAAATAAAAGTATATTGATGTTAACAGAATAAAACGAGTTACTTTTTTATCAACAGTAAGTATTGCTAAGCAACACAACCATAAAGTATTAATAAGGAGTATGCATTCCTCAACATCCACCCCTGTTGATAATGCCAGCCATCTTCTTTAGCATTTCAAGTCTGGGCCCATACAACGGTTTTGTAAGCATGTCAGCTATCTGTCTGGTTGCTGCCACATGGCAGATTGTCATGCTTCCATCTTGTATGCATTCTCTGACGAAGAAAGATCTTATCCTGACGTGTTTTGTCTTCTGATGAAATTCTGTAGGATTTTTCGCCAGCTTTATTGCACTTTCATTGTCAACACCTAAAGTAGCAGGGCAGTTAGCACCAGTAAGATCTTTTAATATCTTCTGTAACCATATAATCTCTCTGGCAGCTTCACTCGCTGCTACTATTTCTGCCTCTGTCGAGGATATTGCAACGGTGCTCTGCCGTTTGCTATACCAGGAAACAGCACCTCCAGCATATGTACAGAGAATGCCTGATGTAGATCGCGCAGTTTCCATATCACCACCATGATCTGCATCGCTATAGCATTCCAAACTATGAACATTATCTGTCTTGTAACATATACCTTCGTCCATAGTTCCTTTTAGGTATCGCATTATTCTTTTTACGTTCAGGATGTTCTCTTTTGTTGGTTTCTCTAAATTTCGCGACGAAACGCTTACTGCATAGGCAATATCAGGCCTTGTGCTTGTCATCAAATAGGACAAGGCACCAACAGCTTCACGGTAGGGAAATGTCGTGGTAGTTCCTTCCTCAGCCTGAGCATTATTTGCCTTTAAAATTGGTGTTGTCACTGGCTTGCACTCGTCCATGCCAAATCTCTCCAATAAGCGAGTGACGTACGCTTTCTGATGCAGCAAAACGGAACCATCAGAGTACCTCTTTATCTCCATTCCTAGAAAGTAACTTGCGGGTTTTACTGTTATCTTGAAATGTGCTTTCAATTCATTCAAGAAACAATTAGCCATTCTTTCGCTGGTATATGCCAATAGACCGTCATCAACATACAGGGCCAGAATAATTTTCTCCGTTCCTTGTCTTCTTACAAACAAACAGGGGTCAGAATTACTCTGTTTGAATCCTGCCTTTACGATGTAGTCTGTGATGCATCTGTTCCAGCAGAGTGGGGCTTGCTTTAGTCCATACAATCTCTTCTTTAATTTGAAGACATACCTCTCGTCAGCATAACCTTCAGGCGGTTTCATGTAAATCTCTTCGTCTAACGTACCATAAAGGAAGGCTGTAGACACATCGAATTGTGATAGTTTCAGTTTCTCCTTGGTAGCTACGCTCAAGACGGCTCTTATCGTGCTGCTCCTAGCAACTGGACTAAAAGTTTCATGGAAATCAATATCTTTCTTCTGCGAATATCCCTTTATCACTAGCCGAGCCTTGTATTTATCAATAGAGCCATCCGGATTAGTCTTTATTTTGAAAATCCACTTGCATGGTATGGCTTTTCGACCTTTTGGTAGTTCGACTAGTTCCCATGTTTCGTTATCTCTTAACGAGTTTATTTCGCTCTCGATAGCCTTTGTCCACTTTTCTTTGTCTTTACATGATGTTGCCTGCTTATAGGTTTGCGGCTCGTATAAATTGTTGGCTTCTAGCCATAATATGTTCATTAAACCTTACAGGAGGTTTTATGTTTGCTCTATCTCTGAGAACCATGCGGTTTTCATGAGAATTGTTTTCTTCAGCTAGGTTTTCGTTTTCTTCTTCAGAAGGCAAGGACTCGATGTGATTCATTCATATCATCTACAACTTCTTCATTGGTTTCGATATGTGCCCTTGATGAAGCAGATCTTGAAATAATTTCGATTTCATCCTCTGAAACATGTCGTTCTCCAATCTCTCTATTAACATTAATTTCATGTTCATTCTCGAGACTTGGGAAATTATGATTGAAGTTCCTCTGAAGAACAGGAGTCGACTCTTTCGGTTTAGATACATCCTCTTTTGATTTTTCCAGTAACGGTACCTCTTCGAAAGTCACATCTCTGGATCTAATCAATTTTAATGCTTCTTTGTCCCAGATCCTATAGCCTTCATAACCAATGAGTATCCCCTTTTTAGCTTTCTTGTGCAGCTTCTTGCGACTAGCTTTAGGAATATGGGCATAGCAGGTGCAACCAAGGATTCTAATACCCATATTCTAAGTCATAACCTCGAAAGCTCCTCGACTCACAACTCAGTCGAGGAGACGTCAAGGCGTGCCTCGAAAGATCCTCAAAATCGGTATTCATAGTCGTAAGCCTAAGGAAATTATGAGGTTCCTTGATTGAGTGTGAGTCGAGGTGATACGTCACGAAAACGTCATTATTTGGAGGAATATTTCGTTTATCATATTGGTTAACCTTATTTTTAGAACAGTCTGTTGAGCGCGTTACCTGTGGTATCATCTTGAAGTGTCACATTCGTCAAATGAAAGTAAAGCGATAAAAATAAACAAACTAATATTATATCCACTTGAATCAAAAAGGGCAAAAATAAGATGATACTTGAGAATGGAATGACTTGGAAACATAAAAATACTAGTGTTTCCTAAAATATTGGATTATGAGTGGAACTCAGACCAAATAGAAATACAAGACATCGCGCTGCAAACAATACAGTGAAGCATGCCAAAACTACACCTCCGCTCTGTGCATACACGCTCACAAGCACACATTTACAACCATTTACAATCAAACTACACCTCACTAAAGTGCACACGTTTACGAAACCAGCCTCACGTCGCTGTTGACAGCGCCAATCTTCGTTTTTTATTTGGTCTGAGGGGTGGAATTGGCAATCCAATAAAACATCATACAACTCAATTATAATTTTTGCATCTCGTAAATAGCATCGTGATACGTAATTTTATGGATTATATGGATTTTTATTAATTATTTTCGTATAAATATTCAATAAACTCTCCAAAAAACATTACGAAAATCAGATAAAATACGCTTGTGCTGGTTAAAAACTTCCTCAAGGTAGATGCCAACGTACCTTATATTTGACAGTTGGTTCCTCAACTCAAACTCACCTCGACTGAGTAAACTGTTTAAGATGAGGAGTACAATTTTATTGCAACTATGAATACGAAACTACCTAAGTGAGGTTGAGTCGAGTCGAGGAAATCATGAGGATTTGACTTAGAATATGGGTGTAAGATGTTTGATCGCTGGCTTCTGTCCGTACCACAACTCATGTGGAGACTTGCTTGGCACGTTCGTTGGCCCTGTGCGATTCAACACGTAGACTGTCGCATTTACTATCTCTGCCTACAACTCATCAGGAATTTTATCATGTGCATGCATGATGGCACGTGCGGCTTCTACTACCGTCCGATTTTCACGCTCTACGCAACCTGCTTGCTCTGGGGTGTGGGGCATTGTGAATCTTTGCTTAATTCCGTTTTCAGTTATGATATTTTTGAATTCTGCGCTAACAAATTCTCCTCCGTTGTCACTTAACAATTCTTTAATTACATGTCCTGTTGCTTTAACTTGATTTAAGAAGATATTTAGTTTTGAAGCTGCTTCAGACTTTTGTCGAAGAAAGTAAATGTGACGATAACGTGTGAAGTCGTCCTTGAACAGAATGTAATATCGAAACTTTGAAATCGAATATGGAAATGGTCCGCATAAATCTGTATGGATTAGTTCTCCAGATTTAGTGGCTCTAACCCTTGTTCTAAATGAACGCCTGTGCGCCTTTCCATAGACACAGCCTTCACAAATGTCGGATTGGTTGTTATCCATTTTTAACCCTAGTTCTTTTTCGATCACCTGACGAACATGTCTTTTGTTCTGATGTACTAGCTTTTCATGGTATACTTGTAAAGGGTTTGTCAGTAGTTGATTGACTTCCTGATTTTTAGGCGCGACACATTTCAACTCCAGCTTGAATAGTCCCCCTTTAATCGATCTAGTTCCAATTACTTTTGCTTCTCCATTTACTTTTACTACACACTGCTTAGGTCTAGACTCGAACGTACTTGTGATCAAGTTATCATGCACAGATAGTACTGAGAATAAGTTTCTTTTAATCTTTGGGACATACCAAACGTCTTTCAAAAGTATTTGCTCAACTTTTCCATTAACGATGGCTTCAGCTCTAATGTTGCCTATACCAATGGCTTCAATGGTTTCTCCGTTCGCCACAGTAACCGTATGTGTTCCTTTGAAGTGCTCGAAGCTCTCGAAGAAGTCACCTCTGTTAGTAACATGGCTTGACGCTCCGTTATCGACGTACCAGTTAACTTTATCCATCGGCAATCCATCCTCTATGGCTAACACATTCATGTTTACATTCACATTTGGGTTTTGTTTAGCGTTTGACGGTTTTGGCGGTCTACCATCTTTTATCCATTTTTGGCATTTTCGCACAACATGCCCAGCTTCTCCACAATAATTACATTTGAAAACTGTTTTCTTTGTCTTCTTCTGTGTCTTCACGGCTAATACTTCCTCGGTATTCTCCGTTTCTTCTTTAGCAGTCAATGCTTTTTCAAAAGCACTCAGTTGCGATGTCAGATTCTCCACTGTCCGATCCTTTTTTGTTATTAAAAGCCAGCTTGACTTGAAAGCAAAATAATCTCGTGGTAAAGTTCCAAGTATCTTACAAATCAGTAATATCTCAGGCAGATTTGTGTCGATTTGGCTATTCAGCTCGTGCCAAATATTCTTCAAAGCAGATATGTGCTTCCTTATGTCATGTTCAGGATCTTTTTTATAATCAAAAAACTTCAGACAGAGATCGTAACTTTTGTCTTCGCTACTTCCACTGTATAGGCGTTCTAGTTCGTCCCATACCTCTTTTGCGCTTTTGTAACGCATGACTTGCTCCAGTAACTCGTCTGTCATATTCGTTGTCATCAGAGTCAATACTATGCAATCAATCTTTACAAATTGTTGTAAATCGTTCTCATATTTTACTTTGGCAGCAGCATCAGCAGTCTTTGCTAGTTCTCCGGGCTTGATTATTTTTCCTTCCAAAATTTGTTCAGCTCCAGGAATGGCTCTGCACACTGTTTCGATTCTATATCTCCAGTGCTTGTAGTTGTTCCCATTTAGGTGCATTATTTGTACCTTTGAGGCTTCAGCTACAGCCTTATCCATTTTCGATGGATTTTTCTAGGTACACTTTCTCGCAACTTTAAATCTCTGCACAACTTCTATCCGAACCACGCTCTGCTACCATGTTAAAGTTATGTGGAGATTATAGAAAAACAGGTAATAAGAGAAACGATAAAATAAAAGTATATTGATGTTAACAGAATAAAACGAGTTACTTTTTTATCAACAGTAAGTATTGCTAAGCAACACAACCATAAAGTATTAATAAGGAGTATGCATTCCTCAACACTTCTAAACACTTCTTTACTTTGAAACAATCAAACATAATGATCTCGATTGAGTTTTATTATAATTAGACTAGTTACTTCGAGGTTTTTATTGGAAGAGAAATAACGATTGTTGTTATTTTATTATTTATTCTACTATTTTCTAAGTGTTTTATAAATACAAAAAAACTATTTTCTTTAATAACGAAATCGATTAAAATGTATAGTTTTAATAATCGACTCAATTTTTCATTTCACTTTTTCATTGAGCGAGATCACAAGACCTTTCATAGACAATATTTTATCACTTGTCTTCTGTCATCAGGTGATTTAGGTTTGGGAGTAAAAAAGTCCTGAAAAAGGGATAAAACGCCAAATATTTTCCTAAATCAAGATGTCTGGAAAAGACAGATTAGCGATTTTCCCTTCTCGGGGGTAAGTTATATTTCTAATAATGTTATTTAGTTAATTTATAATTGTGTTAACTTTTGCGTTCCATTTACGCCTGGCTCACGATGTAATTTGTCCTGGTTGTAGTGCTCAGATGTTGATAAAGGCACGTCTGGCTGGTGCACAGAAAGGCCATGGTCTCCTGAAGAAAAAGGCTGACGCCCTCCAAGTGAGGTTCCGTATGATTCTGGGCAAAATTATTGAGGTGAGTGAATTAACTTTTTTTTTGCTGACTGCTTTAATGATTAATCTTCGAAACAAGAATCAGTATTGATAATCTATTCAGAAGAAATAATAAAAATTTTGTTGTACTACACATTATAATTTTCTTGAAACTTTGGCAACCTCCTTCGATTCAATTAATAAATATTAAAAAATGTTCTAGGTTTTGCAAAGAAACTAAACATTGTTATTCATATGAATTTTATGCCATTTACAGACAAAAACCCTTATGGGTGAGGTGATGAAGGAAGCAGCATTCTCATTGGCTGAGGCCAAGTTTACAACTGGAGACTTCAACCAGGTGGTGCTGCAAAACGTTACCAAGGCTCAGATCAAGATCCGCTCAAAGAAAGACAATGTCGCTGGTGGGTAAAAAAATCCTGTTTGAATTTGGAAACCAACCTATTTTTTTTTTTCACTTGACCTAAATTTAAAAAGGCTTCATTGCAGAGGTTTCAAGCTGTGGATGAAATAATGAATTTATGAAACATTTTTTTTCCAATCTGTGATATAATAATGGTGAACAGCTGATTGATTAATACTGTATAACTAGTAGCAGTAGCACTGTATTTATTAGTTTTTTTTAATAAGCTACAATGTTGTTAATGTAACACAGTTAATTGAATGTAGTTTTATGTAGCAAAGTGGAATGAAGCTCTTGTTATCAAAAATTAACCATTCAGTTATATTGAAATAGAACTTATAATAGAAAGACACTATGAATTTGTTTTAATTTCATCATTACTTACTGTTCATCTTAGTAAAATATGACTCTAAAATTATTATGTTTACTTGCCTTAAAATCATGAAATCAGTGCATTACTTTTCACTCTACACCTTCTGTGCCATTATTTTCACACTCGTTTCTTGTCCCTCAAGAAATATTTATTCTTTTTCTAATTTGATTTGATCAATATGATGGTTTTCATTGAAAAAAGATCTCTGAATTTTTTAATCATTAGTATTTAATTTCTTATTCAAGGTGTGACTCTCCCAATCTTCGAGTCTTACACGGATGGTACTGACACATATGAGCTGGCCGGTCTGGCTAGAGGAGGTCAACAGCTGACCAAGCTCAAGAAGAACTTTCAGAATGCTGTGAAACTGCTGGTTGAGTTAGCCTCCCTGCAGACATCTTTCGTGACCCTTGATGAGGTCATCAAGATTACCAACAGGCGTGTCAATGCTATTGAGCACGGTGAGTTGGAGATCACTGGTTTCTTATGCAATTTTTGAGGCTTCATAGTTTTCCATTTGTGACTGTTACTGCCTGTGCTGATGTTAGGTTTAGGAAAACCCCTCCGGGTTTGAAACAAATCTTGAAGGGGATTGTAGTAAAAAAAATACATTTAATTAAAAGTAAAATACATGCAAAAACTCACGCCTTTTGTAAACTGCTAAAGAGGTTGGAAGTTGGCCAAAAAGTATTGAAATAGAGTGCTAAGATCCTTCTTTATGTAATAACTTTGTCCATGTTCATACATTTGGCATTATTTTGATTGCAAAGCATATATTGAGTCTCTTTATTGTTCCAAGTTTTTCAAAATTATATTGGGGTTAATTGGTTTAATGTTGATTGCACATGTTTGATTTGATTGAATTAGAATTTATGTGAAAATGCATTATCTTACTGATAAGAAAATATTATGTGGTCTCTTAAACTATACTGATAAGGGATAAGGTATCTTTGAGCAATAGTTGGCAAGTAGCTAGCTTTTCAACCTTGGAAACATTGTTTCTTAAAAGGGTATGTATGGGTAACAAGAATATAAGTTTATAGTAAAATTACCCTACATTACATAGCCTACCTTCATACAGGACTATTAAATAATACAATTTCTTGTAAATAAGTATTGCTATTAGACTACGAGAGCTAGTTCAAAAATATCCTAAAAAGTATGGTTAGTGGTGGTCTTACTAATTAATTATCGTAATTAATCTAATTGATTACTATTTGAAATTACATTGAACATCTAATAATGGTAAAAGGGAAATATTCATTTTATTAAGTTTATTTAAATCGCATTTTTCCTCGGACCTGAGAACTCAATATTAAAAAAATTGCATGCGTAATCTTTGCGGACTTTTAAATGTTAGTTTTGCATGGCAAATCAAAGCATCATGCATGGCCTTCATGAAAATCTGTCTTAGAAAGTGTTGAACTGTGGATTACCCCATGTTCACTTTATGCTCTAACAGTAATGTAATTCTCAACATTTATGCAAAAACAGTAATAAAATTAAGAAAAAATTAAATAATTGTGCCATATGGAAGTATCAGAGTAAAGGTCTTGAGATATCCTCAAGACCTTTACTCTGATACTTCTATAATAATATAATATCTCTATAATATACATTCCAAAAATGTATATTATTTATATTTAATAAACATACTAAAACATTTAAAAAAAACCTAACTGCCACTACAAAAATATCAAAACAAGCTCACTTTTCAAGCCAAGTCTGATGCAGTTGGTGGCAGTTCTTGAGATTGAACTAAAATAACAGATGTTGATATCTGTGAACTAAAAGACAGTTAACAGATGCAGAAACCGCGCGTTTGGTCTATTTTAGCTACTTCCACAGTATTTATGTCGTATGACATTTTACTGTGGGGTCGCGATGCTGACATTGAATTCATCTTTATTTTACAAAAGAGAGCTGTCAGAGCCATTTATAATCTACGTCGTCGCGAATCTCTCAGGGAACTATTTATTAATATTATAATGGTACCTTGCCAATAAAACTCATATAAAAAGTACACTTTGTAAACAAGAATATTACAAGAGGATTATATCCAACATAAGAAAGATGCTGATCTTGGTAATGCTGATGCTTGGAAAGATGCTGGTCCTGCTCCATAGGACAATTTAGAGTCTAGACAAAATCAAACTGGTTGCTAATTTAATTGTATTTTTTTTTTTTTTACATTGATTTTCCAATCTGTGATTACTTGAACTCACACACTGACTTATTAGTATTACTTTTAAAATGTTAGGAGTATTGTCTAAAAGGGATGATGACTAAAAAAGTATTTTTGCTCCGTCTTGTAGATTATAAAAAAAATACGTACACGTATTTTTCTTTTTTTACGTTATCAAAAGATACATTGAGTTAAAATGTGCCATGACGTCACTAGCATGTAGATTTTATACATACTTGTGACGTATCAACCCCCACTCCCCAACTTGAATGCGTTTTTATCTAAGTAATTTTTTATTAATATGATAAAGCAAAAAATACGAGTCTAATATTTTTTTATTATCTGACTGAGGGACGAAATAGAATTTCTTTTATTTGACCCAGGCATCATCCCTATTTTACAATGTTTGTAAATATGTGAGCAACATGCATCTATCACATAATTAATTTATTTGTCATTGCTTCATTTTTCATTCATTTTACCTGTCGTAGTATAGTAATCTTATTCTAGGTGCATCGTCTTCACATATAATTATATTATTAATGTATACAAGATATTGTGCAAACATTTTAAAAGAGTAACGGTGGAGTTTCTGCCCATTCTTCTCCATACGAAAACTACCTTTTTATTTATAAATGAATGAATTCTGTTTTTTGTAAATTTTGACGTTCAAAACTGCCTTTTATGTGCCTAATTCAAATAAATTATTTGACTTAACTGCCGCGAACTAATGAATATTACCTATAATTTTTTGGAATCGTATCCTCAAGACCTTTATTTTGATACTTCCATACGACACAATTTTTTTTTACGTGTTTCGTCGTCTAAAACTCACCCTGTCTTGGCTTTCGTGCAGTCAGTCGGGTAAAAATAACTAGGTTTAAATGTATTCCAGTAATCATCCCCCGATTGGAGCGTACTCTGGCGTACATCGTCTCAGAGTTGGACGAGTTGGAGCGTGAGGAGTTCTACCGGCTGAAGAAGATCCAGGACAAGAAGAAGATCATCAAGGACAAGGCTGAAGCGGTAAGTTCATAGCGTTATTTCTTCCAATACTTCTTTCAGTTAGTTTCATCTCCAATAAGGTATTTTACTGGAATTTTTTAATTTGATTTTTTTAACCCACGGAAAAAAAAGGTTAAATATCTCAAAAGATATTTTAACTTTTTTTACTGTGGGGGTTTGATGAGTGGCGATTTTTCTAAAAAATCCCCCTAATCTCACGTGAGATTTTTCAAAATGTGGATTGTTTGTGTAAATACGTTAATCTTTGCATGATTGCGTTGGATTTATTTAAATACACATAATTTGCTTAATATGTTTTATATTAATTACCCAGTTTTCTCGCAAGTTTACGTTGTTTCTGGTGAAAAAAAAACTTGATATTTGCGAAGACGGGGAGCCTTGGCAAATATCAGGTTTTTTTTCTCCCCCACGTGAGACTGGGTGAGATTCGGCTCGACCTCGTCCCCCCCCCAAACGCCTCACGTAATTAATGGACGCCCCCGTACTTCCATGTAAGCTAATAAGCTGCTATGAAATAACCTGATAATAATGAACAATAATGTTTAGTCATGCCTACAGGCAGGCGATAATTGATCTGATGTTGAGGTCCATACGACCGCCATCGGCTACGAGTACTACGCGGCAGAGTGTGACAATCGTATGCTTGATCAATTTAATTTATACGCAGCCCATTGTCACCACTTATTAGTTCAATAAGTTCCTGCCAGTTATTATAGTGGAGTTTACGTCTTCAATTTTGAACTTGTTGCCAATCTCTCTAAAGTCTAGGTAAAAGAAATGTTCGAATGATATAAGTTTGAGGAACTTCCTCCATCTTCCCCTTTTTTTTTTAAGAAAAGAAATACTTTCTTCATAATATCCTATTACTGCCGTATGCCGTCAAGCTTCACTGTGTAATGTGTATTCCATTAAAAATAATCCTATGTTGTCTCTAAAGTTATCATCGCATTTGCAAACCTCTTTGTGTCTCTAGGTAGTAACCACTTTCCATAAAATAGAACATGGGCGTGTTTCACAGCTTGTTTAAGTCTTGTTTATCAAAAACTAGCTGATGTCTTTACCCAGGTTCTCTGCTGATCTCTGCCAGTGAAAGTCCTGTCAGAATCGGTCCAACCGTTTCGGAGTATAGTCGGAACAAACGCACACTTTATTTTAATTTAATTTTTTTAAGTGCTTTTTATACTTTCATAATTTACGTTATTTTGAAATTACAAATAGACACTTAAATTTGATTTATTTGTAGAGACATAATCATAATTATGAGGACAAAGGTACATTACCTTTGTCCTCATAATTATGATTGTCTTATCTGTATCTATTTTTCTGTGTGTACATAAATAATAAAATAAATAAATGTATAGAAAAGAATACCTCGAAGGTGTTGGCAGAGGTGGTGTATAATGTACCAATCAGTTATGTTTAAAAGGAAAGTAGTAGTAATAACCGCAACATTGTTGTTCACAGCGTAAACAGAAGATGTTGCTTGCCGGTCAGGATTTGGCCGACTCCGCGAACTTGCTGGATGAAGGCGACGAAGACCTGCTGTTCTAAGGCATCGCCGACCGTAGTAGACACTCATGTATCTAGCCAGTTGTTAGTAGCGTGCAGTCAGGTCAGCCCCCAACCTTGGAGCCAGCATCCAAGCCCAACACAAATGTTTGAGCAATTGTTCGCCCAATATTTTTAATGCCATTAATTTGGTACTTTTTCCAGTGAGCTGTTTCCAAACTTGACTGCGTGAATTATAAGTTAAAATGATATTACAGTGTTCATTACCTACGTTGTAAATACAGTATTGTTGTATCACTGTTAAATATGTACTATGTGCTGTTAAAAATCTACTGTTTCACCTCCTGATACGGTTTAAAACGGCTTTAAATGATTAATATAAGATTGGCTGTTTGCTTAGGTGTTGTCTTATGTAAGCATTCCACCATTTTCGATTTTGTTTTTATTTTTCAAAGCTTTTTTAAACGCTGTATGTAGCATAAAATCAGTATAAGTACACCTATTAAGTATTTATGGTTTTTGAATTGTTGTTTGGTAACATAACTAAATATATTTTAAGTAAGCAATCAATCAATCATGTAAATACAAGTTTGTGAAGCGATATATTATAATTATTATTGAATTTGTGAGTTTAATTTTGCCGTAGATTATGTTGCATGCATTACCAAAATCATCATGATGAAAGAGAAGAGACTATGAAAAATAATTTAAAAAAGTCGTACAGGAAAAAAATATTCAGATAAGTAGGCTTGTAACTTACCTACTTGATAGGTAGCCTAGTCTGCCAAGTCATAGGGCTCGAGTTTGAACCTAAGCCCTCTGACTTTTCGGGAGTCATGTGCGTATTGTATAATTACAGGGACTTGAACAACGAAATGAATTTCGTTCCGTTACAATAAATGCTATCTTATGACGTTCCAAAGTTTGAAACGAAACTAGAACAAAAAAAAAAACAAAAAAGTTACAAAAAAAAAAAAACCTTATACATAGAATATAATTTTTCTAGAACGTTATTTGAAGTAACGTTATAGGTATCAGTAACATTATGCTTATATCCGCCTGTCATTACAGATTCTATTTGTAACGTTATTTTTCCCTATTCGCCCACCACCACCACCACCACCGGCCACCCCAGTACCAACGGCCGGCTGGTGGTAAGCCACCTCCGTATTCAAATATACAAGTTAATTCGAGAGTGCGCATCTTTTACAAGAATAAATTGTTGTGATTACCTGCCTACTTTTATATTTATGTGATTGTGTCAACTTAAATATTTTTTGGCAACGTTGCGTATCGAAATGAATAACGTTATTATTTCGTTATACCGATACATTAATAACGATAGATATATATTGTTATTAAACAGTTTAAAATTTCGGGTTATTCCACTAATCCCCATTGACAATCCCCGTCCATTCAAAATAAAATACAAATAACATATTATATAAGAATCACGAAGTCTTTATTTCTTACGGAGTTAAGGACTAATTGATTATTTTTATAATCAAACAAATTAAAGTAATGACTAAATTAATAGCCTGAGTGAAACTATTTCTGTCATGTCATATTACAATCTAAACTTTACTACAAAATATAATCTTATAGAGATCAACTTTAAATTACTTTATGGTTACCTTGTGATTAATTATTTTAGAACTTTTGTTTATACCTATGACATAAATATACCTATGACAGAAATATTTTACACTCAGGCTATTAATTTAGCCATTACTTCAATTTTTTTGATTATAAAAATAATCAATTTGTCCTTGCCTCCGTAAGGTATATTATGTTGATTCTATTTTATTTTTAAGCCGATGGGGATTGTCAATGGGGATAAGTGGAATAACCCAAAATTTCGTTCCGTTTCTTAGTATCGTTACCGTACGCGTAACGTTATTTTGACGTTTCAAGTCCCTGATAATTATCACTTGCTTTATAAACGGTGAAGGACAACATCGTGAGGAAACCATGCCTGAGAGATAATTCTTGACGGCATGTGAAGACAAGTCAGAGGCCCATGGTTGCCATAAAAACTCTGACACCAGGTTGGTCACTAACCACACGAAAAATAAAAACGGTAATATCATAAATGAGAGAATTCCAGGCTTCGTAAAATAAAAAAATAAAGGAAAACCCTTTGAAATCTAAAAATTATGTAATACATTGTACCTACATAAGCGTTACAATCGTGATTTAGAAGTAAGGAAAAATTTTTTGCCTCGTTTCCTCAACAAGCCAAAGTCTACTGCGCACCTCATCATCGTCCCAATAGACTTGCCGGTGTTCTTCGGGTTATCCATCACTTTGTAATGTTTCTTCAGGAACCCGATCACTCTTCTGGAAGTCAAGCCATTTCGTGCAGGGAGATTGTGGAATGCCCACAGCACTATCGCGGCTGGATTAGAACTCTTGAGTCCTGATTTGATTCTGTTGTAAGCACGGCTCTCGTTAACTCTTTTAACTCCTGGTTTTATGTTGTAAGCATGGCTCACAGTCCCACTCCTGCAGATGGTCGTCTCGCTACAAGTCCAACATTGTGAGCATACAGAGCTTGGCGACATACATCTTGCATACTTCATTGTAGATTGCGATAATTAATACAGTGATTTCATAACTTTCTTTGCTTATTTTTTTGGTTGATTTTTTGGAATCTTTGAGTACGGTTGACAAAATGTGTGTTTGGCATACGTTCGTCATGAACGAGAAAAATAAACTGACAACAAAATACACCGAAGGAGATCGTAGCTTTGATAGTAGTGGCCATGTTTTTTTTACAGTAGGTTTCTATTTCACGACCATTAAAGTACCCACAGAATGATCACGGTGTTTAGAAAGTGACTGCCTCTTTGTCATCTTTATCGTAGGTGTCGGTGACGCGTTTTCGTACGAATTTCACTCGTGCGAACACGAACGAACACGCACGAACGCTCCCGACATTTTAAAGTACAAAGGGAGCGTACAGACTGGGTGCGAGTTAGTCGTACGTACGAGTATACGTACGTATAATTCCGACGCCCGAAAGCAATCCGAACGCGTTGGGATTTTTCGTCGTTCAATGCGATATCCCTGGAACTCTACCTGCATATTTGACGGACAAAAATGTACGACCGTGGTCGTACGAATTGAGTGCGTACGTTTTTAGGGTTCCGTACGTCCGAATGAAAAAATGGAACCTTTATAGATAGATTTATTCATTTGCATAGAATGTAGGTAATTAATACAATTAAGTGTAATGGTAATTAATACATTCTGCCTCATGGCATGCAATTTTTTTTATTAACTTATACTTACTAAAAATTCTTTTATTTACTTAAAGCTATTTAATTACTTAATATATAAACATTGTAAATTAAATAGTCTTGTTACTTAAACTATTATTATTATTTTATACTCGTGTGTCTGTCTGTTTGTCTGGCTAGCTGGCTGGCTGGCTGTCTATCCTTCTGTCACAGCCAATTTGCTCCGAATCTACTGGACCAATTTAGTTGAAATTTGATACACATATGAATTTCTGTGACGCAAACACGAACGTGTAAAGTAAATTAATTAATTTTGAATATAGGGGTCACTTTTGGGGGCAAATCGGAAGAAAAAATAAATTGCAAGCTATGCGCTGCAGCTACCATGTGATATGTCAAATGGAAGGGCTTGTTGTGAGGATCTCAAATATTTTTTAAAATAATTATAACATATACTTTTAAAGATATTTAAGAAAATAGATGAAAATAGACCATTCCCCCTCATATCCGAAACTATTGAGTCAAAAATTTTGAAAAAAATACGGTGAATGGTTCTTTACTCACATATTAAAGAAAAACCTTTATGAAGTCTATGGTCTTAAAATAACATGGTAAATCTCTCAATATCGTGCGTATAAACTTACATTTGCAGTTCGAATGTATGGGAAAACATGTTTTTCAACTCAAATGTTAAGTTTGTTCTTGGGATAAATTCTTCCTAACTAAGGCACCCTTCCAACAAGTTCGGTTTGTTTTCGGACGTCGGAACTTACGCATACGTACGGCTTACTCGCACCAAGTCTGCGCGCTCCTTTTGTACTTGGAATGTCGGGATCGTTCGTGCGTGTTCGTTCGTGTTCGCACGAGTGAAATTCGCCATTGTAACCCAGAGGCAAATCTTGTTGTCTTTGTAGTAGTGTACTATCATTGCGCGTTTGTATGAAGTGTTCTCTCTGTCGCGTTACCTCACAGTTACCTACTCCAGTCGCATCTCGTCATCTGTCACTGAAAAGTATTTAGGTTGTTCATTTCTAACTATATAACAGCTCCATATTAAATCTTATAATCGTGCGTTAGTATTTCTGACGACGATAGCCGAAGCGCATACCAATTTGGGAAATCTGTAGGTAGAGTGCGCGTTACGAAAGAAGGCCGGCGGAAAATTGTGGAACTACATTATTTTTTATGCAATGAGATGCAATGACATAGACACTAGCGCCGCGCGCCGCGTCAAAAGAACTTCAGTGGTGGCGCGGACTATAGGTAAGTACCTACTCGTGGGGCTACGCCGTAGCACGGAAGCAAAATACAGACCTACTCGCACTGCGTGAAGGACCGGGGAGAGCGGGGGTATCAAAACTTGAATCGAAAAAAAATAAACGTTTCTATACAATCGATTTAACTTTATACAAAACCACCCCCGCTCAATTACCTATAACTCCTTAATCCCTGTATTTATGAACGAAAATCCCAAATAAAAAGGGCAAGCGAAACCATAATAAACAATGATCGTAAGCCCTCAATACAAGAGCTCGACACGAACACAAACCTATGAACACGTGCGAAACACGAGTTCGTATCTAACATGCAAACGGCCTAAGTTAGATTACCGCGAGTAAACAGGGCAATGCCACATGCATTGCCCTGTTTACTACCTACTACCGAATCAAATACTCCTTGATTGTAGTGACGTCATAAAAGGAAAGGTAAGAGCTACCTAATGAAAGCTAGCAGAAGTTGTTCTACTAAAGGAAGAAAATTGCTGAAAAATACAGTTTTTTTCAAACAAGCTTGGAAATTAGACCATTATTTTGACAACCTTCTTCGAGAGAAATCGAAAAAATGCTGGTGGTGGTACTGGTCAAATACATGCGAGCCCCTCGGCCGGCAATGTTAGTATGAAAATCCATAACTGTCGTGTTTAGCGGTCGAATAAATTACTGTGAAAAATCATTTTTCTTGTGTAATTTAAAACTATAACGAACTTTTTACTTCGACACCATGGCAACCAAGGAGGTTGTCAAAGATTTTATTTAAATTTAGATTTGGCTTGCAAATAGAGCCGTTTAAATTAAAAATAGTAGATTGTTTGCCAAGGGAGCAAACAACTATTTTTAAGGCGAGAGTGTTTCTTTTAATCCTGAGCGCAGCGAGAGATGAAAAAATTAAAAAAATTCGCAGTTGCCATGTCGGATTTACATTTTGACCTCACTATCGGCTTTAGCGCCCTTGAAAACCATGAAAACGATACCAATGACGAAAAATTTGGAATTTTTCGCAACCGCCATATTGGATTTTCATTATGACAAAATTCACACTTGCCAGCCTGTTACTTGTTCATACATTGTTCGTGATTGATCTCTTTGGTGATTGGAACTTTCACTAACTATGTCCACATTCCTAATTCAAATCAGTTTTACTCCCTAGGGATTAAAAAGCTATTTTAGTTTACGAAGAATAAACTAGCTCTTTTTGAATAGATGCGATAAAAAGAAAAAAATAATATATTGGTGCTTGAAAAGTTATCGATGTTTGTAATTGATTATGGAATTTATAATTAATTTACTTAGTTTGAATTTTCGCGCATTATTTGAGAAAAGTACTACTCACGTATTCGTACTTCGGCTTCGCCTCGGCCCACATTTTCACGTTCGTCCATAAATGCCCCTTTTGCAGGCCGCCGCAGTAATGTACTATTTCAGTCGGTAGTAGGTAAGTAAGTATGTAAAATATTTGCCAACGGTAGTGTAATTGATACATGAGAGGTTTATTGATTAAATAAATTGTGAAAATACGATTAGTACCTAAAACTGAAACAGGAAGTCGGATGTTAGCGATGAACATGAAATTAAAATAATGGCCGTAAGACAAGATACTAAACAATTTCACTAAATTATTTCTAATGACCAAGCTAAACGAAGAAAACTCTTAACTTTCAATGCAATAAAAATTACTATCACACTGACAAAGCCCAGCGAGTAATTAACGATTAGCTAAGCATCTAAATTATCTAATTCCCTACGGAGATAAGTCCTTGCTTAGTTGACTGACAGGTCGGCCGACCGATCGGCCGACAAGTCGGAACGCCGCAGTCGGGCCACGAAAGGCACATATCCGGTAACCGGGGGTGAATTATTGCAACTTCATTTACTATGACGCTCTGGCGTATTTTGTGAGATGAATGTAGAACAGGCGTTTGTGCTGTATGTATACGTTTAGGTGTATAGTGACGTCATTATGCTGTATTTTAATATACATCTGGGTGTAGATAATAGTGACGTCATAAGCTTGAAGTAAAGAACTCAAAAAAAAAATTTTTTTTAGCTTTAATGGCCAACCAACAATTGTTTACACTAAATAGTTGAAGTAATATCTAATAATAATCTAAGGTTAGTGGAACAATTTCTTACAGGCTAGCACCGCATGCCCCATTAAAATATTAGATGTGCCACAAGCACTAAACTATGAAACTAAAATATAATAACTAAAATTAGCAAGTTTAAATTAAAATAAAATAAAATTACGTGATGGAATATAAAACTAATATAAACAGCAAAAGTAAAATTCAAAAATAGAACAAAAGAAACAGAGACAACAAAATCGAGAAAAAATTAAATTAAAATTAAGTTAAAATAGGTATATAATAATTGTGAGTGTGTTTATTCATTTGTATAATGCTGGTGAATAACTATAGTAAGGTTGTTGTAGGTAAGGTTGCAATATGTGTAGGACGCTTTGTGCAACTTCCTTTGTTTGGTAAGATCTTTGTCCACACTCTACACGCATGCATAGTGTTCCTACTTATGCACACATGCAATTAAAGGATGTTTTTCTCATAACATTAAACATCCGACGTTAAGTTAGTGTAGAACAGTACCCTTATTACGTAATACACGATCAATCGGAATTTGAATCGTTTTGAAACAAAATGCTAATCCATTGCATCATTAGTTCGAAAAAAAATCTGCTCAACAACGCAAGTAAAGCAATGAATGTTGTTGAACTGTCAAAATTAAACAAATTTGTCGTAATCGTTTACGAAAATGTGTTGCGTAATTAGATAGCCGATATAGATAGTTACTATTGATACCTACTAACTTATTTGTTGTTTATAGGTTTGTTGTAGTAGGTAGTATCTCAACAATTCAAAGTACTTATCTGAGAAAAATTTAATCTTAGATGGAAAAAGAGACATTCCTTTCAAACAAGTACCAGATCAAATTGGATCTCTTAAATATTTGTGAAATAAATGAGTAGTCTACTAAGACCGAAAGACATTTACGGAATGTCTCGGAATTGATCAAACGACTTTGTTACTAGGCGTTCGTAATAGAAAGGTGACAAACTGATTAAATTCAACGAATATTTCGTCGAATTACTGCGAGGGATGCTTGACTGCTTAAGATATTTACTGGTAATCGAGAGCCTGGACAACTCGTACCTACCAGTTACTTTGTTTATAGTTTTAGTAAGGTTTCGTTAATATATTTTAATAGTTTGTTAGTTAATTTATTTTAAGAAGTTTTTCCAGTGTGCCTATGTTATTATCCTCTAACCTACAGGTAAATCTTCCTAGGTAAACCCTTCTGTAAAATGAGTCGGGTAACTACCTTTGCTGAAGCAGTTAACACTTACCTACCTACTAGTTATTTACAATGCTAAATGTAACGACTGTAACTAGAGTCATTTTGTTTAGGATAGATTAGTTGTACCAACATTATTGTTAATAAAAAAAATAAAAAAATATGATTATTTATTAGCTGATAATCTTATGTATTCTAATGAGCTAATGTGTTCGTGAATTTGAGCATTTTTTCAATGAAAGACGGAAACTAAACTTTTCGTATTTAGTAGTACTCGGTATTTCATAATATTATTGAGAGATCTACGATGTAGCTGAACAATTAAATAAAAGTTGACGCAACAGGCAGTAAGTGCTTCAGAAAGAAAATCGATACAATTCTCAGTAACCATTGAACACATTTTGATCGGTTAATGTACCAAAGGTAAGCGAATTACAAGCGAATCCCGGATAAGAACCTTGGAGATGAAAAGTTTAATATTTACACGATAAAGTAGGTGGGTAGGTATTTGTACTGCTAGAGTACGGTACAAGTTCAAGATTGTGTGTCATATAATTTGGTTAAAATTGGAATTCCTTGTATTTATACAAGGAAAATTTTAAGTAGGTAAGAAGTAATTTGTTTAACGAAAACAAACACTCAGAAAGGGGTGGCTTAAAAGAATCAATTGTGTTAAATTATTGCAATCTCTTTGGATATTTTGAACGAAGTGTTGACTGATAGAAATCGTCAGGTTATGCCCCCTCCATGCGACTTTCTCTCACTTTCTGTCTCTTTCTAGTATATACTCTTACGAGTGTGCGTGTGCGTGCAAATATCGCGTAAGGAACTTCGTTTCTGACGGGGGTCCCTGACCGCACACTTTTTTTCTTGGCTATTAATTTTCTGCATCCTCATCTAGCACTCATTGCAATTTATTTAGGATCTCTCACTCTACAGCCGCTAGATCTCTATCAACTTTCTTTGTTGATTCCTTCCGTGCCATAGGTATTATCACCCTCCAAACAATCAATCGATTTTTCTTTGGTCTGACCTTGGTAGAAATATTTACTTCGCGGTCAGACCTATGCGCAAAATTCGAACGTTATCGCGTCACTTCAAAATTCGAACGATATTGAGGTGGGAATATCCGTACTTATACTTAAGCGAGGTTTAAACTTGACGGAAACGTAATACACTTAGACCTCTTTCTACTTACATTCATACAACAACAGTTCGTTTAGTATTCAGCGTAAATTGTATCTATAGTTACATATGTTTTATGAGTTTTATGCGTTATTTTACTAAAATAAGAAATTAAAGCTTTTCACTTTTCATAAAAATTTAAACTTCATAATATTCAGTAAAATTGTTTTATTTTTCGCAGCATGCAGCATCGATACCAAACGAAATAACAAGTTGAAAATAGACCAATTCCTGAAAATTCACAGTGGGCTTTAAATTTCAATCAGCTGAATTTGAGCGAAGTTTTTGGATCGTACAGCTTTTTGGTTCAGTCATACATGTCAGTTTTAACGAACGCTAAGAAGAATATGGTTTTCGTTCTCTTCTTTATCCCATTTACATGTGCTTTCAGATATTTCGGCTACCTATAGGTATGATAAGAACTCCATTGTAATTTTCGGCCAAAGAATTAGCGATAATGTAGGTATCTATAATATCTAACAGCTGTGTTACAATTTTGGTGTAGCTACAATTAAGTAGGTATATTCTGTACCATGTAGATATTTTTCCCATACAAAATGGCATCCACATAATTAATAAATTAATCATTAATGGGATCAATTAGATTTAATGTCATAACTCATCGGAAACCACAGCAAATAAAGAGACAAGTTACGATAAACAGTCATAATACTTTAATATGCATAACGACTCTCGCTCCACTGAACTTAGCCCCATTTCAACGTCCATCTCTCCATTTGTTTGAATGAGTTTCATCAATGCACGTACAAATCATACAATGAACATCGAACCGTAGAATATATCGGGAATGAAATCCAACGGTCACTAGACATTCGCTGTATTTATTAACAAGATACCAAGAAGGTTCTACACGCGAAGCAATACACAGAATAATTTAGTCATAGGCACGTTCTCGCAAAATGTAATGCTAGTCTGCAATAATTCCTGATGCTCTAGATTCATATGAAAACTCACTATCCCATAGAAGGGTTTCACACTAAAAGGGTTCCCGTATTATACGAATGGCGTAAAACTAGTCGTAAACGGTAAACACTCGGAACCACGAGTAATAGTAAGGTCATAGCGAAATTTCTCGTAAACGAAGATGTTTCGTGGTAAAGGAATATTTCCAGTAGGTAGAGTGAGGGGTGAGAGAGGGGAGTGGACGGGAGGTGCGGGGGGGGACGCCGAGGGTGGATGTTTGGAGTGTTGTTCCCTGTAAACGTCAAGAGCGATCACCGTCGGAATGAAACTGAAGATAGATTTGAGGTAAAACCGGTGTAAAAACCAGAAATAATCGGTAATGACCAGTTTTTGTCGCCTCGCTTCTGACTTATATAAATCTTTTTATGCCTAACGAAAGTGTTGTTTTTGCGTTTTGGGCACATATTTCTGGAAAAATATAGATTTTGTCTTGGACAAACTTAATTTTTTCCCCAAGTTTCAGGAACATTTTTAACCGTTTCAGTTGGCAATAGGGTAGGGTGGAATAACATACTGATATGTAAAAAAAAATACATTAAAAAAAACATAATGTAGGTACTCACATATTAGAAGTTAAATCCCAAATACATAATTATATAGTCAGGACCATGGTATGTGAACTCCATACACCATAACATCTCATTTATATATGTATAGGTTATGTAAGTTTTTGTAATGGACGATTTATTTTTATTTCGTAGATTAGATTTCGTTTTAAAAATTGGCAATATTACTGTAGTGAACTAGAATACTAATAATGAATAATTGCAATTATAACACTGCATTTAATTTCGTAACCATTTTCGGTGTAAAAAAAGATCCAAATACTTTTTTTACATCTTAAACTAAAGATTCGGTGTTACGATATTAATCATTGCATTTCATAATCAATATTTTAGTTCACTAGTTAGCTATATTTCCTATTTCCATGCATTAATATTGCCAAATTAATAAAAACAGCAAACTATTTGACAGCTATTTGCGATGTTGCCAACTTTCAGAATGCACGCTCTAATGTTTATTATTTAGAATTTTAGATGCAAGCAGTGAAAATACATACACTAATAGAGACATAAGAGTAAGTTAAGCACCGTTACAAAAAATGCAGACAACATTTTCACTCCCATCAATTAAAAATGAAATATTGCAAGTTGGGTGATTCTTGAAGGGCCCTCGTTTCAAAGATTCGGTGAAAGGGTAGAAGTGTGTTAATCTATCGTAGGTAACGTACAATCAGAGTTCATGAGTTCGTACTTAACTATATTCAATATATATACCTAGATAAGTGTTACTAATTACGAACTCAACTCAATTTTTAAGCAATGGTCCTACAAATAGATTTAAATTCTAAAGAAATTAAATCTATAGAAATTAAGACTAGCGACCCGCCCCGCTTCGCACGGTTTATACTACTTGACAAAACATTGAGATTTCTATAACATAATTATGTAAGTCTAATAAATAATGTAAGTAATAACACAATAAACCTTCCGGAATAAATTGTCTTAAGGATTTTGAAAACAGCATCAGTATTCATTGCGCAGTTTAATAGAACAACGCGGTCACACAGGCAGACACAAAAAGCGACTTTAATTTATAATATGTAGGTATAGAAGTATATTAATAAACATAACCTCGATTACTACGCAAGTACGCACCCATATCTAAATTCCTAATTCGAATTTCGTTTCGCTACAGTTTTTAACAATATGGCGTCTTAAAAATGAATATACGTCGTAATTTAGAAAGTTGGGAGCTTTAATCCCGTGACTCCTGATCAAAAATTAATCTGATGCGGTTGCTGTGGGGTTATACGAGCTGTCTGGTTTGTTTATCATTGAGAATTTAGTCGGAATAATAGAGTGAAACATGGATTTATTGTGCATCGTGTTGACGCTTTTCTAACATTTCTTTGCTTCATTTACGAAGACAAAAGAAAAATGTTGGTGAAAAAAAAAATTGTCTATGGAAAATGAAAAAAAAAAAAAATTGCCTCTAGAAGTTCCTATTTCACAGGAGTCACTAGATGAGGTAGAGCTATGGCGTGACGGAGTAATTAGTAGTTTTAACTAACATTGACCGTAAAGGTCGACTTGTTAAAAATGTGCTCAGTAGGTACCGGGACGTAGTAGGTAAGCAAGTCTTGAGATAATTTAACTTGCCCAAAAAGTATTTTAACATAGGTACCAATTTAGATACCTAAGTTAATAAAAACATATTTTCCTAGCAAATAGGTACCTACCCCTAAAAGCTTTTCAAACGGTATGTGACTTGCCAGCAACCTCTTTTTTTTACACACAACATCATTATTGTAAATATCAGGAGGCAAGTGCCAAAAGTTTCAATAGACTGCTTTTGACAGTTTTCGCAAAAGTAAGTACGGAAATTATTAAAACAATTTGAAACTAATTAGCCAAATAGCATTCTCTAAATACGCTACGTGCTCCAAAAAGCTTTTTTCATCCGACAGAAAGAGGATAACAAAAGTCTTGGCGGTGGCGCATTCCGTTGTCTGTTTATATGTGCGTTCATCTTCCAAATACCAATTATACTGAGTTGGTTGCGGTTATAATAAGAGAATGTATGTTTAAGAATGTGTAACGTAAATGTTTTCCTAAATTAAGTTAATTTCAATGTAAACAACGAGAATTGTGTTTGAAAATTCCTGTTTAAGAAATTATTGTTGAGACTGTCGGTTTTATTTATAGGCCTGCTTACTTACTGCCGACAAACTGCTTAGCAGTTTGGCAGGTGTTATGTTAAAAATAAAACTGTAACATGATGGATTAAATAAATATTTAAAAAAAAAACTTAGGTATTTGTGAATGCCTTTACATGGTTAGCGTCAGTAAAATTTCTTTAACTTGTAATGACATGACATTTAATTCAAAAAATGAATTTCGAATCAATACGACCGATGTCTCATTTCGAAATAATGTTATCGGAGCGCAAAACTTTTAAATTTTGGAATGCTGCATGCCAAAATGCCGAGTAAAATCGGATACTTACTTATCCATTTACAACTTATGAACAGTTCTACCAAGTTTATCTCGCTTTGACCGGATTTTTATCCGTATGAAAAAGAATAGGTGCCTAGCTGAAAATAATTCTCCCATTATCCGGCTGAAATAAATAAGTTAGCCTTCACATGACGAGGGTTGCCGAAAATTTCTGTTTTTGTCTGGCACGTCCCTAATACGGGTGTAGCCTGCAAGTGTATGAGTGTGTATGGAACAATTTATTTACTTTTATTCGTTTGACGTAAATATATTGTTACGAATGAACCAATGCCCAGAAAAAGGTAGCTTTGGATAGACTGTACCTAGAGTGTTATGGCCAATTTTGGGAGATTTCATCCATTAAGTGATGGATTGAATTAGGCAAGATCCTTTGGCAACAAACGAAGATGTCTGTTTCTGACGGCCAACCCGTCAGGCAACGTCGGGTTTTCTGTTAGGAAACGTAGTCCGGGGTCGTTTTGTTGGAGGTGTTAAATAAATAGCGATAGGGTCGTTCCCTCGACAATGGGATTCAATACTGTCCTTTAGTATAAAGTGTAGATGTATAGCGACGTCGTTTACATCTTTGTCAGTCGTTTTCTCGGGTTTTGCGGTAATTTAACATTCTTTTAAATGTTAAGAAACAAAAGAAAAACAACTTTTCTTTCCTGTGTTTGCGGCGATGTCTAGACAGAAGCTCATTTTTTTAAATGCTTGACTAAAAGCGGTTACTTGGGAACTAAAATTCGCGAGATTTGGTGGTAGAGTTGAAACGTTCAGACTTTCAGTTTTAGAAACAGTGCTGTGCAATTAAACAATACCTGATACTGTCCCACATAAGGTTACACACTCCACAGACCAAACCATGCAATCAAGTTCAAAAGTCCAACAATTTTAGGGATATTAAGTCTCCCTCAATAATTTGGGGTGCGGAGATCAGGAGCCATGGCCGCCACCACGTGTTAAATATAAGGATGAAATGTTCAGCCGCATCTGGTAGGATTGAAGGCTGATGTCAATGTTTTTGAAATTGGATAGGTTAGGTATATCTACACTGATGATGTCCGGTCAAAAACACCGAAGACTTTTCAACACATAGTAACGATTGTTTTTGTTTAGAATTGGAACTCTCGTATCTACATAATTCTTAAAGCCTGGTAGCAGTAGCTTTATAAAGTAGACCCTTTCTTATATAATACCAGCCTGTTACTGTCGCACTGCAGGGCAAAGGCCTCTTCTCATACAGAGAAGGCACGAGCATTGATCACCACGCTTGCTCAAGACGGGTTGGCGATTTCAGATTTATATTAACTGTCCAGGTTTCCTCACGATGTTTTCCTTCACCAATATCAGTATATCCAAGATAAACTCAGAAAGTACATATGAATTGAAAAAGTCACATTGGTACTTGCCCGGATTTGAACCTACAACCTCGTGCATATGAGGCGAGGTCTTTAGCACTGGGCCAACACGACATTTCATTAATTCATTTTATTTTCTTATATGTGTTTCAGCTTTTTAAGGGTCTATAAAAATGCTTAGTTTAGCCTTATAATATTTAAACATTGGTTATCAAAACGATTTGCTATTAGGTCTGGGTCGATAAGTTAATTTATAAAATCAGAGGTTGCTCGTATTTTTAATGGACTGGTTTTTTATCCCTCAATTTCCAAGCATTTCTGAGTATTTGATATAAATTCATAATTCACTCAGCCGTCGTCTGTAGAGTTTCCCTTATTTAAGAACTAAATTGAATTATTGTTTTAATAAAATACTGACATAAATAGGGCAATAGTTACGAGAATTTTTTCCAGCTAGAGTAAAGCCTTATTATAGTATTTCAGAGTTTATCGTGGAGCAATTGACATACTGTAAAGAACATCGAGAGAAAACTAGGAACTGAAAAAAATATAAAAGTCTAAAATTGCCACCATTGAATGAGCATGGTGATCGAGAAGAAGCCTTCGGCCTTTCAGTAGTGCCTATAGACACCCCTAACAAAAACCCAGGTAGACCTATAGACAACATTAATGTATTTCTCATACTAAAATAAGAGCTAGGCCAATATATTCGAGGGATTAAACACTGAACTGCAAAACTTTTCCGTTTTCAACGTGTGTATGTATTGAATTACTGCAGTGTGGCGCAGAATCTCAGAATTCTATAATTCATATCTACTTTTCCCCTAATTTAAGTTTAGAGAGACGACTGAGTGAGGAGTGAGGGGACTCTGTGAAACGTCATATATGTATTTCTTATCTATGAGGGAAACTGATCTAAAGTTCTTATGCTTTGAGCAAATAATTTGCTTTGCTGAACGTATTTTTTTGTAGTACTTGCCTCCGTTTTCGCTGACACTAAGCTTCACTGTTGTATTTTCAACTCTCGACGATGAGCCGAGGGTTGAAAATCCACTTTTATTTAGGCATTACAATTTAGGGGTCGTCTAGTGGTCGTGAAAACAGACATTAAAATGTATTCGGTATTGTAAGTGTAACTTACTCTAAGCATCTGATAAGCTTTGTGATTCGTCTACGTTCCATATTCAAATACGCATTCGTAGGTTTCATTGAAAGCTGATGCTACAATTTGAGAGTAGGTATTCATTTTATTAATTTAAAGTAATTACTTGGTTTTTATTGATGTGTCGATTAAGTAGATATAGGTAGTACCTACATAATAGTACCTAATGATGATCTTGTGACTGCATCAATGAGCAGAGTTAGCGCAGCAGAATTTTGGGCCTGACATGTTTGGACTTTTGCCATCAATATGCTAAGAAAAAGAATACCTAATGGCTAATGCTCAGTAAAGTCAGCCTAACAGTCCATATAAGAGAAAATGAGCACAGAATATAATGTTATTGCTATCAAAGAGCCTTACAGTGTCATAAAAACCACAACGATTCTCTTTACCTTAAATAGGAGCATTCAAAGCAAATTCACAAAGATTACAAGATAATTTAGCGTAAATCTTCTCCGTTGTCATAAAAAAGCAACACGTTTGCGTCCAATGACAATACATTTTGTACCGTGTTCACAGGCGATGTTCAACACACGTTCCTTGTTGAGAAAATGAAGCTGCGACTTGCTGGCCGACCGGTCGGCCGGCTGGTCGGCCAACTAGCCGGCTGACTCGCCGCACCGCAGCACGGCTTCGGGGAAATATCTTGTAAGGGTTTTAGGTTAACTAATTTGTTTGATTATGCGAGTCTCTGTTTAATTTTCGATTTCTATTGTCGTTTAAGGTGTCTGTAAGGTGAGAAGGTGAGAATCGCTTTGCCTAATACGAAGCAATTTCTCAACTTTTAAGTATAACCTGAAAAATAATCTTCTAATTATCATAGAGTTGTAAACTGATATTCTTTTATCGTGCAAGAAAATATCATACTAAGTACCTCCTGTAACGTTATCTGCCTACGTTTTTATCAGTGATGGCGATTTATCTTATTATTTATCTATATTACTTACCTTACTATAGGTAGGTACAATTCAAATTTGTCCGTAGACACGTGTGTTTAAATCAGCAACCATTTAAAACTTCAACTTAATCTACCAGTCCAAATAAAAAACATAATAAATAACATCATGCGCCAAGCTGTTAAAAGCTTCCGCTATCCGTTACTAGATGGCGCTAGGTGTTAAACGACGCCTCCATAAAATGATTATCGTCTCTGTTGTATTGTATGTAGGCAACTGCGTAGGTTTGTACGTTAAGTCGCACTTTATTTTCCCTTCTTTGTAAACTTTCATATTAATATTACTGCGCATTTCGGAGTGCAAAATTGAATACAAAATACAATGCCGAATGACTTCAAAGCTGTCTATAGATAGGTTGTGTTACCCTTAGCTACGCCAAACAATATTGGTGAACTTTGACATCGGCATTATCCATGTTTCGCCACTTTTTTATAGTCCCAATGTGTATGGATCGGGTGTATTGTTCATCGGTACGGGTAGCAAATTACTCTCCGGGGCACTTACACTTTCCAAAATAAAATGTTTGATCACATGAGTCCGGTGGAAAAAGTGTAAAAGTTTCGTGTTTGTAGGTATGTAATTTCCCTGTTAATCTGGTTTTGTTTAAATAAAGAGCTAAAATAAAAATAAAGTTTGACATTTATAGCTACAAAACAAGAAACAACTCTTTTTTTTTGGTCGGGGTATCCTAGCTACTGCGACTTACAGTTGGTCGCCAGAAAAGGTCAGAAGATTAAAAAAAGAGGCTAAATTATTAAAATAAGTGTGCATCATTAGAAGCACAAAAAGTTTTTAGAGGATCAATTTAATATTTCCATTAGTTTTATAGGTAAGTCTTAAATGGCTCTAAATTGTGTTCTCTATCTATAGTTGGATGGAACTCAGTAGATTATTAATGACAGTAGTTCAAAAGATACCCTTTACAAAGAGCTTCTAAAGTATTGGTTCGCCTACATTTAACTATGTAAGTTACGTACCTATACCTACCTATATTTCATACGAACAATCTTATTTACTAATGCATCGTAACTAATATAATATAATTATAACTTATTATTTCTTATTATTATTATTTTTTTATCCTAATCCTAAGTAATATTATAAATGCGAAAGTGAGTTTGTTTGTTGGTTTGTTTGTTACGCTTTAACGCTAAAACGGCTTAACGGATTTGGATGAAATTTGACACATGGGTAGACCATGACCTAGAAAAGGGCATAGGCTACTTTTCATCCTGATCGCAAACGGAGTCGCGGGCAACAGCTAGAAATATTATAAACGCGAAAGTGAGTTTGTTTGTTTGTTTGTTACGCTTCACTGTCACGCTAAAACGGCTGAACAGATTTGGATGAAATTTGGCACATGAGTAGACCATGACCTGGGTATAGGATACTTTTTATCCCGGTAAACGCAGACGAAGGGAATTGCATAAGCTAGTTAGTAAATAAAATGTTGTGTTATTAGTTAACTAATCTCAATAAATAATAAATTATTTTATTTCTGTAAGAAAGTTTGTACAAACACTTTTACACTTCAAGAAGAAAGGCAGAAACAAACTTAGAGGTCACAGCCTTTTTTAAAGTCCAGACATAATTAACCGACTTCCCAAAAAGGAGGAGGTTATCAATTCGGTTGTATTTTTTTTTTTTTTTTTGAATCAGTAAGTAAATAATTCCGATAAAAAGCCAATAGAGGGCAGGATATTATATAGAGTGGCGAATTATTTATCACATTAAATAATACATCGGTTATTACAAGTTGTTGTCAGTCTGTTAAAATCATAAAATAAACAATTTTCCAAAAAATAGAAAACGGTATTTTTCAAACAAAACAAATATGTAGCGTAAAAATTGGCACGAAATAAACTACACTTGGTAATAAGGCACTAAACACGCGCGGGGCGATGGTTACAACAATTCAACACAAGCTTTATGGTATTGTTAGTTTAATGTTGTTAAATACTAAAACGAAAAATAAGGTCCCACAGCTTGAATATTAATTATGATTAATTATTTTAATTATGTATGTTTAAAATACGTAATGTAGATTACGTGATTAAAATTATAGCTACACTGTATAAATCAGACCAATTCAAATTCACACTAATAAAAAATTCAAACAAACACCATCTAATCGACGGTGATGTTATGTTAGTTAGCACTAGAAAAGAAAAGAAAGAAATACGTTTATTTGCGGCAAACATGACGCAACAAAAAGAACACAAAATTAAAAAAGAAACAAATTTAGGGACAATATGCGTCACATCCACGCAAAACGGCCATCACTCAGCATAATGCTGCGACTCTATGCAAGACAGAGCCCCAGCGCTGGTTTTCAGCGACAGCCGGCGTTAAGTAATCGTGATTACTTTTACTCTGCAATGACAGCGAATTTTGTGTCAAGCGTTAATCTTTTCCTGTAAGTTGTAAGAGACTTAGGAAAGCTCTGCAAAAAGGCTTATTGTATGCGGTTAGAAATCTGTCTCGAAGACTGCAGTATTACAATATCTAATATCTTATTAGCTAGCGAGCGAACTGCTCTAGCGGCTGGATCCCTGGTAATCCTATCACGGAAATTGGTAATTGGTGGATAGAGGGATAAAGGATATCATGTATATGTCGTGTGTTTTTGATGTTGGAGGGTGTATTAGTTAGTGATGAAAGTGTTAGCGTACATTACATCTACAATGTAATCGCTGAAAACCAGCGCTGGGGCTGTCTCGCATAGGGTCGCAGCATTATGCGTGGATGTGACGCATATTTTCCCCCAAATTGTTATTTTCGTGTTTTGTTCTTTCGTTGCGTCACGTTTACTCCAATTAAACGTATTTTCTTTCTTTAACAACTAATGTGGTATTCTAACATCTTGTAAAATTTCTATAGATACATTTATATCTGTAATATGCATGGTGTACACAAATATGGTATGTAAATGTACCTATTTAACAGTACACAATAAAGAGTACTATAATCTACTTTAGTATATTCTTGATCTACAAGGTTTTCTTCATTTATTCCTATCTGGAGACCGTATTTTGTGCGGTATTGATTTTTTTTTATCTTTAACTTGACAAGAGCCATCATATTTTTATTTGGAATGACAGAACTGTCAGCGCAAAATAAAAACAAATTATGATCATGGATCGGATTCTCGCCACGGTGTCCTTGGGTAGCACGTGTGTTTAGAATTTTTAGCTGTTTCTTGAGTGATTGTTGATACTTTTATTGACTTGTTACTTTTTAAGTGTGTTGTTCTTGTGTTTGTTACGGTTTGTATTGTGATTGTCTTGTTTTAAGTCTCGTTTCATCCAAGATGGATGAGAATAAACCCCCTGACCCTGATCCCCCAGATATTCCAGGTTCCTTAACTCTCTTTTCTCCGAATCCTCTAGCTGAATTTGCGGATGTTGTCTGCAGCGTTACAGAGATGGATGTTACACAATCCCAACAGAGCTCACGCAAACGTCCGAGTGATGAAGAAACCTTGACACCTTCCCTTCCGAGTAAGCAACAAAAAAGCCAAATCGGACGTATTAAATACTCCGTTTTGGATAAGGCCCCTTACGTTGTCCACGTTTCTCGTATAGAGACTCAACCAAATGCTGGTACCACCCTACATCCTGTTAATTTTGGTAAGTTCCTTATGAACAACAACATTGCGAACATTGTTCGTGGTGGTGTTAACAGAGTTGGTAGAAACCGTGTGTCTGTAGAGTTTGCCTCCCCTCAGGATGCCAACTCCTTCTTAGTAAACAGTCTGTTATCCAAATACAGTTATACTGCATCAATCCCTACATTTAATATCACACGTATGGGCGTTGTTACCGGTGTTCCCTCAGATATTACGGAAGAAGAAGCTATTACATACCTAACTGTGCCTTCAGGCTGCGGGAAAATACTGAAAGTCCGCCGTATTAATAGAAAAATTCAAAGAGACGGGATTAATGAGTGGAAACCCACTGAAACATGTGTTCTGACTTTTGACGGACAAGTTCTACCAAATAGGATTTACTGCTGTTACACATCCCTCCCTGTTGAGCAGTACATATACCCGACAATTCAATGCCGCAAGTGTTGCAGATTTGGACATGTGGCAAACGTTTGCAGGTCAACACCACGCTGCAGTAAATGTGGCCACGATCACCCTGGTGATGGTTGCAACATTTCTGAGGGCGAGGCCTTCTGTGTGCTTTGCTCGGGTAATCATTTCGCTAACAGCAAGTCATGCCCCGAGCATGGTAGACAGAAAGCCATTAAAACTGTAATGGCTGAAAAATCCATTCCTTATGTTGAGGCTAGCAAAATTATTCCTACAGCTTCCCGTAACTATGCCAATGTCACCAAGACTCCAATCTCTCAGTCATATCGCAAAACTGTGACACTTAAACCCAGGACCCATGCCCCCCTTTCCCCATCTTATGACAAAGCTGCTCATCAGCAGATAGTTAGTTCTCCTCAACCTTCACAGCATAATGGCTGCGCCCTTAAGTACAACAATGTCCCTTCAAATAATACCGGTTCTATTATCGAACTCCTTATAAAACTTTTACCTACTGTTATTTCTTCTTCTTCTTCCAATTCCCAAACACCGTCCAACGTTGCCGATCAACTTATTTCTCTACTTCTTCAAATTAAAAATGGCGTCTCGCCAAGTATTCCTTCAGTGGAATGTGAGGAGCGTGTGGCATAAAAAGCACGACCTCATATCCCTTTTAAATAAATACAAGCCACTGGCTTGTTCCATAGCTGAGACTTGGCTCACCCCAAGTCTTAGCTTTCGTATGCCACACTTTAATATTCTCAGATGTGACAGATCTGATGGCTATGGAGGATCGGCTCTCCTAGTCAACAATCGGGTCCCTCTTTTGCCCTTCCCTTTACCTTCGCTCACAGGTGACATGAGTATTGTAGCGGGACGTGTGGAAGGCATTACAGTGTTCTCAATATACATTGCTCACCCTCATCATGATTTTTTTGCTGTTTTAAAAAACCTATTTTCTAACATACATGGACCAATTTTGGTCATGGGTGATTTCAACTGCCACCATTACAGGTGGGGGTCAGAACGCTGTGATGCCTTTGGTGCAGCTTTGGTTGAGATCTTGGATGACTTGGATCTCTGCATTCTCAATAATGGTTGCCCAACACGTAGATCTCCTCCCGGTCAACAAAAAAGTTGTGTTGATTTAACATTTTGTTCAGTTGAGTTGGCAGCTTCGACCCATTGGGAATGTACGACCTTGTCGCATGGTAGTGATCATTACCCTATTGTCATATCTTTGGTTAATAAGACATATTTAGCGAAAACTTTCCCTCCACTTCTGAAATATAACTTGTCTAAACCAGATTGGGCAAAATTTCGATCATTACTGGAGGATAAAATTGATGCTCTTCCAAATTTAAATTCATGTTTATCAGATCCTTCTGGTCACTACCATGCCAAAGGCTGTTATGAGGGATTTGTTACAGCCATCACCTCCAGCGCGGATTCCTGCTTTCCGCTGAAAAACAGTGCTCGTGATAAAATTCCTTCCCCTCCATGGTGGGATCCAGAGTGCACTTCTGCAATCAGGGATAGAGATGAGGCCGAGGAGTGCTACAATGCAAATATGAGCACCGAAAACTTATTAACATATTTGCGACTTAATGCCAGAACTAAACGTCACCTTCGCAAGAAGAAACGTACTGGTTGGGTTAAGTTCTGTACCTCCTTATCTCCCTCTACTCCAGTCTCGGTGGTCTGGAAAAGCATCAACAGGTTTAGACGCGGGTGCTCCTCATCAGTCTCTTCACCAATCACCAGGGAAACAGCTGACCTTTTTTTTGACAAAATTGCTCCGCCATATGTTCCTCTTTCTTCTGAATGTTCCAATATCCCCTTGCAAAATGTTTCGGAGGATCCTTCTGATGTGCCATTTACTTTGGAAGAACTGAATGTGGTACTCAGACATGTCCGGGACTCAGCCCCTGGTATTGACGGTGTACCATATTCTTTTATAGTTAATTCTGGAGACAAAGCTAAATTCTACTTCCTTGAAATCATTAATTTTTGTTACAGCCAAGGTTGGGTTCCAGATCAGTGGAAGTTACAGATAATTATTCCTCTATTGAAGCCAGGCAAACATGTAGATGATCCGAATGGCTTTAGACCAATTGCTTTGTCCTCTGTCTTAGTCAAACTAATGGAACACTTGATTAAAAATCGTCTTGAATGGATAGTCGAATCGAGAGATTTACTGCCGAATTTTCAATTTGGTTTCAGGAAAGGGCTCGGCACCATGGATAGTGTTGGTGTTTTAATTGCGGATATTCGCTTAGCGTTTTCCAGAAACGAATCCGTTGTAGCCGCTTTCCTAGATATCTCCTCTGCATACGACAACGTTCTTCTTCCCGTACTCAGGCAGAAACTGCATCAGCTGAGTCTCCCGGTTAAGATGATCGAAAGCACCTGTGGACTTCTTTTGTCTCGCTCCTTGGTTCTGAGGGTCCAGGGCGAGGATTTCGATGAAAGGCAGACTTGGAAGGGTCTCCCACAAGGCTCCGTTCTGAGCCCCCTTCTTTATAATTTATATACAGTGGACATTGGCTCCTGCCTAAATAATAACTGTCACATCCTCCAGTATGCCGATGACTTAGTTTTGTATGTGACAGATTTATCCATCGTAGACGCTGCGTCATCTCTATGCCTCTCTCTGGACTCTTTGAATCAGTGGCTTTTAAGCCACGGTTTGTCGTTATCCGCATCAAAAAGTTCGGCAGTAATTTTCTCTCGCAAAAGACTGATCCCGCATATCTCAATAGACATTTTGGGTCATAATATCCCGTTAGTTAATAAAGTAAAATTTTTAGGCGTCTTTCTAGATTCAAAATTAAATGGCAAACAACATGTAAATTTATTGATTAAAAAATGTGAAAAAGTTATTTCAATTTTAAAAGCTCTCGCGGGTGTTTGGTGGGGTGCCCACCCGTATACAATGAAATTGGTATACAATGCTTTAATTCGTAGTGTTTTAGACTATGGTACGTTCCATCTAGTTCCATGCAACAAGGGTGCTTTGGCTGGCCTGGATAGAGTTCAGTCAAAATGCCTTCGGATCATCTCTGGTTGTATGAAGTCTTCTCCCATTAACGCATTGCAGGTTGAGTGTGCTGAACCTCCCTTGTCCCTAAGACGGCAGTATCTGGCCTCACGTTTTATGGCTAGGCTGATATCTAGATCTTCTCATCCTCTTATAGCAAAACTGACCGAGCTAGATGCCATTTGTAGAAGCTCAAATTTCTGGAAAAACAAAGAAATACCCTTAATTTTAAAAGCATTTCGTCAATTTCAAAATTTAGTTTGTCCAATAGAACAGTTTCCCAGATTACCACTTTTTAACTTCTCCTATGAAGTATTATGTTTCACTCCAAAAATTTCCTTTGACATTGGTATTTCCAAAAAGTCCCCTTCAGCAAATTCGGCTTTCAATGCGGTGGTGGGAGAACGATGGTTTGGCTTTCAACGGTTTTTTACAGATGCTTCAAAATTTAATGACCTCAGTAGCACTGGTGCTGCAGTTTACTACCAAAGCTCCAGTATTATTTTGCAATTTAAATGTCCTAAAGAGTCTTCTGTGTTCACGGGCGAGTGTGTGGCTTTATTGGAAGCTTGTCTTTTTATAGAGTCTCACCACAATATTGACAAAGCCGTAATCTTCACAGATTCTCTTAGCTGTTTGCAAGCTCTAGTACAGAACCCCTTCAAAAGTAAATTGCACAGCTCCCTAGTTTTAAAAATTAAAAAATCCCTATTATCTTGTACTAGCAATCAAAAAGAGGTTCAGTTAGTTTGGATACCTAGTCATTGTGGCATTAAGGGCAATGAGTGCGCTGATGCTCTGGCCAAAGATGCTTGCTCATCAGCAGTAGCTGATCTCACCCACAATACTCATCAGGGGTATGACTTGCTAAGCCTTCCACAAGTTAATCTCCAATCTTCATGGCAGGAACAGTGGAATAACTCTGGTAGAATAAAGGGCAGGTTTTACTATGCAGTTCAACCAACCATAAAGTCAAAACCTTGGTTCTACGGCTACAAAAAAGTTTCCAAAACTGTTATATCCGTCCTTTGTCGTATTCGCCTGGGGTTTTGTTGTACCCCTGTGTTCTTGGAAAAAATCCGGGTTAGGGACTCCTCTCTCTGCGAGTGCGGGTTGGAGGAGGGCACTCTGGATCACATCTTCTTTGAATGCTCAAACAACGTTCCACCTCTAGATCTCTATAGCCGTCTTCCTAAATTTAAAATCCCTCTTCCGACTAACTTTCCCGCTTTGTTAACACATTCCTCTCCTGAACTGCTCGTGGCGCTGATGACTTTCATCCGTCACAATAACTTAAAACTGTAAATTATGTGTGTGTGGTATGCGTACATTTTATGTTTTAACAATTATAATATGTATTTATTTTATATTTTTTTGTTTGTTTCAGTCCCGTACTAACCCAACAAGATCTACATTGTGTTCAACTGTATCAATCAAAGAATTTTACTTCTCTTCAGTTATTGTTTTTTTTTTTTTTTTATCTTCATGCACACTTGTTTTTCCAATGCACTCTAGACATTGGCAGAATAGTCGACATCGGCTTTGCTTGCCATTTAATAAAAATAGAATAGAATATGATCATGGATCATAATTTGTTTTGCGGATAAATTTTTGCAACGGAAACCTGCATCAACGGTAGAAAATGTTAAAAACAAAATGCGCTCTAAATTGGGTACATGTCCACATACATCACACTACTGCTACCTATACAAGATCTTTGTCAGTAATTATGAACCCCTCAGTGGACATAACATAGTGGCCCATATCCGCCATTGTGTACACGTCAGACATAATTTTATTATCTCTCACTATCGTCAGTGACGTCACTCGCCATATTTCACAGAATTTATACCAAAGCTGAGAAAAATTGACATGTCACGGTATACAGCGTTTAAGTATTTAAAGTGAACCTTATGTAATTAAAATGGGGGCAACGTACAATGTACTTTATTTTAAAGAAGGTAAAGTTCAATATTTATTATAGTGTCTCCTGTGTCCCTTTCCAGTCAGGTAATAATAAAATAAGAGATTACATCTTTGCGTAAGCAACAATAGGGCTCCCTGTTATTTTACTAGGGTGCTAACATCAAATGAAATTCAACCTTGCTCCTTTTTAACAAGATATAATTTCATATGTAGATAAACAAATTTGATTATAACAAAGTTGGATTGCTGTGATAGGTAATCGGTTGTTTTAAAAGCGTTTAACCAGCGCCGGCCACCTGTTAACTATGACTGTTGCACTTCACATGTTAATGTCTATAATTAGAATTCGTGAAGTAACTTGTAAAATACATTGTTTGTATGCAAGCATGTTTTATTAGCAGTTTTATCTGAGTTGGAGTGTAGTTCCATCCGTGATTCATCTTTAAAAGTGTTCTTTTTGTTTTCTAGTTACATTTTACAGTCTGGTCGTTGAGAGAATGCGTTATTTAAATTTTGAATTTAGAACTCTTTGGTAACCTGGTGATGACATATATGAGGAACATGGTTTGTTGTATAATGCGAAAAAGAGCGAGTGCATGGTCTTTCGGGTCAAGAGTTAGTGTCCAGATTACTTTAAATATCTTGGACATTTATTAACTTCTGACCTGGAAGACGATGCAGACATTGAAAGGGAAAACAGGGAGCTGTCTGTTCGTGCGAATATGATAGCCCGCAGATTTGCTCGGTGTTCGGGGGGCGTCAAAATAGCCCTATTTAGGGCATTTTGTACGTTCTTTTATACCGGCAGTCTGTGGATGGACTACACGCAGAAACAGTACAGCGCTCTGCGTGTCCAATACAATAACGCGTTCAGGGTACTCTTGGGACTGCCTCGCTTCTGTAGCGCATCGGGGATGTTTTCCGAGGCGCGTGTGGATTGTTTCTACACAGTCATGCGCAAGCGGTGCACATCCCTGTTGCGCAGGGTGCGGGCTACCCGCAACAGTATCCTGAAGGCTTTTGCAGAGCGTTTCGACTGTCAGTACGTGAACCACTGCTGCATGGTTCACGTACTGACTAATGTTTAGATATTGAATTAAAAATTTGATTTTAATTTGATTTCATTTTAATTTTAATTGTGATGTTGATTTTAATTTGATTTAATTTTAATTTTAATTGTGATGTTGATTTGATTTGTTTTTTAATTTGATTTAATTTTGTTAAAATTTAAATTTTATTTGTGTTGATGATTTTGTAATTGTTAATTCTATTTAATTGTACCTATGATCCAAGATGATTAAAATAAATAAATAATAATGAAATAAAATAAATATTAAATTCACCTGTCAGTGATTCCTATAAATTGGCGGCAATTTGAAAAATGCGTGTAGCGCGTCACAGTGAATTTAACGCGAGAAAATGTTCGCTGGATGATTTATTGCGACTTTCGTTGTAGTCTTAGTCAACAACAAAGTTATGAAATACTTCGATTAGCCTTTTATGATGACGCGCCATCACGTGCCACTGTTTCACTGGTTCAATGAGTTTAAGCGTGGTCGTAGGAATATAGAAAAGAAAGAAAGAAAGAATAATATTTATTTGGACACAGTTCGTGAAACACATAATACAAAGATAAAAAGTGAAAATAATCATAAAGCAATAATAGTGTGTGCCTCACGGCTGCGCCAAAAAGGTTCTGGAATCTTACTGATGACCTGCGTGAGACGTCCTGCAACGGCGACAACTGACGATAACATCATTACTGTGCGGCGGATGACAGAGGCTGATAAGAGAGTGACCTACCGACACATTCGGGTAAGCATTGGTATGAGTCAGGTACAAAAAATCTTACATGAGCATCAGGAGTTGGATACCCCATAATTGGACCGAAAACCAAAAACGCCATTAAACGGTGTAAACGCTTGGTCCGTAACTCAGTGGTTCCATCGAATGTGATGTTGCTTGGAAAGGAATGGAGAATATTTCGAAAAACAGTAAAGGTCAGCAACTCAGATTTTAATTTTCTAAGAACTTTCAGTGTGTCCCCCGTATTACTACTAGAAATTGACCAACTGACAGGTGTCAGGTACATATTCTCTCGACAACGTTCGGACTGTATGGTCGGTTTCCTTTTTTCAGGGCTTATAGGTAGGTACTTATTCTAAGATCGATGAAGCAATCCTTAGCAGCTTTTTGTGCTTTTTGTGTGCCTTATGAATGACGCATTTTGTATCTTGTGGGCTTAATCTTGATGAAACCATAGTCACCCCATCTGAATCCCATGGGAAGAGATTAGCTGTTTCTGCAATTCCGCTAATTACTTTAGGGAGTAACCAGTAAGGTCAAAATGATCAAATATATCCAATAACCGAAACAATATTTCTTCTTGCATTTCTAGATCTTCTTCCTCTCACAGAGGAAGCGTTTCCCAGCAGTTCCAACGTTATAGGCTGATTATGTTTATGCTTTCATGATTGCATTTCCTCGTCTTGTTTATGTCCTTCACCCATGTAATGACGTCACGTTTGATTCCGTCTGAGGTTAGTTTCGGTCTCGAAGCATGACATCGTAAGGTAATCTGCGGTCGCAGTCAGTTGAGCGCTTATGATCGTCCTTGTCGCACGTGTAAACTTGCCAGATGTTAACCAAACCACTGTTCATTGGTCTTCCGTTAATTATTACCTAGTATCCTAATTTGACTGTTTCATTGGTCTAGTGGATGCAAGCGCTACTGTTGAGCAGGAGGTCCTAGGTTCGATTCCCGTGTCTGGCAAAGTGTTATTTGGTTTTTCCATCTGAAATTTCTCAGTATTAGCCCGTCGAGTCTGGATATGTGCCCGGTTGATGGCACGATGGCTCGCCCCCTATTTTTTTTTTTGTTGGGATATTGTCAAATAACTTCTCCCGCTCTGGGAGGAGCGGTAGGGCGTGTCAGACTCTTACCGACTAAAACCCACCCGTGTTCCTTCAGTTGCCTGTACGTTGCCAGTGGCCACGGTATCCCTTTCGGACTTTCCCGCTCCACTGCTCCACTCGTCTTACCTGGGACTTAAACATAACTGGCAAAATGTGGGTGTACTATAGGTGCACTTCTGCCTATCCCTTCGGGGAGGCTTGATGTTATGTTATCCTTATTTGCCTTGTAAATACTTGTAGTGTTTAGGCTTTTTATGTTAACACAGGGGTCTAAAACGAGTTTATTTATAGATCCGTTTCCATTGCATATGGCCAGAATAGGTTCCTATTCTTCTTCTTCGTAGCATTCTTGTCCAGGGGCTGATGTGATTCGCTTCACGATTTCTCGCCATCTACTCCGATTTTAGTGCACTCATTCACAGGTTCTACAGATCCAAATCAACTCAACTAATCGCAGTCTAGGGCTGAACTTAGGCCACTCTCGACTTGACCCACAACACGTGGCTCTCTGTCTTCTGCCTCCAGTCTATCCTAGCCACATTTTGTAAGGTCATCATTTCATCCAGCTGGGGGGCGTCCTAGATAACGGTTGTCTTCACTCAAGGATTCGTCTACTCAACCAGCTGTCCTATGGGCTTCCTTAGTTGAGTAATGCCTCTGAAATTATAAAGAGTTCATCAGAAGCCCTGTTGAGTGTTAGTCATCCTAACTTAATCCTAACTTATATTATAAATGCGAAAGAGTTGAATTTTTTGAGTTGAAGAATTGAGAATTGAGAATTTGTTGAGAATTGAGTTTGAATAAATGACTTTTGAATTTTGAATTTTTTGAATTTTGAGTTTGTTTGTTACGCTTTCACGCTAAAACGGCTGAATGAATTTGGATGAAATTTGACAGATAGGTAGCCTGGGACTTGAAGGACTTAGGCTACTTTTCGACTTGGATCCCAGACGAAGTTGCAGGCAACGGCTAGTAATATTATAAATGCGAAAGAGTTTGTTTGTTACGCTTTCACGCTAAAACGGATGAACGGGTTTAGATGAAATTTGACAGATAGATAGCCTGGGACTTGAAGGACTTAGGCTAATTTTCATCTTGGGTCGCAGACGAAGCTGCGGGCAACCGCTAGTAATATTATAAATGCAAAAGAGTTTGTTTGTTACGCTTTCACGCTAAAACGGCTGAATGAATTTGGATGAAATTTGACAGATAGGTAGCCTGGGACTTGAAGGACTTAGGCTACTTTTCGACTTGGATCGCAGACGAAGTTGCGGGCAACCGCTAGTAATATTATAAATGCGAAAGAGTTTGTTTGTTACGCTTTCACGCTAAAACGGCTGAACGGACTTGAACATGGGTAGACCATGCCCTGGGTTAGGACGTAGGATATTATCCTGGATGTACGTTCCCGTGAGATAATTTCCGACCTACACGCGAACCCGTGGACAAAAGCTATTGTTAACGTAAATCTAGTCTGTTACTTGTTGTACAGACTTGTACAGACGCCAGCACATCAACCTACTACAATCTGTCAAATTTCTTTAATAGATTTTCAACTTTACCACTAGAGCATAAGGTTCAAAGTTGATTGGGAAAATTTGACAGTTTCGAGTAGGTTGACCTGCTAGCGTCTGTACCTATTGTATTTTGCAATATTGAGGACGATTAAATTTATAAGGCTTTAAAATTTTCAATCAAAGCGAACAGAAGACTTCTATGTATACATATATACTTCTACCTTATTGAGATGTCTCACAAGTTTGTAATATAAAACTGTGTCAAAGTCTTAGCAGGCCTTCATTTTGAAAGCACTAAATTGTGTTGTTATGATAATTGTGATGAATAAAAATTTCTTTGTGTTATTTATTTTAACATTTAACAATCTTGGTCTTGGTTAATAATTTAGTTAATGCTTTACCTTTTAAGATTATTTTATTCTCGTTTAATTGTACGAATTGCTCCCGGTATTTAAAACCTTGAACACAATTTGTTGTCAAATTTTAAGTCAAATGATTTGATTTAAGTGATCATAGCAGTTACAATGACTTAACATGGATTTGATAGCGTATTAGTTATTTTTTATGTTAGAAACTGTGAATTAAATAATTATATACATACTTACCTTTCATAAACATGGAATTAGGCTACCTGTCAGAAAACGGGTGGTATGTTTTGCATTCCAAGGTTTCTTTTTAATTCCAAAACTTCCAACCCAACCTTATTTTGGGATGCAAGAAGTGGCAAAAAGTATCGATATATCGTATCGATATTTAAAAAAATGATATCGATTTCGATTTAGCGAAATAAAAATATACAACATATACCTATATCCGTGAACAATAAAAAAATATTTTGTGTATGAAATTCTATTGTTTGTGTTTTGTTCATTTAAATACCAAGTTAAATTAAAAAAAATGATAAAAATAACTTTTCTTTTTTACGGCTCTGAACTCTAGAGTCGACGATAACCGACTTTTAAAAATCAAAAGTATTAAATTTATTCAAACTAGGCTGAGAATCAGCACTATTCGAACGTCAAAATTAGATAAGACAGTCCGAGAAAACGCTCGCCGTTCACCACTTGCTTAAAGTCCGTCACAGACGTAGCTATATTAATATTCTTTGCTTTTGCTTAGTTTTTGGTGCTTACTAGAAATATATATTAAAGCACCGTCTGAGGTCACTCAAAGATTATCATGGAAAATTTATATCGTAATATGTCTTGCTATTAGTAGTCGATTAAGTATCAACTTTTTTGTGATATTGTGGAAGCCTACATTTCGCCTAGATTTTTTAAATGATTTAGGCACCAGGTAGTACTGTATTTTTATTTAAAGTAGAAATGTAGAATGATGGGCTTTAGCGGGGAAGAAGAAGTGGCGCAACTAACTCCTCAGCAGCACAGCTGTCTGTTTAGTTAGAAGAACTTGATCTAATCATCAATCTGCAAAAAACCTTTGTATACATAAAAAAGTGTTCCTTGATATTTGATTAAAGATAAAAGTCAATTATAAACTAGTGATTAAGTTAATAACTGTGACGGTCAAAGTATTTAATAATCAATTAAGTAATTTAAATTCAAATATATAGGTTAGGTAGGTACTTTAATAACTTTACCTGTTTTAATAGTAACAAGAATTAATCAATAATTTGCATCGTATCTCAGATTTTTTTAACATTTTATTTCAATTAATCAATTTTAATTAGTTTTGTAATTACGTAGTTTACCTTGTTTAGTTTATTTTATACATATTTATTTTTATAATTTACGTTGTTTTATGTGGCTGACATAATAGTAACTTAGTTCAAACAACTCAGCCTATCGCAGTCCACTGCTGGACATAGGCCTCCCCCAGGCTGCGCCACAACACCCTGTCCTCCGCCTTCCGCATCCAGTCTGTTCCAGCCACCTTCTTAAGGCCGTCGGTCCATCTAGCTGGGGGGGCGTCCCAAATTACGCTTGCCGATACGCGGTCTCCACTCCAGGTACTCGTCTGCTCCACCGGCCATCGGTCCTTCGACAAACATGGCCAGGCCACTGCCACTTACTTAACTTAGTTAGGTAACAAATATGCAGGTGTAGTATCTTAATCCTAGCTTTAAACATTGTTCTTTTGTGAGTGACTTTGTGTCTTTTTTTCGAACAAATATCTTCAAACCTAGATACTATAACACGTATGTATTTGACAAAGTTGTAAAGCATATTAATTTTAACTCATCTGAATCAGGTCACAGACTACGCAAGGCGTGGTCACCTCTAAATTAATTAGCGTAACTGTGCCATCTACACAATACAAACGTAACTAGAATATATTTCCTTAAATCATTAAATTATTAGTTATAAAGTTAGAATTAAAAAAACAAAAAAAAACTAAATTTAAACACACTTTAATACATTCACTAAATATGTATCTGTTTCATACAGTAAAAAAAATCACATGCAATTTTTTTTATTTGTTGTTTATATATAGTATAGTAGTTACTCAATTTAAGTCTTACGTGTGACTTTCTCGACATTAAACATTAAATTATCTACAGTTTGAAATCATTTACGTATTTTTATTTCATTTTATATTATCCATTATTGTAGTATTTATTATTTTAAATAAATAGAGAGAATTAAAAGAATCTAACCTTTTGTAATTTTAATATACTTTGGTACTTATGTGCAGAATTAAATTTTCCTTCGCGTAAATTCTCCACCGTTCCAGAAATATGTATTCACAGAGGCGAGGTTATTATAGTATTCGTTGTCCTACAAAATATTCATAAAGAGAGACTTGTAGGATTTTAAAGACAAAAATTATAACGAGTTGCCTCCTGACATTTCGGTGTATCCTTCATTTTCTTTCGTCCTACACGCCCTAGAATTGCCGAAACGGCTCTAATTTATTTAGAAATGGCAGTAGTCGAGTAGTAGCTACGAAGTGTAGTAAGCCTAATTGTTAATTTATAAACGCTTAGAAGCCACATTGTGAACAATACGCTACTGCTTACCATTACGGTCGGAATGTAGTCTAAACTTATGTTATGGTACCAATTTGTATTTGCAGCCATTTTTTAAGCGAATTTGTTTAAGCCGCCTCTACGGCTTTCGCGTAGCGTTTATAATACTTTGAGCTCGCTCCGAATTGAGTTTCGCGGCCGCAAATGTAACATTGTTTTTGTCTTAACACAGAATTGGGAAGTTTGACACTTGGGGAGATCTTTATGACTTAGCAATAAGGCTGATTTTCGTTTGTTTTCGGGTCTAATTGAGAGGGTCCTGTCAGAACTTCGTGGTGGTCACTGATGGGATGACTCACATCACAATCGCAGTGCATTCTTGGGACGTATCCGTATCTAAGTTATTTTTTATTTGGTTACCGTTTGAACTTGCGTCGACGCGTTTAATAGGTCATCATGAATGACGTGTCTTTATGCTTCACTTGAGTTTTTGTAACATGAAGCTTTTATAAGTTGGGAGGCATTTTGTCACGTAGGTACGGGTCTAGGTTGTATTAAAAAGCAAAGTGCCGTTTCCTAAGTAGATTTTATAGGAATAAAAGTAGGTACCTAACATAATTAATCAGTTACTCGTAGATACACACTTCAGAATCAAATATTGATTTCAAATAGAGAATTGCTAGACAAGCTCGTGATTTTTTCGTACTTGTCAAGCAATTTTGACCATTTGTCATAGACGGTCTTATTAATAAGACTTAAATTGAGTAACTTTATGTAAGATATAATTACAAATAAAAAAATTGCATGTGATTTTTTTACTGCATGAAACAGATACATATTTAAGGAATGTGTTAAAGTGTGTTTATATTTTGTTTTTTTTTTCAATTATTTTTCTAACTCTATAACTAATAATTTATTGATGTAAGGAAACATATTTTAGTTACGTTTGTATTGTGTAGATGGCACAGTTACGCTAATTAATTTAGAGGTGACAACGCCTTGCGTAGTCTGTGACCTGATTCAGATGAGTTAAAATTAATATGCTTTACATCTTTGTCAAACACACACGTGTTATTGTATCTAGGTTTGAAGATATTTGTTTTAAAAAAAGCCACAAAGTCACTTACAAAACAATGTTTCTAAAATAAATTATAAATCGTCACAATCGTTACTGTAACTATTATGATTTATGATTATGATACATACACACCCATGCAATGCATTTAGTTTTTAGGAAGGGTGTGTTATTTGTGATTAAATATTCAGCTAAAATGAGTCTTGAATTTAGCTGAATATTTAATAAATTAGTGTATTTTTGACGTGACAACGTCTTATAAATTGGTTTGCCGGGTGACACTTCAAGAAACTGCGTTACGCTCCGCTCACGTTATGCGCTCACAATGAGAGCGAGTGAGAGGCACGCGTCCCTTCCACTCGGGCATGGTTAGCCCGCCTAAGAGCGAGAGAGACAGACATAAAAAGTGAAAGGCACGCAAAGTCGTTGTCACGTAAAACTTTCGCCCGTATACCGACTTTACAGGCAACCAATTTTTTTTAAACTGTATTAATTATGATTTATGATTATGATACACCCATCCAATGCATTTAGTTTTTAGGAAGGGTGTTATTTGTGATTAAATATTCAGCTAAATTAGTCTTGAATTTAGCTTTATATTTAATAAATGAGTGTATTTTTTTATACGTGAGGGTATTTTGTTGTGTACCTACTCCTAACTAATTTAATCTATTTTTTTTTAATTGCAATAAATTATATATAGTAAACAGTGACATTTCTTGTGTAGTTTATGTAATGTTGTATTTGTACTCCTTCAAAAGTTTTTTTTTCCATACGTAGTTCTCATCTTCGGTAAAATCAGAAAAAGAGCACGGCGAGTGCTACGTTGGGTAAATTGATTTACCTTAGTTAACGACAAATAAGTCTGAATGCTTTTCGTATCTACAATTTTACACTATCTAGCTACTAGAGAACATGGCATGAAATAAAAACCGAGCAAGTATTGTTTGGGGTATATGAATGCCGCTGTGGGGGAAAAGGGACCCCTTTGTCGTCCCCTATCCGAACTCTTGTACGGCCTACAGATACATAATTGTTTCGATTCTCAGGGTGTTGTGAAGAAATCGATAGTTAACTTGTGTTTTTTTCTTTTTTTCTATTTAATCTGTTTAATTAAGACCCTTTTAACAAAGAAAATAAAAAAGAGTTAATGTAAATATAACATAAGATCACTCCTGTAATTCCCTAAGGGTTAGGCAGGGGTGTATCTATAGTACTTACACCTTCATTTCGCCAATAGGGGAAAGAAACAAATAAAAAAATAAAAATAAAACCCTTAAACAAAAGTGTGAACTTAATTCTGTATATTTTGAAAACAAAATTAAGAGGGAAAGAAGCTTTTTTAAATCTCTCCTATATATATATATATATTTATATCGTAAAAAACAGTAAATTATCCTTTAATAATATTAGGTAAGGAAGCAGCTGCCATATTGGGCGTGGCAGTATGAATATAGAGTGTTCTAGAGGCTCCGTCACATCGCAGACTTGACAGTTGATTAATTATAGCTTTTTACGTCGCCACATTAGGCCACAGATATTGTTTGCTTCGGTTATTAGATTCCGATCTTGTTAAGCCTTACGCCATTTATCAGGTAGGTACAGTCTTTATTTCGGCTTGTGTTCTCCCATTATTTATTTTTTTAAATAAAATTGGTCGGTCTTTATCGATGAAAGTAAGTACTCGTATTATTAAATATCTGAATATTCCCATACATTCTTGGAAAGAGAATATATTCCATATCTTTGGATACGTTGAAAATAACATTTTAAGACTATGTATTTTTCAGATTCTAAGAATTCAGAATCGAAACTCCTTTTTTTGTAAAAAATCACACCCACCCAAGGATCAATATGTGCACAACAATTACATGTATTCCGTAAACGGTGGATTCCATAATGTTTCCATATGTACTTACATAATTCCAAGTACAAATTGTTGTCCAGTCCCGGATTAAGGGCAGCTCACGTTCATCTAATATGAGCACGGAGCGTTAGCTTTGCCCTAATTCCGTGTAACACCGAACACCGAACAGTTAATTGATTGGTAAGACTTATTCAAATTTAGAACTCTATTAAAAAACGCGCGATTTGAAACTAACGGTGTGTGAGTCGTGTTCGATTTATGAAAGAACCAATAGTTGAGGTTCTGTTGTCGCTTTTTATGCCATGTGTAAGGCTTATAGTAATTGATGGTGTTGAATTTTACGATTTTCGTCGGACTAATACCGAATAGTATTTTTATAGGAACTCGACGAAAATTAGCGTACAGAAACGGATGCTAATATTTTCTAATAATAGATAGAATTCTGTTACTTACATTACTATTTACGTACACCATAAAAATTACATATTTCATTCGAATAGCATCCGTTTCTGTATAAAAGAAACTGTGAAAGCTCACTATAACCGAGTTGCGGTAAATAAGTATACTACCGTAACCGATGAGAGAATATTACGCCACCCTTTGTAGATTACGCCGTCAAAATCAAACAAGTTGCCTGCAGTCTCCACAGAATAATCAATAGAGCAAAACACGAGTCTTGTTCCTACTTTAAACGAATCGTAATATTCGAATGTAATCTTTTGAACGTACTCGAATCGATTTATTGATTTTTAATAGTAAAAGTCACAAACATGACTATTGAGGCTTCCGGATAATAAATAAAAGAGTGTTATAAGAATAATATATAAAAAAGGAAGCTACAAATAACACTGACATTTATATATATTTCTCATATTGTTATACCAAAGCAATTTCGACGTATAAGGCGTTTATCGATCTGACAAGTGCCCTTGAAGAGCTATTTTATCTTCTTTGATCGCGCTGAAGATTTATTCGTCGATTGAACAACAAGAGTCATGTTTCTGTGTAGCTGTTATTGCCTTAGAGTGCCGGTTCGCACATTAACACACCATAATACGAGAGTTTGAGCTATTCCGAGCTATTCTCAACTACTTTCAAGCAGCTTTTACAATGTAAGCGCATCTTGGTGGCTGTGTTGTGTAGACTCATAATTTTAGCGTCCTATTTGGTGCTCGTGGTAATAAACTAACAACTTGACGAGTAACGACTCTTCACTGGCTGCAGTGATTGAATGACGTATTTATAAATTCGTTTTTTAAAAATGTTTTTTTTTTAAAGGATGTAATGAAGCTTTTTCTGTGAAACGCTTTGGAACGTGACTTCTGATAATAATCTTCGTTCCTTTTATAAATATTGTAACCTACATTTAAATAATAGGTATACATGCTTATAGTAAAATTTTAACAGTAAATCAATAGTTTCAGTTGTGCTACTGTTTGCGTTAAAACTATTCGCGAACAAAGGAAAAACGAAAACGTTACAGAGTTGACAAACAATTTTCTTTCATGTACCTAGTTCGTTAAGAAGTAAGTAAAAAGTACCCAAAAACTCTAGGAAATCAGTGTCTGTAGAATCAGTTGGAGGTCTATTAATTTAGTCAAAACTTAATAATAGGTCTTTACCTATGAAATCGCCGTTTGTATGAAAAAATTTAAACGATTTTTTTTCATGTATTTTTTATTTGTATTAATCGAAGTAATCACCCATGCAATCAATGCATCTTTGCCAACGCAGTGGCAGTTTATTGATGCCCTTCATAAAGAAATCAGCTGGACGGGAGGCAACTAATTCTTCAAAGGCATTTTGTACTGCCTCTCGGGTATTGAATTTTTTTCCCGTCAAGAAGTTATCCAAATTCTGGAAAAAGTAGTAGTCTGTAGGCGCAAGGTCTGGTGAGTAGGGCGGATGACGGAGAGCTTCCAACCCCAGTTCTTGCAACTTGGAGACCGTCTGCTGTGCAGTATGAGGTCGCGCGTTGTCGTGCAGGAACAGCAGAGACGAGCGATTGACTAATGCTGGTTGGAGATGTGACAGCTTCTCCATCATTGTGTTCAGTTCTTCACAGTACACATCTGCAGTAATGCTCACCCCGTTTGGTAAGAAGCTGTGATGAATCACACCGGCGCTAGACCACCAAACAGTAACCATCACTTTTCTAGGGGTAAGTTTTCGTTTAGGGCATTGTTTAGGTGCTGAACCAGGATCCAACCAACTTGCTGAGCGCTTGCGGTTATCAAACAGAATCCATTTTTCATCGCAGGTAACAATGCGGTTCAAAATTCCTTCATTTGTGTGTCTGTTGTGCAGTGCAAGGCACGTCTCGACGCGTACTTCGCGCTGGCGATCATTGAGTTCGTGGGGCACCCATTTGTCAAGCTTTTTTACCTTGCCAATTTGACGCAAATGAACCAATATTGTTTTGACGCTAACGTCGAAAGCTGTTGCTAATTCAGCCGTAGATTGTGTATCATCAGCTTCCACAATCGCCTTTAATTCGTCATTGTCGACCAAAGTCTTCGGACGACCGCGAGGTTCATTTTTCAGGTCGAAATTTCCAGAACGGAAGCGAGCAAACCAATAACAGGTGGTGCGTTGGTTTGTAGTGTTAGCTCCGTAAACGTCGTTGACGTTGCGTGCCGCTTGTGCCGCGTTGCTGCCACGACGGTACTCGTATTCCATAATTACTCGAATTTTTAACGTATCCATGATGACGAAAAAGATTGAAATGCGATGAAAATGTAACACTAATCAATAAACAAATGACTACTCTTGGAAAAAAAAATCCATGTTTTTAAAATAAAATTAATTTGAAATTAGAATTCTTAGCCAAACAAAAATTATTTTGATTTGAAATGGCCAGTACTGCAGAACGGCAATTTCATAGGTAAAGATCTAATATTACAAAGAGTATGTGTATAAAAGACATAAGGCATATTTCATTGACAGAAAGCTACACTATTGCCGAGTGTCATAGGATATATTTTATGTTAGAACAAACTCGCGGGCAGAAACTACTTCACAATAAAGACAACTTATAGGAGCTGCCACACCTATAGTTGTTGCGTTTTAGCATGGCTATAGCGGTCATTGACCCACCTACATTTTCTAGCATTATTTATTTAAAAAAAACTGAAATAAAATCCGTTAACGTCCTGAATCAATATCTATCGTGATCTTCGACATGTTCCAATAACGAAAAACCATAAATAGTTTATTGTTTGGGTTCTGATGGAGAGCTATTAGTGAAAGGGCAATGACCGCTAGTGCCACGTTAAATCATGACAGCTATATACTTAGTAGAAGCTTTGAGTTAGGCAAGTAAAGGCGTAGATGTAATCATTAAGGATCTTAAAAGCTCCCGCAGGCAGGCGCGACGGGACTCTGGTGGAACAATTTCTATGAAAACTTCACGGAAATAGTTCTACCAGTATCGCACGCGCTGTTGCGTCTCGCCTGTCTGCGCCTTAACTTTCCTATGACTGTATTTTTTCACTCTACTATTTATATCTCAAAGTTTACAATGAGGATAAAAATTCTTTTATCTACTCAATTTTCATTTGAATAAATTTCGAGTTCCGTTGTTTTAGATAGTCAAAGTCATGATAATAGGGTTCCTTACCCAAAGAGTGGCAAACGGAACCCTATTTTAGTAAAACGGGTTCCGCCGGCTGACCGTACGTCCGTGTTTCTGTCAGCGGACAGTTGAAATTTTCATAGATTGTGTAATCCTATTGCCGCTATAACAAAAATAATAACAATAAAATAAAGTTAATAATTCAAGGGGGCCGGGGCTGCTTTGAAGCGGCTGCTCCTGCCCAATCTAGGGGGTCCAAACGCCTCCTGCCGGAGGCTATACGCGGGGGTCGTGCGGTCCATGGCCTTTTACGGGGCACCGGTTTGGGCGCGTTCATTGAGGCGGCGGCCAGCCCGCCGGTTCAACGCGTCCCAGAGGGTCATGGCTACCCGGCTAGTCTGGGGAAAACGCACGGTCTCCGGTGAAGCAGCGAACCTCCTTGCCGGATTGCCGCCATGGGATCTGGAGGCAAAAGTCCTCGCGCACATTTGGGAGAGGCGCGAGGAGATGAAACGCCGGGGCTTAACTCCGCTGCCGCGAGAAAGGCGCCAGGCTAGGGAGGCGCCACGCGTCCTCACCTTCCGCCTGACGCAGGTCCTCACCGGACATGGTTGTTTCACGAGGTTCCTGTTACGTATCAGGCGTGAGGAAACGCCCGGGTGTCATCACTGCGTGGATCGCCCGGAGGACACGGTGGAGTATACGGTGGAGGTCTGCCCCGCTTGGGCAGAACATCGCCGTGTCCTCGTGGAGGCAATCGGTGGGATCTCTCACGTGCGGCTCTGGTCCAGGCCATGGTACGGAGTGAGAAGGCATGGGAGGACACCCTGGGCGTCGGGAATCGCAGGCCGATTCCCGGCCACCGTAGGCGCAGGCTTGGGGACGGTGAGCAATGGGTAGCTCGCCGTCCGATAAGGACGAGGCCTGGGTCGACGGCGCGTTGTGTTCCACGCGCGCCTCAAAGAGATGTCAGCAACTGAAGGGGTCCGATAGGACCGATGCCTGCCGGCGTTGCGGGAAAGTCCGAAAGGGATACCGTGGCCCTGGCAACGTACAGGCAACTGAAGGAACACGGGTGGGTTTTAGTCAATAAGAGTCTGACACGCCCTCCCGCTCCGCCCAGAGCGGGAGAAGTTATTTGATAATTTCCCATCCAAAAAAAAAGGGGGTCCCCATACAAGCCAATAAACTTTTTTTATTTCTTCTTTCAGTAACGATAACATTTAAAAGATTACTTGGACATTTACTAACACTGATTTCGTTACTAGAAAAACTTTTCTTTTTCGTAGAAACGAAGTGAAAGAAATAGGAAATTCACCAACATTCACGTATGTGTATTGGACTTCATTCCAACATACAGTCTGCTAAAAGGATTACTTGGACCTGTCACTAGGAGAACTAAGGACTAGTAAGCTTGTGGAAAGGAAGCACAAAATTATGTAGGTCATTGCCCTCGAACCGAGATAAATTAGAAGTAACTATATATATGGTATGTAATTAGTACATATTAATTATCTTGATTGGCGTCGATTTAAATCGAATATAAATGTTTGGAAGATAGAAAATTCAGCTTAAAAAGTAAGTTTATTATACAGGTTGATTTTTCTCAAGCAATTTGGGTAGGTCCTAAAGAAAAACACTGAAAAGATCTATAGCCTGAATTTTAAAATAATAAAGAAAGTCAAAATAATAAAGTGGAGTTTTCTGCTGATTCTTTATCATAGGAAACGAAAAATTGCAACCGTGCACTTAACTTCTGACGTTTCAAAATTGCTCATGTATTTTAAAGTGACATGAAATGTTTTGATTTTTTGTTTAACAACATTATATGTGTTAGGTATATTTAATGTTCTCTTCTTGTTCCCACACACTATTGTCTCAATTTATTCTTCATTTCTCCTTCCGTCTGCTGCACGAGATTTATTAAGAGATAAGCAGTACCTTTTTACTCAAATAATATCTACCAACCCGCACTGGGCCCGCGTAGGGGATTACGGGCTACGGCCTGATCGCTCTCTGAGAGAGCCTCTCGCAGAGATGAGGCCTATGTGCCAATAGTGTGAACATTATAGGCTGATTGTGTATTATATTTTGTTCTCATATCTCTATCTATTTTACTGTGTGTACACAAATAATAAAATAAATAAATTACTGACATAAATTAATCTACGACATCATCCGACGAGCTCTTGTTACCGCCGGCGTTCCAGCTATATTAGAACCCAATGGCTTGGCACGCGACGATGGCAAGAGACCGGACGGCATGTCTTTATCTCCATGGAAGGTGGGTAGGCCTTTAGTGTGGGATGCAACCTGTGTCGACACTCTTGCGCCATCCCATCTTCCTGGCTCGGCGTGCTGTGCTGGTGCTGCCGCTGCGGCTGCAGAAAACCTCAAGCGGCGTAAGTATAATAACCTTACAGGTAATTATGTTTTCGAGCCGTTTGCGGTTGAAACCCTCGGGCCGTGGGGTCCGAGTGCTCACGGCCTCTTCAATGAAATATCAAAACGGCTATTTGATACTTCCCGTGACCCAAGGGCTTGTTTTTACCTTGGGCAGAGGCTAAGCATTGCCATACAACGTGGCAATGCGGCCAGTCTCTTGGGTACATTACCGGTCGACAGCGATGCGGATGAATTTTTCGATGCTATATTTTAGTTTTTCAATAGTTTTAGTTAAGTTTGTGTATAATTTAGCTATTTTTATTAATTAAACTTCAAATTGAATTTTACCGTTAAAAAAAAAAAAAAAATGCTACTTGGATAGTTTAGAAGAGTTCTGTAACACCAGTGCGTCCTACAGGTGATATTGACGGAGTATCCCGGTGTGCTCATCGTGTGGTTTTAGCCGATAAAAGACCGACATAGCAACAAGCGCAGCGGTTGGGATTAGCGGCCATTTTCACGGACCAAGACGGAGTGTATCCTTGACGATTTTTCACAAGTGGAAACATCCTCTTCTTGTTTTAAGAAGAAAATACCTAGTCGAAGTGGAGGTGGAAATACTTGTACTTATGCTTCATAAATGCCTATGCCGTAGTACGCCTACGGTTTTCATATATATATGTAGATAGGTATTTATGTATATGTAGATAGGTATTTATGTATATGTAGATAGGTATTTATATAGGGTCAAACATAAGCTAGCAAAACTCCACAGACGTGACTAACTAAAAATGATAAAAAAATATGAATTGTTAATTATTTTTCTGGATCAACGACCGCAGCGCAGGTATTGCATTCACTGTTATCACGTCTGTGGCGTTCCGCTTACTAATTTATTTTGACCTTGTATAGTGCCTTTTTAACACTCTCGACTCCACCCACTTTTCATAGAACTCATACGCCATGCCGCCATACATATTGGAAGTGAACCCTCCGGGAGGGTTGCATTACGTTTGCGCTAAAGTTAACTATCGCGGACGGTCAACGGCATTATGTAAAACGAAGTAAAAAAGTGTTTACAGGGGGTCTTGTCCAACTACAAAACCCCCTGTAAACACTATTTTACTTCGTTTTACATAACAAACAAAAAAAAAGCTTGGATTTTAAAACCAAACTAATAATACTAATAAATCCTGTTAAAATATACATCAGATTTTATTTCCACGGTTTATAATGCTGTATACGCTAAAAAAAACCTACATTTAAAATGAGCCCTCCGCGAGGGCTCCCGGTATCACATATGCAAAGTCAAAGTCAAAGTCAAAGTCAAAGATTTATTTGCAGATAAATATGGTTACAAAAGTTCTTAAAATGGTAGATAATGTTAGTAGCTTAGCATATTTAATCATAACATAATGACATGCAAATTTTTGTTATAGGTAGGTACAATTACATTATTGCTTAAATTTAAATTGAAAGAATTCTTTTATATTATAGAAGGGATTCTCAATTAACCACCTACGTAAAGCCCTTTTGAAGCGAACCATTGGAAGTTCTTTAATTTGGTTAGAAATCTTGTTATAAAGAATACACATAGGATAACAGCTTCGCCTATATAGTTCCGTTTTTATTCTCGTATTAATTAATCTATTAGGATATCTAGTTTTGAACGCCTCCTAGTTTTTCAAACATCTCTGGATGAGATTTGGTAAATTAACATATTTCCTCAATATAGATGCCAGTCAATGTAAGTATTCTGAGTTTCTTAAACAATGGCTTACAGGATGTGAGTGGGTCTATATTACAAATCGCACGTATACACCTCTTTTGTGCGATGAAAGCTCTTCCGAGATGCACCGAGTTTCCCCATACCAGTACCAGACCATAACGCAGTATAGAACCAACATATGCATGATAAGCTTGCAGTGTGGCTTGTCTATTTGTTAGATTAGATAAAGGCCATAGAGCATAAGCAAACTTACTGAGTCGTCCACATACCATATCAATATATCTAAGCCAGGAACACCTCTCATCTAGAACTATCCCAAGAAAAGTCATACTATCTGATTGTTCTATTTGTTTATCTTTATAAATGATTTTTAAATCAATTTTATTCCAGTGTTTGTTATAAAATTGTACATATTTGGTTTTATCTATGTTAGGTTTAAGGTTATTCTTTTCCATCCAAGTTATTATTTTGCTTACGGTGCTATTTATTTACTTATTATAGTCGTCTTTAGTTTTAGGGATGATTACGGACACATCGTCTGCAAAGAGTATGCAGGGATGGTCAGTTATTTTTGTCAGGTCATTGATATATCGAGCCTTTACCGCCGTTTTAGCGCAACCGACAAAAAACAAATTTTACAGGAGAAGGTTTTTTTTAAATATTTTTAAAAAGAAATGTGCTAGTAAATTAAAATTTTACATACGTTAATGATTTTTAGACATTTACATATGTAATGGAAAAAAATACAAAAATATTTAGTATTTAAGCTATTTATGTCGCTTAATTTATTTTTGCTGTCATAATCTAAGGTTGTTTTGGCATTTACGATAAAAATATCCATTAATATTACTAATACAATAAACTATATTTTGATAAATAAATAGATATTTTAAAAGGCGTTTAAATGAAATAGTTATAAAATATTGAAAATGAAAATTTATTTCTATTAAACAATTGGGGTAATGAGATCAATCAGCATAATTATAAACTTAACTAGTTATTTAAAATGAAATAAAGTATTTCTTCTCGTACGAATGATCTTAGCCCGTTTTCACTGAACACCGGGTTATCATGGTTTTTACACAAAACATTAATTAAATAATTATATCAATCATTTGGATTAGTGAGATCAATATTGTATTAATATAAAATTAAATTAAATATTTTTAATTGTCCTCATCCTCATCTGTTTCAGCTAAAGCATCACGTACGTTTCCATCATGCTTCATACTTAAATATTCTTGATGGTATCTGTTTGGAATCACGTTTTTGTTACACAGATCCTGTAAATCTTTGTATTTAGCTAATGAAAGTTTGAGCTCTTCGACGTATAAAGGTGTAGGTCCCTTTTCCACAATAGCTTTGTTTGCTCTCGATCTGATGATGAAATCCATGTTTATTTCGTAATTGTCACTATCTTCAAAAAAACCGTATTGAAATTTAACAATAGGATTATTTTTATGAAATTGCACCACCCTTAATGAATTAAAATTAATCTTAAATTTTGCCGGTAATGAAGCTTGTGAAAAATTCTTCCAATCCATGAAGTCTCCATGGTTTAAAACATTTATATTGTAGTTTCTAGGCTTATTTCTAGCATTAGTAATCATAGTTGGCCACTCAGAAGGAGCCCATACTGTTTTATTACGCACAAAACTTTCAATAGTGCTATGAATAGAGTCAACAGGCATCATGGTGTGTCCCGGTAAAAGATAAGTTACCTTTATTTGTGTAATAGTAATTGCGGTTTTCAAGAAATGAATTAACATGGATATCATTGCTCGATTCCTATTTTGCCCGGCACAGCTATCGGAGTATAAATTTATCTCTGTATGGGTACCTCTTTGGTCTACCATAATCAAGTATTTAAAAAGGACTGTAACAATTTCATTACAGCCCCTTTTTCCGTCGCATTCACCCCACAGGTAACAGTAACCTTCCCTTGTACCACTTTCGTATATACTTTCATTATAGTATGCATACTTCCTGGAATAGTATAGGGTAACACTTTTACCGTGTGGAGTATTCAGCACTTTTTCTAAATCAAAGCTTACGCATAAGGAGTTAGAATCAGTTAATTTGCTCATTTTTTGGTCTTCTAAAAACAGTTGCTTACATTTTTCTTTATCTAGAATGTGATTTTTATATTCAGGGGTTTGCTCAAAAATAATTTTGTTCTCAGGTGATAAATTTTTGCACTTCTCACAAAAAGCACATTTATCTTTTTTAGGCAGATGGAATCCGATATTAAAATCCCTTTTGAAAATGTTACGAAATACTCTTTTCGATAACACTGATGATTCTGGATTATTTTCTTTCACGTGATTAACATACCGTAAATACAAAAACGATATATTTTGAAATTCTTGAGGTAAATATACTTTAGTGCTTTTATTGCGACAATAATGGGATGGAACGGCAGGCAACATCTCAATAAATGATTTTAACTGTGCGACTTCTACCTCATCAGATTTATTATGAGGACGACTAGTTCTTCTGCCATCTCGAGTGGTATTCAGAGCTTTATTAGCATTTTCGATGGTGTATCTCATAGACATTTGGGATATGTTTAGGGTCTTAAGCAAAAATTGTTGACATACTTTAATATTCTGTCCATTGTAGCTGATAAAATAATCGTATGATATTTTGCGAACATTACTACTAGATCTTTTTCTTCCAATCGGTTTTTCTTTAGCACAAGACAGCAGGAAATCTTTTTGTCTTTTATCACAACCTAATCCCCAATAGTTTTCAAAAATATTATTGCGATCATCTTCCGTAAATTTATTTGCACATGAGTTACCACATTTTTTATTCATACAAGGGTTTGGTTGTATAGATTTCCCTACAGCAGCCTTACGATTTTTTTTTGCTAAAAGTCGTTTTGGTAAACGTTTTATTTTCCTATATCCTCTTTTACCAACACTTGTTTCTTCTTCTATTGTTTGAACTGACTTATCTTCATCCGAATCACTGGACGATGAGGCAGGCTTCCATGAATCTTCGCTATCAATAGAGGCAATGCTGTCGTGGGTCTCCAAATTCTTGGACATATTTAGTTCTTGTTGGTCAAACAGTGAACTGGTGCTCGGCTGTATTAATTGATTAATGAAAGCTGGCATAGTAGGATCATAAGTTGTTAAGTCTTTTATGTTCTGGTTATCTAAATCCATTAAAGTGTAAGTATTCTCAGTATCTGAATCACTGTATTCGACAAGTTTAGTTTGCGGTAATGGTGTTAATAATGCGTTAGTATTGAATTCAGAATTTAAATCGGTATCACAAATATAATCGATCAACGAAGGTGATGTCGTATCAGTTAATATTGGGTCCATGTCAATATCGTTGTAGCTGTCGGTTAGTAAGAATTGATCTAGAGCTGGGACCTTATCTTGCTGTATGCTCTCGGGAAAAGCAGTTCCAGGATTACTCTCTTCTGATATGGGAAGTGGTGATATTAACTGCATAATTTTCTTCATTCGTGACTATAAAAAACAAATAATAACTTAAAAAGAATCAGATAATAATAAATAAAGCATTAATGGACAGACGTAGGCAGTGACCTACTACGACTGCTTATTTTATACCAGTGGTGCGCCCTCGCTTTGCTTTAGTTAATAAGATTTCCCATGGGAATTTCGGGATAAAAAGTATCCACATTATCCCTGATGAACCCAGGGCTAATGTAGTATTCTAATGGTTAAATGGAAGAATAGTACACAGAAGAATAGTACATGGAACAAAATCGTACTGGTATTTAAGTTTTCCCCAATTCAATTACCAAAATTAAAACACAATACATACCTTTGCTGCAGGAGTCGACATTGCTGTTTTATTTGATGTTTTCGAGTTAACTATCTGTACTTTATTTAAAACACAATAAGGAAACAATAACGAAACAATAATAAATACAATTTAAAATGTTATTATTGCTGAAACAGTTTTTTTTTTGCTACAATTCAACGAGAACAATGTTTTTGTCGCATTACTTTCAAGGAAATAAACAGGTCACGACAGGTTTGTTTATAGTAAACGCCTCATAGTCTATCACCTATGTCGGTTGCGATAACAAGTAGTGTCACTTGCGCTACAAAAAAATGATCGCAAGGCGCTTACGATAAAAATGCTTGTTGTCGCTTACGTTATGGCTTTAAAAATATATGTATTTACGATAATTTTAGCACTTGCTACAACTTTATAACGGTTAAATTTTGGCGGGAAATGTCAACAGGGATAGATCCGTTATGGTTTAAAATACTACTTACGATAAAAAAAGCATTTTTGACAAAAGTGTCGCTTACGATAATTTGGCGGTAACGGCTCGATATAGCAGAAAGAATGGAGGGGCTAAAATACTGCCCTGTGGAACGCCTGTGCAATTGTAACCTAATTTGGAATTAAATTTCTGTTCACCATTTTGATCGACTTTATCCACAGTAATTTCTACAACTTGCGATCTGTTTGCAAGGTAGCTTTTTAGCCATGTATTTGCTTTTCCGCGGATTCCATATTTATCACATTTTTTAAGTAGTAGCTCGTGTGAAACAAAGTCAAAGGCTTTTGACATGTCAAAAAATACAACAGTTGTCGGAATTTTCTGGTCAATATTTTTGGTAACTAGGTTGACTAAGTTAAATGCCGCTGTGGTTGTCGATTTTCTTTTTTGGAATCCATGTTGTTCTTGATTTAAAATTTGGAATTTATCGATAAAATGTGTTAATCGCGCATGCATGACCTTTTCATAAATTTTTGCTAGAATAGGCAATAGGGCTATCGGTCTGTAATTGTCAACAAGTTTTTTATTTCCTTTTTTATGTATCGGTTTAATAGTTGTAATTTTTAATTTTTCAGGAAATACTCCCGTGAATAATGATAAGTCTATTAGATGTACTAGTACCGGGGTAATAATAGGGGCTATGTATTTTATAATTTTTGTAGGTATTTCATCATAACCGGTTGAATTTGTATCCCTGAGTGATTTGATTACTTTTTGTATTTCGTCATTATTGGTGGGCATTAAAAACATACTAGTATTATTAGGGTCAATGTCATAATTATTAGTATTAATGTCAAAATCGTTCTTCGTCAGATTGATATAATAGTCATTCATATAATTGGCAATGTCCGTGGGGCTTGTTAGTAGTCCGGTTTCAGTTTCTAGTTTTAGTTTCTATGCGACTAGGTGAACCCTCCAGGACGGCTCCCGGCACTAAACGCAAATTGATTATTTCATAGTTATTCATATAAGTTTCTCTGTTAGAAGTAAGTAACATAATTATTCTGCCTACCCTCACGTGACCACAGGCGTTATTTGTGTCACGATAAAACGCAGAACAACAAACCTACTTGCAGTCAACACAATTGTTATAAATAGTAGCAATACAATATTTATTCTACAATCGTTGGCCTGTTCTTATGGTAATCGCTAGTTTGTGCATATCTAGCAATGTAAAGAATACTAATACTGCAATTAATTTGCATATACCACACCGCGAGGTTCGCCCACTATTTGTTGGAGCGCGCCATTTCTGTATGGAAGGAGAATTTTCTGAACCGACTTTTGAAAGTCTTTGATAGAGTCCTGCTATCTAATTACGCAACACATTTTCGTAAACGATTACCACAAATTTGTTTCATTTTGACAGTTCAACAACATTCATTGCGTTATTTACGTTGTTGAGCAGATTTTTTTTCGAACTTATGACCCAATGGATTAGCAATTTGTTTCAAAACGATTCAGATTCTGATTGATCGTGTATTACGTAAGTAGGGTACTGCTCGTCGTATTTTTCAATAAACATCTTTGTAAGATTTATTTTATAAACTAGAGGTGGTCTGTAACATGTAAAATTAGAAACCGTTTCACCTGTTCCAGTTCCAGGGAAAAAACGGTTCTAAAATCCTGTTCTAAAATAACAGCCTGTTACATTGGAACCAAAGACTGTTATATTGCAACAGATCCGAATAGGTTAACAACAGTGACAGGCAGAGAACCGATGCTATCTCTTTCTTTTACAATAAGTCAGAAGAGAAAAGAACTTGTTCCAAACTGTTCCAGTTATTTTTCGTTTGTATCTCTTTCTAACAAAGTAAACATCCATAACCTAGATAGAGAAGAGTTTGTTATGTTACACAGATACACACCAGTTACGGCAATGTTTTAATTTGGTATGTTGTAGTAGATTGTGGAACGTGTGGAACAGGCGAAACAGGCAGGAACTGTTTTTTCGGTTTTGAGATGGAACAGGGAACAGCCCTGTTCCATATTTTAAAAACCTGTTTTTTTTACTGTTTAGTTTAGATAAATACGCCTGGCTCCTATTATAAACCCTTTAAAAATGGTTTAATGGTGTTTATAATGTTGTAAATTTTCTGAATAACTATTGTTTGGCTGATTAATAAGTTAACAGACTGTTTTAAAAAACCGTTGCCAGTAATATAATTAGCCTGCTGGTTTTTCGCATGTATTATCAAAAATAATAATAACCTAAAATTAACAGAATACACTAATCTCAGGGCACAACAACTTACAATAATTGTATGATATATTTATGAATAAATTACTTAAGTATAATAATTTATTATGAGTCACATAATGTTAACGATTATCGGTGGTACGTATCGTAGACAACCTTGTAACGAAATGGTTCTGTAAGGGCAAAGTTCTGACTTGGAAAGTCTGTCAGTCGTCTGTTCATTGCTCCGTAAGTACAATATACCTACTAACGATATTGTAGGTATGGTAAGTAAGTTAGAACACGCTGTACAATCAAAAAAGTATTTTTTCGGCCTGATTTTCATTTTCGGACGAAAACCAAAAACTATTTTTGTTTTTCTGTTTCTCTATAGGGATTTTTTTGGTAAAACTTAAACAAATGCAGTGTCAATCTTTTAATAATATTTAACGGTTTAAATTGAAATCGCACGAAACTTTACTTTCTTTTCTTAAAGATTACATAACTATATTTATAATCAAACAATTATGCGAAGCGAAATGCGAGAAAAATTTTTTTTACTTCCTTTTCGCGGCTCCGCTCCGCTCCGTACTAAAAGTACAGCTAACAGTGCAGCACCCACTCCGCTCCGCTCCGTACTAAAAGTACAGCTAACAGTGCAGCACCCACTCCGCTCCGCTCCGTACTAAAAGTACAGCTAACAGTGCAGTAATCGCGGAGTGGGGCGCGTCTTCGTGGATGGCACTATCTGTATTATGCTTTTAGTTATTGTAACTATAGTTTTTCTCTGAATAAATGAATTTGAAAGTATATATCGATTTGCCGGCGCTTAAGTTTTTGGGCCGAAAAAGCAAATTGCCGAAAACTAACTTCGGTCGGACTTTAACGATATTGAAGTACGATTACTATAGCTTTTTAGTTTTTACTGATCGTTTGGTAAAGAGTATTTCTTTGAGTACCTAATGAAGGTAGGTGTAAAATGTTTAAGAAATTTTCCTTTTAAGATAAAGTTTGTTGTAATCAATCACATCGTTCAATATCATCATCATCATTTCAGCCGAAAGACGTCCACTGCTGGACATAGGCCTCCCCCAAGCACTACCACTTCGACCGGTTCTGTGCTTCCCTCATCCATCGGATTCCTGCGGCCTTCACAAGGTTATCGGTCCACCTTGTGGGAGGGGGAAGGCCTTCCAACGCTACGTCTGCCGGTACGCGGTCGCCACTCCAGAACCTTTCGGCCCCATTAGCCATCTGTTCTGTCAGCAATGTGCCCTGCAACTGCCACTTAAGTTTGACAATTCTTCGAGCTGTCGGTCAACTTGGTTCTCCTGCGTCTAATTTAGAGTCAAGAAAAACTGCATTAAAATATTCTCGATAGTCTTAGATTTTTGCATATTTTTACTGATTGACCCATCGAATGGTGGAGTACTAAAGAATGTTTATGTTTTAATCCTGTTCTGTCGAATGAAAATAAAGTTTCCGGAGTAGAGTCGAAGTATATTTGGTTGATAGTTGAATATAGTTGATAGAAATTAAGATCCCACCAAAACATTTAATGTAAAGTAGGTTGCCAAGACTTACACGCTTTCGCTGTTAATACGTTATCACAACTAATTGAGAGCCACGCCCCCAATTCTACAAACCTTAGAAATTACCCAGTCAAATTTTACAACATTACATCTTGGTCAAAATGTACGGCTTTTTTGTTTTTGTTGCTGAACCTGATATTTAATCTTCATGAGATTTTTTCAATAAACTCTTGGTTGTTTTATTAGTAAGTTCGCTTTGCCAGGTACGAAACAATTAGTGTTGCTAGACACAAAATGAAAAAAATGTGGCATAGAATCCCGATGTTACATAATACGTTTTCTTTAAGTTTTCGCTCGGCTCTAAACGATTCCTTAGACAATATACTTACTATCTTTTTTACACCAATTAAGAGGAAGGAAAACCTCGATAGCGGACGATTTACTCACACACATGAAACCATTCCAAATGACGGAACCAACGCCAAAACGTATATTGGCCATAAGACAATGTTCCTCAACAAGCCAACAAACAAATGTTTGCCGTGTCATTCCCACACACCCAGAGTACTTATTCGCAACTTGTTACTGGTTATAGATACTCGTCGCGAGGCGGCAAAGTGATCGGGAGTTGGGACCAACTTCCCCTCGGGTCTTGAGGTATTGGTATTATATGGCTCTTATAAAACCCAAGCTCCTGACACTTGTGATGAGATCAATAGATGAATAACGAGGACGTTTACAAGCTGTTTGACGATGCAATTGAATAACGACACTATGTAGGCATGTACTGCGGTCACGCATGTTTGAACACCGTACGGACGTATTCCTGCTTGCAGCGCTCGGCAGCTAAAGTAAAACTTACCTAAAAAAAAGGGGCGGTAAACAGATGTGGTCATCACGTGCACGGGATTTTAATTTGATATCGAAGTTATGGATTAAAAAAATTGGAAATTAAAGTAAATAGTGTTGCCTAAGCTAAAATTGCGCATCCCTCTACATTGCACGTTAAAGTCATTTTAAAGTACTTATGTACATATTAATTTGAATTGACGCACTAGGTAGGTTGGTACACACGGCTACACATCAAGCTATACATTTCCAGTTTATGCTGATCTCGAGGATTTCCGTACAATACGAGGTCAGCTTATGCTGAAAATGTACACATCAAGCTATACATTTCCAGTTTATGCTGATTTCGCATTGTATAGGATTTCCGTACAATGCGAGGTTAGCTTATGCTGAAAATGTACAGATCAAGCTATACATTTCCAGTTTTTGCTGATCTCGCATTGTATAGGATTTCCGTACAATGCGAGGTTAGCTTAAATATGTTAAAAATGTACACATCAAGCTATACATTTCCAGTTTATGCTGATCTCGCATTATATAGGATTTCCGTACAATGCGAGATCAGCTTATGCGGAAAATTTACACCTCAAGCTATATATTTCCAGTTTATGCTGATCTCGCATTGTATAGGATTTCCGTACCGCGAGGTCAGCTTATACTGGAAATGTATAGCTTGATGTGTAGCCGTGTGTACATACAAATGGGTTGCCATCGTTGGACATTCATTCACCGGTTAGATATGAACGTGGAACTTTGTAAAATTATAGTAATAATTAGTTGATCATACTTTATTTCACTTAGTAAAAATTAAGAGGACGGGAGTAATTAAAGGAGTACGTAAGGATCGTAGCAGCACGCTTGGTTTTGTCGACGGAAGAATAGACAAAATGACAGATTATCAATGACAATCTGTCATTTTGTCTATTCTTCCGTCAAAAAAACCTGTAGAAAACTCATTTCTATGGTTACGCGTGCTGGTGGCGGGATACCTTCTTTTCGCATAATGTTCTTTGTCCTAATATACTTCGGCATAACGATATTGGCACAATTTGTTTTGGCATAATAATACTTCGGCATATTTTTTTTAGGCATACATTTTATGTTGGCATAATCATCTTAAAGACTAATTTGTTTTGGCAGAAATTTGATTCGCATAACGTTAGTAGGCCTAAGAACCGAATTTCTGCAAAACCGACTCCACGTAGTCTTGTTTGTCCTACCCCTAGAGTGTAATTTAAAATCGCGTAGGCGCGTAGGAGCGAGGCGGCCCGCGGGCTGAGGAGCAGGCGGCTGGGAGCGAGCCACCGCGGCTGAGGCTGGCCGGCGAAGCCGGCCAACAAGCCGAAGCTGCGGTGGTGAGCGAATGCCGTCTGCGACGATTAGCACGCGTGGGGCCGCCGGAGGCCCGCAGCGCCGGAGCCGTGACAGAAACCCTGCCTGCTGCATGTTGCATGCTCGCTTGAATGCTGCATGCCTGCTTGCATGCTGCATGCTTGCTTGCATGCTGCATGCTTGCTTGCATGCTGCATGCTTGCTTGCATGCTTTAACTTTATGCTTAATAAATTTATGCTTTAACTTTATGCTTAATAAATGTATGCTTTAGAATATTATGCTTAATCATTATTATGGTTAGAGAAATTATGCTTAAAAAAATTATGCGTAAGCTGTTATGCGTAATTATATTATGCGAAAATATAATTATGCCAAACAACATTATGCTAAGTTATATTAGGTCTTAAAATTTTATGCAAATGGATAGGGAACCGCTGGTGGCTTTCTGTCGGTTCTGCCTACCCCCGGAAAAAGAAGTGAGGTTATTTATGTATGTAAAAATTAAAACTTTGTTGAGAGGCGTGCAATTTTTGTGTACCTTATTGTGACTGTCGAGCTTATATCCCCTTATTATTTTTTCATACCTACTTAGGTATTCACGCCTTTTTCATGGTGGTAGTTAAAGTAGCTTTACCGTTCATTATTCTTTATTAGACAGTGATTTCATTGCTTTATTTCACATTGTGCTTGTTATATTTTGCTTCGACTCCCCTTTTATAACCTTAATACAGAGCCATTTGTCACTAAGAGAAGAGCTGGGGTAAGGTTCGATTTGTCTTTTTAAACAAGCCTCGTGTATTTGCAGACAAGTTAGTTTTCAAGTAGAATATCTATTACCACCTTATGAAATGAAGTGACAGGATTGTACTTCGTTCTCTGACGGGTTGTTCAAGAAAACCGTCTCGATGGTTGCCGCTTGGGGAAATGGGGAATACTGTAAACCAGTTGAACAGATATCGATCGCACTGATACTTATTATGAATGCGAAACCGAGGCTGGCTCTCTCTGTTTGTTTCGTGATTAGACTAAGCAGTTTTGTGTTATAATAAGTACGTAGGGTAAATTAAAAACAGTTATGTATTACTTATGATTAAGTAATTACCTGAGATGTAGGCATTGGTGCCGATTCTCTTGTCACAAATGCCTCTAAAAATCACCAAAATTTAGTTTATTCCAGTCAAACGACGATTTCGTATTCTGAAATAGACTAAAGTGACACAACTTAACTATATTTTAGTAAGATGGCACTGAGTTATTAAGTTAGTGAAAATGATAATTTTGCTATTCTGAATTTGACGTTTTTCACCTAAATCTTTGATTGTCTAACAAAATCTGAATGTTTTTAATTGCGGTGGGAAAAGGTGTGGAATAAAATTTGTTGTCATGAACTAAAATTCACACCAACACCGGACTTCAGGTGCAAAAACGGTACTGTATCTTTTTTTCTTTTCTTTTGCTTATATCTCGAAAATGGTGTGTCCTATCGCAAAAATAATGAAAATACCTATAAACCCATAAACCTCTAAAACTCAACATGTAGGTAATATTTTTTCATATTTTCCATGCAAGAAGTGAAAAATTCCATATAAAAAAGTCGCTGCGCGCTTCCAGCTTTAAAAAAAATCACGGGGTAGGGCAAACAAGTACCACGTGGTGTCGCGATTGTCAAATTCGATTTTAGTTATAACAAAATGATTTTTAAATTTAGAGATTTTTTTTTGAGAATATCTTTAAGATTAAGTATAGCCAAAAGTAAGGAATTTTGGTGATACTTTAGTTCGGTGTACTGTTAAAATTTTAATCTAGTTGCAGAACGCATATATTATTAAGATATATTTATTTGTAACAGTGGACAAATAAATGATTCTTATTAAATTTTTTGTTCAAACAGTTTTAAATGTGAAACATTATTATTTTAAAACAATAAAAATGCCTTCTTAATGACGTTTTATGTCATGTACTCATGTAACAACAATAAAATGGTCATCTAATCAATCTGCCCAGCCTTTTCCCAACTATGTAAGGTCTGCTTCCAGTCTAACCGGAGGCACCTGAATTCTAGTATTTTACATGGAGTGACTGCCTATCCTGACCATAAAATGGCCCATAAATGTTAATTAATGTCAAAGTAATGATATTGATTTTCTAGGACAAGAAAGGTCATTCGTTTTCAGGTGACGCTAAGCCAATAAATAAAAGCCGAAAGGTGGAACTCGTGAAAAATATATGTTAGTGTAAATAAATAATGGTTTCACGTGAAGTATGTATTTTGTTTCCAAAGCCAATTTTAAAATGAAGTAGGTAAAGGTATCCATAACGCTTTATTTTTGTTTTTTTTTATCATACCAAAATTATTTTAATGAAATAATTTTATGAATTATTATGCTTGTTCTTTCTTTTAGATTTCCAAGGGTTTATAAAGGGAGTGTCTGCATATCAATACTGAAATTGTATGAAAATGAGATATTTAGTATCAGAACCTGAAACAAACTGAAAATATGTCGTATGATACCTACTTTTAATTAGGAAGAATTTTATTAAAAGCAAATACACAAACTAAAGTAGCTCATTCTGAATACGTTAGTTAAATATTGACATTTAGCCCAGCTTTCCCCTAGACAAGTATTAAAGTGATATAAACATGGCGCTTGTTACCATTTGGCACCATTTCACTCCTGTAGATAGCATATCTTCATCAAGGCCTTGCCATCGGACTAACATCATGTCGTTAGGCTATTGTCGCATTGTCTTATGTATCTCTGATTCAGGACTAATAATTGCATGATCTGTTCCGATTCTATGGTGGATAAGCTTCGATAGTCACTGATGGATTATAGAAATACATGTTTTAATATTGATATTGTTTTTTATCGTATGGATCGGACTCTGTCTATCAAAGTCTCAATACATATACATATGCATACATATATATATGTATGTATGTATGCATATATACTTTCATAGCAAAAAGCTGTTGTTTTGTTTTATTTATTTGTAGGTATGTATATGTATGTATGTATATATACATACATACATACAAAATAAATTAAATTAAAGTGACAACAGAGTTTGTAATGTCAAGCTTATTGCTATGAAAGTATATATGGTATCTACTTATAACATTTTTTTTTTACATTATTGATTGTTTGTCGATCTGTCTGTTAGTTCCGGCTAATCTCCAGAACGGCTGAACCAATTTTGATGGGACCAATTTTATCTTAGAAAAAGATAAAATTACCGATGTTATCTTTTTTAAGATAACATCGGTACAGCCAACCCTAATTCTTTTTCTATATGATAGAAACCTTCAAGATACTCCTTCAGAAGGCTGATTCAGGACCCCTATAGACCCCTGTAGGTAGCGTTAATGCATCACTTAAAGCCTTCAATTTATTTTGCGATTCAAATAAATCTAGCAAAGCCGCAGTGTTTGAAATAATTTTATCGTTCTTGTTGAATTAGCTACAAAAGCGATTGAACATTGAATTAACTTAATAATTTAGCTTATTAATATTTTACAGTGTTATCTTTCTAGAGTCTAACAGTACCTAAGCCAGGCAGGACAGCAGCCTACGTTCTAAAATATTTAAAGTCCTACGCTAAAACGTAACGAACTGTGATTAGGCCCGACTCTGACCTTTGTCTAAAGAACTTCACAACAACAATATCTCGGCGAAAACTTTGCAATAATGAACATTGTAAATAAATCTTATAGCGGCTGCCCGCGAAACGATACTAATCAAGACTAAAGAAAAGTACTTGGCAGAATAGCGCGGTGCCGTTGCTGCGTGGGGGATCGAGAAACGAGTTCTTTTTTTAGAGTGAGTGCGCTTATTTTATTTAATCTGTGGATTATGAATGCGTTGCGAAAGGGTTCAGCCAATGGCGCTAGTGTGATTAAGAGCGTGCATTCTGAAAGTGAGCAACGTCGCAATAGCTGTCAAATATTTCGCTATTTTGATTAATTTGGCAATATTACCGTATGGAAATGTGAAATATCGCTTAATAGTGAACCAAAATATTGATTATGAAATACAAAAATTAATGTCGTAACACTGAATATTTAGTTTTAGTTGTAAAAAAAAGTATTTGGAAACTTTCCAAATACTCTTTTTATACCTAAGCAGTTACAAAATCAAATACAGTGTTATAATTGCAATTCATTATTAATATTTTAATGCACTATAGAGCGATATTTTATATTTCCATACCATTAACAAATTAATAAATAAATAATATGTAAATATTTGACAGCTATTTGCGACTTTATCAACTTTTAGAATGCACGCTCTTGGATTATGTGCGATGTTATTTTTTTAATGTTGAAAGGTTTTCTGAAAAGCACTTTATTTGTAAGAATCAAGAGGCTCAAGGGACTGAAAATGCGGAATTTTAGTAGATCGTGTAATGTTTATCTTGTTAAAAAGTTAATGCTTTTGACCTTCTTTTATGTTATTTATACTAATAAATTGTGCATTTAACGCTTTATTTGTAAGTAAGTACAGGAAGTATTTAAAATTAAATAATTCAGTTTGAATAAGGGAATACTTAATTATTTCTTCTTCCAAACAATATTTTATCATTTTTACTTCGCAGACACTTTATAATCTCGTCAACTTTCTAACTTCCGTCCCTAATGTTTTAAAACACATTATCTCCTGACCCTGGATAAAATGGAATCTTCGGAGGATCAATATTGACGATTAGACATAGACACACGGTGCGGACTCATGGCCCCATGGCCCCCATGCTTGTGTCAGTGAACTCGATGCATCTATGGTGCACCACAGACAACACTTAGATGTAGGGGACAATATCGAAGAGCTATTTAGGAACGTTTTTGTTATGGGGATTCGGGTGCCCATAATTTAGGAGCTGCTTCTAATCCGGTTGAAGTGAAGACATTACGACGTTTTGGATCCTTGTGTGTACGCCAGATTATATTGTCACCTTCTAGTGACTTAACTTCTTGATAAATGATAACAAATGAAGCGTCTTTTAAAACCTATTGATTGTTGTTAACAACTTTTTTGACAGCTAAGTTGCATGAATTTGGAAAATTATTTTGAATAATTAAATTAACTTTTTAATCATTCAATGTCCGTCTTTTTCGATCTTGTTAGGCATCAATTTAAAATCCTTTCAGCCAATATTTTTTTTAAACGAAACAATGGATTCTCAATATCTAAGTGTGTAATTTGAAATAATATCCTTTACTTCAAGTTAAGCAATGTTGAATTAATTAATCTTTCTTGAAATAACATTTTGAATTCGAAACTTTGTAAAAGGAAGCAATGTCGTCTCGGAGAGTACCAACTTTATAACTAGACGAATTGAAATTATATGAAAATAATGAGTCGTTTACCTTTCAAACTTCGGATAAATGTTTAAAAATGGAAGGAGAAACCTGATGGTGTTCAAATTTCTTAGAAAATCGTCGTAAGTTCCGAATTTAGGTCCAAATAAATTCTCATGGTAATTGGTGACAGTACCCAATTCCCACTTACGGCCAAAAAAGCTATAATCCATCCCGTATGTCCACCCTACTTATGGTTCTATGGGGGTATCGATTATTCCCCGCGCCCGCGCCCCCTGCGCCGCCGCCGCCCCTCCCTCCCCCTCGCAGATCTCACCTACGACTACTCGACGGCATTCCCACTTATTTCCAAACTTACTTGCGTAAAAACTAGTGTTGAGTTTTTTGTGGAGCAGAAAGAGCTTTATAGTTTTTTATCAGTCTCACCTGCTATTTTCTATGACCAACTTTTCTTAATATATGATAGGTATCGCGGTATTTAGGTTTTCAATAACTTTTGAATGCGGAATGCGGATACAGCAAAAAGCGAGACGAGTTAGGTTAGATGTGCAACAATTAGTGTTGTTAATGATCTAATCAATATCCTTTCCCTTTTTTTTACAAGCTTACAGTAAATATTGATCGGGTGTCTAAGAAGTAGGGCGTCAGAATTTTATTACAATTAACTTTACGGGCGCAGGACAGATTATTAAATTAAAAACGTTAAACAATAATAAAACGTAAGCTTATGTAGAACACACAAACAGCCCTTGAAAGATAAATATTCGGGTCGTCTATGATACTCATAGATTAAAAAACAATTTGTATTCCTATTTTGAAATGGTCATAAATACAGGCGTGTCTATGACAAGGGTCGACACTCGTAGAGGCGTGCAGACAGAATGACATGCCACAGATAACAACTTTTTTGTTTGTTGTGTAACTCGCAGAATTTCATGAAATAAATAGCTATAGGTATTGTGTGGTTGAACTATAAGGTAAAAAGATACTTGTAAGTAGATCATATCGTAACGATGCGATTTTTTTGTTACTTTTTAGGTATCTTGTCTATGTTGTACACTAAGTATCTATCTACCTACTTACCTAGTAAACGAATTTTAGGTACATTAAATTTTTAGGTCATTTATAAAGTTGTTAGTTATTATTTGATTTAATTTTAAATCAAAATGGGTGGATAGGCGTTATCACGTACAGGAGGTTTATACGGAACTCGTGTAACTCAATAGAGCCCCTTTTGCTTCAAGGTTTCAACCAACCTTTTTTTGTTGATAGCCAGGGGGCGCGCATTTGAAAAGAGTGTTCCAAAAACAAAAAAGCTGAATAAAAAGATGTCAACAAGTTGTTGTTTTTTTTTGTTTAGTTACGAATAATAATATGGGTACCTGCGCATCGAGTGGCTACATAGATTTTCAGTAAGTGGGCTTTAAAATGGAACTAAATAAAATGTATGTTACGTAGTAGGTGCCTTGCTGTTCACACTAACGCCTAAGCATCAACAACTTGTTCTATGGTTCGTTCTAGGATTTTTATGGTTAGCTAGATCAATCAATTTACCCATTATTTACACTCAATAATAGTCCGACCGAATTTAAGTTTTCGGTTTTCGTCTACAATATTCATTTTCGGAATTTTTTTGTTTTCACACGATTTTTATTATTATTTTCGGCAACTGTCGCAGAATTTTTTTTTTTCTATAATCAATACTTTCGATTCATTTATTTAGAGAAAATCGATAGTTAAATATAATGATTAAACGATGAACACAGGTTTCTTTTTCTTTTACCAAAGAAAAACCTAAGAACCGAACATTTCTTTCGTTTTCAGTTATCAGCCTAAAATGCAAAACCAGGAAGAATGACGTCCGAAAAAAAAAACGAAGTGACTAGACACGATACTGATACCTTGAAGATATGAAACTTTTATAATAACTTTTGAATAAGATAGCAGGCACTGATTAAGTGCATGAAGTAGGTAATCTTATTAGTTTAGCTTTGAGATTAATTAATTTCCGGCATTACGAAATAATTAGATATCTCTAGCTATTGTCCTGTGCTCTAATTAGTTGTAATTATGGAATGATGTGGATGGCCCTAGTGTGTGGCCCGCGGTCGGACTGGGCCATCATTGCAACAAAGCGGTCGTATATAAATGAAATAATAAATTGTGGAAGGAAATTAAATAAAATGGGTACTGTAATGAAATATTATGTTCTAGGTTTTATGATATACTAGTGAGTCGTCCCTCCTTCGGACGGGTGCAATGGCGAATTGTAAAAACATAGAGATGTCTTTACTTTATCTGAGATAAATATTTATATTTTATACACATAATCTTCTGGAATAAATGCTTTAAAAGATAGTGAAAGCCGCATCAAAATCCATTGTGTAGTTTAGGAGATCTAAGCGGTCACACAGATAGACATGAAATGCGACTGTTTTATATACATTGTATAGATTTATATAATAGGTTTGCAACCTAATTGCGAAACATAATCAATCATTGTTGCAATAAATTTTACCGAGTCGGAAAAAACAAAATTTTGTACTGTGGCCTTTTTCAACATACCCACATATTGCATTCATCTAGTAGCATAATGCATTTATGCTACTATATGCAATGGATATTGTTGAATCACCGAAAAGCTATTGTGATTACGAGAGGGATAAGTAATTAGGGGGTAGCCGTGTAAGGTGCCAAATGTCGGTAGCTCTGGGTTTATGAGATAGTATGTTAGAAGAAACATTTCAAATCAAATCAAGACATAGTTTTATTACTGGAGCTCTTTATACTGTGTGTGCATCATGCACAATGGTCTATCTGAAGGACTTAGTGCGGAAACCAAGACCATTATCATAGACCATAGAACTGTGAGCATCTGAGCATCATTATGAGTCTGCCAGGCGTAGTTATTAAAATTTCCATATAATGGTCACTGGGGTTTTCATACATCAGTTGTCCTAACTGGGTTGTGTGTCAGAGACTGGAGGACACCCCATCTTTCTACTTCTTCTCACCTTCTCTCTCTTTGCTTCAATCTTCTGCTTCTCTTTTTGCTTTATCTACCTACACAGTTATGTCTCTATCTCTCAAATCTCAAGCTATCGACATCATCATGGTACGGGTACCATTCCAATCCCACAAAACAGACACAAGTACTTACATAATATCGACATCTGTGTGACAATCCACGGAGTATATATCCCTATGCAAAACGTGTTCATGTCAAAGGTATATTTTTATTGGATTCGGGTGTAATATAAAAACATCAAGGGCGAACTTAATAATGTTGAGGTTGAAAGTGTGGCATGTAGTATGTACTTGGTACATTTATGTATGTACGTTAAGTATTACTGGGCGTGTACTGGTAGTACCTACCTACTCCAAGGATTTTCGAATGACTTTGACAGGGCTGTTGGTACTTAAATATTTGTGCATTTTTTTGTGAAACGTCATTTGAAATGTGTAAAAAACAATATAGCAGAGTTAGTTCCAATTTTGGCCACGCGCTTAAATAACTTTGTAGCGCTATATGTCGGTGGGATGTAGTTGCGCAGTAGGTAACGTAGGTAGTGCATGGGCTTCAGTAAGCTTAACTGATAAATAAGCTGTGACCAGCAAATATGTTATTTTAGGTGTGTCGATACAAGTTGGTTTTTGATTTTGGTGTCTATTTTGAGCCAGTTTTAGAGACTCATAGCTATACGGTCTGCGATGGTAAAATCCTTACTAATAAGTTATTTGAGCTCTGATTACTGAATGTTTACAAAAATATTTTGAAACACTGTAGATAATTAGAGCCAAACCGGATACACAAATTAAATGCAAAACTTTATACATAGGAACGGAACGCCACGCTGCGCTCTGCTACGTAATATCTACGAAAGTTCTTTGTTCGTATTTCGTTTCGTAGGCAAATCTTTTTTAAATCCCATAAAAAACATTTTCTTTATGCAATAATTTAACACAAACGAACATATTAAGTGGTTAGATAGGCCACCATTAAAATGCTGTTCTTAAAATTCTTTTATACTAATTACAAAGGCGTTAGCGAGTTAACGATGCCCATCAAAGCGTCGCACCGAAAGAACGGCTTATCAATTATGTACAAAAAAATATCACTATGAAAATTCTTATTATAAAGCGGAGCGAGGTAGTAACATATTTTATTTCGTGCGAAACGCTCGGGAGTACTCGTTCTCGCAAAATGTTCGACTTGTCAGCTCGGCGGTCGGTCAACCAGTCTGCTTACCCTACGCCCCGCTAGTTCTACATCTCCCAACTTAAAACGACCTTCCCCACCCCTCCTAGCTTAGATAAAACGACGCAAAATGGGGTAGCTGCAACCAAATTCGGGGGTATATTTAAACTGGCTGTGGAAACAACCCACCGTAAGATTTTACGAAAATTAACTTTAAGGGGCACTTCAATCTGAACCTTTAGAAGATTAGGGTTTTCACATAAGCGTATACATTAGGCGCCTTTTGGTCATTCGTGTGGTTTCCAGTCTTTGTTACAGCACCGATGGGTATTCAATCAAATGAAATAGAGTATGTTCCAGTCAAATATGAAATCATGGCATTGTTGGATTTTGAAACCGTACGATTTTCAATTATTATTACAATATGATTCCGACATTTTGTTTCAAAGTGTTATATTTCACGTTTCAATGGAGAGATACCTATTTATGTAATTTGGTAATGTTTGTATGTATGAATTTTGGTCGGAGTAAATTTTGAAAAGGTTTATTTTGATGGCTGTTAATTATAAGTTCTTAATAGTTTAAACACGTTTTGGATTAATTTTGATTTAACAATTAAGTTATAATTGTATACCATTGCATCCACCAACCCGCACTGGGCCTGCGTGGTGGATTATGGCCCACAACGAGAGGAGGCCTTTGTCTCAGCAATGGGGACATTATAGACTGATTATGTATATATATATAGCAACGAATAGTTTGTTCGTCGTTATCTGATTCTTTGTAATCGTGTACGATGTCGGTGAAACACAATCCTTGTTATATTCTATTGTTGACGGTAGCGAGCCTGTCAAAAATCTTTATCCAACCATTCCTGAGCTCGAACAAACAGACAAAGGAATTTAAAAACAGCTGTTTTCGCTTTACTTCCATATAGTTAAGTAAATAGGCAAGTGAACTTGGGCACTTTTCGGAATACAATACATTTTTTTTATGCACTGTCTAGTAATTTTATTGTGCTTTTTAGTGACCATCCTTTCTATCCAGTGTCCATCCTTTCCATCCTTTCCATCCAGTGGCCGACAAAACAACTTCTTTGACAGAGATAATCCTCAAATTCTGCGATCAAATTCAAATTAATCTATTTGTGACGATCGCAAATAGCTTTTATTTTTAGCTTTACGTTAGAAACAGGGGCAATATCGTACTAATGTTACCATATAATTATAATTGTCGAAGTTATGACAAGTTTCGGATCGCACAAAGTCACTTTGTCAAGGGGAAACTAATGGTTACGAAAAAAAGGTAAGTATAAATGTTTATCCACCCCGCATACCATAAAAGTAGACAGGGGGAAGGGTTATTGTCGTACTAAACGACATGATCGGCGCAACTTGTCATTCACCACTTATTCACATAGATTTCTTTCATTCTTAGGCCCATTTCTGTACAATAATTATATTAAATAGAAAACTTAGTAAGTATCTATCTATAAATTAAAGCAAAAACATTATACTTAAATATTTACTAGATCGCTTATGCACAGACAGAAGATCTACTTTGTTATCTGCAAATAGAACCGGTAATATTATGCTATTTTATTTACCTAATTTTAATCTAGTTTTTTCCTATAATACTTTATACTAAATTGTTAATTTATTATATTAAGTAGGTACATACTTATGTAGTTTTTCGTCTTTCAACCTAATTCAGGCAAATGAGCAACTATGCTCAATTTTAATTGGTAAGTTGCTTATTGTAAATGAGCCCGTTTTTATAAATAAACGATTATTATTATTAGTATCCCAACTGACCATATTTTTTCTTTAAATTAATTGATAGATTGACATAGCTACCGACTACAAACATGCACATTTACTGTATATTTAGATGTTGACGCTCTTAAAATATTATGTTTTAATCATCATTATTACCCTAAAGCAGTCCACTGTTGGACATAAGCCTCTCCAATAGGGAAGCTGAGAATGTTTTTTTGTTCGTCAGGTAGTTTATTAAAAAATATTGGAAACGTATTTTTTTTTATGTAAACAAAAGATTACGGCAATACATGTAGCATGACGTCACTCTCCGGTAGATTTTATACCGACTTGTGACGTAGCGAGCCCCCACTCCCCAACTTTAATGCGTTTTATCTAAATATTTTTTTATTAATATGATAAAGCAAAAAATTTGCGTAATATTTTTTTATTATCTGACTGACGGACTCAATTTTTTTTTCGTCAGTCGACATCCCTATTGTACATGTAAGGAAGTAAATGTAGGTACCATAGGGATGTTGTACTACTTAATCGGTCGACCACGTCATCCTTGATTTAGTTCCCAAAATATATGGTTGCAAACTTGCAGAGTTCTCGAACCGCGAATTATATTATGTATAAACAGCTTCATCAAAAATGGCCAGATTTCTTAATATTTCGTATTTTGTTGTTTAATATCGAGTAGGATTGATCGTTTAAGGCCGAACCGGTCTAATCCAGCGACCTTTACATAAGTGGTCGTCGAAAAAAGTGCGGGCTTACTTTCATTCTCAACAGCTAACCATTACTTTTTGTTATAGGTACCTTGTTTTTTTTAAGGTATATTTTGTATTTAGTGGTGGTTGTAGCACCTGTTTCGTGAATTGATTTAATCTGTTGAGGTTGGGACAGGTAGAGTTGAAAGATTTGAGGGAGCTGCGAGCGGTCAATAGACTGGATTAATAGGAGTTGTGTTTTGTATCATTTAGTTTTATAGAATTCAAAATATCTCTCTCTCTCTCTCTCTCTCTGGCTAGGACGTTGTGTTTATGGTTTGATAAAATAACTCTTTAGAGGTCCAACCTCTTTGTAAATTACGGAAAAGGTATCGAAGAATTTTGGTTACTTCTACGACTAAGGTTACCGCTATCTGGGTAACCAAGAGGAAGAAACATGTTACCTCTATTTAGGTTACCATTTTAATACTGGTTACACACACACACACAAGCTCTGTGCGCCCTTTGACTACTGCCGAAGGCACGTGTAAGATGGTAATTAGGTAATTTATTATTTCGGTAACCGGTATTAATGCAGGTTGTATTCAATTTAAGGTATCCTTTAAAAATACCTGTAAAAATATAAATGTTGTAACCGAAAAAATACCCGTATTGATCATACTGGGGTCGGTTCCTGGAGGTCTACTCCCTAAGCGAAATCCCTAGCTTCGGTCGAAGTTACGGGCGCTTCGTTCTCCGTCTCACTTACGGTATGGCCATAAGTAAGATGAAGTACGAAGCGCTCGTAACTACGAACACCGCTTAGGGAATAGGCCCCCTGGTTTTAAAATAAGAACAGAAAAAACGAGTTAAGCTTTTTTTCATTTGTTTTGTTTTTCCCGAAAATTAAGCTTGTATCCGTTATCAACAAGTTAAAAAAAAACAACTCGTCATAATACCGTTTAATAATAATTATTGTAACTTTTTAAAGTACCGATGGTAATGATGAGAAGTTATTTAATCTGCAATTACAGCAAGATTAAAAAAAAGAGCGAAGTACCAGAATTAAAATATTTAACGGTAAAGCCTTTATTTAGATCCTATTCTATTGTTGCTACGTGGTTACCACAGAGCACGGAATCGCAGCGACGTCAGCGACTAGAGACAGCAGTAATAAAATTTGTGGCGCCGAAAGTGCGTAGAATGCACAACTTCTGTCACAGACTGCCTTCAAAGCCGTCAAGTTTCTATACGTCATCGGTGTCGTAGTGCGAGTAAACGGTGACAACTGACACGCTTGGTTTGCATGGAAAGTGTTGACAATGCCGCTTCTAGCGACGGCCGCCGAGACTTCTCCATGGTCTGTGGTAAATAGCTACTCAGCGTTTGAATTTCGAACACTCTCGATAAAGAAGAAATGGGGGGAAAGTGCGAGCTCTACACACAGCTACACAGTTACATAGTACCGACTACCGATTGCAGGTTACGGGTGTATGGCGCGTTTTCACATCGTTGCGTTTATCTTGTTGGAAAATGCGCGTCAAATGTTTGTCGTCTAAACTTACTCTGTCTGCTGTGTGTGCGAGGATTTTCCATTTAATAACCGAGTTATTTTACACGTTTCTTGTTATCTAGATGAGGTGTTAGTCGTCGATATTACCGAACATAATACGTTTTTTGATGATGCTCGCAGCAATGTTCATGAAAACATTTATAAATGACACGGTTCATAAATGTTTTCGTGAAAATGAACTACGAATTTTCTCAGCATAATGAATAGAATGTGTACACAAATTGCAAGGTTCTTTTGTTAATCTTCTCACGGGAAGTTCTAAGTATTTTAACGTTTATCTTGGAAATCACTGACATCAGTAAAGGAAAATAACTTGGGGAAACCTGGACTTATAGTATTAAACTTTGAAATCACCAGCCCGTCTTGAGCATGCGTGGTGATCCATTCTCATGCCTTCTCTGTGTGCCTTTGCCCTGCAGTGGCTTTAAGAACGTTCATCCAAAAAGTTGGCAACGTCGCAAATAGCTGTCAAATATTTCGCTGTTTTGATTAATTTGGCAATATTACTGTATGGAAATAAGAAATATGGGTAACTAGTGAACTAAAATATTAATGATAAAATGCAATAATTAATATATATTTAGTTTTAGATGTAAAAAAGGTATTTGGATACTTTACAAATGCCTTTTTTACACCTAAAACGGTTGCAACATCAAATTCAGTGTTGTAATTGCAATTCATTATCAATATCTAGCCATATTTTTTATTTCCATACAGTAATATTGCCAACTTAAGAGGGAACAGGGCCTGCGGTTCTCCATACAAATGTATTCCCCTTTTTTCTTCCTAAATAATGCCTCTAGAGTAATCATTTTTTTTTCATAAAATCAAGGTCTGCTGTAGACACGTCCCTGTTATTTCTTTTTTTTCAGCAATTTATCGGTAAAGAAAATATGACCCTACAAAAATTACAAAAATGCCCCATTTTTGTCGCCGTGATTAGAGGAGTACCAGACAAATTCGAATAGTTTTTAACGTAAAAGAACGATATGATATACGAAATGATAGGAACCTAGAAATACTCTTTCTTAAAATTTTAATATAAATAATTGTTGAATTGGTTCAGTTTTCGAGGAGAAAAAAGGGGAATACTAAACGATCGATCTCGTCAATTTTTTAATGATATAATTGGTCTGAGCTGTAGCTGTCCCTATCGCACTCTACGGGGGCAGACTTGAGGTAAGAAGACGGCAATAGTTTCTTCAAATACCTATTTTTCAAATTCCTCGCAGGTCCTGTTCCCTCTTAATCAAAACTGGTAAATATTTGACAGCTATTTGCGACGTTGCCATTTTTTAGGATGAACGCTCATAACAGGCTGGTATTATTATTATTCTTTAAGACATACCTACAGTGTGCAATATTCCTTACTTCAACGAAATCGCAATGAACAATAAGACCTCCACCTTAACCATTAAAGCAGGATATTCGGTTATAATAAAGAACGCAGCCTTATGGGGTATGTGCACCTGTCCATATATCTAGGGTGGTGGGGCGAGTTATTGTCCCATCTGGCGCGAGGGTGCCGGAGAATAACAAACACTATGAAGTTTACCGCCATGGTGCACCGGAGGTACCCATTGATATTAAGGTTTTTTTTTTGGGGACAACTATTTACCTTTGCATTGTCCGGAAATTGTAGATTCTGTGACTGCCTGGTTGGCTTAGTGGTCGCAGTCGCGAGGTCCTGGTTCGATTCTCAGGTCAGGAGAAGTGTTATTGCATTTTTCCTTCTGGAATTTCTCAGTAGCAGCCCAGAGTCTGGATTTGTGCCGGTTACATAACCGGATAAAATGTGGGTGACCTACTGAGGGTACACTTCTGCCCAACGCTACTGGGAATACAGTCGTGGTGTTATGTGATTTAATTAAAATTTCTTTATCTAAGTATATGAAGTTTCATGCATACAAAATAACTTTTGTTGTAAAATATATTAGTACCTTTGACGATTTAGGTTACTTAAAATCAGTTAGCAAGAATGTGCTTGTATCTACGTAGTCATGTTACTTAATTTTAACTTAATTGAATTATAAAGAATTAGCTGTGCCCCGCGGTTTCACCCGCATAAGTCTCGATCTCGTGGGAATATCGGGATAAAATATATCCTATGTCCTTCTCCAGGTTATGGTCTACCCATGTGCCAAATTTCATCATAATCCGTTCAGCCGTTTTAGCGTGAAAGTGTAACAAACAAACAGACAAACAAACAGACAAACAAACAGACAAACAAACAGACAAAGAAACAGACGAACAAACAGACAAACAAACAAACAGACAAACAAACAGACAAACAAACAGACAAACAGACAAACAAACAGACAAACAAACAGACAAACAAACAGACAAACAGACAAACAAACAAACAGACAAACAAACAGACAAACAAACAGACAAACAAACAGACAAACAAACAGACAAACAAACAAACAGACAAACAAACAGATAAACAAACAAACTCACTTTCACATTTATAATATTAACTAGCTGCTCCCCGCGGTTTCACTCACATAAGTCCCGATCCCGTGGGAATATCGGGATAAAAGGTATCCTATGTCTTTTTCCAGGTCATGGTCTACCCGTGTGCCAAATTTCATCCAAATCCGTTTAGCCGTTTTAGCGTGAAAGCGTAACAAAGCGTCTTTCGCATTTATAATATTATATAGTTAGGATAATAAAATATTATTAAGCTTGGACAGGAGCTTGCATAACTCTCACACAGACAGACTAGACACAAAGACACAATCAGGTGGCAAATGTAATTCGTCAAAAATTTGCAGTCAAATACACACTCTTAGTCAAAGTCAAATCATTTATTTCAAATAGGCCCGCACTTAATAACGTCAAAAATTTACAAAAAAAAAAAATTGATTCTAGTTGCCCCTTCCAAAAGGTAGTTTACGTATGGAGAAGAATGGGCAAGAAACTCCACCGTTACTCTTTTAAAATGTTTTACAATATTTTGTATAAGTACATTAGTTATATAATTATATGTGAGGACGATGCACCTAGAATAAAATTATTATACCACAATAGGTAAAAAGAATTAAGAATTAAATATGAAGCAACAACAGATAAACTAATTATGTGATATATACATGGTGCTCACATATTTACAAACATTGTAAAAGTAGACGATCCCCTAAGATTCCACAATTAATAAGTCAGTGTGCGAGGACTTACAATTACACACCACAAGCTATCTTAGAAAATGACACATAAACTTTACTACGACCGCGCCATTTTCACCGACAGGACAATTCACTACAATAGGCCGAATATAACCCTACAGGATAAAATAAATAAAGTTACTTACCTAATAGATATTGCTGTTCCCAACACACATAATATTCAAAAGACAATATCTGAAAAAAATGTAAATACGCAGAACTCAAAGATGAAGTAACTAGAATATGGCGAAAACAAAAAGTCTACGTGGTCCTTACAGTTCTCGCCACAACAGGGCGTCATCCCGAATCATCTTCTCCATAGCCTTAAATTACTAAACCTAAAAGAAACACTCTTTATCACCCTACAAAAAGCTGAAATTTTAACAAATCGTCAGAAAGTTCATTCAAATAGATGAAAACGAAATAGGTCCACATCATAACATGTACTCAACATAACACACCAATACACTCTGCATTTACGTGGTTTCGGTCCGTAAATGTTGCATAAACCAGCTAAAGAGCTGAGAAGAAAAAACATCAGAAAAATCCACCTCTCCCTGCATTTACTTAACTTCGGTCCGTGAATGTAGCTTAAACCAGCCTAAGAGCTGAGAAAAAAAAAACACTTCAGATAATAATAATAACTTAGGATAATTCTCTAGGAATCATTTAAACCTAGATGCATATTTTTGTTTAAATAAAACTAACAATCAGTATATGGGTAGCTTTTGAAAGCAATTTAGTTTTGGCCCAACGTTTTGCTCGTGGTCCTAAACGACGATCAATACTGGCTAGGGAAACAAATAAATAAATAACTCCGATTTTTAAGTCTTTAATAATCATTTGTTTTAAATTATCACTGAACTCAAGAGAAGAGGTTCTTTTCAAAACTGGGATTCCACGTTCGACACAATTTTTTTTTTGTTTGTAACTTTGAAATTTACATGAAGCGAAAACAAAATTTTGTCAAAAACTGATTGATCCAGCACAAAAAAAATGCTTGATTTCATCAAAAGTAGTTTAATCCACTTCGAAACACATTAATGAAAAACTAAAAATTCAAGTTTTGAAAAGCACCTCGTCAAGAAGACTTAGTAGTTACTATATTATTTCTTTATTAAATAATCTATCGCTGATTTAGGTACTTCTGATCTGGTCCTTTGTTACCTACATCTAAAAGTTTTTCATTAGCTATACTCGTCCTTCACCGAAAACCTTAGTACTTATTTATTTATGCATTCCCGAAATTCCTGTACCTACGTACGTTTTGTTTCGAGAAATATCTTGTGAGTTTAGGGTAGGGTTGACGACTGTACTATATTACGAGTTCTAAGTATAATTTTGGAAAAAAATATAAGTAGTATGGTACAGTTAGGCGTATCTACAACATTTTCTTTCAATGCATCTAAAGATGTTATGATAACAATTAAACGCACTGAAGTATTATAAACTACTCATTTATAAAATAAGCACTTACGTATTGCCTACTTAGTATTTATATACATTATAATCAGCCCATAATGAACCCACTACTGGGACACAGGCCGCTTCTCTTCGAGAGGGAGTGGTGTGTAATCTATACCACGCGGGCCCAGTGCGGGTTGGTAGATGTCGGATCGAATTTATGCTAGAACCACAAATTCGAAGATGGCTCCCTCACGATGTTTTCCTTCACCGTTTTAAGAGAAATAATTTACACAAAGTAAAGGGCCGGTCTGGGTTTCAGAGCAGTTACCACTGGGCCACCACTGCTCACATACATACTTATAATTGTTTTTTGTTATTTTTCTGATGCTACTATCCCTGTACACCTCTGCTTAAACCCTTCGGGGAATACAGGCGTAATGCTATGTTGTGTTACTAATACTACGTACTATCCAAAAATACTATATTCAGGTTGAAAAAGTTGACAACCCTAGTTCAAGTCTAGGCCAAGTTTCTGTTACACGTGTATTTTGAAAATAGCATTGATGGAATGGGAAGGGCGGAACCTAGAGGCCCTAGTGTGAGTTTCTTTTAACCATCTCGACTTTACGCATCGAGCGCGTTCGGCGCTCCGATTGGCAGCCGGCCTGCCTTCACCAGTGAACGGCCAATCGGAGCGCCGAACGCGGTCTATGCGTAAAATCGAGATGGTTAAAAGAAACTCACACTAGGGCTCCTGTTGTCGACACTAAATGATATAATGTGAACTCATATTAAATACCTACTCTCATGTAGGTACTAACTATTATAATTATATTCAGTTTATTTCATAATGCTTGATATAACGCCTAGTTTATTTAAAGATCCTATAACATAGATCTTTCTTTGACAGTCGTTACTCAGCTTTCTAATTTATATGGATAGGTTAGTCGAGGTAAAGTCGATCTCGTAATTACTTTATCACTCTTGAAAACAATTAATGAGGAGCTCGTGGTTAAGTAATAAATGCCGCTCGGGTCGATCCATCAGGTTAAGCTACGCTTGCCGGGTTGGTCTGTGGATGTGGTAACCATCTTTACATACCGAGACTCCTCCGTGCCTTGGAAAGCACGTAAAGCCGTTAGTCCCGGATGTCATTCGTGGATCTTTGGCAGTCGTTACGGGTCGTCAGAAGCCCGAAAGTTTGACAACCAGTCTTACCAAGGGATATTGTATTACCCAGTAACTGGGTTGTGGAGGTCAGATAGTCGCTCCATGTAAAATACTGGTTCAACTGCACCCGGTTAGCCTGGAAGCCGACCCCAACTTAGTTGGGAAAAGGCTAGGCAGACTGATTGATCTTGAAAATAATTATTCCCACTAAATTGAAACTTCACTAAGGTTGTAATTATCTTACTTTCACATAGACAAATAGACCTTGTCGTTTTATGACGTTCGACTATACCTACGTATGCAGTGAAACATGACAATCCACAAGATCACGCCTGTTTCTCCCAAGGGTAAGACAGGGGTGACCTATCACCAGTCACACAATACGCCAGTTATGTTTAAGTCCCATGTAATAGGGGGCAAGCAAGCCTATTGCCATTTTAGAGTTATGAGGAACAGGGTGAAGTTCACTCATCCTCTAAGGAAAAGGGAGGATCCTCCGACCAGACGGGGTCGTGTCTGGCGGCAACTGCCCAACGATTGATGTCGGATACTCTTATACATGTCGTTCGCGCGGTAAAGTCTAATTGCGCGATGCAGGATTTGTGTGAAGTCAAGATTTTGTGTGACGCCAGGACTTTTGATGCGTATTTTGCAAGTGGCGATGTAGATGCCGCCATATCACTCCCCTCCGGAGACCGGAGGTCGATAGTGGGCTGAGTCTTGTATCTTGCGATACCCCTTGTATCGTATCACCGAGTTACTGGGTTGTGGAGGTCAGATAGGCAGTCGCTCCATGTAAAATACCGGTATTTAGCTGCATCCGGTTAGACTGGAAGCCGACCCCAATATAGTTGGGAAAAGGTCAGGCAGATTGATTTTTGAATAACATAACAAAATTTCGTGAAGTCTGTACAATACTACAAGTAACAACAACATCAACATCAGCGCAACGTTGCATCAACTTTTGTGAGTGGCTAGCAGAGAGACATACCAATTCTTCTGGAATTTTTCGACGGAAGAATAGACAAAATGACAGATAAACAATCACAATCTGTCATTATGTCTATTCTTCCGTCGACAAAACGCGCTACGCGTGCTGTGAAATTCGGGGAAATAGGTTGCTCTATGTTTCTTACAGATTGGAGCTCCACAGGAGTTATAATTTACTATAAAGTTTTGTAGTCTGTTTGATACATCGACTCAATTACAGAACTTAATTTAATGACATTCTAGTCAAGATGTAAATTAAATAATTAAGGAGGAAATAATGCTTTCAAGGAAACTTTCTAGGACATTGCTACCTGGCGCTTACCTACTTCGTATTTCACTGTTTGATAAACAAATTTTTGTTAACTTTCATTAACTAGTTCAGATACGTAAAATGAAAGGCTCCTGCATCTAAAATTATTATCCTGCTCAAAACCGACATTTTCATACAAGACCATTCGTAACCCTTGATAAACCCAGACCTCGGCTCAAAGCGACAGTATTCCAAAGGTGCGCTTAAGTTTACATAAATATATCAAAACTATGGTAAAAAACAAAAAGCCTTAAAAAGTTCCCAGTATAAAGTACCGGGCCGCAGCTGGCTCTTCGGCGCGCGCGCAAACTACCATAGTGGAGATAGAAACAGAAGGTGAACTACTGTCTCATTTCTGGTGCAGCTGTCGTACAAACAAAGTGCTAGTATTTGGTAGCGTCAAAAGATGATGGGGTGCAGCCATCTTTTTAGACTCTAATAGACTCTAGAGGTTCCGTCAAGGCATTCCTGTATCTTTCAGGAGGATGTAACTATACAGATTTTAAGTTACCAACAGTTTGATTCGATCTATGTCACCGTGGTAATTTTTATTAAGGAGAATTTTTATTAACCTAAACAATTTGGGTTGCCTACTACTGGTATTCCTGTCAACTCCTCCAACTTTAACAGAAAGCCTATTTTACAAAAAAATCTGTTGGCATATTGAGTTAAACCGGTCCTATTCACTTGACTTCAAACTGCTCATTGTAATGTAACAGCTGGTCCTTCTGTAATTGATTGCTTAATGTTTTTTCTCCGGATCGCGGGGCGGGGTGAGTGACCGACGTCGGATGCGCCGGCGACCCCGCGTGCGACCGATTTCCGCCCAATTCCGCACTGTGTGTGCCCACCCTTAACGATCAGATACAGATATAACCACGTGTTACATTTGACAGTTCGTCTGCGACGCCATCTTGGATTTAGTTTATTCTAATTGACATTTAATTTGGTTTTGTAAAGAACGTTTATCACGTGTTGTAGGTTATTAATTAAGTTAATTTAACAGGATATCGGTTGAGGTGTTGATTTATCAACACGGGGTCGTGCGTTTGAGCCTTTCATGTGGAACTATTTTGTGGTGAACCGGTAAGCACACCTTCCTTAACGTTAAGCATGAATAACTTCGTTATCCTGTTTCCTTTACTATGTTCGATTTCATTCAACTACGAGGCTAATCAATTACCGACATCCATATCCATACTAAATTCCTAATATTAAGTAAAGTAAATAATATTAAGTAACTCTGTTTGTCTGTTTGTTACCATTTCATGCCTTAATGCTTGAACGGATTTCGATGACAATTAGGCACACAGGTAGACCACCATGACCTCAATTAGGACATAAGTTAACGTCAAATCATCTATTTCAAATAGGCCCTTTATAAGGAATGTCAAAATTTACAAAAAAAATTGCATCGATTCTAGTCGCCCCTTCCAACAGGTAGTTTTCGCATGGAGAAGAATGGGCAAGAAACTCCACCGTTACTCTTTTAAAATGTTTTACAATATTTGGTATAAGTACAGACGCCAGCACATTAACCTACCCGAACCTGTCGAATTCTCCCAATCAACTTTGAACCTTATACTTTATTTATAAAGTTGAAAATTAATTAAAGAAATTTGGCAGATTGTAGTAGGTTGACGTGCTGGCGTCTGTACATTAGTTATATAATTATATGTGAAGCACCTAGAATAAAATTACTATACCGCAATGGGTAAAAAGAAATAAATATAACAGATAAATTAATTATGTGATAGATACATGGTGCTCACATATTTACAAACATTGTAAAAGTAGACGATTGTCCTAAAATAGGATAATTATTATCCCGGTAGTACGTATACCCGGGGGATAAAATAGGATAATTATTATCCCGGTAGTACGTATACCCGGGGGATGAAATAGGATACTTATTATCCCGGTAGTACGTATACCCGGGGGATAAAATAGGATACTTATTATCCCGGTAGTACGTATACCCGGGGGATAAAATAGGATACTTATTATCCCGGTAGTACGTATACCCGGGGGATAAAATAGGATACTTATTATCCCGGTAGTACGTATACCCGGGGGATAAAATAGGATACTTATTATCCCGGTAGTACGTATACCCGGGGGATAAAATAGGATACTTATTATCCCGGTAGTACGTATACCCGGGGGATAAAATCAGGCCTCCACGCGGGCGAAGCCGCGGGCAAAAGCTAGTAGGTAATAAAATAATTTAACAAAATACAAAAGCCAAAGTTTTAAAACTCATGTGAAACGAACAATATCATAGTTAAAATGACGTAATCATTCCCAAATGCGAGCCCACTTCCGTTTTGCAGGAAAGAGACAGAAGACGTTGCTAACAATGACCCCGCTATCAAAATTCTTGCAAGGACTTGAATTGAAGAGCACTGACCTGTTTTTTTCACAGAAATAAAAATAGGCGGTGGTAACTGGTAAACGAATCTTTTAAAACTATCGGGCTCTGTTTAGCAGTAAAAAATTTAAAATATAAATTCACACAATATCGTTTATTCTGGTCTTATTATAATTATTTTCTTTTTATTTTACTTTGTTTGTTATTTTTAAATAAATGTTTAAAATTGTTAATCCTCCTCATTGGTACCCAAGATTACAGGCTTGCCTAGTTTGGCGTAAATTGTAAAGGGGCCTCATATCCAGGTTAAACTATCAAATGACTGGACTAGTAATCTTTTTGGTAATAAAGTTTTTAATATTTATTAAAAACGAGCCAAGTGTGTGTCGGACGAAGCTCAGTAAAGGGTTCCGTGGTTAGTATGAAAATGCACGCAGGAAAAATGATTTTATCGACTGCAAAAATGAGTTTATATTTCATTGTATTTTTCAAAGAAACTGTGTAAAACAAGTTATTTCTGCGGTTGTAGCCGAAAATATTAAAAATATAAAATATAATATGTATAGAAATATTAAGTATGGACGAGTCATATTAAACGATAGTCCCTCAATAAATGCTAAAGTCGAAATAATTACCTACGATGAAAAAAAGGTGAGACAGAAACAATACTCAAAAGCCTGACATCTCACTGTCCCTTCGTTAAAGGTGTTTTTGAAACGGGAAGTAAAGCTGTTTGTAACTGGCTATGGCTAATCTTTACCAGTTTTTTACTAAAGTACAGGTATAGTAGGTAGGTACTACCGAAGAACTTCATATCTAAGCAGTTTAAAAACAAAATCCCATGAAAACGATGACCACATCTGTTACCGCCCTAGTTCTGTAGCGGCCGAGCGCTGCAAGCAGAAATAGTCCTTACAGTGCATACATATGAACTTTATCGATGGTACAGGTGCGTAAAAGTCATTGTGTTGTATTGCTGCACTCTGTGCAAGTTAGTGCAGAAAAGAGACTGTAGGTATTTAAAAAAATATAAATAATAAAACACGAGGGGGCCCAACTACCATATTATAGAGGTCGACACAGACAACTGTTTTTTGATAACCTCCATAATATGGCGGTTACATAGACATAGGGTAATACCAGCCTATTAGTGTCCCAGTGCAGGGCAGAGGTTCACAAGGTTCTCATACAGAGAAGGCACGAGCGTTGATCACCACCCTTGCTCAAGATGGGTTGGCGATATTAGACTTACATTACAGCCCAGCAGTGCTATTCTGTAACCATCTCACCGTGAGAACTTAGGTGAAGTGAGCACGGAGTGAGCTGTCAGTCCCTAGCTGCAGGTGGAATGACAGCTCACTTCACGTTCACTTCACCTAAGTTTTCACCGTGAGATTATTACAGAATAGACCGGCAGGTTTCCTCACGATGTTGTTCCTTCATCGATACCAGTCTTCTTCTTCTGTTCGTGTGGTTAGTGGCTAAAGCGTCGTGCAGACCGGCGCGACGCGACTCTAACAAAACGATTTCTAAGAAAACTTCACGGTAGAATAATTACCGGTGTCGCGTTGCGCGACAAGTCGCGCTAGTTTGCACGAGCCTTAACCTGGTGTCAGAGTTGTTGTGTCTTGGTTGAAATGTGTTATTTTGGTGTGGCTGGTGTTGTTGTTGTCTGGTGTTGTGTTATTGTGTGTTGGTGTGTTGTGTTGTCCGGTGTTTTTGTGTTGGTGCCGTGGTGTTGTTGTTGTTGTTGTTGTACTGGTGTGTTGTCTGGAGTGTTGTTGTTGTTGGGTGTTCGATACCAGTGATATCCGAAATAAACTCAGAAAGTATATTTGAATAAGTTATATTTTTTTACCTTTAACAATTTAATTATTTTTAACTTTCATTCTAGGTGCATCGTCTTCCCATATAATTATATAATTAATGTATGCCAAATTTTGTAAAACATTTTTAAAAGAGTTACGGTGGAGTTTCTTGCCCATTCTTCTCCATCCGAAACTATGCCTTTTGGAAGGGGCGACTAGAATCAATTATATGTATTTTTTTGTAAATTTTGTAGTTCAAAAGTGCCTTTTATTTGCTTATTTGAAATAAATGATTTGACTTTGACTTACAATAAGATAACCAATATTAATAAGCAATTTAGTAATGCCTGAAGTAATATTTATCTACTCGTGTAAACTAGGCCAAAGAACTACCTTCAAATTGTCTAGAATTTCCAGACTAGACAAATAAGAAAATGTCTGAAAGCTTATTCTCAGTTAAAAGCATTGACTTAAACTATTACATAACGGTTCGCATATTATATTATGTACAGTGTCCTTGAATATAAGTGAGTGTCTAATTACTTCATATACTCATATTTGAAACAGAGCTCGTGGCTAAGTAATAAAAGCCACACGGGCCGATCCATCAGGTTAAGCTACGCTTGCCGGGGTTGGTCCGTGGATGGGTGCCCATCTTTACATACCGAGACTCCTCCGTGTCTCGGAAAGCACGTAAAGCCGTTGGTCTGACAACCAGTCTTACCAAGGGGTATCTTATTACCCAGTTACTGGGTTGTGGAGGTCAGATTGGCAGTTGCTCCATGTAAAATACTTGGTATTCAGCTGCATCCGGTTAGGCTGGAAGGTGACCCTAACATAGTTGGGAAAAGGCTAGGCAGATTGATTCACTCATAATTGATCTAATATAAAGCAATGTATCAGAACAGTGTGGTCATATTTAAGAGTCTGGTACAGACTATCATACTGAACAACTTTTTCCAAGGGACCAACAATATATTCGCGAAAAAATACCCAGCTATCCTATACATTTGGGTCGAGAAATCTTGATGTTTTGTATGGGACAGAAGATATTTTTTTTGCGGTTTACGATGTTGGTCAGTATAATGGTCTGCACCACACCCTTAAATATGACCAAACCTTTCTGATACACGCTGTATATTAGATCAATTTATTATTATTTAAATAACGCTCGTCATAAGTTTGGCTAGATACTAAAATTATTTCTCTAACAACTTTCCCCATGGGACCTACAATGTAATCGCGAAAAAACTATCAAATTTTCCATACAAAACTATCTTCTACTCGACCCAAATGTATGGGACTGCTGGTTATTTTTTCGCGAATAAGCTGTTGGTCCCATGAAGAAAGTTGTTCAGGGGCCGTATTATGACATATTAATGCCACCATTAATCCAGTGTGAGTGCGAGACGGAGCTTTACAAGTCCGCTAGCACCATCCTTTTTTGGCAGTGGAATAATGATGGCATTAATACTTCATAATAAGGCCCCTGTATGCACCACACCCTTAAATATGACCAAACGTTTCTGATACACGTTGTATTATAGTATTTCTATGTAAATAACGATCGTCATAAGTTTGGCTAGATACTAAAATTATATCAAAGGTATTATGTCTCTTTAAATGTGTAAATAATTTAGTAGGTATAGCCTATACATATAGAAAAGTTTGAATGATATTTGAATATTTGTTCATGATATATGGCAATTTATACTTAGTTATAGGTTATTACTTTGTTTTTTTTTATGTTTTACTACTTACTTAAATAATCCGCATATCTGGGAAAATTCGTTTTCTCCATATTTTCACCGAGCAGAGCTCGGTCGCCCAATAATTAGAACAAGATGGCTACCTTAGAATAATGACATGGCAGCATGGAATTAGTAAGTACCTACTATCTTGGATGCATGGAATTAGTATGAACTATCTTATACTAACATTCTCTATTTCTACCAAAGCAGAGTTCGGTTGCCTAGGTACTTTAATATTATACAAAATGGTTTTTTATATCCCATAATTCTAGGGTACGAATGAGACTTTATCAAAGAATCCATTGGCATATGTTTTTTTTATATTCTCATTTAATAGAAGGTATAGAATTTACCTACTTAAATAATACTTATACGAATTCTATACACAAACTGGCTTCGTCTGGGTAGACTTCAGAATTGGGAACAGTAATTATAAGCCATGCCATTTTCCGGGATAGAAAATATCCTATATTCCTGTGTTAATCCAGATTATATATATAGCTATCCGTGTGCCAAATTTCATCTATATCCGTTCATCCGTTTTTGCGTGATTGAGTAACAAACATACACCGTCTTATTACAAAACGAGTTCTAAGTTTGGTCCAAGCTTAATCCATCCAGCCAGTTGTTTTATTTAGAACCTTATTCCGACTAGTTTAAAGTTCTTAATAAAAAAATTTGAACTTAGACTCTGATTTAAAATCAGTTTTTGTGTTTAGAACTTTAACGACGTCGAAATAAATTGAGAAATTCAAAAATGGCTCACTGGGTTAAACCTGGTTCTAAATATAAACCTTGTTTTGTAATAAGGCCAACAAAGTTTCACATTTAAAATATTATATTAGCGTTTACCAGCGACTTCGCCAGCGTGCATGTCGGAAATTATCCCACGGTAGCGTACTACCGGGATAAAAAGTATCCTATGTCCTATTCCAGGTCATGGTCTACCCGCGTGCCAAATTTAATCCAAAAACGTTTACAAAAATTCAAAATTCAAAAGTCATTTATTCAAACTAGGCTGAGAATCGGCACTTTTCGAACGTCAAAATTACATAAGACAGTCCCCCAAAAACGCCCACCCTTCACCACTTCCTAGTGCTTTAGCTGGGAAGAAGAAGTGGCGCAACAAACTCCCCAGCAGCACAGCTGTCTGTTCAGTTAGAAAAAAATGAATCTATATAATAGTATGCAAAATGATATTTACATTACGCAACACAAAACATAATTTAAATTATAAAATTAATAGCCATATGACAGCTAGCACACGCCAATATACCAACCAAAAATATCGAGAACTACATATACTCAAGCAGAAATAAAAATAACTTAACGAAAACAATATCTAAATAAAAGCCTCCAGGCATAAAGGGCGTGCCCGCTTACAAATAGCTGTAACTAGAAGTTATAATTGATAAACTAGGACCATCGAGGTAAATTAAAAAAATATCGAGGTCGCTAGCTAACCACATATTGCAATACAACTCATAAAAAAAAAACATTGTAATGAGTAGATTATGCCAACAATAAATTAAAATAAAATAAATTGACTTATAAAGTAAAATTATAAACATTTATATAAACTCATATACATCAAACAAACACATTTCGCATTTATAATATATATAGTTAGGATTAGTAGGATAGAGTTAAAGAGAACAAGATAATAAGCCTAAAGCTAATTATAATTCCCAAATCTAAATAATGACCTACATATATATTATTTCTAATACAAGTTTTACTTCAAAACATATTTTATTGCTTGAAATACCCATCGATTGCTAATTAGCGTCACTTATCATCAAAAACCCGTGTCTGGCCGCTCGTAAACGATAAGCCCGTAAATTCATCATTTTACGCGATTCTCCGTTCCAATATAAGTGAAAACGAACCGTTTTACGCACCATTCGTTATATAAATAACTAGCTCGGTGTCTCTATCCCAATTTTACCGTATGCGTAATGCAAAACTCTTAGAAACTTTAACTTAGAAACTAAAGCATGTAGTCTACTTCCGCTTTATTATGAGTAAAGACGATTAACCATTGAGAAAAATAAATAAAAAGTAAATGACCTTCCCCCATTATGAGACCATTACCTCCCACAGATGTCGCTAAACAGATAACAATAAAAATATTTCTAGCAACGCGTTATCCAACTATCTTTCAAACAAAAAACATATCGCGAACAAAAGTGGTTTGAAAATCAACACGATACAAAGCAAAGCGAGTAGTAACGACCTATATACAAATACCGTAAGTCCATTTAAGGCGATCCGTTGGTATCTTTCCTTGTATTATCCATTGATTGTTTTATATCCAAGGTTAAGTTTTGGTTCAATATGAAAACCGCAATGTATTTGATGCAGATGGGAGGTGACATTTTGATTTCGCATGCGCTACGGTCGTCTCGAGGGCATACGGTATCTGCGTAGCAAAACGACATAAGTTCGGAGACTATTTCATTCAAATATCGACTGTACCTCGCACTCTTAAGCCCTAAAAAGGCATAAACCCCCTCAGAATATAAGTCTTTTTTGAAAAGAAAAGGCAGCACGTTCGACGCCGATCGGTCGCATTCGGGTGCCGTCGCCGCGCACGTGCACACGGCGGGAATGGGACACCATTAATGTAGGGCTGCCCCGCTATCTCCGATATCGCAGCAATGTTTTTATTTGTCGCACTCCTAAAGAATAAGTTTTCAGCTACTATTTACATATGAATATAATTGAAAATGTGTCCTGTAGACTTATTTAGGAAGTTCATCGATTGTCAGGAACTTTACTACGGTATTTAAATCTTTTTAGTCAAGCTCCTGAGAATCAATCAACTTAGTTACCAAAAGCAACAATCTTTTCCTGAATCATTTTTATGCTAAGCGTATTCTTTCCGTGCAATATTTTATCCATGTTTGCATTATGAAGCAAAGTGTTGTTATAATGCAGACCGAGTAACCCTAGTAAATAATGCCAAAGAAATGTGTGGCACAACCATAAAACGCCTGTGCCAGAGTTTTTGTAACCGACTAAATCGACTGAATCCATCCATATGTTCGGCGACGCGTAGTTTACTCGTTCCAAGTTTAAAAGTTCATTAGCGTTCAATATCCAATGTCGGCCAATATAATTTAAATACACTCAATTTTCCGGCCAATCCGCGTTTACATTTACATTATTGTTTGATTACTTTTAAGACAATGTTTGTCCAACCTTTGTTCCAACATTATCTGATGAACACAAGGAGATTTAGTACATTCGGGCCAACAGTTGTGGTTTGGTGATGATTTCATTTGTTATTTTGTGAAAGGCGCTCTGTGCGTTATTATATTCGTACAACCTTGGTTGTTTGTGGGTAGCCACTTCATTCAAGACGTCGAGAATCTTTCTTTTAAATAGATAAACAAACTATTTTGTGGAGCGAAGTTTGTGTTTTCTTTTGTTTCCAGTTTTATTATTTGCGATACGATGCGCCCACGACGCTTCTACAGGAATACGGAAATGTTGGTCTTGCTCTAGTTGCTAAGAATAAGTTCTGCTATAATTGAGGGTCATTTTGTCGTGAATGAGGCTGAATCGACTTCTGGGTCAAGGCTTCAGAAGGGAGAAGGTCGTGTTCAGAGTAGAGTTTTTAGGGTTTCGTACTCGAAGAGTGCCAAACGGAACCCTATTTCTAAGCCTCCGCAGTCCGTCCGTCTGTCTGTCAGCGGGTTGTATCTCATGAACCGTAATAGGTAGGTGCATAGTTGAAATTTCCACAGCTTGTGTATTCAAAGTCAAAGTCAAATCATTTATTTCAAATAGGAAGGCACTTTTGAAAGTCAAAAATTTACAAAAAAAAATAATTGATTCTAGTCGCCCCTTCCAAAAGGTAGTTTTCGCATGGAGAAGAATGGGCAAGAGACTCCACCGTTACTCTTTTAAAATTCTATCTATTGCCGCTATATCAACACGTAATAAAAATTAAATAAAGTTAATAATTAAAAGGGGTTCCATACAAGAAACGTGTTTTTTGCTGGATCTTAAAACGGTACGGAACCCTTTGTGTGCGAGTCCAACTCCCACTTGACCGGTTTTCAATTTTATCGTCTTAAATATTGCACAGGAAGATAAAGAACTTGACAATTTAACTACTTAGTTTAAAACAGTAGTTAATCTTTAATGAACACGATATTGCCAATAATAGAGTTAATACCAAAGCGCCATAGATTGTTTGAGAGCTAATAAAATTAACGTAGATATAATCCGCCATTCATTTGGTTCCGGAGAGATTATTGATCAAAAGATTATAGAAGTGAGCATAGACATTGAGTTGACAACTGTCCCCAGCTTTATGGCAATGACTGAAACCGTAGAATAATTAAACGGACAATTAAAGCAGCATAGACAAAAGACTTTAATTATGTCCAATTTAGATATAAACTACCTAGTATATTACAACATAGTAGGCATCCTAGTTATGATAATGAATGCCAGTCTATGTAAGTACAGGCAAAAATTATAATTAACTTTTTGAATAACTAAAACACTTAAGAAACATGTTTTTGAAAAATATTATAATGTGAAAATTAATGTTTTTAAAATAATGCAGTACATCAGTGAATTTTTGTATCTGATCATTTGAAAAATTGTAATTATTATCAAAGTTCTGAGTTTATTCAAATCCTTTGTCTCCCAAGACGAGACACTATGACTAATGGCAACGATTATAATATTATAATCATTTCGCACTAAACAGATAAGTGGTATTGTCGGTACGCGTAAAAACCAACTCACGAAAATCTTTCCACTGCTTGTTATTCTGTGGTTTCGTATAACTTTATGAATATAATTCTTCTATACGTCTGTATGTAACTGAACTCCTCCTAAACGGCGGGACCGATTCTGATGAATTTATTTGTCAAACACATACAAATAAATTCATCAGAATCGGTCCCTGGAAGGTAGAGGTTAGGTTAGGTTTAGATTCAGAATTGGACCCAGTAGGTGGCGCTGCGATCCTGTTCTAGGGTAGGACAACGTCTGACCGGTCAGCTAGTTTTTTATAAAATATCGTGAAGATGGACATCAACTTAAAAACATAAATTTTCATATTAATTATGAAATGCAATACATGGACATACAATTAACGCCCTTAATAAAAAGAGAATAATGCGTATACGCGCTTATTGAAGTCTTTCCTACTACAGTTCGTGTGAAGATCGTTAAAAAAGAAGTAGTATAATTGAATATTATACTACTTCTTTTTAAAATAATACAACAGTGAATTTTTGTATCTGATCATTTGCAAAATTGTAGTTATTATTAAAGTTCTGACTTTATTCAAATCTGTTACTAGTTAGCCATATTTTTTATTTCCAAATTAATCAAAAAATATTTGTCAGCTATTTGCGACGTTGCCCACTTTCTGTTTAAACACTCTTAATTTCAAAACAAAATCCCTTATTTTGTTTTTGGAATTGTTATAGAAGTTATATAGATAGATCATATAATTCTGCGGAAAAATTATAAGGAGGAGGTTTCTGGGATCTCACTTAGGAGGTTCTAAATAACAAGATAGCAACGTACCATCGAAGAAATTCATATGTATGCACCGTAAGGACTATTTCTGCTTGCAGCGCTCAGCCGCTATAGAACCGAGGCGGTAACAGATGTGGTCATCGTGTTCATAGGATTTTGTTTTCAAACTGCTTAAATATGAACTTCTTCGATATTACCTACCGGGAAGAGTTCTACCTCTACTGTAAGGTTTGAAACGGTAGGGGAGGTTATTGCCCTGTACACGTTTACAGTATCACACTTACCTGTAAGAATTCCACTTATATTATAATCTACATAATATTTATTCCTAATTAGTTACCTATTTGTTTTGCAAAGAAAAATAAGTGTAATTTCAACCCTTTGTTTCCACCAAAAACATTTGCTTAAGAACCTGTAATCAATTTAATCGTATCATATTGTTTAGTTACATGGTCTACTTAAATTATATTTGGAGTAAAAGATACATTTGTTCAGTTCAGATATTATTTATTTAGGCGGCAGCGTCCGTGAAGCCGACTTTACGGATTGACTGTGTTCACACTGTGAAGGGATGCTTAAACATTTAGGATTCCCGTGTGTTCTGCATCTTATAATGAGTTTATATCACAATCAATTATTTAAGGACTAAATAAACTACTAGAATATAATGAAACTTATGTTTTTATGTGGCAAAAGCCGAAGGAAAATCGATATTAGAATTGTAGCTCGTAGCATTCTGTACTTAGTTTCGTTTCCTGCTTATCCATATAGGAAAAAAAGCGTGAAGATGTCTAAGTTCACGTTAGTACACTATAAACACGTAAATAAAAAGGAATCAACCATTTTGTACCGTAACTTCATGAATTATTTTAGTTCGTCTCGCCGCACATAGATGGCGTTAGTCACTATATTATTCTGTCACGGTGTGTTTGTATGCATAGCGGCTACGGGTATTGCTTCCCTGTTTGGCAGTACCCTATGTCGAGCAACGGACTGGGACAGGCAAACTAAACTATTATTGTTAGCTGGTTTATATGGAAATATATTACAGGTATTTGAGGCTTTATTTCTAAGTCAAATATTTAAATGTGGACTATAAGAAAGGGTGATTAGTTCAATGACATTTTCAATGTCTAGGTCAATAGAACTGACCTTGGTATTTGGCTAAATCGTGAAATCGTTTAGTTTTAATGACATTTTATACTACCTTGTATTGAAAATGTCTATCAATTTATCGATCTAGTCTGGTCCCACTACGGGGCAAAGGTCTACCCCTCCCTTTTCTATCCTCTACTAGGCCACTACTTTCGGCTATTAGATGACGTTTTGAAACGTTTTCTTCTTTGAAATTCATGAAAGTGGAGACGATTACTTAACCGTCAGTACAAAATCGGTCAATCACTACAAAAACATGCCCAACTTAGTTATGATCCAATGTTGGTTCTAAAATCTCTAGTTGCACATAAGAAATCTATTGTACTGTAGTAGCACTCGATCATTGCATTGTATCGGCGTCATCGGAGCGGCCGTCAATTTGGCTCGGGAGCCGTCAAAGCGTTCTCGTCGGCCCTTCTACGAAAACAATATTTAGGTGAGCTTCGGAGAGCGGGGTGGGGGGGGGGGGAAGATGGGTGGGACGAGAAATAGGAAAGTATAGAAGGTTTACTTGTAAACTGCGTTTTATAGGTAAAAATTACGGTAGAAAAAAAGAAGACACATGTATAACTTCAACTTGAATGATGTAACCAATATTATGTAACCATTTTATTTTATTTAAAAGAGTGTCCGTGGAGTTTCTTGCCCGTTCTTCTCCATAGGTACCTACTACGTTTTGGAATGGGCGACTAGCTTCATATTTCTGACTGACCGACCCCTTGACAATTCAAAAGTGCCTGTAATTGGTTTATTTGAAATAAATGTTTTGAGTTTGAGAAGATTTATTTGGTTTCTCAACTATTTTCTTTTAGCTATTTAAGTTAAAACTATTTTCTTGATCGATTACTTTTAATACGGCTACTTACACAATTTTAAGGTAATTTAGTGTTTTTATAAAGGTCAAGTAAAAAAAAAAACGATTAAAAACATGTCGTGTCTTTTATTGGACTGCAGTGACCTTCCAAAATAAAACTAAAGGTGTCAGTGCTATGAATATGATGTCATAAGTTCATAACTGGCTTAATTATAGAGTACGGTAAGTAAAATCGATTTTTTTGGAGTCTATGAGAACGGTTAAGGACTGTTACAATTCTTTATGATTCAAAGTCAAAGTCAAAGTCAAATCATTTATTTCAAATAGAGGGCCTATTTGAAATAAATGATTTGACTTTGACTCAAATAGGCCCGTATAAGGCACTTTTGAACGTCAAAAATTTACAAAAAAATTGAATTGATTCTAGTCGCCCCTTCCAAAAGGTAGTTTTCGCATGGAGAAGAATGGGCAAGAAACTCCACCTCTCTTTTAAAATGTTTTACAATATTTTCTTTAAGTACATTTTTTATATTTATATGTGAGGACGATGCACCTAGAATAAAATTATTATACCACAATAGGTAAAAACAATTAAGAATTAAAAATGAAGCAACAGATAAACTAATTATGTGATATATACATGGTGCTCACATATTTACAAACATTGTAAAAGTAGTCGATTTTCCTAAAATTTTACAATTAATAAGTCAGTGTGCGAGGAATTCATTCATATTAGAGGATTTTTTTTATTATATGCTCACAGAATGTAAAATCAATGTCATATAATAAAAAATAAAAATATAATATACAATTAAATTTGCAACCAGTTTGATTTTGTCTTGATTCTAAATTATCCTATGGAGCAGGACCAGCATGTTTCCAAGCATTCTTATCTTGGATTCTCTTTATGAGCTTTTTATATCTCTTATCTTATACAGTAAACCTTCTGATTCTTCTGTATCACGACAAGCGAGATGACGCCGCGTTGACGGCGAGCCGTAAGCACACACATGCGGTAACGATACGGTCCCGATAAGTGAACGTAATTTCCGTACTGATCCGATATTTATTATTTTTTACACTGTTTGTGAATGACAGAATAAATATGTTAAAATGTTACAGATTTTTGATATTAAGTGCTTTGAGACGATTTTAGTACTTGAAGTATTTTTGTTTGTGGCTTACGCTAAGATTTTATACCGCTTGCCATAGTCGTTTACTAGTGGAATAGTGTTAGTACTAAGCCCTCGCCTCTATATTCGGAGTTCGTCTAGACTGGGCGTACGTCGAACCAAGCATAGCACAAACGCCGCGACTACGCCGCATTTTCCCACCGTTGTTAACTGAGTTCTGTTTACATAAGTAATACTTAGTACTTTTTAGTTAATTAAAAGGTTACTTGGTTATTAAGCCGACCCCAACATATTTGGGAAAAGGCTTGGCAGATTAATTGAGTGATTGCATTGTAGTTATTGAAACGATAAAGCGATCATGCGGCTACGCGACTGCTACGCGCTGCTACGTGCGGCTACGCGACGCCTCATCGCTGCTACGCGCGTCTACGCCATGGCCCGGCACTACAGCTGCGCTGCGCGCGCTGCTACGCACGGCTACGCGATAACGCGAGCCTACGCGCGGTAAGGCGCGGCTACGCGACGTCTTCGCTGCTACGTGGCGGCCAACAATGAAACAACAACGCCCAGTACAGAAACTTTAAAACTTTTATTACTAGAGCTTTACAGCATGGTCCTAAAATAAAAATGTTTTATTGTCGCCAGTTAATACAGTCATCTTATCTTAAAGATTATTGTGTTGTTTAGGACTAACCACTGCTTTTCTCTTATGTTTAAAGCCGATTCAATTTGATCCTGTGACTAAATGCAATCGACCACCAATCACCACTAACGACTTGCCACCTAGTTTACTGATCCTAATGCCTGAATGTCTCCCTTCAGGCATTAAATATAACTAGCAATATATTTGACACTGTTTAACCAAATAGCTGAAGCTATAAGGCTATACTAGAAACAAAAGGCTATCGTGTTAATCAAAGTAGTTATTAAGTGAACACATCAATAGGTTACCTATTGAAAATCCACCAACGGGGATCTTTGTGCGGAGGCAGTGATCCGTACTTATCTATAAATTGAAAACGTTGAACTGTAAAAGCCGCCAGGTACTTTAAGCAATATTGTATGTAATAATTTACTCCTGCTTAAATGCTATGAGTTTAAAACATATTATTATTATTTGGATAAAATAAAAAAGTTACTGATTTAAAAATTTTACACTGATCAAAACCGACTGTGTTCAAGCCTCTGTAATAAGTGAGCCAAACCAATAAACGTTTTGAAATGCCTTAACTTTTTAACTTAATATCATCATCTGCCTAGCCTTTTCCCAACTATGTTAGGGTCGGCTTCCAGTCTAACCGTATGCAGCTGAATACCAGTATTTTACATGGAGTGACTGCCTGTCTGACCTCCACAACGCAGTCACAGGGTAATACGATACCCCTTGGTGAGACTGGTTGTCAGACTTTAGGGTTTTTGACGACCCGGTACGACAGTAAAAGATCCAAGAATGACAGCCTGAACCAAAGGATTAACGTGCTTTCCGAGGCAAGGATCAAATCTTGTGATCTCGGTATGTAAAGATCCACACACTGACCAAGCGCAGCTTAACCTGATCGATCGACCCGTGCGGGTGTTAATACTTAGCCAAGGGCCCCTACTTTTAACTTAGTATTCAAATATTTAAGTTCAATAGGTTGAGCCATGACTCATGAGTTATAGTTTCTATATTGGTAATAATTATGTATTATGTATTTTTAGTTTTAGCTTTATGTTCTCTTTATCTTTTTGTGGGCAGTGGTGTGTTGTTCACTGTTCTGTTTTTATAAGTGAAGACTTGTAATTGACTGACTGTTACACTTACTATTGTTACTCTGTTTTGTTAAGCTGTAAGTCTGCCAAACAAAAAATTTGGCAGTCATGGAGACTGCCGACAAAAGTGAAAACTTAAAACTGGTATACATGATATAAACAATATTCATCATCTTAATCAGCATCATCATCATGCTGTTGCCCTGTATTCCCATAAAAAGAAACAATACTATTAAAAAACTTAAGTGCTCGGGGACACGTCGCCGTCGCCGCGTCGTCGCCGCGCCGCCACCGCGCCGCCGCCGCTCCATCGCCGCGCCGTCTTCGCTTGATTTTGCTATATCACTTATAAAGCGCGTGCATTTTTGCAAGCGGCCGGTGATGGAATAAAAAAAAACAGTTTAAACAATACTAGTTGTTTTGAAAACTAGTCATTTTTTCGTATTCTATTCGGTGATTCTATTGAAGTATAACAGTTATTTGCGTATCGAAAATATAGATGATTACATATGCCCCGCAGCCCCTTGGTGGTCACCGCAGCTCCTCGACGCAGCGCCGCCCTCGCCCCATCCCGCTGCCAGTGTCTGCAGCCCTGGCGAAACCCTTACTAAGGAATTTGTTTGCAGCCCCTGGCGCGCTACTAGTATCAAGCCCATGCCGGAAAAGGCACCGAATAGGGCTGATAATGATGACGGTTTCGTGACGGTGCAAAGGAGGAAGCGCCGATCGCGAAAGAATAAGAACCGCTACGGTAAAGCTCCTACGGAGTCCGAAGTGATTCTGCATGCCGCAAAGCCGAACACACCGGTGTACATCTCCCGCCTGCATTACACCATTAAGGCGGAGGACATCGTGGAGTACGTGCGCCAAAAGACTAGGTACATGCCGAGGGTGCAGTTACTAGAATGGCACCGGAACGTCAACTTCAAGGCGTTCGTGGTGCGTGTACCGAACTGTTATCTGCCCCTTGTCATGGAAGAAGATTTTTGGCCCCAGGACGTGTTGTTGCGCCGCTTCCGCGGACATGTTCCACAGGACAGCAAAAAGTCAAGCTAGTGCAAAGTGAAGTGCTACTAACATAGTCTCAAGCCTTATTTTATTAACACAAGTATTGTTTATATTAAAATATGTATGTGTAGGGTAAGGTATTTTTCTTTGGGCCTGTGTCGCCTGAAATAAATGGTATTATTATTATTATTATAAGTAATACGTTACATATTTTTACAAGCTTTCAATTTTTGGAACGAATAAGTTTTTGTAGCTACATATGCAGTTACATCATTCACGTAATACTAACACAAATAAACTTCCCTTCATACTTTATTCAGGCTTAGGACGGTTATTTTGTAAGTAGTTTCATTTTCGATGGAGTATCGAAATAGTAACTACTTAAAAAATAACGTGTTTACAGTTTGACTCGAAACTAGCTATTCGGCTACATGCCCCGTAGCCAGTTATTGTAACTAGTGACGTGAAATAACGCCCATACTTTAGCGGTGGCGATGGCGGCGCGGCGACGGCGTCGTGTCGCTGAGCACTTAAACTGGTATTAGCGCCATCTATATTCTAAAGCCCAGCATTACGCGAATCCATAAGTTTACCCCCTACCAAAAAAATCGCTCAACGCGCCTAAAGAAAATACAAAAAAAAAACATTAAAAGGTTCCATAAGTCCAAATCAAAATAGAAAATGCACGGTACAAAATCCAAACGATCAGTATATTTTCTGCACTTACCTTTCCCGTTTATAATGCATTTTGCCCCTAGTAATTCACTGAAAAGCGCAAGATAACGAAGTTTTCCCTAAATTTTCAGCTTCACAGTAGTGTTAACTCCTTGAAGATTTTCAGCTAAGTTTTTGAATTGCTTGAGTAAAACTCGTCATTAGGAAACGCCAAATACCCGCCTTTAACGCTCGCTGATTTCATTCAGATTTAGCTGCTATTAGAGAAGCAGACGTTTATATAAAACATTTGTACTAAGTCCTTTATTAAGATTTAGATTAAAAGTAGCGACCCACACCTGCTTCGAACGGTTTTTACAACTTGAAGATTTCTTTATTATGTGTAAGTTAATGTAAAGTAAACATAAAAATCCGGAATAAATTCCCTAAATGCTGGTGAAAATCGCATCAAAATCCATTGTGTAGCTTAGAAGAACAATGCGGTGACACAGACACACGAAAAGCGACTTTAATGTAAAGCGGGGTTGTCAAGAGGCGATTTTAGTTGATCAACTTTTAATTGATCAACAAAAATCGATACGAATTGCGTTCTCACGCTCGCACCGATAATCGGACTGACGGAACGGGCAGTTGCTTCAAAATGGCGTCAAACAATGTCGTGCGAACATGTATCCGCGAAATTAGAAATATTTTAATTGACGAACTGGGACTTATTTTGCGAAAGTCATTTTGGCCGCATGCACTCACTTTTGACAGCAAACAATACTGCCACCACAGATAAAAATCGTTTTTAAGTTAAACAGATCGCACACCAAAAGTTGAGAGATAATCGACTTTTTGTGGTTCAATAAAAGTTGATCAACTTTTATTGAAAACATGTTCTCATTAGCGATTGTCATTCAATTCGTGAACCGATTTAAGTTGATCAACTAAAATCGCCTCGTGAGAACCCCGCTTAATAGAAGATTTGTACTAAGTACTAAGGTGTAGTTTAGATTTAGATTTAAACTAGCTTAACTAAATTATCCCACGGAAACGTACTTCTGTACAGCTCCCAAGTCGGCTGATTCTTTTATCCGAAATCCGAGATTTTGGATAATTTCGATTTACACAGAACCTTTAATGAAATATACACCTAAACCTTATTCATGAATCACTCCGTCTATTGGTGAAAACCGTATGACAATCCGTTCAGTAGTTTTTGAGTTTATCGCGTTCAGACAGTCAGACGCGGTGGGGGTAGGTGTACTTATAGGCCACTCACATTTCGCCAGTTATGTTTAAGTCCCATGAAATAGGGAGCGAGCCTATTCAGTTGAAATAATAACATACTTTTTTACAAAAATCCCACCACATTTCGTAACCGATTATCAATAATTACTTAAGACATATGCAGTAACAATTGATCGGGCCGGCCGCGGCGGCGGCGTGTGCGCATCGACCTCCGTATCCCACTGCCGAGGTGAATCAATCCGCTCAAGGTTCCGACAGTAAGAGGTCTGACCATTTTATATGCTAAACACCGACAGCCAGCGGCGATGCTCTCGGATTCTGGCTGTTTCTAAAAAAGGATTGATAAAAGCTGTTTTGTTGATTCGCAATGGAATCGCACTAATTCTGAATAAAAAAACTTTAAATTCTAAATCTATATTCTAGTTGGCAGTTACACTGTTATGTATTGTTATATAGTTATGTTATGTCTATTGTGTATGTTAAAAACATTATTAGACAAAGTAGACAGTCCCTTTATAAGGCACTGGGTACGGAGGCACGTGCCAACGTGTGTTGGGCCACGTCAGTTTTAGTTGTTTAGTTTGTAAAAGTTTACTAACATAGCTTTTGAAGTCATTGTTACTAACACTATATGGATTGTATGTACTTGTATGTGTAGTTCGAAATAAAGGATATATTATATTACTATTATTATACTTATTTGCTAACTCCTTTCCAAGTTATTAACTTGGAATGTCTAGAGACATTATAAGCATGTACAGACGCCAGCAGGTCAATCTAGGCGAAACTGTCAAATTTTCCCAATTAACTTTGAACCTTATTCTTTAGTGATAAAGTTGAAAATCTATTGAAGGAATTTGACAGATTGTAGTAGGTTGATGTGCTGGCGTCTGTACCTACATAAACTAACTCCTTTTTTTCAAGATAAAAATAAACGAATGAAAAAAAAAATGTATGTAAATCTATTTAAATTGGTGTAACTTGATTCGTGGTCTCCAATCAGGATATACAGCACGTGTTTTAAAATGTAAAATTATGTTACACACGGCTCCCATCAAGCTATACATTTCCAGTTTAAGCTGATCTCGCATTGTATAGGATTTCCGTACAGTGCGAGGTCAGCTTATACTGGAAAGGTATAGCTTGATGTGAAGCCGTGTGTACCTACAACTTAAAAAAAACGGATCAATCTAATTGTCTTCTTTTCACGGGTAGGTACTTACATTCCTCAAATGTCAGAAGAAACCGGGTCTTTTGAAAAGCTTACTAAGGGACAAGGGTCCAACAGGCAGCCCTTTCAAGAATTTTAATTTAAAACGAATTGGGAAATCACAAAATGATTATTGAGTTACATCATTATTTGAGATCGTTCATTAATTACGTGATGTTTTTAGCAACTTTTTACCCCCCCCCCCCCTCTCCCGTGGCGATGTTTTAGACGAACCTCCCCCACCACGTCATCATCACGTGTATTTTTTTGATATAGTGTCTTAAACATTTTCAGAATATTAATCTAATTAAATTCAGGAAAATTAAGCACCGTGAACGTGACAAATAAATACACGTGATATCTCACTAACCCCCCCTCCCACTTAGATATATCGTGATTTTTCCGAACCCCCTTCCCCCCCTTTCGAGCCACACGTGGTTAATGGACAAACCCTTTGAATTAAATAGTGTAAATAAAGGCAATTTGTTATACTGTAAACGGCCTACAGCTTAGCCTTGGTAGGTTAGATTCATTCATGCGTTCTAACTGTGATGAAATAAAAATAGAAACAATCGAAATCATTCACACTATTGTGTACACTTGGTACTGTTTACTGTGCGTTCATTATAACTTGACCCGTAACGAGACTGGTAGCACTGAATTTTGCAGTCTTAGTTTCAATACTAATAGAGTTCAAAATGGCGACTGGCAGAAGAGCCCACTCACATGACTGCAAAATTCAGTGCTACCAATCGCGTGACGGGTCATGTTATAAATGAACGCACTGTAGCTTAGCTACCGATCGAAAAGTTCGCATAACATTTACATCGGTGCGGTGCGAGTCTCAATGATTCTATAAAAGTAGTTATCAATGTTGATAAAACAGCAACCAAATTCGGTAACACACTTTCTATCAGAATCTGAAAGATTTTGAACGAATTTGAAAATCCATTGCTTCATGTTAAAAAAAATCATCTTTTCTATAACGTAAATTATACGCAACGAATACTGTTATTTGTCAAAAATAAAAGTTAAAAAAATTAAAACCCAACTACGATTAAAAAGTCAACTAAAAAGAGTATAAGCGACATCTCAGACATACAAGTTAAAAATCTGGAGCCACACGTGTTAGCCATATTAGATCAGATTAAACGTGACGTCACGTTAAATCCAAAAAAAAACCGCCTATGACCAGCGGACGACCAAGACGCTTCCAACGATACCCCATTTCTCGAGTTACGATGAGTAGTTTAGAAGTGAAGAAAGAACAGATGAACATACATACCCACATACATACATACCGGTCAAAATCATAACCCTCCTTTTTGCTTCGCCATAGTCGGATAAAAATAATGGCATCGGGAATGCGAGCACGAGCGTGTTTTTCGCAGTTACCCCGCAGGTCTTGAAATAGGTATAATAAATGTGCATCCCCTTTGTTATCGGAAACATTAAATTACTTACATAAACATAATATAACATGACGCTTGTAATCCCCGAAAGGTTAGGCAGAGGTATACCTATAGTACACCCACATTTCGCCAGTTATGTTTAAGTCCCATGTAGTAGGGGGCGAGCCTATCGGGCACAAATCCAGACTCCGGGCTGCTACTAAAAAAATCCTACTGGAAAAACTTAATAACACTAACACTAACGGGAATCGAACCCAGGACCTCATACTCGTTCACTGACACCATAATATGTGAATCCCACCGAGTTTATAACTGGCTTTTTCCAAGTTGAATCTCATACAGCCACATTTTTAATTGTCCACGCTACCAACAAAAATAACTTAAAATAATGAACAGTACAAGTCAAGGAATTCAGCAGATTTATTAATTTTCTATGTCGGTATAATCTCGGCAGTCTGCTAGCTATCTGTTCCACAGGCCTGCTGCACAAAGGAGTATGAAAGGTCTCACAGTTCAACTTATAGTGGTTGGATTGATCCGTGTGTCTGCGGTGTAGTTACATGATTACATGCGTGTACGGCGATTTTATACGGCTATTATCAGATTGTTGGTGTTAGGAATATTTTAGATTGTAAGAATTGGTATGACTATGAATAAGACTAGTATCTGCCTAACCTTTTCCCTACTCTTTTGGGATCGGCTTCCAGACTAACCGGGCGCAGATAAATACCAGAATTTTACATGAAGCGATTGCCTATCTGACCTCAACAACCCAGTTAGTGGGTTAAGTAAGACTACAATTATAATCCTAATAATAATCATACCCCATGGTAAGAATTGTAGTCAGACTTTTTGGGCTTCTGACTGCCCGTAACGACTGTCAAAGATGTACGAATGACAGCTGGCAACGTGCTTTCCGAGACACGGATGCGTCTTGATATGTAATGGTAAGTGTAGCTTAACCTTCGATAGACCCGTACGGCTGTTATCATTTAAGCACGAGCACGATAATTTAATAATATAAAATAATTTAATAACTCGCCGACAATGAAACCATTAACCCTCATTTAGTTTAGTCAAAATTAAGATTGTAAATGCAATCAGTGAGGATCAATTAAGCCAATTAACAATAATGTGTAAATATTTATTACGGCTTACTAAAGAAAAGTTCTTACAAATACTTACAACAACATTATACAACATTCTCTTCATTCAAAAGATATTGTTCAATTATCTGCAATAACCTTTGGAATTCCTGATCAATTCAGAAGAACTGTAGAAACAAAAAAGTAATGTATTTAAGATCCGGAAAGGCCGACAGGAACACCCAGGAATGACAGCGAGGCCTGCGGTTAGCTCGAATCAATCAGTCATACATTGTGCTTCCGGAAACTCGATGAAGAATTCCTGATGAGTTTCCGGGTGCATACACTCAGGTTCACGTACTCTTTAACACGTTCAGTGCCGGGAGCCCTCCTGGAGGGTTCACTTAGTCGCATATGGGATGTCCAGAGCCCTCGCGGAAGGCTCATTTTGAATGTAGGTTTTTCACGATTATTCTGAATTCCCTAAATTCAGAATAATCGTGAAAACAAAATCTGATGTATATTTTAATAAGATTTATTAGTATATGCGTTGGCGTTGGTTATAAAATTCAAGCGTTTTTTTTATATTTTTTTGTTCACGGTATAAATATTCACAAAAAAATTTAAAGGTTGGAAACTACGTATAGTGACAAGATCCCCAGGAAACACAATTTTACTTTGTTTTACAGTGTTTTATAATACGGTTTTAAACCTAATGTTGACGTTTTTGACGTTCGAAAAGTGCTGATTCTCAGCCTAGTTTGAATAAATGACTTTTGAATTTTGAATTTTTGTTGACCGTCCGCAATGGTTAACTTTAGCGCAAAAGTAATGCCGGCAACCCACCCGGAGGGTTCACTTCCAATATGTATGGCGGCATGACGTATGAGTTCTATGAAATTTGGGTGGAGTCGAAAGTGTTAACTTATTTATGACTGTGTATCTTTTATTCTCAGTTATCTGTCTTCTTCTGTTTATTGAATAATTTCCGCTTCGCAAGCGCTATTACTGAGGAAGAGATCCTGGGTTGGATTCCCAGGTCAGGCAAAGTGTTATTGAGTTTTTCTATTAAGAATTTCTCAGTAACAACCCGTAGTCTGGATTTGTGCCCGGTTGATGGTGTGGCGGCATCTACATCAAACATCAAAAGACCTGACGTTACACAAAATCCTGACGTCACACAAATCCTGCATCGCGCAATTAGAGTTTACCGCGCGAACGACATAATATAAGACTATCCGACATCAATCGTTGGGCACCCCGACTCTTGCTCGATGATGCGCCAGCCCGCGTCGATGCTGAGCCTGCAGCTTTAAACTCCCTGACTAATAATAATAATATATCTTTGATCCAGCCTGTCCTATCTTGCTGTCCTCCCCCCAGCGACGCCCTAAGCCGAGGTTCATACCCCACAGGGGGTGCCCTTAGCCAGCACTCGCCTAGCTTATAATTAGAATAGTTTTTGCCCCTGGCTGGAGGCTTTGAGTGTAGAAGCTTAAGGCAGCCTCAGGAAAGTCTAGTCGACCCTCTTCTGAAGTCAACTGCGAGATGACTTCAGAAGCCAGACACGACCCAGTCTGGTCGGAGGATCCTCCTTTTTCCTTAGAGGATGAGTGAACTTTACACCCTATTCCTCATACCTCTAAAATGGCAATAGGCTCGCCCCCTATTACATAGGACTTAAACATAACTGGCGAAATGTGGGTGTACCTACTATAGGTCACCTCTGCCTTACCCTTGGGGGAAAACAGGCGTGATCTTGTGTATTGTCATGTTTCACTGCATACGTAGGTATACGTAAATACAGTCGACCTCGCTTTATCACCCTAAGGTTGAATGTCACTTGCGCGTCATACAACAACAAGGTCTATTTGTCCATGTGACAGTTAGATAATTTCGACCTTAGTGAAGTTTCAATTTAGTAGGAATAATTGTTTTCAAGATCAATCAATTAGCCTAGCCTTTTCCAACTATGTTGGGGTCGGCTTCCAGTCTAACCAGTTACAGCTGAATACCAGTATTTTACACGGAGCGACTGCTTATCTGACCTCCACAGCTCAGTAACGGGTAATAAGACTGGTTGTAAGACTTTCGGGCTTCTGACGACCCGTAACGACTGTCGAAGATCTACAAATGACCCGAGACCAACGTCTTAACGTCCGAGGCACGGAGCAGTCTCGGTATGTTAAGATGGTCACCCATCCACGGACCAACCCCGACAAGTGTAGCTTAACCTGATGAACCGACCCGTGCGGCTGTTATCATTTAGCGTTCGAGCTGCTCAATAATTGTTTTCAAGAGTGGTAAAGTAATTACGAAATCGACTTTAGCTCGAACAACCTATCCATATATAAATTTGAAAGCTGGCAATGGTAACATCATCTATAGGAAATATCAGACAGATTACACAGTATGAAGACGGAGGCAAGGAGCTGTGATGATAAGTGGAGTGAGGCCGTGACCGGGTGGCGTCCAAGGACAGGAAGACGAAGTGTGGATCGTCCGGCGCCGGCGGCGAGGTGGGCTGGCGACATTGGTGACATCGCGGGTAGAACCTGGATGAGGCTGGCACAGGATTGTGGGGATTGGCACAAGAAGGGCGAGGCCTCTGCCCATTCTCCGTCTTCATTCATCATCACCCAACTTTACCCACTGTTGGGCGAGGCCTCTGCCCAACAGTGGGTAAAGTTGGGTGATGATGAATGAAGACGGACGGGCCCTGAGGCGCTGAGTGTGTAGGTTGCCGGCCACCCCAATGGGATACGGGTTACCGTATCACCCAGATATCTGAAACATTCACCGTCACGGTACACATGTATGAGGGTGCTTAATTGAAGACTCTATCAGAACCCAAAAACATCAATCACTATGTTATTTTGCGCATATAAAATGTTATTATAAATAATATAGCCTAACATATGTTGGTGACCCCTGAAAGGTTATACAGAGGTGTAACAAGTGAACGCCCACAGTTTGCGCCCACGTTATTAGAGCCCCTATATTAGTGGAAGTAGAATTCACTACTTATCGAGTACAGTTCTGGTTAATAGATGATCTTGATCATTTACAAATTATAGGTTAATTTTTATATTGTTTTTACCTACCTGAAAATTGGAACTGAAAAAATGTGGTCAAATCATCGTGTATTGTGGCGCTCGGAAAATTAAAAGCTGCCACACTTGGATGAAATGTACCTACACTTCTGCTACTTCTTTGAGGAATATAAGCGTTATGATGTTCAAATGCTCTGCATCCGAGTCCAAAATTTTGTGAAGACCAGGACATCCCCAATCCGTATGTCACGCGTGATGATCAATATGAAGTCTCTATTACCGAAACATTGTGCGTTATTTTCGTTGATGAACCCCTTATTTCACAATCAACAATCACTGCCTGATTTGCTGAAGCGAAAATCCTCATCTCGTTACTAAATAAACAAGTAACAAAATGCACGTGTATTTAATCTTTTTAATCGACTTAAACTCACCCAATAAGTAACTTTTAAACACAATACGCTCGGAGTGTTTACTTACGCGATATGTTTGACAGAACTTACCCTGAGGATCGAGCTGTGAGCGCGGTACACTCGCCTCTCACAAATGCTTTGTCACATATCAAATCGTTTTTACGAACGAGGGGAGTTATATTGTGAACGTTTGTAGAACGTTTCAGTTACGCTTTTGAGAGATATCGGTTTCTAGATGTTGGGTTTTTAAATTATTAAGGCTTTTTAGTTTTTGAGTGAAGGCTACCAGAAAACTAGGTGACAATGAGGACTCAAAAGTTGACAAACTACTTTTTTTTTTAATCAGTTAATGTATAAAAAAATTATAAATGTAGTATTTTGTGACTTAGGTTTAGCTGTTATGGATACCTATATTACATGATACATAATAAATAAAAATCTTAAATTCACAGATAATGCACAACTATAAACTGCTGTATCTATAAGCATATTTTAATTAAGCTTTTAAATGTAATGTTTCTGCATGCGATTATTTAATTTAATATGTAATGTTCAACACAATGTTATTTGTTAATGAATAAATAAATGAAATGAAATGAAATGAAAATTTCCACAATAGAGTTCCTTATATAACTAAGAAAGCATTTTCAACAATTCATCCCCTAAAGGGTTTAAATATGTTAGTGTATGTAATTAATGCTGATGGAAACTTCCATTGGGCATATTATACGGCTTAATTTATTTAATAAGTTGTTCCAATTTGCGGTACCTAACCACTAAAAATCTGTCTGTATTTCGCGCCAACGAATTGATTTTATTTTTTAGCTTACAGCACCGTTATTGGCTGTTTAAGCAATGTCCACATCACGAGCTGTATCAGCATTCTACATTTAGTTAATTTAAAGCATGATTGCAAATTCGCGTCACTGAACGAATATCAAAATTGGAGTTAACAATACGGCGAATTTAGCGGTAAGTAATGTATGGAGAAATGACTAAATTACAGTTCGTCTTTCTGTTTCTGTGACCGATGTGTAGAGAAAGTTTCTTTGAAAAATCTTTAAGGATAAAAATCCGTGTTTAAACGATAAAAATGTATTGAGTACTAAAATTGTTTTGGGATTGCCAGTTAGCAAAATAGTTTAGGAAATTCAAATATCCAACAATAACCTATTTGAATTTGCACATACAGAACAGAAAAGTTATCTTTCCATGTCTACAGTTCCATTCAACTAGAGAAAAACTTTAATTTATCAACACAGAAAAAGTTACCAATAAAGTGTATTTAAAAGGCATATATTAAATCGAACCTAAAATTACTTTTTGCGCTCGTAAAAACATTATTGAAAACTCTAATATAATGATTGCGTCTGTTTTTGTGAATCTCAAATGATAGGTACCTATTTTGGGGTCCTAAAAATACTGCGACCAAATTGGATGTAGCGCATGCCAGCGCCACACCGTGGGTCGAAACTATGATTTTAGTGAGTTAGGGACCAACTACTTTTAACTTGTTTCTTTATGTGGATGGATATAGCTCATTAATCTAATTAATAATTGTCCCGATGTTTTTTCGTTTGGGCAGAAAAATGTGTTTTGTTATTTTTTTGTATGGAACGGATCAAATTAAATTAAATTCCTGGTGATTAGCGTGTGATCCTGCTTTGAAACTTTATTTTTCTTATACCTTGTCTAGTCTACTATCATTTGATGCTATGAACATGTGTATAAAGTTGCAACTCTGCCAAATAAATGGATCGACAAAAATTAAAAAATACATAGAATAAGAAGCTTCATTTTTTTCAAGTTCTTTTAAGTTAAATTTGATATGGAATAGTGAGTAAAAGCACGTAATAATACACATAATTACTGAACAACTAACAACAATACATTTAAAAGGTAATTAGCTTAAATTTGAGGCTCTGCGCTTTATAGAGGTTCACTAACTTAAAAAGTGTCCATCATTAAAAGGTCAATAAGCTTTTAGATCAGTTAAATGTTTCCCTATTAAAAAATAATATATTTATCGGAGGCATAGAAGTGTGAGCTTCTACAGTCGGCCCACACAAAAATCTCACCTGGTATGTAGTAAGTAACCTTTTGTTCGGTAGAGTTGCCTTCAACAAGATGTGAACATTACTCACTCGGATATTATTATAACAAATATAGTTCAAAGTTCAATAAGGAGTACTAGGTTTGTACGCCTGTCATTATTATGGCTTAATAAAATTGAAAATGTTCAAGAAAAACATGTGTTTTTCTTTGTTACTAGTCGGATTGGTTTCGATTTTATTGGTACAGCTGTTTAAAAAAGGAACATGTCTTCATTGTTGTTTTTTTTTGTGGACAGTGTTTACAAAATGTTACACAATAATGTTTTAATCTTATTTGGATTCAAAAATAGTTTATATTATTACATATATCAGACTCTAAGGAAGTGGAACGGGCCTGTGAGAAGACCTAGAAACCGACACTGTTATAAGTTTTAAAATAATGATCACGTAAAAATTTAAGAATCTGGTTCTTTTTAATCAAGGATCGAACATATAGGTAACACCTCTGCCAAACCCTTCGTGGAATACAGGCTTGATGTTATGTTTGTTATAAAAAAAAGAAAATTAAAATTCCAATACCATACCGTATCGTATAGAAGTGTACATAAAAATGTGGCTTATATAATATTATGTTAGCAACACTTTAGAGTGCGTCAGTGTGAAGCCTATTTTAACTTTTTATCAAGGGTGGCTCACCTCGGACGACCGCCGTTAACCTCCGTTGAATATTTATATTAGCCGAGACCCCACTCCAAGCTCCCTTTGAGACGATCTGCTCGCTCTATATAGTAATCTGTTTATTGTTAAAAATAAAGGATAAGTTCGAAGTATATGTGGATGGCATATGAGTTATCGACGACAAATGCTTTGTGGATGAATCAGAGCTGATTGTGAGTGTTTAATTAAACGCATATGGATTTATATGAATATTTGGTAGACCTATATAGACTTGCCTAAAGCAAGTTTAGTTTATTAGTCAACGCTATGAAATGAGTTGATCTTAAATTTTTTGCATAAAAAAAAGAAAAAAAGATACAAATCCTTACTAACATAAATCTAAGATAACGGACCTTAGAAACTAAAGGTAAAATGATTCTAAAACAATAAGAAGTATACTTAAAACTATCGTCAATATCGAAAACAGACCCCAGAATGCTCGAGAAAAATAAAACTACCGTACGTAACTTACGTATTTACCTACTATTTTACACATATCCACATATATCACGCCTTTTTCAACTGGGGGTAGGCAGAAACTATAGAACGCCGCCTGCTACTCTCCTTTCATACTCCTTTATCTTCGTTGACGTACATATATCTAGATACTACTATTTTATTATTATTAACTAAAACCAGCTTCAGTTCCAGACTGTTTAAAGGTTACCACATAATTAGTATTGTGCAACACACTTCTGTTTTATTCTAAGGCTCACTCAAGACTCAAGCATTACTTAAAACTAGTTTCAACCAATCAAAAGGCTTTAAACGAGTTTTAAGTAATGCTTGATTTTTGAATGAGCTTCTGTACGGGCCTTAGTCTATTACGTGATCGAAAGCTTGCACTATTAATCATCCTATGATTTATGTAACCTGTATCAGAGTCGCTGAATCTCTTTGGAAGGTGACCCTTTCATATTGATCTACTACATAGCTATAGTCTGTACCAAAAGTTTCTGACGAAAACGTAAACATATGGATCGGCAAACGTACCTGTGGATGGCTATTTTTAGTGCCGTTTACTAATTGAGTGCTTTGATTTGAATATTTAAATACTTCCAACACAAAACTCTAATTTTAAATCACCTAAAAGTTGTTTTTTTTTTCATTTGTTAATTGTTAATTGTAACCTTAATTTTGTTCTACGATTTTTCAATTACAATTACAAACAATAATTGTTGGAAACATGTAGTGACATATAAACTTGAAATATTATAAATACACATCAAAGTGTTACTATAAGAATTTAACCAGCACCCTAATAACGTCACTTTCAATGACAATCTGAATGATTTTGAAGTAAATTGCAAATAAAAAATAAAAAATTGCAGTGCGTCATATATGTTCGAAAAATTTGTCTGGTCAACAACGTACGCAACAAATTTAATAACGCAAATGTTGAACTGTCAAAATAAAACCCATTGCTACTGTAAGTGTTACTCAATTACCTCGCTGAACAGGGTTTGTTTATACTTTCATCGAATACTTTTTGAAGAGAACATAGTTAACTTAAGTTACACTTAAGTTAAAGTGCCATCGTAATACTGCAGTGGTTTCTATCTGATTTTTATGTGCTGCCAAAATGTGAAGACTGAAATTACTCTTATTAGTTATTACTTAATGGTTTATTGACTCATTTACTCACTTACTTAAATTGGAAAAAGATTCCTAGAAAGATTAAGTTAGTGGGGCTCTTTTTCGATAGTTATTGAAAATTTATGTAGCATTTTCATTTCATATTCTTGATTTAGCAGAAACACAGTTCTGTGTATCGTTTTGAAAACACTATATTTTTTATCATCACTAAGTCTACAGGACGTAATTGCCAATGCCAAGTACCATTCATTATTAAAACCCTTTTTTCAAGGTTTTATAAGACTAGCGTGCTATTAAGACTAGCGTGCTGTTAAGATAGCGTGCTATTAAGACTAGCGTGCTATTAAGACTAGCGTGCTATTAAGACTAGCGTGCTACTAAGACTAGTGCTTTTAAGAATAGTGCTTTTGAGACAAGCGATCTTTAAAGGCTAGCGTGCTATTAAGACTAGCTTGCTATTACGACTAGAGTGCTGTTAAGACTAGCGTGCTATTAAGAAGTTACGACTTATTGTTTTAATTTCCTACTAGCCAGTCTTATACTGCAGTTACATTTCATTGGATTGGAAACCGAGCCATCCGAGTTATCTGAAGGGAATGAGATGAATGGAGACTAGAATTATTAGGTATATAGATTTGTAAAAACTTTGTTATTTTTCTAAAGATAAATATTATAAGTATTACTTATTAGTAACAAGCGACCCACCCCTGAATCGCACGGATTTTACGACTTGACAAAACACCGAGATTTCTCTATTATATGTAAATTTAATATTATTTTATATTCACCACATCTTCTGGATTAAATTCTCAAAATTCGTTGAGTAGTTTAGAAGAAGAACGGGTTCACACATACAGACACGAAAAGCGACTTTAATTTATAATATGTATAGATGTAGGTATAAGTTACATCTACCTAGGCAGATGCAAAAGTCTTGAATATTAACTTTATAGGTATTTGCGTCGCCTACTTTCAGTTTTATAGCTTAGGCCTTAGACGTTCGACGAATATTTTTATTCTGTCTTTTCCCCCCGGGCTGGGTACCCCTGCCCTTCACCAGAGGTCCTCAATATAACTGCACACCGATATTGAATGAAGTGTAAACAATTTTATACGCTTTTTGGTGGGAACAAATTATGAATGGGCCCGTATAATGAAGTTAAGATTTTGGCTGTGATAAAGTTTTATGCTCCGTTCTCGTGTTTCAGATTTATTTAATCATTTTGGTTTGTAAATAAGCAATATACAGAAATGAAATACTTCTTGTGGTATATTGGCACAAAGTTTGACAATTTTCGTTAATAATGAGTGCCGTAATAAGCTTTTCAATGCGAAGAAGCAAGACGTAACCTTAAAGGCTCCCGCAGACAGGCGCGACGCGACTGTAGTAGAACAATTTATATGAAAACTTCATGGAAATTGATTTACTAGAGTAGCTTCTGCTGTCTGCATGAGTTTTTATTCGTGTAGGTACCTCATAATTCGATTGCAGCCACTAAACCTGAAACAAAAAAATAAAGTTATCGTGAATTCGTACCGTTATGAATCAAACATGTTAATTACTACTCACAATTTAATGTGCTCCTATTAAGCTCTTTTAAACGAACACAATAGAACAACACGACAATATAATAATAGTTTTATCTTCAAAAAAGTGGACATAAGTAGTCTTATCATGTCGCACACTCGTACCTGCGAGGGTTCTGACGACAGTTATCACCGTGTGGTCACACCCTTACAAATTACACCCACCGGGTTAACGCTGCCATATTTATGGGAACAAGTTATCCCTATAACAATGACCAGGTTACGATGACCTTTGGAACTCGGAAGTCAAGGCTTAAATTCACGTGACAACGATCATGTGGTGTATATTTGATTAGAAGTAAATTTAGGTTATGTATATGCACCGAATCCTTTAACAAACTTTTTACATTATTAAAGATAGTATCAGTCGCATGATCAATCTGTGCTAAAAGTTGAATAAACTCTTCGACGACGAATGCATCGTCAAAATGTCTACTTACGCCAATATGTCATTGACAGATAAGACAGTACAAATACAACTAGATTAAATGACAAGCGGACAATTACATAACAGTCATGATTACAATAAAATTGTAATTCTAATGCTACCATAAAACACAAATGTAATGCGAATTGGAGCAAATTAACAAATGTTTGCTCCAATGTTGGCTGTGACGTATAAATACGAACTAAGAGCTACAAGCTCACGGCAGGAAAACGAAACAGAATATGATTACCAACGCGACCGTACAGCTGGTCGACGGGACTACGACAACGATACTGTACATTGACTTGGTGACACATACATTGCTGCATACAAAACTAGAGCAAACGAAACAGCCAGTAACAAACCAGCAATGTACGCCATCCAAAGATGTACACCCGTAAGTACAAAAGAGTTATAGTACAAGTCGTCAAACGCACACATTCCGTAATAAAATGACGCACACAAACAAATGCTTTCCACACAGAAAGAAGTTATTTCGACAAGGATCGTTTTACTTATCGATGACGGCCATTCATTGTCTGTCGCTTTATGACGTAGATACCACAAAAGGGTGGATAGTCAACGTATAAACAAATCTGGATAATAATCTAATTGACACACCTGCAGTAAATAAACCTTCAAACTGTCTGGCAAAAGATAATGGAATCCGGTAAAAAAATTCAAAATATTTTATTTCACATAAACCTACAAAGGCACTTATGAAACGTCAGAAGCTAGGTGCACGGTTCCAATTGGTCGTTTCCTATGGAGAAGAGCCGGCAAGAAACTCCATGGTTACTCTTTTAAAAGTAAATGGTATTAACAATGTTTTCAAATTACAGAGTTAATAGGTATGAGAGGACAGTGTAGGCCTATCAACAAGTACCAGGTACTTAGCAAGATAGAAAATGGTCGACAGATCTACAGTCTGTTAAGCCTACAACCTGGTAGCACCAGGGACCTAGATTAAGGTGGATTGATGTAGTGCAAAGGGACACAGTGAAAAGGGGAGGAAGATAGCAAAATGAATGAGTAAGACAAAGACAGCTGATCCTGATAATGATATAGAATTAACAGAAGATGCAGATAATTGCAAAACAAAAACAAAAGAAAATCACTTCTTCCATTTAGTAGATGATTCTCACGTGAGATTCCAAATATTTGAAAATAATGTTAGAGTAATCATAATAGCATTTTAATTAATATTTAATGAACTATCGTACCTATTCGGTTAAAAGTATGTCATTGAGATTAGTAGTCAAGGCGAACAGATTAGACGCTGAATTAAATGTTTATTATTTCGAGTAGTTACAATACAAGAGGTATTAAACAATACATGATTCAATGATTCACATAAGAATGGAAAAATGTCGGTAAAGAAATTTTTGATAAAGTACGCAAGCCGAATGAAACTTTACAGACAAGGAACGCTATTTAAGGGGCCGGCGGAGCATACGTAGTTCATACAAACTTAATACCAAAATAATTTATAAATCAAACATATTCTTAAGGTAGTGTGTATTTATTCCGATTGGATTACAGAACATCTAGGCTCCCAAATATATATTTTGAATGGACACTGATTTAAAGACGAGTTATGAGAAAAATAAGTTTTCTATAGAAATTTGAAATTCCTCATATCTTGTCTTTATATCAGTGTCAAAATATATATTTGTCAAAATTATTTTGGTATTACGTTTGTATGAACTACGCAAGCTCCGCAGAACCCTTAATTTTGAATCTCGATATTCCAGGTTGATGGCAATAGGCTCGCCCCCTATTACATGGGACTTAAACAATACTGGGGAAATAGGGGTGTGCTATAGGTACACCTCTGCCTAACCCTTCGGGGATTATACAAGCGTGATGTTGTGTATAGAAAGATAGGATTGTTGCGGCTAAGTTGTTTTATTGCTAATTGGTTGACATTATGAGCACCGGAGAAAATAATAGCAATATAAAGATGTCTTTCAAATAATTAATGATCACCCAATCAATGCGCTAGACAATTACATAAGTGATGTTATTTTAGATTCAACAAAGCAAAGTTGAACTCAACATTATCATAACTTGTACCAGAAAATTATGATAATGTTGGTTCATGAAAAATAAGTCACCTTGGTGGCAATGTTCTGAAATGACACTTGATCAATAAATTCATTTCAAGGGGATTTCATGAACATTAGACAGCATTATTTCTTGTATGTAATAAATACTACAATTCGAAATCTTTTTACTAACCATGCACCCAAATGCGTAACACACTTTCACAATCCGAAGGATTTTTAAGGAAATTCCTTACTTAATTATGTTTGAAAAATTTGTCTGATCTACAACGTAAATAACGTAATTAATGTTGTGAAGTGGTCAAAATGAATTGCAATTGTAAGTGAGTTACGTAATTACTCCCCCCGCTGGTGATGACGGTAATCTAACAACAGATCACTTTAGCTTTCTAGGCGAATCCGAAATTGTAAAACATTTTCCTCCTTAACCTTAACATAGAAAGCATGGCCTCACTGCAGTGAATTCAGCCCATCAATATCTCCAGACACATGGTGACAGCTGACCAGAGCTGCAGGCGACACAATACTAGGTGCATGGTACAGCTAACAGGCATACAAGAGCAATCTATTGCGTTTGCACAACGCAAATGTGAACGCAGACAGTTTATTGGGCTATACCTTGTGAAAGCTTGGTACACATTGCTTGTATTTTCTCTATTGAACTGTTACAATTTGCTTATAATGTCAACGCAATCTGGCAGAAGTGCGAAAGAGACATTCTGCGGAAGCGACATTTTGCGAAAGATACATTATGAGAAAGAAAAGAGACATTTTACGAATGAGAAGTAGGAAGAGCTCCTTTTTTGTTTTGAATGATCTTTAATTCATTTGTCTATTTTTATTTGAACTGCGGGATAATTGCGTAACACATACAATGCAATCGATGGCAATGCCTTTCATACAGTTCAGACACGTTCATTGCGTTATTTACGTTGTTGAGTAGTAGAATTTCTCAAACCTATGAAGCAATGGATTAGAAATTTCCTTAAAAACTCGCGGATTGTGATTTTTATGGTGACACGCTGGTCTTTGTTTTGCAGTGAGTCAATTACATGCTGTGATAAATTTTTAAAGTTGAAAATCTGGCATATGCAAAAAAAATGCAACCTGTCATTTTTTTTAGTCTTCGGGTGGAATATTTTTTAAAAATTCCAATCGTTTAAAATTAGAATTTTAGATAAAGTAAAGGAAGGACGGGTAACAATGCCCGTCGCAACAAAGTGCAATTTTATCAACTCACATTTACGCTTAAACGTGGATTTGAGTAATGCTTTGCGTCTAATTGCAACTCTGCCTGTAGCCCTTCGTTTGCATTGTTTTATGCCTATTTGTTGTTTGAAGCTTTTGCATTATCGTTGTTAGTGTTCAAATTATGCTTGAGCTTTATTTTCATCTGCTTTAGTGCTGTTTGTTTTGGATTAATTTCACAACGATTTTTATTACCCAAATTTTCTTTGCTTTATTAACGTAGATAACTTCTAAAATAAAACTACTGTTTTTTAGGGTTCCGTAACTCAAAAGAAAAAAACGTAACCCATATAGGATCACTCGTGTATCTTCTGTCCGTCTGTCACAGTAATGGACCGATTAAGTTGAAATTTGGTACACATATGTATTTCTGTGACCCAAACACAGACGTGTAACGTAAATAAATAATTTTTTAATATGGGGGTCACTTTTAGGGGCAATTAAGAAAATAAAAAAATAAAGTTTGGCGAACTGTACTGTGTGACATATCAAATGAAATGGCTTATTGCGAGGATCAAAAATATAATATTTTAATAATTTTAAAATAAATACTTTTAAAGATATTTGAGAAAATAGATGAAAATTGACCATTCCCCCACCCTATCTCCGAAACTACTGAGCATAACATTTTGAAAAAAATACAGAGAATAGTTCTATGCTTATAGATTACAGGAAAACTTTTAACAAGTCTATGGTCTTAAAATAAAATGGTAAATCATTCAATATTGTACGTATAAACTTATATTTGCAGTTGAAATGTATGGGGAACATGTTATTCAACTACAACGTTAAGTTTGTTCTTGGGATAAATTCATCGCAACTACGGAACCCTTTATTGTGCGTGGTCCGACACGCACTTAGCCGGTTTTTACTTACACCAAAAGCTTTATCTTTCACATTTCATGTTGTTATAATAAAATACAAATTTGTGTTATTATTATTGCACTTTATACTTAATATTGATCTTATAGGTACAGACGCCAGCACATCAACCTACTACAATCTGTCAAATTTCTTTAATAGATTTTCAACTTTATTACTAAAGCATAAGGTTCAAAGTTGATTGGGAAAATTTTACAGTTTCGGGTAAGTTGACCTGCTGGCGTCTGTACTTAAAATTACGTTATTTATAAGTATTTCGCTAGTTAAATTAACTAAACCTTTTAGTTATCTTAGTAGAAATCTTCCATGTTAACACGCCCAGGCTTTTAAAGTCCTATTAACTGACTCCTCTATAAGGCCTAGTTTTGATGCTCATTCATAAACACTAAAGCGTTCTAATAATACACTCATTTCTATAAAACTTCGGACATTTGGATGGCACATAGGATGCCATCGCCATTACATTGGCTCCAAGGTCAGCGCATAAGAATAGGGTATTTATAAAACAGTTAGGCGTAAGTCCACGTTCACCTTTGTGTTAGTTCAGGTAGGCTTCCGGCCGTCTGGGTATTGATAGCTGCCTGATGTTTAGCGACAAACACATAGATTGTTTGATAGTGAGGTAAATTAATGACTCTATGTTAATTTCCTAAGCATTTCTATCGGCGGATCTAAATAGTCTACTTTGTAATTCATGAGTATTTGGCGCCGATGTAAGGTTGGACGACTGTTGAATTCAAAAAGTATTACGGCAACGGTACACCTGCGGCCAATGAATTAAGGTTTATTATTAAATTAATTGTGGAAACTTTATAACTCGGCAAAACCCAACTCGGAACAACTTAATCTTATGTAACGTGATTTTCTTTCCCAAATACATATTTCCGCTCTTCAAACCAGTCACGATTATGTAACTCGTAGTATTTCATTATACACATCTGAACTCACCGTTTTGTCGCTTTTATCTAACTAACTAAACTGTTATTAACTTTTTGCTAACTTACTAAAGATAGAGTTTTTATGCTTTTATTGCTTTGTTGTTTCATGATAAACACAAGTGAACTCGTAGCGTGTGAAACAAACTTTATGGATCTGGATTTACGAGCGAGTCAATAGAGAGCTCTTAATGTAGACGCATTGAACAGAGTTCATCTTGTTTTGGGATGCTAAGGAGTTTAGGCAACATGGACCGCCCACGAAGCCCACTCGATCCACACACAAACGTATCGCTTTTAAATATCAAACGACAAGTTCATCAACATTATGTAATTAATATCTTGTACGTTTTTTCTTGACAAGTTTACGCAAAAAAAGTATTTTCTAAAAACCTCCATTTGCAATACGACCTAAAATAAGCTTTATTACCCGCAATTAAAGACCAAATTCCAGTATCGAATCGTAGAGGCCAATGCCACAAACACATGTTGGCGTTGCACGTCCAGGTAAACTGAGCTCCCCTGCCTCCTTTATCCGTACAAAAATGTTCACAAAAGGAGGTTGCTTTGGGGTGGGCTGGAGGTATTTTAGGCTGGTTTGCGTTATAGGAGCAAAGGGGGCGCAGAAACGGAATCAATGAACTCCGTTCGAGCCGACCGACAAAGGACGTTTCGGGCCGGCAGGTAATTAACTTAATATCAATCTCTGCTCTTTTATACATAATACTAAAATATAGACAAACACTAAAGTGCGTTTTGGGACTGGCAGCGAAAGTTGGGATAAAATGGCGTTGATGGAGCCACTTAGCGATTTACTACTAATATTGAAGCTGTCATCCGCTCTGGATAAAATGTTTATTAACTTTTTTAGGCGTTCAGACGTTTGCGCAATAAAAATTGGGACTCTTCATAAATGCTCTGTAAGAACTCTGTAATTGGAGCGTTCTGTAAATCTGTTGCCGTCTCGCTTTATTGAAAAGAAAACGACAGTGACAGGTGAGACTTATCAAGGATTTATGGATGTCAAGTTTTGAGAAGAACGTTTGCGTTACTGACGGTAGACTTGTGTGTAGTAGATAGTTATGTTTCTCTTTAAAGAAGGGATTACATCGTTCTGTATAGCTTGCACTGGCGGTATGTAGCTCCCAGTGTTATCCCTTTGGTGTCACACGAAGCGTTGACACTTGACGAGGTGATACCACAAAGAGATACGATTTAGGTCCTTTACTATTTATAAAGAATTGTAAGGCAAGAATTGTAAGATGTCGTGAACTTGACAAGATTCTTTCAAGGGCATCGATTGTCGCGGTTATAATAGATTTTCATTTTAGGCGCATATGTATACATATAATTTATAAACCGGCAAAGTGCGAGTTGTACTCACACACGAAGAGTTCCGTACCACCGTACAAAATATTGCAAAAAAACACGATTCTTGTATGGAGACCCAGCAGGTCAACCTACCCGAAACTGTCAAATTTTCCCAATCAACTTTGAACCTTATGCTTCAGTGATAAAGTTAAAAACCTATTAAGTAAATTTGACAGATCGTAGTAGGTTGATGTGCTGGCGTCTGTACTTAACATTTATATTTTATGTAACATCTATATTTATTCTGTTAACTATATTTTATACTTCTTTTATGTTTCAGTAGTAAAAGGCGTAAAGGGGTGAAAGGGTGTGTCAGGGTCGTACCACGTGGCGTTCTGTAATTTCTGCCTATTCCCTTGGGAGAATGGCTTGAATTTATATGTGTGTGGATTCAAACCTTAAGAACCCCTTCTTTGTTTTTGGGCATGCAAGGAAGCTTTGATATAGGTAGCATATCTATTGCGATATACCGTAGCATATTAGGTCCATACCTAATTGACTTGACAGCAAAATCTATAAAGGTTGGATTATAAAGTTGGATTAAGTTTCACGTGTTTATGTTTTTTTTTTTCTTAAATTAATTTCTGACGTATGCACGATTAATTAAGCTCGGTATTAAAATAGAAATTGTTAATCTTTACTGATGAGGCAAATAGAGATACATTCATATAAACATAATTCAGGCTTAGGAGTGATAACATAAGTATTGGATATTTCTCACGGACAATTTTTATGATGAATCTTTCTATGATGTGGGATTACGAAGTCAATGGCGGCACTAATGTTGGTACTACAAATAATTGGTGATAATATTAAATGAATAATTATTATTTTAAGTAAGGCATTTAGAATCATAAAAAACCTGTTTTATTTTTATTTTTTAAACCGGACAAGTGTGAGTAGGACTCACGCCCTGAGGGTTCGTCTCAAAGCTGTGCTGGCTCGGCTGCCTTAATTTCCAATTCCGGATTGAAAGGCAACAACCTTAACTTTTCAGTTGTAAAAAGAACTTTTAATAGAATGGAGTAGACCGATTTGGCTAAAATAGAAATGTCACTTCAAGACAAATTGAAGAACAAAGTTAACTTTGCAGTTGGTACATAACTATAAATTACCTAGAGTCGGATTTTTCTCTTTACTTGAACTGTAAGATCTTGATTCTCGCCAAACTTCATACTGCTAGGTCAGCGGGAAGTACTATATGGGCTTTGGTTTATTTGCGAGTGTCAAGATTTGCGACATAAATGACCGTATTTTTTTTTGCGTTGACTTGTAAGTTTTGTTTTCTTTACAGCTCCAAGGGACCTTAGATCTAAGCCTTTCATATCTATTTTAACTTTATACCGCCACGAGTTCCTGAGAAAAAGAGTTTTGACAGACGAAGCCGTCTTATAAGGGTGCCAATTTTTCATTTTGAGGTACGGAACCCTAAAAATATTATTAGAATTTATTATCTACCTGTCTTACCTTTTCATGCCGTAACGGCTGAACAGATTTAGATGAAAGGTATACGGATAGGCCTTGACCTGGGTTAGAACATAGGATACTATGAATCTCCTGCGAAATAATTTCTGGCCGTTAGTTTCGGGTTGAGCTATTCAAATCAATTCGTAAGTGGCACAACAAGTTGGCATCCACAGGTACGCTTTCTGATCCATTTAATTTCATTTTCATCAGACGCTTTTGCAACAGGCCCTAGACAGTAGCGTAAAAGTTGCCCTAAAAAAAAACCGGCCATGTGCGAATCGGACTTGCACCTGGCCGGTTTGGTAAAAAAAAAAAAACTTTATTATAAGGCGACCCAGTTTAATATTAAACTTTATTTAATTTTTATTTGTTGTTATAGCGGCAATAGTAACAAACTGACTGTGAAAATTTCAATTGTGTAATTTTTACGGTTCATGAGATACAGTCCGCTGACAGACAGACGGACGGACAGCGGAGGCTTAGTGATAGGGTTCCGTGTGGCACCCTACGGGTACGGAAACCTAAAAAGCAAGTGAAACTTCACAGAATTTCTTCAATACCATGATCAACATCTTAACCATCATCTTCCCTTCCTTGTACTCGTACCTTTCTGCTTACAGCGCTCGGCCGCTATAGAACCGGGGCGGTAACAGATGTGGTCATCGTGTTCACGGGATTTTGTTTTCAAACTGCTTAGATGTGAAGTTCTTTGATAGTACCACATTACTTGGGGTCGCAACATGTTTTCTCTTTCCATTCTCCCCTGTCAACCTTTACGCTATCATTCACTCGCTTATCTTTCATATCATTCCTCACACAGTCATTCCATCTTTTCTTGGCCTTCCTCTCAATCAATATTTATTATTTATTTATTTATTTCAGTGTAGTTAACGACCTTGCTGATAGGATGTATGCTACCGAGACCTACAAACGGTGGCTACAAATAGCCGCGTAAATGTTTTCAATTTTAATTTTTAATTTGATTTTAATATTAATTTTAATTGTTATTTTGATTTTGTTATTTTAAATTTATGTGTTTCTATTTTTATGGATCATGTGGTCTGCATTATTTTTTTTGTTTATACATTTTTTTTATACTCATTTCTCTTCATTTCTTCAAGCTTCAAAGCCCGTTGGTCCCGGCTGTTATTCGTGGATCTTTGACCGTCGTTACTGGTTGTCAGAAGCCCGAAAGTCTGACAAACAGTCTTACCAAGGGGTATCGTATTACCCAGTTACTGGGTTGTGGAGGTAAGATAGGCAGTCGCTCCATGTTAAAAACGGTATTCAGCTGCAGCCGGTTAGAGGTAGATTGACTCTTAATTTCTTCAATAACATGAAAAATAATACAAAAGTCAAAAATCACATTTTAAAAGCTTCAAGGATTAGTTTAGATTGAGTATTTGATTACAAACTCGGTAACATAAATAAGAGTCAATTTGAAGTGGATGGCGCGGAGTCGTATGTGAAGCAAACTACTTACGTCAAGTAGTTTACTTAACTTGACGTAGGTAACGATATATGCTTGACTGAAGTTTTTAATAGATAAGCTTACTAATATTATATTATGTATAAGTATTTAGTACCTGGTTTAGTACCGAGTTCTGATCGGGTGAAAATAGAGAATGCTCATTCATAGTATAGGATAGTTCATACTAATTCCATGCTGCCATGATAGTAGGTACTTACTAATTCTATGTTGCCATGTCATTATTCTAAGGTAGCCATCTTGTTCTAAACTTTGGGCGATCGAGTTCTGCTCGGATGAAAATACGGAGATAACGAATTTTCCCAGATATAAGACCTAGCTAGATCGATATACAAATATTACTCATTTAATATTATAGGATTCTTGTATTTTATTGATATTTCGGTAGAGAGAAAAATAATTCTGAAAAAGTAGCATTTTTCGGAAAAAACATTGGTGCGGTGAATATTAAGTTTCTTTTGTTTCATAAAACCAGAAAATCGTCTTTATCTATTAACCAACTTGATTAGGTGGCTTTATATTTAAGTAGGCTAGGTGGCTTTATATTTAAGTATATTTAGGTAGGCTTTATTATTTAAGTGTAAGCCGATACAAACTTTGTGTCGAGATATTTATAATGTAGAGATGGTCTTTATTTCGTCAGTATTTAAGTTCCTCAGAGTAATCATACTTTCATGTAAATAGTAGATTTGGAAATAAAGTTATTATCTACACTAATATTATAAAGTGAAAAAAAACTATTTTTATGTTTGTAATTAATAAATTCAAAAACGACCGGACTGATTTAAAAAAATATTACATCAATAGAATGTTGTATTATCACCGAGTGACATAGGCTATAATTCAAAGTCGAATAATTTATTTCAATTAGGCACAAAAAAGGCACTTCTGAACGCCGAAAATTACAAAAAAAAAAAAAAAAACTAGTCGCCCCTTCCAAAAGGTAGTTTTCGTATGGAGAAGAATGATCAAGAAACTCCACCGTTACTCTTTTAAAATGTTTTCACAATATCTTGTATACATTAATTATACATAATTATAATATGTGAAGACGATGCACCTAGAATAAGATTACTATACCACGATATGTAAAAATAATGAAAAATGAAGGAATGACATAAATTAATTATGTGATAGATGCATGGTGCTCACATATTTACAAACATTGTAAAATTTATATAGATATCACACGGGCGAACCCGCTGGGGGAAGCTAGTTTTTTATAAATAAGCACTTTAATAGACTACAGTTATAGACTTAATCGATTCCTAATTTCACACAAACATAATGAGGACAACAAAAATTCAATTCCAAAGAAACACATTTAAAATGTTCAGATAAAGCGTCACAAATCAAGCGGTGTCCTATAAAATGTTTATGAATGGAAGTTTTCTCCGAAGCCGGGTGGCTGGCTGGCTGGGCCACTTCGCTCGCTGCACTGCGCTAACAATAAGCTTAAATCTTCGAAGCCCTGTTACATTATTGGCTTACGACTTTTGTACCTATCTACTTTATTATAAATAAGTATAGCTTTTCCTCATTCAACGGTTATAACGACGAATTACCAGTGTGTTATTTTGTGATGCTTTTTTTTTTACCTTATTTATTATTGACTCGTACTAAATATAACAGACTAAATAATATTATAGTTATATTATTGGATTAAAAGATTGCCTACAAAAAAAGAAATGGCCACCAGCATCTTTTTATTTTGTTAAGTACGGTACCTGTTGACAGGCCTACACTGTCCTCCCATACTTATTAACACTGTAATTTGTAATTATTGTAAAAGCCAATTAATTTTAAAAGAGTACCTACCTAACCGTGGAGTTTCTTACCTGCTTTTCTCCTTAAGAAACGACCAATTGGAATCGCGCGCCTATAGCTTACCGTCTGACGTTTCATAAGTGCCCATGTAGGTTTATTTGAAATAAAATATTTTTAATTTGAATTTGAGTTCTGATTGCTATTCAATATTTGATTAATTAGTTTAGAAGATCTGTATGGCTCCGTTGATGAACAAAGTATAGTAAAGTAAAGTAATATTTAATTTTAGATATAAAAAAAAGTATTTAGGAACTTTCCAAATGCCTTTTTTACAGCTAAAACGGTTACAACATCAAATTCAGTGTTTTATTGCAATTCATTATTAATATTCTAGTTCTCTAGTTAGCCATATTTCTTATTTCCATACAGTAATATTGCCAAATTAATCAAAACGGGCAAATATTTGACAGCTATTTTCGAAAAAGTTGGCAAAACTTTTTGGATGAACGCTCTTAACAGGTAGGTTAAGGTATTCTGCCGTTTGTTGGATTAACCAAGCTTTGATGGTCTGAAGCTTGGTGGTATGCAGAAGCAGTTGAAGCTTGGCGCTGTGATTATTTTCCTAGGGAACAAACTGGGTGGTTTCTAGCTTAAGAAATACACAGTTAAATAATCTAATATTTCTAATGTATTCATGCAAGCGAACTGTTTACATGCTAGTGTTATGGGTCACAGCAGTTTAACAGGATAGGAAGTGAACACGCAACTTTGCCATTGTCGGTCACACACCCGTATAGCTTGGAAAACCTCTCTGTCTGTTGCAAAAAATGTTAAATGCTGTACACAACTATATTGGTTAAAGAAAGATTAGATCTGATTTTATTTTAACCTGTGCTTACGCAAAACCTCAAACCTAAAGCAGAAAAAAGTGTGGCGATTAGGTTATCACATTAATTGAAACCACGTATTCTACATTACGTAGTTTAAACATACATCATTTTAAAAATAATGACAATTAATATTCTAGCCGTGGGACCTTTGACAACATTAAACTTAATTTGTGATTATTTGGTTACAGTACAATAAAGTTTGTGTTGAATTGTTGATACCATCGCCCCGCGCGTGCCTTTTTATCAAGGGTGGTTTATTTCGTGCCAATTTTTACGTTATTATTTAGTAAAATTGTTTATTTTATTATTTTAACAGACTGATAACAACTTGTAATAAACGCTTTACTATTTAATGTGATAACCTAATCGCCACTCTGCATATTGTACCAGCAATTAAAAGTCCCTTATATGATGATTTTATAGGCTTGTAAAATCATGAGTAAAAAAAAAAATTCTTTTCCACAATCGTTTCCCAAAAGATATTTTATTTCACGTCGTGATAAATTAGGTTGATGACGACGACCGTCCCAATCCCAATTTACCCCCAAAATTAACCGGTCTTACAGAACATGATCTATTTATAGCATTCACAGTCGAAACTCAAAACAATAAGAGTCAAAATCCAATGTGAATACTTAATCGATTGGGCCCACAAATAACAGTAAACAAAGCGAAATAGTGACAACAGCAGATCGCGGAGCGGTATCGTAGGTAATTGTCGCGGTGGTATCCGCATTCGCGTCACAATCTACTTCTGTACTTTGCAGATGACACTGCCAACATTCATCGTTGACCACACACACACACTGTTAAAACTAGGTGATACGACATTTAGCGGGGTATAAGCGCGCTCGTACACGGCATCCTTCTTTTAGGACCTACTAGGTCTCAGACTAAATAAAAAACTAAGACATAGCGCTGTCAACAGTGACGTGAGGACGGTTTCGTAAACATGTGTGCATTTAATAAGGTTTAATTTGATTGTAAATGGTTGTAAATGTGTGCGAGTGAGCGTGTATGCACAGAGCGTAGGTGTAGTTTTGACATACTTCACTTTATTGTTCGCAGCGCTGTTTCTTGGTTTTTTATTTGGTCTGAGCAATAGGTTAGATTTTTTAAAAATATGATCTACTTTTTGTAGGACGTGTTCGTTGATACATTTGATCTCTACTGTTTCATTTGGCTTCTACAAAACATCGGCCTCCGATTTTATGCCGTCTGCGAACGCTCTAAAGGGGACTCATTCGCGAGTTCTAACTAAAATTCCGTGCAAATGATGTACGAGTATAACTGCTCTGTGTGCGTCCGCAGCCCATGAATGTAGTAAGGTATTTGTATGGTGCGTAATCTGCGTTCATGGAAGCATAAGCTCCGCCATCTACGTTTCTGTTGTTGGTAAGTTTTCTCATTTTTCTCCAAGGCCTTCCCGTACTCGGTCCGTTGAGAATTTTAACATATTTGTATCCTTAACCTTTTGTTTTTTGGCAAACGTTTATTGCATATAATATTTCTTTTAGATAAGCGACGTACTGTAAAGTGTAGGGATGTGTAAAATTCGTTTACTGAATCCCCTAAGAGGCTGGGGTAATACTCTTAGGTTGAGATTAAAGAACACAGTCATAGCTTACTTTGTTGTGGCAGTTTTCCGGTTCACTGGTTTAAGTAGAAAATACAGTAGTATTGTATTTACAAGGCAGATGTGCGTAGAAACGCTGGGAGGTGACACCCTAGGAGGACTTAAACTGACCTTATTGGTGATGTTCTTCAGAAAGATCAGGTGCGTAGTACTCGCAACCGGCGTGCGTGTGTGACCAGAGGCCCTAGTGTGAGTTTCTTTTAACAATCTCGACTTTACGCATCGACCGCGTTCGGCGCTCCGATTGGCAGCCAACCGGCCTGCACCAGTGAAGGGCCAATCGGAGAGCCGAACGCGGCCGATGCGTAATCGAGATGGTTAAACGAAACTCACGCTAGGGCCTCTGATGTATGAACGTAAACGAGGCAAAAGGAGTATGTAAGGATCGAGTGTGAGTTTATGTATGTATGTATACAGTAAGTAAATTAGTTCTTACACGCGAAATTGTCCGGATTAAAATGTTGTCAATTTTAAAGTTAAACTTTTGGTTCTCATAGTGAATCTAAGAGACTAATGGCAGTCTACCAAAAAATCTATAGGTCTGTTAGAGGTTAAAGAATTTCGTAACAAAATATGTGATATAGACAATAATGTCATACCTCGAACGAACTCTTTGACGTCATAATTAAGAACACTTACAGGTAAAATGAGACGTTTCTACACAAATATTGATTTACATTATTATAAAGTTCACAAAAGGGTCTTTGAACTCCCAATATTTTAACTCTAAGGACACGAAAATTTCGGCCACGAAAGCCTCCGTCTGCACACATTATAACATCGTCTGCTTGTAACAAATACGGTTTAGGGTTCCGTCCGTACCAACACGAGTACTAAAACGTGCCAACGGGACTCGCTCCGCTTTCCGTCCGTCCTTTCGCTCGTCTGTCACAGGAGTGAATTTATTGAACCGTAATAGGTAGACACTTAAAATTTTCACAAAGTGTATATTACTACGGCCGTTACAACAAAAAAATAGTAAAAATGTTATAACATACAAGAAACGAGTTGTTTTCGGCGTTTGACTTAATGACTTATTTTTATGGTGCTACCAAACCCTTCGTGTGTTATTCCGACTCGCACTTGGCCGTTTTTTAGTTTCATGCCAGTAACCTTTGCATAATTTAGTCTAAAAGAAAAAGAATTCAGCCTCTTTGTTAGTTCGCAACTTCGGAATGACTACATCTATTTCGATTCAACTTTTACTTGTTATGTCAGAATAGACTGGTGCGATTGTGAGATAGGTGTAGATTTAATATGCTCTATGACAATCTGGATACTAAGCTTATAGTGAAAGTTTTGAATTAATTGGATAAGGCACTTTTTTTAAATCAACCTCTCGGTAACATGCTGGCATGATATATATTAAAATTAATAATTACTCTCTCTCAATTGTTTGGAACAGTGGTATTTTTTGTTTCAAGTAACTCGGAAAGCACGTTAAGCCGTTGCCGCGTTGATCCTGCGCCTGATTTCTCTCCGGTCGTGTTGGATTGCCGTCCTATCGGACTATGAGAGTGAAGGAAGAAAGTGTGCACCTGTGTTTGCGCACACACTAGTGCAATATAATATTTCCCGGGCCAAAGGCTGGTCTCCGCTGACATTGGTCGCCATGGCCGAAATTCGGTCTGGAGAACTATTATTATAATTACATTAATTGCAGTTTCAGTAACAGAAAACATTACACAATTACACATAATAAGATTTTATCTCATAACAAGCAAGTAAGAAAAGAAAAAGAACAAACAATCTTACAAAAAAAGTTAACACGTTGTATCAAAGAGGCCGTGTGCCCGGTGCGCCTCATTGGACATACGCCAGACCATAGACTATCTACACTTGTTCGACCAAAGACACGCCATTACGCGGCTGATTATAATAAGTTGAGCCATTTGCCGCCAATAAAACACATTCTACGTGCGACTTTGGCCAAATTGTTCACTATATCTTTATTTGAACACTTTGTTAATGTCTGGAAGTCTGTTCAATACTTTGGTTGAATTTCGAACATCTTATTTGTACCATTTATTACTTCTATCTCAAAGGTTCTTATTAAATAGCAGATGTAATCGTTCCGTTTAGGATATCGATTTTTGCCGCTTCTGGGTAGATCGGATTGAAATCTTCTCAGTTGGATAGACATGGAGCCGATTGTGTTACTAGAAAATTAGTTTTCTAAAAAAGTTACAGATTTCAACAAGACTTCTTTTTGTAGAAATCTAGTAATTGTTCAGTTTAAAGCAAATCAGTTCTTTTATTGTTTTAGAATACCTATCTAAAAATATTTACAAGTAATTTTTTAGCTATTGCGAAGCAAAATAAATTGCAATCGATTTTTGCATCACAGTCTAGCCGGATATCTTGTCAGTATGCTACAAGCACAAGCTATTACAATTTTGCAAGTCGACTAGTTCCACTAGGTTCCACTGTAGCTGCTCTTGTTAGTAACAGCGAAATGAATCGAAAGTGATTAATAATGTTACCGTTATTAGTTCGGAACTCAACGAATCTAATTATGAAACAAGTTCTTTCCTATAGCTAACTAGTATTTACTCTATATATCTACTATTTGATACTAGTTTATTGGATGTCTACAAAATCACCAAGTCATGCTTAAATATTCGGAACAACGGCAAAAAAATTCGACATTTTGACATTTATTAAGACCAAATCGGTCTGTTGCTAGGTCAACACCACGTGCTAGTGTAGGAAATTAACTACTGTACTCATTCGATTTATGATAGATATTTAAGATTATAATATACGACAAGAGTTGCTTATAAGTTTGTTTTTGGCTCCAATAAAGTCTTTGCATCATGAAACTTTTCAGACAATTTAAGTCTTCAGTTCTACTATTTAAGTCCTTTAAACTGGAAACAGTAGACCGTAAACCCCGAAAACGTTGAATTGTCCTGGAATTTACAGCAAATTTAACGGAACCAAACACGGTCTGTGTCGGGTCGGGAGAGCGCGGCACATTGTTACTCAGTCGCTACCTAGATGGCGCTAGTCGTTAGGGTATCTCGCCGGTTGAAATGGAATTCATCGGGCCTTCAGACGGTCATTATAATCGGGCCCATTGTCACGTTCTTGTGAACCGGGCCCAAAAGTAAGTATCAAATAACAATAAGAAAAATTAAGGCGAATACCGACAGCTCGACTGTGTTTTGTTTTATTTAAAATATGTTTTATTACTGGTACCAGTTTGTAGGGAGCTGAATGTAAATTGAATGGCTGGTTATAAATTAATTACATTTTTGAATAAATTGATAGTTGGTGTATTATGTAATGATTAATCAATAGACTTTAAGTAAGGCAGTAAAATGAAAGCTGATATCGGAAATAATAGTTAAATATTGCATAAAACCTTTCGCTCAAACAATTTATAATTGCCCTAAACCGGGCTCGGTAACTATCCCCTCGACTTACTCAGGCGTGCCTTTCTATCAATCAAAGGCACAGAAATCAGGAGCAAAAGGTCTTCCGTTACAACAAAACATTTCTTTGTTGCGATATCAGGAATTTTTACCTTTAACGATGTTTTATTTTTGCATTAGCAGCTTGCAGACCATACTCGCACTCAGTTCTATTTCTTTTTTGTCACATAATATAACATCATGCCTGTAATACCAGAAGTATTAGGCAGAGGTGTAACTACAGTATACCCACATAAATAAAGTACCCACATTTCGCCAGTTATGTTTAAGTCTGTTTGTCATGTAATAGGGGCGAGCTTATTGCTATCAACCGGGCGCAAATCCAGACTCCGGGCTGCTACTGAGAGTTCAATCCTTTTTTGGAATATTCTATTATTTTCCTTAATTTATCAAGCATCATCTAGAATCTTGTGATTCTGTTTTGCGAACAAGAATTAGCCCTAAATTCGCAAAACGCCAAAACTCTCAGACTAAAGCCACATTACTAGTAACCAGGCTACCATCGGTCGCCTTTGCCTACCAATTGACGTGATTGAATATATCGAATCGTTTAAGGCAGGCGCTTGCCAAGTGAAAGCGTGACGTCACTCGTACTGCATACATTCTATAAACGCACTTGAAATCGGACATTGCGCATTCGTAAGGAAACCAGCTGTATCGGAATGTGAAATGTGGCACTGATTTTGACTTTACAGTATTTTTTTGATACAGGTAGGTATCCTTAGCAGCAATGAATGCTTGTAAGTAGAGTAATATTGCCAATATCGCGTTTGGCCAACGATTTAGAAATCTGAGTTCAATATTATATTATATATTTAATGTTTTGTGTTGCGTAATGTAAATTATATTGCATACTATTGTATAGAATCAAGTTTTTCTAACTGAACAGCTGTGCTACTGAGGAGTTGGTTGCGCCACTTCTTCTTCCCAGCTAAAGCACTAGGAAGTGGTGAAGGGTGGGCGTTTTGGGGGACTGTCTTATGTAATTTTGACGTTCGAAAAGTGCTGGTTCTCAGCCTAGTTTGAATAAACGACTTTTGAATTTGATTTAATAAGGGGTCATCCATAAAGTACATCACACGTAAAGGGGGGGGGGGGGAGGGGGTCGACAAAGTGTGACATGGTGTGACAAGGGGTGGGAGGGGTCCTAAGTTTCGTGACATCACATTTCAAAATCTGGAAATAAAACTAATTTCGGAACTGCTGTTTTAATTTAATAATTTTTCGATGTGAAATTTGCCAAACATGTGATGTCACACTAGGGAGGGGGGGGGTCTCATAAATGTGACCACCTGTGACAAGGACGGGGGGGGGGCTCAAAAAATCATGAAATTCGTGTGACGTACTTTATGGATGACCCCTAAACTGGAGAAATCTGTTCTCATACACTTCGTTGTTGTCAAGAAATCAACATGCATTTCTTTTAAAGTTTTAAGTGACACGAGAAGAGCCATCGATGGTAGGTATATAGGGTATAGATTACAGGTACAGGATTATATAAATAATATAAGTAATGTTGGGTTAGCGGGACATATCTCACTGTACTCAGATGACGTGTCTTTTTTATTTTAGCCACTCCATGCTTAGTGTTATTACTTATTACTGAAGCGCAGCAAGACCTTAATATCCTAAATACGTGACTAAAGCAAAACTTACTGACTATTAATGTTAACAAAACTGCATACATTATATTTTCTCATAAGAACAAAATTATTCCTGATTTCCCTCCTCTTGCGGTAGATGGTCAACAGCTGTTAAGATCAAACCATGAGAAATACCTGGACCTGATTTTGGACAGTAGACTGACTGACAGTCAGACCACATATTAATTACGTTAGAGGCAGATTGATTCCGTTGACTGGAGCTCTGAGCTCTCAATCTAGAATACGCTAGTTTAAACGCATTTAGACTATTTAATCTAAGTATGGGAACAGACCGCTATTACACATCTTCATGACCTACAAGTAACGCAAAACAAAGCAATCAAAGTACTTTTCGATTACAATTACTTAACACCGACGAAAGAAATTTAAGCTAAGACTAAAATATTTAACGTTAAAAAATTATATAAACCACACATGCAGGAGGATATAAAGGAGATTTTAACAAACAAAATACCTACAGTCACAAAATCACCTTCAAACACAAAACTCACCACTACTACACTAAGAATAGGGATAGTATAGAATTGCCTTCAGTTAGGACTTTGTACGGAAGAAGAACTACTCGTATTAGCGCAGCTTTATAATAAGTTACCAAAAGAGCTAAGAGATTCTTCATCAGTGAACATTTTTAAGAATAGGTAAAGTTGTATTTGGCTAACTAACAATAACAATAATATAATCATTAAATGCACTTGATAGATCGAACAACAATAATTATGTTTATTATTTAAGATATTCTGTTTAGTTTCTCATATTTAAGTAAACTATGTAATGTTCTTTTGAGAAATAAATTTCTTGAAACCGAGATCCGGTTTTACAATACTAAAAATAATTAGTATTGGTGGAGTTAAAGGAAGCTAGAAAATAAAAGGATAGGCTTAAGGCTTAACGAATAGACTCATACTCAGTTATAGGCAAAACAAATATAGGTAGAACAAGATTTGAAAAACTAGATCAATATAACTTTAGACGAACATCGTCAACTACGAAATTTCGGGATATTAAACTAAGCTAAGGAGTCTCTTTTTAATAATGAACGATTTTAGTCTTCGACTTTGTAACTATAATTTTAATAGAAGTAGGATATAAGTTAGTAGTGTTTAGAACCAAACCCACAAAAAAAAAAAAAAAAAACTAAAAACTAACTAACTGTAAAAACCCACCAAACGACCAGGGGTCCACATTAGCCCTGAATCGAAAGAGCTGTAAGTCATGGCCTTTGCCCAGCAGTGGGATATTACAGCCTAAGGGGTCCCCGAAACGTTCAATTGAAATTGATCAATTGCCATCAATTTGTACTGTAGTAATATTGTCAATCGCTTCAATTGCATTTGGTAGACGATAAATTTGCGCATCAATATGTATCAATGATGTAAAAATTGACAGTTGCAATTGATCGTTTCGGGGACCCTTTACAGTACCTAACAGATATATAAGTTAGTAGTAAGTAGACATTATATTTCTAATTGAAGATATTATTACGATCATCGGTGCACTCATAGTCGACGCATAGTTACATGCAGTGCATAGCTCTGGTGTATTGTATTGTAATGTAAACAATTCCACAATTCACTCTGAACCATAAACAATTACTGATGCATCAACATTTTTCCCATAAACAGTAAAACTATTTAAATATTGTTTTGTTCATTAACTTTTCGTGTTTCTTTGTATTTCGTTCCTTATGTTGTTCGAACAAGGATCGCCCCTTCTGCATCTTTTGTGCTACCCCTTACCTTCGGGTACTATTTTTCCTGGACCATTAACCACCCTCTGTAATAAGAAAGCATTTGTTGACAGGCTCAAATTTTTCGTTTTCGGATTGATAACAATTTAGCAGCAACTCTGCTATTCTGATTTAAGGACAAAATCAGAGTTTAGTTACAATTAATGGTGATTAATGACATTTATTAGAGAACACTTGATAACTGACACAAGTAAGTATGTACATTGATATGGCGTTAGTAAGTACAGTATAAAGTATTTTGATATATTTTTACATCTCAAATTATATCTAAGGATTTAACAAATATACATAAAATGCAAGCTATAATTTAGTCTTTAGTTATGACAATTTAGTTGATTACTTTAACTAAATTATTACGATTTCTGTTTGGTTTAGGCATTATCTAATAAATTTTGAATGACATCGATTCTCGCCTCCGCACATTGTCGATCAAAGCTAGCTAGCGTTTATTGAATTAGATCTAAATCCGTTTTAGTTTAGAGTTAGAGTTTAGGCAATAGATTGCCTGATTCTAAGTACAAAATGAGATTTTTTATAGAACTGGTGGCCTACCACTACCTCTTAATATAGCAGTATGATTTAAATCTCACTTCAGTTTGGGAAAGTGATGGAGCTATATGTCCTCTTTCCCACACACACGTATTTACTTAATATTAAAATAATACTGCTTTAAGAGGTGTTGGTAGGCCCCCTGATGGAATTTCAAAACTTTCGGTTCTTATTATTTTTCTTCGATTTAATAGGTAAATACTTAGAAGCGATTATCGACAGTTATTTCTACCATAGTTTTCATATTACTATATTTCACTCGAATCGAATCAATTTTATCGAATATCTTTAAAGCCTGTAATTTATAATTTCCCCTACTTGTGACTACTGTATCGTCTTTCCTTTTAACTGTTCAGACTATCCCGGCTCGGTTTGTTCTTATAATCTCACAGCTAACCGATTAATGAATCTTTAGGAAACGATACTTGCTCTTAATCCAGTTATTTATTTTAATATATTCTATTAATATAATTTTAAATTGTTTTTCTTATCAATTTTGCTTGTTTGTTTCCTTTTCTAGTGTTGATGATTAGTAAATAAAGTTAGTCGTTGTTTGTTTTGTATACATTTTTTTTCAATTCTTAATTATAACGTAAATAATATAACATGTAATAAGGGCCTATCCTTAATTATCTAATCTTTTTCATGCCCTTTTCTGAAGCAGAAATAGAGCTGATTAAAATGGTCTTTAATAAAAATTTACTCTTTGTGTTTCACTGTTTAGATATAGCCCTTTAAACCGACAGATTTTCGTTGCTGTTACTCTATTAATAGGTAATAGAGTAACAGCAACGAAAATCTGTCGGTTGCTGCGCCCCGCGGTTTCACCCGCATAAGTTTCGATCCTATGGGAATATCGGGATAAAAATAATCCTATGTCTTAACCCAGGACATGTTCTACCCATATGCCAAACTTCATCCAAATCCGATCCGATCAGCCGTTTTAGCGTGAAAGCGAAACAAACAAACATACAAAAATTCAAACCTTTTCTATTTGTTTATATAAAAAATATATACTTATGTTAGGGGGTTTGGTTTCCGCACTTAGTCCGTCAGGTGGACCATTGTGCGTGAAAAAAAAAAAATATATATATATATACTTATATATATATATATTTATATATAATATATTAGTTTAGATATCTTAATTTTGTTTTTATCTTAGTAGGTAATAACATTACCTTTTTTTTTTACAAACATTTGTAGCCGTTGTAGAATCTACATAGGTTTCCACACTCCACTATCTGATGTGGTCATCAGTGAAACACGGAGCGTTGACTTCCTTCGTGTCCAGTCCAGGACATTGGTAAACTGACTCGGAACACGCAACGATGTAAAAAAAGAAATTGCGAGAAACGTTGGAAAAGCGTACCAGATAAAGAACTGATTATTTAATAGTAAACCTGTATATAAAACTATATTGCAGGAATACACAGTACATAACATAAAATTAAGTACTGCTAACGCCTTTTGTGGACCACAAAGTTGTATTTTGAACAAATAGACAATAATAAAAATATGTGGACAAATTTTAACACAGCGTTCGGTACACCAAAGATATCCAAGAAAAAAAAAAACTGATTAAAGTGATTTTATTTTGACCTAAAATAATTAATGGCATTGGGTAACGAGCAACTTTAGTGTATTTTCGTTAGCTGATTTATTTTTCTTGTAAGTATATTTTTTTTTTTACCATTGTCCTTATTTTGGTGGTCTAAATGATTACAAAATTTTTGTCCATCTATTTTAATGGGTGTTGTATAAGGTGTGGGGAGTTATATAAGGTATATAACTCAAAGCATTTATTTCAATTAAACCAATTACAGGCTTTTTTGAATTTTCAAAGAGTCGGTCAGTCAGATGTAGCTAGTTGCCCATTGCAAAGCGTTGTAGGTTCCTATGGAGCAGAACGGGCAAGAAATTTCACGGACATACTTTTAAATCAAAACATAGTTACAAAGTATAGGTCATTCATGTTGAAAGATACGATAAGTATATACAATATATAAGATTATTATAGGGCAGTAAATAATAACTTAATTGAGAATAATTTCGGTAGTGGATGAACTTATTTTTGACGTTTTGTGAATTACTTATTCATATAAATTTTTCAAAGGCTAAACCTGGATACTTAATAGTAAGTTCAAAGAAATGTTAAAAGCTTTAATACTTTCTATTACACACTTTAAACTAATCTACTTATCAAGTATATTACCTGTCTGTGTTGCCATCTAACATGTTACTGAGAAAAAAAAATGCATCTTTGTTTATACTATTAAGGTGTTGTATTTGTATTTAGGTATGCCAATGAACGCATTTTCTGTCTTCCTTTATTTCTACTGCTCGACAATTACGTAAACTTTTCTACAAACGTATTTTACTTTATTAGAACTGTTTATCCCATGAGTAAGCTTAGATAGAACATGTTCTTAGTCTTAAATGTCTGTTTATCTGTCTAAAATGATAGAGGTGCGTAGTGCGTAGGTAGTCGGTAAATAATTCAGGTTTCTACAAACTATATAAACGGTACAACATTATATTATTGCCTATGTATGTGTATTCTCGAAGAGGCTACATAAATACTTAATTAAAAGTACTGGCTTGAGAAAACCAATTTTACTTCAGTCTGTTTTTATTTTTCGAAAACAGTATCCCTTTCTTCATGAAGTTTTATTCAACTTTCGTCTGTGCCTTTGTACCTACCTATGTGTTTTGGTAGTTCAAACAATTTCGGCCATCCCATTAATTGCAAAAACAAAAAAGCATCAGCTAATAATAGGTGCACTACAATTACCAATATATCGTTCGGAGCAGTGCCCTATTATACATCTCACACCACACCTGAGACGTTTTTAATTATCGAAAGTAAACATCCCGGAATCTGTTACGGGACTTCATAAATGTAAATTGGAGGCGCGCATCCCGTTTAGCGGGGCTGCCCCGCCCCGCGCGCCACCCCGCTACTCCCCACCTCCGCCCCGCGCGGCGACGGCCGAGGAAACGGGGCCGGGCGCCGACGAACCGAGGATTGCGGTGTACATCACTACAATATACTTATCGCTATCTTTGTATTAGTAAATTGCGGGAACATTTTAGTTTTCCCGGAATTGTTGGCGTAGTGTTGTAGCTTGTTTAGATTATGCCGAGATTGCTATTTTAGCTTAAGCCGCAAATCGGATGACAGCAAATTATAGGAGAAATTAACAGGTTTTTATTTTATTGCTGTTTCGTTAAATGTTGTTACTAGTTACAATATTAATCGCACTGGTAAATACGTACTTATATGTTAGTAAATTCAGATCGATTTAGTATTTAATCATTTCAAAGTGGTTCATTTCATCATTAAACTGTTACGATATAAATATAAAACAGATTTTATGGTTCAATATAATACAATATTTGATACTCATTGAGACCACACAGATAAAGCTGGATCAGAAGAATATAAACTTAACCGTCCTAATGATAAGAATGAAAATGGTTCGCAAAATAAATAAAACGAAATGAAATATCAAAGAAGTACGAGCCGACTTTTGAAAATTTTACCAAAAATCCGTGCCGGTTGATTCGTAAGAGGCGTGAATATATTTTTATAGAAAAAGACAATAGGCAGTGAGGGGAAGGGTTCGAGTCGAGGCACAATGGCTGCGTCGGCGAGCCAGCAGGTAGAATAATTAATTGCCCCTCAGAGGCATACGTCCCAGATAGTGCTGTGGCAATTTTAAACAAATCTTGTAATTTTAGTCCCGTCAATATCAAATAATGACGGCAACAGCTTTGTGTTTAAGTTTGTACAAATTAAAGCAATTGTTATTACATTCTATGAAAATTATAATTTGTAGTAAGTTTCTATTATGAATTTGTTCTTCAGCAAGAAATTTAAACAAGTCTTCATCTTTGTGGAAAGTTTAGTCAGTTGAAAAAGTAGCGTAGTGAACAATTGAAATTTAAAACAGATGATGTATCAGAATATGACCAAAACCGTCCTAAGTAAGTTTTAAGGGATAAAATGGATGAACTTGAAATAAGCCAAGATTAACTAAATGTAGCAAATATTAATCATGAAATACAAACAGTAAACTATGTACACCGTTGAGAAGGGTAGACATTAGATATATTTTGATAGATAGTCGGCAAACACGATTTATTATATACTCGTTACGAAATAAAGACGATAATATTCAGATAATAGCTTGAATGAAACTGACAGATTAAACGGAAAACGCTTTCAGTTACATTATTTTGTAATAAATGCGGAGAAAAACCAAGATTGTGATATTGAGATCTGTGTACTGTAGGTAACTTACGTAATCCTGAGAGGAATCTCTTTAATAATAGCGAGTCTGCTGTTAATTGAAACTGCTCATTCTTGGTTTTGATAAAGTGATGTTTGTGGTAAGCATTATATTTTCTTCCACAGTGGATATTGAGATAGGCAACGTTTGTGTAAGGCTCTCTATCATCCATCAACGTTTACACAGCAAGGTGTGGAAACAAAAAAGGTTTGGTTTGGTGTATCGGTTAACAATTCGGGCACTAGTTCGAAAAATCCACTATCAAAAACCTCAAAAACTCTCGTTTGTCTCGAATTTTTTCGTTTATCTTTTATTTGTCGGTGCTTTTTTAACATATTGTGGATATGGGAGCCCCGATGCATTCACCGCACTGGCATTCAAACGATTTTTTTTGGATTGAGCGTATTTCAAACTAGCCCGATGTCAGTAACATTGCTAGCCAGTTGAATAGCCTTTTGAACTTCATTAAAAAACAATCTGTGAGATTAAAGAGAAACATTTAATCATTTGTGCCTTAAAACTATAGTTTGAACTTAGTAAATTGGTATCGAAAATACTAGTAATTAATCGCAGTAAGCACATGAGAGTTTAAAGGGTGATCTGAAAATGAAGTGGTAATATAGAGAGTATCAAAGTGAATATTTATGATAATGAAATTGAATAAAGTAGGTAACATTAATAATTTGTGTAGAAATGCATGAATAACAAAATAATGAATTCTGAAACAAAAATTAATTGAATATATACTTTCTAATGCTATAAATGAAATGAATTACAAGTAAGACAATGAAAACGTAGCGTTGGATCAAAAAAGAATGTAATAAGTAACCGTTAAAATGATTGAATTTGTGGTTAAAATTCAATACAACATTCTCATGAAAATTTAACTAAGAGCTTGATAAGGATCTATCATTTGAACCAGCTATCTAATTACGCAACACATTTTCGTATTTGATTTGATTACGACAAATTTGTTTCATTTTGACAGTTCAACAACATTCATTGCGTTATTTACGTTGTTGGGCAGTTGTTTTTTTCGAACTTATGAAGCAATGGATTAGCAATTTGTTTCAAAACGATTCGAATTCCAATTGATCGTGTATTACCAGGTTTGAATGACTAGAATGGTTTTGTGAAAATTTTACTGAATCACCCCAATGGGTAGGTATAATAGCACGAAAGAGGAAAGATCGTAGAACTAATACGGTTCAAAAGCAGGTAACATGTTAAATTGTTTACACTTCATTTGGTTCACTTAAATTATTTCTCTTTGTTGAAAACATTAAGGGAACTAATACACCTGATTGAGTTTATTGTCTTTAAATTGCACAAGCCATCAAGTTGCTGATTTAATTGCTTTTATTATTTCTAGAAGGAGACGTAGTACGCGTGTTTCGTTGTCATGTCTTTCAGCGTCCAAAACGGCTGTGCTAAACTTAATAACAACATTTTCAAGATAAGCATTTGCTTCACTGTCTGTCATGAAATAAAGTTTATCTTATAAACATTTTGTTATTTTCTCGGTTTGAACTCTCTTGTAATGTAAACAAATGTTTTAGCCAAATTGTTGCTTACTTCACAAATAATTGTTGTATAAAAGTTTGTATTTTCTTTACGATCTAGTCATAGTTATTTTGTTATTAATTTATACATAGCTTCAATGGAGTTTTGTGTGGGAGATGTTTATTTAGACATTTTGGAGGAAGATAAACTAAGGCTTGATTCACGCTCGTCATTGGGGAAAGTTAGAAAATCCGTCATGACGTATAATTATGAGGATAAATTTTCATAATCACTGAGTGAGTCCAACGTGTAATATTTCTTCTATTTTCCTGGTAAAAAAGTTGTGATGACATTGACTTAAACACAATTTATAACGGTGATTTTTTTTCTTATTTAGAATTTTCCGCATCTGAACATCTAATAGGCTTTTATTTTGCCAGCAAAATTATTGAGTTTGATCGGAATATGTTCTTGAACGAATTTGTGCTGTTGATCAGATTTTTGTTTTTAGGATGTAAAAAGGACACATGCATTAAAATCCTGTGCAGGAGCTACTGCTAATTCTAATGCTATCCAGATTACTTCATTCATTATTAAAAGTCATGAGAAAATTAGAAGATACGTACCTCATAGAAGATACATGCACTCATGCAGTACAGGGATAAAATGTTGCGATTATTTTAGTTTTTACGAGTAATGCAACTCTAAGGTTTAGTAAGTGGAGCATTACTAACAATAAATGAATCACAACAATGACATCACCGTGGGAAATATCCAATAACTTGCCGACTACAATAAGCGTTTGTACTATACTACGAAGTTTGATGTCCTAGCTATCTGTATTAGGTATTTGGGACATCAAAATCTGTGTACAATGACCTCGACGGGCGGCGGCGTGTTCGCGCCAACCTTGCCCGGCCGTCGTCATGGCGGGAGCGCGGGCGGTCGCGGTCGAAATTTTAAATTTCGAACGACACGACACTCGGCACGTCCAGTGGAGTGATCCCGGAAAGTAAGTCCGGTCAAGTGCACATCACTAATTTACGTGTTTATGGTTTTAGTGTTGCATATGAGCGGTTGTTTATTAGTTTAATGTTTATTGCTTTTAGGGTTAATTTGCATTTGTATGGAGGTTTATGAAGGTGCAACAAATTCCTGAGTTAATTTTATGATCTGATTGAATTTGCTTCATCATTAAGCACAGTGTTTAGCTGCTGATGAAGCAAAATAACATAGTAATTATGTATGTGAAACTAATGATCAAAAGGAAGCTAAACAAAGATTTAATAACTTGTATCATAATATTTTTTTTACCGTTTACAGTGCAATATAAGTAACTAAAAGAAGACGTAGTAGTAGGTGCTAATTATAGTAAATTTAAAAACAGTAGAGCATACGGTTACAGATCATTGGAAATTAGAAGCAAAGTTGTGAAAGTCCCCAAGTGCGGCATGCCAGCGATCACGTAAGATACAGCTATCTAGCCAGCCACTGAACCACTCAAATATTTCATAATGCCCATCTAACGACGAAGCTAGATTCAGAGAACTATTCGTACCAGCTAGGAGAGCAGGATAACTGAAAAAAATATAGATATAGACAAATTCTAATAAAGCTAGATTCAAACACCTACCAGCTAGGAAAGATATAAAATTGAAAAGACACTGCGGTCACACATTCCAAGAAAAGCATTGCAACAATCTTAGTATTTGAATCGAAAGGCGTTAAAGTTAGCCATTACCTCAATGATAAATGAATAACTGAATAAACTTCACCTATTTGAAGAGTAACACTACATTAACGCTATTAAATTTTTTATACAAAAAAAAAAACTTCGAATTTTTGAATACATTAACATTGTAAACACTAAACAGTGTGTTTATGTATGAATTTGTCTTTCACAGCTGCTTACACAAGTAAAGCTAATTGTTATCTGCCAAAATTACTCTTACTGGTTGGCCTCTGCTTGTACTATTGCACGTCGGCATGTAAGGAATTTGTTCACTGTTGCAAGGCTACTCTTATTCTGCTAATTCATCTTGTATGTTATAGTTGTACATTTGGATATTTCCAAGACTTTTGCAATGCAATTCGTTGATTGTACACGTTCGCCAATTCACTGGCCGTTGGACTTGTACTAATAAGCATGTGGTTAGATTACAATGACCATTAGGATCGATTCGCACTCGGCAGACTTATCGTTGATGTTGGTCGTGGTGTTGTTTGTGGACACGATCTCATTGACCTAGCAACAGCGTGTGGTGGCAGTGGCGGTGGCGGCTGATGCAGTAGCGGCATTTGGTCGAGATAATGTGGCACTGAGTGTCGTTCACACGGGGTTCATGCGTAGCGCAGCGATGTGGCGGTAACGTCACGCCGATATCAGGGCAAGACGCTGCGCCGGCGGCTGGCGTGCGGGAAAGAGAGAGTGCGGCACACAGGTGTGCGCCGAGGCAGCCGGCCCATCAGCTGTTCGACGCGCTCGCTCGTGCCCGTTCTGCCGTTGCTCCGATGAATGCCGCGTGCATTGCGGGCAGCCACTGAACCCAGTGTTCGTCGATAGCCGCCCGCGGACAGACGCGCGATCCCGCCCGTTTGCCCGCCGATTCTCGCTCGCTTCCCGCATCGTAGCTCGGATGTGTCAGTGTGTGCATGTTTGTGTACCGTGTTGTCACTGACGCGGCGATCGCGAGCTCTTTGTCTAATTAGCAGGTAGGCAAATGCTTCACTAAACTTTTTTTACAGTCGCGTCGGCCGGACACAATCGACTTACTTTTATGTCGGTTTATTTTTCTGTCGTAATTGAATTTTATGTAACTCTCATTGTTCTCACTTTTTATAGTTTATAAATGCTTACTCTTCGTACTATTATCAGAGTTGGTTTAATTATTTACAAATAAAACAAGTAGTAAAGCGTAAAGGGAGCAGCTATTTAGAAACAAAGGTTACGCTCAACGCGGCGATAAAAAGGGCCGAAACTGGTTTTCCGTGGAAAGGCATCTGGCACGCACTAATTGATATAGCATCAACTGACGTTTATAATTATGAGTGTCGAAGTGGAGCGGCGCACAGACTTACAATTTGTTAATGCGATTAAGAAGAAAGTTCTCGTTGATGCATTCTGATGTAATTGATTAGCTGCAATAAAAAAAACGAATTATCATAAACTTTTACACATTTATTCTAAGTACCCACCCACTTTTAGTAAGTATTTTTCTACTGACCTTGCTTTTAGAACTATAGGCGAGTACATACCTATGACTATGTACTAGCAAGGTCGTTGCGATTCAAACCTATTTGACCTCATTTAAGGATGACACACACACAAATCCACACAAAATCTAAAAAGTCACTACAACATTCAAATTGCACTGAAATAGTTTTTCGTAATCTTGCAAGTGATTAATAAAGTACTTAGCAGTAGGAGGGGGTGGGGGACTACGGCAAGGGAGAAGGGGGAGGGACTAGTGACGGCCATGACGTAACGAATCGGTATGCGATCGAGTTGACGAGAAATTACCATTAAGTATTATTACGTTTTCTAAACATGCAGCTATATAGTCATACACTAAAAGTACTAAAAGATTATAGATGCCTACATAATACGAGTAAGTATGTATTTCCTGCACGCGATAGGATGCTATTGCCATATTGTCGTTGCCGAATGGATACCGGCTGCAACAAAGCAAGTGCAGTGTGCACTTTTTTTTTAAGTACAAATTTTCAATTCGTTTTTATTTTTGGAACTAATTCTACACACAAGTTATCTACACATAAACTTTTTTCAAACGACAGTGTTGTAGTAAAAAGTTTCAACAACATTAAAGTTTTGTTTCGTTGCAACCCGTTCTTTGGTGTTGCCAGCCGCAATAAACATTTAAATTACTGGTAATTAATGAACATTGGTAATGATGGTGTTTACTCGTATGGTTCACTACTGATTATTACTATTATTTAACAATTAAGATAATTGCTTCTTTGTTGTTTTTCTTGTTTGTTTTGTAATAAAATTCACGGCATATTTTTGCGTCTTCTCTCATTACGTATCTTTATTTGTAATTATGATGTCTGAATAAACTCAAACTCAACATTTATTTCAATTAAACCATTTACAGGCACTTTTGAACTGTCAAGGAGTCGGTCAGGCAGAAATATGAAGCTAGTTGCCCATTCCAGAGCGCAGTGCGTACTATGGAGAAGAACGGGCTAGAAACTCCAAGGACACTCTTTTAAATATAAAAATAGTTGCAAAATATTGGTTACATCACTAATGTTGAAATTAAACATGTGAGAAGAATGTAGAAAGACATATGCACGTTAAAAGCGTCCGTAGTAAAAAGATAAAAACAAAGAACAATTCAAAAATTAAAGTACAATAAAATAATCCATGGCAGCTAAGAGATGACCAGTCCCAACTGACGGCGCTCGTTCACCATTGGATCACACCAACCGTGGATCAGCACCATTCAGCTCAACCATTTTGAAGGGAGCTAAATGATCCAACACACGCGAGACACCTGAGTGAGCATGACATACTCACAGCAGCCAGGGCACATTCAAGTCAATGAAAGACATATTGCCCGGTAAATGGTAGTTCTTTAATACATGGTACTTACACCTGTGCTATGCAATTATATATTATATTAATACAAAGGAGATTGAGTTTATACAATGCCAAGACTGTCTTACAATCTTCAGCAGCTCCAACAGTATTTTCAAATGTTAATCAATTAGTTGTGGTTGTGGAACAGGACCAGCATTGAGCCAAACATTTTTATCAGTTATGTAATCCCCAACTTTTAATATGCCTGCCTGCATAGTGTCCGTTTTATACAAGATTTGAATTTCGTCTCATTCAGTTGAAGTAGTAAATAATTAAAACTTGATTATTATTCTACGAGACTCGAGAATGCTATAAAATTTTATTTGTATTCATATATCATTTGGTGGCCTTTCAACTTAAAAATAAACATTGTACCTACTTAGTGTTGAGTGCTCACTACCTACCCGATTGCAATGAAGGTTTTTGATAAAAAGGGAAAAATTACTTGAAGTAGACCTTGTATGAGAACAAACAAAGACATGAACTACGTAATGACTTTTGTATTAAAAACCGGGGTTTATGTATCAACCAAACTAACTGCTTTAGGCAAGTCACATACTAATTTATATCGTTAGTAGACTTTATCATACAAAATAATTACATAGTCAAATTCTTAGTTAAGACCAGAAAAGGGTGTGCAAATACATATTTAATTAGAGTTGACATTAAAATAAATTAGGTACAATTTATTACTTGTATAGTACCACAAACGGTCTACATAAAAAAAAAAAAACATTAAACAGATTTACCATAGGTTAAACTTAATGCCGCAGTTCAGCAAGTAAGTACGTAGCTAAAGTACCAATCTAAGTAAAAATAATGATGTCGTCAACATACACAAATCAATATACAACAACGAAAAAAAAAAGAATCTGATAAGAAGACCACTCTCAACAAAGATTGCAGTGAAGTCAGCCAAACGCCCATACTGGTCAGTGACGGACGGAGAAAGAATTTATTACCCTGTTACCCGTATTTTTGCAAGTGGTAAAAGTCAACCGAATGGTAGGTTATTATGATTACGAGCTAGTGTCCAACCAGTACAAAGTGTGTTATTGCTACCTTTACGTCCAATGTTTATGTTAAACTCGACTTTAGGAGTCAAAAACCTGAGTCATTTACGATACTGTTCAATATTTTTTATGAAGGATTATTCAAAGTCAAAGTCAAATAATTTATTTCAAATAGGCCCGTATAAGGCACTTTTGAACTTCAAAAATTTACAAAAAAAATTAATTGATTCTAGTCGCCCCTTCCAAAAGGTAGTTTTCGCATGGAGAAGAATGGGCAAGAAACTCCACCGTTACTCTTTTAAAATGTTTTACAATATTTTGTATAAGTACATTAGTTATATAATTATATGTGAGGACGATGCACCTAGAATAAAAATATTATACCACAATAGGTACATATTTACAAACATTGTAAAAGTAGACGATCCTCCTAAGATTCCACAATTAATAAGTCAGTGTGCGAGGAATTGGTCACAGAATGTAAAATCAATGTCATACAATAAAAAAATATAATAAAATATACACTTAAATTTGCAACCAGTTTGATTTTGTCTTGATTCTAAATTATACTATGGAGCAGGACCAGCATGTTTCCAAGCATTCTTATCTTGGATATAATATTATATTAAGCTTCGGTTTAACCTTCATTTGGTAACATTAAACCATTTTTAACATATATACCTTATTATATCACATATCACTATCTTGAATTCTTGATAGAGTGAAATTAGTATTCTACTTTTATTTCTGAAGCAATATGTGTGAAGAATATAGTTTCCTGTACATGAATGTACTAGTATTTATAACAAGTTTGTTGAACCTCATATAGACAAAAAGAGAGATGGTCGTCAAACGTCAAAGTATTGACAGGTATAACATTGACAAGAGTAAAGAAAAAGCGAACATCATCCAAGTTCACGGCTGCTAATGAACAGAAATTGGTAACAAATACAAAGCCAATGAAGTAATTATACCTTATCTAGCTTATATTTCTTTTCTGTAGCAAGAAATATTATTCATTGCACAACCTTAGTGCGAGTACATATGACACGTGTCAACTTTTTATGCCCCAGCGTAACTATAAACAATATTAAGAGCTTGTTTCTCGTTAATTTGTTGTGCTTAGTACTTCCTATTGCTTCATTAATGCAATAATTATTCCATCGTTTTCAGGATTTGCTACTGTTTGTTAAAAAGTTTTAAATTGTTTTGCATAATACGGAGTTTTCTCACACGCGCTACGAAAAAAAAACCAAGATAATAAACAGGGAAACATACAACACACGTTTGAATATATTTTTAAAGTAGACGTTGTAGGTTTAAAAAATCAAATCACAAGAGGTCCATCATCGAATAAGAATGACTAATGTTTGTTATGAACTTGTGACTTTGGTTTTAGAGGAGGTTGTACACAAGTATCTAACGAGAAAAGAATTCACCAAGGTTAACAACCAGCTACTCATCTAAGGGTGACCCTGACTTACATAAAATTACCAATTAGGACAGCATACTAGTAATAAACGTAAATAATGTTCAGTAGAAACTGTTATCAGTAGTTAAACAAATGTTCCTAATATATCATAGAATATTTGTGTCAAGTTTGTTATATTCGTACTTTATAAGGAAAGTTGAATTTTGCTATTCTGGTAATAAAGTTATATGAATGAAGGCCACAAACAGACACAGATAGGTTAAATAAATTCAATGGAATTTTTTTGAAGAGTCACAAAGCTTTGCAATAAATACACATAACCAGCAAACACGGCACACAACCAGTAATATTAGAAAATGAAGTCACCACAAGTGACATGTTAAGAGGGAACAGGGTCTGTATTCCCTCTTTTTCTTCCTGAATAATGTCTCTAGAGCAATTATTTTTTCATTAAATCAAAGTCTGCTGTAGACACGTCCCTGTTATTTCCTTTTTTCAGCAATTAATTGGTAAAGAAAATATGACCCTCCAAATATTACAAAAATCCCCCATTTTTACCGTCGTGATCAGAGGACTTCCAGGCAAATTCAAAAAGTTTTTAACATATAAAAATAAATGATAGGAACCTAGACATACTCTTTCTTTTCATTTTAATGTAAAAATAATTGAATCAGCTCAGTTTTCGAAGAGAAAAAGGGGAATAGGAAATGTCGATCTCGTCAAAATGTATGTGATATAATCGGTCTTAGCTATCTGTCCCTATCGCACTCTACAGGGGCAGACTTGAGGTAGCACGATGGCAATAGTTTCTTCAAATACCTATTTTTCAAATTCCTTGCTGGCCCTGTTCCCTGTTAACTACACACTCTTTGTGTTCTACGATCAGAACATAACACATGTAAGTAAGTATATGACAATCAACATCATTGCCAAAATTCCAACCAAACCAATCATCTTAATACACAAAGACAAAGTTATGAAAAAAAAAAACTGAAAGAAGCAAAACTTGCTTAAATTGAAACCGACGGATATGTAGCAACGCAGGATGAATCCATATTCCCTAGTCTAGACAGAACCGACGTCGCTATCTGTATTCTGCCCGTTGCGACAAGACGTGTTAATCGTCACAATAGCACCAAGCTTTTTATTAAAAAAGTAACGGGTAGGCATTGAACCTCCGACCTTTGGACAAATGCTACGGAGACAGAGAATTGCGCTGTTTTCTTTATCAATAAGGTAAAGTGGATTAGACTATTAGAGAGTCCTATGCTTACCTTTCTGTCCAGTTTTGTATTCAGTTCCAATTTTAACAGAATTGCAATGTTTATTTTCCTGAACAACACAAAATATAGATAAGTTGTAGCAATTTAGTCTGTTTCGAACGTAACAATTAATTTATTTTGAATACTGCACGTGTTTCCAAATAATTATTTTGCAGAAATTGTTACAATTTTAGCGATTCAAATTGGGATTTGTTTGTGATATTCATAATTTGTTTTATGAAACACACACTATCTGTAAATACTACATTAAAGTATATTTCCAAACGATTATAAGTTTCGATGCAACTGTGTCAACAATATCGCCAGCTTTATATAAATTTGTATTAAAAAATACTGCGTTTAGCTGCATCTACAGATACTTCCGTCAACCATTCAATTGAACGACCGTAATCCCTGAACTCGATCCCATTAGTCTGTATACGATGTCAATGATCACATACCAACGTCTGTATTATATATGATACCTATATGATGAATAGCTTCAGTATTACTGTCATGTCTCTGAATTTATCAACTACCTTAAAGTTGAAATCTAGTCGCTACAGACTTTTAGAAGGTGTTTATGAAAAATATTCTACGAAATAAGTTTGATAATATTCAAAATCTAGCATTTAAATGAATCTACGCGCGACTTTATTGACACTACCATTTAGAGGATTTTTTGCATATTATGTATTTTGTAAACTGAAGGTCACTTGCTACTCTACGTAGTGAAGCTATTATAATTATGTCTAGTCAAAATAAGTCTGAATTGAAGGCTTAGAAAATACAAAATATTAAAAAAAATACCAAGCTGTCTAATTTAAGGGTTCTGAAATTTCTCAGTAGCAGCCCAGTTATATAATTACGCAACACATTTTCGTAAACGATTACGACAAATTTGTTTCATTTTGACAGTTCAACAACATTCATTGCGTTATTTACGTTGCTGAGCAGATTTTTTTCGAACTAATGAAGCAATGGATTTGCAATTTGTTTCAAAACGATTCAAATTCCGATTGATCGTGTATTACGTAATTAGGGTACGGAGTCTGGATTTGTGCCCGGTTGATGGCAATAGGCTCACCCCGTATTACACGGGACTTAAACATAACTGGCGAAATGTGGGTGAACTATATATACACCTCTGCCAAAGTCTTCAGGGAAGACAGGCGTGATGTTATGTTATGTTCAACTAAAGGATTGATAGAAATTCAATCCCGAACTTGTGCAACGTTTCTAATTCAGATCCCGATTGTCATCTAACACCCAAATACACCAAGAATTCACTTGGTTTCAATTCTCAGGAAGAATTGTAGCTTATTATTAGCCAGGTATTTTGCCCCACTGATCTAGCTAGGAGCGAATACTGTGAGAACCGCTAACGCTTCAGGCAAATCTGTAATTGGATTTATCTATTTGAAAAAATCTCTGTTACAATCCGGTGTGGAACTGTTTTACGTATATTGAGAATCCTTATTTGATGGAAACAATGAGTGAAGGTAAATCCCATAACAGCCTTCAGTTCTAAAACGAATTTGGAAGAAGGTAAAATCAAAGATGATTATGAACAAACTTGTAAAACGTTTGTAATTCAGATCCCGATTGTCAACTACATCCAAATACACCAAGAATTCACTTGGTTTCAATTCTCAGGAAGAATTGTAGCTTATTATTAGCCAGGTATTTTGCCCCATTGATCTAGCTAGGAGCGAATACTGTGAGAACCGCTAACGCTTCAGGCAAATCTGTAATTGGATTTATCTATTTGAAAAAAATCTCTGTTACAATCCGGTGTGGAACTGTTTTACGTATATTGAGAATCCTTATTTGATGGAAACAATGAATGAAGGTAAATCCCATAACAGCTTTTAGTTCTAACACGAATTTGAAAGAAGGTAAAATCAAAGATGATTGATAAAAGCCGAAATCCGAACAAATTCGATCAAGTTATCAGTACTAGTCAAATATGTAGTGTGTATTAGTTTCATTGATAACACACTATTAAATATGTTAATTAAATTGCTCAAAATTTCCTCCGTAAACTCATTTGTGACGCTTCCAGTCGAAGCCGACAATGGAAAGCTGCTAAACAATAACTTTCCGGAATATTCCGTGGAAACTGGAAAGTTAAGCTTGAGAGCTCGGAAAGAATTTAATAAAAGTGGTAGTTCAAGTAAAAAATCCACAGTCTCTCCGTTCTAGGGGTTCCTGTTTATCTTTAGGTCTGGGTTGAATTCCATTTTGTAAAACATGCATGACCATGGATTATGGGCCATGGTTTTCAAATGTATTGCTGGAAGGGTTGGCCCGTATAGTGGAATGATAAAAGTTTTATAATACACTCTTTTGTCTGTATCTTCGTGTGGAGGTCGGTAATTATCCCACGGAAACGTACTGCCGAGATAAAAAGTATCCAATGTCCTAACCCTGCCTAAGTCATGGTCTATTCGTGTGCAAAATTTCATCCAAATTTGTTCAGCCGTTAAGGCAAAAGGTAACTGATAGACAGACAAACAAAGTTACAATCACAGGTAAGTATGGATAAGATATCTATAATATATATCATCCTTGCCTTTATTGCTTTCATACTAAGAAACATTTATGTCTTCTTTCCAGATCTTTGATTTGAAACGAGGGAAATGTATTGTAGCTATAGAACTAAAAAATCCATATTGTTTACCTTTCCACATCTATCCTTTCTAGAAACCAATATCCTCGAATTAGCGTCCACTATTCGAGTTCTGTTAAAAAGTAATAAAACAATGGTTTCCATTTAACAATCCATTGCTCTTTATGAACGTAGCAAGCGAAGAATTTTATCGAAATTACTTTAGAAACGACGCAATGCACTGAAAAATGAAACCCTAGCTCATATTTCATACCTTGGAATCGGACGTAGGCTTTGTAATTTGCCTCGAGGTATTTTTTCTGCGGAACAGTAGATTTTCTTAGTCATAAATGGGATTCTCTGAACAATTTGTAACTAGAGGACCCTTACGGACTGATGGCTGGGGCTATAAATCATTTTTATAAGTTTTTTGTTCGCTCATGGAGGCCTTATGAGGAAAAGAGGTACCATTGAAATGCATAATAGTAAAGCATGTTTTACAAAAGAAAAAAAAAGGCAGCAGTAAGAGTAATTTAGATAACTAGATGATTGTGTCATAGATTCGAAAAGAAGATGAAAAGGAAAGTAAGAAGCTATAAGACGGTAGTTCCAAAATATTCCGCTACTACGGCTGGATCAAATTGTAAGAATTATCTTTAAAAAGATTGTGTAACTTACTCCATCGATTTCAGGTAGTACGGAAGTCTGTTGAATGCCCACTGAAATCATATCTTTTGCATTATTTTCTACCTGAAGAAGAAGAATAGTAGACCGCACTTCAGTGGAAACCTTGAGCTGGCCTAGCGTTGCACGGAGTTTCAATTCAATGCAAGGCCATTTTATACTGGTTTTGTTACTTGCTGCCTACAGTACAAAATAGTAGCTATCTCTCTAAACAACCTACATCCTTATTGACAAGATTTATGGAACTAGTAATCAGTTCGCACATTACAAGTCTAATTATATGTATTAGTACCTAATTATTGACCGGAGACAGCTAGCGATTGGTTCTAGTTTCTTAACAACTTTATCTATCACTTTTATGGGACTGACGGAGTCAGTGGAGCAGACACTACAACACAGAACAGACCCTAAAAGATATTTTATACAAGATGGAGACGACATTACGACAGTAAATTAAACTGCGTATATTTAATGTCGTTCCCAAACTGCATACGAAAATTCAATCAAATATATCCAATAGTTTAGTCACTATAGCCTAGTCGAAGATTAACAAAAACTACTATTTAGTAGAAAAAATCACTTTTATAATTTTGATGGTAGGATTTATTTGATAGTTCCAAAATACTCTATGCATTAGTATTGCCAGTGTTTTCATTTATTGTCGTTTTGTTGTCTCCACATTTTAGGTATAGCTGAAACATCTATGCACTACAAATAAGTAGGTTTCGAGGTCAAGTGTAAGAAAAACGCTATCAAACTACTTGGGCAGATGTCTTGCAGGAATCTAACAAACATTTATTAAGTCGTTAACCATAATATCTTAATCACCATGCTTCTCGATCTTATCTTCTTTATTTCTATATAAGTATTATCTTTTTTAATATCTGTATGTAACTGGTGTACAAGAAAGAGCGTTCTATCTATCTATCGATAATCTGCTTTGATGCTCTGCGTTTGCAGTGGCGAAACATTCACATCAAAACATGTTGAAATATATATTTTCTGTCATGTTCCATGGAATGTTTGACAGGAACTAGAGTTTTCAACATGTTTTGTTGTGATGTTTTGCCAGTGCAAACGCACAGTTAAAACTATGGTTAATATTTTCATCTGCCTTCACTCTGCCATTTCCTGTTCAAATGCACTAAGCTGGTTTGCAAACCCATATATATATACATACGACGTACACACATTCAAGCGTTGCCAAAGGACCTTGCTTTGGCTGGCATCATCTGGGATATCATTCATAAGGCATATACCTACTTACACAAAAGATGTTGTAGTACATGAATTGTGACGTCATCAATCCGTGGAGAGAACATTACAAAATAAGCGTTTCGTGATTATATTTTAATGTTTCGGGGTCAGACGCCGCCATCTAGCGGCAGTCAAGGTGAACACTTAACTGTTATCAAGCGTTCTAGGAGTGCATTAATCTCTTTTGTGTACAGACGATAGCAGGTCAACCTACCCGAAACTGTCAAATTTTCCCAATCAACTTTGAACCTTATACTATAGTGATAAAGTTGAAAATCTATTAAAGAAATTTGACAGATTGTGGTTGGTGTGCTGGCGTCTGTACCATTAATTATTAGGTTCGTAATTCTTACTTATTTATCACTTTTTGTAATGTTTAAAAGAAGTAGGTAGGTACCTAATTATACTAAAGGCAATTCAAATCGAAATTTCAACCTGCTACACCCTCAAGTTGTAATAAATATGTCAAAGAAAGAGATTTTTTTTATATTAAAGTCATTTGCAAAAGAATTATGACTATCACGCAAGTAATTATTTTCAGATTTTCTATCCATTATGTAAAATTTTCATAATAATCTTGTATTAATCAAGTATCTACTTATCATGTGAAATAAGACCTTAGAATAGTTACTACTCATGATATACCGGTTTCTATTAGCAGGAAGATCATTTACTTATCATTAAATCAATGTCACTGTGAAGAACAAAATATCCTCAATGTATATAAAGAGGAAATGAAAAGGTAAACTGTGAAACCTTGTAAGAAAATGACACATGTTTTTAACATATACAGGAAGAAAAATAGTGTGGTGTCCAGAATTTTGAGAAAAAATTGGACAAGAAAAAAAGGCACGGCTTTTTTCTGATTTTATTTCTATTTATTTTTTTTTTCATGAAAACTAGGAAAAAATATAGCTTCCTGTGTCATGTTACGTAACCAGAAAACAAACGATCCAAAACTAATTTAATTAAGTAACCACTTAGGAGACAACCAGAATATTAAACTTATTTAAGTATCTTATACCTTCAGGAAAATGTTAAAAAAGATTATGTTAAAAAGCTTTGTCTTCTATTCAATTATGGACAGATTTTAGGGCCCAGTCGTTCGGATCCAAGTTAATTCACCGCAACGTTTCTTTATGGCTGTGCCGTGTGTAACATTATAAAACCGCGTCAATTATAACTCATCGACATGAAACTGGACATAAAACCGATCAACAAAGCGCGGGTTAACGTTGCGTTGCCCGTTTCTCAACTTCTCGAGCTCTCGATCTCGCAATTCTCGCAGTAGCTCACAAGTTCTCGTCGTTTCCCGCGCTTGCCCGTTAGTAACGTTGACCGCGCGACGTATTATTTTAGTGATTTCAGAGCGAGTTGGACCAATCAGCCACAAACGAGATTAGGTAGGCGTATGTGTGTAACCTATATGTATCTTCATAATACGCCATGCTGCAGTTCTGCATAGCGTATTAGTGGCATTCGTTCCACATTTAACGCCGTTCACCAACTTGAAATTTTAAGTAGTTGACGCAGCTCAAACAATGTGTGTAAACTCGAGAGCTACGAGTACGTTAGTTAAGTAATCAAAATTGATTGATACGGCTTCGACGCTTGTTACGTTTATAATTTCATTGTCTTGTTTAAGTAATCTCGAGATTTACTTACTTGCTTTTTATTCTTGCATCACTGCTACATTAAGCATGCTAGCGTTATCTGTGCAAATGTCGACTTTTGATGACGAATTTCTGTCAAAATACTAAACCTTCACAGCTGCGATTTTTCCTTAAAACTATTTACAGTGCCACAAACAAACATTGTTTAAAAAAGAAGATTTATAATTGCCTAATAAGTAGACGAATCACGTTTCATTGAGTGACAGCGTTGCGTTTGTTGACAATCACCGCGGCTCTGACGACACTGCGCACAACCCACAGCGCGGCAGCGTAGCAGGCAGTATGTCAACTGACAAAGGAAGAATTAAATCAAGTGCCAATATGGAAGCAGTACAATTTCTACACGGACCTCAAACAGAGAGTATGCTATTATTTGAGGGACAAAGCCGACTTGAGTCTCTCTTAACTTTCCGCTAAAACGAGCTCCATACAAAGCCAGGCTACATAATTAAATAGCGTTTTATACGGTTCGATCGTATTCTTCGCACAAATAAGTTACATTGCTGGTCCGACCGCTCGACAATGTAGCATCAAGTTATAAGCTTTCAATGAACGCGGATCAAGTTTTTTCGGTCGCGTGGCGACCTTGTTCAGGCTGCGGGTAATAACAAAAACTTTGTTTTGCTTTGAGAATTGTTTGAATGTTACCGAAGTAGTTCGATATATTTTTTAATAAAGATGGTTAGTTCTTGTGGTTAATGAAGTACGAGCATTTTGCGTAGTTTAACAAGCGGGGCACGTTAAGCCATTATTATTGCTTGATTGCGAGCATTTTGTTTCGTAAAGAGCCGTATTATTGGATCGTCATACTGTAATTTCGTTATTGTCATTAAAAATTCCGGAAGCGAGCAGAAAACGAATCGTCTCCGCTAAACGAACCGAAATCTCATCAATATTCATATGTGCTGTATCAATTAATGTATCGAGGAATGTGCTTGGATTCTTCATTGCATCGATGTGCCGTATTCTACCTATTGGCAATGCAGAACTAGTGTATTATTATGGTTTTACGAGGCTTGCCTCCAGTTCACCGCTGCCCGCCATTGTTTCATCTCATAATAATTTCTTATTATTTATACATAGGTACCATCGAAGAAGTTCATATCTATACACCGTAAGGACTATTTCTGCTTGCAGCGCTCGGCCGCTATAGAACCGGGGCGGTAACAGATGTGGTCATCGTGTTCACGGGATTTTGTTTTCAAATTGCTTAGATATGAAGTTCTTCGATAGTACTATGATGGGATTTTTCTAACGTTTTTGTGCACATTTAGCGCAATTGCTCAATACACTAATAACTTTTGTTTTAACATAAGTTTTTTCTAAATAATATATATTATATAGGTGGCTAATTTAAATATTTTTTTTTGTGTTAAAAGTAAGTACATTGAAGGTGACTTATCTATTATCTACCTGAATTTGGTAAAATAAATAGGTACCTATTTAAGTCAGAAATAAAATCCTGTAAACAGTATACCGTAAGTACTGAAAACCCGTATTTGCGAAGGTCAAAATTGCCAGGTGTTCAGATAATGTTAATCTAAGGAACTGATAAGAAATCCATCACCATGGACAATATTTTAAACGTTAGGTAAAGGAATTCATCTACGTTTAATTTTTTGTACATTAGGTAAGGTAAGTATCGTATGTTAACTCGTTGTTATAGCGAGCGATTTTGACATGTTGTAGGAAGCGCGCAGCGACCTTAGTGACGTCATTTCAACGGAGGCCGCGCCGCTCTCTCCGCTCGCGTCAGGCCGTCAGTCATAGCAGGCGGGCAGCCCTACCGCGTGTTACCGACCGAACTATATTGCTCATTATTTATTTATTGAATTTGCCTTTGCCGTCGCTCCACTTTTTGGTTATTGTAGCTTTGAATGATGATAAAGTGGCGTAAGGGGACTAATTTATCACGCCTGTATAATATCAGTTGGCTCTATTAATCATCTAAGGTAGAATGGATGATTTTGAAATCGTATCCGACTGAGTTTGCTCCTATGTCAAATAGAATCTTTCGAAAGTCAATAGAAAGAGCAAAAAGTAAAGATAATTAAAAATCTACTCAAACATAAACTTCTACGGTACTTATTAAAACAGAAAGGCTGCCTGTCCACGAGAGCGGGAATGAGAGGAGAGGAGCGGAGCTGTGCCAATAGAATCAAAACTCTGGAGCGGAGTTACTTTTAGATTCTATTGGTTAAGACGCAGATATATGCCAGTGACCTTGAGTGGTTAGCTTGCGTGTTCTGTACTGAGCTCACGCAACATGTCGTATGTCCAGCCAGTAATAGGGCTCGCCCATCAAGGAGCGCTGTACCAAATTAGACGCATCATTAATTTATTATACATAAAATAAAAGGTACCTATTTTAATAAAACACGTATACTAAATGATCATTAATTAAATTATTTTTAAAATGGTCAAGGTTTCAGAAAACTACGCTTGATAGATTTTGCGTGATTCTCAGTTTTTTATCCGCGTTAGACATAGCTTTACAAAGTAATTTCACTATGTAATATAAACATAATCTAATATATTCATTAAGTTATTAAGAAAATGCTCTAGTTGAACATATTTTTCCAAATCATTAACACTACTCGTTTAGACGCGATCTTCAGTATAAAATCATTAAAAGTCGGTTATCGTCGCCTTAATATAGGCATAGGTCTGCTCCTCTCCTCTCTCCTCCGCTCCAGTGGACAGGCAGCCTAAGGCCACGTTCGCACAGTCGTAATAAAATCGCGGCGATTTTTTTTCGTGCACTGGATTTCAACGCTCTGCTTAGTGCCGAGAGTTGAAAATCCAACAGTGTGTTTTTTCAACTCGCTGGGACGAGAGTGCGTCCCAACGCGTTGGATTCTCAACGCTCGGCTCAACACCGAGATTTGAAAATCCAGTGTGCGATAAAATTCCGCCGCGATAGTTTTACGTCCGTGCGAACGTGGGCTTTCTATTTAAATTCTATTGAATAAGTTATTATTAAGAAAATGCACAATATTTTTTCCAAATCATTAACACTACTCGTTTAGACGTGATCTTCAGTATAAAATCATTTAAAAGTCGGTTATCGTCGCCTTAATATAGGCACAGGTCTGCTCCTCTCCTCTCTCCTCCGCTCCAGTGGACAGGCAGCCTAAGGCATAGAATAAACGGCTACCCAGACTTACATACTCGTAATTAAGTATTTCATACACGCTTTAATTTTTTCGAAGGTTGCCTGGCGACCTTTATAGCGTCCTTGAATATTTAAAAACTTATTTGTCGCTGAGCATGTGCACAGATCTAGGTCACAACAATATCACAGGTGCGGGCTGGCGATCGAATTATTTAGTGAAAATTTAGTAGCACAGTGGTGCCGAATCTCTTGTACACCGAACTAAATTAACTAAACTATCACTAAAATTCCTTACTTTTGACTATGAGAATCTTAACGCTATTCTGCAATAAAAAGTCTCTAAACTTAAAAATTATTTTGACACAACTAAATCGAATTTGACAATCGCGACTCCACGTGGTACACACTTGTTTGCCCTACCACGTGATTTTTTTTAGAGCCGGAGGTGCGCAGGGGGGGCAGCCTCGACGTGTTTTATATGGAATTTTTCAGGTTTTGCATGGAAAATAAGAAAAAATATTACCTACGTGTTGATAATTAGGGGTATAAGGGTTCCATAAAGGGGGTCGAAATTTTCATTATTTTTGCGATAGGACACACCATTTTCGAGATATAAGCAAAAGAAAAGAAAAAAAAAAATATACAGTACTGTTTTTCCATCTGAAGTCGAGGTGTTCGTGTAAATTTTAGTTCATGACAACTAATAGTATTCCACAACATATTTTATCGCGATTAAAAATGGTCAGATTTAGGTAGAGAATTAAAATTTTAGGTGAAAAACGCAGAATAGCAAAATTGTCATTTTCACTAAATTAAAATCTCAGTGCCATCTTAGTGCTGTCAAACTAAAATATAGTTAAGTTGTGTCACTTTAGTCTATTTCAGAATGGGAAATCATCGTTTGACAGGAATAAACTAAATTTTGGTGATTTTTAGTCTAGTTTAGAGGCATTTGTGACAAGAGAATCGGCACCAGTGTTATGTATACGTATGATATGATAGCGTAATGTTTATTTGTTATTAATCACTTCAATGCGGTAATCTATCCGCTTATTGTCGTACAGTCTTGTACGTAAATATACCTAAATTTCGAATAACATTACTTATTCACGATAAGAACCCAATACTTATATGCTCGAAGTTCAGATTACGCCAATTTGTGTTTTAGATTGAAATACATACTTAGTGATACAGAAAAAGTTCTTATTTGACCTTCTTATTTTCTGGTGCCTACCTAACGGTAGGTTTGGTAACTTGGATTTTGTCGTGTTTTAGTCATTTATCGCCTACCTATGTGTAAAGCGTTGATAGTACCTAATTAGATGAATTAATTAAAATATCTCTATGTAGGGATATTCATGTGAGAAAACTCAACCCAAAAAATACGGTAGGTATTGAAACATTGAAGGCTTCCGCCGACAGGCGCGACGCGACTGTAGTAGGACAGTTATTATGAAAACTCCATGGAAATTGTTCTACTAGAGTACTAATCGCGCTGTCAAGTCGCGCCAGTCTGCAGGGGTCTTTAAAACGAATTTCAGGAATTGATTATAGTATATAGACTGTACAGGTACACATTTGGTCTGAGGCTAAAGTAACTGAACTCATCAAGATCCACTGCAATCATGAATGCGGCTCGCGCATTTTTTCAATTGATATCCTGAAAAAGTACGAACGTGTTGTAACCCCAAAAATGTGAATATTCAGTGAGTCAATGGCGTTTTCATGGTTTGTCATATAAGTGGTCAATTATCAAATTCATTCGTGACGAAATAAACGTATTGAAAAGACAGGCGGCGACACAAACGTGAACGAATTTGATATGGACTGAAAGCATTGACCAATTCAGTTACCAAATAGGTACGCAATTGGCTTTTCTATAGAACGGTTACAGCTCTCTCTCATATGAAAATTGCATCGAATGATGTAGAAGATTTATTAATATTTTTTTGTTCAGTAGAATCGGGGTCCTTTAAGCCACTCAAATGTTCCGCAAAATAGCTAACCGTACAACACAATTTGATAATGAAAGAAACAACTAAAATAAGAACAAACACCACTTTTTTTTTGTTAAATACGAATACAATAAAGAGAAACAGGAAAATAATTAAAATATATGACGCAAGGGCCAAACAGAACTGAAATTGAACTTAGGGCAAAGAAAGAAAGCAAACAAAAAGTGAAATATTAATTGTCCTGAGTATAAACGCCATATATGTGTGACAAAAGAAACAAAAACTACATTAGCTGCAAGTCACGTGCTTGCTTGGTACTTGCAAGTACTTGCTTGGTACTGACTACTGTGGTAGACAGTGTGTGTTATCGCCCACAATACAGGGCGGCCTTGCCTGCGTTTATCAGTAAAGTCAATTACAGAATGCAACTGTTCTATACAAATGGAACACATCGCTTCCACGTCGTTCGAAATATGAATGCGTTCGAGTTCGAAATATTTTGAGGATGTTCGAATTAGTTCGTTTTTTTTGTCAATGTATTTAATTAATTATCTACCTACATTGTTTTTATTTGAGGTGTGTAGCAGTCGTTACATGGATTTTTTTTTAATTTTATGAAGTTGATAATTTTAGGAGGTAGTTAGATTCATTATAAGTACGTTCTTTTTTTGGAAATAGATCTCTTAATAATTATTAGATTCAAAATTAATTTAGAATCATCTCTAAATAATAATAAATAAAAGTTACTTTGTGCATACCTACATAAAAAATATATTAAATTGGTAATTTGTAAAAACATGAGTTTTGTACCTCATAAAAAGTCGTAAGCGTCGTCGCAGGCTGTATTCAAAGTTGCCATAATTAAAAAGAAAGAAAAAAAGCTCAACAAATCTAGTACCAAATAACGCGGGTGTCTTTTTATTGAAATCGTCTATTAAAGTTATATTTCTTATATCTCTCATGAAATTAAAAGACACTTTATTTAATTCTTAATTTTATGTACTTACTTCCAAAATAATGGTACCTACTTAAATCTCTCGTTAATTTCATTTATGTTACCGATAGTTCGAAAAGCAACATTTGGTTAATTTTATAATGAGTAGGTACAGGCAGCCAGTTTAAAACAGCTTTAAAGATAATGTATTTTGTATCCACATTATGTCAACCCCAAAAGGTATATCGAAAGCAACTTAAACTGATATTTTTAGTATTAAATACTGCACTACGCATTTCATGGAAACTAAATATTTGTTCATGTTGGATAGGTTTACAAATAGCAATCAAAATTATGATCTGAATGTAATATGTAGTTCCAGGAATTATATGAATAAGCTTATTTACGGCTTATTATTATTTCTTTGACATTTCTCGGAACCGTAGGGTCCCGGGCCTTTGTAGCCTTCCGAACGAGGGGCCGAAGCCAACTCGCAGAGGCCCGTTAGACGTGTTTAATGAAACGAGGCACCAACCGAAGATTCTCCCTGTACGCACTATGCTAGTGCACCTAACGACAACCCCCAGTTAGTGCAGGACTATTGCAAGATATGGAAACAAAGATATTGGATTATGGGTTTGGGTGGCTAAGTGAACTGGTTATCTAGAACTATGGAAAGACTATGGCCCCTGCCTGACCAATATTTGATAGAAAATACACAGGTAAAATGGCAGAGGGTGACTTGCACACTCAATAATGGGCCCCCGAAAACGGTCGCTAGCACAAAGTGTCATAGCGACAAGGGGGCAACATGTCCTGAGGTGCTTGAGGAGTGGAGAGGTATTCCACGGCTATCAGGACAAACTCGGAAGTACGGTCAAGATCCCTACCAGCATCTTACTGGAATACTTCCTTCCTCCGAGCACATTTGCTCTTGCGAATCTCCACTCAAACCGGCCAATAAAAGCAAGAAAGAGGTGGGAGCTCTGTTCCTCATCAGTGTTCACTCCAGCCGGCCAATAAAGGCAAGCCAGAGGTTAGGAGCAAGACTTCTCCCGGGAGATAGGGTATTATTATTATATATGTCTTGTATGTATTATGAGTATATATATAACTAAATTCTATCTGAATTGAATTATTGACGACGACGATTGAAAAATGGGAAAAAATGTACTTATTTAAATTAAATTATCTACTTTCCCTAATAAAAAAACAATCAAAACAGAACGACTTCTTCCACGTATTTGTTGTTATTATACGGTCCTGTGAAACGATAACTTATCGTGATACTATGGGTTTCACATAAATCTGATAAGCTGTATTTGTGTTAACCTCACATTTACAAACAAACAATTCTGCCCCTTTTATTACTTGAATATGAGGATTAGAAACTATTTGACAAATGAGAAAGAGTTTACAAAAAGTATACTTTTACAAAAGTTTACAAGAATTACACTTTTGACGTTTACAAAAATTGCACATTTGTCAAATGTCTACAGAGAAAGTCGACATTAATCAAACATTTAAGAAAATAGTCAACAGTACAATTTTAGAAGATTAAAACTTATACCTACGACTACGACTTATGAAAGTAAAATTCTATCTCCAAAATAAAACTCTTTGTTCAAAAGTAGCTGTAAAGAGGTTAATGGAGACACATCTATATATATAAAGTGTTCATGATGTGTATCACGTATGCACGTGATCGCTACTCTGCAGTGCTCGGCACATAAATATCGTAATAACATGCGAGTAGTCGAGAACTCGCCACAGTCCGAGTATCGGTTACATACCCTTCTAGCAATGTTGATGTTACGCTTTTTGCCCTTATTGGGACAGAATTGTGCATATACTTAGTATACAAATGTTTTAGTACCATTTTGATCATTGTTCTCGATTTTTGCTTTATAATCTTTAAGCTTCGTTGGATTTTGGATTACTACATTAACTTTCATCTTACCAGTTCACCTCTTATTTTCGAGTAAATTTATAGTTTCAATAAAATCATTTAAAAAAGAAGCCCTGTTTTTACTTCACCTCTATCCAAATAGTCCGTATAGTTGTTGAAGTATCCAGTTACCTTGTACCTAGGTATATCGTGAGTGAACTAAATCATGCTCAACATCGATGTGTGTGAGCAGCGTGAGGTATGGGTACCGTAAGCTATAATTCATGCGATGATATCATTTTTGAATCGGTCTCTTCATTGCACTTTGAAACTTATAACTAAAGCTGTCCTATTGACTTTGAGAATAGAAAGCTCAAAACAATATTTTGGCAAAAACAGAATTGTTATCTACAGTTTTGTTGATTTTAACAATCAGAATCTTCATAGCGAAAGGAATTTCAATGATGACATCATTCCGTAATAGATTAGATTTCTCTTGTCTGGCAGCTCTTGACATTAAACAACTTGCTTTTATCGGTGAAGAGTAGTCCATTAAACATCCATTGTCTTATATCCTATTATATATATTGTCTAATATATATTGTCTTATATACCTTGATTATATATGAATTATTTAACATACCGCAAATTAGAACATATTTCATGTCTCAATATCAACAATTAAAATTGTTAATGACACATTTCAAAAAGTTTCAACCTTGAATGCAACAGTACTTATGAAAAGCAATCACGAAAACGAACAACAACTCATACATGTACCACATTCGTTGCTGGTCCAATTACTCTGTAATTTGGAGGAGGAAACTGCAAACGAGTATTGAATATCGTTTTAGTTGAAGTGTCGGATTGCGAAGGCTGAGTGCGTACTGCGTAAGTACGGTACGTTACGTTTTGTCACAACACGTTTTCTTCTACAGTATTTTAAGTTCGTGCGGCCTTGACATACGCCCTGCGATTTACAATGGAAAAACATGGTGTGGATTCTGGGAAAAACACAATGCCACTAAAATGGGGGTAATTATATTCATTAAGACGAGGGGGCAATTGGTACGGGATTTTTTGTGACTTTTCACAATTTTTAAACGATATCGAAATAATAACTAACCCATGAATGATGAAAAAAAACAAATTTTACTAAAATAGAAAGTCTTGTCGCCGTACCTAAGTATGTAGTACATACTTCAAAAACCCTTATCTTATGCTCCAAAAATTTTGACTGAGTAAAGTCTTCAACGAAATGAATTAATGCAAGGCAGATCACAGGAGAAGAAATATAAGGAAAAAATACTTCCTATTTTTCTCCTAGCTAAGTAACTATTACTTAGCTAACTTCACCGATATAGGGATACCGATGATGTGATAACATTCATATAATACTGTTGCTAAGTTTCTATAGTTAAAGATAGAATCATCAAATGAAGAATACATGGGTGTGAATGTCATTCGTAACTCTATTATAGGCACCACTACTACTGTACCTAGTTCCTATGATATACTAACCGTTATTGGTTAAACTAGACGTAACTGTATTTGTATTTCTAGATTATACTGTAGCGTAGTCTTCAACAATGAATGTCTTTGGCACATGGGGAGCGTTGATAGGCAAATAATATATTTATAGACTCTTAAAAAAGTGAGTGACAAACTGGCATCACCACCAGCAAAATAATTAGTTTTAAACCTAGATACCTACACGTGTTACCCCATAAAAGGGCAAAGCAACTGACTAAACTAATAATCTTTTTTACGTGGCAACAGTGCGTGAACCTGAACTACTGTCTTTTGTTTACATGGCAGTTTCGCGCCGGGGAAATGACCACGGTAAACGACCTACAAAATGCTTACTTAAAAGTGGGTCGACCTCTAGCGACAATCGGCGTCGGCGTTCATCGTTAAATGATTTTTTTACCCGCGCAATAAGTAATCTACAATGTTCGAGAGTTTATTGTGAATTTGTGACTTGTGAGAACGGTATAGAACCGGCGCGGCCCGCGTTAATTTAATGTGCTCGAGATACAAATAATGTGCTATCTTATTACCATGTATTAAAGTGTATTTTGTATACTCCTCCAAATTTCTGATGATAATGTGAAATGTCAAACACGTAATGCTGACGTCACACAGTAGTGCCGTAACAAGCTGTTAGCGACCTTGTAGTCTACCTAGCTGGCTTTCGATTGTGGCTCTCAGTTCTTTGAAAGCTTAGAGCGCTTCAATTAGCTCCCCATTATGTGAATGATTTGCTTTGCTACCACCCACGCTGTTCAAACTGTTTCAACAACGTCGCAAATCGTTTTATTTTCAAGAAAAAAAAAAAACAAATGCTCATTCACTTTCTTTCGTTATTGGCGGTCATTATTTTGTTGATATTTGGTACCGACGCACAAGACGTAAAGTAGGCGAGGATTGTGCCGATTTTACGCGGAATTAAGCGGGCTGCGAGAATGTTGCGGTATTTTGACGGGCAACGGGTAATGCACGGCGGGCAAAGCGTCGAGCAGAGCAGTCGGACGGCGATCATGGCGCGCTCCTCGGTGCGGGGGGGGGGGACTAGTGCAGTAACCAAAGAACCGGACGCGCTCGGATAACTCCGGATTTCGGTCGTTTACTAACAGTGGATAATGCTCAATAGTTCACTTTATTTAAACACTTTTACTTACACCGTACTTAAAGTCGTTGATAGCGATACAATATCTACAAACAAAGAGGAATGTTACAGCCGCGAGTAAAAATTCGAACAAAGTAAATCAATACGTAGGTAGACAAGTAAAACAACGTTGACGCATTCCGCACTGGTGCACTTACGTCAAAAATCGTTTCATAACAATACGTAAAATAATGCACAATAATAAAAGAACGCAAGTGCCATAATGTTTCGAGACAGCGGCATAATCCTTACGGGCGGCAGTGAGTGAGGGCAAAACATCGCGGGGGTAAAATTTCACACGAAAATTTTTGGTAAACCTACAGGGTGGGGTGGATCCACACCCCGCGTCCTCGGCCCACCAAATGAATAACAAAATCAAAAGCAAATAGGTGTTCCTTTTGAACTTATCTTAGGTGGTTTTCTTGCCGTAAGTATGCCGTTGTAGTTTGTTTACATTTTTTCAATTTGTATAATTAAAGTGCAATTATTGTAAATAAAGTGTAATTACAGTCCCACTTAGTGATATTTTAATTCGATGAGGAGTCTATGAACTACTCAAATTACAAAACTAGTGTTTATTCGATACATTCGATTCTCCTGAGGCGTCGTACCTTTGTAATTAAAGTTAGATTAGATATTACCAGCAAATACAGCTTCAATTTACATTTTAATGAGCGAGCCTGAGTTTCTCTTATGCGCTCATGTTACTGACATTATTTATGTTTTATTGTTTAAAAATTATTACGAGACAACAGTGCATTAACACAGAAACACGCGTTCTAGAGAATGTTCGAGTTGGTTCTACTACCAAGCTACCAACATAATGTAAAAAACTTGATTCGGTCGCGCGAATGGCTAGATACCGCTTTGCGTTGAATATTTTAAGCTCTTTCAGGGCTAAAAATGGCTACAGTTACAGTATTCATTGCGCAGCCATTACTTTTAGCTATATGTAGCGAAGGATATAAATCCAGGCCGACGCAAATTGGAGCTATTTGTTAACAAATTAATTTGCTCTACATAATAATAATTATACGTGCTCATTTTAGTATCACATGCTTTTGGTATCTTTGTGGGAAGTTAGTAAAAGGCACAAAGGATATTAATTCGTAAAATCAGCGTCCATTATCAATATCAATCCATAAACAAAATGATTCTGTTAAACGCCCCTACTCTGTAATTTCAACGCATTCGATTTCGGTAAGGGGTGAAAGATGTAATTAATCGAGCAACTTCTGTCACTAGATGGCGCCGTATCCCCTAGAACGCAAACTTCCAAGTTACGCAGGGGCCACTAAAATGTGCCCCTAATTTTGGCGCGAAATTACTTCCTCGTCCTGCAATAAAACTCTTTATATATAGCGTCTTATGTTCCATATTGCCGTGCACCGCTTGCGAGATACGAATAATGCAGAGGGTAGATTTTTCAAATAAATAATTGTAAGGGATTGTGGTTGTTAACCATCTACAATTGAATTATGGTGTATTGTATGTGTATTGATTTTACGCGGCACTGAATTTTGACTCTCTTAGTTAGCAGAACCCAAATTAGCCGCCGTAAACATACACATGATACACAGTCATACGATTTTGACACGTGATTTGAGCCTTTGTGCCACAAATAAGGCCTACAGGGCCGTTCAAAATATAAAAAGAGACATTTTGTAAGATAGATCGTTCCATTTTTTAAAGAGGTAGGTACTTCTTACCCATTTACTTTTTTCTGGTGCGAAAGAACAATGCGCCTGTTCTAATTACATTTTAAGTTAATTATGAAGATATATTCAGTATAAATGCGTACCTAAGTTTATCGACTTACTTAATAATTACTACGGCGCGTGTTGCATGAATATTAAACGGATAGGGCTCTTACAACACGGATAAGTTCCTGAACTTATACAAAGATAAGAAGAGATAGCTTTATTTACGTCCTCATCATTTTCACATCATGTAGGCTTTACCAGAATCCTAAAGCAAAAAAGATAGGACACGGAAAATAGGATGTTTGGGTATTTCTTCAATTATTTGACCTAAATTTTTGCAAACATAACCTTAATTAATAAAGCAACCTTGTTTCTACCTCGTTTGATAGAAAAGTACTAACTTCATCTCCCACGCACAGATTCCAAGGCCGTCTGGGCCAATCCAGACCTTGATAGTACACCTAAGTACATATAGGTATATGTCTATTTGAACCCCAAGTAATAAGATTCAACCCTTATAAATTAAATAACTTATGGGAGTGCTGTGATATAAACGTTGCTAGACGAAAATACTCGCCGTTCTGATTAATTACTCCGTCCCATTTCTTTGTATCCCTCCTACGTATTTCTACTAGCTCGGGAACCGGCTCTGCTCGCGTGAACGTTGGCTCTAATAAAAAAAAGACTTGTGTCCTGTTGACAGAACACAATCATTATTTATTTGATTTCTGGAGCTTTTATCTGATTAAATGGGAGTTAAAAGGCGTTGGCGTAGCTTTAGTGGTCAAACTACACTCTTAATAGTAAAGCAATCTCATATGTATAAAATTAGCGTAATAATATTAATTTCTTATTAAAAATAACTATGTGCAGTAAAATGATTAAATACTCCGCTTGTCCTATTTCTGTTACAGATGAAAATTATCTCATTTCCGTGACGTCTGAAAATAACTGACTAACAAAAACAAACAAAGTCATGCCATCAAGCGAAAACAATTAAAAACCTAATCAACACCGCAATCTTATGAAAGTGACACATGTACACTATATTAAAGCAACAAGAAATTAAAATCTATGTAGGTTAGTATTTTCGTCTCGTCTTTCATGAAAGGAATTTTTTCATCTACTAATTTAGCGGAGGGAATGCTTGAGAAAACCACAAATGGAACTCACTTGTCGCTACCAGGAACATAAAATAATTTTATAACCGTGTAATTACTAATTAGCCAGTTTACATTAATACTGTATTTATATTTTGTAATATCATTCCGCGTCCTTGCGAGATAACCGAGTTAAATGTCACCGATATGTTTGACATTTTTGCGGATTGGTATCATAAAATTATCGACAGAAATATCACTGGTTTCATCTGTTGAGAGAGAACTGTAACAATATTATGATTTAAAAGAGTGTCCGTGGAGTTTCTTGCCCGTTCTTCTCCATAGGAACCTACGCTTTGGAATGGGCAACTAGCTTCATATTTCTGACTGACTGACCCCTTGACAATTCAAAAGTGCCTGTAAATGGTTTAATAGAAATAAATGCTTTGAGTTTGAGAAAACGATTGGGCGGTCATATACAAGTTTTTGTGGCATATTATCTAGTGTAACGATAAGATAAGGGTCAGTCAACGCTCTCCGCACAGTTTAAACAACCCATAATATCGATAACGATCCGATTGTCTGTTATTTTAATTACTTTTTACGTAGCGTAGCTGCTTAACTGAAACAGAGGATATAATTATGAACTATTAATATCGTTGGTCACAATATTTCAAGGTTGTATAATATTTATAGAACAATAATAGTCTTCCAATGGTTTTGTTTACAGAAATTATACACAGATATAAAAAGTATACTTTTTGTAAAACAATCCGCTGTGTAGTCAGGTGTTTTTTTATTATTATTGATTTTTAATCGATACAGAAAAATACTATAGAATATGCTGTTTGAAGTGAATATCTTAAGTAAAAATAGATCGAAGGGAGTCTGAAGGTTCCTTTATCAGTGCCGCTATCCTGAACGGCATTTGTGTTCAAATAAAGCTAACGGTAATTCGGCACCCTAATTACGTAATATACAATCAATCAGAATTTGAATCATTTGAAAAAAATTGCTAATCCATTGCTTCATAAGTTCGAAAAAAAAATCTGCTCAACAACGTACATAACGCAATGAATGTTGTTGAACTGTCAAAATGAAACAAATTTGTCGTAATTGTTTACGAAAATGTGTTGCGTAATTAGATAGCAGTTTTACAATCTTATATTGCTATCCAAAACTAGGTATTTTTGATGAAACATTGCAATAGCTATTGTAGAATAGAGAGAGTCGGATTAAAGTCAGAATGATATCTTCATGACGGAGTTACCTGACAGACAAAATTAAAAATAATCAATTTCTGAGAAAAATAACTGTGTCAAAGGAATCGTGGCTAACTTGATTGTGTAAATCACTTTATCTTCGCTATTCTTTTGTTATAAACATTGACGACTTGATATTTTATTCTTTAGCTGTACCGCCAGCCAATAAGCCTTTTAAAGATTCATGTGTCAAGATTTTGTTTAACTGATTAGAGTTTTCTGTCGCAAAAATAGCAGTAAAATTCCGTGGAGCAAAATTCACGTTCGCGTTGTGCATTCAGTCATTAAACTTGGTTCACAGTCTGTACTCAGTAGATATGTTCGCATAACGGTCCAGGCATGCGGCCCGCGGTCGCCTGCACCACAGCGCTACAGCGCTTCCCCCCATAAAACACTACCAAGTTTTCGATCAACAATACAGTCTAGTTTAAAATACACACATTTATGAATGAAAAAAGCGCTGACATCGCTAACATTCACACGTCACTCTACGTTACCCATCTGTCAGGGTTGATGCGTGAAAACATTTTGGTCTTAAATTAAATGGCTTCAATGTGGGAGTCGGGGACGTGATACGGCTCTTACTCCTTTTGCACGGCTCATACGTGAATGTTAAGGAATTTAGTTTTTCGTTATATTTTTTGACCTGATGCTAGAGATGGCTTTATTAAACTTATTTTTGTGCTAGGACATGAATTTGTCTTTAAAATCGCTTTTAGCGATAAGACCGTCCGGTGTGTCTCCTTTGCAAAATTTCTAAATTTATACCTGTAAGAATATATTCTATTCTTTTAGCATTTTTCAATAACTACAATTTTTTTTTTCATTTACCTATGTAAAGGACCATTTTTCATAAAATCCGATAGCTATGCTACAGAATACCATTCGACCTGTTTCGTATTACAGCAATCTGTTAGTCGATTGCAACTGATCACGCTATGATCAATCATAGACAACGAACGAATCGGGTCACCCCTAGTAGCAGGCACTTTGTACTCAAGAGTTATGAATACTACTTATGTCTAAACAATGACTGTGTACTAATAATGAGTCAGTCAGACATGCGTTATGCAGTATCAAGTTGATTGACCACGCTGTCAATGACATTACGTGCTTAGGGCTTGTACCGTGTCACTTAGTGTTCCTGTAATCGGAACTGATTGTCTGATTTGTAAGCCCAGGTACGCACGGGCGTATTTTTATCGCGGCGATTTTTTTTCGCGTATTGGATTTTCGACGCTCTGCTTAGCGCCGAGAGTTGAATATCCAATAGTGTATTTTCTTGACGCACTGGGATACGCGCTAGATGCGCTCTGTTGGATTTCAATGCTCGGCTCAATATGGAGAGATGAAAATCTAGTGTACGAAAAAAAAACGCCGCGTTAAAAATACGTTCGTGCGAATCAGGACTTACAGTGTAACAGCGTATTGGTCGTATAATATCAGTTCCACAGTTCCCGTCAGTTAGTCGTCGCATGGAACTTATCATTCATTGTTTATCTGATAATGTTATCTATGGGTGCTAATATGCTAAATTGTTTTGTATCACTATAGTTCGATATTTTATTGTTTAGTCTGGAAATAATCCGTGTTAACTGTTATTTTTTAATTATCTCAAATATTCCTTTAACAAAGAGACATAAATAATAAATACTTTAAACTAATTTTCAAATTTTCTGGAAATCATTGATAGGTACTGTTTTATTGAGAATGGTGTAGGTAAGCAATATTCATTTGAATATATAAATACACAAACTTATTAAACATTGTAAATTATGCGTAAGACCCCTAAATTCTATTTATTATTGACGCCCCCAAGTGTGACCAGAACAGTTCCACTTGAATTTGTTATTTTGTACAAAACTAAAAGAGTCAGTTCTCTTTGTGTTTCACAAATTACGATACACAAGTGTTTTGTTGATCCGACTGATCGCCTCGACCATTTTGATATGAGGAAAACCGAAGCAAATCGAGTTCCTTTGAACTATCAAGTTTTTCACCGTCTCTAAAGTAACTTCAGCTCTTGAAATATCCAGGTTATTTAAGTAAGTACCTAGGTAGTTGGCAGTTTTTATTGAGTCCATTTTTCACTTAGGAAAGTACGCCTGTAAATTCCATTTTTTTGTTGAATCAATCTGGGGTTTGCCAACATAGCAATTAATGGAAGTTTCCTTCATATACCTAGACTGAGAATGAGTCAATCGAAAAAAAAAACCAATGAAATGAAATGTTTTATCAGAGACCTGCCGGTCTATTCTGTAATAATCTCACTGTGAAAAATTAGGTGAAGTGAGCTTGAAGTGAGCTGTCATTCCACCTGGTGCTAGGGACTGACAGCTCACTTCGAGATCACTTCACCTAAGTTTTCACGGTGAGATGGTTACAGAATATCACTGCTGTACCTTCGCCGTCGATATGTCGAACTGTAATACATTCAATAACACACTGGCAATTTGTAATTCATATAAAAAGACGATGTAGTAAGAAAACAATGGAGTTACAGTGTAGGCAGCTATGATATTACCCACGCTTGAACGCACCGCGAACGGAGAAAGCGTTTGGCTAGATATTACTTGTACTGGTAGGTTCATCTATTCTAACTTATGCGTGAAGGTCTTGCCTCTAGTAGAATAATCAACCATAGGTAATAAAAAATTGATTTTGTGTGAGGGACAGAGAAAGATATATAACGAAGTCTGCCAAACGTAACGCGTCCTTAAATTTTCACTAAAAAATAAAACGGAACTAAAAATACTTAATAATAATAAAAAAATAACCTTTACTTTATTAATAAACTTCTTTTATAAATAAAATATGTTACACACAGAGACCTAATTTACCATAAACTAACATTTTGTTACCAGAGCTTACACAAATCTCACAACAAAGCGCGGTTCATGGTAAATCCCTTTGGCAATCCGCCATCTTTTTCGCATAACGGGGCAATATCGTTTAAATTAACATGATCATTGGTGTTTTAAAAGTGCGATCGTGAAACTCATTTAAATAAAAACCACTTCGTTTATATTTAAAATCAACCTATATTTTACTTGGTATAGTTTATGTGTTAATTTGTTTTTCACGGATTTTCTGTAATGTTCACTTAGTTTTGGTGTTAGGTAAACTAAGACTCCTATCTATTGAGAGCAGATAAATGTTGTGGTTTAAACTGCAGTTTATTTTTAGTTTAGAATAAACTAACTAAAATAAAGCATTCCAATTCTAAATAATAACTTATGACGTTAACTTATGACGTTCTGTAACCGCAAAGTCTCTTAAAACTGTTCCCTAATTGAAAAAGCTATACAAATGTCCCACTTCGGTCACCGCATCGATTTTAAAAATAGAAGCTTGGTGCGTTTTCGATATACGCCCGTGCTGCGATAAACTATACAAATACTGTAACATCTTTATCGCAAAGGAATAGAGTACATTATCGTGCGTGTTTTAATTCATATGATATTACATTATTTCGTCAGCGCCGCTCGGCTGAATGGAATTCGTACGATATGCTCTCCTACGTTGAAACTCGAGTTCAAACAAATAGAATGCTCGATTTACGCGATGAATATTGTGAATCGGATCCGACATTTGTGAATCGATTTTGGCGTCTCGTTTTACATTGTATCCTAATTAATTAGCCTTCAATTTTTTATCCTTGAAACGATTTATGAATAATGTAAATAATATGCGACCATACCATACCATTTATTTGCATAGGCTTTTGATTGATTAAATGGTAAGTAAGGACATATTGTTGAAAAGTATCTAAGTATGTACTTGCTTAGGTACGTTTTTTATCAAACCTAAATAGGAAAATGCTACTGAATTTAAACATAAGAGTTTATATTTACCAAAGGTAATAAATATCATTATATAAATAGGTTATATAGTTGGACGCTTCATGGCGTGGCATACCGCAAGGCTGACTTAAAAATTAATACAGCTTGCCAACCGTACCTAATAACTATCCGATACATTTATTTATTGATTACTACCACACCACTACTTACAACGAGCTTTCACCTATTTATCAACTAACTTGGCTGTTCACAAAGAAATTACAACATTTTTAAATCGGACTTAATATCCAATGATATGCTTTTTATGGAGAACACAAATCTATGTCTTGTTCTTTATTACGGTAATTAATAACTTAATTCGTGAAACAAGAATATAAAATACGGTCTAAGACGACAGAAAATGTTGTGAGAGAAGGCTGTATTTTTTTTAACTGTTTAGAATCTAAATCGGTAATTTAAATAACGTTAATTCTCCGCAAATTTAAAAACCAAATTTAATGAAATTAGAACCCCGTTCTCATTAATCGGGCACAGATTAAATAATTAATTCACAAAATCTCGAAGCTTGTAGCCAAATCATGTTCGTAATTATAGTTTAGAGGGGGCGTATTCTATAAACCGAGTGGATTGTTTGGCACTTTTTGATCGCTCGATTTTTGGTTCCGTTCCGACAGTCGATAGGCCGACCACAGATAACGTGGATATTGTACCTAGTTTTATGCTTTATGGATTGAATCCCTGAAAGCCGGTTAGTTTCAGGTAATGCGGGTATGGATATTGTAAACGGTTCAACACAACTCTGTTGTTTAGTCCCTATAATCCTATAATAGTATAGTTTGTTGTAATGTAGGCCATGCACTTACTTTGTTTGGCCCGAACTAACTATCTCGAAAATTATCAAGACAATAAAACGTATAAGGAAACTTGTTAGTAGGTCCGTTTCTGTTACCTTACAGTACTGTTTGTTTTGTTTACTGTAAACCTATATATAGGTACTTACCTACCTACATACATAGTAAAGTAGATAATGGTAATTAAGAACAAATTAAAAAGCATTAAAGTAATCTTTTGAAAAGTATTAATGAATTCTTTTGCCAATATGTATTTGTAAAATTTTAATGTTGGACCATGCCTTTCCTGGTACCTACACATCCCGGGAATAAATTTGGTGTATTTTTTAACGAAAAAATCCCTTATTTGCCCTTTGCTCCTGAATTATCTTTAGAGTCCTTCTAGGAGATAGTATCCATACGGACATGTTATTATAGTTTCGAAAGCGGTTATCAAGTGCGGGCCTAAGCTACGTTTCGTTGTACCGCAGGCGTGCCGTGCGTCATCCATCATTTGTGACGCTAACTGCGACCCACCACGTAACTCTGTCACTATGCTTTCTTTACTTACATGGCGCACTTTTTACCAACCTATTGTTACTTAGATTAGCAGACTAAAAAGTATTAAACATTCTGGTATTCTTAAACACCTGTATAATGTCAAATATGGAGCGCATTGGGGGTTTTATTCAGCTAGTGTAGATTAGTTACATGCTCCAACTAACCGAACCATTCCAAATTCAAATGTTTTTTTTAACCATGCATAGGTAGGCACTTGAGTTAACTATACTCCCATTACTAAAATGACACCATAAAATAAAATAAAAACTAGAAAAACTTTATTAATCGCTGCGCCGCCCCAGGGGACCGTAATGTTGACCATGTTACCTTACCTAACTAATTGCAGTGCAGGAAATAGAAAATAACATTCGTGTTTTGTATTATGTCGTCACGTAATAATGAACGCCCCATTAGTTCAAAGATGGCCACTATTAATCTCAGCTGTAATGTCAACGTCAATAAATAAACAATAAGCAAAGGCAGCACGACGTACAGCCAGCTTGCAACGGCCGATGCGTTCCGATTCACAGGTGCAGTTTACACGCGGAACGATCCGCATGCGATATTGATGTAATCGTGATGTTGTTACGTTCGAAAAAACTCACTAGAGCGGGGAAAGTGACGCGCCTCAAGATCGTGAAAGGTACTTAGTCGATCACCGGTTGGCGCGGACCCGCGACGTCCCTCTCCTCGCTGAGGGAAACGTGCGCAGCGGAGGACGCCGACTAATTTGCCGGGGCTCTAGTTTGCGTGGTCGCGTAAACTTACGACACCACCGAGCGTTCGGAATTCGAACTACTTTCGCGTAATCTATCTGAATAGAATATGGCGCCCTAGTTAGTGAGCATCGGTTTTTCGGTGAAATTGTATGAAAATAATTAAGTACCACCTACTTGCATTGGATTAGATGGTGAATCAAAATTGAAATCACAACCTTATAGGTGAGTCAAAGCTTTGCTGAAACTTTACTATCTACGAAACTGAAATACTTACCTACCTACGAACAATAGTAGTCTACAGTTGAGTTCTAAGTAGAGTAGTTTCAATTCAGACAACAATAATTCTATAAAATCCCTAGAATACACATCTACTTACTGCTAACTAATTGCTACACAGCCCTTCTAAAGTAACTATATAGGTAGATTCTTTTTCCAGTAATTCCGATGGTAAAAAAAATATCTTCACAACAGTGCTTGGAATTTATCAAAGGAATCAATTACACATAAGAAAACACATTAATATGAGTCTCCGTTATTTATTACGCTTTAATATACCTACCTAGTAGGTAGCGGCTTCATATTTCGCATTGATATCACTGATAATAAATTCATTCAAAGGATATTGCTAAAATTAAATTTAGTACCTATATTACCCGCTAATTACTTACGTTCCAGTGTGCCTACGCTTGAAACGCATTATATCTCAAACAAATAGAACAACATGTTGCGCATTTACGATGTTTATTGTCGATAAACAAAAACATGTTGCTTCCGTCCGATTTATTCTATTCGGGATCATAATAAAATGACTTAACTTTCCGATACTACGATGCAAATTAATTTCCGAGTCCGATTTTAAGGGTCCCTATTCCGTGATAAAAATAAGCACGCACCTGGCTCGGTGCTGGGACCCTGTAGGGTTGCCAGAAGCGTCTTTGGAGCCACACATAGCAGTTTTCATAAAGATTGTCGCCTGAACCGATTCACAGATGTCACTAGCGGGAGGCGCGACTCGTCCGTGGATCGCTCCGAGTGCTGCGTTCCGGACAAAGAAAACAGATTGTAATCGAGCGATCGGTCGCCCGACCGCTCACCCGACTAATTTGGAATCGAACAGGTTGCGCTACCGGTCGGCCGACTCGTCCGGTCTTTGTACCTATCTACCAGTTTAATTTACGGTGTTGGAGAGAAGATAATAGGTGCTGTTAAAATGCCGCTTTTTTGACAATATTTCCCTGTGAGCATGATTAGTGAAGGAGTTAAATTTTAATGATTGTTAGCCATGGTTGTTGAATGTTAACACATTTTTTCTTTGTACCATCAATATACCAGTAACCGGATGATAAAATTTTACGGCGTAGTTTCTAAATAAACACTTCAAATACCAACAAAAACCCAATGGAAATTGTTTACTTAATTCGCAGTCTTCTAAACATACAAATGCACAGTTATCATCTAATTTGTTGATAAGTTAAGAATTAAACGGCATCTAATTATGAGCGGGCATAAAAACATTGGAAGTCGAAAGTTTTTCGAGTCCAGACTGACGCAGTCCATCGAGTAGTGCACTGAACCCTGCCTGTGTGCGCCAACTGTCTGCGTCTAGAGTCTAGATCACTCCCACCCAGACTCCAGACATTTTACGCAAATTTGTTACAAAGGTAGGTCCTGTACATTTTACGCGTAAAATCTTCAGGAGTTTATTACGCATCTAAAATAATCTTATTATCTATCTATTAATATTTTTTCTCTAAATCTAAATGGTCCCAAACATCAACAATCCATCAATGCTTTTGTTTCTTCTGGCAGAATTGGTACATAAATAAATTTTCTTATAATTGTTTTTTTTTTTAAAATCAATGTTGAATTTTTTGCCTATTTGAAATTCGAATTGCGAATTTAAATATATAATTTTAAGTTACAATATTTGCCCACCATTGCAGCATTCGAAATCAGAACGAAACGCATGTAATTCATTTTATACTCTAATTTGAAATAATTATTGACCGTGAATTATTGTTAGATGTTTTCTTTCAAGTGTGTTGTTAGTATAGTAAGAAACTGCATAGCAATCGTTAAAACTTGACAAATAGATGTGACCGTGACAAAGGGAGCCACGCGGGACTACACGGCCATACATAACACTAATATTGTAAGATGTCTAATTGACTTTTCGAACGCCCGTGTATTATCTGAAAACGTGAACCTTTGCGAAGGCAGGGAAATTTTATACCATGACGGTTTTAGTAAACAAAATATAAACGATAAAGCATTAAATTCATTACACGTAACGTTTCGCCTTATTATGAGAATAAATAAATAATGATAAATTGGTTATCAAGTCAGATCATGAAGAGAGGTTCATTTGGGTGAGGTGGAGAACCGTCAACAAACGTAGGCGTTCTGTTTTCAAACATTAAAAAAAAATACACGCTTTTTTTTATAGGTCATTATTATTTGTCTATGCTATTGAATAAACCGCAGGTATTAATGTGGTTTGTAGATAACATTAAAAACAAGAAGTTTCAATGACACGGATACTGTAGGTAGGTACCTAAAACATTCGACATTTAGAACTAAAATTGACATCTAGATAGCAACACAACGTAGACGCGCTAACGAGATCTGGTCTAGTCCAAACCAAATTCAAAAATTACCATCCTAGAAAACAAAATATATCTTAGTAACAGTTTATTTTTAAAGATGTCAGGGGATAGGGTAATACAGGAATGTTTATTTACGTTAGTATTATGAATAATACGCAACAGAGTCACTGACACTTGGCAAATATCACTCAAGTGTGCTCAAAGTGACATTGATATCTAAAAATATCACTAATAATAATGTTTTCATGGCTGTGACTGTATATCAGTCAGGTAGTAAGGTTTTTACGTCACAAACAATTGTTTTTATCTATGAACAAATCTGTAATTTTCTTAGGTTTGAGTTGAATGACCCTGTTCGCGATAATGCGGTACCTACCTACTGTCATCCGCCATGATTGCTTGTTTGTCTATGGTGAGTTGTGTCCTCCCCGCTTTCATCAATTAGTTACAGATTATTGGCCTCTAAATTACACGTGTCAATATTTCACATGAATGCTTCTAGTTATTCTAGTTCTAGTACTTGGCTAAATGTCACATGTTAAAAGAATCACTAGCTAGAGAATTTTATATTTATTTTTTTAATGTTTCTTTGATTGTGTTTAGTTTAGTTTGTTTTCTTCCTGTGCGAGTCCCAGTAAATACTTTTTCTTTATACTATTTACCAGTTCTAGCTAACGGAGTTCAGGCTATCTACATGTATTTAAACAAACGTGAAATATATAGCCAGGTCACTACTTGTTTGTAATTAATTAGTGTAAGTTACACTGCAAAAGGCTGCATAGTTTTATTTCAGCGCACATTCAAGCCCGCCACTCATCCTAACCATAGATAATTAACATGCCGCATTATTACTTTGTGTTTACGCCACCTCATTACTATTTGTCTATGCCTAATTGATACTCTTGTCAAAGTGTGAACGACCTGACGTTATGTAAAATCGATAATTTACAGATTACCTTTTTAGTGTTAATTTATTAGTGGACTATAAAAAATGATGCATTGTTATATAGGACATGCTTTGAATACTTATTGTTTCAGTCGCGATGGAGTCTACGGAGAGTTTATTGCACTAGTGTATTTGAAGATATGACTTATAATCATTTAACATTTCGTACTTACTTAATTTACATTGCATACATAAAACCATACCTACTTATCATAATAACAAGTGTCCAGACCAGAGTTTCATGCGGAAACTTTAATTGTTAAATATTTCTTGACGTCATTCGGCCAAAAATGGGGTAAAATAATAGTTTTTATGAACGTCAGGGGCAGGCAATTGATAAAATCCGTTAATTGAGCCTAGAATAACTGAGTTTTACCTTGCAACGGTTATTTTAACCTTTATGTTTTTATGTTACTTAGTCAATTTCGTTGTTTTCGTTATTTTGACGTCATCCGTTGTCTATGGTGGGAAATACGTTTTATACACACATCAACACGGTCTAGGGATATTTTTAAAAAAGCGAATTACTATCAATGTGTTAATTATTTATATGACATGTATATATTTAAAAGATACGTTATTTAATATTCTACCATTTTTTTATAATGGTTAAGGTACTTCGATTAAAATTTCAGGATTTTATGGAAAAAAAATGAAGCATAGACGGAAACCGTATATGAATTAACTTTTAATTTATGAGTAAAAACTGAAAAAAATAGAAAAATCATTTAATTTGTGTTTATAAACTTGAAGTCTGAGAAAGCGCCCATGATGTTCATAACACATCGGCAACGATTCGGCATGCTCAGAACAAGGTTGTCAATGTCTTGCTGCGGAATATTGTCCCATGTCCTTCTGAGGTGCGCAAAAAGTTGATCTTCTGTAGCCAGATTTTCAGGAACTTCCTTCAGAGCTCTTCTTTGCAGCATATCCCACGCATGCTCAATGGGATTTAGATCTGGCGATTGAGCAGGCCAGTCTAAGGCCCTAACATTGTGTGTATGTAACCAAGCTGCTACCGTTCTCGCCGTGTGTGCCCGGGCATTGTCGTGCATGAGCAGGAAATCTTGCCCCATTTGTGTTCTGTGGGGCAAGATTACGGGCCCCAGCACCTGTTGGACGTATCGTTCTGCCGTCATATTGCCCCGCAACAATACAATACCTCAATTTTAACTTTATCATTCGTTTAAAAATGAAAAAAAACTGTAACTAAACGTAAAGGTTCGTGCAGACAAGCGCGACGCGACGGCGCGACGCGACTCGAACAATACAATTTCTAAAAAAACTTCACGGTATAACAATAACCGGTGTCGCGTCGCGCTGTCGCGTCGCGCTAGTCTGCACGCAGCTTAATTCGTATTGTTTTCTAAATTTCGCACAAATGAAAATTCCCTCTCCTACACATCAAGACATTTTTATGCCACCGAAACAAAAGAATTTTCAAAAGTTTGAATTTGGAATTAGTCTGAGATAAATTACAAACAAATCGGTGTATGAAAGATTACAATGCGGCCAGTACTTTTCGAGTTATTTAATTGAGTATGAAATATCCCTAGACCGTGTTGATGTGTGTATTACAAAACTGTTGACACACCCCTGCCTAACCCTTCGGGGATTTGATCAGGCGTGATCTTATATGTTTATGTACCTAGTTGACGTAATATATTCTGTATCTGAATATTTTATACCGGGTACCTATGTATATCAAGACTGTGTAAAGTGACCTTTACCTACTCATACACACTCATTATACTGCGGTGTAATTGTGTAACTCACTAACAGTATCAATGGCTTTCATTTTGACAGTTCAACAACATTCATTGCGTTATTTACGTTGTTAAGCAGACAAATTCGTCGAACATATGAAGCAAGTATACTTCAAAATCATTCAGATTGTGATTGAAAGCGTGCCATTAAGTGCTGACTGAAATAAACTCTCTACAGTAGAAAATAACGGACTAAAAAGGAAAAAAAAAGTGTCTACCTACAGGTTAAATAAAAAAAAAAACCTAAACAAACTAACCATTTAACATACATATCTACGTGAATGAATAGAATAGTTACATTTTAACTTTAAATAATTATATATAATTTATTACTACGGATGGAGTGGCTAATGTCTTTCATGAATATGACGTTAATCTGTATATAAGAACGAAACGCTTTTATAACAGTATCACATAGTTAAATTAACACTGAGTTTTGACAAATTATTCTGTCCATTTTCTAGGTAGGCGAGGTCAATGTGAGAAGGAGCCTGATAAGAATAAAATAATACTTATCAACTACGGAAAACAAAGTAAAGTAAGATAATTATGTATAATAGTCTTATAGATCGTGAATAATCCCTTACTAAGTAACTCTAAAGTATTTGGTGGAACTTTAGACCTGTACCCTATTTACGAAATACACGATCAATCGGAATTTGAATCGTTTTGAAACAAAATGCTAATCAATTGCTTAATAAGTTAAAAAAAAATCTTTTCAACAACGTCAATAACGCAATGAATGTTGTTGAACTGTCAAAATGAAACAAATTTGTCGTAATCGTTTACGAAAATGTGTTGCGTAATTAGATATCTGATAAATAGGTAGATAAAAGTAAACAGGCCGTGAATCGGAAAACGTAAGGCATGTAGGACGCCTTCAGGCTAGGTAACGCGACGATCTTCGCAGGGTGGCTGGTAACAGCTGGATGAGAGTTGCCGAGAATCGAGCTGAATGGCATGCGATTGGAGAGGCATATGTCCAGCAATGAACTGCTGTAGGCTAATGATGAAGTAAACAGGTGATCACGGGGTCAACGTCCCCGTGATAGTATCATGGTTTAATGAAGTCTTTTTCGTATTGTGTTTTTAATTACTAATGGATAGATGATACCACACGTCTGCGAAGGTCCCCAAATTACGTAAAAAGACCCTGTATATCAAGTACAGTATCAAGAAATTCCACATTATACTTTGTAAAGTTTTTTTTTTTTTAAATTTTTGTGAATGTGAGGACTATGTGGATTTTTTAATTATTATTATTTTTTCTTTCTTATTTAGTTTTAATGATGGTCTGGCAGTTTGAGTAGTTTTGAGGCCTACCCAAATGTCCTTTCTTTGGTATTGTTCATCGAGTTGAGCTCCTTAATTTCTGGGTTGAGCTCCACGATTACTGACAAATGCTTGCACTGACAGGACAGGTCCACTCAAATCTGTGTGGTTCTTTTCTCAAAAGACCATTTCAGACACTAATCTACATGGTCCTCATATGGCCTGACCAAGATTATGTCTGGACTTTAAAAGAGACTGTGACCTCTTAGTTTGTTTCGGCCTTTCTTCTCAGAGTAGTCAGATAGGAAACGCCGAACTCATCTAGCTTAATTATAATTTTAAGATGACGTGTAAAAGTGATTCCAATATCCTATTTACAGAATAAACAATTTCATTTCATTTCATACAGAAGGAAATGGAGTCTGAACACTTCACGATCTTAATAATAAGTTAGTATGATTTTCTTTGCCCAGCAGTGCGACAATATAGGTTGAAATAATTATGTTCTTAGGTTAATCTAGCTTTCAAAACTTTCAAATTCAAGTTGCAATCTCATCTAATTGTCAATTAATGTCAAAAGCTTGTCAAAAATGTTCCAAATTCTAAATTAGAGGGTTTTTGACAGATTGAGACCGCGATCGTTCTTAAAAATTCGGGAATACCCCGTTAGATCTTTTTCAGGCTCTTTGCCATAAAAACATTGTATGAAAAATATAATGTAGTTCCTACCTATTTGCAGTTCTGCCGATTGGTGTCAATTTATAACAATATAAATCATCTATTTTATCTGAATGACATGTTGTTTAAACTACAGTTCAGTCGTGTAATTTCATCAGTTTTGTACTCCAAAACGGTTTTATTGGACATTCGAGGTAGCGATCCGATGGAACCCATTCCTGTTACCGTGGATGTTAGGATTCAATGAATGGTTATTACGTCTTTACAAATACCTTTTATAATAGTGAAATCCAATCAATAAGTGGTTAGTCGTAAATATTCTCAGAAAGTTTCGTTTATTGAAACTTTTTTATTATAAAATTATTAGTAAAAAATAAAAATATTAGTTTATTAAAATCATTTCTAGATAACTCATACTTAAATTCCACTGCCTCGTTGGTTTCGTGGTCGTAAGCACTATTGCTGAGTCAATGGGGTCTTGGGTTCGATTCTCAGGTCGAAAGAACGCTATTCGAAAAGGAAATAAGCCCACGTAGCACGGACGTAAAAATATCGCGGCGGGATTTTATCGCGCACTGCATTTTCAACTGTTGAGCTGAACGTTTAGAATCCAACGCACTGGGACGCACTCTCGTCCCAGCGCGTTGAAAAAACACACTGTTGGATTTTCAACCCTCGGCGCTAAGCAGAGCGTTGAAAATCCAGTGCACGAATATAAATCGCCGCGGGAAAAAATCGCCCGTGCGAACCTGGGCTAAAAACGGGCGGGCGATGCGAATGAACAAGAAATTTCACGCATTCGAAGTCGCGGGCAGAAGCTAGTTCGGTAATAATCTCCTATCTATGAATAATAATTTGGTTTATTAACTTCTGTTCAATATTTTAACACAAATGACTACGCTACGGATACCTACGTAGGTGTGCAATCTGGCTAGTGACGTTATTCTATAAAAGGTCAAATGGTGTTTTTCGTTTTGCACATTTTTACTGCCTACCTAAAGGCTAATAAAGGTACAGCTGGCATGTATATGGAAGCTTGTAATAAACATATTGCTGTAAAGGCTTTTGAATTAAAACATCATGAGACAAAACAAGGAGTTAATGACCCGAATAAAACTAATCACATAGATAACCACACAACTGTCACTTGCTTTTTAATAATCAAGGACTCGGGCGTCGACGTCACTCAGCCTCGTCGCGTATCGGTGCCACGAACGGTCGACTCGACTATTTTCGTGTATACTTCGGGTTTAATCGGCCGCGGTACCACGTAGCAAGTCTTTTTGTTCGACATCGAGAATCGAGCGTAATCACCGCACTATTAGTGAGAACGTTAACCAATACAATGCATTCTCGCAATCATTTAATTAGTTATAGTATATAAGTAGGTTCATTTATACATACTACAGCACGCTATGTGCTGTTTTTATTAGTTACGTTATGTGTTAGATAATTATAAACAAAAGTATGCTAAGTTATTACTTGTAAACAGTCAAGATGTGACATTATTTACTCATGAGCATAAACATATAAATAAAATATAATTTCTTCTCACATTTTTATATTACATAAACATTTAAATTACAAAATTTTCTATAATAACAACCGTTGCTTACCTATAATGATTTACCTACGCCTCCATATTGCCTAAAATTGGTAATTTGTTGGCTTTGAACATGTCAAATTATTAATCTAGATTGGTACATTAAGATATACACGATTATATAAAATTTATATTAAAGAAGACTACATACCCAAACAGTACAAATCAAAAATATTTATCAATTATTAAAATGACTAGGTCAGGAGGTTGATCGACTGACATCAGTATTTTGCGCGTTAAAACATCAGGTTTCCATTCAATGGCTGGCATTATACGAGCAATAAAAACAGTGAAAGTGTATCTCTAATAAAAGAAATATGTACTTTCTAACAAAAATAACAAAGAACACACACTATGAGTTACTTCGTGTCTACGAAAATACAGCTTCTGCAACATTAATTAGGTATCCGTATTTATTTGCAGCAGTGGTGGCCCAGTAGATACGGCCCCGCCTTAAGAGTTGTAGGGTAGGTCGTGGGTTCGGACCTAGGCAGGCGCTTTACTTTGTGTAAATAATTTCAACACCGCTGCTCTCAAAACGGTGAAGGAAAACATCGTCAGGAAACTGGCATGTCCTAGAACCAAAAATTCAAAGACATGTGACATCTACCAACCCGCACTGGGCCCGCGTGGTAGATTACGGCCCACTCCCTCTCGAAGAGAGGAGGCCTGTGTTCCAAAAGAGGGAACATTATAGGCTTATTATGTATACTTTATTTAGTTACAATATTTCTAGTGAAACAGAAAGTCGAACGATAGCGATCACAGTGATTTGCGTCCGTTTGGTAGTGGCATTAGTTAACTAGTGGAGTGGCTCGAGACACAGCACCGCCTATGAAAATCATAACTAAGTTTGCCATAACTATGAACATTATTTCTAGTGTCATGAACACTTGGAACATATGAACATATGGAATGGGACGATTTTAAAAGTCCCGAATGTTATAATTTTTTTTTTAATAAGTAGAAAGAACAGGAAGTTCAGGTATTTTTACTGTTCTAACAATTTTATATTGTATTGGAGAAAGCTGCAAATACTTTATTAATCCGATAATCCTTCAGTGTATCCGAATGTAGTTTAGTATCTTCTTAAAAAACGTTCCAATTACGACCCAGAGTATGGTATTTCATATCGGTTTTTCAGATTGTTCCCGATGAGGAGTTATTTACACAGTATACTTACAATGTTGTTGATTTTTCTTCAGAGTTTATGATAACAACCGATTAGATATAACTTACGTAAGTTCTAACTTTGTATAAACTATCTGCGTTATTACACGAAACGTCCATAGTAAAATGGTAGAGGTGATAGTTATTTCCGCATTTTAACCAATAAATTGAATAATTAAGACGTTTGCATTCAAATAAAAAGATAACATTAAATATTTTATAATAAAATTAGCAGATTTTTTGACACCAAAATATCATCAACATAAACTTTTGGTTGTAACCAATACCTGCAAGCTGGATTAAGATGTTTTTACTTCCTTTTCTGGAATTTTATAACACTACAATACACATTTAATACTCAATCTCTTTTTGCCATTTAGAGCCACAAACTTGTTTAATCTCACTAAAATGTGCGCTTGCTTGTAGGACCTCCTGATAACTGGTACAAGAATCAATACTAATAAAGTTATGACTGGGGTAGCACTGGTAACAGGCTAAGCTAAACGGTTTAAATAGGTTTGCTTCTCATTAGATGATTCAAAAGTCCAAGATTTAGTGCCGGAATTTCTTTTTTACGAACTAGTAATGTTTTTTAACCGACTTCATTCAAATAATGACTTAATGTTACTAATGTTTTTGTTTACTTCATTTTTGTCGTGTTGATATTCTTTCTAACTGATATTTTCATCTGCTCGGTCACTAAAATAATTTCTAAAATTATTTCTCTCCCTATTTTCCAGAAATAGGAATTAGGTAACAATCATATGCTTTCTAATATTATCATCGAACCTTCCTCAACACGCGTATTTCATTTCCCACCTGTCCATCTTTTTCACACATTATTTTATGACCCGATTACTTTCTTCACGTCACTTCATCTCGAACGCAACGGCTGATGTTGAAAAACATCGAGATCATACGTATTGTTTGTCTTGTGGAAATTTCCAAACAACACACTCGACCGTATACAACTAAGTTTGACGATTATAATAATGTTACTACTTTTCCACCATTACGTAGGTACGGTGTGTTATTTCTCAAAAGTATTAACACAATATGTACACAAACTGTGATATCATCTGTAATAAATATCTTCACGTTAAAATAAAGTGCCTCAATCTTCAAGTTTCTTACTACAAAGGTAATTCTGTTCATTTCCTGTCGTTTTGTTTTCTTGCCAGTTCGTATTATTAGTAAAGGAAGTTCGATTGATCTTATATTATTATCTTCTTATCTTATTTGCATAATCTCCACAGGCGTTCGTTTTCAAACACTTCCAAGCTCTGCTGGCAAAATAAAAATCATAATCGCAACTTTAAATAATTATCAAAACATGTGTGTTCGGCCTATATTTGAGGAATTATCAAAATGTTCTATCTATATTGTCCAACAGCGCGGTGAGCGTTGTTTTTATCAATATTAATATGTAATAGCGTTTATTCACACAAAGTATTATCTCTGACGTCACACAATAGATTGGTGATAACGAAAATTTAAGGGTATCGTGTCCAACGCTTCTCCGTGACCTCGAAAATTTATCGGTCGTTGTCTTGTATTAACGGAGGTTTTTGGCGATGCCATTGTATGAGTTGTTAAAGTTTACCCTCGGTTGATGTCATACATAATGTAAAACATATTTTACAGATGAAATTGCTTTTCTAGAACCCGCCATAGCGTATCAATGTTTCATATACCTACAGAAAGCCAAGCATCATTGACTTTTCTGGAATTATCGCGACCTATGACATTCTGTTTTTCCGCCTGGATAAAAATACCCCGTTTCAGAGTTTATCTAAACGGCATCAATATTGGGAATGCGATAATCAAAATGTCAGGTTAACATTTTGCACGTGCCTGCGTTCCCGTTTATTTAAATATAATGGAGTCTTGAGCCATCATCTCTATTAAAAGCATCGATTTAACGAGCGGAATGAGATGGTACACTCAGCGTACCTACACTGTAAATATGGGTCGGGTGCGTCGGGCCGCGCGCGCCGGCCGCTCGCATGTAAACTCGCTCCGAGTAGCTCACACCCGCTAATGAAATAACAAAAGGTGTAACGCCACGCTTCGATAAACTGTTTTTGTGTTATTATGTATAAACCGCCTTAATAAAACTTGCTGCTCTCAGAATATCTCTCTGTTGCAATCGTCTACAGTCGTCTGCACTGCACTTAACTGTTATTAGCGCGCATTATAGCACTGAAACCGTCGTATGCCCTAAATATCGTTTGTTATCTGTCGAGTTTTCGACACTATCAATCGTTCCACTTTGCAAAAAAAGCCGATTGTCATTTCCTTGAGAGTGTTACGTAACAGCGAGTGACTTCGTCCAACCGTTATTCTGGCTGTGTCGGCGAGTTGAGGCCGTTGCACTGGTACCGCTTTCCGAAATTCTGATTGCAAAAGTGCGAGACGTCGCGATCGCGAGCGGCCGGTGTCGCGGGCTCGCAGCCCGTGCCACGGGCTGCGGGCGGAAGTTACGGTGAACGGTGCCTCGGTGCCTCGGTGGCCTTGGAGCGCGGCCGCCGCGCGCCGAAGGTGAAAGTCTTGACGGTCCGCAATTATTGAACCTCGACCTGCCATCCTCCGATATTCGGGTTACACCAACCCAGTGGTTACCAACGCTACCGATGCGTTCCGACCCACTCCCGACTTCCGCATTCTCAAACCCGACCAAACATTTCCGACCCTAATTTTATTGGTCGACTCTTCGAAGAATAAATAACATTCGGATTCGGACCAAGTTCGCAAATAGATAAAACATCTGATGATAGCGATAAATCAGTGTTAGGACAATTATTTTTATACAGCTAGAAGCGTTGGGCTGCACCTTCGCGGTTGATTGAATATGGCAGTTTGAGGGTCGATCTGACATCTGCTTGTGTCACTGCTTGGCTCTCATTCAATTTTAAATGTATTCAATTATTCAACAGAGACGTATTATCGAGATGAAACCACTCTTACATTATCGTTACTACAAGAATTTGCGAGCTCAATTGATATTCATGCGAATCTTAATAATGTTGTTATAGAGCGGGTGAATATCACCAACTGGAGGTTATGTAACTTAAGTTTTATGATAGTCACTCTAAAAATTCAATTTTGTCACTCAAGTCGTACATTCCATGTATATTCTATAAAGTAATGTAAATTCACTAAAGTAATGTGCGATGGGCTGCAACATATCTCCATATATCTGTGCCAAACGCTTTAAGTAGTGCTTTGACTCCAATTATAATCCCTGTAAACCCGCTAGGAATAGTAAGCTTGATGAGAGATTTATTCTCAAAGATAGCTTACAAGTGCACAGCACAGTCCTGCTTAGACTGGTTTCTACATTAACTAGCATCGATAAATGCATATATACTCCATGGAAATATGGTAATTATGAACACAAAAATCTCATTAAAGTAACTCACCGAGTCACAACTAAATTCCTTGTAACTTGGATGACGAAGAAATCAAGAAAGTTTGTTTAAAAATGTTAGACAAATGGTCGGGAAGTTTATTAGTAAACTATGACAGAATATGGCTTGAGTTGCCTTCTGAGGCCAAGGACGACCCAGGCTCAGGTAGTAACTTTTTAACGACTGAATTTGATAACATGCTTCGGTTTTTGTTTAGAATGGTAGTGATCAATGCATTTGCTTTGTACATATGTATTTCAATGTCTTAGCCAGAAAAATGAGTATATTTGAACATGAAATGAATGTCTCCTACGTCAAGTACAATAATTGGGAAATTAAGAATTAATGAAAATACTGTGAATTTATATTAAGTTTGAAGTTTTAGGTAGAGATTATAATACGAATTGTTTTAAATGAAATGCGAATAATGCAAATGCGAGGAGAGCCGTTGCCAATGTTTATAATATTGTACGTGCTTACACATCGATGAAGGTCGGTACGGTTCGATCTTTTTATGCAGTTAGTTGCCTGATGTTGATGTTACTGCTCAAATCCTTAGTCACGGTGACGAGCAATCCGGACAAAAAGTAAAACAGACATGTTTTAACTTGGAACTAAAGCCGGAATCGAACTAATGACGAGACATTTTAATTTCTATTTCCCCTGTAGAACTGAACAAGACGATTTAGGGAAACGAAATGTACTGTTTGCCAGGAAAACACTATTAATAACAATAAAAGGAGCACGCTTAATAGCTTTATTTTGTTTTCCTCTACTACTTAGAGAGAAATATGCATAAAAGTTAAAATTTACGTTGAAATCTTAATTAATATATTATTCTAAGCTGGATTTTAATGTTCTAGTCTTTGTTTAAGCGAATTATTTTGACATCCAAACGAACGCCTTCTTTGTATTCCTCTTGGCATTTACCTACCTGCGTTATCTACAATGAGATCACCTAGACCCAAATACTTAACTGCTAATTACTAATGTATTATCAAAATATTTCACTGTAGCGTTCCAAATGGTTTCAAATTTAATTGTCTACACCACATTAGCGAGATACAGTACAACAAATGTACAATCGTAGCTGTTTGTAGCCTTGAATATCAATTGAGCAATATTTTTTTGTGATCGTGCGTTTTACAAATGTATTGGATTTTTGTTTTAACTTCAATAAATTCAGATATGACCTTTGCAGATGGAAGCATGCAATTATCTCAACGGCATTTAACTTTTAAAACTCAGATTTTATTAGTATTTTATTTAACATTCTTTATCTCAATAGAATTGAAGAACAAGTGGCGTTTACGTGATAAGGCTACAATCGCAACGAGATGTTAAAAAGGGGTCACCAACAGTGACACCCTATAAATAAAAATTATCAAAAAGGCACACGGATTACAGTGAGGATAATGAGGTATCCTTCGCTAGGGGAGCATCCATGGGCCGCGCTCGCCCGCTCGCCCGCCTGCGCGCCCTCTGTAAATCACCACAACTTATGTACGGGAGAACAGACGCAGTTCGGCGCGCGGAGCCGTCACTCGCACACGTTCGCGACTCGCCTTCCGTTTAGTTATGTAGTAGCGCTCGCCGCTCGCCTGTTTGGACAAGTGCTAAGTTGATCGTTTTATGTGATACACCTCGTTGGCATTATGTTTAATTTAACCGTTCGATTTTTAAATTGTTTCGTGTTGTATCATTGTTTTTAATTTTAATTTTTAATCAATCGAAGTGTTGCACACTTTTTGGACTGTTGATTCTTGGATTGCTAAGGTAATTTTTATTTAGTTGTTATGTATTGTTTTAAGTATTATATTATCTCTATTTCTTTTTTTGGGCTTGCGAAACTTTCTCTGTTTGAAACAAAGGAGTCGATAGTTTAATTGGCTATTTCTTACGTAATTATATGTTTGTGTGTACAAATATTTTTGTGAGCACGTAATAATTTAATTGCTCGCTTAAATCTACCTGTCGTAGCACAGTTACTTTCTTTAATATATTTAGTATCTAGGGAACTGTTTGAAAGTGTTTTATTACTTAACTCTGTATGTTTATGAATATCTGTGTAAAAGTTGTGATGAGAAAATGAATATATACTTACAAAGAAAATAGGAAATCAAAAGTAGAATCGAAGATGCAATATTTTCTGGAATGAAAGAGAGAAGTAGACGAAGGATAGTGGTTTTACAAAAAAGAATCTTTATCTAATAGTTAACAGTAAGTTAATGTACCGATGCGCTGTATTATGTATGCGAGCTGGACGGTGTTGTGGGTAAATAAAATAACAACACTTATCTATTCAATAAGGTGTTATCGACTTGATATTTAACGGCTTCACTTTAACATTTCATTTCACTAATTAAGGAAAAGCTAGTAAATTCTTTAATAGGTAATGTGTTACTGGTTTATGTGAGTGGATTATTCTGGTTTAATTTATTTTCTAAGGGTCCTTTTGTTCGCCGATCGGATATAACCGTCTCTGTCGCACTGTAAGAGCGTGACAAACGGTATTCGAATTAGAATACCGAGATTTTCAGAATAGGGTTTCGTGACTCGATATTGTTTGTGAAATTTTGATTTGGAATTGATGTTCCAAATAAGTACTTATCGTTTTTTAATCGCTGTATTTTTTGGGTAATCTATTGGAATGTAGTACCTACATATTTTGTGACTTACTAGGTATTTAAGGAAAAAATTACTACTATTAAATGCATTTTTCCTGGAAAATATATGAACTTTAACAATGATTGTAAAAAAAAACAAAGACAATTAATTAATATGGAGCACCTGAAAATTATCCGAAAATATATACCTACAAAGCCTTTCTTTTTTCACAGTTAACGTCAAAATAATGTTAAAAATGAAATAATTCCGTAGCACAGTGCATCCCTGCCGGTACAGTTGTGCGCAATCGACTTTCTTCAAAATATAGAAAAATAAAAAGAACACATACAGTATAATGCAGTTTTAGTACTACTTGTAAACCTTATCAACCCATTAATTACCGCACTGTTACAAATAACGCGTCTCATCAATTATTAGTTGACCGCACCCAAGTTCGGCAACAAAGCGCCCGAAAGAAACTTATAAATTGTATAAGTTCTACGGTACTGTATAGGTTATATTTTACTTTTAGGACATTTTTTCAGTACTAAATTTCTATTAACGCGTCATTCTATTTTTTTCCGAATTTTAGGAGGAAACTTACTTAAACTTAATTTATTTAGTGGGATTATTCTTACGTTACAAGATTCCACTAAATCTGTATAAACTATTGTTTATACACAAGACCGGAGATTTAACATTTCATATAAAAAAGCAATTTTCACCAATTTTCCCATGAAAGTTAATTATGTCATCGTAGAAGGGAATTAGAGGAAATTAGTTTTCCTCAGATTTTCCTGCAATATCCTGACTTCATGACGATCACTGTCATCTGCAGGTGTTGCGCTAGAACGAGACAACACGATATCGGTATCTCTCTCACTGAATATTATAAACTTTACTGACGTGGGAAACGTGCCAAGAGCTGCTAGGTACTTTTGTTAGTAAAGTGGAAAAATAGAGCTTAAATAAAGTTAATGAACGGACTATTTTGTATTTCGCTTGTGATTGTTTGTCAACAGCAAAAACTTTTTGTTCAGATCAGAATGATTATGAAAAATGACACCTTCTGATTATATATGTCAGTGCGTGATTTCAATCGAAATATAATAGGATAATCATGCTTCAAAGAAAAATATCTGATTCATTGTCCCACTTAACCACCATAAGCATAATTTTCACCTACTCCCGTTTAAAAACCAACATGCAAAGTAAGTACATATCTATAACAGAGTCAATAAGTTTAAAAAGCGCGTCAACTACGTAGCCATTATCCGTGATTTATACGCTGTGAGCCGCATCCATTGTCTGTTGCGGGCTATCAACGTTATATGGCGCTCGATTTAAACACGCAAACTATATTATATAGTGATTTTGATTACCCCACGTGCTAAATTACTTGGTATTAGGTTTTTACGGCTCCCGTGGAACGTCTCAAATACTTCAACAGTATTCTAAAGGCAATGTTCGTTCGTCGTTTGATTCTCTTGTGTTTATATTCCAGTAGGTATCTTTGTTTCGATTCGTAGTTGTCACCCATATTTGTATAGGGAAATTTTCACAGCAATTCCATTTAGTATGACTGCACAGTAATGGTCATGACGCGTAGCACGTTACAAGTTCAAACAATCCTTGAATTAGTTGCCGTAAAAGGATAACTTCTCATAACTAGCATTTGAACTTTATTACTATCACCTTGGAGCATAGGACTTATAAACTATGTCATTATATTTCTACAGCATCAAAACTAATTTCCTCTTACTAAAAATATGCATAGCAGGAGTGAATAAACAAGATTTCGAAGAAGGAACTATAACTATGAAACTTCTTTTAAAAATAAACAAGACTTTTAATCTGATTGAAATACGCCGAGTAATTTTCCGAGAAGCCAAGGATAATACCGAAACGATCTTGTTTCAAGTTAAAAGTACAGATGATATAAAGAAAAACTCTGACACAGAGGAAGTCAAAGTTATGCAAGAAGTACTTACAGTGGAAACTGAATTAATTATTCGTAACTTGCGACCTAGAAAGGTATTGCCCATTATGAGGTCATTACATAAGCACTGTCAGCTTTGTGCGAGCAATTGTTTAAAAAAATATGATTCACCCACTTCCATAGAAAAATTCTTTAATGCGCATCATTGATGAATGTAACAGGGAAATGGTACGAAAGATGAAGTAATAAAATCAAGTATGAGTACTAATCAAAGTTATTGTGTAAACGCAGAATGGTAATGGAATGGGTATGTCTAAAAAAAGATGAGACAGTAAATACAAAAATTAAGGATTTTTTATGAAATTCTTTGATACAAGACCAGCTTTCACCAGTTCACAGTTGAAATTAATTTCATAGATATACATACAGTATAGTGCATTTAATCATTTGTAACACAAATGAAGTTATTGTAGTATTAATGAACAAAAGCAATTTATGTAACACCCTCGGCACAGTAATTGATGATGCAACACACAGGGACGCACATTTTCGGCCATAGACGCCAATTACAACACATTTACGTGTGAACGTGATTTTTTACAACTTTTCAACTGTCGTTACAAACAAAAAATGGTTGGATACGATTCTTACCAGACAATAAAAAAAATATTATCAAAAATCCCATACATAAGTTTATTTAGACGACATACTAATACAAAGATAATGCTGTACAGATAAACTGAAAGTGTAGATAATAATAAGTACAATTATATCGCAGCCACATTGTTTTATACAGAAAATAACTTATTTTCTTCACTTAGATGCGGCTATAAAGCCAAAAGAGGTGATGCAATTAAGGGCATGGTAGAGATTGACGTGAAAGTGTGCGATGGGAGAAATTAGAGAAAAATGTCGGAAATCGTTAAACTATTATATCGTATCGGTAATATGTTTCCACCTACATTCGATAATTCATCGTATCATACGTTCTCCATAAAAGGTGCTCTATCAAAACGCCTACGTGGTCATAGTGATTTAGCAAAAAATATATACTTTGAAGAAATATTTATTACCTTCAAGGATTTCTATCCGAAGTGGATTGGAATTCGATACGTCTGCAATAATTTCTAATGCTGTCTGTATTTTCTGATATGCTCTGAAGTTTATCAAAGTAGAACTGAATAGGTAAATTAAGAAGACTGTGTCTTAAGCAGACACTAACTTCAGTAGTTAGCAAGATTGTCAATTACGAACCTCTCGTAAAATCATTCCTGTCCCAATAATTAATATCACCGACTATTTATTACATTATGATGTACACAAACAGGAAAATTAGAAAGAGAACAATATTTGTTATCAGTTTGAAGCGAGCAATACATACAACTCTGCAAGCGAATAAATCATCGTAATATTTTGTGAAGGAAAAAAGTTTTCACATTAAAAAGTTAACCATATGTTCACGTTACTTGTGTCTTGAAATGACTTATTCGACTTATTCGGCGAGGAGAATTGATAACGAATACCTTATTCAAATGCTTCATTGTTTTGTTTAAACTGTCCTACATAAATTTCAAGAATTGTGTAGAGATTTACATTCAATGTTTGAAAAGACGAACTAGGATCAGACGCATCATCTACGTTGTCAAATGTTACAAAAAAAGTCCCCTATGTTATGGTGGCATTCACATATCAGTGGATTCCTGCCCCCGGCTCGTGGACAGAGAAAAGAAAGTGCAGGTAGGCAGTAGCGTCGGTCGAGTCGAGCGAGATTTATTAGATCGTAACTGGTGGGGTCGGCAACACCCGGTGCACTGTCGTCGCGCATTCGCCACACGAAAAAAAAACATGATCCAAGCGTGTAGAGCACATATATTCATGTTTGTTAGTAATTTTTTATTTTATTTTGAAACAAGATTTTATCACCGTGAATACTGAAAAGTGAAAACAATTCTACATAATTTGATTAACATAAAATCCAGAAAAAGGTTTAGTTTATTACGGCACAGTAAACTATGTGGTCAAAATCAAAAATAAAACAAATTAAATTCGATTTCAAGCTTACGTCGAATGGGGAAACTAAAACCCCGGATATCAATAAAAAGAAAAACTCAGAAATCAATCTTGAATCTTGATTTGAACTCATTTTATTCAAATGGGACTTCGTTGTCTGTGGTGGAAAAAGTTTAAATGTCAAAAGTGGTGGTGCTGTCAACGCGTTTACTGCAGTTCTATTACATAATATTAAAGTAATTGTGTAGGCGATTTCTGCAATGCAATAACAGTTAGCCACATCGATATTAGCTGTTTCAACTTTATATTACGTCACATTTTAATGCTGAAATTAATATTTCGCTAATTACGCAGAACTGAACTGGAGTAACATGGATTTTTATATTTTATCAGGTTATGTACCCATATTTCCTTAACCGTCTTTGTTTTAATATTTAGCGCTATATGTCTTTAGTGAATTGTGATGCAAGTGGAACTATCTAATAGTTCCTAATTTTTTGTGTCTAAGATTTGAATGCGATTGATACGATCAATAGTTGCCTAATCTTCTAGACTTGAAGTGATTGCCTTGAGGTATAAAAAGGTAACACAGAACAAAAGAAAATAGTCGCATTAATACAGTCGGCGCAAATCTTTCTGTTCGCCAATTACCTTGAATAAACAACAGTACGCAACCAACTCTGAGATATCACAGACAGACGGCTGTAATGTTCAGAATGCAATGAGAGATACATATTATTATGAATCAGGTTTTAAAACAAAAGCTTTGGATTCAAAGGATTCTAGGCAAAGGGCAATTTTGGTGCAAAAACACGTAGCGTGTAACGTCTTTTCGATAATACGATTGTGAACGAACGTGTTTCTCACTAGAACTAGTCCAGGTTTTATGAATCCTTGGCTGGTTTACACACATTTCTTGTTTTGTGTTTATAGGTTTTCATTTAGTGAGCTTTTGACATTTTCGACGCCACACCAACATGAAATGAACGTGATATTTTGCAATGCAAGGGGACGAGTTAATTTTCCTTAAGGATTGGCGAGGAAGGAGTTCGAGAGGAGAGACCTTGTCTAAATTTTATTATGGTTTTGACAAATAATTCGTCCACTATATTCTTGTTACAAATACTATATAGTTTCAGATTCTCAAAAGCTTCGTTCGTGGGTCAAGTCTTTGTAATTTACCTCTACGCTTTACGTATTCTTATATTAGTAGCTCCTAAAGTGACCTATTGCGAAGGTCGAAGGGTAACATTGTTACCTCAAGTGTCCTCTGAACGTTCTTGTTATTCTGGAGGATGGTTTCAGGCATTCACCTCGTTTCAGAAGACTTCTACTGTCAAACATTTCAAATATATATCATAACATCCTGGTTATTCCGTAGTTGCAATATATGTGGGTTTTTCAATTACATTAGCATTCGTAGCCTATTAATTTTGTCAAGATACAACTGTTTTATCGAACAGGAAAAAGTATTTTCCTTGTGTAACTGAATCTAGTACAATTTCAGTTAGATATTTTTCATAAATTAGGCGCTAGATATTATTCGCATCTTTTTGTCTCCTACACAAATTTATACGGCGAGTCATGACTAGTCAAGCTATAGTGTCTAAAATGACGGCTACGGTCTACGTCATCCGTTTCCTCTCCATACGTACGTAGCAGTACATGACGCAATTGGCTTTTTCAATGTCTTATCTACAGCGAGGTATGTTGTCATTCGCCGAGTGTTCGTCGAGCTGCGCGCACGCCGCTCACCGCGCGATTTATTTTTGTTTCACTTGTGTCTTTTTGCTTTTTTATAGTCGTCGAGGACAAAGTGACGAATTGCGCGCCTGTATTGTGCCAGTGTTTTGAACTTTGTAACATTGGAGTTACCATTTTTACAGTGATCAGATCTCAGTGGATTGCCGATCATGTTTATGTCAGGGTTCCTCATCATTTCCCCTGATTTATTTAGGTAGGTGTTGACGAAATGCATTTCAAGGTGTTTTTTTATCTTCAAAACCTGTTCGCTAATATCTGTTGTAGTTTTGATGTGATTGCGAATGGAGAGCGGATTATAACGAGTTGTGAACCTGATTGGCCCGTTCGGACTTCGATGCATTGTTCTCCGATTGACCTAGTACTTGTTATTATGAAATAATTAGGGCTTCTCCTTGAGTCGTTCAAATTCTGTCACAGTTTTATTATTAATAATAATGTCTTTGTGATCAATGGCTTACTACGTAGGCTTGTTAAAGTTTTAGGCGAGTCGACTATCCAATTAATTATTTTCTATGCAATTACCAGTTCCGTTCCGGCCGTTCCCATTACTAAAATTTACGTATCGCTAATATGTGCTAATGTGTCCGCGTTTTTGTTACAGAATGACGCCGCAAGAGGAGCGCGAGAGCTCACGCGGCGCGGAGATCGCTGACGCCTTCGAGGACGACATGTTCGGGCCGCCGCGCACCGAGCCCGCCGCCAGGCCCAAGCTCTCCATGATCTCGGCGCGAATCCGCGCTAACGAGGAACGAAAGCGGGTCATTGAGATCTGCTCGCAGAAATTAGAGAACATCGAGGACCCCGCGCGCGACTTGAGGCGCTCAGTGTGCATTAACAACACATACTGCCGACTGAGCGAAGAGGCGCGTCGGGAAAAGGAGGCGAGACGACGCCGGGCGAGAGAGGAGTGCGATGACTCGTGGGTCGGGAAGAAAGCGAGGCGAGAGGTTGAGGACGAGTGCCTGGCGCTGCTGGACGCCATACCCGAGCTGGGCGACGCCAACCTAGGCTGCGCGCAGCTGGCGCGGCAGCAGATGCCCCGCCAGGACGTGCCCCTGCTGCCCCCCGGGCTCCTGACCGTGCTGGACTCATGACCGCGCCGCCCTGCGCACCTCCACAACTCATAAGCGAACACGGGCGTGTTCGCGTGCTCCTGATGCGAGCCGGCCGCGTGCCGCGCGAGGAGTCGGCTCCGGCCCAGTCCGAGCCGCCGGCGCTCCACCGCGGCTCGAGAATCACTGGACTATTGATTCGTGTTTAATTTACGTTACCCGGAACGGACTGTCGACGTTTAGCCAATTCTTTGTTGTTAAGAAGAGTACTTACTTTGTTAGCGTGTTTTTTATTATTTAGTGAAAGTTGCTCAGGCGCTGCCGACGGGCGCGGTCCAATTAGTGTTCAACGATTAATTTTTATCGAACAGAGGACTCTTGAGTGTACGTTGTCGCTACAGTGACGCGCTCACTAGTAGTGCAAGTTGTAACGGTTCACGATGGAGGCATAGTTTTAAGCGATAATTATTATGTTATATTATTGTACTGTAAAATAAATAGTGATTAAGAGATAGTGCAAAACGACTGGGAACGGTTGCGTAGACGAGCGGTAACAAAACTTCCACGCTTATTTAGTTTTATTTGAATAGTATTATTTTGTGCTGTCTTTGTGAGATCGGTTGACGTTACTGAATAGAGTGAAAACTGTTGTTCTTGATGCACACATACGCGTCTGTGATTGGAATAATAAGGATTATGCTGTTAGCAAGGTAAAAACAAGTTTTAATGTAGTATTTTTCAATTCGAATCTAATTGCTAACATTACTAATAGTCAGTAAGATAATAAAGGAAAATTTGTGACGTATGTGTTTGTGTGTCATCGGTAACTCTTGACGGCATTTTAGTTTCCTTATCAAATCTGGCGCGTGTCGACGTTGAAGAAACGTTCGCCCAACATTGGCGGTTTACCGTCCAACGTTTGCTCGCGCCTCACATTTTGCTAACAAGTCCGAGAGTTACTTTGAACGAGTTTTGTTGTACTTTATCGCTTTAAGTTTTATTTAAACGTTTTTTTTTGTTTTGTACATTTTAATGTTACCCTATTGCTTATGTGACCATTTTAAGCTTTGTTACCATTATATGATATTTAACCCTCTGCAACTGAGGTGCCATTTTTATGTCTATTATATTGAGGAGTAGTCTGACAGACGTGTAAGTAGAGTACTATTTATGTTGTAGGTATTATATATTTTGTCATGGAACTTGAATTAATATAACATTTGACATATTTTTAAATGGTAATTACAATGAGAGTTGCAATAAAACTCAGATTTAAGAATTTATAATTATATTTGTATCACTTACGAGATCAAGGAACTTTTGGTACAATGACTATTAAAAATTAACAAAATGAAAAATATTAAAAAACATAACAATAAAAACTTAGTTTTGCCTTCTTCTGGCTTGAAACTATTCATAAAAAAATAAAAAATAGAAATTCTTAGAGAACTTTTGTTACAATACAGTCTCAAAGTTCAGTCTTACAATCAGCGCAAACTTGAGCGGCGCACTGCAAACAAATCGGTTTTGTGCAAATGCAACAAATAAATCTCGTTTGCCGCTTCAATTTACTTGGACAGATACGACACAACTTTCTTGTTGATGATGCGCCAGTGTCGTTTGGTGGCTGAGGAGGTGGCAAATCTTGTCCTAAAACGCGCCGAAGAGTCATACGCAATTCTCTTGGAAGTCTTTCATTATAAACTCGCTGTTTTAGAGCTGGCAGTACCAATTCCCTTGCAAGGTGCATAAGAAAGTCAGCTCTTCTCATTTTGCATTCTGGATACTCACTGTAAAGCACATATGCATTAATACCAGCTATATCCAGTAATCGATAAAAAATTGCTTGTGGCCAACGTCGAGTTTTGCGGCTACATGAATAAATGGCGCATTTTTTGTCTATTTCATCCACACCTACTTTACTATGATTATAATCCACAATCATGGAAGGTTTATTAGTTACTTCATCGGTACTGGCATGGTGGTGGCAAGAAGAGAGCAGGATCACTGCCTTGTCTTTTTTTGGGACATAAGAAACTAAAGTCAAATCTTTAGTGAATCCATATAAAGAACTTCCAACAGCTCTATTTTTGCTTGGTTTGAACTCAGGTGGAATCTCGCGTTTGTTTTTTTTTAGTGTTCCTAAATACGTCAATTTTTTTTGCAGTAAAAGTTCAGCCAAGGGTATGGAGCTAAACCAATTATCAGCTGTTACGTTTCTGTTCGAATTTTCTATTGGTTTCACCAGTCGCAATACAGACTGCGTAGGCACAGCTAACTTCTTCTCTGCTTCGGTAAGCCCCAGACCATCAGAACTCTTCCCATGATAAATGTAGGCATTGTAAACGTAAAATTGACGAGCATCACTTAAAATCATAATTTTAATACCATATTTAGCAGGTTTATTGGGCATATAAATAACAAATTTGCAACGACCTTTGAAAGCTAAAAGCATTTCATCAATACAGGTGTAAGGACCGGGTGTAAAATGAGCTTGACAATTCGCTATAAACTTATCGAAAAATGCAGAAACAGGAGCAAGTGGATCTGTTTGCAAGCGTTCCTGTCGGTCATCAATATTATCCAATCTCAAGCAGTTCAAAAGAGTGTTGAACCTATATTTAGACATTACACATCTAAATATTTCGTGACCTGTTCCATCAGTTGCAAACAAATAGTTTGAATCGGCATCATTACATTTAAAAACCGAAGAGTAATATAAGCACCCAAGTAGTGATTTCATTTCTATAGAAGTTGTATCTTTGAGCTCATGCTTGGCAAAATTTGCGAAGTGTCTGCGATAGGTTTCAAGTTTTTTATTTGTGCAGGAAACCAATGTTTCTATCATCTCAACATCAAATAATTTTTGCCATAGTTTTTCAAATCCAAGAAATACATGCCCCGAAGTTGGTCTTGGCAAAGATACAATGTTATGTGCAGGTGTTCGTGAGGTCCTTGAAAATTCAGTTTTCGTCCAAACGAAACCATTCTTACCTACGTACTTATTATTACCTCTTGAATTTGGCAAAACAACCTCTTCAGAGTCTATGCTTCCAGGACTGGCCGGCTGCTCCTGGAATGTTTCTTGTTCATCACCACTCGATATTTCACTGTCTTCATGTATTTCCTCCTCAATGGTGAAATTCCGATCGGCAACCTCATCGTCGACATCACTAAACTCTAACTCGTCTTCTTCCTCCAACCATTGCTGAATATGGTCGTCGGTACACTTTCTCTTCCTAGACGGTCGGTCAGTTGGTTGTTGTTGGTTACAATCCATCTAAAAATAATAACGCATATATATTATATTTCAAAATAAACAATGAATTACGTAAATATCAACTGTTTTGCTGTCGTGTAGTATAAAATACACTATGAAAATACTGACGTTACGTCCATAATACAGTATTGGGATATAATCATTTTACTGACAATACGTCTACACGACACATCACTTATTACTGACCTTACGTATCATGGACACCGCAGCTGTAATACTCGTCACGTACGCACGCTGCGGCTGTCGTCGCCGCACTGACGGGAGGGGCGCGCGGGCGCAGGAAGCTACTGAGCGGCGCAGGACGATTCTCGGAAAAATGGCGGCATAGCAACCAAAATTTTATGTTGCGTTGTCTGTCAGACGTAACCTCAGCGGCAGAGGGTTAATTGGGTTGAATCTGGGTTTTAGAGAACTATCGTGTCATTGTTAATTTATTGTGTAATTCAAGATAGAGTACGGTTTCCTCTTATAAGCGTTGTTAATTTAATTTTAAAATAATTTAAATATCAGACTTGCAACAACTGTTGCTCAATTTTAAACAACGTTTATAAGTTGGGGGATTGTGTGTAATAAAAAGCGTTACTTATCAAACGGTTGTGCAATAAGTTTGAAAGCAATCAGTCGTTCGATTGTGCAATTGATCCGCGGAACAAGCGAGTTCCTTTTCTTTTGAAATCTTAATTGTCGCAAAATATATCGCTAGTGGCCCGTTTCGCCCCCTCTGAATAGTAAATAGGTAGGGGAGGCGCGGGGCGAGAGGCCGGGGTGGCGCGGGGCGGGAGGGGCGGGCGCCTTGCGCGGTCGCGTGGTGTGGGTCTCCGCACCGTTCCCAGCACTCCTGTGATATTAGCCTAGCCTGTGTGTCGTATTTGTGCTAGTTTCCCCAACCGACTTGTTTGGATATTGTGCTTGTAAAAAGCTTGAAAAAATTTAATTCCTTTTCTATATCGGCCATTTTATACGGATTAACCGAATTTTAAATGTCGTTTACCCGACGGTAGGATCGCATTTAGAGTTTCGATCACCATTTGTGACGAGTAGATGATTCTGTTTGTTTCGATCAGTTGGTATGTTGTATGTAATGTTGAATAATCATTATTGTATTATAAAATTTATAAAGTTAGGCGCTTGTACACTTAGCTGTTGCCCTTATTAGGGGATAATGATGAGAAGATATGTCTACAAAAATGAAATTCATACAAATGATTAGTGTTCTAAAACATTTTGGTCACTAGTTATTAATTTGAATTTGCAAGCAAAATATACTTTATAAATTGAACATAAAACGCACATATTAACAAATAAGTAGATTTTTCAATGTACCTACTATAAATCGGCCACGTTTGAGAGCGCACGGAATTCTGAAATCAGACTGAGTTATTCATGTCGAAAAGTTCATAAATGTAAATGAAGTTTTGTATCAATGAACTCTATTGTCCTATAACGGGTTTTTATTTTCTAATATACCAATCGACCAAGAATTGTTTTGAACGATGTGCTTTCTTACATTCCTATCTTTGTCATTAACGGCAACAAGTCACTGTAGACGTAAGGAGAATGATTGTACTCGTATCACTTGTTTCAAACGTGGCTACTCCTTGACGATGTGAGATTCCTAGAAAATAAATAATTTAATACCGAGCCTCTAGCTTTAGTCATTCAATCGTCTTAATCGGAAAATGTTAGAAGAAGAAAAGGATGTAGCAGACTATCAGATTATTGAATCAAACTCGTGTTCATCTCCCTCGCGCATTGCGTGAGCGAGCGAGACAAAAGACAAAACGAGACGATGTGTTGAAAGAAATTGTAATATTGTATCGATAATACTCCAAAGCAATTGAATAATTTTATTGGTTCCGTGTGAGCTTGAGATCTAAATAAACTTAATAGTTCAGCTTATTTGGCATTTTATTTACTGCTTGGCACTCCTGCATATTATAATAATAGATTCCCTGTTGTTTTTCAATATCAAACCATTGGTGAGTCAGAGAATCAGTTGAAATTATTGAGTCATCCTCGTTCAGACCGAAACTTACACAGCATGAATTGTACATTTTGTACGGACATATTAATTTGGGCTAAAATCAATTTATAAATAGAAATTAAATGGACTTGAGTGGGTGATACCGTACAAGCCGTAACAGATGAATATGACGTATGAGAAAGGGCTGATGTAACGCTTGATCACACATCGTGAATAGAAGTGAGTAACACAGTCTACGTGCTGCAGATTATTTAAGAATTACTGACGTGCTAACGTCGTGCAAGATGTCCATAAATACAAAACGCTACTTACATTATATCAATCCGTTAAGTATATATATTTCGTAATCAAGTTTGCACAAAGCCATATTTAGCTAAATATACAAATAATAAACTGCATTATTCTTAATGCAAATAGAATAATTTCTGCGGATCGTTTCGCAGTAAAGATTTTCCCGAACGAAATTTCCCATGAATGTACTAAGTAAGAATTGATTCATGAATGGATGTGAAGCAGTTCTAGGAATTATTTTATTTCGATTTTGTTTGAGGTAAAATTCAGAGAAGATTTTGAATATTGAATGTGTTGTATCCATCTACAAGGAGTAACTTATAATATGAATGATGTAAACGTGTTTGATACAAGGCGAGGTACATACTTGTTTGTTTGTGAAGTAGTAAATTTAAGAGAACGTTTTGTAAATGTTATCATAATTTTATTATTATGACTAGCTGCTATTTTATAAATGTTTCCTGTCTTAAGCTAAGAGATGGTCAATAAATAAATATTAAATATAAACTGTATAACAGTTCATTTTATTGTGTGCCTCTAATGAAAAAATAACCTAAATTTACTATAACTGAGAAATAACTTTGAAAAAAGTCCTTTAGAAGACTTGATTAAGTAAATGAGATGACGTCAAGCCACTAAGAGAAACCGCAAAAAAACAAAATTTTAGGTACCTATAGGAACAGCAGAAAACTGTACGTAGATATACATATACAATAACTTCAATATTATCCCTATTGAGTTAATTAAAGCTGAATATGATTTGCTGTCTGATAAACAAATTGCGATTAACGATCCTCTGCCAGTGGAATTGCTTAATATGTGCAATAAATATTACAATTTGTCCGTTTTATGACCCTTGATTGTAAAAAACATTGGGAAGATCATTTGGAAGTAGCTTGCAATAGTTATGTAACTTTTACTTGTCTCCCATCCATTGGCACGAACTATAAATATATAGTCAGTCAGTAGGCGTGGCTGTCGCCCTACACTACTCACATTTATAAAAGATATAAAAAAAATCTTTGTTTTATCTTGTACACACGCGGCTACACAATCTACACATCAAGCTATACGTTTCCAGTTTATGCTGATCTAGCATTGTAAAGGATCTCCGTACAATGCAAGGTCAAATAATACTGGCATTGTATAGCTTAAATAAATAAAATATAAAGTATAAATAAAATAAAATATATCGATACTGCGGAGTTTCGCTACCTAACTTCACTTCACCTGTATATTCCCTTTAAACATAGTACGTAGTCGACCGAGCTCGGCTCGGGTGAAAATAGAGAAAACCAAGTTTCCCAGAAATGAGATCTGTAAACCCCTATATGGCAATTTCATAGAAATCGTTAGAGCCGTTTTCGAGAACGTCATTACAAATATATATAAGGTCCCATTAAAATAGATGCGACAAATTTAAACACAGCATTCAGTACGTCTAACCAAACATATTCAAGCAAAAAAAAAACTAATTAAAGTGATTTTATTTTGACCTAAAATAATAAATGGCATTGGGTAACCAACATTTTTAGTGTATTTTCGTTAGCTGATTTATTTTTCTTGTAAGTATCTAATGAGTTTCTTATATATTTTTTAGCATTGTCCTTATTTGGTGGTCTGAATGATTTCTAAAAGTTTGTCCATCTATTTTAATGGGACCTTATATACATACAAATATTACTCATTTAATAGTATAGGATAAATGATCATTTGTGAAGCCTATTTTAATGCATCTCATTCTCATATTTACATAGCTACTATTTCTTTAATTCCTAGATCACCACAAAGTGTGCACATGACGTAATTTATAAAGTAAACAAGTCTATTTACCAACATGTTAGAAAAATAATGACTTCACACATGCATGACTTAGGACTTTAGGCATAAGAAATTTCCACATGCTGCTGTACTATAGGCACTATACATCGGTACATATCCGTCTTGTGAAATAGCATTTACGTTTAAAATAACATGAAGAAAAATAGTTGAAGAAGCAACCGAATTTATTGATGCAGTAGTAGATAACCTACTGTTTAGGTTGTTCGCGCCATCTAGTTGGAGTTTGAATAATCACGAACTAGGGACTTTTAAGGGTACACTTCATAGTCGACGGCTCGAACTCGTTGGTAGGCGTGAGTAATATGCATGCTAATAAGACTTATTATTTATTTATTTCGTTTTATTTATATATTTCTTAATTTATTTAGTGAATTCGACGATGATTTATAATGATAACGAGCGCGTAAAATTTCATGAACACAAGTTTGGGCGTATAGATATTATGGAATAAGTACTGGATGTATTTACTCAAAATAAAATTATTTGAACTTTTGAATAAATTATATGTCCCTGTACGGTTTCTTTTTTGCCATTTTTACTAAATAAGTTAATTATTTACGCCCAAAGACAAGTTATAATTAGTGTTGAAAAATGGTAGTTTCAACCCTCATAACTTCCAAACCAATAAATTTGTTTCCAATACAGGGCTCATGACAAGACAAATTGATATAATTTTTAGTTTTTAACGTAAGTACACCGTCAAACAGACGAGTAATCACCATACTGCGTTTGTATGGAAGAATAACCGACTAGCGTACCCTTAAAAGTGGAAATTGATAGGAATTGAAATTGATATAGTATATATACTTAAAAGCGGTTAACAGATTATGTGAACAAGTAGAAAAATAATATGACAGAATGATAATCCAATATAAGTTATGACGACCATGAGCCTCCAAAAACAGCATGGGTGAGATTATTACGATAATAGGTATATGTTTAACGAGAGCAAGACCCAAAAAGAAACACATGTTAATGAAGTAAATACACATGAGCTTACTGCAGGATTAATTAGAGGGAGCTTTATTACCGGATACTGAAGGGTATAGATTTCAACCCTGACATGCTTCAACAAGTTTTATCTGAGATGGAGCTACGCTATGGTAGGTACAAGGTGAAGGAAAGCGCTCGCAGGTAAGTTTTGGATGGGTAACCGACTAACCGTATTGAATGACAGACTAAAGAGTTAGTGTGTTGTAATATTTGTAATGCACTGCTAGGCGCATATGTTTTTTTTTTAACGGCATTGCTTAGAGAAGATGTAACTATCTTCTATTCTGTATGTTCGGTTTCTGCATAAATTCTTATACAGGGTGTATCAGAAAGGTGTGGTCAAATTAAAGGGACCAGACCGTAAAACTAAACAACTTTCTCCATGGGACCAACATCGTAATTGAGAAAAAAATATGTCCCAAATGTATGGAACGGCTGATTATTTCTTTATGGTCTGTATCACATCTTTAAAAATCACACCTTTCTAATACCACAACCACCATAAGAATTTATGCAGAAACCGAACATATAGAACAGAACAGACTATCGTTACAACTTCTCTAACCGCACCTTTCTGATACATTCTGTATACAAATGTTCATAGAGATTGGTATGTATTGTGTACCTGTAGTCTGTTCCAAAAGTCTCTGACGAAAATGTAAACAAATGGATCAGAAAACGCACCTCTGGGTGCTAATTTTTAGTGCCACTTACAAATTGAGTGCTTTGATTAGTTTTCTTTTTTTTATGTTTTTAATTTGAGAATTGAGACAAAAACCGACTTTTTACTTATATCTGGAGATTGTCAATGACAATATTCTTGAATTATACAAAAAATAACCTGTAGGTGGTTTTGAATGAAATTTACTTAGTAACAATCTTAAATTCACTGACCGACAATGCACACAGCCTTAAGCGCTGGGTCTAGATTCTAGAAGCATGAAAATTCATCCCCTAAAGTAGTTAAATAGAGGATAAAAGTGTATGGAAATTCGTAATTACGAATTCGTAATACGAGGCTTTTGGCTACTTTTGTATGTGTATTTTGTGTTTTTATTTTATTTAAATGTGCGTTTTGTTTGTGCAGAATAAACGTATTTTCTTTCTTTTTTTTTTTTTTTAATTTTTTCCGTTGGCAAATTCGAATACCTATCTGTTAGTCACAAAATAACTATACTATACTCCATAGGCTTAGGTAGTTAAAAAAAGGTAAACAAATTGTAAAAAGGGTTTTTATAGATGACACTTTTTTGTTTAATTATATGATAAACCAAACTAAACTTATTTTAGATTTTTACAATAGTTTCCTCTTTTATTAATGTATGTTAAACTTTATCATTTATTCATAAACTAAACACTTCGTAGATGTAACTATTTGAGCAACATTTTTTAGTTAAGATTTATAATTATAATATATTATTTTGTAATCTGTCTATTGTAAAGAGCCCAAACTCTAAATGTCTACGAATTATAACGTTGCTAAATTGAAGAGTACAACTGTAAAATAGCACGACAACTGAAGTGACAGGTATTACATTTAGTCGGTTACTGGACAGCTGTTTGGTCACGTGTTTTTTTTTGTTTACCTTTATTAAACTACCTAAATCTATGAAGTATAGAATTATGTACTTCAAAGAACACTGGAGTTTATAATATTCTAATAATAAACATCAACTCTTGTACATTTTTTGTCCCGGTTGTTCTAGTTACCGAGTTGCATGTAGGCGTTGTAAAGGTACCGCGGCGCACGGTTTGCATGTGGGCAAAAGATTCTCATCTACCTCGCATGGACTGCCGTGGAAACGTATACTGTCATGAGTTTTATCAAAAATCTCATACAAGTTACTGTGTCTTGTTAACATGTTATGCAGTAAAGCCTAGACTAGCTAGACCAAAAAAATGAACTCCTGAACTCCGTAGGTCGGAACAGTAAAGGCGGCTTTGGGCGAATAAGGGAGGACTGAGGCCTATCAGCATGTTATCGAATGCTGTATACCGTCATGTGATCAGCCTATCACACCAGGGAATTTAGCCTTGCTACTGCCTTGCTGATTGGCAAATATTTATTTGTATAGGTATAGGTACATAATATATAACAGTATTGATAAAACACTATCAACCTCTTAAGGAGTCATTGTACAAAAAGAAATCTGCGGTTCTCTACATTTATGTTGACATAGCTCGTCAACATTTCGCGATTTCAGGTTTGGTCCCATAAGTTGTTCAAAATGATGAGTACAATGACCCCTTAAGAGGTTTTTGGTGTTTTACCAATAACCCTGTATATTTTTAGATCAGGCCGATACTAGAAAAGAAGTCCGATCCAAGCATGATGATTATCGCAGTTTTGACTGTTTATAGGTTTAGTCCAGTGGTTGGTTGAGATCCTTTATAGAGTAAGTAAGGCACAAGGGAAGAAGGGACAATTGAACATCTACCCAAAGTAAATTGAGAGCATTGTAGATGGCAGTAAAAACTTTATAAATTCAATTTAGCTAGTTTATACTTCCGTGAGAAGGAAGCAAACATACTTATTACGTAACACACTCAGTGGTAATAGCTTCCATGTTGATTATTGCACTAGGCATGTGCTTCGGACTGCTTCGAATGGTAAGCCACGCATGTGACGCATGCTTAAATGTCGTCACACTCTTTGAAGATAATATATAATATATATTTATTATCTTCGACATGTCGCTCACCGAACAATTGAATAGAATGAATATAATATATATTTTATCTTAAATAATTTTTAAGCACTATAAGTAATATGTATTATCTTCAATATTTTTTATAATATCTGCTAAGGATATAAGCTTAGGAATCTGTCATACTTATTATAAAAAATGTTTGCTTGGCACTGTCTGAACGCTCCTTAAAGCCTCATTTCAACAGAGGCCCTAGTGTGAGTTTCTTTTAACCATCTCGACTTTACGCATCGAGCGCGTTCGGCGCTCCGGTTGGCAGCCGGCCGGCCTTCACCAGTGAACGGCCAATAAGAGCGCCAAACGCGGTCGATGCGTAAAATCAAGATGGTTAAAAGAAACTCACACTAGGGCCTCTGATAAAATAAAAACTATTACGATTTTTTTAAACACTGGTCGTCTGAAGACTGTCCATAGGGATATGGGTCTAACACGCGAAGGCCATTTGAACAGTTTTTTAAAGAAGGTATTATTTTATTTTTTCATGTAACACTGAAAACGACAACTTTTATTCAGAATAGTTTTCATAATATCACTTTTTGTAAGAATTTTGTACTGTGTACTGAGATGGATATTTACGTGAACAAAATGTCAGACATTGTTGTTTTATTGTGTCACTGCGTTTGAGTGACGAATAGCACAGCAGTAGGTCTGTATTACATTCAATAACAAGATATAATTAGTATACCTACCTACGTGATTGCAAGTAAACACATCGTCCAAACAAATGCATTGCTATTACTGTTATCAGCTAAAGGAATCCCCGATACATCTATTTTGAATGACACACACAAAACCCCAGAACATAGAACGAATATTGAGAAAATAAATGATACATTATGACTAACACATAAATTATGTAATTCAAATGAGTTCACTACTTTCAAAAACAACAATGTCCACTTTTGTAAAATGTCCACATTTCCTTATTTTTTTAGTTTTCTAGTGTTCAAATTACTAATTAATATATTGGACAATAACACATTGATTTTGTAATGTGATCTTAAACGGGTTTTTGCTGTTTTTGTTGCATACGGAGTTGTGCATCAACTGCTATTTAACTGATACAGTTCGAAATCATAGACAACTCAATTTTTGCAAAATATGGACATTGTTGTTTTTTAAAGTAGTGGACTCAAATGTACCATCGGAGAAGTTCATATCTATACACTGTAAGGACTATTTCTGCTTGCTGCGCTCGGCCGCTATAGAACCGGGGCGGTAACAGATGTGGTCATCGTGTTCACGGGATTTTGTTTTCAAACTGCTTAGATATGAAGTTCTTCGATAGTACGTTGTCAATAAATGACTGATTCTTTAAAAAGTTTTAAAATTGAAGCAGTCTCATTCTTTTTTTTTATACTCTGCTTTCAGTCGTTCCAATTTCGAGGAAAAAGATTTTTCGAGCTTTTATGAATAAGGTTAAGCATTATCAGCCATAATGTTCCGACTGCTGGGAAATAAATGAATAAATATTAGGTAATTTTCTTTATGAGGAAATGCTACAGTCCTAACTTTGACTCTCGTTTATATGGGCACAATGCATGTCATATTGAGTTTTTGACGGGAGGCAGCAACTCAGCAAGTTGGCAATATAACACGAGACATCTGTGAGTCTAGTGAACGAGGAATATGGGATAACCTGGTTTCTTAACTGACCCACACTTGTCAGAACTTTGCCTTTTACAACCAATAGCAACATATAGTCCTTTATACAACTTTATTTTTAGTGTAAAAAAATATAAGGCACGCCAAAACAATTTTAATTAAAAGAGTTCATGTACTTAAATCGCTTTGTTTTACTCGGTGACTGAATCTTTTTCTTCCGTTTTACACAACACAGTCAGTCACAACACAACGATACCAACATTATTCATTTGCACCACTTTCTAGCCTTATTTTATATTTATTCACCTATTGTTTTATTTGTATCGTTACCTCTCGTTAAAAAGTAGTATAATCTTTGATCCATAATATAAAATTTCTATTTGTTTCCAAAATTTACTTTTTGACAGCCTCATGCTATTCTATTCTATTCTATTTTTATTAAATGGCAAGCAAAGCCGATGTCGACTATTCTGCCAATGTCTAGAGTGCATTGGAAAAACAAGTGTGCATGAAGATAAAAAAAAAAAAAAACAATAACTGAAGAGAAGTAAAATTCTTTGATTGATACAGTTGAACACAATGTAGATCTTGTTGGGTTAGTACGGGACTGAAACAAACAAAAAAAAATAAAATAAATACATATTATAATTGTTAAAACATAAAATGTACGCATACCACACACACATAATTTACAGTTTTAAGTTATTGTGACGGATGAAAGTCATCAGCGCCACGAGCAGTTCAGGAGAGGAATGTGTTAACAAAGCGGGAAAGTTAGTCGGAAGAGGGATTTTAAATTTAGGAAGACGGCTATAGAGATCTAGAGGTGGAACGTTGTTTGAGCATTCAAAGAAGATGTGATCCAGAGTGCCCTCCTCCAACCCGCACTCGCAGAGAGAGGAGTCCCTAACCCGGATTTTTTCCAAGAACACAGGGGTACAACAAAACCCCAGGCGAATACGACAAAGGACGGATATAACAGTTTTGGAAACTTTTTTGTAGCCGTAGAACCAAGGTTTTGACTTTATGGTTGGTTGAACTGCATAATAAAACCTGCCCTTTATTCTACCAGAGTTATTCCACTGTTCCTGCCATGAAGATTGGAGATTAACTTGTGGAAGGCTTAGCAAGTCATACCCCTGATGAGTATTGTGGGTGAGATCAGCTACTGCTGATGAGCAAGCATCTTTGGCCAGAGCATCAGCGCACTCATTGCCCTTAATGCCACAATGACTAGGTATCCAAACTAACTGAACCTCTTTTTGATTGCTAGTACAAGATAATAGGGATTTTTTAATTTTTAAAACTAGGGAGCTGTGCAATTTACTTTTGAAGGGGTTCTGTACTAGAGCTTGCAAACAGCTAAGAGAATGACAGCCTCATGCTTCGCAGATTCACAGTGCGCCCGCGTCCCTTCGCTTGTCACCATAGATAATAGTCTATACCATGGACAAGTGATGTTGGAACGTCGGGCGTCATAGGATTCTTAGATTATTTATTGTACGAGTACATAGTTTCGGTTTTTATTTATATATTTTGTTTTAAATTGTATTATTATTTTTGTTTTAAGTTTTTTGTAATCCCCTAATGGGATTTATCTAAGTTCGTAGATGTGTCCGTGGCATCACAGTGGGCCCTATCAGAATACCAGCGCGGTGGTATTTATTATCGCCGTATTATGCTGAGATAGGGGCCTTTTTGGCCTCGCACAGGTCGTTATTATTTTGTTAGTTTTTTTTTTATAAGTACTTAAGCTCCCTTTTTATTTTACTTTTTATATAATTTTTGATTTTATTTTTATTTTTTTTTATTGTTTGTATTTCCTGTGCGTGTCCCAAATAAATATTTTTCTTTCTTTCTTTCTTTCTAAAAATGAGAAAAGGACCACTTGAAAACTGACAAAGACTGACCTACTGCCACTGCGCTGAAAACGTTTAAGGAAAATATATTTAAATTATCACTTGCAATGTAACATGTTTTAAAAACTACTGAAATCTATTAGGTAGATTTTAAACTAATTACTTAGCAGCTTATTCCTCTGCCCTTTGAGGATTACAGGCGTGATGTTATGTTCTATTCTATTCTATTTTTATTCAATGGCAAGCAAAGCAGATGTCGACTATTCTTGCAATGTCTAAAGTGCATTGGAAATAAAAACATAAATTAAAAGATACGTAAGTACTTTTTCGTTTACATTATACCAAATCGCCTTATGGAGAACAGAGAAGAAACGGCCCGATTGTTTTTTCTTGAATTTCTTTAGTTATGAGTTGAAACGCTGTCATTACGAAGGTGCAACTTACTGACCAGCACCACAAACACAACTATTAAACTCTAATCTAAAACAACATAGCAACAGATAGCCATAGCATTTCACAAGCGTAAAGTAATTTAAACCTTAAGACAATGTAATAAAACTCACACATGGTATTTGCACCAACTATATCGCGGTGTGGAATGGGGTGACATCCCTACTAGAGTGTGACGTTGTATATATCTACAACGTGTGCCTTTTGATGTGCAATAAATCTAAGGTTATATGCTATAAGTAAAAATAATACAAAAAGTCCAAGAACAAGTGTTCCAAAAATACAGTTTCGATGATACACAAGACTCGATGTGTGTATCTAAGTTTCATTGATAAGTACGAGTAAATCATTTTCATTCAAACCAATAAATAATTCATATTTAAATGAATAAAATAAAAAATAAAATGCGACGAAAAAAAACACAATTTTTGTTTTTTTCACAAATTGTGTTTTTTTTTAAAACATATATCACGTAAATGTGTTTTAAGCACATAAATAATCGTGATTTAGTTGAATTATTTTGAATGATTTTTTTTCATTTATAATATAATTAATTCATATGCCAGTTGATTCAAAATTAAAAAAAAAATGAAATTCAAAATTCAAAATATTTTATTTCACATAAACCTATAAGGGCACTTATGAAACGTCAGAAGCTAGTTGCACGGTTCCAATTGGTCGTTTCCTATGGAGAAGAGCCGGCAAGAAACTCCACGGTTAATCTTTTAAAAGTAAATGGTATTTATTTGGTAAGTAAATGGCTAGAGTTATGAGATATCAAATGGAACAACTTGTATACATAGTAATCGATATATACCTATATGCTTATTACGTTTAAAGGTCGTTACTAATTCATTGGCTAACACTATTAACTATGCTAGTTTCCTACAACGATCCTGGTTATTTACCAGCGTTTAAACGGCAATTGTATAATAGGATTTATTAGTTTTATTACTTTACTTTATGATTTCATTCATGGAGTTAATGTTTTCCTTGTTAGTTAATTGCTGGAGTAGGTATCAATTATTTTTTTCAGTTTTCATTCATTCATCGTTGCCTGTCAATATGAATCATTATAAAACCTCCTGAAAATAAGTAAGTAAGTACCCAACCGCACTTGGTAATAGTTGTATGGGCGTCAATGCTACAAACACTAGTACCCTGTTACCTTTAATCCATCCAAAGGTTGTCTGTAAAATATCGCTTTAAGCGATAAGACCGCCCATTGTGTCACCCTACGTAAAATTTCTAAATTTATGTCTGTAATTTGTATGGTGTATAATAAAGAGTATTCTATCTATCTTTATATCTAGAAGTGATTTCTGCTATCCTAAAACAGGTGAAAATTTATCTAGGAGAAGGTAAAACTAAAAATAATGTGGATAAACTATGGGTACACCTCTGTTTAGCCCTTTGAGCATTACAGGCGTGATGTTTTAAGTCTTATACGTTTCAAAAGAAACTCGGGTCACCTGTGTGTGTGATCCTACCGGAATTCCTGATCCCAGAATGTATTTCAGGATTATATATCGCTTTGAATGCACATTCAAACTATCATGCCCCCTTCCATGTTGACACGACTTCCCACATAACACAAAATAATACGTATAAACTCAACGTATACTCAAACACGTGCAATAAACATGAAATATCAAAAATCACGGCAGTGAAACTAGATGCGCCAACGTTCGCGTGGATATGCTTGTGTAATCTCACCGAGCGGCGCATCGACACAGCTCGTCTTCAATGTGATTTCATAGTAAACTATTTAAAAAACATTCTGTGTACGTTTGCCTGTGAGTGTGTGCGTTTGCTTCCTTGCGGCTTTAACATCACAATATCACGCATTTACCTATTTACTGAAGGGGTAAGCAGAGCTGGTACACTTACATTTCATCAGATCTATGTTGTAATAGAGAAGCATTATTGATCGCCATTAACCAACTGACTCCATATTACATGGGGCATAAACATGAGTGGCGAAATGTGGGTCTTAGATACACCTCTGCTTAATCCTTCGGGGAAAACCTACAGGCGTGATGTTATGTTATGTTAAAACTGGACTACTTGAAATTACCTGATGACCAGAACCAATAACAATTTGCCTGACCTAGTGTTCGAACCCAGGACTCTGCGCCAAGCAGTTGGGCTTGCAAATACTACAGTAACCAGTTGAGACTGGCTTGCTTTATACAGCGCGAGAAAGTGTGGGCGTTGTATTTTTTTACGTGATCTGGGTCAAATTTAAAACCTCTTGCCATAAATCTCGAAGGTATATCTACAGAAGTCTTAGGGCTGATTTCACCAAAGAAACTGAACGCGATCAGCATTTCTAAAACGAGTTCAAGAGCTGTCAGTGTCAAAATTGTTATGGAATATTGTACAATGACAGCTCTTGAATGTGCTGAACGCGTTCAATTTCATTGGTGAAATCCGCATTTAGTCCTCGGTACAAAAAACTCTCGAAAAATACTTTGGAAGAAAACTGCTACAATTCTTCTAGGGTTACAAGAGTTCAGTGTTCTTGAAAACTTGAGAAACAAATGAGAAACTACCAATCATTTGGATTTGTTTAGCGAACTTCGGTTCTATTTAGACTAACGCAGTGCATATTTTTAATAAATGTTTTACTCAGAAACCATGGTCGAATTTCGCAGTAGTAGCTCGGAGTCTGGAGTACTCTGACTGTCAACGGTTAAAAGCCTCCCCCTATTACATGGGACTGAAACACTGGACTGGTGTAATGAGGATGTAAAATCGGGGAAATTAAATGTTTATCAAATTGAGTACCAACTTAAATTGTCCGTATATTCAAATCACAACCGTAATCTTCAGTACACAGAAAGACAGTTGTGAGAAAGCACCGTGTGTTAATTATAACTTGACCCATGACACGATTGGTAGCACTGTTCTGTCAGTCACCATTTTGAACTCAATTAGTATTGAAATTAAGCTTGACAAGCAATGGTGCCAACATAACGGCAAGCCGATATGATACATATCGATACATATTATATGATAAAGCACAGCCAATTGACGTAGTGAGTCAATTATATTTAAAAAATCCCTAATTTATACATCTCTGCCTAATCCTTTGGGAAATGCAAGCGTGATGTTATATTATGACGGTCGAGAGTAGCCAGATCAGTCTGCTGCCTCTTAACAGTCTTGGCATGGAGTTTCAAGTAATGGCTTCTTAGGTAATCTGTCTGACGTCATAGCTTCGTTTGCACTAGTTGGAAAACTTATGTTCGAGGAATTTAAAATTTCGGGGAATCAGCTGTAGATATTTTCCCTTTAAAAATACACGTAACACGGCTTGCACGTGACACGAGAGTGTTAAAATCCATACTAATCTTTATTTATAATCTATAATTACTAATATTATAAAGAGAGAGAGAGAATTTTGTCAATTTGTGTATTTGTCGTGGCCAGATCTTAGAATTGACCATTTCATGAAATGGCCAGCTAACATTGGCCATATCGTTTAAACGCCAACGTTTAAAGATATGTCAGTCGACGTTTGGCCATATCATTAATGTAGGGTATCTATGGTGTAAGGTGTAGTAAAAATAGCCAAGTAACTGCGCTCCGCTGCCGCGGCAAAGCTCGTTTCTAAAAAAAGAAAAAACTATAAAAAAAACCACAAGGCATGAGATGTGATAAGGGGTCTGAAAGGATACCAGATGACCCCTTCAGTCGACCATTTCAATTTGGCACACGATGCACCACACCCTGTATATGTAATCTCGGGATAATCTCAGGAACCACAGCTCCTATTTGAAAATTTCTTTCACCATTTGAAAGGTGGAAAACAGATGGACATAGGTTATACAATATTATGTAAATATATACAAAAAAAGCTATAAGTTAGATGATTTACGTCAACTAAGTCGGATGGAAAAAAAACATTCGTTCGGTCACAAAGTACTAGGAGCGCATAACCACACAGCAATATCCAGGTGATGTTGACTAGACCTAGCAGTGTTTTTGTAAACACAAATTACACCACATGTAAATTGCACCCGTGCGAAGCCTGGGCGGGTTGCTATAGTCAACACGCGACTGCTAGTCACCGCAGGTATGTGAGTAGACTGAGTTAGTCTGGCCTTTGTCTACCTCCCGGGGCTCACCGCTCACATACCTCAGCCGGTGACTAGTAGTCGCGCGCGTACTATAGTAATAGTTCGATTCAACTTAATGGCGGCTCGGAAGTTAGCTTCTCGCTGCGCAGTACTCCACCCCTCACCCCCGCTGACACATGACTTCTATACTGCGCAGCGACTCACCTCATGTTCCGAGCCGCCATTAAGTTTGAATCGGGCTGTAACTAACTAATATTATAAATGCGAAAGTGTGTTTCTTTGTTACGCTTTAACGTAAAACCGACATGATACTTTTTATCTCGACATTCCCACGGGATCGACACTTATTTATTTAATACTTCAAGCACAGAAATGTACAGAGGCGGACTTAATGCCATAGTCATTTTCTACCAGTCAACCTTTTGGTGAAGCAGAGACAAACAGTGGTAGGTGCAATTACGAGAAATTGAGGAATATTTTTTAAAGTTAATATAAAGATACACATACACCTATTACAAACTATGAATATAATACATATGCCTAATTTTATATATAATATAATTTTATATATATGCACAAATAAATATACATAAATAAATATATATATAAATAATAATATACTAAAACAAATAAGACAAACAATGGGAAAACATTAACTTTGTGATGATACCGCCAGCTTCTTACGATTGTGCTTATGCGGGTGAAACCGCGGGGCGAAGCTATAATAATATAAATGCGAAAGTGAATCTGTCTGTCAGTCTGTTACCTTTTGCCCGCCTATACCATTGAACCAATCGTTATGAAAGACAGATAGGTAGCCTGGGAGCCTGAGAAGGACAACGGCTACATTTCATTCTGGATATTTGCATTAAAAACAAATTAAATACAAACAAAATACTCGCAGACGCATTTGCGGGCAAAAGCCAGTTCATGTATATTTTAGACTCGCTACTATTAACTACCTAAGCCGATATCTTCAATAGTCCTAGTCGGCCCTTCACAGATAAAATGAATATATTATTTACATATTTACCAACATTATATCAGCATACAAACAAAAATAATCCATTTTTCATCCCACCATCTCGGAAAGAGTATTTTTAATCTTCAATATCTGAGTGGAAAAGCCGTTTTTATTCTCTAGAGGATAAAGTAAATTGAATTTAGAACATCGTGTGCACTAAGTTTGTGAATTAAATAAACCTATTTACTGCTACCTCTATGGTGCCGAATATATCATACAACTTTTTTTTAATTAGTTAAAAACTCAGACTCGGAACCTTCTTGGTGTTCTTTTTTCAATTTGCTTTGTACGCGGTTCTTTACGCGGCATTTTTTCACGTCATTGTTAAACCTTATATTAAAAACAAGAAACTTGAAAACAAGTGAAAAAACTAAAATGAGTGATTCTAGCGACGAGGAAGTTTGCTTGACGCCAACAGAATTGACTGAAACTGTTAATAATGCGCAAATGAGCTTTCTCCCTCAACAATCATGCGAGAAGTATTTAAAACAGTACGATATGTTCAACACGTGGCGACTAGCAAAAGGAGCCAAAACTTTCTCAGAAAACGTTTTGCTGGCATATTTTATAGAATTATCCGAGAACAAGAAAGCAAGCACTCTATGGAGTACGTATTCGATGCTAAAAGCAACAATAAAGATGAAAAAAGACAAACATATCGATACCTATCCTAAATTAGTGGCATTTTTAAAAAGAGCCTCATCTGGTCATCAACCAAAAAAATCGAAGGTTTTCACAGTATCTGATATTGAAAAGTTTCTTAACGAAGCACCCGATTCCGTATATTTGGCGGCAAAAGTAAGTCAGTTGCACATTCAGTATCTACTTAAGTATATTAATCTCAATTAAATAGTATACTTAGTAGATGTTGATAGGCATAATTATGCGTTCATATCAATTTTATTCATTTATCTACTACAATACTCTTTACGTTACAGGTTGTTCTTATTATTGGAATAAACGGAGCATGTCGAACTAATGAACTAACACAACTCAATGTCAAAAACATTGAGAAACATTCAGATGACTTATTATTAATTAATTTACCTAATACAAAGACAAAAAGAGACCGCAACTTCGTCATTCGCAAGGAATACGTAACGATTGTTGAGAAATATCAAGCCTTACGCCCGCCTAACACTCCAATCAATCGATTTTTTCTACAGTATCGCAATGGAAAGTGTGTTAGACAGCCTATGGGTACTAATAAAATTGGCAGTATCCCACGAGAAATAGCAACATTTCTTGAACTTCCAGAACCCCTGTTGTACACGGGTCATTGTTTCCGACGAACTTCAGCCACACTTTTGGCTGATTCCGGAGCTGATCTCCTGTCCCTTAAGCGCCACGGAGGCTGGAAGTCCAATGCAGTTGTAGAGGGATACATAGAGGATTCCATCCAAAATAAGTCTAAAATATGTGAAGGCATCGTAGGAGCCATTACACTGAAAGAGCCTCAATCGGATCCTTGGACTGGCCCTTCTACATCAAAAATAAGCCGTTATGAAACACCTAACCATCTCCCTCTCTCTCCAACATTCACGCCAAGGGAATCCGATGAATCGGTACAACTATTAAGTATGACAGATAGTTTACCGAAAAACAGTACTTACACAAGTGACTAACACCAATATTACAGTACCAAACAAAAATATTACACTCAATTTAAATAACTGTAGCAACGTTACTTTAAAATTTTCTTAATTATACCTTAGTATTATTTTGTTATAATTTAAAGATTATTCTGTAATACTTACCTGTCATAATGTAGTAATTAATACCTAAACTGAAATAAAAGTGTACCTATCTTGTGATTGTAAACGTTTTTTTTTTGCATTTAGTCATTTCCTCGCTGAGGTGGAATGAAAAGTTACGTGTTGCACTCGAGTGCAAAGATTTTTCACCTCGTGCTCTTTTGATTCCCTCGCTAACGCTCAGGATTCTAATTTTGAATCACTCGCTGCGCTCGTGATTCAATTTTAGAATCCTTCGCTTGCTCGGTCATCAAAATTGAACACGCGGTTAAAAAGCAACTTTGCACTCTTGTATAACAAATAACTATTATCATCCTATTCTACAACAACTATGTATCAGGTACAGACGCGAGCAGGTCAACCTACCCGAAACTGTCAAATTTTCCCAATCAACTTTGAACCTTATACTTCAGTTTTAAAGTTGAAAATCTATTAAAGAAATTTGACAGATTGTAGTAAGTTGATGTGCAGGCGTCTGTACATATTTAATATTTTCCCTGGTATTTCCACGTATGACAGAAAACGAAAACAAGGTGAACAGTAACTTATAAGCGCATTGTACTACTATTTTATGAATATTGATGTTTTGATCGGGATCGATTCAAGGCTGATTCGGCACTGGAAAAAATAGAAGGTGAAGGTTTTCGTTTTTACTTCGCTTATACCACAGTATTAATAAGTAACAGTATTTTAACTTCACAGAAAACGCCCGAAACGACACGCTTCGAAATCTCAGTGCACGGACGCGGAAGGTTTATCTACCGAGCGGCCGTAGGTAATTATTTCAGGGTCACTGTCGAGATATAATACTGTTACTTATTTATACTGACTCATTTCCCTTAATTCATTGAAGTGGTAGACAGATTTGTCGAGGTATATCTTTTTTAACTTCCTATTTTCAAACGTTCATTTCATCACAATGACATTTTGATATTTCAGGTACTTAGGCCAGCATCCTTATTCCGTAACACACTTTCAATCACAATCCGAGAGTTTTGAAGGATATTGCTAATCCATTGCTTCATAGGTTTGAAAAATTCGTCTGCTGAACAACGTAAACAACTCAATGAACGTGGATGAACTATCAAAATGAACCCCATTGCGATCAATTGTAATTTTATGTGTGTTACGCAATTACCCCGCAGATTCCTAATGCTCATAAGCGTTAGAGGTACAGGTTTCAAACAGCAGGTCTTATAAAACCGAACCATTGCAGTGTTGTTATCGCAAAAAAAATTGCTGTCGTATGTCACAATCTGGTTTGCCATAGATATTTAAGGGAAAAAATACTAAATAGCCGTATTTATTTAAAAAATGTCTATTCTTCATTTGTTTCTTCTCCATATAGGCTTCTTATCGCTTCTATTACTTTAGATTCTTGTTTATCTAATATGTACTAGTCCTTGCTTACTATTTTGTCGTATATGTCGCGCGACACCTTAAACTTGGTACAGTATCCTTGATTTTTGTCCTTGATTTTAAATTAGTTGTCATCGATTTTTTTAAGGTCATTTTCAATTTTGACAATTTATGGTAGTTTCTGGGTTACTGGCAACATTGACGAAAAATAATCTCTATTAGGTACTGTGGCGCAAAACCTCTTCAGTTGACAGATATTTGAGTTTTATTTTCGTTTCATAAGGGCGTATTCTGAAAGTAGGCAACGTCGCAAATCGATGTCAAATATTTCGCTGTTTTGATTAATTTGGCAATATTACTTTATGGAAATATGAAATGTGGCTAACTAGCGAGCTAGAATATTAATAATGAATTGCAATTGTAACACTGAATATTATGTTGTAACCGTTACAGGTGTAAAAAAGGCATTTGGAAAGTTTCCAAATACTTTTTATACATCTAAAACTAAATATTCGGTGTTGCGATATTAATTATTGCATTTCATAATCAATATTTTCGTTCATTAGTTAGCCACGTTTCATATTTCCATACAGTAATATAGCCAAATTAATCAAAACAGCTAAATATTTGACAGCTATTTGCGACGTTGCCAACTTTTAAGATAAACGCTCTTAGGCTAGTGAAAAATTTCATTTCACCTATAGTCAATTGCCGTATTTTGTGATACGGCAATGAGAGGCTTGCCGTATGCCGTATTTTCTGAAAAAGAAATCGTAGATTGCCGTATCAATAAACAACGCTTCAACCAGTATGGGTTTGGAAGAATGTTCTTTCTGACTTTGCAAGTTGTTTACGTACAAATAACATCACGCCTGTTATTTCCGAAGGGTTAGGTCGAGGGGTACCTACAGTACACGTGTAAGTTGTTTGTTGAAAATTCACTACTAATGGACTAGAATGAAAACACTATCAATATTATTAATAACAGAAAGGTGTGGTCAAATTTAAGGGTGTGGTACAGATCATCAAACTGAACTACTTTCTCGATGGGACCAACATCGTAATCGCGAAAAATTTATCAACTGTCCCATAGAAAACTTCAATACCAACTCGACCAAAATATATGGGACGTTTGAATTTATTTTCGCGATTACGCTTTTGGCTCCATGGAGTAAGTTATTCAATTTGATGGTCTTTACCACATCCTTAAATTTGACCACACGTTTCTGGTACACTCTGTATATTACCTACTTAATCCGTTTTGCGAGCAATGAGGGACGACTTTTGTCGAGCTGTGAACATAACAGACTAAAATAACGCTGTATGGATTCAGTAATAAAATAACTTCAAACATGAAGAAGGCAGAAACATTTTCATTCAATTTAGCAACAGAGCAACACATCCTACCTATCCTACCGGTGAACAAACCCACGGGGCCGTACTTAGCAATAAAATGGACGTGAACCGCAGTCGTAACCGGGATGCGTCGGATGCCAACCATTCAAGTCATTCAGTGCTATGACTAACATTGATAATACTTGTAGCTGGACTGACGAGTATACAGGGTCAAGTAAAAATTTGCTAGTCAAACTCCGTAGACGTGAGTATCGATATCTAAACACGACAAAATAAAACATTTGATGTTTTTTTTTTGGGGATAATGTATGGCCGCTGGTATCTAGTGTTTTTACTTGAAACTAAATCTGTTTTATTGTTTTGCGATATCGATATAAGTACATCACGCCAAAAAACTTTCCAAAAAAAAAAAAAACATTTTCAAACTAGTAGGGATGCAAGAAGTGCCAAAAAGTATCGATATATAATTATATATATATCGTATCGACCTATCGATATTAAAACAAAAATGTGATATCGATTACGATATATCGAAAAAAAAAACATTGATATATCGGTGAAATTTTCTAAAAAATATTTGTACTTTATGAAATTCTATTGTGTTTGTTTTTATTCATATAAATACCAAAGCAGGAACACAGTTTCTGACGCATAAACTTACATAACTAAAACATTGATAAAAAATTGTCTACTTCTTTGAATTCCAGCGGTTTTAGTCAGTGGCGACAACGGTGTTGCTATTGGAAATATATCGCAAAGGATACATTTTCGATACTTGATATTTTAATCAATACAGGGTGTTTGGCAGAACGTTGAACATACGAGAATGGTGGATAGGTGGGGTCATCTGCTACTTACTCAGCCCTAATTTATTTGGCCCTGGCCCAAGTGATATTAAAAAAAAAAAAACTTATTTCTTCTAGCTAACATCTGAATAAAGCAATTTTTATAAGAATCTGCCAACATAAAAGATTTAAAAAAAAAATATTGCCTGTTTTACCCATTTTTAATAAAAATTACACTTTAAAGTTAAGAAAATGGTGAAAATAGAAGAAAGAAAAATTTTTTTTTTTAAATATCCAGTTTTTTAAATATTGAACCAAATAATTATGTCGATGCATAGAATTTTTTTATACAAGCCTAGATATCGATACCATCACTCGTCTGCGGAGTTTCACTAGCTAGTTTAATGTGACCCTGAATTTTGAAAGCAGATAAACTGGACAGCTTGGGAGAGGCTATCGCCCCAGCAGTGGACATAATTACCTACTATTAAAAATAATTCCGTTGTACTAACTAGCATTTTAGAATCATAAGCACAACAAAGAAAAAATAAATTTTGTGTTTTTTTTTTGCCATCGACAAGCTAAGAAGAAGGGACAAGGATTTATCGACTCAATTGATTAATGGTGAGATAAATTCTAGATATCTGTATCTAAATCTACTACAATATGAGTCTCAAAAGACTTCCAGGAGTATCGTTCACCGAGCCGAAAATGGCGCGACGAGCTTCACACCTTTAGATAGAATGGCCGACACTAGCTAAAAAATCGAGTCATGAAAATAGGTTGTTTATGACCTGTTGGGACAAAAAAATAACATTCTGCCTAGCTTTTACCCAACTATGTTGGGGTCGGCTTTCAGTCTAACCGAATGCAACTGAATACCAACATCGTGCATGGAGCGACTGCCTATCTGACCTCCACAACCCAGCTACTGAGTAATAGACACGATGACGCTTGGTAAGATTGGTTGTCAGACTTTCGGGCTTCTGACGACCGGTAAAGACTATCAAAGATCAAAGAATGACAGCATACATCAACGACTTAACGTGCTTTCCGAGACACGGAAAGGTCTCGGTATGTTAAGATGGTCACTCGTCCATGGACTGACCGCAGCAAGCGTAGCTTAACCTGATCGATCGACCCGTGCGGCTGTTATTAGTTAGCCCCTTAAAAAAGAATTAAAATTAAGTGTGATCTACGTAAACAATTTTTCGAAAGTCACGGGTGAAAGATGACCCCCAAAAGCCCGCCGCCCTTGGATGCTTTCAAGCTTCCTCGTGTAAGATCGTCAGAGCTGTATGCCAAATATGTTTATGTACCATCGAAGAAACACACGTAAGGACTATTTCTGCTTACAGCGCCCGGCCGCTATAGAATCGGGGCGGTAATAGATGTGGTCATCGTGTTCAAGGGATTTTGTTTTCAAACTGCTTAGATATGAAGTTCTTCGACAGTAGTACCATCTAAGAAGTTCATATCTATACACCGTAAGGACTATTTCTGCTTGCAGCGCTCGGCCGCTATAGAACCGGGGCGGTAACAGATGTGGTCATCGTGTTCACGGGATTTTGTTTTCAAACGGCTTACATATGAAGTTCTTCGATAGTACCTTTTGTCCTTGAATCCAAAAGAATAGCAATTGCAGCGGCTGAATGTTATTCCTGTACACTTAAGTTTTAAAAAAGGTTGACTAAGTTATTAGGTACTGCATATTTATAATCCTAATTAATACCTATTATAAATTGTTAGTTTGTTTTTTTTGTTACGCATTCACGCTAAAACAGCTGAACGGATTTAGATGAAATTTGACACATGGGTAGACCAAGACCTGGGTTAGGACATATGACATTTTTTTTACGATATTCCCAAGTCATCGAGACTTATGCGGGTGAAACCGCGGGGCGCAGCTAGTCCTAACTGTTATAATAAACGCGAATGTGAGTTTGTGTGTTTGTTACAATTTTACGCTAAAACGGCTGAACGGATTTAGGTGGCACATGGGTAGACCATGACCTGGAGAAGGACATAGGCTAATAGCAATCCTTGATAGCTTATGAAATCGGGGGCAACAGCTACTACCTAAATAATTGAATGCTCTTCCAAAAGTACATCAAATCTCCAACACCAATACATAAATATTATAAAAATCTCGCTCACATCACACTTACACACTCAAAACGCGACCATCAAATAATTAACCTCAAGAAACACAACCTCTTACTTAACCGACTTTGTACATTACCTACATTTTCTGAATCCACGAACTACAACACAAATACAAAGTAACATTCCAAGCGGATCGGTTGAGTAATTTTGAAGGGACAAAGTTATTTCGTACGTTAACCGTTTTTGAGACATCTCAAACAGGTAGTAGGTCAAAGGAAATGGTAGAAAATTATTGGTACACGCGCCCTTTTTAGGGCTCTATAATCATTTTGTTTGAATGTGATACAGGTGATTTTTAAGACAGGCGATTTTATCCCGCGGCGATTTATTTTCATGCACTGGATTCTCAACGCTCTGCTTACCGCCGAGAGTTGATAATCCAATAGTGTGTTTTTTCAACGTGCTGGGACGAGTGCGTCCCAGCGCATTGGATTCTCAACGCTCGGCTTAATACCGAGAGTTGAAAATCAAGTGCGCGATAAAACTAGACTTGTCGTACAGTCAGCAACAAAAATGAATTAACCCGTCAAACGATCGCCTACAAGCCGTTTGCATGTAAGCACTCAACGGTCTTCACGATTATTATGTATTTATTGTTGTTTCTTATTTTTCTTATAAACAATGACTGGATCATTTGTCGAGTTAACACTTTTATTTTTACATAATGTCATCTAAATTGATACAAAATTAAATGATTCGATACATTGATTTTCAGCACTTTATGTAATAAACAGCTCTTTGAATTTTTTATCAGTTCAGTTTTTTTATGAATAATTTTCTCAATTATTAAAATAAAAAAATATTAATGGAAATTTGTTGCTGACCGTACCAAAGAAATAGCTACCTACCGATTATTGCCGAAAAGAGACTTGACTTAATTATTTTTTTAATAATTTATTACAGCAGTATAAGGACATATTAAATCTAATGTTTGGAGCAAATTTCGGCTGAGTATCGAAAAAATTCAACATTTGAAAGTCGAATCCGACAGCGTACCTACCTACTACAAAATGAGGTCACATCATCAGTAGCCAATATCGGACCTTCAAAAGATCAAAGTCGCCTAATACTTGAGCCTTACTGCAAGCCAACAGAAATGGTCATACAAAACATAACATTTACTGTTGAATATACGAGTGGTTCTGCTCATACAGTGCTATAACCAACGCTCCGGGCATACATTGGCGTAATCTTTAGTCACCACGTTTGGCATCGGTGAGCGGTAGTACTTACGACCGACGATCCGTTATTAGTTCCCTGATCGTCCTCCAAGCTGGATATCTTAGTCCCTCTAATAATACTAGGTATAAGCATAGGCACTAGTAGAAAAACATCGTAAGGAAACCTATCTATAGAAAAAATTAAAATTGAAGTGTCTGTTTGTAATGTCAAAATAACAGCTTTTTACTAAATACAATAGAGTATCTAAAAAAAAAAAACAAAAAAAAATGTCTAAAAATATGTCCGTTTGTTTGTGCCGGCTAATCTCCGAAACCGCTGGGCCGATTTTGATGGGACTTTCACTAGCAGATAGCTGATGTTATGAGAAGTTATTTAAGGTCCTTTTATTTAAGAAAAATAATTGGGTACCACGCGGGCGATCCGGCGATGCTGCCGCACCAACTATAGTAAGTCTGAAATCGCCAACCCGTCTTTTGCAAGCGTCTTGACGAGAACAGGCCTTTGCCCTGCAGTGGGACAGTAATATTATTATAGACACTAGTTAATAAATCTCTGAAATATGACTGGATCGAATCCGATAAAATGAATTGCAATCATAACTCAGACATAAAACACATTCTAATCTGAAATCAAAACAGGTTCCTGGGGCTCATAATCGATTTCAAAACTAGAGACGCTGTGAACAAAACCGTGGAGTGTGGACGTGGAGTAATAATCCTACACATTGACATTATAGTGACTTATTTTAACGGCGGAGCATGCGCAGTTCGTACAAACGTAATACCAAAATAATTTGTAAATCAAACATATTCTTAAGGTAGTGTGTATTTATTCCGATTGGATTACAGAATAATTATCTAGGCACCCAAATCTAGTATATATTTTGAATGGACACTGATTTAAAGACGAGTTATGAGAAAAATAAGTTTTCTATAGAAATTTGAAATTTCTCATATCTGGTCTTTATATCAGTGTCCATTCAAAATATGTGTTTGGGAGCCTAGATATTCTGTAATCCAATCGGAAATGAAAATGAAGTGAAATGGAATTGTTTATTCTGTAAATAGGATATTACAATCACTTTTACACGTCATATTAAAAAAAAAAAAAAAATTGGTAGATGAGTTCGGCGTTTCCTATCTGACTACATAAGTTTCCTATCGGAATAAATACACACTACCTATAGTGAATATGTTTGAATTACAAATTATTTTGGTATTACGTTTGTATGAACTACGCATGCTCCGCAGGCCCCTTAAGCGCTTTCATGTATAGGGTGATTTAAATATGCAAAGGTCGCCTGTGAAACTGCTATCTGGACCGGCCAGTTGCTCAAGCACAGATTATATCCAATCCGTAATGAGCGCAGTGTCTTGATTATATTTAGTAAGTAGTATATGTAGAAAGTACGAAGTTCTTGGTAGCGCAGTAAAACCTCCAGTTATTACAGAAATAAGGATCTCGGTACTTGTTGCTACCTACGCGTTTACATTAAAGAGAATATGCAGCTATCTTTGAAAGTTAAAATAACGTCAATGAAGAGGTTATTTTAGGCATCTCTAAATTCAATAGATAATCACAATTTAAATTCAATAAAATAATAATAATTTTGCGCTCCTAAAAGTTGTATTCAACCATATCTTATAATGATTGCCTTTTGGAAACGTCATCCTTATTTTAATCACTTTAAACGTTCAGATAGTTTTTAAAAAGACAAAAAATAAAAGAAGTGCGAGAATTAAAAACCGGCCAAGTGCGTGTCGGACCACGCACAATGAAAGGTTCCGTAGTAGGGATAAACTTATCCCAAGAACAAACTTAACATTGTAGTTGGGTTTGCTGCTGACGCTTGACTCTAACAAGAAATACCAATTTAAAGCTTAATATTTCGCAAACGGATCCCTGAATCCAAAAATGAGTTGCACACACTCGCAATATTTTTGAAAGACCTTTCCAACGATACCCCACACAAGGGGACAGACGACGAAAAAAAAAATCGCTACAATACGTGTAGGGCAGGCACCCTAAAAAAAATTAGAAAAGATTTTATTTTACTACTTTATCGGTGTGATTCATATGTATACCCATGTCAAATTACAGCTTTCTAGTACAAAGAGTCTCAGAGCTAACTAGACAGACGGACAGACAGACATGGCGAAACTATAATGTTTTCGCCTACTTTGGTTGTTGACTACGGAACCCTAAAAAGGTCCTCATCGTTTGAAGTAAAAAATTGTTTGACGCGCAGTTAAATATTTCCCGTTATTTCATACAGCTCGCTGGTGATAGGCTTGTTCCAAATGTTACGATAGTGCGCTAGAATTCGAAGCGTGACTTTTTCATTTATGTTCAATCTAGAACTTTCCAGACTATTCTTTCTAACTGTGTTATTGGGTATATGTCGGCAATCCGTTAAAGGGGTGTAGGAGAGGTCATTTGCAACCAAATGACCCCTATGCCAATGTCAACCATTTTCCAGTAATTTGACATTTTATATTTTAAAATGAATGACATAAAAATATAAAATGTCAACATGACACTAAAATTGTTGACATTTGCCTACGAGTCAAAAGGGGTCATTTGGTTGTAAATGACCTTTCTTACATCCCCTTAATGGATTGCCGAAATATAACCCTGTATAGAATAAGGGTTTCTGTAGGTTTAACGTTGCATTTGAGCTGTGACGACTTACTAACAAGAGTTATTTTATTTTAAAATAAATTTTTTTTTCGACAATAACTCGCTGTTTAAGTAATCATTTTACTTTCCGCTATCTCTTGCAACGTATTTCATTCAAAATTCAAAAATTCAAAATTATAAAGTCATTTATTCAAACTAGGCTAAGAATCAGCACTTTTCGAACGTCAAAATTACATAAGACAGTCCCCCAAAACGCTATTAAAATATAAAGTATATAATTTGCGGCATAATTGTCATATTTTCACAAATATTCCTCACTTAGAAACGGAGATGAGATACCCTGTATTAGACAGCGCAGACCAAAACCAACGAGACACTTAATAGGGATGTTGACTAAACATTTTTTTGTCCTTCAGGTAGATTATTAAAAAAATATTGGACACGTATTTTTTTTTTACGTAATCTAAAGATTACGACAATACATTGAGTAGGTAATATGCATGACGTCACTCGCCGGTAGATTTTATACTGACTTGTGACGTAGCGAGCCCCCACTCCCCAACTTTAATGCGTTTTATCTAAACCATTTTTTATTAATATGATAAAGTAAAAAAATACGTCTAATATTTTTTTATTATCTGACTGACGGACTAAATAGTTTTTTTTCCCCAGTCCACATCCCTATAGTAAAGACGCGGAAAACCAAAAAAAAAAATTAACAAAACTTGTCTTTTGTGCTCAAAAATCCTTTCTAACCGAGAAAATAATCTTATATTTTCCGTTATTTTTATCTACGACCAACTTTCTCGGTGGATTTCACAGTGTGTTGCGTAACTCCGACTCGATTCGTAACTTAGCTTCACTTGGCTGAAGATAATCTTGCTCTTCTTACGTTAATCGTACTACAGTTTGGGTCAACGTAATAGGTTTATTTTGTGGCCTAATGACATATGTAAATGAACATTATCGCTCCTCGCAGTATATTGGAGTGTGTAATAATAGGCATGTGATTTTTTGACACATATTTGTCGATGTAATTGGCGTTTTCTTTTCATATTACAGATATATCTCTTTTTCGAAAAATATCTTCTCTGTACGTGTTTCATCTGCCTAGCCTTCTTCTTACAATCACTTTTACACGTCATATTAAAAGAATTTGCTAGATGAGTTCGGCGTTTCCTATCTGACTACTCTGAGAAGAAAGACCGAAACAAACTCAGAGGTCACAGTCTCTTTTAAAGTCCAGACATAATCTTGGTCAGGCCATATGAGGACCATGTAGATTAGTGTCTGAAATGGTCTTTTGAGGAAAGAACCACACAGATATGAGTGAACCTGTCCAGTCAGTGCAAGCATTTGTCAGTAATCGTGGAGCTCAACTCAGAACTTAAGGAGCTCAACTCGACGAACAATATCAAAGAAAGGACATTTGGGTAGGCCGCATAAACTACTCAAACTGCCAGACTATCAATAAAACTAACTGAGAAAGAAAAAATTTAAGAAAGAGGAAAAAAAAAAAAAACATTGTCCTCACATTCACAATAATTAAAACAATATAATACTTTACAAAGTAATCATGTCAGTTTGTGTATAATTTTCAACAATGTTAATATGTATACATATAAAACTAGTATATTTTAATGATTTTACATAATAATAATTTAAGTAGTTAATTTCAGTCTGAATAGCAGTATTTTACATGGAGCGACTGCCTCTCTGTCTTCCACGACCCAGTTACTGTGTAGCACGATAGCTCTTGGTAAGACTGGTTGTCAGACATTCGAGCTTCTGACAACCCGTAACAACTGTCAAAGATCTACAAATTACAGCCGGGACCAACGGCTTAACGTGCTTTCCGAGGCACGGAGGAATCTTGGTATGTAAATATGGTCACCCATCCACGGACCAGCCGCGCCAAGCGTAGCTTAACCTGATCGATCGACCCGTGCGGCTGTTATTTCTTAGCCGCAAGCCCCTTTCCCCACAACCTTCTTCTCTGTATTTGTTTGTCGAATGCAAATCCGTTATTGTTTTTTTTCTTTTCTAATTTCCTTTTTTTCCACAGAGTAATTAATCTCGGATTTTTAAGATCTTCCGGTTTAATCTTCGCCATAAATTGTAATTTAGACATCGAAACAATTTAGCTTGCTTTTGATGTATTACAAATTCAACTCAGTGCCTCAAGTCATTATTAATACATAGGTAGTACAGCTTATTTCGCTGCGTTTTATAACATACAAATGGCAATAATTTGTATAAGGCATGTTATTAAATTCATATCTTTAATGAGGTTGCAGTTTCATGTTACTGAATAATGTGTTGGCGAGGAATATATTTTTATGCCTAGTGTGTGTTGCTATGCTGCAAATTGTTGGAGTATCGGTTTACAGTTATGAGAGCATTGAGACGGAGCTGTTTAGCTACTACCAGACTCTTCTAATCTACTTTAGGTGTGTTATTTAGGTAGGTAGCACATCAAGCTATACATTTCCAGTTTATGCTGATCTCGCATTGTATAGGATTTCTGTAAAATGCGAGGTTAGCTTATACTGGAAATGTATAGCTTGATGTGTAGCCGTGTGTGCTTGTTTTTGAACAGAAAAGGAAGCACGGAATTACCTATATGCCGAAAATTGCACCAAAAAAATTATTGTGTTCTGAATTATCTTGAACTAACATTTTAATCTATACTAATAAAGAAGATAAATAAGGAGGTAAAATTTGTTTGTTTGTAAATTGTAAGTTTGTATGTAGGGTGTAATCTCCGGAACTTCCAGTGGGATTTGAAAAAATCTTTTTGCATTGGATAGCCCGATTCTTGAAGAAGGTTATAGGCTATGTAGCATCACGCTACGACCCTTAGGAGCCGAGCAAAAAGACAAAAAGTCAGAAAGACGAAATTGAAGTAATAGCGCAGGCGGGTAATGGGCTGCGTTGCAAGCAAGATATCAAGCTATACATTGCCAGTTTATGCTGATGTCGCATTGTATAGGATTTCCGTACAATGCGAGGTCAGCTTATACTAGAAATGTGTAGCTTGATTTATGTAGCCATGTATACGTGCTAACTTGGTTGTGATCCGCATTTAAACATGTCACAAGTCTCCAGTAAAGCTGTCCACTTTTTAACCAAATTCAGGAAGCTATAAATACACTGCTGTTCCTCAAAAGAGACTCACATATACCTACCCTTAACAAAAGCGTTACAGCGAGACATAGTCTATTCTTTTGTCCGTTTTTTGGCACAAAAACTGTTCCGTTCGGTTCTAGAACTGAATCGAGATCGCTACTTTATTAAAATTCTAATGACCTACGTTTTATTTCTTATTTCTTTCGCCTAAGGTGTGTGTCTAGACTAGACCGATATCACGGACCTAGATTTTTTAAATTAATTTTTTGTCTTCTTTCTTTGGATACCAATTTCGATCCACAGCCAGATCCATAGTATGTTATGAATGTAAAATATAATCCTTTACTTTTTATTTATAAATGAGCGATGAAAATACTTTTCTTCGACAGCTTTTTTTAGTATCCATAATAGTTCGCTTGGCAGTTTTGTTGAGGGTTTTACTAAGCATGTTTAAAAACATTACCCTACTTTTGGGCTTCGCCACAGTCAGGTAAAAGTCAGAGAGGAAGGGCAGTCTTATCCCCGTTTAAACTATCTGCGACAATTTGTCTCTAGCTCCATTCATGTTCGCGTTTTTTTATTTTTCTGGTGTCTCTGTTTGGTCCTCTGGTCACACCTTTATATTAAACCAATGATTGAATGCCGCTTATTTAAAAATATTGATTAAAACTGCTCGAAAATAAACAAAACAACGTTGGAACTGTATTTGTAAGTGTAATTAAGTTTGTTTAATTTAATTTCTTATTCAATCTAGGAGAGAAATAAAAAATAAATTACAGTCACGGGCATAAATTCGTCCTACTTACGAAAAATTCAAAAGCGATTTCCTCTTAAAATAAAGATTGCAATTTTGAGACAAGATCAAGACCCTAATTACTTAATACACGATCAATCGGAATTTGACTCGTTTGGAAACAAATTGCTACTCAATTGCTTCGTTCATAAGTTTGAAAAAAAAATCTGCTCAACAACGTAAATACCGCAATGAATATTGTTGAACTGTCAAAATGAAACAAATTTGTCGTATTCGTTTACGAAAAAAATGTGTTGCGTAATTGGATAGCTGTTTCATAAAAGAATGTTTTTTATCAGTAGTTTAGGAGAAAATCCCTTTTGAATCTTCCGTAAGTCCTATTTAAAAGCGGTCGTCGCACTAATACACGATCGGTCTCATGCCTATAGTGTCACTTTGTTGTTCGGAAAACCGGAAAGCGCCCTCTGTCGGCGCGACCACGCGTTCACGTTCACCGAACAAAAAGTTCGAATGATCGTGCATTCGCGCGACGATCGCTTTTAAATCGGACGTGGGTTTTTTTTTGTTTTTTTGTTTTTGTGTGTAGGTATATTGTTTGCTTTAACCTGTCAAATAAATTTATTTTCTTTCTTTCTTTCTTTAAAATAAAATTTATGATTGCGATTGCAAAATGATTACTTATCTTTAGAAAAGTTATAAACAAAAGAAGGAAGAAGGCTTACACGTGGTTCCTACATTCGTAACGGTTTTCTTAGTCTGTGCCAAAGTAATAGCCATTACTGCAACTGTGCTTAGGATCCCGTTGGAATGTTTGATAGTTATGTCATCATCATCACAGAAATACCAGTAAAACCGACTGCAGGTACTTACTTACCGAATTTACAAGGTTAACTTAAATTAGCTAGCAAAACTACACTACCAGCTGTCGTTTACCCCAAAAGAATAGGTATCCTTTTTTAGGGTTACGTACCCGTAGGGTGCCAAACGGAACCCTATTACTAAGCCTCCGCTGTCCGTCTGTCCGTCTGCCTGTCAGCAAGCTGTATCTCATGAACCGTAATAGGTGGTCAGTTTAAAATTTCACAGATTGTGCATTTCTATTGCCGCTATAACAACAAATAATAACAATTAAATTAAATTTAAAATTAAAGGGATCTCCATACAAAAAATCTTTGATTATGAAAAAATGTCTAGAGCTCGTCGAGTAGAGAACAAATATTTTTTTTTTTTAATCTTCAAAAATGAGTAAAAGTTGTCAGTTTTAGACCATTTTTGTACGACCTCTATCTCAACAACTAAACAAGTTAGGAACTTGAAACTTTTGTATATCATGTGCCATATAAGTACTATATATATATAATCAATAAATACTAAAAACGCCGATTCATAAGGTATATATTTAAATATGGGTGATTTTCTGCAACTGCAAAAATTACTTTGTATAGTTTCATAGTATCATTATGAAATACAAATTTATCTTTGCGATTTTCATTAAGATGAGAAATAATAATATTCTTCATTTAGCATTTTATTTTTTTTGCTGAATAATGTACGATGGTACGGAACCCATCGTGTCCGACTCGCAATTGGCCGGTTTTATTTTGTTTTATAATATTTAGATATCCATTATCGATACTCTTCACGTACGCGTAGTTTCGCTAGCTAATTTAATTTAACCTTATAGTGAATCCCAGAGATCACCAGTCGCTGCATTTTACAGTGTATGCATTGCAGAGGTGCATCACCGATTAAAGTAATTGAAGAGGTGGATGGTTTTGATAAAAACCAACGGGTATGGTAACGAAAGGGAATTAATTTTGCTATGAAAGATGTTATTACCAACTTCATTGATGCATCCTTCACAGGAATAGAAGAGAATAGAATAAAGATTCTTTATTGACAGTTAAAAAGTGCCTGTAATTGGTTTAATTAAAATAAATGCTGGAATTTTGCTAGCGATACCGAATCGGTAAGCGATATTGCTGTCGCGTTCGGTAGCGATATTGGTTTACAGTGACGTTGTTGTTGTTATTGTTGTGTGTATTTGTGTTGTTGTGTGTGTTGTGTATTTGTGTTGTTGTGAATATGTGTATTTTGTTGTGACTTATTGTGTTTTGTTGTGGGATTCAGTGGCGGATTTTCCCGATTGGCCCAGGCCTAGGGCGAAAAAAAGAATACACTGATGATAACAAGAAATAACTCAAAGTAGGAACCTATCTCTTAAACTTTAATTCATGAAGCCCTAAAAAACTTTAAAACCCGAATTTTAAGGTTCCTAAAGCACGGAATCACAATGTAAAGATTCGTTGTATTAGTATGTAAGTATTTCTTGCAACCATTGTAACTTTTAACTTATATCATTTTATATTTTTGTTTACATACCTAGTTTGTTACCACTTCATTTCTTTTTTAATATATTTTTTTTTTTTTATTTCGTTTTTACGTAGGTTATCACTGTATTTGAGAATGTTGGTTCACCTGTTATTGGCAACTGTATAAGCACAGGCACATAACTGTTAACTACTGTTATTTTATATTTTGTAAACAGAAGCTGTTGGTGTACAGACGCCAGCACATCAACCTACTACAATCTGTCAAATTTCTTTAATAGATTTTCAACTTTATCATTAAAACATAAGGTTCAAAGTTGATTGGGAAAATTTGACAGTTTCGGGTAGGTTGACCTGCTGGCGTATGTACCTTTATAAATAAATAAATAAATAAAAATCAAAAATAAAATAAACGTTCGCGCACATTATGGCGGGCCGTACCTACTGCACCGCATCGTATAACAATAATAATTTAAAACCATTTAAAAATATGTACAAATAACTAATTGAAACGCGTCATAGAATTTCGCGGCGCCAACCCGATACATAGTTAACTAAATTTCTGAACCGATGTCGATACAAGTTGGCAATAAAGTAAATTCATTATGTAGTTATGATGGGTGCTGAGGAAGAGGCGGCTGATATTTACTACTCGTATATGGCCTTGGACCTAGGGCGATCTAGACTGCAAATCCGCTACTGATGATTTATCATTACTTTCCTAGCCGTTATGCACAACCACCGTCCAGGATGTTTTAAATGTTGGTAAAGAGAATATTCTGGTTGATACATAATGGTCTTATACACCCAAAGAACTAGCATTGGCGTTGGTAATTAACGATGTCCATGTACAAGAAACGAAGTTCTTTACCGAGAACCATACACCACGTGTGGTAGTAACATTATCTAAATTATATCATTTGTATCCGATTCACGCTCATATGACATGGAACTAATAGTGCCACAGTGATAAAACAAGGAAAACGACATAGCCAATACAAACTTCGGTTATTTAAATTGGTTATACAAAAGTATGGAGCTCAAGTGGAGTTGGGCAGGACACCTGGTAAGGCGCAGTGTTGACATGTGTTTTTTGTTACATACATGTTTAACTTTTAATTAAACATACCACACAAATCATCGCGGGTTTAACAGTAGTATGGCCAGACACGGCAACTCGGTGCCACTACATATTATTAATTAATGAACCATTGGGTATACAGATATATATACCTTATTAGTTTTTTCCTAGATCGCACTGAAATCTAGAAAATATCTTTTTAACACCTTTGAGCAGTTCTTTGAATATTAGATTACAGATTTCCACAGGTAAATCATTCATATACGATGGTAGCATGCATTCCCACGTCCGTGCTCCATAGGCATTATTAGATTTAGGTTCGATAAATGTGGGTAAGTAGGTCAAACAACGCAACGACTTTAGTCTTACGTATTTACGAATATTTATGTAAGGTAGTGACCGAGTGGCGTCCAAGGATTCGGCAACGAGGTGTCGGTCGTTCGGCGGCGAGGTTGGCGGACGACATTGTTGCCATCGAGGGTAAAACCTGGATGAGGCTGACACAGGAGCGAAGGAAAAAGAGAGGCCTGTGCCCAGCAGTTGGTGAAGCCGGGCTGTGGATGAAGATACAAAAGTAATCCCTTGTTTAAATAATAAGGAATCATTGCTTTGTAATCTTATTTGTTCTTGCATTCAGCCTAAGCAAAACTATCTTCGCTGAATTTAAAAGCAAAGCAAAGTCCTTTTGACAGTGAGTGAAATTCCTGGATCTGTTTAATTGTTTTACGTATTCTGCTCTAAAATGTTATCGTGAATTTTATCAAAATATTCGCTTCCCTCCTACGGGTTTAATTGAGCTTCTGCGAATTCGGACGGCTTGGTTTGCTGAATATACCAAAGGAGGTTTGAAGTGCATAAAAGTCTGTACCTGTTAAGAGTTTATTCATCTAATTGAAGCTAAGCTTTTCCTAACACTTAGAAACATGATCTTTTGTAAAATTGGAGAAGAATAAGAACCAGCATACTGCTGATCACCAATTCTTTGGTAGTGATTACGATAGTACGTTTAACTGTTTACTGTAGCAGTTCTTACTAGGTTTATCAGAAGTCTATTAGCTGGTGAGGTGACGACCCTGTTCCAATATGATATGACCAATATTAATAAGCTAAGCAAAACGTTAAGAACGTCAGAGAAATCAATCGTTTATCAAATTGATAGACTACGCCAATTTGCCATTTTATACAACTGTTCAAGAATGATAGTTGTGATTTAAATTTATGGACAATTTAAGTTGGTAGTCAATTTTGGTAAACAATTAATTTCCCCGACTTTATGAATTGCATTATAGCATTGTTTGTACTGCATTGCTTTATTGAATTGAATTGTCACGGCCCCTATTACATAGGACTCAAACATAACTGGCGAAATGTGGGTGTACTATAGGTAAGTACACCTCTGCCTAACCCATCGAGGAATACAGGCGTTCTGTTATGTTTTGTTTATGAATTGATTTACTTGTAATGCCACGCGTCGTCCTTATCCAGCCAGTTAGTATCACTTGAAACTTAGCTTCCTCTCTACTGGATATCGACAAGAAATGTTAGCCGCGTGCTATTTAGCTATTTACGACTGCGTGTAAAACATTATAATTACACTAATATCCACGTGTACACTTTTTCTAGCTGGATTTTACAGAGAGAGTGTAAAGCCACGTGTTCTACCGTGAAGTTTTCTTAGAAATTGTTTTGTTAAAGTCGCGTCGCGCTATCGCGTCGCACCAGTCTGCACGAGGCTTAGTACGTCACTGGTTGGGACCGTATGGACAGACTATACGTACGTAGCGTACGTTTACGTTTTAAGCGCGCTCGACGACGCGACGCGACACCGGTAGAACAATTTCCGAGAAGTTTTCATGGAAATTGTTTCGTCAAGGTCGCGTCGCGCTGTCGCGTCGCACTGTCGCGTCGCACTGTCGCATCGTGCCTGTCTACCCACGAGTTCGTTCGCGTGATTTTGTTCATTTCAATGGGATAAAAAATTCAATTTCAAGATTGAATGTTTGGAGTATTGTTTGTTAGCAATGGAACTTGGGATTTAGAATGTGTGAACTTTGAAAGGGAAGCAATATTTTGGAGTGTGAATTCAGTCAAAAAGATTTTTTCAATGCTAGAATTTTGATTATAAAGTAGGCAAGGCACGACAACTATTCGCGCTATTTCAGAAGACACACATGCACATTTGCGTCAGTAGGTAATTTAAATTCTAAATTATAGAATGACTTCGAACGCGGAAGCAACATAATCAAATAAGATTGTTGCAAGAAAAACAACACCTAAAAAAATACATACGATAGAAATTATCGCCAACCAAAACAGATATACAACGTGTAAGAAAAACCCTGCCCGATCCGTGAGGGTGTTGTTAAGAATCGTACTGAGAGTCTATTTTAGTGGTAATTTACAGGAAAAAAACATTTTTTTTTTTATGTGTAATTGTACCGCATTATTTACATGCAGCTAGGGGGGCCGTCGTTTAGCGGCTATCTACAAGTCATAACTTATGAGCCCTGTTGAAAATTTACCAATTTTTTATGGAATTGTGATAATTTTGGTACCAAAAACGTGAATTTTAAATAGCAATAACTTTTAAATTTTTAATAATATTTTTTTTTTATTACTTTTTGGTAATGTTATTGCAGTACCTATGTGCCCTTTTCATACATTGTATACCCGCGTAAACAGTGTATACACACATAAAATGACAATTGATCGCAATGGGTTTCATTCTGACAGTTCACTCACGTCCATTGCGTTGTTTACGTTGTTCAGCAGACGATTTTTTCAAACCTATGAAGCAATGGATTAGCAATATCCTTCAAAACTCTCGGATTGTGATTGAAGTGTGTTGCGCAATTAGCGTGGAGATTACCAAATAAGTGGATTTTTGCTAATTAGAAAAAATCCACCATTTTGTTTTTAACAAAACATAAGTGACAGATGGTTTAAGTTGACCCGCTCCGTGCAGTGTCGGTTCGTGCGTGAAAGTGGAGTTCCGTAACAAAGTGGCACAATCAAATATATGACTATACATTTTTTGTGATACTTTTATACTGTCTACTTCTAAATGTAATCAGTTATAGTGGCGGAACTACCTATAGTCGGGGATATTAAACTTTTTGTGTGTCGTGGATTGGATGTTGCAGTTTTTTTAGGATTTGGAAGTAACAAAATTATATAACAATAAGTAACCCCTCGTACCAATATGTCGTTTGTAAGTTCATTTCAGACACCATTAACTTGCAGTGTAGGACAAAATAGTAAGGAAACCTGGCCTTAAGGGTGCACTAGTTGACGCGCGACGCCTCGAACTCGTTGGTGAGCGTGACTAGTGCATGCTAATTAGTAAAATTATTTATTTATTTAGTATTTATTTATCTAGTTGTTATTTATATATTGCTAGTTTTTATTTATATATGTGAAATAGACGTTGGTTTATAACGAAAATGGTTTAGAACAATTTCATGAGCAGACCTTTGGGCATATATATATTATGGAAAAACGATTAGACGTATTCACCAAAAAAAAAAAATGTTGAATAATTTATCCATCCCTGTACGGTTTCTATTTTGCCATTTTTTACTACGTATACGTTATTTATTTACGCCCAAAGACAAGTTAAAATTAGTGTTGAAACATGGAAGTTTCGACGCTCATAACTTCCAAACCAATTTTTTTTCCAATATCTTGTTCCATACAGGGCTAGATACTGAAAAGACAAATTTATATAAATATTAGTTTTGAACGTACACCGTCAGACAGACGAGTAATCACCATACCACGTTTGTATGGAAGAATGACCGACTAGCGTACCCTTAACAGTCTAAATTCTCCTTCCTCTAACAGTAGCAAGCGTGGCACTCTAAGCCCGTTCGTATTCTGTATGAAGAGGCGTCTGCTCCTCAATACCACCATTACTAATATAACCTGTTTTAGTAAAAATATTTTAATCAAATAAAAGGATAATGTTACACAAATTGTCTATATACAGTTATTACACAACTAACTAATCACACAATTTTTTATCTCACGAAGCGACGCGTGCTTTACTTGTGGTTACCAAGAGTACAAACACGCTGTTGTGTAAGCGCGGGAGCTTTTGGTACCGTCTGACACAATGTTGAAGTCGTAAGTGTGTGTATGTGTGAACGTGTGTGGGTGTTGTGCAGACGGTACTAATCTTCACGCACACATTCACAGCGTGTTTGTACACTTGGATACCACAAGTAAAGCGCACGTCGCTTCGTGAGATAAAAATACTGTACTAAATATACAAAATCAAAAGGACACTTAGGCGTCGAAGTACTCGTCCGCATCGCTGTCATCCGGAAACGTGCCCAGAAGACTGACAGCATTGCCACGTCGTTGAATGGCAATGCTAATTCTTTGGCCAAAGAACGAGCCAGCCCTCTGTTCTCGTTTTAGTTTAATCTAAGTTCTACTTTGAGCATGACGTAGCTAGGTAACGTGGATACAAAACTACATACCTATAACAAACGCGCAAAGCGAAACGTGATACTTGATGAAAATAATTTGGCGATGACGTAGACGTTACATAATAAACAGTCACATAGTATATTATTTGGCCACTGTATGCAAGCTACCGATTATGTCAGAGGGCGTAAATCGATCGAGCCAGTTGGGCATAGCTATTCCGTGAATTAAATAGATGATGAAGGCTGGTCAAAGGATACAATATAGATTGATATCGATATGTCCTAGATAAGGTAAGAAGAGGATTATCAGAAAACGGAAAAAGCCTTGCATTACCTACTTTGTATCATCATAAAATAAAATTGACTGCCCCGTACGTCTCGTGGTCGCAAGCGGGGCCGCTGAGCGTGGGGTCCTGGGTTCGGTTCCCAGGTCGGGCAGTGTTATTGAGTTTTTCCATTAGGAATTTCTTAGTAACAGCCCGAAGTTTGGAAGTTGGCCGGAGAGAGATAAGGCGCAGGGCCGAGCGGTATCACACCGATAACGGCCCTGGTCGTGCGTGACTGATTGCCGTCCCATCGGACTATTAGAGTGAGGGAAGAGAGAGTGCACCTGTACCTGCGCACGCACTTGTGCACTATAATATCTCCAGCGCCGAAAGCTGGTCTCTGATGAGATTGGTTGCCATGGCCGAAATTCGGTTTGGAGGACTAAAATCATAAAATAAAATTCTACATACCTAAAGACTGATTATACAAGAATATAATCAAAGCCTACAGAACACTCAACGAAACACCTTACGTCAATTTGGCGTGTTATAGCTATTTAATACAACTGTCAAAAAACGACAGTTGTGATTAAAATATACGGACAATTTAAATAACAGTCGCACGGGTCGATCCATCCATCAGGTTAAACTACGCTTGCCAGGGTTAGTCCGTGGATGGGTGACCATCTTTTCATATCGAGAATCATCTCTTCCGTGACTCGGAAAGCACGTTAAGCCGTTGGTCCCGGCTGTCATTCGTCGATCTTTGACAGTCCTTACACTTAGAAGCCCGAAACTACAACAGCCAGTATTACCAAGGGGTATCGTATTACCCAGTTACTGGGTTGTGGAGGTCAGTCGCTTCATGTAAAATTCTGGTTTCAATTCAGCTGCATCCGGTTAGACTGGAAGCCGACCCCAACATAATTGAGAAAAGGATAGGCAGATTAACTAGGTTGTTTCCAGAGGTCCAAGATTAATAGAATCTTGGACCTCTGGGAACCCTTCTCCTTTCCCACCAGGTCCATGAAAAAATTTTAATAATGTTTTATATGTTTCTAAATGAATTCCCAAAGGGGCCACGAGATTTATCAAAAGTACAGTCGGTAAAAACAATTTCTTGTAAGAAAGAAGAATATTTGGAGCCGACTTGTTGACTGGTGTTGTTATGCTCGTGTTAGAAAATTGCCACTTAATATACCTAGCGGTTTCTATTACATACCTTATTCTATGGCAATCAACTTTCATGTTGCCTCGCGATGACACGACAATATATTATATTTATTCTAGATAAAGTTCAATGACAATATTAACTAAATAAAATAGTTTTTTTTAAGTAATTCGGCTATGATTGAACAGATGTCGCTGTTGCTGTGCGACACTATGCTATCGTTAGACTTAAAAGTTAGAGGTATATAAATTACTCCAATCTAGTGCTGTGCAAATTAAAATCATCGGTGAAAAATATAAACAAAAATCGATAAGCGTTGTAGATGCTCTTAATCAGTTTATAAGCAACTTGGCAAACAAAAAAATTGTTAACATAGTTATTATAGTTATTTTAGTTTAAGACTTCGCATATTTATATTTTTCTCTTCTTGTTCTCACACACTATTGTCTACATTTCTTTCTCATTTCTCCTATCGCAGGTCTGCTGGAAGAAATTTCTTAAGAAATAAGCAGTACCTTTGTACTCATAATTATGATTATGTCTTATCTGTATCTATTTTTCTGTGTGTACATAAATAATAAAATAAATAAATAAATAAATAAATTATTTATTAACTACGATTATTTTTTCTGTTTTATTTAAGATTGAGACAATTAACTGTATATTCTTCTGAAACTGCATTTTTTTTAAATTTCTTCATTCGATTTTAGTCTACGATTGAGATGATTTAATGTGATTATTCTGAAACTGTGATTTTTTATAATGCTTAAGTATATTTTAGTGTAAGATTAAGATCATTCCTTGTAATTATTCGGAAGCTGGGATTATTTTAATGCTTAAGTCTATTTTATTGTAAGATTAAGATGATTTGTTGTGATTATTCTGAAACGGAATTTTAATACTTAAGTCTATTTTAGTCTATGATTAAAATTATTTACTGTGATTGTTATAAAACTGTGATTTGTGTGTGTTATCTATATTCATTATCTTTTATTTCATAGAAATATAAACATTTATCCCTTAGCCCAACTTTTATTGCTGACTGTACCAAACATTCTCATGGACCCGTAGGGAAAGAAAATATTTAATATTTTAAAATGTCGTGGACCCATTGGGAAGTAATGTATGAATTTTCATTTTTAAGGAACAATAGACTCGTGGCCTCTTGGAACAACCCGATTGACCTAGTCAATTTGCGCAACTTTCCTAACTTTATTTTCCCTGTCTTTATACAGAGTGTGGTATATCGACGCGCAAACTGTTACCATGAATTCAGCACATGACTTAGAGCACCTAGGGTAGAAATTTCTCAAAAAATATCAGCCCTTTCATGTTTCATATAAAAGTTCAATAGATACCTACGTACATACGTGATTAAAATCTATGGAACTTTTTTTTTTAATAACCGAAAAATAAAACTTTGATTAAGTTATTAAAAAAAAACTGGGGGTTCCGAATCATGTACTGAATTCATGATAATAGGTTACGCGTCCATTTCACTGCCACCCTAACTAATAAAGTAATAATTAAGTAATAATTCATAATTGTATTTGTATGTAAATTGCAGGCATGTATTCAATACAATGTAAATTGTTTATAAACATATAAAACTAAACTAAACTAAACCCGGTATAATACTAGCTTCTGCCCGCAACTTCGTCCGCATGAAATTTATTATTTATTTATTTAACAGTTCATGTACACACATATAAGGAGACAAGAAAAAGGAACAGAAAAATACGTACAAAGGTGATGCTTATTTCTAAAGAAATCTCTTCCAGCATACCTGCGATAGGAAAGTGGATAAAAACAGATGTAGACAACGTGTGTAAGAGTAGAAGAGACAATAAAATACATAAAATAAAAACATTTAACTATGCACTAATTTAAAAAATAAACATACAATATGGGAATATACTTACATACCTACATACTTCTAAAATAAATATCACTAAAATATATATACTAATAATTATAATTTAAATTATAGGAGAGATCATTTGCAACCAAATGACCCCTATGCCAGTGTCAACCATTTTCCAGTAATTTGACATTTAATATTTTAAAATGAATGACATAAAAATATAAAATGTCAACATGACACTAAAATTGTTGACATTTGCCTACGAGTCAAAAGGGGTCATTTGGTTGTAAGTGACCTTTCCTACATCCCTATAATGGATTGCCGACATAAGGGTTTATGTAGGTTTAACGTTGCATTTGAGCTATGACGACTTACTTATCATTTTACTTTCCGCTACCTCTTGCAACGTATTTTATTCAAAATTCAAAAATTCAAAAGTCATTTATTCAAACTAGGCTGAGAATCAGCACTCTTCGAACGTCAAAATGAGACAGTCCCACAAAACGCCCGCCCTTCACCACTTCCTAGTATTTAGCTGGGAAGAAGAAATGGCGCAACAAACTCCCCAGCAGCACAGCAGCTGTCTGATCAGTGTGAAAAATTCCCCTGACCCATCCTGTCGCATCGCATCGCCCACCCGCGTTATTACTTACTTCGTTTTCGCTTATCGTTCATTCTGTTTTTTTTCTTTTTGGTCAGCTCCTCAGTGTCGTAGCGTGATGTTAATAGCCTTTATTACCTTCCTAAAGACTTGGACATCAAATGCAAAATGTTCAAATCTGACTGGTAGTTCCCGAGATTAACGTGTTCAAACAAACAAACTCTTCAGCTTTATTATTAGAGATGCATATAGATAACTATAATAAGTGTCACTCTGACAGTTTACCTAGATAAATATTGATAATCGTAATCGACATAATATTTGAAGTAAGTAATCATTTAAACCTAGGTTGCAGTGCAGTAACTTGCATTCGAATTACTACAAAAATTTTTTTACTCGCCACGCGCTTTCTCATACCCTCACGACACTCGTACTGTGTGTACTGTCTTTTTTAACGAAATGACAGTAGCTCGTACGCTCAAGCGCACTCCGGGTGCATTCTCTGATGCTCTCTCACTCGCATGTCTCGTGGGTGTCGCTAGATCCTAACGAGACCCACGCACAAGACATACGGGTACAGAGGCGCAGTAGCTGTCTACTTTCACGCTAGCAGGTCGCACTCGTGTGACCGGGTGACCCGAGTTGAGCTACTGTCATGTCAGTACAAAGTGGCAGTAGCTGTCTACTGTCAACGCCAGTAGCTCGCACCGTGTAACCAGGCCAATCATTCTCCATCACGCGTTATACCAGTGAAAACAGTACTTATTAAAATTGTTAAGTGGTTTCTGAGATTAATTGACTAGACAGATAATCGAGTGTTTGAGTATCGAGTAGTTTTTAAACTGGATATGGAGAAGGGTATGTATGTTGCACAAATAGGATGTAATTTGAAAGTCGAAACGCAAACGCTATTTGCGGTACACATGACGCAAGGAAAAAAACAAAACACGAAAATAACAATTTGGAGGAAAATATGCGTCACATGCACGCAAAACGGCCATCGCTCAGCATAATGCTGCATACCTATGCGAGACAGAGCCCCAGCCCTGGTTTTCAGTGACAGCCGGCGGCGTTGACGTGATGACGTCAATCGGTGCAGCATAATAGATAAATAACTAAATAAGACAAAAAATAAAATAAACACAATAGTTAGTCCTAAATTATAATATTACTTACCTATAGATTTTATATATTCTATTTAGAATTAACCAGTTTATTTACGACCAGTAAGTTACAGGAATCGGACATAAGGTAAAATATTAAGGTACTACGTGATGGTCGTGAGTCATGACATGACCGATAGTCTAGCAACTTAAGCACGTTTATATGTATAGCATAAAATATATCTTATGACACTCGGCAATACTTGTACTGCAGGTGAAAAAAAAAAATCGGAATCGGATCAGTAGTTCCGATCCGAAAATTACCCCTTGGACGCTTGGGCGATTTTTTTTCGTACATTGGATTTTCGACTCTCGGTATTGAGCCGAGCATTGAGAATCTAACAGAGCGCATCCAGCGCGTATCCCAGCGCGTCAAGCGTCGAAACACCAATACGCGAAAACAAATCGCCGCGATATAAATACGCCCGTGCGCATCGAAATTCCGATTCATTGTGTATTACGTAATAAGGGTACTGTACCCTAATTAACGTGTACTGTACCCTAGTGAACGTTTTGAAACAAATAGCTAATCCATTGCTTCATAAGCTCGAAAAAAAATTGCTTTACAACGTAAATAACGCAATGAATGTTTATTATTTATTTATTTAACAGTTTATGTACACACATATAAAGAGACAAGAAAAAGGAACAGAAAAATACGTACAAAGGTGATGCTTATTTCTAAAGAAATCTCTTCCAGCATACCTGCGATAGGAGAGTGGATAAAAAGAGATGTAGATTTTATTTTCTCTTCTACTCTTACACACGTTGTGTAAGAGTAGAAGAGAAAATAAAATATATAAGATAAAAACATTTAACCATTCACTAATATAAAATATGACCTTCAATATGAGAATATACTTACATACATACTTTCAAAATAAATATCTCTTAAATATATAGTGGAAAGATAGTGTTCTTTCAATGTTGTTGAACTGTCAAAATTAAACAAATTTGTCGTAACAGTTTACGAAAATGTGTTGCGTAATTAGATAGCTGGGCTAACATACGAATTCACAAATCTCTCTGTCTCTCTCTCATCTTTAATATAGGTACTAGTATAAAAAAAATCTAAAGGAAAAATTTAGGTAACGAGGTTACAAAGTACACTCAAGAATAATATCGTCTGGTCAAAACATCGATACACAATGAACTAACAAGTTACGACCCAATAACAACTAGGTTTATGTGTAGCACATGTTTTGATCTGATGTTTTTTGTGACCGTACATTTTCGATAGGTATAATTGGACAGCAGTTCGAAGCTCTGTATTAAAGAGTAAAAAAATCATACAGGGGAACTTGTTGAACTGGCATCCAGGGTTGGCAAAAACTAAATATTTTTTTAGTTACCGATCGCAATCGTAGGTTTTATGAATAAATCCGCCGCCGATTTTTTATAAAAATATGCTCAATCCCTATCAGATACATTCGACAACAGGATGGAATTTCATTGCTTTTTTGTAAGCCATTTTTTTTTAGTTCACGGTTGTACCTATACACAGTTAAAGCCACAAATTCTGCCTGCATCCTTTTAAATAGCGACATAAAATCCCAAAATTATCCCACAACGTTAACCCTATTTTTCCTAAGGGGTTAAACGAGTCGCTCTGCGTGAAACTAACAGTCGTTCGCTAATTAGCGCATGACCAGTCCCCTTTAGCGGTGACAACCCTAGCGATAGGGCGGGGAACGATCAGCCATAGACCTTGACACTTGATGGGATAAAAAGTCATAATAGCGACCCGTATTGTTTGAAGGTGAATATGGGTCACCTCGATACTTACTTGTAATGTAATTTTCCACCGGAAAGATAACATTCTCATATAAAAAAGATACGATTAAATTAATAGGCAGGCAAATGAGGAAAAAACGCTTGGGAGATTTCATCGGAATCGCTGTTAACAGGGAATTTGTCGAAAAGAAGCATGATGCAGAGGAAATCGTTTCTATACACCCAGGGTATTCTATTCTTCACAGGGACCCCTTTAACAAAAAACTACGCACCAGGCAAAACAGTACATACATACTGGCTGAATTTGATTAACTTAATACAGATCGTGGTTATCCAATGGGGTCAAGGCTATTTTTTCCATTACTTTGCGTTTATTGAACATTATTCCTTACTACAACTTCACATAGTTTTATTATGGGATCTTTGCTATGGTACAAAGGCACAAAATAACCCTGTCCCTGTGGAGTCGTTTGGGGGCGACTAAGGGGTTACCTGGATTTAAATGGTGAATGAGATGGCGCGAAATATGGTATTCCTAAGGAATAGGGAAGTAATATGGAAGTCGGTTGTCACACTGCTTGGTACCGAAGCCTTGCTACGTAAAAAGGAACAAAATTTAAAGGAAACAGCTATCAAAATTCAAAAGTTATTTATTCAAACTAGGCTGAGAATCAGCACTTTTCGAACGTCAAAATTACATAAGACAGTCCCCAAAACGCCCACTCTTCACCACTTCCTAGTGCTTTAGCTGGGAAGAAGAAGTGGCGCAACCAACTCCCCAGCAGCACAGCTGTCTGTTCAGTTAGAAAAAAATGATTCTATATATAATATGCAAATTAATTTACATTACGCAACACAAAACATAATTTAAATTATAAATTAATAGCCATATGTCAGCTAGCACACGCCAATATACCAACCAAAAACATCGAGAACTATACTCAGGCAGAAATAAAAATAACTAAACGAAAACAATATCTAAATAAAAGCCTCCAGGCATAAAGGGCGTGCCCGCTTACATATAGCTGTAACTAGAAGTTATAATTGATAAACTAGACCATCTAAACTAGACTGGACCATCGAGGTAAAATAAATAATTGTCGAGGTCGCTAGCTAACCACATACAACTCAAAAAAAACATTGTAATGAGTAGATTATGTCAACAATAAATTAAAATAAATTGACTTATAAAGTAAAATTATAAACAATCATTTAAACTCATATAAACTGTCAGTAGGTAAGCTAATTCTGGAGAAAGAACATTTAAACAGTCTTGAGTTAGTCTTGAGTTAATCACAGCGACCAACTATTCTTATTAAGTAATTAGGCAACACATTTTCGTAAACGATTACGACAAATTTGTTTCATTTTGACAGTTCAACAACATTCATTGCGTTATTTACGCTCTTGAGCAGATTTTTTTTTTCGAATTTATTGAGCAATGGATCAGCAATTTGTTTCAAAACGATTAAAATTCCGATTGATCGTGTATTACGTATTTAGGGCACAGGTCCATTTACCTATTTGATTACATGTAGTCAGGAAAATTCAATGTGAGCAAATTGACACCAGCTCTAAGTCAATTAGCCGTTTTATAAACTTTTCATACAAATCATAGAAATTGGTAGTCGATTTGCTTAACAATGAATTTCATTGACTTTACCTAATTCAGTCCGGGACTCTTAAGTAAAGGGCGTGGATATTAAAATATAGTGAATCAGACTTGTAAACAAACAGTTTGGTAATTAAAAGATAAGTAAGTATTATGAGTGATTACATAATACGAATAAAAAACTACTTACCTATGCAATGCAAGTAACTAAAACTAAAACTAAAATGTGTAATATGGGTGAATTTCACCAATGAAATTGAACGCGATCTGTGTGTATTCACAATCTGTCAAAAATACAATCAATTTACCGACTTGCGATTGCGACTTTTTAAGTACGAGAATTGACCTTCGGAACTAAAGAATGAATGAATCTAACCGCTTTCAAAAGCTGTGCGGGTCATCATTGTTGCGGAATATTGACACCGATCAACAATACCAACTGATCGAAGATTGACACTGACTGTGTCAATCTACTCAAATCAGTTGGTATTGTAAGCTGTTGTCAGCTCTTGAAAGCGGTTTAGATGTGCTGATCGTGTTCCGATTCATTGGTGAAATTCGCCCTTAATCTTTCTTTTAGTACTAAAGTTTGGTACCTACAATAATGAACTTTGAAGTCAAACCAAGTTCAATGTAAACAAGAAATAAACGAACACATATTGCAGATTTAACATTTTCGCTGTATTCTCTTTTCAAATAAAATGTCAAACTCACACGTGCATGGAATTAGTTCGTAGGTACTTACTTGTGATAGAAAATTATATGGAAATTTTACTCGACCTTTATAGCCCAGTTTAATTTAAATGTGTCTTAGATCCAAATGTTAGCATTGATATATGGGACTTAGAGGTAGATATGAATATAGTAAATACCACTAATAAACTTCTATAAAATATTGCTACGCCATCTTTCAGGGATAAATGTCAGAGCCATAATTTCAAAATATAGCACCACACTTCACTTTACTTTCTACCTTTAAAACAAAGAGATAATCAAGCTTTATAGATAATTTCATTTCCATCCTCCAAACGTACGGGTGATAATCAAAAGCCTAAGGAAACAAAACTAATACCTGCACGTCCTAGTCTTCAAACTAGAACATAGAAAGACGCATGCCTAATGGCCTACACATGGAGCTACTACACAATAATAAATATGAGCAACAACTATAATACCGTACGAGTAAGTACAACATCTTTTATAACTTAAATCTATACGCGGCGATCCTACCGCCATCTATGAGGCACTAGTGGAAGGTACCGCACTGAAACAAGCAGAGTATAACGAAGTTGCTAACGCTTACACTTTAGGGTGGCTATTACGAGTATTATCTCCCTATAATTATTATTAACAGAGGACATTTAGGGCTACACAAATGTGTATAGGATATTCCAATACATTAATATAAATTGTTATATTCAATTGAATCGAAGTAGCGAGTGTACCAAGACTAGCAAGGTACCTACTTATTTTTTAGACCAGTTTGTGGTATCCACTTTGTGATTCTTAAATGATGGATAAGAAAGGCCAAGGATCCAGCTCAGTGGCGTGCAATTGGATAGGCTTATATCCAGCAGTGGGTTACTATAAGCCGATACTGAATTACTCATGAGGAGACTACTTGTGCTACAAACTTTCTGCCCTTTCAGTTTAGCCGTAGCCAAGTGAAAATAATCCGAATGAAATCCGTAAAGCCATAATACACACAGGAATTAAGATTCCAATGAAAACTACGCCAATAATGCAATGTACATTGTTCACCAAATTATGATAAATATGTACACAGTTCGCAGTGCATATTTGCGTTTGATTATTTGCTTTAGCCATATTACATTGCTGTTGTATGATGCTTCATATATTTGGGTAAATAACATAACATAACATTACGCTTGTAATCCCCGGAGGGTTGGGCAGAGGTGTACCTATAGTGAGTACTTGAAATAGTGCTTGGAAATAATTACATAATTATTTTTATAGAGGATACTAAAACCTTCTTTGTGTTTAGAGAGGTAAAACTTTTATAAGTCCTATTACAGACTTACACGATGAGAGCAGGCGTTCCTGACTCCTGTCAGTTGTATACAGTCCTTTCACAGTTATTTTACATCTGACAGCAACCTTATAGCAGCAAGAATAACTTAAAAAAACGGCCACGTACATGTCGGACCACGCACAATGAAGGGTTCCGTAGTTGGGATGAATTTATCGCAATAACAAACTTAACTTTGTAGTTGAAAAACATGTTCTCCCATACGGAATGTTTGGGAGAACATGTTTTTGCAACGGCAAATGTAAGTTGGTCGATTATTACTCGTTAACTTGTAAAGCATACTTAGCTGTGCTATTTTACCTTTTAATTTCGTTATAGGTATATACTACTGCCGTGAATTTTTTCACGTATCCATAACCAACCATTTCGCTGGAAGGGGGGGACACACACTTGAATGTTAAAAGTCTCTGAGCTATGCCGCGGACAGACGGACAGACAGACAGACGGACATGGCGAAACCTTAAGGGTTCCTTGTTTACTATGGAACCCTAAAAAGTGAGCAAAAGAAAAATTATTTTACGAATTATTTAAAGCTTATTATGTAAAAAAATAATTAAAAAGCTCTTATTTGTTGGGAAATACAAATTTAATTCCTAATCCTGAACGCTATACCTACTGATAATTCAATATGCAAATTTTTCAGATTTTGCTACTTATGAATCGAATCAAGAATTGAAGTTAACTTTAGAAAATCCCTGTTTAATTGAAATCACCTAAATATACAGGAATGCTGTAATTTTGTCCAGAAGCTGCAGCCTCTTTCAGTCGCACCCTCCATCTTGTATAGTTATGTATACTATAGTACTGGTATCTATATCTACGAATGTACAGCTACGCAGAAACGAATTTGACAAATACGGTGTTTATTGATTTGCGCGCGACCGTACTTTAAGAAGTCAAGTCTTACTATACAGATATATCTGTAGATACCTAAAGCCTATAGGTACCTTGGTATTTTACTAAAGAAATATTACAATACTAGCGACCCATCCCTGGGGGTCTACTCGGAAATCCGTAGTTTCGGCCGAAGTTACGGGCGCTTCAATCTTTGTCTCACTCACGGTGTCCGTAAGTGAGACTGAGAACGAGACCCCCTGTTTCGCACGGTTTTTAGCGCTTGATAAAACATCGTACACAAAACTATAGTGATTTATACACCTAAACCTTCCCAATGAATAACTCCGTCCATTGATGAAAATCGTATGAAAATCCGTTCAGTAGTTTTTGAGTTTATCGCTTTCAGACAGACAGTCAGACGCGGCGCGCGGCGGGTGTGATTACTTCCGAGCTGAAACAGATTAGAACCTGGTACACAGGTACACATATGACGTTATTCTTTGTGGAAACTACATCAAACTTCAAGCTACTGAAGGTACAATCATCGCTTATTAACAACATCCATAAGTAGGTTTATTTATTTATATAAAAGCTTACTAACAAAACATATACACAGCATTAACTCAAAGTATTTGTCATAATATAGATCTCGTATGTAGGTATCTAAATTATAGGAAAGGACGGCACTATCAGTTAGCGTACTAGAACATTATACAAAAAAATACAAATATTATATATCTTAAATCATGTTTGCACCAAAAGATGCACACTCCCATTGTAGCCGCCTTTACCCACGTACCATTAGTTCGATCCCATCACGTGGCATCAACAAATACATCGCACAAGTGATTTCAAACACTATTTCCTCGTATGACAGACCCCCATAATCTCCAGTAAGGGTAGCAGCCCCTGCACCGTGCATTGTACTTATCATGGGGTAACTTTTATTGTCGGCCAATTTACGAAGACACGCCACACACCATTCATATACCCTTCGTACTTCCTCAAACAATGAAGCTGCAGGGGGTGTAAGAGGTCTTCAAAATCTGGTCAAGGATAAGTATTGAAGCGATACGTGATTTAAAGGATCGAGAAATAAATTGATTTGGCAAATGTGTGGAATGTAGTGTTTTAAATAAATGTGACTAATTAAAGGTAGAGTATTAATGAACTGTGTAGGTACGGCTAGCTGCAAACGGCTTGAATAATTCAGTGTGCCTGCCTGAAACGGGGCATATTTCTTGTTGCTAACGCGATATGAAATGATGTTTCTATGTACGAGTAAGTTAACTCGCTAGAATTTATGAATGTAACAGTGTGGAACATTTTGTGGCTTACGTAGCAAATGAACTACTATATCTGCAGCATTATCAGAAAGGTTTCGTCATATTTAAGGGAGTGGTAATATCATTAAGCTGATCTAGCCCTCCATCATTCTCCAACATTCATCTCACAATCGTCTTCTTCAATGTCCCACTCACCGCACAGACTTCATTCACTCTTCCTTCTTCATTCAGTCTATCTCTCTGTGGAATGCGCTCCCCCAGGGAATCACGATGGCAACCAACCAATTATCTTTTAAAGTTAAAGTTCGCGAGCACATTCGCAAGAAGCTGGCAGTATCATCAAAACGGTAATGGTTTCCCATTGCTTGTCTAATTTGTTTTAGTTTAGTTATGTGTATTTATTTGTGCTTATATTTATATATAATTAGGTGTATATATTATTATTTATTTAACCAAGTTAATTTTTGAATACTCCAATAGATAATAATGATTTTCTTTCTTTTTTGTAGTAAAATTCTTTTAATCTCACAAATACATTGCAAACATTGTTAATTATACATTGTTTTGTATAATTTAGACATCATTTTTATTTTTTTTATAAATGTGATAATTGTAATTTTCTATATTTAAAAGAGTGTCCTTGGAGTTTCTTGCCCGTTCTTCTCCATGGAGATCTACGTTTTGGAATGGGCAACTAGCTTCAACTTTCTGACTAACTGACCGACTCTTTGACAATTCAAAACTGCCTATAAATGGTTTAATTAAAATAAATGCTTTGAGTTTGAGTTTGAATTATATTTATAGTTTTAATAAGTATACGAGATGTATATTTCTATATTTAAATAAATATTTATTCCTCTATTCTCGCTATTGTCACCTACCACTATTTGTCTCTGCATCACCCAAAGGTTGACTGGTAGAAAATGCCTATGGCATTAAGTCTGCCTCTGTACAGACGCCAGGAGGTCAACCTACCCGAAACTGTCAAATTTTCCCAATCAACTTTGAACCTTATAGTCTAAAGATAAAGTTGAAAATCTATTAAAGAAATTTGACAGATTGCAGTAGGTTGATGTGCTGGCGTCTGTACATGTGTGTGCTTGAAATACTAAGTAAACAAATAAACAACTTTTTCCATGGTACCAACATCATAATCGCGAAAAAATAATCAACCGTTCTATACATTTGGGTCGAGTAGGTATTGAAATTTTATTTTTATTTATTTATTTAACAGTTTATGTACAGACAGTAGGTTAACCTACACGAAACTGTCAAATTTTCTCAACCAACTTTGAACCTTATGCTTTAGTGATAAAGTTGAAAAATCTATTAAAGAAATTTGATAGATTGTAGTAGGTTGATGTGCTGGCGTCTGTACACACATATAAACAGACAAGAAGAAAGGAACAGAAAAATACGTACAAAGGTGATGCTTTTTTCTAAAGAAATCTCTTCCAGCAATTTTGCCGGCTGATATAAGTATTTTTCGCGATTATGATGTTGGTTCCATGGAAAGTTGTTCAGTTCGATGATCTGTACCACTAAATCTGTAACCATACACATGTATGCATACGAAAAAACATCTATAATCTTTTGCACGTAATAGTCTGAAGAGTACGATATTTTGTGTGTACCATCGAAGAAGTTCATATCTATACACCGTAAGGACTATTTCTGCTTGCAGCGCTCGGCCACTATAGAACCGGGGCAGTAACAGATGTGGTCATTGTGTTCACGGAATTTTGTTTTCAAATTGCTTAGATATGAAGTTCTTCGATAGTACCATTGAAGAAGTTCATATCTATACACCGTAAGGACTATTTCTGCTTGCAGTGCTCGGCCGCTATAAAACCGGGGCGGTAACAGATGTGGTCATCGTGTTCACGGGGTTTTGTTTTCAAATTGCTTAGATATGAAATTCTTCGATAGTACCATCGAAGAAGTTCATATCTATACACCGTAAGGACTATTTCTGCTTGCAGTGCTCGGCCGCTATAGAACCGGGGCGATAACAGATGTGGTCATCGTGTTCACGGGATTTTGTTTTCAAACTGCTAAGATATGAAGTTCTCCGATAGTACCTACGTATTAAATGATCATGTAGCGTAATTTATGCTAAACGTGCATACGTTGCTAGGTGATCGGTCATGTCCCTCATGATCATGACTCACGCGCATCACGTAATAAGTAACCTTAATCTTTTACCTTATGTCCGATTCCTGTAGTTTACTGATCGTAACTTAACTGGTTAATTTTAGATAGAATATAAATATAATTCTTTATAATTAGGACTCAGATTTTTATAAAGATTTGTTGGCAATTGATAATTACGATTTGTAAACGAACATAAAAACTAGTCAAATTCATTTTTAATATATCTAGGAACACACGAAGTTAATAACTGGTTTAATCAAGTGCCAATTATAAAGCGGAAAGCTCTCCCTGCTTTTGATGCGATCTTGTACAAACAAATAGCTAAATTCGTCCTTTAAATTGTCTGATGTTGTGAAACAGTGAAACTACTAACGGATTTTTTTAAAGGTTACTAACATAACTGTCAGTCTGTCTGTCTATGTGTCAGTCTGTCAAGACCCTTTTTCTCAGGAACACGTGGCGGTATCAAGTTGAAATTTATTTTAAATAAGTAGATCTCCGGTCCCTTAGAGCTCTAAAAAATCAAGTTTCTAAGTCAAATACGGCCATTAGCCGTATTTTTTTTATTACGTGCATACGACATATTTTGACACTCGAAAATTTGTCAAAACCGGTGTGTACTTGCCGTTGACCTAGAATCATCAAGAAGCAAGGTTTCACGGCTCAAGTAATGGAAAAAGTCCGAAAATCGTCATTTCTAGTTATAAACAAAAAAAATTTTTTCGTTTACTTGCATTTGCAGTTGGAGTATCGATGTATGGGAGAAAATGTTTTTCAACTACAATGTTGAGTTTGTTTTTGGGATATATTCATCCCAACTACGGAATCCTTAATTGTGTGTGGACTGACACGCACTTGGCCGGTTTTTTTGAAAAATATATCGCATTGATAGTTATATTAAATAGGCTGGAATCATTTGTGAATAATTAATAAAATATACAGCTTTAAATCAGAATGCAACATAACTTACCCTGACACTGATCAACGACGACCTCTGAGTTTCATTGTGTGAAAATAATCGTAAAGTCATTAAGGTATTGTAATTTGTAAGTATTGTAACATAATCTAACTTCTATACTGAATAGGGATGGTGACTAAAAATGTTTATTTTTCCGTCAGATAGATTAATAAAAAAAAAAAAAGGAAACAAAAAAAAAAAAAAAATTTTTAATGAAATTTATGAAATCAAAAGAAGGCAATTCATTGAGTTAAAATGTGACATGACGTCACTCCCCGGTAGATTTTATACTGACTTGTGACGTAGCGGTCCCCCACTCCCCAACTTTAATGCGTTTTATCTAAACCATTTTTTATTAATATGATAAAGCAAAAAATACGTGTCTAATATTTTTTTATTATCTGACTGACAGACTAAATAGTTTTTATTTTTTTCGATACTCAACCTCCCTATTGTTGATGTTGTGCATATTTTATCATAGCGTCTATTGAAGTACTAATGACACACGAGACTATAGCATCTGATTATAATTATAGATGTCCTAGTTTAATATTTGAAGGGATATAGGGTGATCATATTTATACCATTACTAGCTAACCCCCGCGGTTTCACTCGCATAAGTCTCGATTCCGTAAGAATATCGGGATAAAAAGTATCCTGTCCTAACCAAGGTCATGGTCTACCCATGTGAAAAATTTCATTCTAATTCGTTCAGCCGTTTTAGCGTGAAAGCGTAACAAACAAACAAACTAACTCACTTTCGTATTTACAATATTAGTTAGGTTTACCCAAAATACTAGTAAGTATTATACAGAATAGTTTATTCATTCATTTTATCTATATTGTTAATTTATACCTGCTTATAGATTTTTGTGTGCCTCTTTCCTGGTAAAAAATATGAAAGCAACTAAAGCGGAAAAATTTTCCGGTATTGGAAAATACCACTTAAGGTGCAGATATAATGCCCCTAGCCGCCGCAGGAGACGCCCTGGGCGTCAGGAATCGCAGGCCGATTCCCGGCCACCGTAGGCGCGGGCTTGCGGACGGTGAGCAATGGGTAGCTCGCCGTCCGATAAGGACCAGCAGGCTTACTCTTGATTTCAATTCCGATCTATCGACATTGGAATTATGATATTTCGTACTCTTGAGTTCGACGCTAGCGCCACATTGTGTTTAAATTGGGTGTCCATTTTGGGGAACTAACTGGAATCGGGATCGGGCTTCGCGCGCTACTCTCGACTTTATTTGACAGCTGTATATTGCGCCGGTATTGCGTTGGGATTGTGTGTTGATTGTGATTATTCCAATAGCAAAAGTGTAACTTTTTAGAAATTGTATTGCGTTTTATATGGTTTTCAATAAGTATTATGTGTGTAATATGACACAATTAGTAGTAATGTACAGTGTTTTAGATAATTCCCATAAATACAATTAAAAAAAAGACGAGATGAGCGTCGGATGATGCGATATACGAACAAAGCGTTTTCTATGAATGAAGACTAATTTAAAGCAAATTATAGATATTATTTATTTTTTTTGCTTTTACCAACTCTTTCTATTATTCACTTGGTCAATTCTCCAACTGCAGTATGCAGTTGGAGAATGACGTATTTCGATGTATATTTGGGAGAACATGTTTTTCAACAACAAAGTTAGGTATGTTTGTTTCCATCCATCCCAACTACGAAACCCTTTATGGTACGTGGTCCGACACGCTCAAGGTCAGTTTTTTTGCTAGCCAAATGTGATTAGTCCCAAAACACTTCAATGTTACACACTTAAGTTGGGTTGTGTAACTGATGGACTGCTTACTCAAAATATTTAAACATTCCTAAGCAAATTCGAATAACGACTTACTTGTGGATGATACTGGTATTGCGTCATTGTGTGACGTGCCAGGAATAGGGGATATTTGGATGTTATGCAAAGAATGCAATTAATCAAATTTAATCAAGTAAAACATTACTTTAAATTATAAAGTAAGTATAGTATGATTGTATATTTCCTTACCACTTGCATACAACTTTAATATTAGTTAAGTAACTTAAAGGACAATCAAATTATTGTTACTAAAGAGAAACCACGCGAACAATAATTTAATGATCTAAACAAACTTGCATAACGAATTCACTTCTTATTTCTAAAACCAGTTGACATCCCTTTTTTTTTTTGTAGTATGGCAAAGACCATACCGCGTACAGCCAAAGTCATGGTTACTTTTATGATTTTAATCATGTTCTTACGTCCAAATGAATTTAATACGTTACAATTAATCAATTCAACAACTATTTATATCATATTTATTTATTAGTCTTGCTATTTAAAGGATAAAGCATTTTAAAGTGCTATTACAAGTTTATCGTAATGAGTTGATCAACACTATTGCGGGGCGTAACATAGCTAACTTCATGTGTAACAAAATAATCGCGAGGCAATCCCAATTACAATCCAATGTTGACAATATTGTTTTCAAGAGTACCGAATCACGTGACTGCAAAATTCACATTGGAATCGTATTGGCTTTAGATTGGAATTGGAATTAGTTTGAAGAGTAAGCCCCCAGAGCGGGAGAAGTTATTTGATAATTTCCCACCCAAAAAAAAAAAAAGGTGCAGATATATAGCCGTGACCTTGAATGGTTAGCTTGCGTGTTCGGTACTGAGCTCACGCAACACGTCGTATGTCCAGCCAGTAATGACTCGCCCATCAAGGAGCGCTGTCCCAAATTAGACGCATTATTAATTTATTATACATAAAACAAAAGATATTTTAATACGTGGACGTGTACTAAAAGATCAATAATTAAATTATATTTAAAATGGTGAAGGTTTCAGAAAAATATGCTTGATAGATTTTGCGTGATTCTCAGTTTTTTATCCGCATTAGACACAATTTTACAAATTAATTTCACTATGTATTATAAACATAATCTAAAATATTCTTATATTAAGTTATTATGAAAATGCTGTAATTTAACATATATTTTTTCCAAATCATTAACACTACTCGTTTAGACGTGATCTTCAGTATACTTAAAATCATTAAAAGTTGGTTATCGTCGCCTTAAGGATCCCTTAAGTCAATTATTTATAGTATTTGTAATGGTCATATGGAAACTCATGCCCAGTTGTGGACGTTTTCAGACTTTTGAAGACATAAAACTATTTTAATTAATGTTTTTTTTTAACGCTTTTTTTTTTATTGTTAAGACATGACCTGGAAAGGACAGGCTACTGTTCATCCTGGATTGTAGATCAAGTCGCAGGCAACAGCTAGTAAGTAATAAAGTAAACATAAAGAGCTGAAACTTGAAAGATAAATTCTATACCTATCTGAAACAAAGATTATTTTTCTCTTAGACTAAGCATGAAATAAAAATGTAAATCCATGGTTATACGTATAATACAAGGTTTAAGTACTATGTAGACTGGAGAAATAAATATTTTGATTATAAAACTAGTTTTCTGCGGCTTACCAGAGATAAATACAGTACTGCTTCTAGTGCACAATATTTTGTAGTTACGTAGTACCTACAAACAACAAAGAAGGTTGTTATGCCCATTAGGAGCTGAATATAACGATCTTTGCAATACGCAAAATTTGAAAATACAGTTTTAGAGCTGTGTAAAAATTTTTGTTTACAATTTATACAAATAAATAAAATTGACCTGTCTGTTTGTAATGTCAAAATAACAGCTTTTTACTAAATGCTTATGAAAGTACATATACCTGTACTTAACTTTTAAGATTTTTTTAATTGTTGTCTGTCTTTCTGTCTGTTTGTTTGTTCCAGCTAATCTCCGAAACGGCTGGACCGATTTTGACGTGATTTACACTGAAAGGTGGCTGATGTTGTAAGAAGTAGCTTAGGTTAGTTGTATTTTAGAAAAAGAATAGGGTGCACGCGGACGAAGCAGTAGCAGGTAGTATGTATAACATATATTCTATCTTCATATCTACGCAGGAAAAATTTTGATGTTTACCCTTTTGAACATTAGGTGTACTCAGAAAAGAAATACTCAGCACACGCACAACACCACAGAACAGATAGGTATAAGAGTTATCTGTTCCGTGCACAATACTGTAAGTTAAGTAATTGTTGGAAAAAGTGGTCTGAAATATAAAGTTGAAACCTTCTAAATACAGGAGGTATATATGTTACTACTTCCCTTTAGTGCGTGAGTTAACTTGAACAGAGATTGTTTGTACTTTCATCACATACTTTTGAAACAGACAGTTCGCTTGTATGTATACCTATCTCTTTTGTCTACTGTACCTATGTAAGTAGGTACATACAGAGTGAGGAGTGCGGATGCGGACCACTCGTACCCCGCGTTGATTAAAGCGAAAACAATCTTTTTATTGTACGCGAAATAGGTTTGATATGAATATTATGAACCTATTTTATTTATTTCTGGGCGTTTATACTGGGTTTCAAGGATGACCTAGATTTGGATGGAACTACAGTGAGTACAGCGATAGGAACGTTATTATCAGACTGTGGAAGTACACTTCTAAGGGGCTTGTGGCTGAATAACATTACATATTGTGAGTCGCGCGGGTCGATCGAAGGTTAAGTTACGCTTGCCGCGGTCGGTCCGTGGATGGGTGACCATCCATAACATACCGAGACCTCTCCGTGCCTTGTGCGTTGCGTTGATGTTGGCTGTCATTATAGATCTTTAGAAAGTCGAAAACCAGTCTTACCAAGGGGTATCGTGTTACCCAGTTACTGGGTTGTGGAGCTCAGATAGGCAGTCGCTCCATGTAAATTACTGGTATTCAGCTGCATACGGTTAGACTGCAAGCTGACCCTAACATAGTTGAGAAAAGGCTAGGCAGATTAATTGGCAGTACACTTCTGGACACGTAGGACATAGGGTTGATATTCAAGTTTTAAGTTTTTTTTTTTATGTTTTTCAGTTTCCAGGTCTGGTTTTCAAGAAAAGGTTAATTTAGAGAAGAGGTAAATGTACCGGTGTTAGGAATAATATTTTAATTATCAGTCTACTAACTCTGAACTTCTCAATTTCGTAAGTAGAATCACAGCAAAGTTACATCAATTATTACAAAAACATTCAGAAAGATAAGAAGATGTACCTAAGTTTCTTTATTAACACCAGACGCCAGTCTCATCAAAACCTTCAGCTTTGAAAGTAACATTTAGTTTATAACTCACGTGAAAAACTAATTAACTGCATCCCATAAAGTATTGACTAAAACAAACAGGGAAGCATTTCATATCGTTTTAACTTCAGTCCGTATTCGCTTCCACGAACATTTTTCGCCCAAAATGTTGGCCACGTAACGAACTTACTGCCAACATTCGTATACCAATGTTGGCGGACAAAATTGGTACAATTTCGCGGTAGAAATGTATCTGGGCGCTCGCGTCAGAATAATGTAATTCCTGGCTTAATTGGGAAAAGGCTCGGGTGACGCAGATAATTATTACCTATTGAACTAGCCAACATTTGCCAAGTAGCTACCTACTCGGGTAAGGCACGTTCGTACGCCATGAGTAGATCATAACATAACCTCACGCCTGTAATCCTGGAAGGGTTAAGCATTGTACCTACCTATAGTACACCCACATTTCGCCAGTTATGTTTAAGTCCCATGTAATAGGGGGCGAGCCTATTGCCATCAATCGGGCACAAATACAGATTGCTATACTGAGAAATTCCTGATGGAAAAACCCAATGACACTGCCTGACCTGGAAATCGAACTCAGGACTTCAAGATCACCAGTAGCGTTTGCGACCACTAGACCAACGAGAGAGTCGTTCAAAATGAGGAAACTGGTTATCACATAATATCACGACTGCGTATAGGTTAGCAAAGGTCTTAAGCATCCATATTTCGTCAGTAGGATTGTGATAGGCGGCGAGCCTATTGTCATTAATTAGACGGGCAGCCGTTCAGACACAGAGTCGATCGATCTCAGAATTTTGGTCATCAACTACATTATTATTTTTACGGAAAGTATTCCGTAGATAAAAATCATCCACCCTTACTTTTAGTATGTACTTCCCTCTTCTCCATAAATAATTAATCGCTGTATCCAATTTCATGGTAAATGCAATATCAAAAACTCCCAATGTTGCTCAGGTTTAATTTGCCACCTCTTTTCAGCATAACGAAGATTTGTGAGGATTTTAAATAACGCCATGCAGAATTAGGTCACCATTATTCTAGAAATGAATAGTGTAGACTGCTTCTTTGTTAAATACCATGACATTATTTTATAATAATTTCTGTTGAAGCCAACGGTCTATTCTTTATACAAAAATGATTTGCTTCGAGCAGATAGCGTTCGCCCTTGAGTGGAGACCGCGAATCGGTAAACGTTGCGTGGGAAGGCCCCCAGTTAGATAGGACAACGACCCACAGAAAGTATTGCTGGGGCGAACTGGATAAGGACAGTTCCAGAAGGCGAGGTGTTTTATCCAATAGTGGACTATCATAATCCAAGATAGGAAGGTATACAAAATATTGCCAGTGCGTACGCAAACGGCTCGATAAGCTCCCACAACCCAGGCGATCAATCTGTTGAACGCCTTGATTGCTCAGGAACCAGATGTTGTCATATTTATGTACTATCGCGGACACTCATGTCTTAGCACCGTAAGGACTATTCCTGCTTGCAGCGTTTATTTTCGTAGGTAAGCGTCACTATAGCGGCGGCGGCACGGGCGCTGCCGGCGGCGTGCACTGGATTTTGTTTTCAAAGTGGTTAGATATGCGTGACCGCGATGGTACTTACCTATAGCAGTGAATATATTATGTTAAGTGTTTGCACTTTTTTAATTAAATGTTATGTCATTGACTTGCTGCAAGTTTTGGCGTAAACTGTAAGTGCAGCAAGCAACACATACATCTATACATAATAATAAAATAGTATCTTAGAATTTTTGTCTGTTTTTTGCGCATGTATCTATGTTCCGGATTGGCGCAAAAACGGCTGAACGGATTTGGATAAAATTTGGCACACAGATATTTTAAAACCTGGATTACCACATAAGGTACTTTTAATACCGGTAGTTTTTCCCGTGGGAAATTTTCCGACATACACGCGGGTGGAGCCGTGGGAAAAATGTAGCCGTTATATAAATAAATAAATAAATTGTTAAATGATAAAAAAGAGTAAATTCAAATTCAAATTATTTATTGCATTCATGTGTACATTTAGTTGTTACAATATATGTAAATTCCAACATGAAAACCGGTTAGGGCGCGCAACATTATAGTTATAATAATTTTAACATAATAGTAATAATTTTATTTTACAGTATGTGTGCGTTTTATACCTATGTATGTAATTATTAATATTAAACTTTTTGTTCAAAATATTTAGTATGATATAGCTATATAGCTCGATCGCAGAATGGTATTCTGCGACCGAGTAAAATCATTTTTGTGTTAGATATTCTTTTGATTTCCTGTTAATATTATTAAATTTGGTTTCTTCTTTTATTTGTTCCGGTAATTTGTTGAACATTGTTATTGCCATGTAATATGGGCTATGGTAAAGCATTTTGATCCGAGAGGGTGGAAGATGTAATCTATTTTTAGGCTATAGTTATGGATATCTTTTGTTTTTGTAAAAATGTTGCTATTTTTAAATACAAATGTTCAAAGGTCATGTTAAAGTTACGAGTTTTAATTTAACAAAATATGCGTTACAGCTTTGGGTTTTGTCAATATGGGCCAGTATTCTAACGCATTTTTTTGGATTATAAATACTTCACTTGCGTTGACGCTGTTTCCCCATAACATCACTCCATATCTTAGCCACGAGTTTGCGTAGGCGTAGTATCGGCTTAAGTTGAAACAAGCCGTAGGTAAATTGAGATAATTTAGATTTAACTATTTCTATGTGCTTTTTCCAATTGAGATGTGTGTCTATGTTTATACCGAGTAAGTTAAATGTAGTTACTGAATCTATAGGCGTGTCATTAAAAAAAATATTAGTACCTAAATATGAAGTTTCTAGCCCATTCTTCACCATACGAAACTACATTCTGAAGTGGGTAGTGAGTAGATTCAATAAAATTATTATTTTATTTTTGTCATTTAAAAATGCCTTTCATGGTCTACTAAGTTTTGCCCGTGGCTTCGCCGAAAACGTAACAAACAAACACACTTTCGCATTTATAATATTAGTTAGGATTAGAATAATAAATAAATGAATTGACTTTGACTTTTATGATAACGATGAATAATTAGGAAGTTGTTACTGTGATAAAAATATAAGGCAGCATTATTAGCGTATAATATTTTTCTCTTAAAAAACGGTACAAAATATTTCATTCAATTACAACCGAACGATCCAATACCTTTTACGCATCATAGAACATTACGCTTTTCTCGAAAGCGATAAAGTATTTCCCTGGCCCCGTCATACCTATCTATCTACCGGGAATTAATTCCGAGAAATATCTACGTAAGCTTGTTAGCGAAATGCACAGAATTCTTACTAACAGTACGGAAACACAGAGTAGTCGAGATGACAGCCAAACGATGTGGTGTGTTGCAAATTAAAGTAGGACATTTCCATATGCTGTGGTTATTCAAGAACAGCGCATTAACTGCTTGTCATTTCATGCTGGTTGAAATAGAGGAACACAGGTTATTAAGTTTGTAATTGAAAGTCAAAATTGGAATATAATTAAGAGCTTCATTTATCGTCCTCTGCAAAAATTGGAAAAATTAAAGTAGGTACAAAATTATTGCCTGGCAACAGTCAAGAACATGGTAACGGAGCTGAGGTTATCTTGTCCAGGGTGAGTATCGCCACTTGTGGACTGCGTAAAGGATATTTAGGTCTGCATATAGACAGTTTTATAATCATTTGCGGTAGAATATAGCCCCAATTAGAGTTGATAGCGATGAAAGAAGGAAAGAACGAACACAAAACACGGATCTAGGATCTATCACGGATAGTTCGTCTCCTGTACCCTAATTGCGTAATACACGATCGATCAGAATCTGAATCGTTTTGAAACAGATTGCTAATCCATTCATGTCATTTCATTGCTTCATAAGTTCGAAAAAAAATCTGCTCAACAACGTAAATAACGCAATTAATGTTATTGAACTGTCAAAATGAAACAGATTAGTCGTAATCGTTTACAAAAATGTTTTGCGTAATTAGATAGCTGACTTAGTGTTTTCATCGAAACGTACTTTTTGGGCACATTTATTGAATTGGTCAGCACGCTTAGCATGACCACAATAGAAACCGGTTTTGACGGAAGAATAGACAAAATGACAGATAAACAATCACAATCTGTCATTTTGTCTATTTCTCGTCGACAAAACCCGGAGAAAATCCGTTTCTCTATGGTTGTCATGTTACGCGTGTTGGAGTCCTTGACATAAATTGAAAAGAATACTTGTTCTTTATTCTACAATAATTGTAATTGTACCTTTGAAGTGACCTGAATCATCACTTTGCTTTGGTACAGTTGCAAATAGTGACGCATCAACTGATGACGTGTCATTATACAATTACGGCACAGGCGTTCCATTCAGCCCAGAGATAACAGAGCTTGAAATTATTAAATATAAGGCAGGGCTTTAGTCACTACATAATATTTTGAACTTTACGATTGAGTAGCAGATAAATCGTTACGAAGACCGCTTTTTATGAGCTCTATATTATTGTCTTTAAATTGGAGATGACTCAGATGGTGTAGTGGTTATGTATTTGTTTTCTTTTTTGCAGCAACTTTAAAAACATAAACAACCCGGTTAGACTGGAAGCTGACCCCAATATAGTTGGGGAAAGGCTGGGCAGATTAATAAGCAAAGAAGCTGAACCTAAAACTATGTTATAAAATAGTTATATTCGTCCACCCTATTTAATAAAAGCCACCTGTATTTATTTTAAAAAAGGAACACATTGAAATGTAAATAAATTCTCGTAGATAACGGTAACGATATTTTGCTTTGAACATGCAGATTACAATTTACTACGTAATATCGCGTTGCATCTATCAGGAGTACCAATTTCATAGAATTCAAATATTATAATATCGAACGAAATACAAATGAAGAGCTTTGAAAAGCTTGCGTACTTGCTTACCTACATAAAAACACCGGTCAAGTGCGACCCGGACTGGCGCACTAAGGGTTCCGTGACATCACAAGTTTGCCTTCTTTTTAGCCATGATAGAGGCCAGTAACAACACGTACTCTGCCAATATTTCATCAGACTACCCATTAGGTAGGTACAGTTAAAAAGGCAGACAGACGTACGAACGAAGGGACGTAGTAATAGCACCCTGTTTTCCTTTTCACACTTTTGATACGGTATCTCTGGTCAAGCTCCGCCCATTTTGTAACGTTTTAACTGTCAAGGCCCGCAGTTTGACATTGACGCGCGTGTGAGATTAAAATACTTAAAATTATTAAAAAAATAAACTTACATAGAGACAACAAAGGATTTATTTATCTTAAGAATTTTTAAATATTTGACACACATTGGATTTAAATTATTTATTTGCAAAGAGTATAGGTATATTAATTTTAACAAGCAGATGATTAGTCTAACAATTTATTTTATAGGCATTAAATATTATACAACAAATTACAAATTTTAGTTATACACAAAATCAAAATAATGACAAAATCAAAAACATAATTATCAGGAAATTACAAAGCATTATAGGTTACTTAACTTAGGTCCGTTCGGTGTGGCTGCTCCGGAGCGAATGTGCCGAGTACATTTTTTTTTTTTTTTTTTAAATGGGCATCTTGCAGGTGACCACTAAGGTCGTGGCTGCTTAACCGGACTGTCCTGTGGCTGCCAATAGCTTCTACACTAAGGGCCTCCAGCCAGGGGCATAAATGCAACTATTCTAAGTTATAAACTAAACGAACGCTCGCTAAGGGCACCCCCTGTGGGGTACGAACCTCGGCTTTTAAAATAACTTAATAAATAACGGCTTTTTAAATTTTTTCTTTGTTACATTTTGTGGTGATCAATGCTCGAGCCTTCTCTGTATGAGAAGAGGCCTTTGCCCTGCAGTGGGACAGTAACAGGCTGGTATTATTATTATTATGTTGCATATTATATTTTGAATGATTTAGTTGATTAGTTGACGAGTATATCCGTTAAGCCATAAAATGAGCCACGTGAGTCAAGCCCCAATGACTCACTTGTGAGTCAGATGACTCTCCGGAGAGTCAGCAGGGCTTGACGATTGGAGCGCTATATATCGATTCAGCGGTTTGTAATAGGAGAATGAACCACTAAACATATGTGGTTAATTTTCAACAATTACATGCAATACACTTCTACAAAGAGAAGAGAAGAGATATCCAATTCACATTTCAGATAACGTAATAATTATAATTGCAATACGCCATTTTATTTTTATATCCAGCTTCAATAAATAATTGGATGTGTGCAGCGTAGGTTTATAAAGTATTCACTGCGATCGGCCTGTACTATCCTGAAATTATACAACGTTTTGTATTTTGTTTTCCCAAAAGGTAGCAAAAAAACCTGATACCTGCTTTCCATTAAATTCTTAAGATGTTATAAAAATAAATAGATGACTACTTACGTATGTAATGAGGCGATGAATAATTGAGGGGTGTAAAATCGACTCGGTCCATAGTTTACATTTTTACCTGTGAATGCAGGTTTACTCTATGGTTGTCACTCTGTGGTATAACAAACTCCTTAATTTGCAAACTTGACTCAATCCCGCTTTAAATTGAGCTCAAAAAACTCAATTACGTGTAAAATCAACTATGTTCCAAATTTCCTTTTCGTCTTCCTATTCTTCGGGCAATGTCGGTTACCATGGTTGTTCTGCGGATCTCTTCATTTCTGAGCTCTGCAGCCAAGCTCTGAAGAATTGCCGAATTTTAAGTGGCAATGGGCAGTACACATTGCTCGCAGAACAGCTGGAGGATGGGACCGAAAGGTTCTAGAGTGGCGACTGCGTACCGGAAGACGTGGCGTTGAAAAGCCTTCCCACAAGATGGACCGATGACCTTGTGAAGACCGCAGGAATCCGCTGAATGCAGGAATGCATGAAGTATAGCACCGGTTGAAGTGGCGGTGCTTGGGGGGAGGCCTATGTCCAGCAGTGGGCGTCTTCCGGCTGAAATGATGATTATGATTGCATTGAAAGCTTTCCTAGTTTGATATTGATTAATTTATATTCTTAATAAAAACAACAACGGGTATAAAACTTAAAAATAGATTTGACGTGTAACATCTTTCTTCTCGCTTTGATTTCATGAAAAGAGACGGAAGTGTGTAATAGGAAGCCGGTACAGCGTGCGCTATTTGATTTGACCAATGAGCGGGCGTGGTACTATAGTTCGCCGTCAGATGGTACCAACCCATTTTCCGAAAGGTTGGTACTGTCAGCCAACAACATTATGAGATTTTAAACATCATCTACTGTAAGGTTCGCTCGTTTTTTTGTACTTAAGTAAATATCTTGAACGTCTGTCTTGGATTAATAGAAATTCAAACTTTTCAGAATAAAATCTGGGAAGTATTCTGAGTACCTAATGTGTGTTATTATCTACCAATGATGTAGGTCTGTAAGTAACTTTAAGCCCAGAATCTGCATAAGATTTACTGTTTTAAACAACGGAGTTCTTCACTTCGCGAGCGAAAGCGGCATGTATAACGACAACATTTTTACCTCACGGTACATAAAAGCCTTTTTTTATCTATACAAAAATTATTCATTCACTCGACATTTTTGTCCCAATTTTTAGAAACCTTACCTTCTCAGGCTTCTTTGATAGGTGTGAAACGGTGCCGCCTGTCGGTCTTGCGGTGTGTAACCAACGTCAAACCAGATCTAGACATTACTACCGTTAGTGGAATATCGTACAAGTCACGTTGTAGTGAGTACGTAGGTCGTAGTGTCGCAGCCATCCGAACGTGTAGGACACCAGTTGAATTTCATGTTTGTTTGTCAGTTGTATGACGAAGAGATGCAGTCTGTAAGGAAATAATCTAGGGCTTCCCAAAGTTGTAGTATCGACGTGTTTTTTTAATCTTAAAATCATACAATTTTATCAACAATTTTTACTATTACGGTCCTACATATTTGAATCTAACCTTATTTTCAAATGTTTTTGATGTGTAAAATCTTTCCTCTCGCTTTTCTGCAATCTGTGGGAGTGATTTCGCGAACAGGGACGGAAGTGTGTAACAGGAAGCTGGGGAAGCGCGCGCTATTTGATTTGACCAATGAGCGCGCGCGTAGCTGGAGTCGGCCGTCAGATGGTAGCAACCCATTTTCCGAGAGGTTTGTACTGTCAGCCAAGATGTCAATGTTATACATCATATACGACTATTGTAAGGCTCGCTCGTTTTTTCCTGTAGTTGCCTGTATCATCCCACTGTGGGCAAAGACCTCTCCTCATGGTTTCTAGTACTTTGCGATTCAGGGCTAATGTGCAAAACCTCCTGTATTTTGTTGAATCCGCCTTACCTACTGGTGTGGTATGTTATCTATCTATGTCCATGAAGTTAAAATAATATTCTCATTTTAAAACTGAGACTGTATGCCTAACTCATAACTGCCTCAATTTCTTCTAAGATTTGATAAGATAAAAAAATCATAAAAAAATAAAATATAAACTAAATAACAAAATAAAACTAAATTATTAAAGGCACTTCAATCCAAGTACCTACATAGTATTGTTATTCAAAAAGTTGCATAATATTATAATAACACTTGTCGATTGATAAATTTCGCATCTTTTTTTTAAACATTTTTTTAAGATAATCGGGAATAAATAAACTCTACTCCGTTACTGGTACTTGGAGTTAGTTCGAGTAACTTCGGAGTGCAGATGAGGCCGGATATAGGTAGATAGCGCTACGAGGTTATTTTGGCGTTTAACCAAAATCGGAACTAACGCCGCCATCTTGTTTTTAGAATACATTTTAAGTGACATTTTACAAAACAATTTCGCAATTTTTACCAACAGTTATCCTTGTCAACCATTTGAGCGCTAAAAGATCCTTGTAGCAGTGTTAGTACAGTCCAGCCGGTCGAGAGAATACGTTTCTGACACTGTCAGTTGGTCAATTAGTAGTAGTAATAAGGCTCAAATTCACTAAACACATATTCATTAGTTCGAAACTGACAGGTGTCAAGAACACATTCTCTCGACGCCCGGACTGTAGTTCCTGTGGTACAGGCAACCATAAAAGTGAGTTGAGAACTCGAGGAAGTTACCAAAACATTTGTTGAATGAAAAATCGGTGATGATTACAGTCCTTCCGCAGAAATTCTTTTCCACCACTTCATTCATTTTCCACCACTGTCAAAATAGTGTTGCTGTTAGTGTGGCATTGACAAATCTGTCGAAATGACAGTGATCTTTTTATTGATGGACTGGCAGTTTGAGTGATGCGGCCTACCCAGATGTCCTTTCTTTGGCATTGTTCGTCGAGTTGAGCTCTTTAACTTCTGAGTTGAGCTCCACGATTACAGACAAATGCTTACACTGACTGGACAGTTCCACTCAAATCTGTGTGGTTCTGTCCTCAAAAGACCATTTCTGACACTAATCTACATGGTCCTCATATGGCCTGACCAATATTATGTCTGGACTTTAAAAGAGACTGCGACCTCCGAGTTTGTTTCGGCCTTTCTTCCCAGAGTAGTCGGATAGGAAACGCCGAACTCATCTAGCTTATTTAAAAAAAAAATATATATATGACCTGTAAAAGTGATTCCGATATACCTACTATTTACAGAATAAACAATTTCATTTCATTTCATTACAAGAAACGTGTTTTTTTGGTATTTTTTGCTAAATATTGTACGGTGGTACCTTCATGTCCGGGTTTTTTAAGGTTGTTGTTATCAGAGGTACAATAACTGTGGAAGGAGTTCTAAGGACTGTAAGTATTATTTAATTAAAAATATATTTATCTAGAATTTTCAGCTCCAAGCTTCAAAAATTTTGAAGTCGTTTTATATTCAGTAATTTTTTAGGGTTCTGTAATAAACAAGGAACCCTTATAGTTTCGCCATGTCCGTCTGTTTGTCTGTCTGTCTGTCCGCGGCGTAGCTCAGAAACTGTTAGCATTAGAAAGCTGTAATTTGGCATGAGTATACATATTAATTACGCCGACAAAGTGGTAAAATAAAATCAAGAAAAAAGGGTAATACATATGGTTTTTCTTCTACACGTAAAGTGGGGATGTTTTTTTTTTTCTCTTCTATCCCATGGTGTGGGGCGTCGTTAGAAAGGTCGTTCAAAAATATTACGGGTGTGTCAAAACTATTTTTCAATTCAGGGATCCATTTGCGAAATATTAAGCCAGCTAAATAGTTATACTTGAATTTGTGAAAATTCACAGCAGTAGTATATATAACGAAGTTGAAAGGAAAACTATCACAGCTAAGTAGGCTTGTTGCTAGTTTAACAAGCAATAATCGACCAACTTAATTTTGCAATTTGAAAAAACACGTTTTCCCATACATTCCGTATGGGAGAACATGTTTTTTCAACGACGGATCAAAGACCGACTCAGGTACCGGAGTCGGAGTTTTCTCACATGACCTCAACATAAATATATCCAGACCGCTGGGAATGTTCAACACCGTCTATCAGGCGGCAAGCGGAGTGTGTGGGCATCATACAAGCGGTCCACGCCCTAGAAGCCAGGAGGGTTACGGACACCCACATACGCATACTCTCCGACAGCGCCTCAGTTCTCCAATCCTTACGGAAGAAATATACTACCTCGAAGCTAACACTAGAATGTCACGATGCACTAGAACAAATAACGGTATCTAGCCGCAACACAGTGACACTGCAATGGATAAAAGGACACAGCGGATCGCTAGGTAACGACGCGGCTGACGAACTTGCTAGACGTGGATCCAGCACGGCAGTCTGCGGACCCGAGCCTATCGTACCCATCCCCTTCAACCAAATACGCAGGTGGCTGCAGAAATTCACCCACACACAAGCGGAACGCTGGTGGACCTCGACACCAGGTTGCAGGCAGTCAAAGGAGGCCATGCCATCTTTGGACAGCAGGCTGACCAGGCGTTTGCTACGCCTGGACAGGAACGGCCTGCGCCTGGTGACGGGGACCATCACGGGACACTGTTCGCTAAACAAGCACTTCCACACAATAGGCATAACGGATAGTCCTCTGTGCAGGGCGTGCATGGAGGCTGAGGAGACCGTTGCGCACGTGCTCTTCGAATGTACGGGCGTCACCCAGATTAGAACAGAAACCCTCGGGTCACCCAGATCATACACAGACGTTCTAAACAGACCAGGAGACTTAATCAACTTCTGGAGGGAGGTGGGCTGGTTGGAATAACCACCAAAACGGCCGCAAAACGGCCGCTATGGCCCACGCACAATGGTCCACCTGACGGACTAAGTGCGGAAACCAAACCCCCTAACATAGAACATAGAACATGTTTTTCAACTACAATGTTAAGTTTGTTCTTGGGATATAATGAATTCATCCCAATTACGGAACCCTTCATTGTGCATGTCCGACACACACTTGGCCGGTTTTTTTGTTCGTACATTCCTTTTAGCATATAAGTTAGCCATTCAACAAACAACAAAACAGAATATTATTTAAAATAAATATAGACGAAATAAATACGAGTTAGTTATTTTTTTAAACTATACGATCACTGTCAACAATTCAACACTTTATATCAAAATGAATTATGAGGCGTGTGTTGGCCTGTTAGAATTCACTGAAATTATATTTTAAACGTAGTTTGTTTTCACAAAAGGTTTTCCTATTAATTTGTTTATGAATGGCTTCGCTCTTTTTTTACACGCATTTTCAGGCAAAAAAATAATTCTTATTAAATGGAAAATACCTAGAACTACCGCTAGATTATCAGTCCATTCTTCAATTAATGTTAGGTATCCATACGAATATAGATATATAAAGCTGAAGAATTATTTTGTTTGAACGCGCTAATCTCTCGAACTACCCAGTCGGATTTGAAAAATGATTTTAACAGAACGCTACAACCCTTAGGAGCCGAGCAGAAAGATAAGTAGATAAATAAAGCACTTTAGGCCATTGAAAAATGCTGAAAAGGAGCAATAAGTTACGACAAACAACTTGCGTTTTTATGGTAGACAATGATAATTATGAAAGAAATAAATTCACTCCCCGATTTCCCATAATTACACAAGTAAAATTTCAAACTTATTGTTGATGTAGTTCAGGTAAGAGATGATAAATAAGTCTCTCCTGGTTCCAAAAGTTTCCAAGTAGTTTTAATGACAACTAAAAAATCTATCAATCTGCTTTGTCTTTTCTCAACTGTGTTAGGGTCGACTTCCAGTCTAACTATATGCAGCTGAATACCAGTATTTTACATGGAGCGACTGCCTATCTGATCTCCACAACCCAGTTTACTGGGTAGGTACCCGATATTCCTTATTAAGACTGGTTGTCAGACTTTTGGGCTTCCGACTTCCCGTAACGACTGTCAAAGAGCTACGAATGACAGCCGGCACCAACGGCTTAACGTTATGTTATGATTTAAGTCCAATTAAATAGGAGGCGAGCCTATTGCCACCAACCGGGCACATTTCCAGACTCCGGGCTGCTACTGAGAAATTCTAGAACTAGTAGTAAGAGTCTCTGAGCTAAGCCGCGAACAGACAGACGGACATGGCGAAACTATAAGGGTTTCCTTGTTGTCTACGGAACGGTAAAAACCCAATAACACTTTTCCCGACCTGGGAAACGATCCCAGGACCTCATGCTCAGCAATAGCGCTTGCGACCACTAGACCAACGAAGCAGTCCTATTTTGTAATTATTATTCAACATATTATAGATACCATTGCAATATCCTTGTTTCGAATATCGAGTGGTTCGGCAATAATTAAATTTATCCGCTTAATCGTTACTAATTGCACTAATTACTTGAACATTCCCATCACATCACATTACGTCAAGTTGTGTTGTGTTTGTGTATCATATGCTTGCATAGTCATGGAATGTCTAAGTATCTACTTACTACTGCCACTTTGCTCTTGGATAAAATTGTCAAATAGGTACTCAGTAAATCAGTAATCTTCCTTCAACATATTCTAGGCCTTGAGTCCTCACGTTACACATATAAGGCACAAAACACACGATAAAACATTTTAATCTGATTTAGTCTACATTCGAAATGAAGAAGCGAAAGTGCAACCACAAATATAGAAGAATTCAAGCAGATAGGCATCGTAATTTTAATACGTAGGTATTACAAAGTAAGCAGTCGCTGAGTGCATGTTACAATATCAACAGTTTGTTAAAGAATTCTAACACACACACTGTTTATAAAAAGATCCTATCATAGACGCATGAATATGAAACGATCGTAAAAGCTAGCGTAGGCAATAATAAGTTAATTACACAGTCAATGTTTACAAAGAACTGCTAGCGCCATCTTTGGAACAGTGCTAGTGGCGGGAAGCGCTCGGTGGCAGAACATGGTTTCAATGGAACGTGGTTCGAATTTCGAAACCATGCTTTGAAGGAAGTTGACAATGAGATGTAGGGTACCATTAATAGATGGCGCTTCTTGTTATTTGTCCTATCTTTTTCTGCATTTTCAGCTTGAAACAACTATTTTTTCACTAGGTATACGAATACGATGCTTGTGCTAGGTGCTACCTGCCTCGCAAAAACAACAGCACACCAACGGAAAGACATAACGTAGGTAAGTCATATTTTTTTATACATACAGATAACACTTAATTATTATTATCAAATTGCTCATGGTCCTAAGAGCCGAACCGTCTAGATTATTTACTGGAATATTTGCAAATTGTTGATGTTATGTATGTATTTATGTATACAAGGCATGTAGATAGCTACACGAATAGTGAAGCGCCAGCTGTGATTTTCATTCATGGTTTAATTAAGACCTTAAAAAGTATTTGCTATGAGTCGTAGCAACTAGGGTCTGCGAGTCCTACGACCCAGCTTAGTAAGTTAAAAGTTGGCATTCAGTCCACTAGGTGGCTTCTGTAGATGTTACCTAGAACCTATATATTCCTTATCAATTTGTAGTACTTAGAAGTTCGAAAGATGGTGATAAACGTGCGGGGAGATGCAGATGTCACTACTTTACCACCTCAGACATTTAGTATGGAACAGATGCCACCATAGATTAATGCCGTAGATCTAGGTTTGTGAGTAAGTATATCTTTCATTAGTTGAGTCCGTATAAATCGTTAGGTTAGATCCCTTTGCCGGGGCCGCGGGAAATTCCGAAAGGGATACCGTGGCCCCTGGCAACGTACAAGCAACTGAAGGAACACGGGTGGGTTTTAGTCAGTAAAAGTCTGACACGCCCTCCCGAGTTATTTGATAATTGCCAATCCAACAAAAAAAGGTATGTATTTCCCTAGCGTAGGAATTTTGGATTTCAAACACTTGGTTAATTATTATTCATTTACTCGTTCAAGCTTTTTATATTAAGTGTTCACGTCCTACCTGTTCTATCAATATTTATTTATTTATTTATCATAAGCACACCAACAGCACAGTCACTTACAATTCAAATTAAATAACATCTAAAATTAGCATTTCCGTAACCATGCAAATTACAGGTATGCATGACATTCACATATGAAATTTAGAGACAAAGGAGAACAATATAAAGTGTGTCTAGTAGACATAAATCTACAACACTGCAAAAACATACCAATTTGAGCTAGATAGACGGGCGCTCATCACACTGTTTAAATAGGGAGCGTCTGTATGAAGCGAAAGTCATAGAGAAAATATCAATAGGATAATCCGTCAAGTTGGACCTTTCATTATATTGCCTTGCCATACGTGTAAGGGGGCTATTAAATGTAGTATTCAAGGTGGATGTAGGTAATTCAAAAATACGATGATGACGCTTACTACGTTGCCTAGGCCTAAAGTTAAATTTAGTTAATTAATTGTGCATCAATGGAACCGTTTATAATTTTATGAAGTATTAGTAAGGTCGAATAGTTACGCCTTTCATTCAAGCTAATCATATTAAAGTGCCTTAACCTGTTCCTGTTCCCATTCTTCACACATAAATACCGAACAAAACGGGCCTGAACAGATTCAACATTATTAGTATAAGTTGAGTAATAGGGAGACCAAATAGTAGAACAATATTCCAAGGAGCTCCTTACTAATGCGTTGGAAAGTAAAATAATGCTACTACTATTACGAAAAGGTTTCAACATACGGATTACAAAGCCAAGCATTCTTTTAGCCTTAGTCACTATGCTATAGATCTATGTGATCGCGGAAAGATAGAGATGTATCAAAGAGTACCCCTAGGTCACGGATGACCGACACTTTGCTCAGCACCGATCCATCAATATGACATCAAGATCTCTCTGAAGCCTCGCACAATCATTTAGGTCCGATATCCTACAGTATATTTTTAAATCATCAGCGTAGGCTAAACTATTGGAATTTATGAAATCTAAAAGATCATTCAGAAATACCAAAAACAGCAAAAGACCCAGCCTAGAGCCCTGTGGAACACCAGAGAAAAAGGGTACAGATTCATAACCCACCAAGGCAACTATCTGAGAACGATTAAATAAATAACTTATCTATATACTTCTCTACCTCAAATAAGTAGGTATTTTTCTAAAGCATACGCTACAGCACGTTTATTCTAATGTGGATAAGCAGAAGATACGAGACTTAGGGGTAATCTTCACTCAGGAGCTAACCTTCCGTGAGCATATCAATAAGATATGTAAGAAGGCATACCGAAACCTGGGTTTGGTACTCAGGCAGGCTCAGGGGTTTACCAACATCACGACGCTCAAGGTGTTGTATGACGCGGTAGTCAGGAGTCACCTTAAACATAGTGCAGTCATATGAGCTCCTCATGAGGCGAAATATAGTTTCATGTTGGAACGTGTTCAAAATAAGTTCACTAGACACTTGTATTTCAAGCTTTATGGGGTATATCCATTTTACCCATTTGATGTACCCGACACTATTTGTACTGGGTGTGGTAGGGTACAACGCGCTAAAGGTGCGACGGGACTTTGCACTCGCAGTGTATGTAGTGAAGCTACTGCGTGGCGCGGTGCATAACCCGGGAGTGCTGCGGCACCTGGAACTTTGCGTGCCTGACCGGTACGTGTGGAGGCGGCGACACCCGCCCCTGCTTGCTGTGCCTGCAGCCAGAACCAACCTACTGGCGAGGACTCCTCTCACTAGAGCCATGCGTGTGGTGAACGAGGTTCATGAGAGGGTTGGTGTATTGTGGTGCAACTTGAGTGAATTCGCAAAAGCTGCATTATTTATAATATGTTATTTAGATGTAGGTTAAGATTTAGGATATAGTATGTAATTTTATAGGATGTAGTTTAAGTATTTAGCATGTAAGGTCACTCTATCACATTGGATCGCAGATCTGTAATGGTAGTTGTAGGTAAGATTTGCGTAAATAAATAAATAGAAACCAAAATATAAATATGTCTAGAATTCTAGATAGACAGTCAAAGCTGCAAAATCGTCGAAAAAAATAGCGTCCAACAGTTGGCCACTAAATTCACGCACACTATAAAAGCACAATGACGCGGCTGGTGTGCGTGACAGATACTTCATCTGTTACGCACACCAGCATAACAAACTTGGCTTGCTGGTTTTAGTTTTTTTGCAGCGCGAACGACACTCACTCACTAGACATATAAAATAATCAAAGGCGGAAACTATAAAAATATCGGTCTAAAAAGACACCTAAATTTAATATCTGTAATTTATATGGTGTAAGTACATAGAGTAGGAATTGTATTATATTATTTCTATTTTACGTTCACACATAACGATTTAGCTAAATTTTTGCTTGGAAACTTTAAAACTTAATACTATCTATGTTCTATGTTCTATGTTAGGGGTTTTGGTTTCCGCACTTAGTCCGTCAGGTGGACCATTGTGCGTGGGCCATAGCGGCCGTTTGGTTGTTATTCCAACCAGCCCACCTCCCTCCAGAAGCTGATTAGGTCTCCTGGTCTGTTTAGAACGTCTGTGTATGATCTGGGTGACCCGAGGGTTTCTGTTCTAATCTGGGTGACGCCCGTACATTCGAAGAGCACGTGCGCAACGGTCTCCTCAGCCTCCATGCACGCCCTGCACAGAGGACTGTCCGTTATGCCTATTGTGTGGAAGTGCTTGTTTAGCGAACAGTGTCCCGTGATGGTCCCCGTCACCAGGCGCAGGCCGTTCCTGTCCAGGCGTAGCAAACGCCTGGTCAGCCTGCTGTCCAAAGATGGCATAGCCTCCTTTGACTGCCTGCAACCTGGTGTCGAGGTCCACCAGCGTTCCGCTTGTGTGTGGGTGAACTTCTGCAGCCACCTGCGTATTTGGTTGAAGGGGATGGGTATGATAGGCTCGGGTCCGCAGACTGCCGTGCTGGATCCACGTCTAGCAAGTTCGTCAGCCGCGTCGTTACCTAGCGATCCGCTGTGTCCTTTTATCCATTGCAGTGTCACTGTGTTGCGGCTAGATACCGTTATTTGTTCTAGTGCATCGTGACATTCTAGTGTTAGCTTCGAGGTAGTATATTTCTTCCGTAAGGATTGGAGAACTGAGGCGCTGTCGGAGAGTATGCGTATGTGGGTGTCCGTAACCCTCCTGGCTTCTAGGGCGTGGACCGCTTGTATGATGCCCACACACTCCGCCTGATAGACGGTGTTGAATATTCCCAGCGGTCTGGATATATTTATGTTGAGGTCATGTGAGAAAACTCCGACTCCGGTACCTGAGTCGGTCTTTGATCCGTCGGTGTAAACTCTCATCTCTTTTGGGCCTGAGTAGTCACACTGTTCTTCTGTAAGTGTTATATTGTAGTGCCTTTGAAAGTGGTGTGTTTTCGGGGTTTTGTCGCAGGGTGATGCCATCATTGGCTCACGTTTGATCACATCCTCCTTAATGCGTATGTGCTTAACTCTGGAGTCGTTGCATAGGGTTCCTGTTAAATGGAGCCTAAAGGTGGCCAGGGCCGCTTCCTCCCGCACGATGAGGTGCAGAGGTGGCAGTCCCAGCATTGCCTGTAGGGCGGCGGTGGGTGCAGTTCTCATACTACCAGTGATTGCGACGCAAGCAAACCGCTGTAGTTTTTCGAGATCTTTTTGGGCTGTGCACCGGTCTGTCCTGGGCCACCAGACCAGTGAGCCGTATGTGATAATCGGTCGGATGACTGTGGTGTATAACCAGTGGGTGACCTTGGGGCTGATTCCCCAATTCCGGCCAAGCAGTCGTTTGCACTGCCACAGGGATATGCTGGCTTTTGTAGTGATATAGTTCGTGTGTTTTGCCCAGTTCAATTGTTTGTCCAGATAGATGCCCAGGTATTTGGTTTCAGTTGAGAGGCTTAGGGTTGTTCCGAAGAATCGTGGCAGTTGTAGTGTTGTCAGTTTCCTCTTCTTCGTAAAGAGAACCAGTTCAGTTTTTGTAGGGTTTACTGAGAGTTGGTGCTTGTTGCACCATTCCTCTACTATTTTCAGGGCATGACGCATGAGGTTGCATAGTGTGTTTTCGTGGGTCCCGTTAATTATTATGGTTATGTCGTCAGCGTAGCCTACGGTGAAATAACCTTTGTCGTTGAGTGTTTTGATGAGGCTGTCTACTACCAGGTTCCATAGGAGAGGCGAGAGGACTCCCCCTTGCGGGCATCCCTTCGCAACGATGGCTCTCGTAGTGTCATTTACTGTGACTTGTACAGCCCTTAGTTTGAGCATGTTGGTGATCCAGCCACTCAGTGTCGAGTCTATGCTGTGTCTGTCGAGGGCCGTGTTTATACTGTTGAACGTGGTTTTGTCAAAGGCGCCCTCGATGTCAATGAAGGCAGCCAGTGCCGAGCACTTGTGATCCACTGCACATTCAATTTTGGAAACCACGCTGTGGAGCGCTGATTCCGTTGATTTGCCTGTGGAGTACGCATGCTGTTGTTTGTGTAGTGGGTTTACCCGAAGAGGTCCGTCTCGGATGTGCCTGTCACAGAGTCTCTCAAGGGTTTTCAGTAGGAAGGATGTGAGGCTTATGGGCCTATAAGCCTTGGGTTGCGTGTAGTCGGTTTTGCCAGGTTTGGGTATAAAAATGACCTTCACCTCGCGCCATGCGACAGGTACGAGCCTGAGTGCTATGCAGCCTCGAAATATCTCCACCAGCCATGGTGTGAGATAGTCCACCCCCCACTGCAGCAGGGCTGGGAAGATGCCATCCAGCCCTGCCGACTTGTATGGCTGAAAGGTGTTAATAGCCCACTTTACTCGGTCATCTGTTATCATGTAGCGGGCTCGTGACCAGTCTTGATCCGTTGGGGTCCATTCTGGCTCAGCCTCCCACGTCCTGTCGTCCAGGACTGCACAGTCTGGGAAGTGGGTTTCGAGAAGGACCTTACAGGTTTCACGGTCAGTCAATGTGTATGAGTTGTCGGGTTTTTTGAGCGCGCCGAGGGTTCGGTCCTGATCGGTTGACAGGATCTTCCTTACCCTTGCGGCTTCATTGTTTGTCTCGATGGATTCGCAGAACTTACGCCATGCTGTTCTTCTGGCGGTTCTAATCTGCTTTTTGTATATATATTGGGTTTCTTTGTATATCTCCCAGTCGTCCGGAAGTCTAGTATTTTTGGCTCTGTTAAATTGCTTACGTAGCGCATCTCTGAGTTTACTAAGTTCAGCGTTCCACCAGGGGTTTCTCTCCTTCTTGGTCTGTGGCGCTCTTAGTTTACAGCATGCGTGGTATGCTTCGGTTATATATTCAGATAGTTTTGTTACGGTGTATTCTAATTGTGTTCGGTCTCTTATGGTAAATTGCGTTAGGTGTTTAGCCAATAGGGAGGCCAGGAGGCGTTTGTACCCGGGAACATTGGTGCGCCTTGGGTTTCGCCTCGGATCGGGTTTTCTAGTGTTGGTAGTTAGTGAGAAGCGGATCCTTCTGTGATCAGAACAGGAAGGTTCGTCCGATACGTGCCAGTTTGTAATAAGGTTCGTCGCGTTTTCCGTAGCAAGTGTTAGGTCTATAATCGTTTGTCCACGGACTGTGACCCAAGTGGGTTCTGAGCCGCGGTTTATAATATTAAGGTTAGTAGAGAATAAATAGGTGGATAGTACCTCTCCTCTGGAGTTCGGTGCGTCGCTGCCCCAGAGTGGGTGGTGGGCGTTCGAGTCGGTGCCGATGATCAGGTCTAGTTCGGCGCGTTCACAGTGTTGCACTAGGTCGGCCATCTCTTTAGGCGGGCAGTCCAAGTCCTCGCCTGGCATGTATACCGAGGTCAGTACAACATCTGGAACGCTACCTTCGGTCTGGAGCCTGACAGCTGTCAGATCTCTGGAACAGAATTGGGTGAGTGGTGCGATAGGAATGTCTTTGGGTATGTAGATGCAAGTTCTCGGCTTATCTGAGCTGTGTGTGTTGAGAATCAGCTTACCTCCGATGTTACCGAGGCCACATATTCTATTGTTCCTGATCCACGGCTCTTGGATCAGTGCGATGGTTCGGGGCTTGACCTCCAGTGCCCTGCGTAGGTTAGCCGTGGCAGTCTGGCTGTGCTGGAGGTTGGTCTGGATGATGTTGATGGGTGTTGATGGCGATGGAGAGGAGTTAGTCGGAGGTGGATCCATCGGACAGCCTCTCCCGTACCTCCTCTCTGTATTTGTCTTGTTCTACCCCCGGCGACGAGGCGAGTAGACGCTCGCTCCAGCCAGGTGATTCGGGCGGATTGGTGTCGGCGTCATCAGCCATGACCGCTCGGGCCATGACCTCCTCCAGCTGGTCAATCTCTGGGTCGTCAGTCTGTGTCAGCGTCGGTTGTGCGGTCTTAGAGTCGCTGTCGGTCTGGACGTCAACTTAATACTTAGTTGGGTGGGTTAAATTGGGACCTTGTTACTAACCCTAAACCATCTGTCTGTGACAGGGTTGTATGTTTGTAACTGTAGTATGAACTACAGTTACCACCTGAAATATTCACAAATTGGGCAAATGTCTTCCAACACAACATGTCACGTTAGACTTGCGCGAGTCACACTCGCAGATTTTTATGCTTTTTCAACAGAGCAGTAAAAATGTCACACTGAAAACTGAAGTGAGCTGTCAATAGTATTCTATGAAGACCATTTATTAGACACTTCACTACGCTTGTATCATTATTTATTTATTTAATTATATAACTACTAGCTGCGCCCCGCGGTTTCACCCGCATAAGTCTCGATCCTGTGGAAATATCGGGATAAAAAGTATCCTAGGATACCGTGTAGTGAACTAAATTACTTAAATTCATTTCATTTATTTTTCGTCAAAAGCATTTGCTATTGCTTTTGCTTTCTAGATAAGCCTGTGCTTAAATTTAAGTAAAGATTAATGTCTGTTTAAGCAGTTTTTTTTTTTTAATAAGGGGTTGAGACTGTCCGCCTCCATCCATCCATCCAAGTACGTAGAGCCCGTGCCACCACTGAAGTTCTTTTGACGCGGCGCTATTGTCTATGTCATAGTATCACATTGCTTTAAAAAAATGTAGTTCCACAATGTTTCGCCGGCCTTCATTCGTGGTGTGCATGCTTTTATTTTATTATTGTGTAGGTAAGTACTTATATATTTAAATATTTTGTTATAGAACTTTGTAGGGAGAGGTAACGATAGCGCAATGCGCCAATAACAACACCAATATTTAAATTTCTATTTATTGATTCAATTTGAACTTCGAACTCACAATAAAATGCAGCACAGTAAACACAAAAATCATCAAACCATTTATTATTATTATGTAGAATACTTATTAAAATACGTGAAACAGTGATTGGAAAAAGGTACAGAAACCAGGTTTTAGGTACATACTACTAACATCGAATATTGTTGACGAACGACAATAAATTTAGATCGATTGAAAGTAGACATCCTATTCCGACGAGAAACAGCTGATTTTGAGCAAAAAGTTTTGTTAAAAAAATAAGTGGTCGGCTCGTTACCATTATTATTAAAAATACATAGCGGTTACTTGATGCGGGATTAAACTTACGTTATACACAGTGAGTAACTTACGTAAATGCCGTACGTTAAGCACGGGCGGGCGCCTACTCGCACCTCTTTCGCTACGAGACGAATGTCTAACAGCACCATCTGTTATTCAAACCTCGCACTACGTCGATGACAACAACGCCATCTATCCTCATTTCAAGCAGATGGCCATGCGCAGCGAAATAGGAGCAACAGAGCGCCGTGGCGCATCTGATATGACTTCATTTGTAGTAACGCCACAACACCCGTAAATAAATAGAAATAGTGTATATAAATTAGCTTATGTAACAAATAAGCTTAAATGTATATAATACTGAGGCAGAATTACATCTTAACTACGACGTAACATTAAGTGTGGTACGTGGGATTAGACACGAGCGCAAGCCCTTACTTTATACGGACGAATGCGATATATAATTATATTTTGCTTTATATCTATGTATCTGACGCTAAAACATCTATATAATGTATTACTTTTTGTACATCTACTTATATATTAACCGTACATACACCCACTAAGCTTATTTGCCTCGCGACCGCGTACCCAAGGTGCGTACACAACCGTTTGCCGAAAACTGCCAAAAGTAGATGCCCCTGTTGCCTTGACTAGATAAACAAATGTCAGCACGACGTGATTGCGCAGGCGCAATAGTCACACGTGGTCGAGTACTCTAATACAAAACGCACGTTGAGTACACGGCGATCTTTCACGTTGGGAACTTGAGTATTGTCCCGCGGGCGAACGGGAAGGATACATAGCGACCATGAGAGAGAAAGAGACAGATTCATCGACAACATATCATCACTAAATTATTATGAAGGAATGTTTCAGAGTAATCAAAGACTGAATATAAGATCGTTCACCCGCGCCGGCTATGCCGCCCGTCCCATCGCTAAGTACACATTAATTATTAAAATATATTTTCGCATTTATTACATAAAATTCACGTTATGTTCTACCTACGTTAGAAAAGTAAATGAAAGCGGGCATTAAGTGTAAGTAATTTAGGTTCAAATTTGTACGCGGAGCCTATATACACAGCGTACCATGGACGTTTGTTCCACTCGCCCCAGTGGTAACATTCAACGAACCGTACAAGGAAACTATAGCTAAACGATAGACAGACTAAAACTGAGATCATTTGAGTAACGACTAACAAAACGCACCAAAGGACCGAGGGGTCCGTCGGACGTCACCACTGCGGGAGCGGCATCAAAAACTTAATTTAAAAAACTCGACTACAGTGACACTTATGAATTCTAGGACACTAGACAAAAAAACTTAAATCTAAGTCCTTAAAATAATAATAAATATTTTGGTGCAAAATAAATAACAAAAAATAAACCGTTATCACTTCTAACCTTAACAGTATGACTGACCGCGTTACCGCAAACGAATATTCCCACTAATCACACAAGCTTTATTAAAATGAATGTTTATAACAAAGGGACCCCACCGGAAGTGCGGCCTCGCCGAACAATATATAAGTAACACACACATTCATTCCATAAAGAATTACGCTGAGGACAATAGATAGTGTAGGGTAGAAAAACACCCTGTCTCTAGGGGCATCTAGCACACATCACAAGGATTTGGAAGTCTGTCTATTTCCTTTGACACCAACAGCGTCTTTGAGTATTGTCGTAATGTAAATTATTTTGCATACTATTCTATACAATCATTTTTTTCTAACTGAATAGACAGCTGTGCTGCTGGGGAGTTTGTTGCGCCACTTCTTCTTCCCAACTAGGAAGTGGTGAAGGGTGGGCGTTTTGGGGGACTGTCTTATGTAATTTTGATGTTCGAAAAGTACTGATTCTCAGCCTAGTTTGAATTTAGATTTTTTTGGATATTGCTCTAAGATTTTTTTTTCTCCTAGATGAAATTCCAAGTTGAGGATGCTGAAGAGTTACTTCAAAGGAAATAGACTGAAGAATTGGCCGAAAGGGACACCATAACAACCTATAGCACTCCCGTCCAAAAAGGACCTGACGATACATACAAGTCAAGTCACTTGGCTGGACGTGACGAACCTCGCACTCCTAGCGGGGATGTAGGGGAGGGAAAAGGGAAGGGGAGGGGATGGTGAGAGGTGGGAATCTACTCTTTGACCTCGAAGTACTTGTAGGTCGGATTTTCGTAGCCGTTAATCTGCATGTTGGCTACGTGTCGCTCCTCAGGAGTGGGGGCGACGGCGCCGGTCTGTTCCACCTGGGGATACGAGAAATATCTTATTGTTTCTATGCCCAAAATTCAAAAATAATGGATTATCGTGGAGTCGTCAAATATTTAGATTACACGAGTTGATGTAATACAAAATACAAATAATACGTTTTGAATTGATACAAAATCATTGTTTTACTAAGAGCTTTCCCAAAAACGTGTCGGAAAGACTTCTGATTTTCCAAACCCGAGTTCATAATCGAATTCTGACGTTTATTATTCTAAGTTTAGGGTATTTTTCGGTTATGTGGTCCAGTGCCACGAAATGAGCCTAGTTTATAATTTACTTTCATGAAGAGTTAAGGCTAATAGCGTCGTTACACACTAACCTGCACGAAGCCCTGAGCAGGCGGCGCGCGGTCGCGGCGGCGCGCCACGGCGAGCGCCACACAAGCCGCCGCCGCGAGCGCCGCGCCGCCCACGCACAGCGCGGGGTACAGCGCGCTGGCCGCGCCGGGCCCCGCGCCCGCGCCCGCGCCGCGCACGGTGTAGCCCTGCAAGCGTAACTAGGGGTGAGTTTGAGCATCAGTTTGGTCCTTTGATCCTGAGGACCAAAATGACTTGCAGCAATTCTGTAATTTTCTAAAAGCTAGAAATTCAAGTAGAAACCGACAAAGAATGTTGGATTCAGAGACTTTAGCCCCGTATTTTTTATTGTATTCAACTTAATAATATTCAGCAACATTCTTTTGTTTTGCTGGTAACAATAAAATGTATGCAATGTTGCCAACAAGATGTTTCAAGACAAAAACATGCTACTGTAACAATCTTGTGCAACTTTTGTTTACCATGTACGAGTACGGGGCACATCAATCTCGGAAGAACAGTTACGTTATTACGTTATGCAGTACTCACAGGCTGCGAGTGCTGCAACTCGTGCTTAAGCGCGTGCGCGGGTGGTGGGGGCGCACGTTCTTCTGCATGCTCTAGAGCCGCGCGTAGACCTTCGCCTTCCGTCTGTAAAGAGTTATAACGTTTACTACCTACTCTTGAGTGGTGAGTCAGACCAACATTGTATTATCATACTATCGATTCTTCTGCCAGTTTTCTCTATCCATATACCTAATATTGGTAACCTTTATACAGGGTTATTGGTAAAACACTAACAACTCCTTAAGGGCTCATTATACTCATCAATAAGAACAAGTCTTAATACGGGACCAAATCTTCGCGATTTTTTAAAAGTTGTTCATAATAATGAGTACAATGGCCCCTTGAGAGGTTGTTAATGTTTTACCAGTAATCCTGTATTACTCACCTCGCTAGTGGATCGTCGGCTGGAAGTCTCGCTGACCTCGCCGGTCTCCGCGGTCTCGCTCTCTGGTACATCAGTCACCGTGCTCGTGATAATTTCCTATATCAAACAATAGGCATAATTAGTTTAATTTACATAAAATGACTTGTTATTCATTTAAAGTTGCCTCCAGGCTCCATACAACTATCAAATTCCAGCTGCTATCAAATTCGTTAACAGTAAAATCACTTAATCCTGGTGAGTACCAAGCTAATCAGACAATGCAATAGAGGACGTAAAAGCTTTAGTAAAATGCTTTTCAGCCAGGAGGAGTCAGACACCTGACTGACAAGCATGTTCAAACCTCTGGCCATAATCACTTACAGTAGTAGTAGTATCCTGTGAGAAGGCAGCATGGGTGGTGGAATCATGTGGCGTGACAGACGCAGCAGACGGCACGGGTGACGCACTGGCAGACGCAGAGGGGGGCGCGGAGGGGGGCGCGGAGGCGGAGGGGGAGGGGCCGCGGGTGCTGCTGGATGACGGGTCCTCGATCTCACTGGCTTCACTCGCTTCGTCATCGGCTTCTAGGCTTTCCTTGACGCCGTTTGAGGTCTGAAAGGCGATAGTGGCGAAGATTTTGAGATTCACCGAAGTAAATTGTAAGAAATAAAGTCAATTTTTTATATAAAAAATCTCCAAAAAGACACTACTTACTACGATCACAAAACAACAACAACTCACGAAATCTATAAATAGGCACGTAGATGTAAGGTAAGTAAAATGTATTCATTCTTTGGTATACTACCAAAGAAAAACAAGCAATCATTTTCAGGGTTGTCGACGTGCTTACTGGCTTGACCCAGTTTTAATCAATGATAAATACTAGTTTTATAGTAAATCTAGTAAATTCATCAGAAAGGGACCATTCAATATTTCAAAGGATGCTTACCTTAGTCCGTTCATTCTGGATGTCCTGTCGCTGTCGGGTGCGCTGGTCTCGCTTAGCGTTGAGCTGGTCGCGGGCTGCCTGTTCACGTTGAACCTCGGCCTCAATGCGGTCCAGTAACAGCTCCTCAGCTTCAGGGGTCATCGACATCAGGGACACCGCCATGTCGTCCTTGGATTGCATCGACTAGAATGTTAGAATTTATCTTGTCACCAAGAGCCGAAGTGTAAACTAGATTTAATAACTCTTGGTAACCAAAAAGAAAGATATATTGGTATCGTATGCTAAAAAATGGCTAGAGATACTTAAGGTAAACTGCAGAAATCAAGATTCATGGTATTAAAATTATCACCATTTAAAAAATTATTATTAAGGAGTCGTTTGACCGGTGAGATCTTAGTCTTAATACATAGACATGTTTCATTCCAAGGTTTTCTAAATAACACAATTTTTAACCTACATTTCTTACCTGAACGTAGTCTTCAATAGCAGTTCCGATATTAGCGTACAGATGAGGACGACGACGGAGAGCGGAGAGGGCACGCTGGAGAGCTCGGTCGGCATCCTGGGTGAGACAGAAATGTTGTATGAGTACATAAACTTAACGAGTAATAGATAGAAGAAATGATAAAGATGTAATTAGATTGCGGTCCATCGACGTTAACCAGTCGATATTGGTAGCTTCGAAATAGGTCACCTATGGTATAACGTAAACGTAACATTCACGTATTTTACGAATGATAGGTCACCTGACATCTATATATTTAGATATACAATGTCGCAAATATGTCACGATAGCTTCGATCGATCGCAGTCTAGTTGAATCCTTAGCTTTATTTGCTTTATATTGTGTTATGTTCAGTGTGAAGCTGTAATAGGGCACCACCCATCCGATTGGTTGCACGTATATACCTGCAGTCGGTCGGCAGCACTGGACCGCTCGGCAGCGGCAGCCTCCCGCCCGTTGGCGGCGGCGCGGCGCCAGGCGGCGAGGGCGCCGCTGCGCTCGGCTGCCAGCGCCCGGACGAGACGCTGCAGGCACTTCTGGACGCGGTGAGCCTGTACCAATAGAACAATATACATGTACAGTCAGAATTTATATAGGTAATGTATTCTTGTCCATTTAGATTTGGTAAGCCACAATCATGTTGGTCGAAAAGACATCGACTGAGAAATCCCGAAATAGGATCTTTGAGGACTACAGCTCTGGTTATTGATATGGCAAATTAATCATTACACACGAATTCTCTTTGTAAACCCCACGGTTCATACAGTGAGAATTCGTAGACGTCCAAAGATAATCACACAAGATAGAATAAGACTGAAGACAACATAAATAAAACTTGATCAAACAAGACTTTCAAATGTTAAAAACGATGGTATCAAATGGTGTCCTTACAATCACTGTATACGAAGCTAAAGAATTTGATCACATTATTTACAAACTTTTATTAGATATATTAGTACTTACATTGGGTGGAGTGTCCCGGAGTGAGCGAGTGTAGCATGCAAGTGCGGTGCGGCGACGTTGAGCGAGGTGAGCCAGCACACGTTGCTGATGTAAAGCGGCCAGGCGGCGACGTTCAGCTACGCCTTCCTCTTCCAAAGTCTGTGGAATACAATTAAGTATTTCGTATAACGTAAACTGCCCTAACTTTGCCTGGCGTCCTAAGTTTGCCTATAATGAAAATGATGTAATATCTTTTTCATTTTACTTGTATGGCAAAGGAAACTTTGAGATTTTATAGACAGCTTTAAGTTTCGATTGCCATACAAGTAAAATGAAAAAGATATTACATCATTTTCATTATAGGCAAACTTAGGACGCCAGGCAAAGTTAGGGCAGTTTACCGGTACTAATTAAAAAACTTTTTAATGCAGAAATACATTGTAACTACTTTGCTTTTTTGAAGTTTTCTGCGAACTTTTGAATGACATGATAATAATATTAGGGAAGCTAAAGACAAAATAATTATGTGAAAGCAATAAGTTGCCCACTAATTATATAATTTATTTTTACGGAACACTATAGAAAACAAATCGACCAAAGTAAAAAGCTTATTTTGTATTTATATTTTGGTAAGTTACGTAACAGTAATTATATTAAGTATTTGAAACCGCTAAGTAGCTACTTATGTTTCAATTACCAAAATTACCTGAATGTTAGATTGGAACTTGGCAGTCATACGTTGGCGGAAGGTCTGTGCGGCAGCGGGGTCGTTGCTCATCATCTGCTGGTACCGGTCTTCGAGCTCTGACCATTCCTTCATCACCTTGGTAATCTGTCAGACACACACTCAAATTTCGTCAATTTCAAAAAGTTGCAACTTTACTTTATTTAATTATCATTTACTAAGTTAAAGGTTTTTATAAGGCTCCATCGCTTTCCATCAAGCGAGATCGAGGTAAAGAGCAGGCCCATTAGGCAATAAAACAAAAACTACATTTTCTAAGTTATGTATTTAGTATTTATATATTATTTTGGTCAAACAAGCACAATAGCTAAAATTAAAGCTATCATTCTATTAACTAATCAGTGACTTGATCGGATCTTCAGAAACAACTCGTAATTAAGACGCTGATAATGAGATTTTCTAGTTTCTAGAGCAGTTCTTACCTTTTCACGGTGCGTCTCCTCCAGCCTCTGCTGCGCATCCTTGTAGCTCTGATGTTCAGTGCGAGGGTCAAAGTGCGAGAAGTAAGGGTCGGAGGTAGCGGAAGAAGCCTGCAAACAATATAACAATCAGTCTTAACATTAACGTTGCCACGCTAATGGATCCAACATTGGGAGACAGTGATGTCTTGTCTTTCAAACGTTCAATTAGTTTAATTCTTCGAGTATTTTACCTTCTTTCAATCTACCTTGCAGAGGATTTTGTTCCGCTGCTTTTTCCCATTATCTACTTGAATTTTAATGTTTCAAATGTGCTTATTCCCTGCCCAATTTACAATAATGAGTTTGAACTTGAATTCTTCAATTATAGTTTTAACTTTCATTTGGCTGGTCTTTTCAGTATTTGGTCCAGACTAAGAAACAATTCTATTAATGGTATAATACAACTTACCGTAGTGGTCGTAGTGGTGGTAGTAGTGGTGGTGGTAGTTGATGGTTGAGATGAGGTCTCAGGACGTGGCCAAGAGTTGTCATCACCATCCGTATAATCATCATCTTCGGCGTCGTCGTCGCGAGATAAGTCTGCGTCTTCATCTTCATCCATGTCTGGAATTGTGAAGTTTTAATTTTGTGTTTTTTTTAATCTTGATTACTACGACATCTTAAATAATGGATTTGGAAAGCTATTATGAGCAGTGTTTTACACAGTTTGGTAAGTAATCATTATCTCTAGTTACAGAAATAAGCATAAAGACGATCTAGGAGATCGCTAGAAGAGCATAGTTAAGTATTTACAAGACTGTTTTAAAGTGATCTTCCATAGAGTTCTCACAGCGGTTGTGAGCACGAAATTCAGTATACCTAGGTACATTTTTGTAAAGTTCTTCGAACAGATTTCTTACCGTCATCGGTATCGTCATCGTCATCGTCATCGCTAAGGTTCAGAGTGTCGTCATCATCATCGTCATCCAAAGCGTCGTCATCATCCAAAAGATCGTCATCACGCTCATCCATCGCTGCTGAAGCCGCAAGCATCTCTTCACCTCCGGGACTGACGGGGACGCCTACATCCATGGGCTTGTGCATCTTTACGTTTTCTGAAAATTGGTGACAAAATTATGAGTCATCTTTGCTAAGGTTTCTTTGTTAGCAAAGTAGCAATAGACACTTCAAATTTAATATGACTTGGCAATTTCTATGGTTTTTCATTGTAAACTAACAAAAACTTTTTACACACGATGCGGCCAGATATTCAGGTCTCTTAATTGAAATAGTAATCAGATTTAATGCTGACACTTACCCTTAAAATGCTTTGGGCAGCAGACGAATTCAACACCAGAGAACAGGCTGATTCCACAAGGCAGCAGCATCGCAAAGGTTCTGAGCTTCAATCCTCGTTGGGCGCAAGCACGTCCAGCCGTGGCGTTCCACCTCGCAAACTGCCAGCATCGGGACTGGTTGTGGATGTGGTCGAACAGACAGCTTTCCGGCACCAGGAGCGCGTCCGATTGGAATGGACCTTCTGCCGCCAAACACTCTTTGTAGTTATGCATTGTAGGTGGGCGTAAGTGGAATGGGAGGATAAGAGGGTTCAAGCAATACGTATGAGGAAAGGACGGGTTTTAATGGGCTTACACTTTTAGTAGATGACGAAGGTTGAGTTGAGTTTGGATGAGTGTCGCCTTACTATTAATGCTAAAAGTCATAAAAAACAAGACAGTAAACCCCATATTTTCTTGCCACGAGAATTCTCATAGTTCATTTTCATCCTCTTCGCTTCAACATAATGATTTAGGCGACCTTTTATAACCCCACCTTAGTCGCCTACTGAATAACATTATACTTTAAACAAACTTCCTTTTAAACTCATAAGTCGATAGTCACCTTATAAGTCGATAACCCTATCAAATGACAAAGTAATCATGTATCAGTAATAGATACGTACCAAGACAACGGAAAGGCTTCACCCATCGAGTGACCTTGCACTTGGCCGCGTTGCCAGTACCCAGCTTGCACCAGTTGCTGACTTTCACGTAGTGGGAGGCTTCCACGATGTTGGTGATGTCGTGACTCGGGTATACCTGGAAGGACAAAAAGGATTCAGAATAAATAGCCATTTATAGTCGGATTATCTGAAAGATCCTATGGATCCTATGGCTGAATATGTGTCCGGTTGAAGTCGATAGACTTCCTAGCCTCTTAAAACATCGGACTTTTACAAAAATGGCGAAATATACAGGGACTGTACGCCTCAGCCTATCCCTTCCGTTAAATACTTGGCGTGATTTTTTGTAAGGTTCTAATACTATAAACAATGTTCTGATGACTTGTGAACTGTAACAGTGGATGAGATAAATTCAGGGTCGAAAAACTTAGTTCCACCTAGTTCGCTACATCTACAGTATAAACTGTGGAAATATGAGTTCCATGATTTTAAGTTTTTTATTACAAGAATCCTCTAGCTACGTGTTTGTAACAGTAAAGTCACCAATCTCCACCAATGTTAATATTTAGCATGGTTGGCTAACAACGCACGGGTGGCCAATTTTACAGACATTAGTCAATTTAATTAGGGTAAAATCGAAATTGTCTGGTGGCAGCTGGGAGCGGCAGAAACATCGTCCCTTTTATAACCTCTGCCTAGACACATTCCATCCCAAATCAGGCATACCATAAAATAAAGGAATTTGGCAATTTAAAAGAGACCTACATACCTCACTGTCCCTCTAATTAACATATTATATTTGTTTCGGATTTAAATCTTGGGCAGTGTATTTTTTCTATAGTAGAATGAAGATTCCAGTAAGCAGAATTAATTCTAGGTAACTTTGATCGCTGCAAAGATATCTGTGAAACTAAAATCATCACTATGTATCCGAATCTTTACTCCAAACATCTATATTAATAGGTACATGAAACCATAATAATTATGTTGAAATATCAGCATATGGGAAACCCAAAACATTTTAAGGATCAATTACGTAAGACATGGTTTACGTAACCCATGGAAAATTACCGTGAGTATTAAAATAGTTAAGTAAGCAATTAGTTTTAGCGAATTAGTTGTTGGTAAGTACGTGTATTGTTTGTTAAGCGATACAGTAACGAGATTAGACGGTATAGTCGATAAGTCGTGTTCACGGGGAGCAGCACGAGGCTATGTCTGTGTTCACCACTGGTGTACCTATCATTTACGATTCATTCAATCACTTAGCTTGTTTTGATATAGGGACAATTAGATACAAACTTTTTATTTATTTTATAGGATCACCATCAAACAAATACTCATAATATTAAAAACACCTTGCTTACTATCGTCTAGTGTCTCATTTTTTTACAGGTATATATACATTTAGCACTATCCACGCCTTGAAATTATGATAGACAATCATATACTCAACAGAAAAGATATATCTGTTTTCTGGATGACATTCTTTTAGTTAAGAATTCAAGCAACTCATTTCCCTGCCCACAATGTTTTTTTTAATTAGTATGAAAATCGAGACATCAATTTAATTTTAATTCGGTAAGTACCTATGTTCAGGAAAAAAATGCTGTTACTGATCATAAGATTAAGAGGAGTTCACAATGACAAGTAATTAATTGAAAAAGATATATCTTTGAATTGCTGACTGATCTGAGTCTAACTAAATTGAGGACATACTACATATCTAGTATAGTATCATTTACCTTCTTGCAGTAGTCGAGGATCTCCATCTTGTCCTTGAGGCAATTATGAGGCTTGGTGGTAAGGTCGGGCGTCCATCGTCCAGCGGCTGACATGTACTGGGGGTGGTAGGTGCCTCCCGCCTCGCAGAGAACTGCTACCTGGGGCTCTGCCCCGCTGCTAGCCTGCAACAATAGAAACAGCTGATTTAATAATAACGTCCGGGAAAATGTGTTTAAAATAGGTGAGGTATCGTTGATTAGAAACGAACAGATGCCCTTGTGTGGGTTTCTTTTAACCATCTCGACTTTACGCATCGACCGCGTTCGGCGCTCCGATTGACCCTTCACTGGTGAAGGCCGGCCGGCTACCAATCGGAGCACCGAACGCGGTCGATGCGTAAAGTCGAGATGGTTAAAACAAACTCACACTAGGGCCTCAGGAAGGAACATAGTATTTATTCCCTTGCCCGTATCACAATTTATTTGGGGTGTGCGGATCATGTCTTTTTCTTCATATAAAAAAACACTATCGAGGTTTTATGATCAATGGTAGGTCACATCACGTTCTGAAAACCCAAACATCTTCTGTGTGTGTAACACTATTAACTTGTAATAAATATTAATCTTACTAGACCCAATTTTTTATTTGAGTATCATAAATTCATCATTAGGATAATCATAATGTTGAAATCAATAAATAAAGACGGTCTTTGAATCCTAAAGACTCAATCAGTTTAAGATTCAAAGCTTTTGTCTCATGCCCCGATGCAATGATAAGAAGTAGGTGATATAATGTAGAGCTATGGAGAGATAGAATGGACATCCAGTCGGATCCTTTCATTTACAGAATCTTGTCAATATCTCCGTAAAGTAAACAGTACCTACAATAAGTATAAAAATACTCAAAGCCAGGCAAGCTCACTGCTATAATTACCTATGTATGTAAGCACAATACTTAACTAGAAAAAAGTACCGAAATGTTAATGCCACCAATCAATTTCCCACGTTGTCCCAACACTCAGACGCATTCAGATGTCTACCTGTCAGATTAGTCTAGACAGACCAAAGGGGGGAAGGGGGGAGGCTCTGGTCCCCTTTGGTCCCCTAGACTGGTTATTAAAGAAAACAGACCGGGTCGTTGTTCCTCCGAACGATTATTATCTCTGGAACATTGAAATGGGTTTTCAGATATTATCCGCATAAAAATGATAACGTAAAGTAATTAGGTTAAAGGCTCTTATATAAAACCTTTTTGGTATAATTAATTACTTAGGAATTTAGGGTTATTAAAGGTAAAATTCTTACTCAATTTTTTAAAAGAGAGTAAGAAGTTAATGAAACATTGTTCGCGGTTTTTAGAAATTTCATAGCCCTTGTGAATCAAAATATACAAATCGAATTTTTATACATATTTCAGCCAAAAAAAAAATAAGCGCCAAGTAACCAACATAAAGTACAATACACTGGATAACATTTAAAATTCAAATGCTTTAAAAATGAAACAATATTGTCTGCACGAAACAGAACAAGCAAAGGGCAACAGCCCGTAACCCAATACACGTCAGCCCTACCAACGGTTTTCCATTAGCTTTGCTATACATTGCACTTTCAAACCTATTGTTAATCGATCGTTCGTAAACAAAGAGGGCAATGTACCTTGATAGTAGACTAAGCGTCGAAATAGAAAAAGATATTTACAGCCACGCTATTCTTGGAATCTAAACAATGAAGGTAATAGCGACCAAAGTAAACGAAAGTTAAAATATGGTGTATCGTATTCAATATGTTAATTTCAAACAATGTTGTATTAAAAAAGTGTATCGATTAACCCTAAAATGAGGCAAAGATTTTGTTAATTCAGCCAAAAGGTACGTTTAAAACGTTCTACAAAGTCAATTTACAAAAACAATATTATAAAAGGATTAATTTTCGCTTAACATAATATAACTTCTGCTTTTCATGAAGGCTGTATAATAAAAATATATTCCGTTTGTTTTAACGAGGAGGGGATCGTTAAATCTCGTCGTAAAGACGTTTTTTACAGTTTTTATGTAAAACTGGAATCGATTTTTCATAAAACGACGTAAGATTTTTCTTTATCAGATCCTGAAAACAGTGAATATGGCGGAAGAGACTTGTTTGATTTTTATCTATGAAGAAATATTGCTTTCTTGAAAAACTTTGTACATTTATACGGTAGCAATTTCTTATTCCGGCGTACAATTCCACGAAGATGCGGTGTTTTTCACAAAAAGGTACAAGTTATTTCATGAACAGAAGATAAAATAAATTTCAAAGTAAATATTTTTTTTCATAAAGCGTATATCTACATTGTGGATGTCAAGTGGAATTTTGTTAACGTCTTGAAAACTTTGGTGGAAAATGGCGACGACGGAACATACAAAAAAATACTATGAATAATGCATAGTTTTTTTTTTTACATTTTCAGTTCTAATTTTATGCGAAATTAAATAAGATTCCTATTTTCCATCGTCGTCATTTCCCACTAATGTTTTTTTAACCAGTTTGCAAGACGTTACCAGAATTCCACTTGACTTGTTACAGTTAATTGCAGACTTTTCACTTCGCCATCTCTCGGTTACTTAATTAAAACAGTCCGCCATTTTGGCAAAAAATTGGCTGTTTTGTATGAACTCAGAAGCGAGTTGGTTTTGTTTTTAGTACAAGTTATTATTAAAACAACTGCAACGACTCAAGAGTTTTAACCATTATTATATAATTTACATAATTTACGGTCAGCTCTTCTGAAGTAAGTAGAAGAAAGAATATGTATTAATTTTTTATGAAAAACCTTTTTTTTCTTCCTTCTTTTATTTTAGAAAACTCCATACAATCCCAAATGTAGTTTATTTTAATGAATTATGTTAATTTCTAATAACATTGAGTGTTTTAAACACTGTTTTATTATTAGTTTGTTCAGCGAGTACCTAATATTTAAGTAGATTTGTATTTTTAACATTGTTAAGTACCAGAAGTGTTATTGTAGTAAAATAAACTAATTATAATACCGTGTAATAATATCGTGTGTGGACTTATTTGAAGCAGTGAACACTAGCAAACAAATTGAATGGGAACTTACAGACGTTTTCAAAATATTTATGTTTATTGTATGTAAGATACCATCTTGATTTAAATAATAATAATAATCTCGTGAGTCATGGCTATAATAGTAGGGGAAGACCAAAGAATCAATGGATGGCCTCTGTGAAAGATGATTAGGGGTAGAAAGGCAGTGAATACCGAAATGACGACTAAAGAGAAGTATGGAACAAAAAAACCTTTTACCAAAAAGAAACAACCGACTTAAAAAAAAACACTAAAAAGTGAAAAATAACTTTAATTTCGAAAGCAGTTGGCAAAATACGAAAATAGAGGACCAAAGACGCCGACTTTTTTAGTTGTGATACATACCCCACACCACACGATTCGAATACCACTGCCTGCTATATGTAATCCATATAGACTAACTGGGAAAAATACGTATTATTGAAGCTAACTCAAAAACTACCCAAGCAAAGTTAATAAAATTTATATGAGACTACCTCTGAAGTATGACGTTCCAAACAAAAAAAGAATCATCAAAATCAATTCATAATTGGCGGCGTAATCGCATAACAAACATTAAATAAAAACATATAATGTAAATTGAGAACCTCCTCCTTTTTGAAGTCGGTTAAAAAGACATGTTGCGCCGACCCCAAATAAATTAGGAAAAGGTCAGGAGAATGATGATGAATCTCGTGGGATAGAATTTGCAAATATAGCCGTAATTTACAAATATAGCCGTAATTTGCAAATATAGCCATAATTTGCAAATATAGCCATAATTTGCAAATATAGCCGTAATTTGCAAATATAGCCATAATTTGCAAATATAGCCGTAATTTCGACTGAATCCTAAAACATTTCACAAAAGATACTAGGCTCACATATATATATCTAAACAAGTTGCTGCCACAGCCAACTAAATAAGAACAAAACTTCTAACATTTCAGTTTCAATTCTACAAACTCGTGGGTGCTTAGTACAAATGATAGGTAGTTTCTTGAATAGTTCTTAGGTATTAGTTAGGGCACGTCTTTAGAACTTAGAACTTAGCTCGTTAGTACACTGAGTGACAAGAGCCATCCACTGTAAAGTTTTAGAGTAGGTACAGGCATGTAACTTAGCAAGGTTTTGGCGTATTGGGAGTAATGTTGCGCATGTACACTGTAATGCAACAATAACATTGACACTTTTATTGCAAGTCATTATTCTATTGTTATTGCCATAATTTATTTTTGAACATGTCTCTTAAGAAAAACAAGCGAAAACGAATTCTGCGCGTCTACGATTCTTGCCAAGTTACGTGCATCGTGATTATACAACGAATTTGTCAAACCCCCTTAGTTTGACAAATTAGTGTGACGAACGAACACATAAAACCAACTCAAGTATTAAGGGTCCCCGAAACGATAACTTGCATTGTCAATTTTTACGTGTATGATGCACATCGGTGCGCAAATTGATCATCTACCAAGCGCAATCGAAGCAATTGACAATATTATTAATACAATTGCAATTGATCGTTTCGGGGACCCTTAATACTTGAGTTGGTTTTATGTGTTCGTTGTAATGTTATATGGCAAAAGTTTACAGTTTACAGTTTGATTGCTTTTCAGCAAATTGGCACGTATCAATTTACGATACGTGTCAATCTGCTGAAAAGCGTCGATGATAATTAAAATCTTACAACCAATATGGCATATAATTTGATTCATCTCATTGCTATCATAATTGTATTTCATTTGAAATTATGAGATTCTAAGGGTTTCTAAATACCTCCCGGGGTCGCGGGAAAGTCCGAAAGGGATACCGTGGCCCCTGGCAACGTACAGGCAATTGAAGGAACACGGGTAGGTTTTAGTCAGCAAGATTCTGACACGCCCTCCCGCTTCGCCCAGAGCGGGAGAAGTTATCTGATAATTTACCTACCGAAAAAAATAAATTTTGGTGTCTACACACCAAGGCCCGACCAGCCGGAGCTTAGCCGCCAGCCTGGGCTCATGTTAAAACAAAGTTGGAAGAGAGTATGCATAGTTTTACCTTGGATTCCTAATCGAAATCAAAATGCAAACAGCGATCAATTCAATTTACTGAACCAAGAAAAAATCTTGAACGACTTGACATTTCTGTTTTTTTTTAAATAAAGCAGGCTTTAGACAAATATTACTGCCATTTGAAAACAGAACAATAAACATTAAATAAATACAGGCTGCTCCATTTACATCGGACTTGTCGACTGCGAGTCGGTACACGATGGCTTGACTCGACGCCGACGGAGCAAAGCCGAAGAGGAAAGGGGGAATGGGGGAAAGGAGGAACGGTAAGTGCAAACTCTAGTACTGTAAAACGGAAAGTTCTTAGGAATTACGCCCGAACAGGGCTGCTACTAGCCTATTTAATTCCCGATATTGCGCAAAACCTCTTGGTCAGAATTAGGAATAATTTTAATAATTGAGTCTTGTTCGGTCGAGTTAACATCTAGCTCAGTTTGTTGGAATTATTAGGGTCAATTAATTAATGGGTTTCTGTAACTATAATTTTGGTTAGAAATGTTTACTGTTTAAACAGACTTTGTGAACCGTTGTTTAACTCAATTTGATATTGATATTCTCTTAATTAAACGAACTAAATTCGTTGTGAAAAATAATTTTGTCAAGTAGCTTTATAACTTTAAATATTTTCCTATAACAATAACAACATTATAGGAATTATCTTCAAACCTGAAGCTAGAAATTAATAAAATAGAAGACATTTATTACGCTGTAATAAAACTATCAGATTCAGTGAGTCACGGATTCATGCTAACCCTGCAAAGTTATAAACAACTGCGTGTATCAGGTTCAAGACTTTAAGCCTTCCACACCACCCTGTAGGTAATAAAAGCTAGTAAAATATAGCTGGATACTTTACCCGTCATACTGTACAAGATTATGCTAGAATTAAGTGCCCGCGTGATTTATGATGTTAGTACGTATTTTTATGACTTAAATATTAAGGCTAAGGAACTCTAAACTTAAATGACTCACTTATAGGGTCCGGGTGGGTAATGTGGTACTTCTTAAATGGTACTACGTGACAGTTTGTAAATTTATGTATTAGAAGTATTATGTAATTACTTAGTAGTAAATAACATACTCGTATTATAACATCACACCTATATTCAAAGAAGGTAGGCAGAGGAGAGTAGACCCATATTTCACCAGTAACGTTGACTTAAGACCCATGTAACTAATAGGAGGCGAGCCTATTGCCACTAAGCAGGGGGTGATCAAGGCTATTGATTTTCGTGTTCTGAATATCAATGTAAAAAATAAAAATCCAAACTCAAAGATGTACAATTTATAAGGTGCTAGCTGCTAGCTAGCCTTTATACGGTATTTCTTTTTACTTGTGAAAAAAAAAATACCGTGTGTACCGTGTGTTGTTGTTTGCTATTGTGTATTGTAGTTTTTGTAAATAAATAAATCACTCATGTAATCTATTCAACACATACTTGCATAAATGTAATCATCGCGAAAATAGCATCACCTACACACACACACACGAACACAAAAAGCAACATACATGGTTATTAGAAATACGTAGCCCCTACAAATCTGCCATTACGTTAAAAGCTTAATTAAGATTCTGCCGTGACGTATTAAATTTAATCATTTCGCAATTAACGATCGCTAATGTTGGGGTACACTTCATCACCTGTGTTTTGAAGATTGTTTTATGGGGAAAGGTAATGTTTATATGAAGTCAGCTTTTAACAGCTCTTTTATTTCAAAGTACCTACTGTTTTAATTGTGCGTGAATCAACGTTGCTTTAGTAATTTTTTAAATATCAATCAAACTCGCAGACCTTTTTATTGTATGTTGTCAACGTCACCTATGAACTTAAGCAATATTGAGGAAATCCCATAGAAGATAGGCTGTCTTCAGTATTTCCGTTATAATACTGATATATCTTATTATTACTTAATACTTAATTACAATTAATTATTTAATTACGGCTAAAAGTCACCCCAAGGGCAATGGAAAGGGCTATGCTTGGAGTTTCCCTACGTGATCGAATCAGAAATGAAGAGACCCGCAGGAGAACCAAGGTAGCCGACATAGCCCGAAGAAATGCCAAACTTAAGTGGCAATGGGCAGGGCACATTGCTAGCAGAACAGATGGCTGATGGGGCCGAAAGGTTCTGGAGTGGCGACCGCGTACCGGAAGACGTAGCGTTGGAAGACCTCCCACAAAATGGATCGATGACCTTGCAAAGGCTGCAGGAATCCTGCTGGATGCGGGAGGCACAGAATGGGTTGAAGTGGCGGTGCTTAGGGGAGGCCTATGTCCAGCAGTGGACGTCTTTCGGCTGAAATGATGACTTAATTTCACCGGTACTCTATTGATGAAATTATTTTATTTTCTGTAAGTAGGTTTGTCCAAACACTTTTAGACGTCAATCATGTTTTAAGAACTAGATGAGGTTGGCGTTTCCTATCTGACTACTCTAAGAAGAAAGGCCGGAGCAAACTCAGAGGTCTACCTTTCAAACATAAAGTCTGAAACAAAGCATAGCAGCAGATTTAGAATGATGGTAGAACTTCTCCGAACGAACTCCTTTACAAAAAGCTTAAACACATTTAGTAGTAGTAATTAATTAAGTCTAGTCTGGATTTGTGCCTGGTTGATATCAATAAGCTAACCCCCTATTAAATAATATTTTTGACGTTCAAAAGTGCCTTTTATGTGCATATTTGAAATAAATGATTTCACTTTGACTTTGACTTAAACATAACTGGCGAAATATGAGGGTACTATAGGTACACCTCTGGCTAACCCTCCGGAGATTACAAGCGTGATGTTATGTGTGTGTAACTATAAGAAATGAACTAGTTTTTTTTTTCTATAGCCATTGTAGGTAACTTATTACCGGCATCCCTTCTGGGAAATACAGGCGTGACAATTACATTTATCTAGTTAATTATTTTATTAGCAGCCCCCTGTTGCTTTTGCAAGCGTAAAATTAATTCTACTGAACCTCTTTTCTCCAAAATGATTAAAAAGCTTGTCGGAATTAACCTACATAACAGAGGCATATACATGTTGGAAAAGTTTTTAGGGAAGTACCAGGCATACCCCAAAGCTTATGTGGTGTAGATCTTTGCCAAGTCGTGGGATAAAATACACAGCCACTCAAAAGAGAAATTAAAATGCAAACCAATAACACAAAGATGCTATAAAGATCAAGCAGTTTACTAACAACTAATTTAAACTATCCACTTTTCAATGAACACTTTAAACTAGACACAAAGTTATCAAGTTCAGTTTTAAAATAGCTTTCCTAAACCGATTCTTAAGTCGTCGACTTATAAATGGAGCGAGATAAAAGTTAGAAGTTACATCGCTCTCAAGTGTATTTAATATCGCATCGAACGTACACCGGAGACCGGTGTCAGCGGTGTCAGGGAGTGCCGGGAGTGTCGACACTCTGACTGTCCGATATTGCTAAAGTTGTGCCTTTACAAAATTGTTCCAGCTTATTTAGAAAACTATTTCGATTTGAGAGCGTTTCCTTTGTTGCTTTGATTGAATTTCCTATCAGACGGCGTGTTGTGTTTGTTTTTGTGCTTTAAAAGCTATTCGGACTGTTTTGGATTAACGGTGTGATTTGCAAAAAATAGGGAAACCGATTCCTGTGTTTGATAGTTTTGTAATAGCATTTTGTTTCCTCTTGATCATATAGGCGTTTTTGGTACCAAAAGGTACTAAGTATGTTTCATCCAGTAAGTTTCTATTTAATCAAATGATAAGAGAGGTCGTAATTTAAAAGTTACAAGCCCTATCTTATGGCCCCCATGGCCATGGTTTACGACGCCATATTTATTACCCGAGCCAAACTTTGGACATAGAACATCTTAATTTTGTAACATGTGCAAAGCATCCTTACGTGAGCAGCAAATATTTGGAGTAGGAAATTACCAAATAAGCTCCGAAAGTTAGAGTATTATGTCAGAATACAGCAGAGAAACCCTTTTCAACAAATTTTCATGGCGTTTTATTTATTAGATCTGTGTTTGGTCACATTAGATTGAATGGACTTCAACTTTATTCAAACAAGAATTATTTAATACCCAGCACAGTAGAACACTAAGGTTCATACCTATGTGTTCTACTGTGCTGTGTCTCAAATTATTGGGTATTAAATTATTCTTTATTTTTAATATCGCAGTCTCAATTTATCCTCCCAATACAAACATGGTACCACCAAGTTTCTTTTCCAGTTTTACATAAAGAAAATAAAAGAAACAAATGCTGTAAACACAATCGAGCATTGTTGGGTAGGTACCTACAGCAGTCGGCAATACTGAACTCATGCCAGTTGGCACCAAAAGTGCCGCCCTGCCCTAAGTACCGGCGAATAGTCGCCAACACAAGTATTTATTTTTATGGAACAGGCGAGCTTGGTAGTCGGGGTTATGAGACTCTTATCTGGTCAGGTAGCGTTTAATGCTGGATAGATGAGGTCAATGTGGTTTGAGAGATTTTGGCAAAAGAAAAGGTCATTAATATCGAGTAAGTCTAGGTAAAGGCTGCAATTATGTAGATTTAAAGCATGTAAGCAAGCTATTTGATGTTCTATTTTTTATTAAATAGTTTATTTTATCAATTATTAATAAAGCTTTTCGAAAGTTTAAACAAATTGCGAAAAAAGTACTAAGGACTAAGAGATAGGTACTTTAAGTGTCAATGTTCAAGACTTTTGCCCTAAACTTGGTCCTCGGAGTCAAAAACTTTAGCTTAGACTTTGTGTTATGAATATTACTTGTGTCATACAAGTAATATTCATGACACAAAATCAAAGCTAAACTTTTTTCAACTGAATATTATTATTATTTTTAATAAAAACGAGTCTACAAAGTACCTACAAACCCTTTTTGAGTCCTCTCTTGCATCTCAATTCACAAGTGCCATATGACACATTCGACCCAGACAGCCTTCACTTAATATGCAAGTCATACGAATAAATTAAGTTACTTTTGTAATAATAAAGTACAACATTATGCTTGTAATATAAATTGATGAAAATTTGAGATACTGGTACTTTGGTACTTGTACGCAAGGTATTTACTTAAAATAAGAGCTAATGGATATTGTATATTTCTAAGAAAATTTTGTTAAACATGATAAATTATTCTTGATATTCTAAGATCCAATTAAATAGTTGCTGAAAAACACGTGATAAATCTTGTTCATATATTTTTTAAATAATAAGAATCATTTTGAAATAATATACTCTGAACCAAAATAAAATTGGCTATTTTATAAATGTTTGTAGAGAACGCTACTGAATCTTAAATTATAATTTTGACTATATTCCTTTCTAATAAAGATTTTAAAATACTATGAAATTCGCAATACCAAAAATCAAATTAGTACTGTAACATTGCAACCAAAGACGTCTACCATCATCCCAAGAGATTCTTCAAGAACTTTGAAAGTAAAAGAAAATTACAGTCCGGTGGAGTGCCTCAGAAAATGCAATCGCTAGACAAATAAAACCAGCCGCTAGTGACGGGACTCCTCCACAAGTCCGGGAACTTGGCACTTTATGCAAATGCATGCAGATACCGCGGACACTTGTTACTACGACACTAAAGGATCGGGGAAAAATAGGGCTGTCACTACTAATTAGTTGCCTCGGTGAGTCGCTCGTTGTTAGTTAAGTAGATAAATGAGACGAAGAAAAATTGTAGGTCTTGTTCTTTTCATTTTGTTGAATTTGGATAGTGTATTTACATTTTAGGTCAGTAAAGTTATTTAGATACCCTTGAACACTTTATTTACATCGTCGTAATTCAAACCATTTGAAAAAAATATCTTTGGAATGTTTCATTATGTCTGAGAGATGTACATCATGTGCGTATTTAATATAAAGCTAAAATGACATCTGCAATTTATAAATAATAAATATCATATGAAATGTATTCAGTCCACGTACAAATTACATTTCAAAAAGAAGATCACACCCAGCTTACACAAATAAAAACATATACAAATATCCTTCATAAAAATACGCTTGACCCTTGTTGACGCTGGAGCATAATATATCACAATTTGAGCTGTCAAGAGTTGACAGCCCTGCCAAGTCCCGGACTTGGCAAGTCCCGTACTTAAACGTCATCAGCACTCGCTTCCGAAGTCCCGCGTTTTTTACTTACACGCTCCTTCAGCTCACAACTCGACGGGGAAATTAAAAAAGAAACTCATGCACAGACCGAACGAATGTCTTTTTATTTCCTTTGGTTTAAATCAATGTGAAGTCACGTTCTTGTTTAACGTGCGATTCAGATTTATTGTATTTGTAATAAAATGAATAGGAGATATATTTTTGTGAGATTTGCAATTTTACGGGAATTTTATGGTGTACTTTGTTACATACGGATACAAGAAGAAGCGCAATTCTATGTGATCTTACATCTAGTTCCGTTTAATATGACTTCAGAATAAACGAATCGTTTAAAACGCTTTACACCCTGATCTCTTCACTTGTAACTGTCGCAATATCTCTATTGTCATAAGCCCAAAGGTAAATTCCCATCATTCCGTACATAAATCTCCCTAAAAATATCTATTCGGTACGTGCGGCCTTCGTGGCTCACTCCTCTCACCTATAGATTCCTTACGGACATGATAAATGACACCCTCTTCGTGTCTCGACGAGAGAATCATTTGTCTAACAGCCTGAATACTAGGGGCGACGAAAAACTTCCATATTATTTACATATTCTACCCTAATGTTGCCAGACGAACCAGGAGTTTAGGCGATATTCGATATTTGCCTTCAGAATTTTTCGTTTATAGGTTTTAGAATTTTTATAAAGCGTTCAGGCGCTTCTGTGGAAGCCATAATGTCTCGTTTCTCGGGAGAGATATTTCATTTTTTTTGCACGCACCATTTCACATAATAGGATAGCGACGAGGAGAAAGTTCTAAATAGGTTGACTTTAATTCCGCGAAAATGTTGAATTTTACGCTTACAATTTTCTAGGAAAGAGACAATTTATATGGAAAGTCAAAAGAAATACATAATTCAACTTAAAAAGTAAGGAATCTATCACGTGCCTCGTTAACTACCAACAACATTAATATTACCACGCCAAATTTATCTATTCATATAAGTTCTGGCAACACTACCGATCCACGAAGTTAAATATTCACCCACCGTATAGCTTTGCGAAGTTTCTCGCCGCACAACTTAGGAAGCCTTTGTAAAGAGGTTTTAATTTTTTAAATAAATTCCTTTATGTAGTACCAGCCGATCGCCTAGCCTGTGGTTATTCCTCGAGCTAAATTTCTTGCTTCTAACTTTTAAATTTCCCAGGGATATAAGAAGCTTGTACGGTGAAATTGTTCTCTGGGGGTGGGGTACCTATGTTTTATTTTTGTAGTAGTAGACGTTTAAATTTTGAAGTCATATATACATGTCGCCCATGCGCATGTGACCGCCCGTAATATTCTGAATATTCATGAAAAAATTTCAAAAATAAACTTCAAAAGGGGGGGTCTATCTATAACATTTTTCATGTTATTCAATTTTTTATTTTTTAAGTAGAGTTTGTAGATTTGCTTTCTATTTTTTGACACATCTCCGAAGTTTATGGATCGATTTGGATTCTGTTTATTATTTCCAAAAGCTTATGAGTTATTTTAACAGGTTAATTAACATTTTTACTAAAAATTATCGACTACGAAAAAAAAGACGGAATCGAAGTCATTTTTTCGGTAAAAAATTGTGTATTTATTTTAAAAAAACTAGTGTAAGTCCATAAATTATCCCCATAGGACGACTTTTTTAATTATTATTTGTAATCTACTACATAACAGCTAAAAATTCACAGATCATTATTAAACCAAACTGTAACTAAATCCAAAGTAAAACTCTAAAACTCTAAGGGTCAAATTTAGGAAAAGAAAACGTGAAAGTCAATTAAATGTCCCCGCTCTTAGCAGTGAGTACTAAAAGGTTAAACTAATAAGGAGGACGATAATGGAAATAAAAACAAACAAGCAATAGCCAGATTTTTACTTAAAAAAATAAAAAATACAAGAATTTTAATTAATTCGATTTTCGAAATGGCCCCCACCCTCCTGTAAACAAACTAAAGCCCTCATGGCAACACTTTTTATTGTACGACGTAATTCTTCACGGTTTTCTTTCATTTCTGCAGCCGCAGCAAAAATCCTAGCCGTTAGGTAATTGCTCGCGGCTTTCAATGGGCACGGCATACACTTTTTGTTTCATGTAGCCCCAAAGATAAAAATCTAAGGGTGTAAGATCGGGAGATCGCGGCGGCCAAGCAATGGGACCTCCTCTGCCAATCCATCGCGGATAATTTTGATTTAAATAATCACGAACTAGTCGTGCGAAGTGTGCTGGAGCTCCATCTAATTGCAGATACATCCGCCTTCTTGTTTCGAAAATCTAATTAATTAAAATTCTTGTATTTTTTATTTTTTTAAGTAAAAATCTGGCTATTGCTTGTTTGTTTTTATTTCCATTATCGTTCTCCTTATTAGTTTAACCTTTTAGTACTCACTGCTAAGAGCGGGGACATTTAATTGACTTTCACATTTTCTTTTCCTAAATTTGACCCTTAGAGTTTTAGAGTTTTACTTTGGATTTAGTTACAGTTTGGTTTAATAATGATCTGTGAATTTTTAGCTGTTATGTAGTAGATTACAAATAATAATTAAAAAAGTCGTCCTATGGGGATAATTTATGGACTTACACTAGTTTTTTTAAAATAAATACACAATTTTTTACCGAAAAAATGACTTCGATTCCGTCTTTTTTTTCATAGTCGATAATTTTTAGTAAAAATGTTAATTAACCTGTTAAAATAACTCATAAGCTTTTGGAAATAATAAACAGAATCCAAATCGACCCATAAACTTCGGAGATGTGTCAAAAAATAGAAAGCAAATCTACAAACTCTACTTAAAAAATAAAAAATTGAATAACATGAAAAATGTTATAGATAGACCCCCCCTTTTGAAGTTTATTTTCGACATTTTTTCATGAATATTCAGAATATTACGGGCGGTCACATGCGCATGGGCGACATTGTATAGTAAAAATCTGTAGAAACAGAAGTTTTCGAATTTATTCGTAAAGCTTTTCAAATCCATTGCTTTCGAAAAACTTTATGTAGCGCTTGCTGAGTCTATTCCAGAAATCTTCGAATGTATTAGTGACGCACCAGACATTCTAAGTGCTTTGTGCAAGTTTAATGCTTTCCCAAAATTACTCAATTCATAGTCGGCCGTATTGGCTACACATCTCGTACACTGAAGTGTCTTCCATGAACTCAAGTAATTTCCTGTGAATATCGTTACTAAATATTTTATAATATGTAGGTATAATTTTATTTTATAATAACAACAAATAAAATGTATAGAAATGTCGTACAGTGCCCACAAATTATATTAATTTCCTAACTATATTATTATAATATTATAAATGCGAAAGTGAGTTTGTTTGTTACTATAACGGCTGAACGGATTTAGATGAAATTTGGCACATGGGATACTTTTTATCTCGATATTCCTACGGGATCGAAACGTATGCGGGTGAAACGGTGCGGTGGGGCGCAGCTGGTATTTTTATAACTTTAATTAATTTTACGAGTTAGGCTATGGAAAGTATTTTTATAAATAATTTTATTGCATGTTAGAAAGTCCTTTCTTTTCATAATTTCAGCAAAATTGTATTATTTTATTTATTTATTTTATTATTTATGTACACACAGAAAAATAGATACAGATAAGACATAATCATAATTATGAGTACAAAAGTTCTACTTATTTCTTAAGAAATTTCTTCCAGCAGACCTGACAATAGTGTGTGAGAACAAGAAGAGAAAAATATGCATAGTCTTAAACTAAAATATTGAAATAAACCTACACGTATAACGTAATAAATTAACATATACTTAAATAAATACATAGAGCTTAAATATATAAACATATATACTATAGGTATATCAATACTCCCATTTGAGAGGAAAGGTAATGCTCTTTTACTCGATATTTGAATCGTGAAACAGTTTTTAAATCACGAATGCTAGGCGGAAGTGAGTTCCACAACCTTACTGCATGGACAGAGAAGGAATAGGAATAGTAGCTTATTTGACAGTACTTATTTTCAGGTTTATGTGAACTTTATTAAATGTAGTTGGTCAAGTTGATTGAATGCTTCAATTATGTAACATTTTCTTTTATCGGATAAGCAAGCGTAACGATTTTCTTGTAAATAAGTAAATTTATGATACACAAACATGCTGATTAGTTACCAAACAAATACAAAGTTAATTTCATGCCATAAATATATATATATTCTCAAACACTTCAATTAGGAAAACGTCGAAGTATAAAAGTAACCGTTACCGGCAACAATTTGTTATGTAAACATCGATAATAACTCATGATGAGTACCGGTATATCACTCCGGACGTACCAACCAACTATAAATTAATTTGATCGCCACATAAATTTCATGGGGCGAACGAACTTCGTTATAATTTTACGAGGGTATTGAAAAACTCGATGTTAAGTGCGTACGGAAATTGAGCTAGGGAAATTGATCGGATGTGGAAGTAAATGCTTTACAAGACAGTAACTTACATTTTATATGAGAAGATACATTCGATGGTAAATTGGGGTGAAAAAAAGTCACATCAAATTAATTGTGCTAACTTATCTAAGCTAGTTCTCTTCATTATTAGTTCAATCAATCTCTCTTTTGAATCATATCTGCAAAGATATAAATTTTAATAGATAGATAGTCAAAGCTGTGAACTGGTCGAAAAACATTGCGTCCAACAGTTGGCCGGAAAATGCACGCACACTAGAAAAGCTCGATGACAGCACATTGATGTGCCGCGAGTGTAAGACGTAATAGCTGTCATACACACCTGCATAAAAAATAGGCCTGTTCTATGTTCTATGTTCTATGTTAGGGGGTTTGGTTTCCGCACTTAGTCCGTCAGGTGGACCATTGTGCGTGGGCCATAGCGGCCGTTTGGTGGTTATTCCAACCAGCCCACCTCCCTCCAGAAGCTGATTAGGTCTCCTGGTCTGTTTAGAACGTCTGTGTATGATCTGGGTGACCCGAGGGTTTCTGTTCTAATCTGGGTGACGCCCGTACATTCGAAGAGCACGTGCGCAACGGTCTCCTCAGCCTCCATGCACGCCCTGCACAGAGGACTGTCCGTTATGCCTATTGTGTGGAAGTGCTTGTTTAGCGAACAGTGTCCCGTGATGGTCCCCGTCACCAGGCGCAGGCCGTTCCTGTCCAGGCGTAGCAAACGCCTGGTCAGCCTGCTGTCCAAAGATGGCATAGCCTCCTTTGACTGCCTGCAACCTGGTGTCGAGGTCCACCAACGTTCCGCTTGTGTGTGGGTAAACTTCTGCAGCCACCTGCGTATTTGGTTGAAGGGTATGGGTACGATAGGCTCGGGTCCGCAGACTGCCGTGCTGGATCCACGTCTAGCAAGTTCGTCAGCCGCGTCGTTACCTAGCGATCCGCTGTGTCCTTTTATCCATTGCAGTGTCACCGTGTTGCGGCTAGATACCGTTATTTGTTCTAGTGCATCGTGACATTCTAGTGTTAGCTTCGAGGTAGTATATTTCTTCCGTAAGGATTGGAGAACTGAGGCGCTGTCGGAGAGTATGCGTATGTGGCTGTCCGTAACCCTCCTGGCTTCTAGGGCGTGGACCGCTTGTATGATGCCCACACACTCCGCCTGATAGACGGTGTTGAACATTCCCAGCGGTCTGGATATATTTATGTTGAGGTCATGTGAGAAAACTCCGACTCCGGTACCTGAGTCGGTCTTTGATCCGTCGGTGTAAACTCTCATCTCTTTTGGGCCTGAGTAGTCACACTGTTCTTCTGTAAGTGTTATATTGTAGTGTCTTTGAAAGTGGTGTGTTTTCGGGGCTTTGTCGCAGGGTGATGCCATCATTGGCTCACGTTTGATCGCATCCTCCTTAATGCGTATGTGCTTAACTCTGGAGTCGTTGCATAGCCTGTTTGTTTTAGCTCTTTCGGAGCGTGACACTATCTAGACATAAATAATCAAAGCATATCTGCAAATACAAACGATGTTCACTCTGTTATGTACATTATTTGAAAAGAAATAATAACAAAACAGTATTCGAAAATCGTCTGCGCGACATCCCTAAACTTGACGTGCCAATAGTAAACAAAACAAAAAGAGCGCGTTAAAGCTATTGATTTCCCATCAGTACAGGGTATGTGAATTTGTCACGGAAAACTTTGGAGCCTTCTAAGCGTCGAACAAAGTTGACAAGTTTGGCCCAATATGTGCTCACACTGTTTCCTCAAACCAAAAGACGAATATATAGGATTTATCTATGTATATATTCTGGCTTTACTTGAGGTTTTCTTCGGGATTATAAGTTACGAGCCACTTGATGACTTTCTGTGTGATTATAAGCTGTTGAAAACAACGTTGTTTTCAAGCTTTAATAATTATAAACTTGTGAAATCAGTGTACCTAAACTTAAAATCAAATAAGACAGTGGGCACACAATGTTTTTTAGTACATTTATATCAATTTTGACGATTTAATAAACTTTATTCAATCAGATTACAAATGAGGTCAACAAGTTTAGTAAGAAAACAGATCGATCCTGTATGTAAGCGTCCATAATAAAGGGCTGTCTGCCCGGGCGGCTATTGATTGTAGGATGATTTTGGGACTGTCCCGCAGACGACTGTTTTGTTGCATGTGTATTTTTGTTTCATAGTCTGTCTACAGACAGTCTTGAATCGACCTACGCACAGCCGAAAGCTACTTCATGCTTCATCGGACTGAATTCTTTTTTTAAGGACACTCATGGCTTCAATGGCCATTATTCTATTTGCGTTCAAGACGGCAATCAAAATATTCAGAAATACACCAATGCTCGATACAAAGGGAAATGAAGGCTGATTTACTATCCTGCCTCTTCAAGTATTTCGATTATTTCTTGTGGGGTTTCAGGACAGTTGAATCATTTCCCTAAGACACCCAAGGCTTCATTGTCTTGTCTCTGACTATTTTTACCCGACTGCGGTGATGCCAAAAAGGAGGGTTATGTTAACCAGCGCTGGGGTCTGTCTCGCATAGGGTCGCAGCATTATGCTGAGTGATGGCCGTTTTGCGTGGATGTGGCGCATATTTTCCCCCAAATTGTTATTTGCGTATTTTGTTCTTTCCTTGCGTCATGTGTACCGCAAATAAACGTATTTTCTTTCTTTCTTTTTTTATGTGTTTGACTTGTATGTATGTATGTCCGGCTCTATGTTCCCTCGTAACTACTAAACGGCTAAACCGATTTTGATGAATGTTGTTGTTAGATACAATAGTAATATTATAATTTAAAAACAAAATGTCAGATTATTGGCGCCAAAACGTATGTTAAAAAAAAACTCGTAAGCCTATAGAGTGGGGTATCTGAATGAAGGGATTTAGAAACTGATTACTAAAAAATTTATACAAATTATATTTTTAAATTTAATTTGGAATGAGAAAATGAACGATAAAAACTAAAAAGCTAAAAATTAAAAAATAATTTAAGAAAAACTAAGAACCCGACAGCAAAAACACATAACTGAAAATAAATAAACAAGCAATATAATCTATAGAATTTTGGCGAATTGCAGGCGGGGGGACAAAGTCCCTTTCTCTTTTCAGTTAGGTATATGTTTTTGCAATCGGGTTTTTGTGTTTTTTTATTTACTTTTTTATTTTTTTAGAAACGACGTTGCAGTACAGTAATGGTAGGAAAAGTGAAGTAATTTCGTCCTGCACTAACGATGAAAACAGCTTTCAAAGTCCTATTATACAACGGTAATACCTTTACATTTTCCCAAACATATCTTCATTTACGCTTGAAAGAGGTACTTGAAGCATCCCAAATTCCCTTTAACGGTGGCTTACAGTCATAAAATTTATCAACTAAACTTCCACTTCGTTAAGTATATTTGCGTATCTACTACGCTGTATACAGCCACAAGTATGGAGGCTTTACATCGAGAGATGTAAAGCCTCCTCATTTCACCGGGACAATTTGTAGGTAGGACAGAAATAGTTAGGCACTTCTGTCGGCTATATACAAAGGAAGGAAATCGCTCGCACACATAGACACGCTTCACGTACAGCGAGTGCAAGCGCACTCGCGAGACTCGCGACTCACATTAGTTTGACTGAGATCGCCGTACGTACGCGTCTATGTGTGCGTGCACCTGTGTTCGCTCCTTGTAAGGAGTTGGTCTTCTGTTCCTATCTATCCTATGGTAGTAGTTAGTTGAGACACCGCCTTTCACCACTTTCCCCGGGCGTCGACGAAGTTGTTGAAACTTCGGTGTTATGTACCTATCTGTCTTACTAGTATATATGTATATGTAGATATATAGGTGCTCGACTGTGAAACAGTTTGTCCCAATTGATTTATAGAAACTTGACGAGCGCAAGCGTTAGTTTTGGTCATGACTATGAAGTTTCAAGTGTGTATGTGAGAATTATAGGAGAGGCAACTCTCTAAGCGCCTGGAATTTATATCCAAATATATTTGACAAAATAACTGTTGATAGACATTATGAACATTTTAGATATATACGACTTTCCAGACAGTATTAAAACTTTTTGAAACTCTCTCGAGTGCCTGACTAGGTTAAACAGGTCTTAAAACTTGGCTGTCTTACGTGTGTCGAGTGTCAGAAACAAGCTCCGGTCTTATTAGACACCGTAAGATTCTTGAGTTGTAGAAGAAAGTCAAGTTATTTCTGTAATATAATAAATTTGTGCATGTATAGGCTTGTCATGATATTCGTTGAAATATGGTTCCATTAAAGGCTTAATCCGGACCTTTGAGAGCAAAAAGTACACGCTACATTATTTTCTCATTTTCTTTTATCTCGCCAGCAACGATCGTAAATTTTGCTTCTAAAATTGCAATTCGATGACGCAAGCAATTAATATTGTTTAAGTGCTTTAGTTTGCAAATTGTTACAGTTAAGTTCAGATATTATAGTTGCTTCAGCTGTAACTATATTAGATAACTTTCAGTCTACGTTGTAAATGATCCTATAAATGTGTAGGATAAGATAATTTTCCCGCATTAATTAATAAATTATAATGTTACACATGTAAGATCGATTATTATTACCAGCCTTTAAAATATTGAGGAGGTAAAAGGAAGGAACATTACTTTAGAATTTGAAAGACAGGCGGCCATTTTCATACGTCATGGCGTCACCCATATTGGTACATCTTTTGAATTTGTTGTTTTTAATGCAACAGAGAACGAAAGCCCCCACGGCTTTCGTTCATGTGGGTGGTATTTAAAACTTGTAACCTGCTGCAATGTAAAAAGAATATTTCCACAACAGTTTTTCTCGTTAGGCCGCTTTACTTATAAGATACATTTTCACATTACAATCGAAATTAATTCATGGTTTCCCTGATTTAATAAGCTAATAACAAGGTAACTTACATAATATTCAAGGACAAAATACGTTTTTATTTTTATTAATTTATTTATCTTTATATAGATTCTTCGGAATTTTGTGAATGTGAGAACGCTGTAGGCCTAGTGGACTGTAGATTTGTTGCCCATCATTATTCTGTTAAGTACCTGGTACTTGTTGAAAGACCTACACTGTCCTCCCATACCTAATAACACTGTTATTTGAAAATATTGTAAAAGCCCATTATTTTTAAAAGAGTAACCGTGGAGTTTCTTGCCGGCTCTTCTCCATAGGAAACAACCAATTGGAACCGTGCACCTAGCTTCTGACGTTTCATAAGTGCCCATGTAGGTTTATATGAAATAAAAATATTTTGAATTTTGAATTTTGACAATACCAAACTAATAAACAACAATTAACACCTGAACAGTTAATAATAATACAAATTAATTGGCTATACAGTATACCAGACATAGGTATGATACAGTGTATCATAGAACTGAGACAGCCAGTGATTAATGATGATACATCATCCAGCTCATCAGAGTTATGTTACGTTGCGGTGTGTGACGCGCATGACAGATGGATGTAAGTGGATCAAGGGTTGGATGATACTGTGGTTAGATAATGTTTTTGTGAGTGAATTTTTGACTCTGAGCTTTTAGATTTCATTTTTAACGAAAAAACAACTTTTGGAAGCTGCAGCTTAAGTGAGGCTACGAAAAGAGTTAGGAAAACGTTAGATCAAAAGACTGGAAGAGACGAAATAATTGATATAACAATCACGTCTTTTTTCTCCGGAGGGTTGTGCAGAGGTGTACCTTTTAGTATAAAAACCAAAAAATTTCACCAAAACAAACAAAGTATCCAAACCTGTATTCAATTAAACAAAAGTACTCATCCCCCTCGACTCTCTATCGAAATCCAAACAGAATAAACCGAACACAGTGCTCAACAATATTGCAATCACTGATTGAATAACAGCCCTTCAAAAGTATTTAACGTAACCATATCACCCGAGGCGGAAGGCGGCAGATTTAACACGCACCCCTGTACTACCGGTGCGCACGGTTCACCAAACGGGTGAACACAGAAGTACTACTGCTACGTAGCGTACGCGTAATGAAACGAATCCACAGCTGAATGACACAACATAATTGTTCAACTTAAAGTAGGCACCATAAAGTTTAGTGATTTGATCGAGTCATAAAAGAGCATTATACAAATCGGGCTCACCTATGCGGAAAAGCCAGCGCGCTATTTGTTTCGGCCTGATACTTGTGGTGTACAAGTAACTTCTTCAGATTCGGTAGTTCTATTACGACTATTGTCAGATGTCATGATGAAGAACAAGATCACAGTGAACCAGATAATGTCGCTTTTATTTAAAGCATTTTAAACAGTGAAGTTTATCTATACGAGGAAGCAAAGGTGACCCTTCTGCATTCTCTGTTTCATGATAACGGCCTACAGGGCGCGCCGCTCGGAGGAAATCCAATTGTCACCCGGATTAACACTCTAGATTGTACTCGCGAAATAACTCAACTTTTACTTATTTTAAACTAAGTGCCGCCATTGGGCTTCTGACGAAGGATTATTATACCTTTTTGTGGAGGCTACAATGTCTTTTATTTTTAGCTGGTCTTCAAAGAAAGTTAAATGAGTTGATAATTCGCTACTGTAAATATGAAAAAGATAGGGAATAGTATTGATACTAACCGTGAATAAAAATGTACATATACAAATATTTATCGTAAATCAGATATCTACACTAATGTTTTTAAGGACGCTTGTCAAATCCAACGTTTTGATTCATGGGTGCTTACCTACACATAAAACAAAATATTGTTTTTTTTTGTCGTATTCCGTATCACATAAACTTTCCTTATGCCACATAAAAGATACGGGTGGTTCCATTACAAAAATGTCACATCTTTTTCCTTATAAAATGAACGTAGCTATACTTGTACCCTACATCATACAATGCATATCAGAACTGCTTCAGGCAAAATACAGAACGAACGCGTTAGTATAAAAGTCACAATTGAAAATGTACTACGTGTTCTCGGTGTACTCGGAACACAGAATACTGCTGTTTTTAAATTTCCGACTTTAATTTCAAGACGTTATTACAGCGTCCACTTCCCTCTGTACACTATTGCAACTTTCGCAGAATGATATTACATTTTGTCAAAAGGAATTATAAAGGCAATTCCTTGCTTGTAATGAAACGTCAGGGGTAGTTACTATGTTTTATCAACGGCCAAACTTTTTATTAACTAGAGTTGACTTTTAGTCTGCCATCTGAATAGGTACCAATATTTACTTAGGAAGCGACTGCCATTACTCCACATTAGATATCTTTATCAGGATATCTGTAATCTATCTTTCGGGCTGTCTACGACTGTCATAGGTATTCGCCTGACGACCAAGAACCAAGACCGACAGCTTATGACCGTTCATTCTAAAAGTTGACAACGTCGCAAATAGCTGTCAAATATTTACCTGTTTTGATTAATTTAACAATATTACTGTATGGAAATATGAAATATCGCTAACTAGTGAACTAGAATAATAATAATTAATTGCAATTATATAACACTGAATTTGATGTTGTAACCGTTTTATGTGCAAAAAAGGCATTTGGAAAGTTCTCAAATACTTTTTTACATCTAAATCTATGTATTCGGTGTTACGGTATTAATTATTGCATTTCATAATGTATATTTTAGTTCACTAGTAAGCCATATTTCATATTTCCATACAGTAATATTGCCAAATTAATCAAAACAGCGAAATATTTGACAGGTTCTAGCTACGTTGTCCATTTTCAAAATGCACGCTGTTAACGTGCTCGAGTGCACGGAATATCTATATCCACGTATATTGCGTATAATTCAGTTCAATATTCGCTCTTGAAGCCAGCAGTCGACTCCACTCCCGAAGATAGCGGGTAATGGATCTTTTTTGTTATTTTAATCACGTCTCGGCGAAAGAGACACTCTCCGTTAAATTAATTGGATTTTATGGGATCTCTCGCCGTTTCTGTTATCGTTTGTTTTCAAAAGTCAGCCGACCGAATTAACAGCGAAATATATAGTTAGACATTTTAATAACAACGGAATTTGTTTACCGTTTATATTTTATTTTGAAACTCTCAATTTGCTCTGAAAAGCAAGCTTCAGTGACAATAATGAACCATTAAAATAATAGGTAATTTACGTAGTAATTGAAACCTTTTTGTATCGTCCTGCAATTATCAGTCTATTATGGCATTGTCGATTTCATGTTACGGCTGTAGCAATTCAAATACAGAGTACTTCTAATTGTCAATTTATAATCCGAGGGCATGCGACCCGACTACTAAATATGATAAAAGCCTCGACAGGCTAATAACACCAGAGAGGTAACGTCATAAACAGGCGTCCAATATAAATGCTTTGTTCAAAACTTTTCAGAACGCTCAAGAGATGGCGATCCGATCACGTTTAAGTTTCCCCCTTTATTGAATAAAACAAAACGTTTTAATTCGCAAACACCATTTAAATTATTGGATTACAAATTCAAAATAGGAATTGTCGTGGTAAAACGTGCAAATTCTGTAGTCATTTATCATGGTGTGTAGAGCGATTTCAATAAGGATGGGGTCGCTGTGACATCGATAATTCAATCGGCCACGTGCCTATTATAAGTCTATTAGTTTATATTACGGTTTGTTCAGCGCTAAGTGCTCGGGCGACAGCGTTATTGATAGGAGGCCTGTTTTCATTAACTTCTAATGAACACATAGACCCGTGTTGGTGGTTATAGTTTGTAAGTGATAGGGTTCGCCGTACACTATTTGCATGGTAATTTTGTATACATGTATTTTAGAAAAATAGATCAGCTAAGAATAAAAAAGCTATGTCCTTAACTAATAATTAACATTAAGACAATTCACAAATTACTAAGAAAATAAATCAACAGCATTTTCTTTGGAAAGGTCGTAATTTTCACGAAAATAAATAACAATAGTAATAAGCGTATCTAATTCAATTAGCAGAGAACAGCTAAAGAATACAAATTTTGTGAAGAATGTAATTTAAACAACAGCTCAAAAATCTATTAGGCTGTTATTACGGGCCGCTGAACTGAAAATGACTGTGCAAATAAATATGAAGCCAAGTACACCCTCGGCTATTTTTACGGCTACTCTAAAAGTGTCGAAACTAATTAATATCGATAAGCTGACCATGACATCTCTATTCGTTGCCACCGTATATTTTGTGCGTAACACGGACCGTATTGATTTTGTGTGCGCGCGCACCGCACCCACCCCGAGGGGAATGGGGTGGAAAAGGAACAAGGGAGACGCGACGATTTGAATCGAACATTTTTATGAGGGCGCTACAATCCCTAAGGTTAACACAGCGATGTGTCAGCCACCGAGAATGTTTGAGCAAACTTTTTAATTTACGACAAAAAATATAAAACACGTGCCTGAGTTTCCGTAATCCTATAAAAATATGGTGGCTCTAAGCGCTGCCGTGTTAATGGTAACGAAATTGAGGTAGTTAAAAAAGGCGCAAATACTACTTATGTACGGTAAAAAAATTTTGACTTTTAGCCAACGGTACAATTAGTAACGCCAGTTATTTGTCCAATAGCAGTTGACAATACATTTAAGGTCCTAACGGAATAGGAAAAGTTATTCCACATTGTTGCGCTGCGCCAGTGGGTAATGCAATCTAAATTATAGTGGGAGCCAATATATGAGTATTGTCGAAGCTACTCTGTTTCCCGAGGGAACCTTTAGTTGAGGTAACTTAATAGTTATTGTTATTGAAAAGTTTTATTGCTACGTTAACTTAAATTGTATTTCAACAATTTTTTTTTTTTTGTGAAAAACAATACTTTGGATTTTTTATTACAGAAACCCTGACTAGATGTCGAAGAGCACGTGTGATTCCGCATGTTGGGACAAGCCTGTGTTTATCAAAGCTAAATTAATAGTATATATTTCCTGAAACGCTCATTCAAAAACACATTACGATTATTTATCCGTAGCAAAAATTATACTAAAAAAAAAACCAACAGAGATCCTATCATTCGAACAACATTTCCTAGAAACCGTACAAGCTGTATTCGAGAAATAAAACGTATTTATATTACGTGAAATGGAACAGGTTTCAGCAGGCGATGTGAAGTATTAGAGTTGAGAGAACGCTATTAGAATATTAAACATTGCAAACATAAGGCAATTTTTTTGTTGAAGCTCTCCTTCTAAATAATTTTAAGGTTTGTTTAGGCATGCTTCGTATTATTAAAATTTTAATTTATTTTATAATTGTACCAATATTGGAATTTTTGCTGGGTTTAACGACTTTTTGTTCGGTCATTTTATACATTATATACAAATAGAGCGCTACCTAAGTGTACATTTCATTGGGATTTCGTGTTGAGACAAAATAACCCCGACAAGTGTATGACTGTATTGATGCACACTTATATTAGCGAAGGTGGAAAAACTTAGAAATAATTTACCTATTGTCTGTTCCGAAAGTATTTGATGAAAATGTAAACAAACCCTGTTCAGGTTAAATACTCTTGCAATCACCCACTAAAAGGAATTAATATCACATTCATTTGTATTTAGAAGGTTTGGAACACTTTCCTCAACAATGGTCATGATCATTGTCTGTCTCGATTGTAAAAAAAAAAAATAGATTTTTTTTCGACGAAAATGAGTTTATAAAATTAACCTCAATTTTCAAATGAAAAACATCTTTAAGGTGATTTAAAATTACAATTTCGGGTTTAAGTATTCAAATAATCAAATCAATGCATTGAATTTGTAAGTGGCATTACAAATTGGCATCTACAGCTACGTTTTCTGATTCATTTGTTTACATTTACATTAGATATTTTTGGAACAGACCATAGTAGGTACCAAAATTAATTTGCTTTCCCAAATTATTCCATGTTTTACTTAAAGCAAGCATCTCACTTATTAAAATAACTGCTTCATTCAACTCTTCGTTGTCGTTATCAACGGTTCTCTTTTGTTTTATCGCGTCAAAAGAGGGTATATCGCGTTCATTCTCCATAATATTCTTGTCTTAACTCCTTTGAACTAGTAAACTATTGTTTCTTATACTCGGTAAGTCTTGGATACATATTCATGAGACATAAAGAAGGGGAATGTACGCGACTTGGTTGTCACTAAACTTATAAGTTAGTATTTTCGTAGCTTTTAGAGGGTTGAGTTTTAAATTGGTAAAGGGTCTCGAGTTGGCCAATTGCAATTGTCAATTTTTACATGATTCATACACATTGATGCGCATAAATTGATCGTCTACCTAATGCAACTGAAGCGATGGACAATATTTCTGCAATTGCAATCGATCTTTTCGGTGTCCCCTAAGATGATTCTGAAAGTAATTTCGTATACTCATAATACCTTTGAGACATTTTGACAGTAGTAAGGTCACTATCCTATAACCATGGAGTGCCTTATCCCCATTGGACAAGTTAAAACTACTTACCATGTTCGCATTCGAGTCTTAAAATGGTATTTTAGGTAAAGGACTCAAAGCAGAAACACTTTATCGTCTGCCCAATTCATAATATATAAGACGTGAAAAAAAATACGTTAATACTTAATACTCATGATTAAATTCAAACATACCACCTTCACCATAGCAGTTACAAACGCCTGCATTAATTGAAAAACCTTCACGTATACAAATAGCTTCATAAAAAGGGGGTGACTAATAAAATGCAAGAGTCTGGTCCATAAATATTCTTTCGATATCTTTCTGCTCCTCCCATAGACAAAAAAACTTACTCTTGGGGACTTAAATGGAAGTCTGGGGTAGTCAGGGTCAGCCCAAGTTTTCTGTCTAATATTTTAGCCGCGTCATGAACTTATCATGTAATTTTCGCGATACGAAAGAAGAACCTCCCATAGCCTTCAAGGTTAACACAACACGATAAAATACCTTGTTTATTATTACATAATATTTTAGCTCCCTCATTACCGCCAAGTCTTTGATCACGACGCGTCAAAAGGCTCTAGAATTCCCAAAATAACTATCAGATATTAATCTAATTTCCATACCGTCAGTAGGGCTGTCGTCACGATCTCTAATCAAAGGAACTTTCATGTTATCTAAATAATTAGATACGGCCGACCCTGGATTATTAATTCCATATTTTACCTGTAAGAGGTTTAAAATTTAATGAAAATGCCTTTTATATTTGGTCCAATTAAAGGTGACCTCGCTTGAGGTGAAAAATATTCAAGTTATGATTTAATCAAGAGTTCTTTCTAAAGGTTTTGTTAAAGTTACAACGATTTGTTATTTGTCATTCTGTCATGTGCAGGGTACAAATTGTTTTTGCGTCTTTTGTTTTAGCTTTTATCATTTTTTAAAACGTCATTAGTGTTTCTGAAACTACAAACCGTAAAATTTTTTCAGATAAAATCTAACTATTGAAAATATATACAACTAGCTGCGCCCTGCGGTTTCACCCGCATAAGTCTCGATCCCGTAGGAATATCGGGATAAAAAGTATTCCATGTCCTAATCCAGGTCATGGTCTACCCATGTGTGAAAGCTTAACAAAAAAACTCACTTTCGCATTTATAATATTAGTTAAAGGATAGTTAGGATTTCACTTGGAACTTTAATAATGGCTGTAGGTACTCTTAAAGCTAATACTGTTGGAAGTTCTGCTCAAACCACGAGAGAACACAAGCGTTATGATACTGCATATTAATTTTGAACGGCAATATCTTCCATGCCAATAATGGTAGGTACGATCACTTTCATGAATAGAGCTCCTTTAGTTTGCGATATGGTTTATAAACTTCGACGAGTGAACGAGTTCGTACGATGAAGAGCTTCTTTCATAGAATATTTCATATGAACTAAGATTTTATGGAAGATAATTAAGTCTTTCTCGTTGGTGTAGTTGTCGCACTGCTGAGCATGAGGTCCTAGGTTCGATTCCCGGGTCGGGTAGTGTTATTGAGATTTTCCATCTGGAATTTCCAATAGCAGCCCAAAGTCTGGATTTATGCCCGATTGATGGCAATAGGCTCGCCCCCTATTACATGGGACTTAAACATAACTGGCGAAATTTGGGTGTACTATAGGTACACCTCTGCCTAACCCTCCAGGTAATACAGGCGTGATGTTATGTTATTGTAATTAAGTTTTGTCGTAGCGTTTATGACCCCTTATGAAGCAAGAATTAGAAGTTTTGTCGTAGCGTTTATGACACCTTATGAAGCAAGAATTAGAAGTTTTGTCGTAGCGTTTATGACACCATATGAAGCAAGAATTAGAAGTTTTGTCGTGGCGTTTATGACACTTTATGAAGCAAGAATTAGAGACGTAAGACGGAATAAGTTTCATAACAGTTTTGGAAAGATGAAATAAACAACGGTTTTTTGAGGTTTCAATTCTTGATAAACGCCCACAGAAAGAACAGGATTTTTTTTGTATAAATTAAATGTCAAATATGTATCATAGACAAAATGGGCTGCTGAAAGGAGGAGGCCTATGTCAAACAGAAGGAAGGATTTCGAGGTTTAAAATATGTTAATCAAAGTTCTAGCCACACTATTAAGTTAGTGGAATATTTTTGGCCACCGTCTCCCTAGTTTAAAAACAGCTATATGCCGCAAGATAATTAGGTAAACCATTATTCACACAATAATTTCCACAAAGCTAAACCAAATCCCCTAAAAACAGTCAATTTAAACCTAGCAGTCAATATATCACTGAATACCAGTTAATATCGCTGGCACTAGCCACTGTTGGCCAATCACAGCGCAGGCTTTACGTGTAAAACCTAAATTTATCGCGTAAAGTACGAGTGATTGGTTGGCTGAGCGATATATCGGTGGCGTCAGTAATTGAATAGCTGCCTGCTGGGATTTAAATTGATTTTCTTGTTGTTTTTAGTTTTACTCCTTTTTGTTTTTGTCGGATTATAGGGGTTCTGTTGTTCGTCGTTTTAAGGAGTGGTAAAAATTACTGCGGGACAGGGTTTAGTTAGATTTTCTCATCACATACTGGCAACACCTTTAAGGGTTTATTTTCTATCACACTCAAAGTGTCCAAAATGACAGCTTCGGTAGTGCATTCTCGATAGAACCAGTGCTTTGTTAATCGCGTAGAATTATTTATAGCTAGGGATTTTATGTAATCTCGGTTCGAGATCTCACGGTAACCTAAATACCGAATGTAATCACAATTAATTATGAAAAAAATAATAAACAAGCATAGTGCTATTAAGTATGATATCGCACTACCGCCGTCTAACGAAGGTCCTAATGGCATGAGGACGCTTTAACATTATATACTTCGCATAGGCGCTTATACGTCGTGTAGGTGCTTATACGTTGTGTAGGCGCTTATGCATCGTGTAGGCGCTGCTTTTTGTACGCAAGACGCAAGTACAAAACCACCCTAACTTCATTAAAGTCTAGACATTGTCTCTATTCGAACGTCGCGACTAGGCTATTACAATCACTTTATGTTCCTCTAGCGAGTACTCGTACTCTGTGAAATTAGATCTGCTTTTATTAGTTACATTATTTTTCAGATTTTATGGCAGTAATATCCAGCCTGTTTTAGCCTAATAAAATTGTAGGGCACCCAGTCGACTAAAGTTAATATTTTTGGTAGTTACCGACTGGTAGTCAGACATGTAAATCATACAGCAGGTTGTACGAATGTCAGTAACATATAGGATTGTGAACCTAATTTTCTAAAATTGGGTCTAACATAGGTACCTAACTTTTATTGTCAACTTGTGTTATCCCAGCAGCTGGGTCCCGTTTAACAGACTTTTTGGGATAGACTGGAAACCTAACCTGAACAATATGTTACCTGCAAAGCTATTTCGTTCGACTCATTCCATTACTTTGCAAACGATCATTAAAATTGTCTGTTTTTCAGGTCAGGCCAAAAAATGTAACCCAGCGCAATATTTATCCAAAAACGCAATCCAATTTAGATGTAATTACATCGGCCGCGGATGTACGTGTAATTCAACATGGCCGAACAGAATGACGGTGCGATAACGAGTGTCAATATTAGTAGTGCAATATAATAATGTTGTGACAGCTAAACTTGTTATGTGATATTAATTATATTTTTGTTTACAGTGTAGTTGATATTAATTAAATGTTTGTTTTAGTGTTATTCACATTATAATGCGGGATTTCAATTATACGGTACCTAATTGTTAAATATTATGTTAAATTAAAACTGATACTTATTTTTGGTTATGCATAATTATTCTGAGCTTGTTTCACTTAACAACCCAAAGCAAATATTCTGTTTGTTTTCCATTCCATTTCCATTGTTCATGTTCCATGTGCAACAGAACATTTTACATTTGGCAAGTTTAGGTTGTGTTTGATATTATACCTACAGATGATACCTTCACAACTATTTGATTACTAGGTTCTGTCCGTGACTTATACTAACCACACTTTTATAAAACTTCCTCGACCCACCGCGACATTTTTTTTCAGACTTTTTTTTTCTTTTTGCTTGGCTCGGCGTGATGTTAAACAGACATTTATATGTATTTATTTATTTATTAAAACTTTATGCACCAGTAAAACAAATACTGTACAAAGGCGGACTTAATGCCTGAGGTATTTTCTAACAGTCAACCTTAGGGTGGAGCAGAGACAAAACATGGCAGGTGCAACATAAGTAATAGATAACTTGAAAATGAATACTTACTAATACATACATACATAAATATAAACCGAATAAACTTTGTCAGGAGAGATAACGATAGGTAGAGGAGAGAACAAATCCAGCAAATCAGCGCTGCAAAGATTCTGCCAACTTTTCACGAATATGTTCACGTGCCTTCAGTTTGAAAGATAACCGACTGGTTGCCATCCTGATGTTCAGAGGAAGCGCATTCCAAAGAAATACCGCCTGGACAAAGAAAGAAAGTGAATAAAACCAGAGCGGTGAGAAGGACATCGTGGAAGACGATAGTTGGTAGAACGAATTTTTTTACTATGGGCAGAGCATAGGTATTGGACATAGGAAGTCAGGTAAGAAGGAGAAGTGTGTATATCCTTTATCAATAACGGGGATATCAAATGCAGAAAGAATTTTTCAAATCCGACTGGTATTAGTTGCAGAGATAAGCACGTTCAAACAAACAAACTCTTCAGCTTTATTATTTTAGTATAGATTATATAAATAAAGGTGATTCAAGTGCCAAGAAAATAACAAGTTTTTCCTATAAAGGTCATCTTACATAACATTTACCTGGAATCTTTATAATTCTCAGCGTTGGCACAGACTTCTGCTGAAATAATATTTTACAAAGTTTCTTCTATCTTTTTATAACTCTGTTTATTATTGGAAAGTCTTACGAAAGATAGGTACAATTATTAAAAAGTGTTTGATATTTTAAGTGATATCGCAAAACACGTCTGGAAGTCAAGTAACTGAACTTATTCGTAACTTTATTAGCACTTAGCCTTTTTAGAAATTGCTTCGACACCTACGATATTTTTTTCATAACGATCTCCCTTGACGTATGTAGATCATTAAATACATTTAGCGTAGCTTGAAAATGAGTTTATTTATTATATTATATTAAATAAAACTTTTAATCGCCCTTATTAAAAACTCTAAGAAGAAAAATGAATAATCGAAACAAATTATGGCATTACACTAGATACCTCCTACAGACTATAGGCACGGTAGGTATGTACGCTTTTAATTCTATTGATTATGTAAGTACAGTATGTTTATCTCACCAAGCGACGCGCGTTTTTCTTGTGTTTACCAAGTGTACACACACTTTCACAGCGTGTTTTCGGAGGCGTTCTCAGTGCCGTCCAAGACAAGGGTGAAGTCAGAAATGTGCGTGAGTGTGTCCGTGTGTGTGTTATGTGCTGAAGACTCTTCTTCACGCACACATTCACAGCGTGTTGGTACACTTGGTTATCACAAGTAAAGCGCGCGTCGCTTCGTGAGATAAAAATACTATAAACAAAGCAAATTCAAATACAACATAGACAAACATGGTCCAAAACAGATTCCTATAAAATAAGCACTAACAATAAATACTGTACAAAATGACAGCGCACAACAAAGCTCATATTTCCAACCCAATAAAGTGAAACCAAAACACCAATAATAAACTAAAAACTGTAAAGGCTTATAAATCAACCAAAACTGCGTGCAAATTGGTATGAAAACAAATTATTTATGTATGCACAGTTATATGGACTGGCACCGTAGTGGCAGGAAATTGGCAATTTCTCTGCAAAATGCCAGCGATGAGGCTGGACGCGATACTGTGAATATTTATAGTTCAAAGTATAACGGTTAATTGCTGTTACAAAATTGTTAGGAAGGTGCTTTAAATTAATTCGTTGTGAAAGTGGAACGGGCCCGGAGGTCTAAACGGAGGCTCGTTACGTTTTTTTGATTTTTTTCTGAAACTACTTTTCCGTAGTTGGTTTACCTACTTTGGAGTTGATTTTTGGTAGCGCAAAGCAAAATGGAGACAGTTATTCGAAAATGCAGCTGAGTTAACAGTCTAAAAAAGAGAAAGAGTGCACCTACCAGAGGATGATAATAAAAGTTTTGTAACGTTAAAAAATGTAAGTTTCTGCGCTGGATAATTCTTAGTGCCCATCTTGGTAAATACCCCTGTAATACACACTGTATATTTTTTTTTTAGTTTTTTCAGATAAATCTCCTTGTTTGTTTTCAACAACAAAATAGATTTATTTAAACCTGGAAGCCCTTTAATACCCACCTCCATTCTAAGAATGGGAGCCGAGTGCGGCTGTATGAGAAGTGACTACTTACCCTACCTACCTTTTAAATATAGGTTAATGACGTCAGTCAATCTAAAAATACACATCCCTCTTTACTTTCACCTTTCATCTAAGAAAGCTCTCGAGATACTTCGTAATAGACTTCGCAACGGAAAATATAATATCATTTTTTCTTTGGAAAAGGAAGGTTTGAGATGTGCCAATACTACCTAAGTCAATAAGGATGGAGAAGCATTATTGATTTTCTGGTAAACAATGCCTTGTACAGACTTTGTGCTATATGATATGAAAGGAAATGAAGTCATGGATATTGAGCGAAGTAAACAACTGCGATATGACAGCGGAAGAAAAAGATAGATAATAGTTAAAATATATTTTCAGAACTCAAAAGCAATGTTCGAATTAAAATGTGGTTGCTTTAAATTAGGATACAGCTTCACGAATTGAATATGTTAAGATTTTAAACAAAAGCCGTGGATCCCGGATGTCATTTGTGGATCTTGGACAGTTTTTAGCCCGAAAATCTGACAACCAGTCTTGCCAAGGGTATCATGCTACCCAGTAACTGAGTTTAGAGGTCAGATAGGCATTCGCTTTGTGTAAAATACTGGGTATTCGGCTGTATGCGGTTAGACTGGAAGCCGACCCCAACATAGTAAAACAAAGGCTAGGCAGATGATGACTGTCCCACTACTAGACAAAGATTCCTCCTTTCTCTGTCTCAGTCATTGTCTTCACTGAATACATTAAATATTCAGTAAAACTCTGCAGTACTCACATATCGTTTCTCTATGAAGTTAGACGCGCGAGTCCCACATAATTGGCACGTGCTAAGCCTCACAATAGAGGAGGATCATTAGCGTATATTATTTACATTACATCACGTCCCTTCGTGTACATGATCAATATAGGTATGTGCATATTACGAATTCATGAACTTGTCATGTAAAAAGTATATGTGTTGATCGGTACAGTTGGGAAGTTATCGGGCAATCAGAAAATGTCTACTGCAACAAGTTATTATAATAAGAAAAGACAGAAGATATATTACTGATTAACTATGCATAGTAATAAAAGAAAATTAAGAAAAAATATCACAGATACTGCTAGCAAAACTACTGATTTATACAACTTTATTCAGCTGAGATTTTACGCAGGACGACATAACAAGAAGCAGAACAGAATTTTTTGTCATACCGTAGAATATTCTATTATGAGAATATCATAAAACTTTTTCCGCAGTACCTCATGCATAGTGCAGTGACTATGAGCCGCAGTATTCGCGGTATCCGCCGTATCCGCAGGTTGGACGTGAGCCTCATGCACAATGCGGATCATCAGCGTTATGTGTCCGAATCATAATCCCTTTATGTGGGTCAGTCGTGTGGACGCCGTTAGTGACGTAAATGTTTTAGTGTTATTGTTATTTGTTTTTATTATCTTGTTTCTTTATTTATATTATTGCGTCGGGGAACGTTTTATTTCTTTGACCCTTTGGGACGAAATAGATTGGCGCATATTTTATGTCAAACCTCTTATTGTAGTATTAGTAGTAGGTATGTTATCAATTCAAATAGCTTACAAAACTTTGCGATTGAAAACGGGCCTAAATTTACCTTATTCCAGTGAATTTGTTTCAACATTTGTGCGGAACAACAAAAACTCTTATTTCATATTTCCACCGAAAAAATATTCTCTCTAACGACAAAAAATGTATTCCACGCATTCTATGAAACACTATCAATTGGAGCGTGAGACGCATTCACAATTCGGATCATAGTCTATTATATCCGCGTATCCGAATACCCGAATATCTGAATAAATAGGTCGCGACTTTAGGTCACCGTTTTTGGCTGCATTGCGGTGAAGCCAGACTATTGGCAGAGTGCTGCTGTTTAGCGAATGTGAAACTCATCTAGGTAATAGCTCCGCCTTGTTTTACTTATAAGATTAAAGACAAGACGGGAGTAATATCGTTTGCTTTTATTGCAGGTGCGCTAAAGCATAGGAAATGTGTTGTATGTGCTTTAGTGCAGAACTGCAGAGTATGTGTTTAGTGGAAAGTGTTAAAAAAGAACTGCGGTGACTGACAGGTACTTGCTAAAAAGCTTGATTAAGATCCACTGGGCGAGGCCTGGTGATATCCAAAAAAAAGGTTCTTTGTTTTCATTTACAATAAGAAGTATGGTATGGTAGATATAAATATATAGCCCCGACAACTGGTGATAGTAATATCACCATCCGACAAAATATTTATTATTGTATTTTTAAGTTATTGAGTTTACTAACATAGGTTAAATTCATACTAACACTATGTGGATACCTTGGACTGAAAAAAAAAAAGATTGGAATTTGAAATTTAATAATATATCCCATCGATGCGTGCACTCACTATGCATCGTGTTTCTTTTGATGTCCCATAACTCTAAGGTTATATGGTTCATGTAAAAATAATACAAAAAGTCCTAGAACAGGTGTTCCAAAAATACATAGTTTCGAAGATAACAACACTAGACTCTCGATGTGTGTATCACACATCGAGAGTTTCATTGATAAGTACGAGTAAATCATTTTTATTCAAACCAATCATTCATATTTAAAGGTTTCAAGTCAAAAAGTTAAGTCAGTTTTTTTTTTATAAAAAACATATATTTCACGTAAAGGTGTTTAACATAAATAATTGTGACCTTGTCGAATTATTTTGAATAAAAATTAAAACGAATTCATTTTCATTCATTCATTAGAGTTATGGGATATCAAAAGGAATACGTTGTATTTCCTAAAATATGTAGACCCCATAAAACGCAATGATTATTGCGGCATTAGCACTAAATAATACAGCATGGTATGAGGTCACAGAAGTAGATTTGAAACTAGTGCTGCACTAACGTCGAACGTGATGAGAAAACTAAACGCTGATAATACAGGCAACATTCGGGTCGGCGTGAACTGGCAACACTGTCGAAAACTAATGTTACATTCAGTGCAGAATAGGGATTTAACAAGCCAACGGTAGCTGGATTTCGCATATAAACTGAAGATACGTGGAATCGTGGATCGATTACATTCACTGGAACGAAATTAGAAACTAAACTCGGATTTGCCGAGTTTCCGTGTACAATTTGTGCCGAATTTCCGAGTATATGTGCGTTTTAACAAAGGGTGGCTTTTGTTTAAATAATGTTTGAGACTGCTTTTGTTTCTATTCGGTTAGCATAATCGGGCGTTGCGTAATCTCTTGCAGGGATTTTGTGTTGATAGAAGATAATGAGAGCCCTATTGTAGCATTGACTGAAATGCAACGTGATATTTTATATAATTTCTAGAAGTTTTAATAGCTTTTTAACTCTTATAATGCAGTTACATATAATAGTCTGAAGTCCTACAGCCCTACATTTTGTGTAAAAAAAAACCATCACTTTATCACAAACTACAAAACAAAAACTGCCATCTTTATCAACACAATCCATAAATATTAATCAGTTGATTTGCGAAAACAATTACGTGACTCATGCAAACAACAAATAGGTGAGTTCCATGCGATTTAAATATTCACGTTTTCACATGGCTTATTTTGGAAGCAAACACTCTCGGGGCTGGGGATTTTAACAAGCGTTATATTCGCAAAATAAATATTCGACCGACATCAGGTGCTTGTCAAAGTGTCATCGCCACACGTATCACACGCATGAAACGTATCAGCGTATCTGATAATACGCCGCGTATGGATACGAGTTTGATCGTAATATAATATAGAAGCCAATTCTTGCAGTACAATATTTCCAAAGAATCCTAATAAGTCATATTATTATAATGAAGTTTGGGTTAATGATTTGCAGTCCAGACATGTTTTGATTGATTAATTTTATTAGAGGGAATTTCCACCACACGTAGCGTTAAATTTTGTTAAATAAGAAGGTATTTATTTTGATAATATTTATACAAAGGATTTTGTAAATATAGTTAATACTTAGGACAATAATTAAGTACGACAAAAGATAAGTTACCACACTGTCTTTCTAAATGTTTCAAGCTATATAGTACATTAAACTGCTATTACCCACTAAACAGCTTCCCCAGATCCCTCAGAATCTCACAAGAAAGGGGTGTTTCGTACAGTACAAGTAAATGAGGCAAGCGAGTGATGAGTGCTTTCATCTTATTACTGCTCTGCAGTCAGATTACATTATAGCCGCGCGTATGGGCGTGTGTAATACTATGTGACGTACATTATCGTGAGGGTTCATTGGACTTAAGTATCTTGGTCTACATTCATGAAGAGACAGGGTTGTAACATAATTATAAGAACGTCACCATAAGTAAAAGACGAGGTTGAAAATAGTTTTTCAAAACAAATTCAGGGGCAGCTCGTCCCTTTGGCCAAGCATTTAGCATTGTTTTAAACGTAGCAATGCTGCCAATTTTCTAAGCGTTTCTAGATGACAGTGATATTCTGAAATACCTACTTTTTTTTAATACATATTTTTGTATTTTTGTATTTCTATTTCATTTGTGCATGAGGTTTTGTGTTAGTAGCGTCTTCTGTTTGGAAGTATCATTGTCACTCTTTCGACTCCACCCACTTTTCATAGAACTCATACGCCATGCCATACATATTGGAAGTGAACCCTCCGGGAGGGTTACCGGCATTACGTTTGCGCTAAAGTTAACCATCGCGGTCGGTCAACCGCATTTGGTTTAAAACCGTGTTTTATAACACTGTAAAACGAAGTAAAATAGTGTTTTCGGGGGATCTTGTCACTATACGTAGTTTCCAGCCTTTTACATTTTTTGTGAAAATTTGTAACCGTGAAAAATTGGATTTTAAAACCAACGCATATGACAATAAATCTTGTTAAAATATTAATCAGATTTTATTTTCACGGTTTAAAATGCTGTATTCGCTAAGAAAAATCTACATTTAAAATGAACCCTCCGCGAGGGCTCCCGGCATCCCCTATGCGGCTAGGTGAACCCTCCAGGAGGGCCCCCGGTACTGAACGTGTTATTATCCAAAATATCGGTGTCTAATCGATGGACCTAAAAGAAAGAAGAAAAATTGGCTATCCTTTAAAGTATTTCAGCTGGCAACAACCAACACTTCACGCTATGCATATTTGCAAGACTGGCAGTATAGCTACCTAATAGCTATACTCATATTTGCCTGAGCTAATAACAGTAATCCTGACGGAGTGTACCTAGAGCTAGGTATAAGTCCACACGACAAATAGACTGTTCTACCGTCTAGACGGTATTTGTCATAGCGTGGCATTTTGTGGCTGTAGTCAAGCGAGGAAGGGAGTATGTCAAGAAGATGGATAGCAGCGGCATATATCAAAAGCGACTGCCAGTAGGTCTGTCAGCATTGTTGTGGGTGTAGGGTAATCTTCCTAGGTTGTACTGAGCCTACATTTCGGTGTTTCTATGATGAACAAATGAATGTGTTTATCATGTTTTGTTGGTTGAATACGAGGCTTTTGGCTACTTTTGTATTTTGTGTTTTTTCTTTAAATGTGCGTTTTATTTGTGCATAATAAACATATTTCTTTCTTCTTTCTTTCTTTTTTGTTCATATACGCTGGCCTGTAACGTTCTACGCATGTCACGATTTGGTGACAGTCAGGCTCACTTTTGTGGCTTCATCCGATCTTCCAATGCTACGTTGTTTTTTTTCCATAGATTCGCTGACTTATCTACAGTTCGCGTCAAATAACTTTGCCGCTCTGAATTTAGGTTGCGCATGCACGCTGGCATGCGCGCTACTGTTTTTTAAATAAGATTGGCTACTGCGCAGTCATTTGCAGCCTACTTCAGAGTGGCAAAGTTATTTGACGCGAACTGTACCAATAATCTAAGTTCTGACGGTGACACTAAGTTAACAGGTGATATTATGTTAACACTGTTGAAAGAAATGTGACCATGGTTTCTGACCTAAGACTACAAGTTGGCATAACAAGAGCAGTTAGTCTTTCTGTAAGCAAGTATGACGGTAGTTAAAAAAAAAAGATTAATGACCGGTCGACGTCATAACGTCAACGCCGGCTGTCGCTGAAAACCAGCGCTGGGGCTCTGTCTTGCATAGGGTCGCAGCATCATGCTGAGCGATGGCCGTTTTGCGTGAATGTGACGCATATTTTCCCTAAATTTTAATTTTGTGTTCTTTTTTTGCGTCATGTTTACCGCAAATAAACGTATTTTCTTTCTTTTCTTTTTCAGCTCTTAGCATTTATGAACACGCTGAACCGGTAAATACTATCACTATTTAAAAAACATTTCTCCAAAATCATGCACCAACCAAAATACCTACAACCAAAAAGTACGAACTTCTCCAACCCCAAAAGAACTTCGACTAAAAACCCCATTAAAATAAAATTTACAACTGCGGGTGCAATTAAACGAGTCGGGTATTTTCCCGTAATCTGTTTATCGGTGATTCATTGCAGCAGTGTCACCAGCAGAGGGGGGGCGGTGATCAATACCTGCTGTCTAGACTAGGGCGATGAATCACCGACTGTACCTGGTACTTGTGGAGGGAAGTTATAAGTAATACAGCGGGTACAGGGTTCTGTTATGGGTTCATGAGGGGTAATTAGAACATTGGAGTAGTTTTAAAGATACGTTTTTTGGTTAACGTCGGCGCGCCTTAAAGAGATGTCAGCAGAACTGGCGGGGTCTGCTAGGACCGATGCCAGCTGGGGTCGCGGGAAAGTCCGAAAGGGATACCGTGGCCCCTGGCAACGTACAGGAAACTGAAGGAACACGGGTGGGTTTTTTTTTTTTTTAGTCAGTAAGAGTCTGACACGCCCTCCCGCTCAGCCCAGAGCGGGAGAAGTTATTTGATGATTTCACACCCAAAAAAAGAAAAAAGAAAGGAGGTCTAACGCTTTGGAGTGGTTCGTATTCAACTTATTTTTATATTTTACTTAGTTTCTGCCCGTGATTTCGTCAGCGTTAAACTTGTTAAAACATAAAATATATCCTATGACACTCAACAATACTGTAGATTCTTATCACTGAACGTATTTTCGGAATCCGATCACTAGATCCGAAAATTAACCCTTTCATACAAAATCACAAATGTTACCTCTTTATAATGTTATTAAGTATAAATGCGATTTCTGTATTGGGTATTCGTGAGGACTGAGGGGTAATTAGAGCTGGTAATGTAGTAGGTATTGTGATATTGGTTTTGAAGAGTTTGTAAGTAAATTCAGGAAAATCAAAGAGTACAATGGATATTAAATTTTCGTTGTACAGAGCAGTTTTCTAGATATTTTTGTTGTAATTAAACAGTATTCGATCTTGTCTATCTAACTTATTTTAACATTTTATTGTGTTCTTGTTTACGGGCAATGCAATGGTATATACAGTGCCCTCTGAATCATTTCCGAAATACCTTGACACAGTAATTAAATTCGTAAAATGTTCTTAAGAAATTAATTGGTTTTTCTTACGAAATGTTACAGTAACTTGGTGATTGTGAAACATTTAAGCTCCATTTTTGCTTAATTTACCAAATAATACATTTACGTAACTACCGTTTAAGTAAACATATTCAACAAAACCGAATTCGCTTATAACGCTGGCGTTTACTCTACGCGTAATCGCTCCATTCTCGGCAACGTTCGCTCGTTAAGCGACGAGCCATCGCTTCTTCCAAGCGACTCGTATTTGAACAGTCGTACATTACAAAAATTAAGCTATTAACTACATACACTGTATGTAGTTAATAGCTTAATATATATCTGTAATGTGCTCGTTTCGCTCAAGTTATCTTTATTTAAGAAAGTCGTTTCTTGTGCTAACTTAAGCAACCATATTAAGGAAATATTAAACGATTCTTTTTTGTTTCGAAGTGAAACGTATGAATACAAAATTGATCAAAATTTAAAAATGTAATCATTACCTAATCGATTCAACAATGTTGTATTTCTGCACTCGCCATCTTTCACTCCCCGACCCAATGATTGAAAAATGAAATGAAAGTAACAGATGCAAGTTCATTCCTATGCAATTTGGTTGGTGTCGTGGAATGAGACAAAAATTAACATTCACTCGAGCGCACCATTCACTCAAATGAAGTCTGATTTCAGCTTTACCGGGGTAGGAAAAAACCAATATTCAAAGAACTAGAACAGTAATTATTTTTCAATTATTTTGGAATTTGAAACCCTTACTTATAACATATGCAGGTGTCTTGCTTTGCATATGCAGAGAGTGATATCTCTGTATAGCACCAATCAATGCTGAACACATGCCCTGCATACCACTTACGGCAGATTGCATCGGGCATAGATTACAGACATACTTGCCCGAGACTGGCAGCCTCTCGAGACAAGCACGAAATATCAAGCGCACTGCACGATTTAGTGAAGTTCCGCCTATAAGGATCCACATATAGATATCTATAAATATTATAAATTAAAGTCGCTTATCGTGTCTGACTGTGAGACCGCGTTCTTCTTAACTACGCAACGGATTTTGATGCGATTTTCACCATCATTCCTTCTTCTTTTCGTGTGGTTAGTCAGACCTGATGTCAGAGTTTTAAAGTCGCCTCTGACTTGGCTTCTTATACCGTCGAGGCATGCCGGTTTCCTCACGATGTTTTTCTTCACCGTTTTCTGAAGCAAGTGATTACAATACGCACAAGAATTCGAAAAGTCAGAGGTGCGTGCCATCATTTAGAGAACTTATTGCGGAAGATTTATGTGGATTGTAAAACATTAATATTAAACTTACGAATAGTAAATAAATTTTGATTTTTTGTTAAGGCGTAAAAACCGTGCGAAACACCGCCCCGTTTCGCACGACTTAACGTTGTTCGCTAGTGTTGTATAAAACAACGTTTCATCTGATACACTACCGAAAATGTTGCAATAAAAAAGTAAAAACAGCACATCAATTACGTAATCCCAACAGGAATTGGTTGAACAAAAAGTCCTTTGCAATTCAAATTATTGTCACCGTTTACTCGGCGTTCAAAAATAATCGAAAATAAAGCTCCCGATTGCTGCAAACACATTAAAAAGCAATAGATTGCGAGCAATTAGCGCGTTTCGGTGCCATCGAGTGAGGGGAAAATCGAGCAAAACATCACGATGCAATTTCCGAACGAACGCTCCGCTCGCTCCACTCCTCGTGCATCGCAATATGATGTCGTCGCCGCACTAGTGTTATTGACGATGCGCGGAAAACCGACAGACGTTCGAATTTTGTTCGGAATTACAAATAAGGAGACTTGCAAAGTTTATGAGATACCGAGTTTTGAAGTTTTACAGGAACATTCTGGGATCAGGTTAAGTTTCAAGAGTTCACGAGATGTTTTTGGCGTTATTTTTAGTATAGCGTAGGAAATCAATTACTGCAAGGTTTCAACGTGACTTCAGAGAAGTTGATGATGTATCGCAAGCTACTAAAATTATTAATATGTAAAACTACATTCTTACATATAAATAAATTATGTATGATTCGGATTCTACTGGTAACAGCACATACATGCAACAATAGGCATGCATATCTTTCAGTCCCCATAGTACCAAAATGTCCACAACAAAGAAAATACCAAAAATAATTGTCATAATAAAATGTCTTTGTATTCCAGTCGTTACACGTAGACAATATGATTGAAATAAATACTCCACCATTACGGTGCGTGATAAAATTTAATACACCGCATTATTTACCGCTCACAATACGGCGGCAGATAGTTTAATACCTACAATAGGTGCATTGTTCACTTGATATGCATTACATAAACGCGTCTGCTTTCGACGGCCGCACTTCGCTAAATGAACAGCGCAGCGCGTGCTATTCTACGAAGATGTGGGTAGTTTTATAATATTTTGTTTCATGATGGTGTAAAGAGGAAGCTTCTGCTGGTTCGTGGAAAGGTTTCTTATTAAAGCTCCACTATCGGTTTATTGAGATGGCTAAGTAACAAAGTCTCTAGAGATAGGAAGCCACTAATAAAGTAGGTATATTACATGAAGCCTCCACCTATATTGGATTTTACGATGAATTTTCAATATCAAATTTTCTCGGAAAATCAAACAATACTGTGTAGTGTAAACGCTCCCGCAGACAGGCGCGATGCGACGGTGCGACGCGATTCTGGTAGCACAATTTCCGTGATGTTTTCTTAGAATATTAGAGTCACGTCGTGCCTGTTTGCGGGAGCCTGCTTTTGATTTTCTTCTACAATAAACTATAACTCAGTATGTAAGTACTTATGAAATTCATCGAAGAAATTCATAAGAATATTTCTACTTCAACAATTTCCATGCACATAGGTACATATCGGAAAACTACTTTCCTTAAACGCTGAATTTCATTTCACTCTGCTCAAATATACTCGTTCCTACAACCGCATGCAATTGCATACGACCACAGAAAAATGTCGTAGATATTCGTGAACCCATACAACCCGGCTGATTGAAAACAGCAATCACCCACGAGCGGCTGTCGTATTGATTGCATGCTCCCCGAAATTGCAGGGTTATCGAAAAAAGCCGTGCAACTGTCGAGCACAGATGGGTTTAGGATTTTAATAGCGGATGAAGTCGAGTGGAAGGATTTTCTTTTTAAATCTGGTTATTTGGATGCAGTTCTGTTTCCGTATTTTTTGGTATTTATGTGTGAACTGAATTGGTACCAAAATTCCCTACCTCCAAATTACCCTTGCTCGATGATGCACCAGCCCGCATCGATGCTGAGCCTGTAGCTTCAAATTGCCCGATTAATAATAATATAAAATAAACTTTGTTCCACCTTGTCCCATCTTGCTGTCCTCCCCCCAGCGACGCCCTAAGCCGATGTTCATGCCCCACAGGGGGTGCCCTTAGCCAGCGCTCGCCTAGCTTATAATTAGAATAGTTTTTGCCCCTGACTTTGAGTGTAGTGTAGAAGCTTAAGGCAGCCACAGGAAAGTCCGGTTAAGCAGCTACTACCCTTTTTTAAGGTCAAATGCGAGATGCATAGTAAAAAAAAGGTACCAAAATTCATTAATTTCGGTACAAATTAAGTTTACTGTTAACAAGAAAAATAACACTACCTAAATGTATACATAATGAGCTCATGCATTCATGGGCACAATGATAATATAATGTTATATAAAATATAATATAATATATATAATGTCATATTATACCATGAGTACGGTCATGGCAAAAGATCACTTGTCTGAGGCAACATTACTTAAAACTCGTTAAAAGCCTGTTGATTGGTTGAAACTAGTTTTAAGTAATGCTTGAGTATTTTCTTTTTTTTTCTTTGGTGGGTGTCTTGAGTGAAGTTCTGTAATACGGGCCTAAGAATTTTATTTAACTACAATTAATTAAGCATAATTCAGCTAAGCAGGATCCTCTGCAAACGTATAAAACGTAATATTTCAAGCAAAGCCATAAAACTAAAATGAAAATTACTAGAAGAAAACCACTACCGAGTTTCGTGTCTTTGAACTTCGTTTTCGCGTTTATTTTTCTTTTCAATTTAACCGCTTCCCGGAAAAGTTAACAAGCCAAAAACCCCTTTACGTTAAGACCTGTTTACTTGAAAAGGCTCCGTGATTAATTCTATTATCCTTTCATCTTCATTCATAATTACCGTCAGAGCTTGCGTTTGATGTAACTGCTTTACACTATACAACTTTCATAAAATAAATAAATAAAAGTAGGTTTAGCTATACTAATGCCAGTTGTCACCTTCACTAAGTGACACTTTAAATAATCCCAAAATAAAAGTGCACTGTTGGTTTTTCAACGCTAGGCTCAGCGCTGAGAATAAAAAATCCAACAATACTCTTTTATTTAGGGATTATTTAAAGTGTCACTTTGTGAAGGTGAAAACGGGCATAAGAGGTTCAGTTTAGTGCTAAATTATATACCTACAGGTACATAATTTACTTAACTTATCACTAAACCATTACTGAAATTCAATGGCAATTATTTCCTGAAGTGTTTATTGATTGAAATGCAGTGTTGAAAACTCAGGCAATTGTTTAACACTTGATTGACACCCTACGTCAATTAGTCGTGTTATTGTCATTTTATACAAATGTCAAAAAATGACAGTTGTGATTTGTATACACGGACAGTTTAAGTTAGCACTCAATTTGCATAACAATTAATTTCCCTGACCATTTAGTAATTTTCAACATTTGAACCGATACTTAATGAGAACTCGCTTTTGATTTTTGCGTGCAGAAATATTTTCTCACGTGACTATAGGTACTAGGTACTCAATATTTTGTTTGTATACCACATTAAGTGGTAAGTTAAAATTATATGTGATCATTATGGACCCTGTCGGACACAGCAAAATCGTAGGAGAGAGGAAGCTTTGAAAAAACTTAGCTTATCAGTCTTTTGAACTAAATCTAATATTAGGCTTTTTATATCGTTTCAATATTCGTTTATACTATAATAGCGTTTCATCATCATTTCAGCCGAAGGACGTCCACTGCTGGACATTGGCCTTCCCCAAGCACCGCCACTTCGACTGATTCTGTGCCTCCCGCATCCAGCGGATTCCGCCTTTGCAAGGTCATCGGTCCATCTTGTGGGAGGCCTTCCAACGCTACGTCTTCCGGTACGCGGTCGCCACTCCAGAAGCTTTCGGCCCCATCGGCCATCTGTTCTGCGAGCAATGTGCCCCGCCCAATGCCACTTAATTTTGGCAATTCTTCTTCAATAAGAATAGTATTTACTTATTAAATATTGTTTTAGTTTTTTTTTTAATTTTACTTCTTTTTTTATTAATTTTGGTAGTTTTTTATATATTTTTATGGTGGAGGTTGAACGGAAGTCGCGTCATCGAGAAGGCAGCACAGGTAGGGGAACCCCCCTACCTGTGCTGCCTTCTCGATGACATTACATTATTATTGGAAAACTTTCTTCCTGTCACATGTTGAGGTATTTGGTAAGTTTTTCATGGAATCGTCATTAGGTTATAATAACTCTATGTCCGTGTATTTTGCACCTGCTATCTAATTACGCAACACATTTTCGATATACAATTGAGCGGAATTGTAATCATTTAAACTTCAAATTGCAATATTTTACGACTTTCGAATTACGTAACTCTAAAATCTGTGATATCAACTGCACTCTGTTTGAGACGCTAAAGAGTGAACGATAAGCGTATAAAAAGGCTATTTTCGAATTACGTAACCATTTTGACAGCGGTCAGTTGGTATAAAATCAACGAGTAATTTGTTTCTTCTGTCAAATGTAATAGAAGGCACCGTACTCGCTGCATTCGATATTCTGTTCTTTGAAAAACTGATACGAAGTGTCGTATGCGAAAAGATACAGTCTTCAGACGCTTCTATTATCTCTATTGCATTAGTTATACGCTAGGAATTAATAATTTCAAAGGGTTTGTCGAAATCGTTAAAGAGGACTATAAATTATTTATTTATTTTTGTAGGAACGGAACGTTATGATAGGATAGTGAAACAAGACGAATATGGATGATAGATGTGAACCATAAACGAGTGACAGAGATGAATGTACGAAATAGTCAATGAGTGAAAGAGATAGTGAATGAATATAAATGTAGAATAAGTAGAAAGGGGAAGAGATAAAGTGTGTAAGACGTTAGAGGTAAAGACGGAAAAAAAAACTAAAATAATTAAGAAGCAATCAGCAGTTTTATTGAAGTTAAACGTGGATGTAGACTGGGGAAATAAACTATTTAGTCCGTCAGTCAGATAACAAAAAAATATTAGACACGTATTTTTTGCTTTATCATATTAATAAAAAATGATTTAGATAAAACGCATTAAAGTTGGGGAATGGGGGCTCGCTAGGTCACAAGTCAGTATAAAATCTACCGGGGAATGACATCATGCCACATTTTGAAGTATTGCCTACTCAATATGTTGCCGGAATCTATTGATTACGTAAAAAAAAAAAATACGTGTCCAATGTTTTTTTATAAAATACCTGAGGGACAAAAAAAAAATTTGGGCAACATCCCTATTGAGCTAATCCAACATTTATATACCAAATTTTACACCAGAAACTAACATAACAAAAAATAAATAAATTATCCTTATCACAGTTCAAGATCATGAGTACGTACCTAAGTGAGTTCCATAAATATTGAGAGAATTTTCAGTTCAGTACAACACCTTTTAAAAAATTATAATCTACGAGTACAATGAAAATGTAACTCATAACAACATAATAGTAAGTGTCATTCGTAGATCTTTGACAGTCGTGACGGGAAGTTACAAGCCGAAAAGTCTGACTACCAGTCTCAAGGGGTATCGTGTTACCCAGTCACATTCTAGGGACTCACCGAAATAACTATACCTACGCGTAGGTATTGTTATCATTGCTTTAAATAGTCCACAATCCACTGTTCTGGAATAGGCATTTCTTCTGCCTGACCGCGGATTGATACTCAGAATGTTACAGTATATTGTACACAGGTAGAAATTCACTGACACAGAAAATCATAGGATCTATCCCTACTGAGACTAACTTACAACATAGTATCAAGTGCATGTATATTATATTGTCTAGTTATTAGATTTGCGAATCAGTTCACATGAACGGCTGGGACTGTGGGGTAGGTACCTAGGAATACACTGCTGCTATGAACAGTGGTGTGACCGTCGGACTACCAAGGCATAGGCCTCGAGTTCGAACCCAACGCACGCACCTCTAACATTTCGGAAGGAAAACATCGTGAGGAAACCGGGATGCCTGAGAGATATTTCCCGACGGCATATGAAGCCAAGTCAGAGCAATAAAAACTCTGATACCAGGTTAGTCACCAACCACACGAAAAAAAAGAAAAGACCTAACCAAAAAAATTTGTAACATTATGGCTCACTAAAACCACCCCGGTGGTCACCATCTGCATAGAAGAGGGCACCGTTACCTCTCAAAAGACCGTTTCGAAATCCCCTCCGTGCAAAGCCTGTTAGGACACAACCCCTGGGGAAAACGTAATCTTTTAAGGCGCTGACAATAGGCAAATGTTTAAAAAAATTGGATTGTCTTAAAAATAAAGCCAAATCTGCATAGTTTCTGGTAGTGGAAAAAATATATGTTAATCTTGAACATATTTCTCAACACACGTTATCAAAAAAAAACTCAATTCAAATTAACGGTAAACTAACCTTATATCTTGAGTTCCAATCCAAAATATCTGTATTAAATATCAACGGACATTGGTACTTAATTAATAAAAAGAACGTCTTATTTGAATGCAGAACTTGGTTGTTTTTTAATTTTGATTACTCAACTCATTTTTGAGTCAATAGATAATTGCTTCATTTCTTGCAATAATTTACAAGCGTTGTCTCACCGCGCTTCTCTTAATTTTTCAATCCGACAGTGACCGCAGTTTAGCTCTTGTCAGCGACTTAATGGAACGGTCTAGTTTCCTGAATAGAATAGCAGTTGTAACTACGGTGGTTTTCACAAAAGACTCACTCTAATTATAACGTCAATCTATTTCTGTCACTTTGAATACAATTGATAGAAACACAATGATGTTTGCGCATTCGAATAAAATATCACCTATTGTACCCACTTCGTAATTCCTGCTAACGAAAAAAAGCATACCAAAATTATAAAATTACTGATATTTTTTCGGGCACCCATCCCCGATGCGGCCTGGAAACTATAAGGGATGTAATTTTCATCGCCGGAAGTGACCTATGTCGGCGACGTCGTTTATTTCCTGTCAACATCAAGTTTAATTGGTTTTCCGACGAGTTCTAGGTACTCTCACTGAAGTACCTACTTGTTTGTATATAGGTAGGTAGGGATGCATCGCTCAAACTTGGAAAGCAATTAATTCCAGTAATAAAATGTAGTACTGTCCAGATAAAGAACTTATTTTGATGAAAGAAAATGTAAGTATACTTTAATATTCTGTCGAGGTACTCAGTAAGCGAAACTTTTACAACAAAGAGAATAATTTCTGAATAACATGAAAGTATAAAATAAATAATAAATAAATTCTTTATTGTCCAGAAAAAAACATAACATAATTGTAAAATACCCTATCCTCCACACTAGGATTCCCTGTGTCGTGGAGGGTAGTCTCTTTCGTCGTAACAAACATAATAATAGACAACAAAAATAGTAAAAAAAAAAAAAGAGCAAAAGACAAAACAAAAAAAAAATATAAGAGTGCAAGTGGTATATATGAAAAGTGTGTGAGTGCATGTATGTATGTGGAAGTGTGTGTGTGTGTGTGTTTGTGTTTGTACATATGGGGGTGTGTGTGTATGTACCTATTTGAACACGTGTGTCTAATATCGAAATAGAGCAGCCACTTATTCATCTCATTTGCTCACAAGCTTAGTCAAATCGATATTCTGAACGGCACATCATAAAATCGTTTTAGATTATTCTATTCTAAAAACGATAAAGGAAAACTCAATCTAGCACAAAATACGCTTATATTCTACTACAATGTTCTGCAACATATCGATTTTCATTGTCAACTGCAGCACAGTTGTGGTTGTTTGTTACTACACAAGCCGCTCAATAGGGTGAGCGCCCCAGTTGCGTGCCAGCCCGATTGACTCACTCACCTGGAACAAGGGGCATGCGTCGTATGTCTGAGCAATTTATCGAGTTTACATTTTTATGCTGATGTGCTCAGGAAAATATACAACATATTTCTCAAGGCAGTCATTGATTTGCATGTTTTAGTTTTAGACGTCGTGTCACGTAGTGAACAGTGATTTGATATTTTTTGTACGATCGCTTCGGTTCTTCCATTTCTATGTAAATTTGAAATGTACTGAACACATATTAGGAAACCGATAACTTGGTTTTCCAGACTCTCTGAAACAATAATAGCAATATCTTTAAAGTTAATAAACACACAGTTAATTAACTTTCTAACTTGCGGCATAAATAAAAACTAAACGAGTGGCCATAAAAAAACAACAAAAGATAAGACACCCGTTCCATAGCTTGGCCAATAAAAATAAACCTGAAGCCCGCTTAACTCACGGGTGTGGTCATGCCACAGACGAAACACGCGCTTTGACCATGAAACAACGCACCCTAACCCTTCACTGGTCACGCAATATTCGTGTCAGTAAATTCCCAGATACTTATTCACGACCCAACTACTCCACATACCATTAAAACTTTTAAACCGTTCCTTCTGTTCAAAGCAATATAAAACAAAGTTATTGATGGCTATGATTTGTTAAAAGTCAAATAGGAAGTGCAGCGGTGAAAATCCTGTGAATTTACAACTAGAGTCGATAGAACACTATTTATTATGTCCGTTTTCACGTTAGCGCCGAATATATACAGCTTTCGAGAGGCTGCCGTGCAAAATGTGCGCGTTGACGGCTATTTATAACCACACTTTCGACCACTGACCGACAAATGGTGGATTCACCCTGGTCTATTGGCTTTTTCGGTCTTTATATTATTATGTAATCATATAAATTTTGTAGATAAGGTATTCTTTGACATCCTTTACAATTGATATCTTTGTATAGCGTTTTTTTTTTGTCTACTTCGAACTTCTTTCTTAATCGAATACAAATACAGCGTGTATCAGAAATGTATGATCAAATTTAAGGGTGTGGTACAGACCATCAAACTGAATAACTTCCTCCATGGGAAAAATAATCAGCAGTTCCATACATTTTAAAGAAAAGAAAGAAAGAAAGAAAATGCGTTTATTGGCATTACAAAAAATACACCTTAAAACTATAAAAACAGAAAACAAATTATTATAATGCCAAAAGGGGCTCAGCTCAGCATAATGTCAGATGACAACACAAAGTGTACCACCTGACGCTGATTTTCAGCTGCAACCCACGAGTGCTATACGCTAGAATAATAAACATAGGGAAGTGTCTGTCCGTTATAATAAATAAATTAAAGGTAATACAAAATCAAATAAAATGTTATGACGTACATGTGTGTGTGCGTTGTATCTGTGTATTTGGATCGAGTAGGTATTGAAGTTTTGTATGGGAAAGTTGATAATTTTTTCGCGATTACAATATTGTCCCCATGGAGAAAGTTGATCAGTTTGATGGTCTGTACCACACCCTTAAAGACCACACCGTTCTGATACATTCTGTATAAATAAATCGAGAATTAAGGCTTTCGCAGACAGGCGCGACGCGTCTCTGGTGGAACAATTTCTATGAAAACTTCACGGAAATTGTTCTACCGGTATCGCGTCAATCCTTAATGTGCGACTTACTTACGGTAATATAGAATAGTTTTTTTTTCTTTTTTTAATGTTTGATAAAATAATTTAATTATTAATGCTTAAATATAATTAAAATTTTCAGTGTATACTTAATTAAAATTATAAAGAATTAATTTAAACAAGTTCTGTTATTCACGACGTAGTCTGACTTCAGTTACGGTAGTCACACCACAATGTTTTAATTATAACTCCGAAACGCTGCGTATATCAAAGTCATAATTAATTAACTAAGTATGAACCTTAGTATTCGTTGAGAGTTATTATTAGCATTCCTACCGCCGCCTTTGGTTAGACCGAAAGCTCCAACCGGAATAGGCTAGGAAGTTGTCTAATTATGGACCTATTATTAGACTGCCTCGTTGGTCGAGTGGTCGCAAGCGTTACTGCTGCGCACGAAGTCGAAGTTCGATCCCCAGGTCGGGCAAAATGTTCTTGAGTTTTTCCATCTGGATTTGTACAATAGCAGCCCGGAGTCTGGAGTTGTGCCAGTTTGATGGCAATAGGCTCGCCCCCTACTACATGGAAATTATACATAATTGACGAAATGTTGGTGTACTATAGATACCCTTAGGGGTGTACAGGCATGATCTTCTGTTGTGTCATTATGTTTTGCTACTAAGCTAAGATTGAAAATGGCTTTTGAATCTCTAGCAGCATCTCTGATCCTCTTTTTGTTATAATAATTGTTCCTGATTATGGCAAAGCAAGGGGAAATTAACAATGAAATGGTTTGTTACATCTCGTCGTAAAGCTGTAAACCGCTGAAATAATTTCAAAGTCAAAGTCAAATCATTTATTTCAAATAGGCACATAAAAGGCACTTTTAAACGTCATTTCAAAGAAAATACAATTGATTCTAGTTGCTCCTTCCCATAGGTAGTTTCGTATGGAGAAGAATGGACAAGAAACTCAACGGCTAAGATAGACAAGCGAAAGATAAGCGAAATATTCAGCATCTTATTCGCGATCTCCTGACTTTGATTATAATATGTAAGTTAAAACTGGTTCCCACAAAAACAACTTAATTATCTGGTAAAACAGGACTTCCTCTCTCCTACCCTTTTGCTGTGCCCTACAGGGTCTATAATGATCTAAATTATATAGTTACCACCTAAGTACACATTATGGTAAAGCAATAAAGATGTTGAGTATTGAGCTCCTCTTAAAAAAAAAAAACTGAGGATTATGTAATCTAATCAGTAACGTGTACAATAATGTGTCCTAGGCAAAATCCTATGACACATTGTACACCTTAAAAAAACACGAAAAATAAAAATCTACGCTCCGCAATATTAGCTTTCCTGTTACGTAATTATATTATTTCGTCACAGAAAAGTAAATATTGTGGAACGTCGATTTTTATTTTTAAACGCTTTTTCCGAAGTCAGTTTAGTAGTCTGGTAGGTACCTCATTGTTTTATAATGTAAAACACCCCTTTTTTTCATTTTTTTTTGGTTGTAGAATTATCAAATAACTTCTCCCGCTCTGGGTGGAGCGGAAGGGCGTGTCAGACTCTTACTGACTAAAACCCACCCGTGTTCCTTCCGTTGCCTGTACGTTGCCAGGGGCCACGGTATCCCTTTCGGACTTTCCCGCATGTAAAACACCCCTTATATTTCTATTACCAGTTGAATAAGGGAAGTTCGTGCCTGTGTAGGTATTAATAAAAAAACAATGTGCTTAGTTGCATGACGCATAAGTAATTACCGACCTGCATGAACAGTAGTTTTCTGTGCTGCACTATTAACCTAAATAATGCTTAATATAAGAATGAATAATGTTGAATTAAATTACCCAGAAAATTTACTGTGTTCATTCTTAATTTAGATTACTTTCTTTTTAATAACAGCCTCGCTTTAAGCCATTTTTAATATTGGATTAACAGCCTCAAAAATTAGAAGAGATTTCAAGAAAACGCCAACAAAACTGTGATTATAACGTTTAGAGCAGCGGTGGCCCAGTGGTAACGGCCGCGACTTACGAGTTGTAAGATTGTGGGTTCAAACCCAGGCAGGCGCAGGCGCACGGTGAAGGAAAACTTGGTTAATCCTTGAAAGGCTAGCCTAAAATAATTCTCATTAAAAATCCACACAAAACACAAAAATAATACCTACCTTAATTATAATTACTAAAATTAGAATTTGTTGACACGTTCAAAGAGTTAATTTCAGTTCCTGCCAGCGGAATGACATAAATACTTTGGGCATCATGTGAGCTTACCCGTGCCTGTCCGGTACGTGTCCGGATTATATAGTAATAACACTATTTCTGAACAAAATGGACGCCGCGGAAAATACCGACCGTAATGAAGGTGCGATCGCCTGATCACAGTAGGTATTTAGATAATTATTTAACTAGGAATTTATGTAACGTTTCATAAGTTTCGTCAGTCGATTGGTATAGTTAGAGACAAAAAGATACGAATTTTAATTAATAGGCTTTTCTAACGCTGACCATGCAAGCTTTTTAACAGCAATTTAATTATTTTTAGATAATTATTTAACTAGGAATTTATGTAACGTTTCATAGCTTCGATCAGTCGATTGGTATAGTTAGAGACAAAAAGATACAAAGATACGCTTTTCTAACGCTGACCATGCAAGCTTTTTAACAGCAATTTATTTATTTTAAGCGTATTTTGTAAACATACCTCTCTGTCTTGAGCTAGTGTGGACCAATCCTATCTGTAGGCGTCAAGCTCGTCTCACCATATTCTCCTGGGTCTACCTCGATGTCGACGGACGTTTCCAGGGACCCACATGGTGGTAGATTTGGCCCATGACTCGGCAATTGTGTCCGGCCCAGTCCCACTTAAGCTTGGCTGCTTTTTGGGTGACGTCAGCGATTTGTGTTTTGGAGCGCAGCACTCTGTGTTCCTCCTAACACGGTCTGTTAATCTAACTCCAAGAATGCTGCTCTCCATTGCTCGCTGGCAAACCTCAAGCTTGAACCTCTGCTGAACCGTCAAAGATCAGGTTTGAGCGCCGTATGTGAGGATAGGGAAGTATGCACATGTCCATTAATTTGTGTTTATGGCAAATTGAGAGGTTTCCATTCATGCAGTTTTAACAGCAAGTCTGTCGACAAATCGTGTGTTAGCCAATGAAATGAAATGAAATGAAATGAAATGAAATTGTTTATTCTGTAAATAGGATATTGCAATCACTTTTACACGTCATATTAAAAAAAAATAAGAAGAAAATGCTAGATGAGTTCGGCGTTTCCTATCTGACTACTCTGAGAAGAAAGACCGAAACAAACTCAGAGGTCACAGTCTCTTTTAAAGTCCAGACATAATCTTGGTCAGGCCATATGAGGACCATGTAGATTAGTGTCTGAAATGGTCTTTTGAGGAAAGAACCACACAGATTTGAGTGGACCTGTCCAGTCAGTGCAAGCATTTGTCAGTAATCGTAGAGCTCAACTCAGAACTTAAGGAGCTCAACTCGACGAACAATACCAAAGAAAGGACATTTGGGTAGGTCGCATAAAGTACTCAAACTGCCAGACCATCATTTAAACTAACTGAGAAAGAAAAAATTTAAGAAAGGAAAAACAATAAAAATAAAAATAAAAATAAATGCTATAAGGATAGGGATTGACTGGGAAAAAAACAAAAAAAACTATTCTGTCCGTCAGTCAGATAATAAAAAAATATAAAACACTTTTTTTTTTTTTTTAACGCATTAAAGTTGGGGAATGGGGGCTCGCTACGTCACAAGCCAGTATAAAACCTACCGGGGAGTGACGTCATGCCACATTTTAACATATTGCCTAATCCATGTAAAAAAAGAAAAAATACGTGTCCAATATGTTATAATAATATATAAAAAAAATTGTCAACATCCCTATTGGCCAAAGAAAATTTACGACTTACAATCATATAAATAGATACAAGATTTGAAAATAGAATGGATTGATTGGACTTTCTGAAACCAGGGAGTTTATCTCGGGATGCATATAATCGTATAATTATATTATGTTACTCAATTAGGCTAAAGGGCCTACAGTAAACTCATTTGATTGGTTGATTAAACCAGTAATTTCGTAACTTAATTAATCTGATTGAGCTGTTAAGAGCTGCTACATGAATGCTTTAATTATATAGTTCGTTGATCATGAATACAAAGCAGGAACTTGAAAAGTTACTCAAAATAACGTTACGCGTAGTTTCTGTAACGATAATTTGTACCATTCCACCAGGATCTAACAAAGTTAATTCCTTGGCTAAAACGATACTAACAAACGGAACGGAAATCTTAAACTGTTTAATAACAATATTAACGATATATCGTTATAACAAAACAATAACGTTACCTATCCATTGCGATACGCAACGTTTCAAAAAAAAAATTAAGTTGATACAATCATATAAATATAAAAGTAGGCAGGTAATCACAGCTATTAATTCACAACACTGTATGTGATAGATGCGCACTCTCAGACGAACTTAATGTTTGAATACGGCGGTGTCTTATCACCAGCCGGCCGCCGGCCGTACGAGGGTGGCCGGTGATGGTGGTGGTGGTGGGTCCACGGAGCGGTGCTCAGCGGAAAAAGTTCTAAAAAATAACGTTATAAAATGAATTTGTAACGTTATTACAATCGGATATAAGCATAACTTAAAATATTGTTCTAAAAAAATGATATTCAATAACGTTTTTTTTTTTTTGTAACGTTATTTAATTATTATTTTTCTGGTATCGTTACAAACTTTGGAACGTCATAATAGTGTAACGGAACGAAATTCATTTCGTTTTCAAGTCCCTGATACAAAGTATATGTACATTTAACCTGCAAAGTTAAATTAAAGTACTAGCACTAACTGTGTACTTAACGGAAACTTTCGTCAAAAATACCATAGTTTAAAGAGTAATGTCTAAGTGAAGTTCTACCAAGTTTACTCGTGCCTCACAACTTTTCAACTAATTCAACCAGAAACCGTTTTACTCGTAATCATAAATCGTAGGAAACGCAGCTTTGAGAGGAGTTTCTTTGAGAAATGTTACCCTCTTTGGTGAAACGATTCTATTTTATAGTTCGTAAAATATTATTCTTGAGGTAAGTAGATCCGTATAAAAAGCTATTCAGTTGAGGTGTTATCAAAGTTTTTAAGTCTTGTTAAAAATTTTGAGCTAACTAGATTTTACGAATCTTTTGACTCAGTTAATGACGACTAACAAAGTTAAATTATACAGTATGTTGTTTAAAAACTTTTGTTGCTTTGACTAAAATTTATAAGGCAACAATGTATCATAGTTCTCATAAAATACGCAAACACATATTAAAAAACATTTTTTTTTAATAAAAATTAAATAACGTAACTAAATAAATATTTACAGCAAAGATGTACCAATCCCATCTGACATCTCTATATTCCAAAAAATCGCCAGGTGCGAGTCGGACTCTCACACAAAGGGTTCCGTTTCCGTACCACCGCACATAATTGAACACTACGTTTTTTACTTTAGTAAAATAAAAACTGTCTCGTCGGTCTCGTGGTCGCAAGCGCTACTGCTGATCATGAGGTTTTGGGTTCGATTCCCAAGTCATGCAAAGTCAGTTTTTCTATCTGGAATTCGCCCTGGACTCGCCTCCGATTACATGGGACTTAAACGTAACTGGCGAAATGTGGGAGTACTATAGGTACACCTCTGCCTAAGCCTTTGAAGAAACAAGGCGTGATGTTATGTTTTGTTAAAATAAAGACACGTTTCTTGTATGGGGAACCCATTTATTAATATTATAATTTTTATCTTTATTTTATTTTTATGTTATTTATGCTATAGCGGTAATAGAAATACACAATCTGTGAAAATTTCAACTGTCTAGACAGACGGACGAACGGTCAGCGGAGGATTAGTAATTAGGGTTCCGTTTGGCACGCTTCGGGAACGGAACCCTATAAAACATAACCAAAACTAGTTCATCACACCAACATCCATGCCCAACTAAGTACCAATTCCAACCAAATCACGTACCACCCTAATCTGATCACGAAATATCTAACCTAACTAATCTTCCAAAAACAGCCGTATTACAAGCCAATACATCTGAGGTCACAGGTCAAACTTGCCCAAGATACCCTATCTTCTGATAAATAAGGCCACTTCTAAAGCTATTATGTAAACTGGCGATCCTTTAGAGTACATTATTTACGAGGACAACGCTTTGAGCCCTTCGGTCGTAAGTCTCAATAAAGGATCGTTGAATATTTGTCGGTCAATTTGTTGAACCGTCGTATGTCGCCATTATTCTTGGAGGAAATTAAATTTAAGTCAAGAGAATATTCTATTGAAGTCAATTCCTTTTTTGTGATGGAAATCATTGAAATGATTCGATTATTGTGAGTAGTAAATGCAAATTGGAACTGTGTTTAATATTTTCATAAAAGTGCACATTTATAGAAGAGCGTGTCTATGAAAGGTATCTATGGAAGAGCACAGTACATATATTAAACTCTGCATCTATGACAGTACAATTAACTAAAATAACGAATAAACGCTCTCTATATGTATTTAAAGGCTCCCACAAACAGGCGCGACGCGATAGCGCGACGCGACTAAGAAAACTTCACGGTGGAACAATTACCGGTGACGCGTCGCGCGTTTAAATCGTCATTTTCGAATGACCAGTACCCTAATTATAATAACACACGATCAATCGGAATTTGAATCGTTTTGAAACAAATTGTTAATCCATTGCTTCAAAAGTTCGAAAAAAAAATCTGCCTAACAACGTAAATAACGCAATGAATGTTGTCGAACTGTCAAAATGAAACAAATTTATCGTAATCGCTTACGAAAATGTGTTGCGTAATTAGATAGCTTTTGTCTTAGAAAACTTTTGTTTTTATTCTCAAACATTTCCAGAAAAGAATTATAGAAAAATACCTGAAACTACAAAGTGATTCGTAAATAAAGGAAACAAATGATCCGAACGAACCTTCGGCAAGATAATCTCTATTTACGATACTGTATTCTGGATAGCTTTCCTACGAAATGGGTTAAGAAAACAATGGGAGATATTTATTAGAACTGTTCTGTTTATATGGAACTGACCTACTCAAGTTCTGTATAATAGGCAAGTAGGTATATGTACATGCCTATTTTCAAAGCTTTAAGTGGAGTTAGTAAGATCATTATACAGGGTGTTCTTATAAGAGAGGTCAGAGGAGGCACACAAATTAAGAAGATTATTAAAAAGGATACTTACATAAAAATATGTTATTTTTGGCTCTATTTTCTTCAGTTTCCACACTTAAATTCCGTCCCAAAAACCTACCCAGCAGCTTAATTGCGTCACACGATCAATCATAATCTGAATCATTTTAAAGGTTATTGCTAATCCATTGCTTCGTATGTTCGAAAAGTCTGCTCAACAACGTAAATAACGCAATGTTGAACTGTCAAAATGAAACCGATTGTGACTGACTGTGTTGGGCAGTTGGTATTCTGTACCTACTTATGTTTTACTGTTTAGTAAAAATAAGGACGTAGGTAACTGAAAATGATTTTCTTTTTATTTTAGTAGAAAAACAGCTACATTAATTAAAGTAATGATATGGCGCAACAAAACACAAACAAGATAAAATAATAACTTTGTTAACTAGCGGTGATCTGATCTACCGTTGTTGTTACCCTAGTATTAATTAAACTTCTGTTTTAATAAGCTTTGTATTTTACCAAAACTTGTAATAATGTTGTATTATTTTCGAGAAAATCCTTATTTTCTTGTGCCGTTACGAGTTTCACGAGAAAATTAGCTCAGTTCGAAGAAAATTTGCTAGCCAACAAGGCTGGTAGCAAGGATAATATTTCACAACCTTTTCCTTTAAATTCAAATAATGCTAATTAGACAGTGACACACAACCCCCTATGGACTCAAAACTGGCGGAGCAAAGAAATATTAACCTAACGGTGTCCTACTGAGACACACTTAAGCTTATAAGAATATTTTTCTTAGAAAATTTAAATACAGATCTAAAGCCCATTCCTCATTGGATTGGAGTAAAATGTATTATTTAATATCTTCTCAGTGTGCAGGAAAATAGAAGAAGGTTTCATGATTACATGTATCTGCTTATATTGATTATTTAGAGATTTATGATGATCACATCGGGGTCACCAGAATAGAGGTATGAGAACAGAGTGTAAAGCTCACTCATCCTCTGTAGAAAAGGGAGGATCCTTCGACCAGACGGGTGTCGCGTCTGGCGGGCAACTGCCCAACGAATGATGTCGGAAAGTTATATATATGTTGATCACGCGGTAAACTATGCTTGCGCGATGCAGGATTTGTGTGACGTCAGGATTTTGTGTGACGTCAGGTTTTTGATACGTAGTTCGCATGTGACGAGGTAGATTACAAAGAAGAAGTTAAGTTTTTTCGCTTTAAACGCACTAATTCCTGTAATTGAGTAGTTATAAAAATAAGAATCATTTCCCCCGATACGACTCTGTAATGCAATGATTATATTAAAAATATCACTTCTTCATAAAAAAGAGCAATCCTAACTTTATAATATTAAAAATGCGAAAGTGAGTTTGTTTGTTACGCTTTCACGCTAAAATGGCTGAACGGATTTAGATGAAATTTGGCACATGAGTTGACCATGACCTGGAAAAGGACATAGAATACCTTTTATCCCGATATTTTTACGGGATCGAGACTTATGCGGGAAACCGCGGGGCGCATGTAAGTTTTCTATTAATTTGTTACACACAAAAACCTTCCGGAATAAATTCTCTAAATACTATTGAAAACCGTATCAAAATCCGTTGCATAGTTTAGGAGAACAACGCGGTCACACAGACTGACATGAAAAGTGACGATAATTTATTTAATATGTAATAATTCGATAAACATGCTTTTATGAACTAATACAAAAGATTACAAAACAAGTAATGGACGTTCTGTCTTGCATTATTACATTACATTTATTCACCACGCAAGTAAATAAATGTTACTTTAACAGCAGCACAATAACGGCAGACAATTGAAATAAATACGAGAAACTTCTTCAAAATTATATCGCACATTGTTTTCATTGTCTGCTATTAAAGATATTATTTATTATTTCACACGAGCAAACTCCGTGAAATTTTCATGTACAACACTCTACATAGTTTTTGAAAGAAAAATTCCGGTATTTTTGTATGAAAATAAGCACTCTGCACGGTGCAAAAATCCACCTCCAAAGCTTCCTTTGTTTTAGGTATTTCAGACTACAATATGCCAAAACGGAGTTTCGTATTCTACATGAGCATGCCGCCATTTTCGTAAATTCGTATTCCAGGAAAATGCATTCTGAAATATCTGTTGGGCTCTGAAAACGGACCAAATGGTGTATGGTAATGCACCTGTGCTTTTATTTTTAGTAAAAAAAGTTGTTAAAGCGATGAAATGGTACGATAAGAGAAAATTTCTCGCATTTTTATGTTATGAGCATTTTTGTACAATGAAAATTAAAATACTGCCTTTAATCAAATATTTTTATACTAGGTCCTTGCTCACTGTAAAAAAATGCGTGTTTACTATATAAAATTGAAAAACAAAATAAACTCAACGTAACTTCAATACCTACATTCAGCATACTTCATAACATATTCAGCGTTACTGATATGGAAAAATAAGCACAATACCGTTACACACAGAGTGTAGAATCGTGTCACTTAAAGAACACATCTAAAAAGATTCGTCCCACATAAATGTTGATATCCAGGCCGTGCAAAGTTTTTATCACAAGCGTATTCTCCGAGGAGGTTGGTGCGAACTCCGACCTCGTCCAACTTCTACTGGATTTGTTGAGCCACACATTGTTGCCAACTGTTTGTCTTCAAACAAAACTGTTTTTGTTTTGTTTGTCTTGCTCCCACTTGCCTTAATATATTTGTGTGGCTGTGAGAGTGGGAACCAAAGTTACTTTATTTTGTTCGGCTCGGTAAAATTTGGCTAGAAAAGTAATTTGCAAAGTTATTGAAATCTTGCGAGTTTTAACTAAAATATTTGTTTAACACTACTTCTTGCCCCTGAATTCAAACTCAAACTATTACATGGTAGCATAAGGAATAGATCAAATTTAGCCATACCTTCTTTTTTTTGGGTGGGAAATTATCAAATAACTTCTCCCGCTCTGGGTGGAGCGGGAGCTGGGAGGGCGTGTCAGACTCTTACTGACTAAAACCCACCCGTGTTCCTTCAGTTGCCTGTACGTTGCCAGGGGCCACGATATCCCTTTCGGACTTTCCCGCAACCCCGGCAATATCCATACCTTGAGAAATATGGGCACAACCAAATCTCGTACCTAAATATAGAAGGTGATTTCATAGGTAATATAAACCTGAATCAAAGTGGTCTAACTTTGGAACTAGACTCCAATTTCCTGAACAACTTATAACTAACACTAAATCTTCAACTTCAAAATCCCTAGACCTGAAACTTATAATATTTCAGTTCAGGTTTCAGTCTAACGATAAAACTTAGTTACCTGCCTTTTGAAACACATATAAAGTATTATGAAGTCTTTGGGTCACACTACAATTCGCCTTACCCTTGCCTTTATAATTCACTAATAGTGCACAAAATATAAGCAAAAAGGTACGAAAGAGGTTTTGAGTGCCTAAAGGAAAACTTTTTGTTGGACCTATTGAGGTCCAACAAAAAGTTTAATGGATCGGCTTAGAAAAACCTCCTGAGAGTTTATGTGATTTTTTTCTACATAGAATATCCAAAGAAGAAAGCTCAAAAATACCCCACGTCTGCCAGCAAAAAGAAATATCTCAAATTATCGCTAAAATGAGTAAAAAAATTACATACTTGCATAGTACATCGTTTTAATCTTTACTGGCTAACATACGAAAAAATTGCCCTGAATTAATTAATTAATTCAGGGGTAGTATATAATTTTGAAAAATCTGGAGATTTTAGTTTTAGAACGACTGCCTTGTTGGTCTAGTCGAGTTGGTCCTGTTCGATTCCCAGGTCGAACAAAATGTTATTGGGTTTTTCTATCAGGAATTTCCCAGTAGCAGCCCCGAGTCTGGAATTGTGCCCGGTTGATGGCTCGCCCCCTATTTCATAGGACTTAAACACAACTGGCAAAATGTGGGTGTACTATAGGTACACCTCTGCCTAACCCTTGGGGGAATACAGGCGTTATGTTATGTATATATGATCAAAACCGAAAGTGAGCTTTTATTGCAATTCTAGTCGTTCTAAAACTAAATTCTGTTGATTTGACAAAATTATATAGTACCCCTGAAAGATTATGAGCCAGTAAGGATTAAAACCCTACGTATGTATTAAAAAAAAAACATTTTAGCGATTTTTTTAGATACTTCTCTCTGCTGTCGGACGTGGGGTAATTTTCTATGGGAGATGAGAGTTTTCCTTTCAATACTCAATACTCAATCATTTATAGCATTCCACAATGTATATGCTTAGGTGGTAAGTAAACATTTGTTGTAACAATCGTGGACCCTGTCGGGCACAGCAAAAGAAAAATCTGGACTGGAGGACTTATTTAGATATATATGCAACTAACTTATTCTACGTATAATCTAAGATAACATTTTATTAATTATTAATTTAATCTAAAATTTTATTATTAATTTATATTATCATGTCAGTTCTATAGATTTGTCAATTAAATATTCGTTTATGCTATAAAATTATGTTAATTTTGTTTTCAATTATGTTTCTTTAAAAAAACGATATCTATATCGCTCTAGAAAGTATTGGCTGAACAGACTGTAGCTCTTTGCTTACCTAAATAAGGTACCTATAAATAAATATCACAAAGGGGCCTTTACGGAGGCCTGTAGCGGTCTGAGAGGCGTGGCGTCATACGTCAGTGTTATATTGTGTCTAATTTGGGTCAATTTTTTTTTTAGTTTTTCAATTCATATGTACTTTCTTTCTGAGCTTATCTTGGACATAACTGCCATCGGTGAAGGAAAAACATAGTGAAGGAACCTGCACTTTATAGTTAATCTAAGTCTGAAATCGCCAACCCGTTTTGAAAAAGCGTGGTGATCAATGCTCGTGCCTTCACTGTATGAGAAGAGGCCTTAGCCTTGCAGTGGGACAGTATAATAGGCTGGTACCGGAGAAAGATTAAAAGTACCATTCCGTACCCGACCGCAAGAGGCAACTGCAGGCGTAGTGTCGCCGCAACACGATTGATGTCTATGAATTTCTATGAAATACCTTCTGTAGCTAGCAACACGTCGTTGGCAGCTACGGGGGAGTGACAGGCGACACGTGCAGCCCGCAGACCAGTAGTGCCGTCAACGCTCGAGCGATAACACGTTTTTCTATCTTCTATCTACCGACTGGAATGCGGGCTGCTGCCGCCTGTGGTCGGGTTCGGAATTATGACTGCATCGAAATGATGCCGCGATGTGTCACCGTGACATGACGCCGCGACATGTCGCCTGCAGTTGCCACCTGCGGTCGGATATGGAATGGTACCTTGAAGGGTATCTGAACATATTTTGATACAAATAAAGTACGCTTTTCCTCTTGTTTATTGTACGTGCCAATCTCTAATTTTAAAGGGGTTACTCCTTGTCCTTTGCTAGCGCTTATAAAGTGCCACAAAGGGGTGAGGGTCAGGTCTCTACGGAGGCCTGTAGCGGTCTGCAGGGGGCGTGCCGTCCTACGTCAGTGTTATATTGCGTCTAATTTGGACCTCGTTGCGGTTTTTCAGTGTTCAACTTCGCTTGTTTGCTTCTGTAAGGTTTCTGGATAAGGTTTTGTTTGTTACCGTGAAAATGGGAATATTAATGCACTGCTTTATAGATTACTAGCGACCCGCCTCTGCTTCGCACGGTTTTTATTACTTGATAGAACATCGTGATTTTTTTATTATATGTTAGTTTAGTTCCGGTTTAAAACCGGAATAAATTCTCAAAATAATGGTGAAAGCCGCATCAAAATCCGTTGGATGGTTTGGAAGACCAACGCGGTCACTCAGACAGACACGAAAAACGACTTTAATTTATAATATGTATAGATTTGGTGTGTAACAGCTCCAAGGGAGTGTAGTACTAAATAATTGATAACAATTGCCATTTGATACCTCCACGCGCTCCTGAGAAAAAGGGACTTGATTGACAGACGGACAACGAAGTGATCCTATACGTGATCCGTTTTTTTCTTTTGGTATGGACCCCTAAAAAAAGGGCAAAAGGCCTATGACACAATGGGAGGTCTTACATAACAGTTCATCTACACTGACGACCATATAAAAAAGTCACTTGCAAAGTGCCATAAACATCTAAATACGCCTGGACAGGAACGGCCTGCGCCTGGTGACGGGGACCATCACGGGACACTGTTCGCTAAACAAGCACTTCCACACAATAGGCATAACGGACAGTCCTCTGTACAGGGCGTGCATGGAGGCTGAGGAGACCGTTGCGCACGTGCTCTTCGAATGTACGGGCGTCACCAAGATTAGAACAGAAACCCTCGGGTCACCCAGATCATACACAGACGTTCTAAACAGACCAGGAGACTTAATCAGCTTCTGGAGGGAGGTGGGCTGGTTGGAATAACCACCAAACGGCCGCTATGGCCCACGCACAATGGTCCACCTGACGGACTAAGTGCGGAAACCAAACCCCCTAACAAAACAACAAACATCTAAATATTGCCTAAACTACACTAGTTAGAGCTACATGAAGTAAAAAAAATCTTGAAAAATGTTTTCAGTTTTTACTTCAAGAAAGCTATCTTGCGTGGTTTTCGAAAATATTTCATAATAATTTAGTTGCTCTTTTATATTGCTCGACAGTGTAGTAACTTGTTGTCCCTAGCTATCTTGTTAACAAAAGTCTAAAGAACGTTCCTAATTTTCTTTATCGTTGTATCTTATGTTGTAAAACTACACATGGAGACACATTTATTTGGAGAAGTTTGTTATTTTGTTAACAAATACCGTTGTTTGAAAAATGAGAATAAAGAAACAACTAAGCCATCAATTACACTCGGTACTGTATTCTTGTTTCAAACAATTTCATTGTTTTTATTCTTTCAAGTTTCAGAAGCTTTTACCTCTAGGGACTCGGTCGCTCTGTATATATATTTTCACAAAATATACGGCTTCGGTGTTCATCAAAATGTATTTATTCTTATTAACTGTGCCTTCTGCTCCATGAGGACTAACATTTACTAAAACCGAGTAAAAATATAGAAAAACACACACTCACACATACATGAGTTGGAAATATAAAGAAATATTCCAAAAAAAAAGAATCACAGACATTGGATTCTTGGTTCTCTAGTTATAAGCGCACTAACAAACAGACAAGACAACAAGCATTCTTTTAAATAACATTACGCTACTTCTGGGATAGTCGAGAAAAAATAAAATTGCATATGTATGCCTTGCACGTGTATGCAAATATTTATCTCTATACCTCACCAATTCTACATGCATCTCAGTAAAAATTGATCGGGAATTCCTCGAGGCATAAAGTACGGTTGCCATAGCAACGCGCGTTCCCCGTTTGTTTTAATTGGTTTTGCTAATTGGCGCCGGTAGCCAAGACACGGAATAACGATGCCTTGTTTTATTTTCATCTCTCGCCGAGCATTCGGTATAGTCCTAAACTTGGCTAAAACAATGTTTTTTTTTTTTTAACTTTGATTCAAATGTTGTTTTTATTAATTACATAAAAAGAATATCGCGACTGTATTCCCCGGAGGGTTAAGTAGAGGTTTACCTAGTGTAGTTTTTATACGTAAGGTTGCTTAAATTTTCGCTCTTGAGTATTAGATCGTAGAAAAGTTTTCCTTGATATATTAATAGACATTTTTTAACCATCAATCTCGGCTGGGAAAGTTCACGATTATATTCCTAATCGCTCAAATTTTTCCTGGACAAAAAGTCAAAGAATGACCTAGCCATTCACGAAACTTAATTCTAGTTCTTATCCCCATACAAAAACAGCTTAGTTTCAAAAGAGTATCTCGGTAAAGGATCCTATCTTAATTAACGATGTCGCGATAAAAAGAAGAAAAGGGGATATTTTATAGAAAGCCAGCCATTGTTCGTGGCCACCTATTGTTTTGCAATGACATAGAATGTTCTAGTCTGCCGACGATCGGGATCGGACTGTTTGTTAAATTTACAAAAGTATGATGAACATCGTTTTAAAGAATAAAAGAGCAAGCCTTTTCATTCTAGGGAGTTTCTTTTAGCCTGGAAGAACGGAACCATTTTTTGTTTTGTTTCGAGAAGTTTTTAAATAAAGTTGGTAATCACAGTGTCTACTTGATACATATATTCCTTACCAATGTTTGTTTTTTATTTTAAGAAACAAATGTGTCAAATTGTTATTAATTCTTAAAACATCAGCTCACATAGGCCACCCTGTGTCATATCAAAAGGAACATTTTTTTAATTTCATCTTCTATCAATTAATCATGGATGACTAGAAAAATTGTTTCTTAATTTACAGTTTTGAAACTCGATACAAATCGAAAAAAATCGAAATCGAATCGAGGCTAGATATAAATCGAAAGTTAAGTATTTAATCATCGATTTTTTACAACAACTCTCGGCTCTATCTAGCCCTAGGCTTCGGCTCGGACTGCAATGCTGCCTCGAGTGTAATGACAAACTTTGCACACTATCATCAAAATGTACTATTTAAGACGTGTTCCGCAAACCAGAATAAAACTAACAGAGTGTAATATTACAACAATTGACTACCAAACTTAACGAATATCGCTGCGATGGTTCTTTTAATTGTTGCTTTTTTTTGTTTGTTTTATATTGGTTGTTTGTTGGTACCGAAATACTTTACAGAAACCTAACAAAATAGCAGACGAGAGGGCTAAGTTTACCCGTAACTAAAGACGAATTTGACGCAATATAATACTGACGTAGAAGAAATCACTGCAAAGCCTTTGTTGAGGCCTAACCCTTCGTGATATTTATCTGAGCAAGAGACAAACATTAACCTACATCCAATCATTTGTGATGTCATAGTGATTCGATAACTTAACATAGAGCTAACATATGTCTATGTTTTAAAGTTGCAGCACATAAAGTCGTATTTAATCAGGAACACAAATATCAGGAACTTCACATAACCACAGTACAACAATATAACAAGTCATCATCATAATATTACACGTCATTCACCTAACTTGGCGCATAATACAGTGTAATCACTTAGTTCGCATAACGCCACGTCACGCCAGTCTAAATCGAATAAATAATATAGATGTAGCCGAATCGATAACCAGTATCATTAATCGACTAATTTTCATGACAATACCCGGCTTTATTAGAATTCACGAGTGCGATATTCGAGTTAAATGATCCGTGACAACAGCTTCATTTCGACGTGGCCTAGTTATTTCAACGGTTTAATTATATATCAAATATTTTGTAATATTGGCCTCATCATAAATATGTTTGCGAATTAAATAGGTGTACTGACATGAATTTTTCAGTTGACTGACTCGATCACGGAAAAGCAATTATAAGTAATTAAAATGTTGTGAAAACTTTATAAGATTTTAATCGAATCGACTACTCCCGCGTTAAATAAAACATCAAACCAATAAGCCGATATTTTATTCGACATTTGACTGCTTTCATTACAAATTACAATTACATTAACGTACACAATGCACACTCACACTATTACAACACACACACACACACACAAAAGCTCACTCACATACATCACGTAAGTGTGTTCCTTCTTTTTGTAGTTTTGTATTTTCTTTTTACTTTGTTTTTCTGCTTATTCTAGTTTGTTGTTTTTTTTTGTTTTCAATTGCATACCTGTTATCATGATACAGTGGCAGAGCGAAGTTCATCTAACACAAGCATTTTCTTGCTAAAAAGGTGTTCTCGAACTCATGTGTGTTTGTCGTAGTACGAGTATGTAATTGCAATAAACATTTTTATTTTATTTATTTATCGGTTTCTACTTACGTTTTAAAAATATGCCTAAACTTCAAAATTCCACTGACGATACTTCTCTGCAATAAAAAACCGCACGATGACAAAAGCAAATGTAGGTCGCATAAAAAGTAATACCTTATTCGTATAATTCGAATAATTCGTATAATCCACATACCACAACCCTAGCATATAACAATCACACAATGGCTCCGGGCGCTCAAACACACATTGAGTGCAATTGCCCAAGTCAAATTAACTGAATGTACACAAGAATGCTTTATTAAACGAGGCATATAGTCGGCTTAATAACTTTGTGGCGCCGTTTATATGTCAGTTTACAGCCTTGAACATGCTCTCGACACACTCAAAGCTCATTTTGATCGCAATTTACATACTAGCCTTTGCGGAACAGAAGGTTCTGCCAGCGATGTTACTATCTACTGAGTGCGAACACTTAAATAATGTAAAACTAATTAACAAGTACGAGAATTCTCTAGCGAAAAGTTATGCGACTTTTTAATTTTGTCGCGTTTTCAGATTTTCTTTGCATAAAAATCTCATTTCGACGTCATAAAAAGAACCGGCACTCTACATTTCAGGATTTTTCAGACCATTTTTATTCAGACAAGTTGGGGCGTCGACTTGTCAGTCATAATTTTAAAATAGATGTTGCTCTCGTAGTAAACTTGTTGCTACGCCGTCTACGAGGGTCTACGAGAAACCGTAGGCGTTTAATCGTAGACGTTTGCTGACGTCACAATTTATCTAACTAATAGGTACATTATTCGCGGTGTGTAGCAAGTAATATGCTTTGAAAGCGACGCGACTAATTGCTGACATTAAGCTCATGTCTGTTACTAGGGAATTACTGTGAAAGTGATATTAGCATGTCTCTTTAGTAATTGGATTATAGATATATTTCTCTCATAAGTCCTATCAATATGAAATCAAAGTCCTACAAAACACAAAATCAGACGCAAACAATGGCAACACGACCGATACAGAACTCATCATATCAAAAGTGTGATATTTTGCGAATAAAAGTTAATTCAATCGAAATAAACAACAGGGACTGGCAGCATTTTCTGATGAAGTGAATAGTTTTCACCATGAATTATCGGATTGCGTTCGGGTTTCGCCGAATGCAACCAAAAAGAGTTTCATTAGCTAAAAAGCCAATGCTGCACGTTTCTTTGTTAGAAAAAAGAAAGAAAAACGACAAAAATACGCGTTCCACTTTCCTTTCTTCTCTTCGGAATGCATGGCGGGGAAAGGGTTGAGACATAATGAAGAGACATGCAACTGCGGGTTGAGATTGTCTCTTACATGTTCTGTTATTTTCCTTGTAAATTGTAGGTTTTTATATTTTTAGGGACGCGCTGTTTTTTGAAAGGGAAAATGAGGTTTTGAGTTCGTGGAATTAATTAGTGAAATGTTGGTATTTTTATGTATAGTACCCGAACATCGTACATACAAATAATGAACTTATTTAAAAAATGCTTTCAGCATTCTACGGAATATAACTGAAAAGATAATTATAAACATTCAATCTGGTAAGTAATTACCAGATTAAATATCTCGGACAGGGAGTAAGATTCTAAAAATATACCTATTATCCGTATTTGCCGCCCGCACCCTCAAAATGTATAAATTTCAAATTAATTTCGTTTTTATATGAAACATTTTTCTCTGTCCCTCGAGCTATGAATAAACACATGATTACAATAAAATTTGCACATATTACGTTGGAAATCTTTTCTCTTTCATCAGCTAAAAGGTCCAGCGGACGGCACATTGACTATGTATGACTATTTACCCCTACGAAATAGCTGGGATGAATATTATGCACGCACTCTTATGTATATGAAATGGATTTTATTTCGGTTTGTTTTGTTTCATTTTCTGATAGAAACAACATTTGCCTCGATAAAATTATCTTTCCTAGCAATATTTTTTACATAGACTTAGTACTTAGTTAATTTACTTCAAATCTTGTCAGAGGAATCAGGTTAAGCTACGCTAGCCTTTGGTTGGTCTATGGCTGGGTGACCATCTGTACATACCAAGACCTCCGTGCCTCGGAAACCACGTAAAGCCGTTGGTCCCGGCTGACATTTGTAGATCTTTGACAGTTGTTACAGGTCGTCAGTTGATACTGGTATTCAGCTGCATCCGGTTAGACTGGAATCCGACCCCAGTATAGTTGGGAAAAGGCTAAGCAGATGTTGATGAAATCTTGTCAGCGGAAAATTCTAGATGGCAAATAATTTTTTCCAAGAAATAACATGACAAAATAAAGTGAAATTAATATTCCACACATAATAGTGGAATTATTCGGAAATTGCTATTTACTTCAGAACCAGACACGAATAATCAAATTATTTTCAAAGAGAACTATAATGTGAACATACAAGTAATATTCTGCGTCTTTTACGTACAAGAGAGAAGAAACGAACCGTTTTTCTCTCAAACGAAAACACATACTTTATGTGCGTAAAAAAAACAAGCTCCATTACAGAGACTTCCGACACACGCCGCAAAAACGTGGCAAAGTTCGACAAAGATAGTGTCATTAACATCAATGGAGGCATTCTGGCCCGCTTTGTACACGACCACCACTCGGCGGGGTAAGCAGACAAAAGAATCCCGTGAACAATACTCCGCACAATGATTCTGAACAGGTTCGTTTTCCCGGCTACTTGTCTGCCTACCTTCGTCGAAAGAGATGTTAATAGTTCAGCTCTGAATAGTAAGGCAATTAGCCCACGGTATTATTCGATGACCTAGAAACCTTTAAGGGTCAACCACGTTAGTGAATGTGTAGAAAGCCATTAGCATGTTCTGCATAACTACGGAGTACGGCATACTTACGAGTATAAGGTAAGCTAACTTTAGCTCAGCCATTTATGAAAAGAATTACTTGATTATTCCAAGAATTTTATCAAAAACTTCGCTTTGACTTTAAACAAAATCCGACACTCCGAAAAAGTTTATCTAAAACCAACATCTAAAATCTAAAATCTACAAAACTTTATTCATAAAACTTGAAACTTTTAGAGATATATCTTAAAGACTGTCTTAGGAGTTTGAAGACCTCGTTCAAAGAGATAAGAAATCAGCATCATCAGACGATAAAACGTACTGTAAAATATATTTTTATCATATCTATTCAAAAAGAGCTAGTTTATTCTTCGTAAACAGGGACCTAAATAGCTTTTAATCCCTAGGAACTAAAAGTGATTTGAATTCGGAATGTGGATATTGTTAGTAAAAGTTGAATCACCAAAGAGATCAATCACGAACATTGTATGAACAAGTAACAGGCTGAAGATAAAGTTAACCGTGAGAGACACATCACAAAAAAAGTTTTTGAATGAAAAACGCGCGAAATGCATTCGGCCTTCGTTCGTAATTGTTTACTCAAATTCAGATATCACGGATTATAAGAAAAAACGTATGTCTTCCTCAAGTAGTGAGAAAGAAAGAAATACACGTAAGTACTATTATTATTTATAAGTTGCACTTACTTATTTTCTCATAGAGAGTGATCAAAAGTAGAGTGTCCACCTCGAAAGCAACACTATTTTAAGCTCGAGTGCGTACTTTGAATCCCTCGCTGCGCTCAGGATTCTACTTTAGAATCTTTCGCTCCGCTGGATTCAAAGAAACACTCTCGCTTTTAAAATTATTGTTTGCTCCCTAGGCAAACAATCTACTATTAGTGACTGCGTACATTTATATAATTTGCTTGATACGACCTTTTGACTCTCCCCAAAAAAACTCCTAAACCTAAAACAATCCTCATTTTTATCATCACTCCTTAGTCGGAGTATTTACCTGAGATATTTGTACCCACAGTTCAATCCACATGAAGTCCATTTAGCAAGCTGTATCAACCCTGAAGTAGAAAAAGCACTAGTTAGCCTGTGAAGCCAGACGAGTTAGCAAATCCGACAGCGGCAGCGCGTTTGGGTAAGCCAATGCGACGGCGTAACGTAGGGAACGTTACGCCGATATATGTCGGAAGCGGTGGCTCGTTTACTTTCTGCCTAAATGCACAATTTCTACGTGGACAAAGGTTTGAAAATCTTTTTATTCCACGTGAAACGACCGGTGGTAAAAGGATTACCTTTTAAAGGTAGATACTCAAAAAAGAATGAAGCGGTAGGATGGCGATGACACTAACGTACAAAATTATATATATATGCTTGTTTCTTTTATAGCCATTAAATTCATAGCAGTTCAGTTTTATTTGCCAAAATAAAGGTCAGTTGAATGACCTGTCGAAATAATAGGCTAGATTGAAAGTGGCTCTTCAGTAATCTCATTAGTGATACTCTAATTTATGTTATAATCTATAGAAGGTATTTTCAATACGAGTGTCAATTTTTCCAGGAAAAACGAAGCTTGGCTTGTAATCAATTTTCTTTAAGATTTCAAGAAAACCCAATCAAATCAGAGCAGAAAAAGGGTTAGCAATTCAGTTTCCGAAAAACGTAACTTATAAAGTGGAGGTTCGTGGAAACCTTCGCTCCTTGTAGAACCAAAAACAATTTCTTGCTACCATTTTCCTGTCCCAATTTTCTAATAATGATCCCCCTAAGTACTGACCAGATATTGCTACTGCCACATAACTTGTTACTCATTATCCTTTTCCTAAGCCCCTCTACAACGATGTCCAAGCCGTAAAATACTCATTATCTACCACATTTCATGGGGTCTTTTATCCCCCATAAGCAACCACCACAGCAAATACTCTAATGAGTTACATTACGAACTAATGGGAACTCCTTTACGGTGTTTGCAACATTTTTCCGCATTATCCGTTACTGCGAGGATTTTTTCTGATTTTATTAAGTTACGTAACCCCAAAACGCTGTGAGTGGGGGCCGAATGTACCCAATTTGCAGTAATGTAAGATATTTTACGGCACAGGTGAAAAGCAAAACGAAGTTTATTTAGGTTCCCGTTAGATACATTAGCTTTGTAGAAATAGAATGGTACTGCCTTTTGAATATATTTTTGCTATTTCGTATTTTTAGTTTCGGTTTATATTTGTGTGATAGAATTCTCCGTTCTAGACTACATACAAAAGATACCTTCAATATTTTCTAATCCATATTTTTCAATAATTATTTTATAAAATGTGGTATAACACGAACGATAATTTACCATTTTCCTATACACAAAATCCCTATACACCTCATCAAAGGGTTAAAACACGCACATCAACAAATAAACAAACTGTAAAGATAAAAATGTATTCCACTACATTACCCCCCATACATAAAATATTAACTATCAATAACAGCCATCCATAACTCAACCTATGGGGAATGCTGGCCCTATGGGGGAAACGTCATCGTATGAAAAGTCATGTCCCCCAACAAAATAGATGAGGTATAGGTGTTTATCTGTAGGCCGGTCGTAATATATTACCGGTGAACTACCATGGGTACTTCGGTATCGGGGGGTTGCCTGTAATCGGCCTCTTGGGAGGACCTGTCGTTTCAACCTGAGTGGCCCTTTTTTCCACTCGCCAAACGTTATTCTGAACGGAAATTCTCTAGAGAATTCGTTTTCTTGTCTGTTTTGTTTTAGTGCATGCTACTAGCTGGTTCAGAACTATTTGATGATGAACCGAATTCGAGTAACTTGTATTCGTCTTGTGGAAAGTAGAACAAGAGTATGTTGTTTCATTACGGTATTACATGGAAAGTATATTTGATTTCAATGTAGTTATAATTTAATTTGCGTAAAATCGAAAATGACATACCGTGTTAATTATAAAATGATTAAATATTAAAAATAAAGACTACTCCATTTTATTTAATTATCATTGTCAGTGTAGTAACAGAATATTAATTTTACCTTCATATTCACTCAAATATGAAGGTAAAATCAAATATAGCTATTAAATGTAATGCCGTAATGAAACAAAATACTCTTGTTCTACTTTCAACAAAACGAATACAAGTTTTAATTAATAGCATCATGTTCATATACTGAAAATATTCTGTATTCTGTAACAAAAGCTCTGTTTAAACGTCAATGAACATGGTTCTCACACAATACTGTAAACTAGCTGGCGTTTCCATTCTATAAATTTAATATTTCCTTGTTATCTAACTTTTGTTCCATTGTTCCGGCGAACTAACGAAACTTACAGTAATTTTCGTATTCATAACGTTTTCGATTCGGAGATTTTAGCATCATTTTCTACTTGTCCAATCGTTGCACGATAATTTCGCAGAATAGTATAGCCCTCCTGGAGGGTTCACTCAAGTCGCATATGGGAAGACGGGAGCCCTCACGGAGGGCTCATTTTCAATGTAGGTTTTTCTTAGCGAATTCGCATTATAAACTGTGAAAACAAAATCAGTTGTATATTTTAACAAGATTTCAAAGCTAATGCTGTGACACTCCTCGAGAGTTAACTTTAGCGCAAACATAATACCGGTGCCCCTCTTGGAGTCAAGTTGCAATATGTTTGGCGGCATGGCGTATGAGCTCTATGAAAAAAATATTCTATCTTAACTATCTTTCATGTAGCTATCGGTAATTTTCATACAATATACACCTGTAAAAGTACATAACAATACTATTTTCATATTTAGAACTTAGCAAGTATCTAAAGTATAAATAGGCTAAGTTAAATTGACACCATTTTTCGACGTAGGTAGGTAAGGCATTGAGTTTTACAGCGAATAATGTGTCTCTAAGTTAGTGCAAGTAACGATACGACGACACTAACTTAGAGAAAGTTAGTGTAAGTAACGATACGTAGTAGTACTGTGGAACTAATCCTCAAAAAAAAAACTTAGACGACAAATTTTTTTTAAACGTTGTGTTGACTGATTCAGTTAGCTCAATGTCCCTAAATTTAGCACTAGCTTCCGCCAGCGGCTTTGCCCGCGTGATATCTTTATAAATCATAGCCTATGTTACTCAGTAATAATATAGCAATCTACTGGTGAAAGAATTTTTAAAATCGGTCCTGTAGTTTTTGAATTTTCATTACAAACAAAAATACAAATCTTGTCTCTTTATAATATAAGTGCGTCCCAAGAGATGTCGTGAGACGCTAACACTGTCAATCTCAGTTCCAAGCATTTTATTGCCGATCATAAATTTTTTAGTGTTCCATCTTCGAATCGAAAAATAGTAAGACGTCGGTGTTCCTGATGGGTAAGATTACCTTTTAACAGTAAGATTTATATTCAAATTAGATGATGTAACAAGGCGAATAAAGCTGTCACCTGTAAAGTATCCATATCTTACATTTCATCACTAAACACGATTCTACGAGCACTTTAAAAACAGCTTCAATAAATGCAAGCTTTTGACAAATAACACAATCACGTAACAAAACTCATATTTAAATAAAACCAAAACCAGGAAATTAAACCAAGAAACCAGACACGCCAATTTACCTGACACACGAAAACCAGAAACCGAATCCGAAATTCAAATGAACCAGTTAGCTCAAAGCTAGTTATACAGGGCTATTTGTTTTGCTTATACCATCCCTGTAGTGGGGAGATAAGACAAGCTCCTATTTCATTGTAATAGTATGATGACGCCCCAGGGCGTTCGCTAGGGGAGACTGGGGAGTTTGGATGCACAACGCTCTGTAATAAAGTCTTTGAAATCGCACCAAACTGCGCCGAGTGTGGATAATGGCACTCGAATTGCATTTGTTGCTTTATTCTTGGGGGCTTTAAAGCAATTAAATGACGGAGAGAGATAGCAAGTTGTGCTATGTTGTCGGTTAACGGGAAAAGTTCATGATTTAATGCATGGGATACAAACGATATACTACAAAGAAACCTAAAAGACCTCTTTATTTTAGCAACACTACAACTTTGTATCGTAAGAATGATACCGAAAATTGGATACCTCCATATCATACCTACCACACGTCTTAAACACATTTTCCATTTCACACTGTGACTATGATATCTTGAACGCGTAATCATCTACGGACCAGTCTCGACACTGCGAGTCCCATAATATCTCGTGTCCCGAGACTGCGAGCCCCACAATATCTCGTAAAAACCGGAATATGTTTACACTTTTATGACTTCTCACTTCGGACATTTGAACGTTTGCTTTAGTCCCGGGCTCGTGGTCTGTGTGGATGTAAACGAGACTGAGTTTTAAGGCCCCTTTTGTCTGCTCTTGAAAGATTATTTGCTCATAAACGTTCATACGTTAGCCATTAATATGGTCAGCAGATTTAAGTCGAATGCTAATGCTGTGTATATACAAGATATTGTTTGTAGAAAACCATCATACGTCTATTTAGTTTATTTATTGAAATAATCCAATAATATTTCACGTTTTCCAATAGCTAAGAGAGTTTCAATAAGCGCCAACCCTAATAAATCCGGATTGATGGTAACCCTAGATATGACGCAATATCGTAGTGGCAATAGAAAATTTATAAAGCATTGTTACCCTACGCACGCAGACTACCAAGAAAATACGAAAAAATATTGTCACAATAAAAAATATGTACCAGAAACATTTACCGATGTCGGGACAGCCCTAGTTTCGGTTATTTAAGGGCCTTAAATCATTCCTTAGATTTATAATCCGGGCCTGGAATTTACGCAAAATTAATGTACATAATGTTATGAAAACCTGTACTTGATCAATTATAAGTTATAGCTTGTACCTGTAACGGAGATGAATACAGATGGGACACTCCGCAGTTTAGATATGGAACTACAAGTTCGCGGCGGGCCCGTCTTGCTGGGCCAATTCAGTGAGTGTAACGTAGTTAGAAGATCTAAGAGTCACGCGATAGGAAGAGAGGCAACTTCTTGGTGAATATAACTGTAGGTAATTAGCGCTGTGCGACCTGAATTGCACTTTATTGTGTAGAAACAAGAGTCACTTTTTATTTAAATGATTTTGCGAAAGGTCTGTATTAATCTGTGGTAGTATTATAAAAAATCTATACCTACAGAAAAAATAGGGTAAACAAAAAGATGTAAATTCGAGCGTTGTTGTTGTTTCTTTGTTGATGTTTGCCACCCCTAACGTGACAAAATAAGCATCCTTTATATGAAACATTTCATGTAAGACCGTATGTATTTGAACGTCCCAAACAAAATTGCAGAATTGAGCTTCATAACCCAACATAACAATACCATTCATAACAGAGAAAAGGATGAACTTTTAACAAATCTAGGAAAGTGTTCCTTTGTGAAGTGAACGTAAAAGAATTCCTGTGATCAGTCAGCGAATTGTTTTAACTTCGTTCCTCTAATTAAAACAGAAAGGAATACTTGGAAAACTTCTGTGTTCGGCAACTCCTTACCTGTAACAATGAAAATTAATATCATTAAACTTTTGGTACTTTTCATACACATACATAATATTATTATAGAAATATAGAATGTGGATATAGGTATTTATCAAATTGTTATCTCGTCCGTTACCCTCTACGAACCAATATATCTACGGGTAAAGTGTAAAGGCAGCATTAGCATGACCCGGGCAATGCCTGCATTATGTATTAGGATCGTTCTCGGTCAGTAGCAGCATCTGATGAGTTTGAAATAATTATATTTAATTTATTTATTAAACTCATTAGACAGACCTCTGGAGTGTGTAGTAACAGTACAGATACGTTTAACACTAACGTCCTTAAGCATTACATTAAAAGAAATACCGCTAACAGTAGAGTAAGCCCACGTTCGCACGGACGCACTGGATTTACAACTCTCAGTGTTGAGCCGAGCGTTGAGAACCCAAAAGAGTGCACCCAGCGCGTCGAAAAAACACACTTTTGGATATTCAACTGTTGGCAGAGCGTTGAAAATGCAGTGTGCGGAAAAAAATCGCCGCGGAAAAAAGTCGCCCGTGCGGACCTGGGCTGGGCATAACTCGCAAAACATACATACACTTTCGAAATTACATAATTGGCTACAACCAACAACCATCGATAATTCAACTCATATACACGCTAAGGCAACCGGATATCGCGTGACGTCAGATCCTGGTCGACTCTAGTTGTCAGAGTTACAAAAGGCGCCGTGTTACAAATTTTTCACTCAAATTCACATTTTGAGAGAAGTAGGTACTACGTGGAGCTTGATAAATTACGGTGTTATAAACGAGGTTCAAAGTTTAGTCGTGTGTTTGAAGCTAAGTGCCTTTCCTACGGCGACGTAAGTAAAGACTTATTGAAAGAGGAAGCTGTTATGTTTGACCTGCTAAAGGAAATTTCTAATCTAGTAGCGACATTAGTAACGATATGAACTGATGATTTTACCTTTTGACTAGATACTTAAGTCAAGGAATTTGCGACACATATGTGTGTGGAAGAGGTAGTTTATTCAGTAGAGGCCAGATAGCACTACCTCCTAGAAACAAACACAAATTCAAACAAAGATTTACTCCCTTGCTGATAAAGTCCTTATCTATTCAGCAATTTTGAGCTAAGTGGAATCCCAACAAAAGCACCAGAAAATGCTAAACAAACGAAGTTCAAACTTTTTGAATTTATGTAAAAATATTCATATGTCACAAACAGTATAAGCAATCTTCACTCAACTGTAATGCTAATATAACCTTATTCAGTCTTATTCCTATTCAGAGAATCCCGTTACAGAACATTTTACTTTGTAAAACTCTTAGAACGCGAAGACCCGCAAATGAGTTTATAATACGACCAAATTGCAAAGACATCTGATGATACCTTAACATGTGGAGAAGGAAAACATTAAGCGGTGCTTTTTAAATTGGCCGTTAGGAGCCAAAAACCATGCGATTACGTAATCTCTTTCGAATTTTCAGCGGAATGAATGTACGTAGCGAGGATTTCGTTTTGCACTAAATTTTAGAGCGAATTTTTGCTTGTAATTTTTTCGAAGGTAACTTTTAAGTAGCTGCTACGGCGTAGCACTCGTAGCGTTCGTAGCAAGCACTTTTCTTGTTTCTTTTAGTTCATTAAAATTGTACAAAATCATTGTGCAATGTTCTTTCTTTGATAAATTACGAAGTAACCGCAAATTTGACTCCTTTCCCATTTTTTTAATGTTCTCAGTGTTTAATTAAAATACTTAGACAATGAACCGTCGTTGGTAACCCATTAGAAGATCATATTTCAAGCAAGACTAGTCCCGCCCATGCTCAGTTTCTCTCAAACCTTCCCCAGCAGCATCATGTCACCATAATCACCACAAAAACCCGTCTTAACGAAACCTTTGAAACTAAAAACTTTTACCTTACAAGTTAGCAAATCATTTCCGAGCACCTCCGGGCCCGAGCGCCCGCGAGTTTGCACAGGATATTTGACTCGGTCGTGTTACGTAGGTGTTTTTATTCATTTTTCCCTGTGAAGTTGATACCTTGCCCCCCACTCCTTCGTGCCCTTCCCCCTTCCCCCCTTTGTTATGACAGAATGCCCGGCGGGAACCCGCTGCTGCTTCGAGATTATAACTTTTTCTTGAAAACGGAGTTACATTTTATACGGGCAATTAATAAGCCGGGATTTCATTTGCAGTGTACTGAAAGCATTATTCTTTGTTAATTTAAATCGTCTATTTATCGTGTTTATTGCGTGTGATGGAATTTGGAACGGAAACGTTGGAATTTTCTTTTTAGTTGAACGTAGTCGTTACGGTTTGAGGCAAGTATTGTAGTGGCTTGGAAAGTACTTTACGAGGTCTCGTTGAGAATTCAAGTATGTATTTCTAAATACAATAGAAGTTACTAAGTTAGTATTTTAATTCCGTGGTCCAAGCATAAGATTTATTCACTATAAATCTCTCATTTCGCGCAGCGTAGAAAATTGGAAGGCACTACATCAGGAACATAGTATGTAACATTTGATTTTATGAAATAAATGGGCTGTTCACTATATTTCCAAACAATGTAACACAGTTATGAGGAAATAAATAGAGCTTAAACCCTATTTTTAAGGAGACTGCTAAAATGACAAACAAAGTGAAGGGTGACTGTAATTGGGCACGCCACTATTGCGGCGATAAGTCCCCTCTTTGAGGAGTGGCTAGAGAGGCGCCACGGCGTCCTCACCTTCCGCCTGACGCAGGTCCTCACCGGACATGGTTGTTTCGGGAGGTTCCTGTTTCGTATCAGGCGGGAGGAAACGCCCGGGTGTCATCACTGCGTGGATCGCCCGGAGGACACGGTTGAGCATACGGTGGAGGTCTGTCCGGCTTGGGCAGAGCATCGCCGTGTCCTCGTGGAGGCGATCGGCGGCGGGGATCTCTCGCGTCCGGCCCTAGTCCAGGCCATGGTACGGAGCGAGAGGGCATGGGAGGCCGTCACCTCCTTCTGCGAAGCAGTAATGCTCGCGAAGGAGGAGGCAGAACGCGTAAGGGAGAGGCAAACTTCGCGCCCTCACGCCCCTAGCCGCCGCAGGAGACGCCCTGGGCGTCGGGAATCACAGGCCGATTCCCGGCCATCGTAGGCGCGGGCTTGCGGACGGTGAGCAATGGGTAGCTCGCCGTCCGATAAGGACCAGGCCCGGGTCGACGGCGCGTTGTGTTCCACGCGCGCCTCAAAGAGATGTCAGCAAGTGAAGGGGTCCGATAGGACCGATGCCTGCCGGGGTTGCGGGAAAGTCCGAAAGGGATACCGTGGCCCCTGGCAAAGTACAGGCAACGGAGGGAACACGGGTGGGTTTTAGTCAGTAGGAGTCTGACACGCCCTCCCGCTCCGCCCAGAGCGGGAGAAGTTATTTGATAATTTTCCACCCAAAAAAAAAAAAAAAAAAAAAGAAAGGGTGACTGTAATAAACAACGAATTTATTTCACTAAAAGACATTGTAAGAATAAAATCTTTTAAAACAACTTGCATCCACAATCGCAAAGTGCTTACCCACCGTAAAGAATAAGCGTGAAATAAGCTTTGACAGGCTAAGCCGTAGAGGGAGAGGGGGGGGGCTTTTAGTAAGCCATGGTAAAGAGATCGCGGGTATTTGGGATTGTCCTTTTATTTTTATTTTTTGTTTCTTGACATTTCGTTCTATTTCTGTCACATCAAAGAAGAAATTTTAAGAAATCTAATTGTGAAGAAACCAGTCCGATTTCGTAAATGATGATTGATATACCTAGCAAATAAAAAACAATTTTATTTATAATAAAAAGTTCTGTTTTCCGAAATTATAGATGATAACAAAAAAATCGTCACCTCTCTCTCGGTAACGAAACTATATACTAACGATATGCCACCATACTCCATAGTTTACTTGTTTTTTAATGATATTTACAAGCCATTATTCCATAATCTTACAAAACATGAATGAAAGTGAACTAAACTAAAATATAAAGTATCTTAAACTTAAATATATTAATTATTTGGCACCGGTATTGATCGTCTTTCGTTTTCACAAATGCCTCCCCTAATAAGCTATATACAACAAAGACACTTTATAATATTATTATAGGCTATGAAAACTGTGGATATGGTCTTTCATAGTATGTTAGTATTTCCCTTGTACTACAATACTTCTTTCTCAAAAGCTTTAACATAGTTTAACACAACACAAAGCATTCCATGCGAACACATAATGTAACATGTGTACACAATATTCGTCTGTGTGCAATACCGATTACGTGCAATATCCAGTATCCGTCTATGTGCAATACCATAATGTGCAATATCATATTAATATGGCGGCCCGACCGCACAACCGCTGCGGTGACGTGCACACTTTGTACACTATATATTTGTGCACTAATGCTTACATTATTGTGTTTTGTACATAGTATGTTTTTATTCGGGGAAATGTTATTACTAAATGTAGGTATTTAATTATTTTTAATAAATTTTCTGTGTTTCAGTTATTTAGAAATTATAGCATACTTCTTAACGAACCACCCCTCTGCCTTCCCTCCTCCTCCTCCCTAACTATAGGTGCACTCTGCCCAACCCTTCGGGGAAACAAGGCGTGATGTCTTAACTAAAACATTGAATTAAAAGTGTTATAATTATTGACATTTATCTGTGGTCTATGGTTGAAGTACGTCAAGGTCTCAAGTAAAACCTTTGCACCTATAAATTGACATTTCCCACTGACCTTTTCAACAAAGTTAGCACAATGTACTCTACTCTAGCTCCGAATTAGGCAATCCACTCTAAAGTTCAGTTGACGAACTAAATCCATTCGGCGCCCGGGTAAAGACTACCAAAGCTTTATATTCCACTGTTCCACAACACCCGACTGCCAATATAGGAACCAAACATTATTTGTCCTCTGAAAAACGTCACACGTCACGCTGTCATATAAATTCGATCAGGCCCGCCTATTCCAGGCACATGCCATAAAAAACATTAGCATACGTACTTGCGACACTGACTTCAGCCATATTTTATGTGCAAATAACAAAGAGCATGCGTCGCGGCCAAACTATAACATACAACCTTGTAAAATACCATCGGTCGGGCAGATATCAACTTTATGTTCTAAACAGCTACGCCTGAACAAGTAGCTGAGTAACCTTTTGTTTTTACACGCTAAACAAAACACAACCCTAACAACGTGTTTCTGAAGTTCAGTTTTGATTAGCTTCACAACAGTATCGAACGTGGTCGATTACAAATTGTTTCATTATGTACCTAATTACAGTAGCTGAAGGTAGCTTTTACTTTACGCGTCTGTTAGGGGAGGGTGTCGATGTAAATTGACTTTCATTGCTTTGTCGTTAAAGTGGTGAATAGTGTGTATCGTTGATCTAGGCTCGTCTGCCACGAGGAGTATGCCCCCGTGCGCCCTGCGGCGGCCCCCGTAAGGTTAAATGCAAACTTATAGAGCTTTACCCTCTGAAGGGAAACAGCTATTACGCCATTTTATTGGCTTAAGATAAGAGCTGTTCTTGGTAATTATGTACACAAATTAAGAGCTTTTGTGATTATGTTATAAACATGTTTATGATATTCAATCACGACAACACTGAAAAATTGGCTTTCACTGAAAATTTGCAAAATTATGATATATTATTTTTTTTTTTTATTGATTATTTTCGTAGAATTATCATTAAAAATTTTGGTAATCAACAATTTGTCCAGTATCTTGTAATTGGTTGGTTACATTCCTAACTTAGTAAGAAGGTACTTGTATACAAGGTATAATAAATCAGTTTAGTGCTTACTGCAATATTACAACGAACTACTTAAAACGGGTCAGTAAAATCAGTCCTTGAAAAGTATGAATGCTAGCCATAACATGCAAATTATTTCCCCAATACTAATTTTCTGCCAACTGTACCTTATACCGAAAGTATCATTGAATCCGATACATAAACTAACCTCACTTAATCTATCGAGTACCGTACAAGATTGTATTCAAGAAATTACCATAGTTAAACGAGTTGATATAAATCTCAATCCCTGCTAATTTATCTACGGCGGGGAACCTCCACGTCAGACGCTATTGCGGAGTCCTAAGCTTTAAAATGACTTGGTTTTTCGTCTCAGGCAAATGTACTGTGATTTTTCTTTGTTCGCTCTGACTTCGATGGATGTCAATTCATCGGGAAAACGAAGGAAATGGCCTCCTTTGATAGAAGAAATACGGCTTTTTAATGTTGTCGGAGAGGCTGCAGCGGAAAAGTAAAGATGTATTACGGAGAATTGATTTTTTGTTATAAATTATTGGTGTTCGGATCTTTTAACGACATCACAATGGGGTATCGGGGACTTTTTGAAGATGCCATTATAAAGGAATCGACATGACCCACATCTTTCTGACATTCGCTTTTCAATTTATCGTCCTCTTACTCCTCATAAATAATTTGAGATCGGGACATAATTGTGCATAAAAGCAAACAGGAACCAGACGTGCTACGAATCCATCTGTTCCCGAGCAATATCTATAATTACAATCTTCGGCCTTTGATCGTGTACAATTTAATGCAAATAGCGTGCTATCTATCGATCGCGACGTCCGTCCTCTGCGAGACCAAACGCCTGAGTGAGTGCTTAGTCACCCATAAGCGTCTAAATACCACGCCCTTTACCAACTACCCACATTCTAGACATTGTATTTACTAAAGACGTGCCAACTAAGATATTGGTCATTACACACAATTGGTTATTGGAACTTCTGAGTATATTACTCGTGAATTAGATGACATAGATCTCCATTTACTATATTGGGTCTTATACTTTATCTACTTTACGCAAAATAGACCTTACTGAAGCAAATATTTTATCGAGAAAAAGGTACAAAATACGAAAATGATATTACCCATCATACGTACACTGGCACTTTTCTTCCCTGTTCAATACTCCATCTATCTCTTTCATTCGTATAGAAATCTTGTCATAATGAGCAGGACACGTATAGTTCGGTATTGTGCTCGTAGGGTTCGATAAGTTGACATAAAAGCCGCCGACCGCAAAATATGTACTTGAATAGAAGCTATTGGAAAATATTAGAGGTGTTCTCTCGGTGCTCGACAAACTTGAAGTCGATAAACTTAGCATCTTCCAAAAGTGATCTGATTTGCAGCACATGCAAATCAGATCGCTTTTGGAAGGTTCTTACGTTCTTTTATTTTTATAATAGTCCTCCGATGTGACGATGAAACATTCTACCGTCACATGGCCATGCAAATCCTATTTTATTACTATAAATGAATCATATTAATTATAGAATAAAAAAAAAAGATATTATAATTTTAAATAAAATTTTGGAAAAATACAAATTAATGTCAAATCGTACTATAAAAATGACAATGGCAATGATGTGTTTCAATAACCCATTTATTTTGTACCAAATTTAACAGTTTTTTTAACCAAATTGCCCTTTTACTATTCTCATTGGCTTCTCTTCTGAACCAACAGGTTCTAATAAGTACTTCTAAATAAATATCGATATCGATACATCTCCATTACTTATACATTTAATTGTATATAGCTCGACTGCGGTGGCCTCCCACTGATTGAGTCCTTTGATGTGATTGAAAGCCTCTTTTCATTTAATTTATATCAACAAACGTTTGAGTTCTGAACAGGGTCAATAGATAGATGTATAATACATATCTACGTTAACATATTATTATGTTATACATAAATTAGAGCATGTTTATATACAAATGTTGTTCCATTTATTTACATCTCTCTGAAGAGAGATAAATCTCAACTCAATACAGTCCATTATTACTTGTTAGATACCTACTCAGTACATTAGTCACACACCTTCCAACTACAATTCCAACTCTGTGACTAGTATATTAGTATACTAGTCTATTTATGTTACTAACATCTAATAAAACTAAATGACATATTTTCTGTGCTCAGAAAATCAATACTTTAACAATAAAAACAAATAACTTTGCGTACTCTGTAGGTCAAGACTAAACAAAACCAACAATCAACAACCACTCACAACCGAATCGCCGAATCAATCGAGAGGAACGGTACTCGATACTTTATCGGTATTTGAAACTGGCTCGTTAGACTAGATAGTCGGATTTGCAAATACGCAGAATTATTTTCCGGTTTTCCAAGTTCAGGAAAAGTTTGACTATGTTCTCCGATGGAATAAAAAGCTCGGAGCTATCCCGCGTTTACGTTTCATCTTGGATTAAATTCGAACGCAATGTGAATTGATACTGAATAAATATAATATAATATTTATGTAAATATGTTAATTAGTGCTCAACAACTCAACAGTAAACCAACATTGTGCTTTGCAGTGCCCTGACAGGGTTCATGTACAAAAACCGACTTAATATATTTTAAAATGTGTGATGTACTTACCTACATGAGAGCAAATAAATAAATTGAATTGAATTAAGCTAATAAACCGGCCTGATACACTATATGACCATACAATACAACAGAAAACAATGACTAGAGTGTCTAACGTCAACGGAAAAGAGAATCATATTTGCAGTTTTGCACCTTTCTCTTCTATGAATACAAGCTTGGATATATCAGAAAATACCGAAACGCAACTTTCCACAATGCAAATATAACGAGATAACGATACGGATTCCCGAACGATCCTTTCACGCGATGGCTTAAATAAATTGGTGGACGGGTAACGCGGGTTTTCATACCTATTCTATCCTTTCCGGGTACAATACCTATCCCATATGATTTATTTCTGGCTATTCCCCGACCGAAATTGGGGCTAAGTCAAACTTTTCGACCGTTTCTATGACGGATATCGGTTCTCTGTAATTTGCGTCGATCCCCAGACCCTTTAGGGTTTTGTACTGTAAAAATGGAACTCCATAACGAGTTTGTAACTCTTCGATTTGATACGGTTGTGAGTTAATATGGGTTTATGTTTATTAAATGATTGTTTGGCAAATTAATTTTGGGTATTATAATGATAGGGGTAGAAGATATTTTTATGACCTATACGTAATTTCACATGTCTATTGAGCAAATGCGTTTCCGTTCATTTAAGGCTGATTTTCAATGGTCAGATACCAATTTTTTTTTCTGAAGAATATTATTCATAATTTGATATATTTTCGGTACGAAAGCTGTCAAACCGCAATATTTCTTAGTGGTTTCTCGAAAACCGGACCGGAACGGATCTCTGTTTCTATCCTACCCAGTGATAAATAAAAAACGAATGAAATAACACATTCCTTGGTTGACTGGTAGAGAATGCCTAAGGCATTAAGTCCGCCATTGTACCTCTTTGAGTGCGAGAAGTTTTAATAATAAATTCCTAGTTAGGAATACCAAGCGGTTACTTGGTTCACTATTAATCAGAAACGTCGCAAGTACTTAGAAGCAGAATACCAATGTTGAGGAGGTCGATATCTCGACACAAACAGGGTAGCGTGCCCAGTTGGCGGCTCATGCTAATTTAATCGTTCTGCTTACCCACGCGGCTCCCACGCGACTTATAAGTACTGTGCCTCGTTTAGTTAGTAGGCGAGTAGTACTGTACTAGGCTTCAACTTGGGGATTAGAACTTTTTAACTTTTTTCATTCTTTTTCTATATTTTGCATAAATATATTTATTAAATGAAATATTCATAGTTTCAACATACTTTTTTCACCCACTAAAACTTTAGCTGGAGTTGCATTCTAATTAACTCTCTCACTTCGTGTGCATTATGTTTAAAACATGATACTGAGTTTTAGTTGCCCACATTACCATTTCTATCTGACTTCCAGAGCTACTTAGGAAACCAGATTTCTAGATTTTTGGCAGCACTGCCAAAAGCCTCGTTTATCATATCTACGTGATGTGATTGGGTAATACTATCCTCTTATTCGATAAAAATAAAAGCCGGTTATATATGGATCACTTTTTGCAAAGCTAGAATATTTTGTATGAAATAATGTTTTAGCGATAGGATTTATTAGATATATTTGTACTTATTTACAGCAAAATATTTATACATAATGTACAGGCAAATAGTCTTCAAATAATTATAATAACATCTACATGAAGGTATAAACAAAAATATCGTGTCGATAAAATGTTATTATTTTAACGAAACACTTTATTAATACTAAAATAATCCGTCAAATCAATAAACTACGTCTGAAACATCAATAAATTAGCTCACATTTTAATTAACTCACATACTGAAGCCACTGAACTGAACACGTTAATTACCGACCCGATACATAAATCAAAGGCATTTTCCCTTTGTGACACAAGCATAGTCCAGCTTAATAATGTCACTACAGTTTGTAAGGGAAACTGGGAACTATTTAGTTGTAACATCTGCTGGCTTTGGCTTAATACAATTCCTTCGATTATTGCATTAATTTGTGCTGCATTTACTGAACGTTATTAGTTTATTGTATAGCTGATATTCTGTTGTTTATTGCTGTTTTAGTGGCAGAAGAACGTGGCTGGGGGTTCGATTAACGGGTCGGGCAGTGTTTTGGGTTTTTCCATTAGACGTTTCTTAGTTACAGCCCGGAGGTTGGAAGTTGGGTGTGTGATACCCTTGTGCCTCGGAAAGCATGTAAAGTCGTTGGCCCTGCGCCTGATCTCTCAACCCGTCCCATCGGACTATGAGAGTGGGTGCATCTGTGTCTGTGCACACACTTGATAACTATAATATCTCCCGCGCCGAAGTCTGGTGTCCGCTGAGCTTGGTCGCCGTGGCCGAAATTCGGTCTGGAGGACTATTACTGGCAGAAAGTTAAAGAGCTTTTGCGTTTCATAGAATCTTTATATATGTAGAATATAATAGAACATGTTTATTTGCATAGAATAAACAACAATACAATACACACAACAATAATACACAATAGGTGAGTAAAAAACAGAAAGATTAAAAAATAATGAAGGACGATCTTTGATAAAAAAGCAGTTGTCTTTCTGACCTTGTCTTTTTGTTTTGTATTATATTTTTTTATCAAAGTCAAAGTCAAATAATTTATTTCAATTAGGCACAAAAAAGGCACTTTTGAACGTCAACATTTAAATAATAATTGATTCTAGTTGCCCCTTCCAAAAGGTAGTTTTCGTATGGAGAAGAATGGGCAAGAAACTCCACCGTTACTCTTTTAAAATGTTTTCACAATATCTTGTATACATCAACTATATAATTATATGTGAAGACGATGCACCTAGAATAAGATTACTATACCACGTTAGGTAAAAATAATGAAAAATTAAGGAATGACAGATAATTAATCATGTGATAGATGCATGGTGCTCACATATTTACAAACATTGTAAAATTATACGATATTCCTAGCATTTTTACAAGTAATATAACTCAGTGTGTGAGTTCGAGTAATCACAGAATGTAAAACCAATATAAAATATATATATATATATATATATATATATTATACAATTAAATTAGCAACCAGTTAGATTTTGTCTAGATTCTAAATTGTCCTATGGTGCTCCATAGGACAATTTGACTTAAGCCAGAATTTGTATTTAAGCCAAATAGGATGGAGACATGCTGGTCCTGCTGGACCAGCATGTCTCCATCCTATTTGGCTTACGCTAACTTCATACCCACAGCGCGTACTCGACATTTTTGATGAAGCATATTGTTCCATCAGAAAATACGACCCAATTTGTGCCAGTGGACTAGTAAAAAAGAGATACATTTCAATGCAAAACGACGGCTCGACAAAACAACGAAAATCTCGAAAAACGGAGATATGAAATATTAAATTTTAACTACCACGAGAGCTAGCGAATTTCCAACTGCAGAAGCAATTAAAATAGCAAGCCATAATAGGGAAAAGTGAGATGAGTCTGTAACCAAATAATCCAAAAAATACGGTTTAGATTTTAATAGGATTCTCCCCACGACTTTTATGTAGGTATACGTTTTTGCTACGTGCTGCTGAAAGGTAGCATGTTTCCAAAAAATATATGTTAAATCTTGCAGTATTTCATATCCAGAACATGTTTTGGTACTCCATTTTCGAGATATAATACAAATTAAACACGTTGCCGCTTCTCTGAACTGGCGTTTCATTTTAACATAGTTACAACTAAACAGTGTGTATAGAACAGCAGACGTTTCCGCTCAACCGCAAACTTAGATGTTAATACCGAGAATTAAACCGCATCCTGAGATGTAACGATGTTATTGATAACAAAGGGCCAAATTGATTGTGACAAACAGATTCAGTTAACTACAGTTGTGATGGAATTCAACTGTTAAACACAATCACATTACCAAAAGCTCAATAAACCAATCTCCTCACGTCGAAATTCTACAAAAACTATTCCAATCTTAATCCGAACTTAGTCAACAACTAGCGCAAGCAACTCGTCTGGTTCTAAACGCTCCACAATCCAATATAAGGCGTCTAAGACCGGTCCAGACACGTACCAAGTGAAAATCTAGATCGAGAGATTCCCACACTCAGTTTCGAGATCCGAACAACTCATTTAAACAGACCATGCTTAGCGAACTTGAAACTGGAAATTAATAGACAAAGTTTTAAACAAGCAATTGGTTCCGTGGTTAGAGATAACGTAACTTTTACACTTTTGGGCCTCATATTCAAACATCCTAGATTTATAGAGATCCAAAAGTTTGAAATATTCAGCGAAATGTGTAAACGACTCTAGTCAAGTACCTTTGTCAATAAACCATTGTACGAAAAATATTCTAATTAACAAAGTTCATTTTGGATTGTCAAATTTCCTTAAGTAATTAATTACTTTGGCGAAGTTCACGAAGACCATTTGACATCGTATTAAAAATTCAGTCATTTATCACTTGAAAATACTTAATTTTGAGAGAAGAATTCAAACAACGTAATTTGGTTTTCGATATTTCGTTTCATAAAAAGTTCCAGTGGTTAAACATACTTCTGACTTTTCGGATTCATGTGCGTATTGTATAATTATCACTTGCTTCAAAAACGATGAAGGAAAACGTCGTGAGGAAACCGGCACGCCCGAGAGATATTTCTCGACGGCATGTGAAGCCAAGTCAGAGGCACATGGGTGGCATAAAAACTCACACGAAAACGAAAAGAAGAAGTGCTTTAACCATTGCTAAATACCTTTACATGTCTCTATGCTTAGCAGACCCTATAAATAATTCGCAATTCACACCAACTAAAACAGTTAATCCTAAAACACATTAAGATATTCCATATTCAAATAACACAACAATGTCCACTGCGGCCCGTCACGGAATCACGCGCTCACGACATGTCGTGTCGTTATCGGCCACAAGACGGACGAGCCATTGGCGTGACGATATCCATTAGTTTATCCGCCTCGACGGCTGCCAAAGTTGGCCCAGCGTGCGATGTATTGAGATATTGGCCGCCAACGTTAAATGTATTGAGATATTGGGCTAAACCAAACGTGATTTACCGCGCGGATACTGATGGCGAATCTGCTGCGAATATGATGAAACTAATTGAGTTAGCTTAAATTAGTTCGTGCATGTTTAGGTTATTGTCTCAACTTGGAATTACAGCAGTTAACTTGTTTAGTTAACATCAAACTTAGGTTTGATGTAGTACGTAGTGTTTTATTAAACGACTTTCCTTTGACATTATTTTTCATACCGGTAAGATAATAATAAGAAAAACCTATCTTGCTGCACTTGCACCTGGTCAAAAAGTAACCCTACCCCGATAATGGCAAAGACTAGATAGTTACAATAAATCTTTACTGCAGCTTCCAGTCAACGTCGGTATACTAAAAGTTTTAATGGTAGAATTCCGTATTTCATAGGTACTTCAACAGCACAAGCACCTTACCTGATCTCTTAAGCAAAACGATCCTATCGCCATAAAAAAAATAATTAAAACGCCTATAAAATTAACATTAAGGGGTTTATTTATAAACGTTGCTTAAAGTTAAGTAATGATTAGCGACTGTTTAACCTCACATATTTTTGACGTTTTTGAACTTTAAGCAACATTTATAAATTAAAGGTTAATTCCTTAAATATAACGGAAGCCTACGTATCGATTCCTATCTAGATAACAACAGCTAGATTTTCCCAGACTTAAGCTATAACTCGTAAAAAATAACATTATAACCGTCTGTTCACAAAAATGACATTTTATCGGCCTTGCTATACAAAAACGTGATGTGGTTGTGGATAGCAGATAACGCCCACGGATGGACAAATACTGAACTGACTTTCATTCTGTAGTACAATATAAATGGAAGGAGAAAGCTATTTTAGGTAAAATACCTAAAAAAGTTATATAAAATCTTTACATCGAATGGAAACCTACCTATAGATTCGTATCTGGAAAACAACGGACACCTACATAGTCCCAGTCTTAAACTAAAACCCGTAGAACACATAACATTCACTAAAATTACATTTTATCGCCGATGTTATACACAAACGTGATTTGAACAGCAGATAGTGACCAATAACGGGTAAATAATGAACTGACTCGCCTTGTGTAGTACAATAGAAATGTAAGGAGTAAGCTAGATATCTCTAATACCGCGGGCTATTCGCTTCGCAGTCGATATTAAAGAGGAAGATTAGATACACCCTATATTGTGGAGCGATATTGTAACAGTGGGTTTAGAGTTATTGGTATACTTGTTAAACTATTGCCTATTACTATGAATATTAAGTTAGTCCATTTTCGACAAACTATTCTCCAACTTTTGATATTTTGTTCTATTTAGGCCTCAGTAATTGGAGACTTAATTCTAAGGATTTGAGAAATATCGGAATTTCCTCGAACAAAAGGTGGGTACAATAAACAAACTGTTTAGCAAGCTACTAAGGATTTTAAATTACAAATACTTGATAACTCTGTCCCTTATCAAAACCATACAACGCAATATAATTAATTAGAACAAGAAGGCACAAATTGTTACAATGTACAGCCAATATAAAAATTTCAATATCCCAAAAATTCCTGGAGACACATTCAAGAGGCGGTCATAAAAAGGCTGCTTATTACATTTCGCGGCCGCCATCTTGGAACAAATTAACTTCCGACCCTGTATAGGGTGAAAAGTACGCGAAAAATTCGAGTCTCTTTAATAAACTCCGCATTATGAAGCTCGAATTAATACGCACACCAAATAGCCTCTTTTCGCTTCTTTGGAACTCGCTAGGGATGTCAACAGAATTTAAATCATCGATAGCGATAGAATTTATTGCATATGTAGGGGTTCTTTTCGATTCGATATTGTTTACGATGCTATTTCAACAAAAAATAAAAGCTTACATATTCTAATAAATATAAGGCTAAGGCAAGGTTTCATGTCTCGCAAATAATTTGGAATTTACTGAACGGATTTAAGTGCTTGTTGTATTTGAATTTGTTGCTGAAGTATCGATAAAACTACATGAGTAAATATCGAGTATCGATGTTTTGTAGATAGGAGGTGGACAACCTTACGCCGCTACCCGTACGGTGCACGTACTTGAGGAATTTTTCATTTAGAGCGCGCTATGCACCTTTTGACGCCAGTAACCAAGTAGAGAGGAGACAGGAAAAATGTGAGGATTTCGTTATAACACACAACGTCAGCCATAAAATGACTGTAGTAAATATGTCATGTTTCTTCTGGAGAACACATGTGACATGACTTCCATGTCCGCTGCACAAGCTAAAGTAAATTGTGAAACAGAACGCTAGAAAAATAACAAGACCTTATTGCTGTTTGCGGGAAGCAAACACAAAAATCTGACCTTTTAAATAAATTAGATAAACAATACCCTAATTACGTAACATACTTTCAATCACAATCCGAGAGTTTGGAAGGATATTGCTAATCCATTGCTTCATAGGTTTGACAAATCCGTCTACTCAACAAAGTAAATAACGCAATGAACGTGGGTGAACTGTCAAAATGAAACCCATTGTGATCAATTGTCATTTTATGCAATTATCCCGCTGTTTGCTCTAAACTCGTAATATGCAAATCACGTCATTAATAATAATAGGCCCAGACACAACATAAACAAACTATTCATTTAATTCATCAACCTGTCAACCATTATTACGTCTAGCTACCCTAACCCTTATAGGGATCATTCCCATTACATCACTCAGCAATAGGAACTCCATGCGTTTCGCATTTCGCAGGACTTTCCAACAATTCGCACCCGACTTCAATCGTGCAAAGTTCGACATCAGAATTCGGAATGTCGGGTCCGGAATCTTTGAACCAGAGGGAGCGAAGTAAAACAATATGGAAGACGTCGTCAGATTTATTACTCAGCCAATAGTTTAACCTGAGTTCTTGCAATGCGGTGCAAATACCTATAGCTGATTAAAGTGATAAATTTTAAATTCTTTTATTTCTGTCAGTAGGTTTGTACAAACATTTGCCTTTTCCACTTCATTCATATTTTAATAAAATTACTTTTTATTTAAAATAAACAACCGACTTCCAACAAAAACACTACAAAGTGAAAAATAACTTGGTTAGTCGATGGTTTTTTTTAATAAAAAGTTTTTATTTTTCACATTTTAGTTGTGTACCCCACACTAATTCGAATACCACTACGTGCTATGTAAATAACAGTGACAGGAACTTATCATATCATCCATATACACTAAGTGGAAAAAGTACGTATTATTGAAGCTAACTCAAAAACTATCCAAGCAAAGTGAATAAAATTATATATACGAGAGCACCTCGAGACCATACCTAACCTTTCAAACAAAAAAAAAATGTTTTTAAACCTTTCCATAATTGGCGGAGAAATCGGTGAGCATACATAAAAAGCTAGATGAGGTCGGCGTTTCCTATCTGACTTCTCTGAAAAGAAAGGGCGAAACAAACTCAGAGGTCTTTATTAAAGTCCAGACATCATTTCGGTCAGATCATGTGAAGACCATATATATTGGTGTCTGAAATGTTCTTTTGAGGAAAGAACCACACAAATTCCGTGAACCTGTCCAGTCACTGCACGCATTTGTCGTAATCGTGCAGCTCATCTCAAAACCTAAGGAACTCAACGATTCGACGAACAATACCAATGAAAGGACATTTGGGTAGGTCGCATAAATTACTCAAACTGCAAAACTAGGTATAATAAAAACTAACTGAAAACAAAAAAATAATGACCCACATACTTAATCTAACATTCACTAGGTCCAGGAAACTCATTCAGCTAGAAGGTAGAACCTATTCGAGCTATATACAGAAATCTAATCGGAGTGTTGACATTGAATTCGATAAGATAGATTAACTTGAGCTCGTTAAAGTTGGGCTGTGACTTCGGATTGGATTTGCACTGGGAGCATGATTAATTTTATGGACTTTGATAAGACAGCTTTATTGCTGGAAACGATGTGATTATTCAACAGCAAACTGGGAATCTGTATCTTATTAGGATAAGCAAACATTTTCAACTTCATTATTTGCTCATTTGTGGGATATCAAATATCCTTCTTTAGTGCACTAAAGATGTTTTTAAAATCTCTCCTCAGTGGTTTAGGCTGTAGGTATGTCTGTCAATCACTTGAGTCAGTTAGAGAATATTTAATATATGCAAGTGTACCATCGAAGAAGTTCATATCTTTACATCGTAAGGACTATTTCTGCTTGCAGCGCTCGGACGCTATAGAACCGGGGCGGTAACAGATGTGGTCATCGTGTTCATGGGATTTTGTTTTCAAACTGCTTAGATATGAAGTTCTTTGATAGTACATAGATCAGATAGATACGGTTTCTCTTCCTGACACTGGGAATAACAGTAACAGAGTAATGAGTAAACAAACGCACATAAAACCACAAATTAAACATGGCGGCGTCAGTTGGTCTGTCCGCAGTTTGTAATAGATTTATGGTGACAGCAACATTGCGACGCAGAATACCCGTCGGTGTCATAGTGACCATAAAATACAGTCGTTTGTGGGTCGCTGATGATGACAGGTGATTGCATTTGGCTGGTTTTAATAACCGGTTGAAATATGTATCACTATGATATTCATGGAATTGGTTAAAAATTACGAAGCGAAACATCTCATTTTTTTATATGAATAAGTAGTATTGGCAAACTAGTTCCCAGCCGATTCGTGTGTTCTTATAGGTACTAAATAATCAGTCAAAAAATCATCCGTGAAATTCACTGCTGGGCGTAGTTTTCTTCATAACGCTCGAATAGAAATAAGCACAGGAACATGGCACCTATTTGGCCTTTCAGAATAAAAAAATAAAAAAACTCCATAAAAGACTGCCGACAGTTAAGTGAAATCTTAAAACTGGTATTAGCGCCATCTATATTCTATACTACAGCACTACGCCGCGAGCATGTCGGTGACGCGAATCAATAAGTTTATCCCATATCAACCCAAAAGAAGTATTCACTTCAATAATGCCATATGGTTACGTATTTCTGATAGGTAGGTAAGACTGAGTATTACATTTATTTTAAAAACAATCTCTTGGGAATCCCAAAGCCACCCTGCTTTAACGATAACCTTTCCATTTTTTATGACTATGTCTAGACGGCATTAGTCATAAATTACAGTTACACTAACCTTGTATACCTTCACAGTTGGCAAACTGTACCTAACTCTCTGAAGGGAATTTCTGTAACTTTATTAAAACGGTATATTGTGAGCATTTCCCAGTGTTTCATGAAAGTATATAGTAGTATATATAAACTCAGGCAGTTTTATTTACTGCCCCCAGTGTTGTAATGCATAAAATAAGATTATTGGACATACAATAATTGGCGTTAATTTGCATTTAATCATGCATAACCTCCAGCTTTTTTGGATTCGGTTAAAATCATATTATGATGAAAGACTTTTCTACATTTCACTCTTTAAAAAACCAGCTGTGCCCTATATTTTGATCGATTCCTCACGATGTTTTCCTTCACCATTTTTGAAGCATGTGATAATTATAAAATACACACATGAATCCGAAAAGTCAGAGGTGCGTGCTTTAGAGTCGAACTCGAGACCTATGACTTGGACCTATGACGGTCACACCACTAGGCTATGTTAGTTATGAAAGTTGTCCATCTTCATGAAAATTACACTCTTATAATTTATAATCTCTATAGTATATTATCTCTCTTATATATTATAATTACTTAAAGTATGACCAATCTTTAACTCAACACCCTGAATAGTTTATACTGCCTTCTTTTATGGGAAATTATCAGATAACATCTCCCGCCCTGGGCAGAGAGGGAGGGCGTGTCAGACTCCTACTGACTAACCCACCCGTGTTCCTTCCGTTGCCTGTACGTTGCCAGGGGCCACGGTATCCCTTTCGGACTTTCCCGCAGTTTATTACTGCCTGCGTCGTTGGTCTAGTGGTCGCGACTGCTACTGCTAAACATGTGGCCCTGGGTTCGATTCCCAGGTCAGGCAAAGTGTTATTGGGTTTTTCCATCTGAAATTTCTCAGTAGCAACTCGGAGTCTAGATTTGTGCCCGGTTGATGGCAATAGGCTCGCCCCGAAATGTGGGTGTACTATGGGTACACCTCTGCCGAAATTTTCAAACAGGCACGACGAGACTCTAATAAAACAATTTCTAAGAAAACTCCACGGTAGAACAATTACCGGTGTCGTGCATATCGTCGCGCGACAAGTCGCACCAGTCTGCACGAGCCCTAACCCTTCGGGGAATACAGGCGTGATGTTATAATATGTAGTTTACTAATAAAAGAAACAACAATTATTTTAATGTTATAGTCCCTACCAATCAACGTCGTAAGACACCTAGAGCCATAAAGCAGGCCCAAAGACAATAGAACTGTTCTACCGTCAGCACATAAATTGATGGCGGGTGAGATACTACCACGTAGATTGCACAATTCCTAGAACTCCTAGAATGGAACGAATCTGATTCTACGCCTACACCTATGGCAGTCTGTACAGAAAAATAATCCTCTGATACCCAAGCTAAGATTAAACTTGTGTTATGGGTGTCAGGAATCCGCTGGATGCGAGAAGCACAGAACCGGTCGAAGTAGCGGTGCTTGGGGGATGCCTATGTCCAGCTATGGAAGTCTTTCGGCTGAAATGATGATGATGATCTCAGGCGGTATGTGGACACCAGTTATATAAATCAAAGTTCCGAATTTCATAGTGTAGGTAAGTACTATAGACAGAAAATAAAGATTTAAACGATGTACCCGTAGGCCTAATATAAAGCGAATGCGGGTACCTACTGTCTGACCCAGGGACACCAGGTGCTCACAGTTTTATTGTCTTTGAATTTAATTGAACTGGCTAGTTTTGTGACCTTTGTTTTTCTTACTCTGAACTTGCTACAACATAAAGGGAGACAATTTGAATGAAGAACTATTAATTTGTCTATACCGAGCAATATCCCATTGCTGGGTAAAGGACAGGGCGAGAGTAATCTAACTGTTAATTCCAGATGAAAAAGCAGCAGCGGTGGCCCACTGGGAGAGCAATGGAGACTCAGTGGTAACGGCCGCGACTTACGTTACTTAGTTGTAGGTCGTAGATTCGAGCTCAGACAGGCACTTTGCTTTGTGTAAATAATTTCATCACCACTGCTCTGATGGAACGGTGAAGGAGATCAACGTGAGGAAACCGGCATGTGCTAGAACCACAAATCCAAAGACATGTGACATCTACCAACCCACACTGGACCCGCATTGTAGATTATATCTCTTCTTCTCTGAAGAGAAAAGGCCTGTTTACCAGCATTGGGAACATTAAGGGCTGCTTATGCAGCAATATCCAATTGCTGGGCAGTAAACTATTATATAATTCCAGATAAAACCAATATCATTTGAACATTAACAAAGAGAGATAAGTTAAAAAAAAGAAAGACATAATCGACCCGTGACACGCAATATAATACTTTGTTCTGCCAAGAGTCCTTTGAGGTCAATAACCGGTCGGTTATCCTCATAAAACCATGTATTTCATGATATTTACTCGATTTATCAATGACTGGAAACCAATCGGAGAGGTTATGAACCTAAATCCGATCTTAACATAATGTAATGCAGCACGCTACGAAGAAATACGTAGGAAATAGGATTTATACTCCTATTACAGTCAAAGAATTATTATTTATTAAGGTTTTCTGTATATAAGGAAAATTATGTTGAGCGTGACCATGTTCAAGACTGCCTTGTCTGCACTGACATTATAAATTTATCCTAACCCTGTCTTTAAACGTAGTTTTAATACCAAAACTGACTATGCTATTTTTAAAACAGATTACCTACTTGCTATCCTGACGAAAAGTTTTACGCATCTAGATAATTATGACAAACATAAAAAAGCTCATCTATTCGCATCAAAAGTTTATCTGTTAATCTGTCTACTATCATTGACTGCAACTTCAAAACTCAATAAACACATTTCCCTCAACAAAAACCCCATACGCTTTCAATTCCACGCTCTAAGAGACCGCAAAACCGAATACGTAAAAAAAGTCCATCTACTATGCCATTGTTGGCACTAACTGAAACAAACAACACAGGAAATCCGGTGGAAACAAGGACCGTTGAAAATGATAAAAAACCTGTGAAAAGGTGGAAAAACCGGACCGGGCCGCGACACCGGGAATGCCGTATGCGAACGATTGCGATGCCGTATTTGAGGCAGGGTCGTATTGTAGCAAAAACACAGCTTTTACAACCAGTTTGGTCACTGAAAACAGAGGAAACGTAGCTATTTACAAATTCTTAAAAATAACAGACAGAGTCGATTAAATTAGAGGATCTCATTTACATGTTGGGTGGGTAGCGGCGGTGTTGTGTTGAGTAAGAATAGGCTTCGTTACATCCCATGGGTCTAATACGTGTCCTATAATGTCAAGTAGTATACATTAGACTTTTGGATAACAAAATAATATTGTTATTCGTAGCTTGAACAGGGCTACAACTTTTCTAAGATTTTGAATATTTTCTGAGGCATAGTTTCCAATTATAGTTCCACGGTGGTAATCGAAGATAGCTATGAACATTTGGACGTCTTCAAACCAACATGATATTGAAACGCAGCTGCAATAGAAACCGCTTCATCTTCTAATGGTATCGTTAAATTTTACACACCATGTACAGGGAAATAGTTTGATAATACATATGAGGAACACATTCGAATACATACGACTAAATGCAAATTATATAGGAGATATTTAATCACACAAATACAATACTTCCAATCTACTGATTGAAAGTATCTCATAGGTACTTTGAATATTTCAAAATCTGCGTAGAAATATTTTAAAGAACATGCATTTATTTAATCACTAAGAGCTAAGAACAAAAAGATAGGTGTATATCCATATAAATGTGGAAGCTATAACCTCCCAGAGTTTATTTTTCGATTTTAATAAAAATATGAACTGCGGTTATCAAAATCACTGATTAAAAAGTTATTCTACCTCCCACTTCCCACTGAATCCTCTTTTAATCATCAAACTTTATTTCGAAAGGTTTACTATGATAATTTATTTATAGAGTTCTCAACACGCATCGATGTCCGCCCATAAACCGACGTGCTCATGCCGGACATTATGCAGGCTGACACTCGTGCGGTGCGTTTACATGTAGATAAGTATCTCTGCTAACGATGCCCCGCCTATTTTATTGTGCTTGGCGTGGTGTGCTGCAAGTGAGATGATGACGCGTTTGAAAAGGATATGTAGTAATTTTTTATACTTTAAAAAAATGCCACTCTACCTAAACTAGCCAAAGTCATATACTGAATAGGGCAAAAACAAAAATATTTTTAGCAGTAAAGGAGCACCAGTTTTTTTTTTTTTTTTTTTGCGTCATATTTACCGCAAATAAACGTATTTTCTTTCTTTCTTTCTTTCTGTTCAACTTTCTAAATATTATAAATGAAAGGAATGGTTTTAGATGGATATTTGTGAACACACATGTTCTGAACACCAACCCAGATTTCAAAGCATTACAGACCAGACTAACTAAATATTTTTTTTTTTTTTCAATTCAATTCAAAATATTTTTATTTCATATAAACCTACATGGGCACTTATGAAACGTCAGAAGCTAGGTGCACGGTTCCAATTGGTTGTTTCCTATGGAGAAGAGCCGGCAAGAAACTCCACGGTTACTCTTTTAAAAATAATGGGCTTTTACAATATTTACAAATAACAGTGTTATTAGGTATGGGAGGACAGTGTAGGTCTTTCAACAAGTACCAGGTACTTAACAGAATAATGATGGTGAACAAATCTACAGTCCACTAGGCCTACAGCGTTCTCACATTCACAAAATTGAGAAGAATCTATTATATAAAGATAAATAAATTAATAAAAATAAAAACGTATTTTAAACGAAATGACGTGATTGCTATTACGGCTGTATCAAATCTCAATAATTATCATGTCCACAAAAGCCACTAATAAAGAGTTGAAATAAAATTTTAGGTATATAATGTCAAATAATAGGGTGATTATGTCAAGAAGAATGTAAAAAAAAATAAAAAATGTATACATGGTAATTTGGGAGCAGTTAATAGATTCTTACATAATTTGCCGTTAATCAGGTACCAGGGAAGCCACATGTGCAGAAGGAATTATTGCCAAGCTTCCTTGTCTTCAACATAGTCTTTAATTTTATAATATGCTTTCTTAATAAGGACGCGTTTGATGTGGGTTTTGAACTTCCCATCGCTAAGTTCTGTAACCGACTTAGGCGACTTGTTATAAAAGCGGATACTGTTTATAAGAAATGACTTGCTTGTTTTAGTTAATCTAAATTTGGGTATCACAATTTCATGTCTATTACGTGTATTTATATTATGAAAATCGCTTCTTATTTTGAAAAGTCCTAAGTTTTTGCGAACATACAAAATACTTTCTAAGATATAAAGAGAAGGCAGAGTCAGTATATCAACTTCTTTGAATTTGTTTCTAAGGGACTCGCGAGGACCCATTTTATAGATAGCCTATATTGTATCCCACTGCTGGGCAAAGGTCTCACCTTTTTCCTTCCAAATCTCTGTTTTCTGCGATTTCTGGCCATGTTGGCTCCGCAAACAGATTAGAACGTCACACCACCTTCGCCGTGGTCTACCTCGACGGCGACGTCCTCTCTCTGACGTCAAAATGTTATGACTAACAAAAAATATAAAGATAAACAAAGTCCCTATAACTACATATCGCTCCTACTCGCTGTCTGTTTGTGACTTACAACAAGCTTCACTTTATCGAGAGAGCCGCGTGATTAATGTTCTTAGTTTCAGTAATGAGGGGTATTCACCAAATACATAAATATTGCTCTGCTAACAAATGTAGGCTTATTAGGGGGTCGTACAATGTTGCCTGTGTTGTGCAATCAATAGATCACGGAGAAGAAAAAAATAATGATAAAGGAGGATGACCACTTGCCTATATTGGCATACCCTTACCAAAACGATCATCTACAAAAGCTACACATGGTCCATTATAAAGCACATATGACCGAAATGTTTAATTAATTCAACGATTTTAATTTAAAGCAGCAGTTTTTTTGTTCACTCAAGAACTAAAACTCTACTTTCTAGCACAAAGCTACTAATTGCTAGTCATTTTCTGTCAGGCGTTATTACACACGATTATTTCACTATCTAATTTCGTAACAATAACGGTGACCCAGTAAGGCTTAATTAGAGTAGTAAAAGGAAGGCTCTATCCAAAATACATTAATTAAAAACTGTGCCTTCAGATAAAACTGTTCCATTACTACTAACTGACTAACTGACAATTCATGCATAACATAGAGAACTGAAAATAAAAATTGAAAGCAGAAGGGTCTGATAAGCCATACTCGAAAGTAACCTAACGGGTTTTGAAGTTTGTATCTGAACATAGTCACAGGCAATAAATACTTGTTTCATATATAACACCAGCTTGTTCCAACAACATTTAACTAGCGTTACAACTAAATTATCACTCTGATGCTTTTAAATGCTCTCATGAAATCCATTTGGGCACCAACCGAACATGATAAACCCGTGCTCAATTGAATTAAGTCGAATCTCCGCACTCGGGCGCTCAACTCGCTCAACTCGCGCAGTTTTGTTCGCGTCGAGCCTATCAGCCGACACGAACCATTGAGTGGCTGACTTTAATGTTGATAGTAAATATCTTGTGTTTGATCATTTTCATATGAGCTTATTTTTCCATCTTATTCATTCTATGGTAGCCGCTTAGAATTAAAGAGGAAATAGGTAAGATGAGGACTACCTAATGGATGAACGTGAAGAAATAAAAAGTGCAACTCAATAAAAGTAAAAAAAACCGGCCAAGAACGACTCGGACTCGCACATGAAGGGTTCCGTGCCACCATACAATATTAAGCAAATAACGCCAACGCCGGGTCTTGTGTGGGGACCCCCTTTAATAATCAACTTTATTTTGTTGTTATTATTTGTTGTTGTAGTGGCAATAGAAATACATAATCTGTGAAAATTTCAACTGTCTACCTATTACGGTTCAAGATATACAGCCCGCTGACAGACGGACGGACAGCGGAGGCTTAGTTATGGGGTTCCATTTGGCAGCCTTCGGGTACGGAATCCTAAAAATAGCGATGATGATGACGAGCATTCACTCACTCCGAAATTCAACTGTACCTACCTAATATAGTTTTGAGGATGACGATAGAGCACGTCTTGTCTACACTGGCAGTAAAAAATACGAAAACAAAGTTAGCAGTCAAAGCTTTTTTTAGATCGTCAGCAGTAAGGCTGTGCTTGTAGCTATGCATAATTTTCGTATCGTTCTATTTTCGTTGACACGCGTCCGGCAGGATTTCGTTTTGCCAAAAATCTGGAGCGGAAGCTAACCGACAAAAAACGAAGTAGGTACGCACCGCCCTCTTTTCGCCTGAGGAAGCGAATATTTATTAAGTGGAAGAAGCTAGGAGTAAGTATACTAAAGGCTTATTAGGCTGAAAAGTTATCTGTTTTAAACTTATATTTTAATACGTTTAAATTTTCATACCATGACTGCATTATCATGTTTATTATTTCTCACGCCCATCTCTCGTTACATTTATTCCAACCCACGTTCAATGCAACACAGCTAGCCAATACTTCATGTATTTTTCCAACAAAACTAAATGTTATCAAATATCTCACTTTTCCTTACCTCGATCGGACGTCATTCGGTCCTCATTCATCATTTTGAGCCCATCTATTCACTACACCTTTACAAACCAAATCTGCTTTAAATCCTACAACATTCTACAGAATAAGCACAAGTAAATCCTAAATCTCTGCGCTCATGTAAACATTAAAGCACTATCACTATGTTAACTCTTTACATAATAAGAAAGTCAGAATGAATGAGCCACTAAAAGGATATAATGCCCTCTCGTGAGCTTCACTATTTGCCGACAGGAGCTCTCATATAAATTGAGGAGGAAATTCTAGTGTTATTACCCTGAGGTACCGTTTTGTTCCAGTAAGGAAGTAAAACTAGGTTATAGTAGCGAATTGTATTGTCAAAGTTTTGGTACGAAGGTTTTTGAGGTCTTTGCATAGAGTCTGATGTATTCCACAGATATATGAAGACACTTAGAGAGATGTCCTCTTTATATTACAAGAGAATTCTTAAAGTTAAGCAGGGTTTTTATATTCATTCTTTTCTGTAAGGCGATCTGTGGCATTAGCCTGGTCTAAGACTAAAAAAATGAAAAAGAAACGTCCCGTCGCTCGTGGCCCGGTTTTTGTTGTTTTTTTTTTTTTTGGTACTGGCACGGTTTTCCGCAATTGCAATTGGATACATTTTTTTCCCATCCCAAATCACAGCAAGCGACTTGTTAGTATTTACCGTATTTTGCCAAAATATAACATCAAACAATAATGTCATTATTATTTTAAAACACAACAAAAGTCAAAGACAACACATTTGCATATTTCAAAAACAAAAACAAATTTAAATTCAGCCATTTTTTTTAAAAGTCCACCATTTTTTTAACCCCCCTAGAGGTGAGGAGTCTCGGATATGTAAATAAGACGAGCACTCTCGAGTCGGAATTAAAAAGTGGCCGACGGTCGAGATAGGGCTGCGGTCGAGATAGGGCTGTGCTGACGAGAGCCCTACAGATAAGCCACGTCATTTGGTGGCACAGATTGTAGGCTGAGATGATTATTATGTTTAAGAGTGTTTGTTCGGAATTATTTTGTGCATTGTACTGAGAACAAAGTTTTAATAAAGCTTGGAAGATGTATTGAGGATATTCGAAAAAAGAATTGAAATAGCTACAGTTTTACACGCGGAAGATAGAGAGGATATAATATGTCACTACTAATAAATAATTTGTTCGATGAAAACCTCTAGCTTAGTGAAGTCACTCAACCCAAATGCCAAACCTGCACATCCCTTAAAACAACAATCAAAGCTCCCCCAAAAACTAATACACCAACAACGTCCCTGTTGTTTTTCTTCTTTCCTTACAAAAGAAAAGAAAAAAAAACAGTTCAAAAACTTTTAATTACGAACTACCAGTACCGAACTTTTTTAACGTTCGAACCGATTAAAAGTAACAATGTCGCAACAGATTTCTATCAAAAGGGTTTTGGGGAAGAGAACCGGGTAGTCCGGGTACTTACCCGTGCCCTCTACCCCTTAATGAATACAATCTTAATCGCGCTGCCCTTTTCTCGCGTAAATATTTAATTAGGTCGCAAGGTGCTCCTTTAACGGCTTAATTACTGAAAATATGGTATTACACAGACGTTTGTTGCAAGGAGAATATTCTCATTTCGCGCTAAATGCGGTTATATGGCGCGTATCATTTTACGATTTGCGTGGGAGTTGAATGCTTGTGTGAATGTTAAGTTGTGATGACGTTGTAAAGAGATAGTGTTATAAGGGATTACATAACATTACGTATGTATTCCCTGAACAAATATATAATACATACATTTCTACAGTTACGTATTAAACTTTCGGTCACATGGCTTAAAAGCCCGCCGGGTTTTGTCACTAACCGAGCACAAATCCAGATTCTAGACAACTTCTGACGATTTCCCTACTGAAACAGTCTTGATCTATCTCAAGACTCTATGCTCATTAGACGAGCATTCCACTACTAGATAAACAACACAGTTAAAGCGGGAGATTCAAATTCAATTAAAACAAAAATGTACAGTACAACTATTTTCTTAATGTCCCTCGGCAAACTTCGTGTTTCGTCAATTATCAGTTGCCCTTTGCACTTGGTGCAGACCGGACGCTCTCAATCGCCTTAGAAGTATATAGAGTTGTTAATACTCTTTTAACTTAATGTAATTTATTTTAAAAATGGGAGGAAAACTGTTTCTTTTCGGAAATGTGATAATTCCCGAGGGACATCAAGAAAATAGTAGTACTGTACCTACCTACTATAAATACGTAAATATACTCCATTTATTAGACAAATAACGGCTAAATAACGACAGTTATTGTGTAATATTATCTATTGAATTGATTGCACTTTAGAATTATATTTTTAATGTAAATGGTAAATAGCTTACATTGCTTTGTACTTATCGTAAAATAACGTAGTTTATAATACGTTTATATTGAAATAACGAAAGGGTGATAACTGTTAATTTATCTTATATCCTAATACATGGAGTATAGTTCGTTAGATTCTTATCCTTCACAAAATAAACTGGTAACGACCATAATAACACATTTCTTAAGATGGCTATTACGTTATTTTGCAAGTCCGCGATCAATAATAACTAAATTACCCATACTGAAGGACAAGTAAACCAGTTCAGTATAATCTGAAGGTCGAACGAAGTAAATTGCCCTCTGTATAGAAACAATAATTATGTTTCCTATGTATGAGTATAACGTAGAAAATACTTAGTTTTATATTAAATGATTTGTATGCTTTTTCAGTTCATTAGGAAGTTAGGAAAAGAATTACATGAATAACATAATCAGTCTATAATGTTCCCAATGATGGACTGTTTAAAATGCTGTAAACTTTGTTTAAACCAAACGGGTTCAGTGCGAGATGGTAGAAGTCCCATGTCTTCGAAATTTTGGTTCAAAGGCGCATGTGCAGCGGTTTCCTCACTATATTTTCTTTCACCATTTTGAGAGCATTAGGTAGTGCTGAAATAATTGACATAAAGTCCCTGTAGGTCTGAAACTTTTCCAAAGTCGCTGCCATTTCCACTGGGCCACCACTGCTTTCAATTAAAAACGAGAGTTACTTGAATGATTATCCGAAATTAAGCCATATCGTGGAGGCTTTAATTCAGAGAAGAGATACACATTTGCCCAGAAGAGAAGAAGGCTATAACAGAAGATACGATGTCATCAATGGAAATAAGAACACTTAAATAATTTATACCAACTAAATCATCTAGATTCTTATTTCTGATTATTAATCGCTATTCCATTCAAAGCTAAACATATTACGTAATCACTGACGCTATTGAGAGTTTTCCATTAAAAACCAACATTTTTCCATTAAAAAAGAAGACTGGACCGGCTCGGAGTCGTTAGTTTCGTTTATGTCCATTCAATGTCCACTCTCACAGTTAAACTATTTCTATTCAGATTTTTACACAGCAGTCTTTAGTTTTTATATTCCAGAAACGACTAAACGAGTGCCTAACTTCACTTCATATTTTTTTCCGAACACTGTGCCGCCCGTAATAAAGTAAAAAGAAGAATATTTTTATTCAGATTAGGATTGTATATGAAGTACTTTTTGTTAGTCAAGTAGACTATATAGGACTAGGTAGGACTGTTTCGCAACATCGCATAGCTTCAGAGATGGAGCCGCGACGCAATTTACATTCCAACTGCGTTAGTCGAATACTTCAGCTGAATCTATGTCTTGAAGCTAAACAGTAGGTAGCTGGCATTTCTATTAAGAGCATTCTCTGAATTGTTGTAGGCTCCATATTTTTTTATATTTTTGTATCTCCTCTTTGTCCTTTGCAGTTGAGAAACATGATGGGCCGTGTGGTCTCTTTGATCTTTTGACATCATCACCATCTTTCAGTTGATAACTTGCCAGGTTCGATATTCGTTTAGGTATTGTTTGTCAGGATCTTATCGATTAGGAGCAGTCTACTTGGCTATAACTTATATTTTGTACTATAGTTAATTGACTCAGGCGTGCTTTTGTTTTTCTATATTAGGTCTTTACCTATGAAATTGCCGTTCTGCAGTACTGGCCATTTCAAATAAAAATAATTTTTGTTTGGCTAAGAATTCTAATTTTCAAATTAATTTTATTTTAAAAACATGTTTTTTTTTCCAAAAGTAGTCATTTGTTTATTGATTAGTGTTACATTTTCATCGCATTTCAATCTTTTTCGTCATCATGGATACGTTAAAAATTCGAGTAATTATGGAATATGAGTACCGTCGTCGTGGCAGCAACGCGGCAGAAGCGGCACGCAACATTAACGACGTTTACGGAGCTAACACTACAAACCAACGCACCACCTGTTATTGGTTTGCTCGCTTCCGTTCTGGAAATTTCGACCTGAAAAATTAACCTCGCGGTCGTCCGAAGACTTTGGTCGACAATGACAAATCAAAGGCGATTGTGGAAGCTGATGATACACAATCTACGGCTGAATTAGCAGCAGCTTTCGACGTTAGCGTCAAAACAATATTGGTCCATTTGCGTCAAATTGGCTAGGTAAAAAAGCTTGACAAATGGGTGCCCCACGAACTCAATGATCGCCAGCGCGAAGTACGCGTCGAGACGTGCCTTGCACTGCTCAACAGACACACAAATGAAGGAATTTTGAACCGCATTGTTACCTGCGATGAAAAATGGATTCTGTTTGATAACCGCAAGCGCTCAGCAAGTTGGTTGGATCCTGGTTCAGCACCTAAACAATGCCCTAAACGAAAACTTACCCCTAGAAAAGTGATGGTCACTGTTTGGTGGTCTAGCGCCGGTGTGATTCATCACAGCTTCTTACCAAACGGGGTGAGCATTACTGCAGATGTGTACTGTGAAGAACTGAACACAATGATGGAGAAGCTGGCACATCTCCAACCAGCATTGGTCAATCGCTCGTCTCCGCTGCTCCTGCACGACAACGCGCGACCTCATACTGCACAGCAGGCGGTCTCCAAGTTGCAAGAACTGGCGTTGGAAGCTCTCCGTCATCCGCCCTACTCACCAGACCTTGCGCCTACAGACTACTACTTTTTCCAGAATTTGGATAACTTCTTGGCGGGAAAAAAATTCAATACCCGAGAGGCAGTACAAAATGCCTTTGAAGAATTTGTTGCCTCCCGTCCAGCTGATTTCTTTAAGAAGGGCATCAATAAACTGCCACTGCGTTGGCAAAGATGCATTGATTGCATGGGTGATTACTTCGATAATACAAATAAAAAATACATGAAAAAAATTCGTTTAAATTTTTTCATACAAAACGGCAATTTCATAGGTAAAGACCTATTATAAGTGGGGTTGTCGGGCGGTGTAGCCCACACAGCGTTCGGCGCTTGACGTCGTGTCAAGTCAATCCTCATCCTGAGGATGTCTCGTTGAGAGGTGAAACACGTGTCGATTTCTTACAGGGTTATTTATGACTCTTTAAGAACAGTTAAGCAGATTAGGTTACTAAATATACGTCGTCTACTGTATTTTTTACTACCGTTTCAAAACACCTTTTAAAACCCTAACTTTCCATCCCATATTTACCAAATTATTCAAACGAAAGCCTTTAAAATCCAACCTTCGTCGTAAAATAAATACTACTAGTATTTCTTTTGAAAAGAGTAAAGAAGCGAGTCAGTATGTCAGGGCCGCTGCAGCCACTTGAGATAAGGCGTTCGCGACTTAATGAGGACTTCGTCAGACTTCGTAAGGTAACCCGAGGACTGGAGTTTAGTGGATAGGTCATAGTTTGTATAATAAGATAAGACACAGTATTAGAAAGACAGTGTTTTAATAACGGTCTGTCAATTTATCAACGGTTCAAAAAACCGTTCTGTTTTTAATAGTGAGGCAGAAGTGCGTCGGGAATCCCAGGCCGATTCCAGGCCACTGTAGGAGCGGGCCTGAAAACGGAAGGGCTTCAGCCAGTAAGCGTCTGACACGCTCTCCCGCTCCACCTAGAGCGGGAGAAGTTATTTGATAATTTCCCAGCCCAAAAAGAAAAGAAAAGAATATGGTAGAACCACAAAGGTTGTTTTTGCGTTTGCATCTTAATGATGTATTCATCGAGAATCTAATTTTAGGAGTTCTGGGATAACTCCTAAAATTAGATTAGAGGTTTTTATCTGGTTGGGTTTTAGTCACAGGTCTCGAGTTCAAACTCACGACTTTTCGGATTCATGTCCGTATCGTATAATTATCACTTGCTTCAAAAATGGTGAAGCAAAACATGGTAAGGAAACCGGCATGCCTGAGAGATATTTTTCGACGGTGAAGCTAAGTCAGAGGCCCATAGGCGGCATGAAAACTCTGATACCAGGTTAGTCACCAACCACAAGGAAGAATTTGGTTGGAATGGATAGTTAAAGTTTTTAATGAGGGACTGTCGCATCTGTCGATTTATTAAAAGTTTTAAGAGTAGGAATATTTTTTAGTAAGATGACGTATTTGAAAAACTGGGGCCAAGAATTCATAATTGCAAGAATCAGACACCCTTCTAAATCGGAGGATGAATGAAAAAAAATACTGTTTGTGTGTTAACGAACGTGCGTTTTGTTTCTGAAGAACGACTTTCATTGCATTTTTATGAAATCTAAGCAGTTTTCTATTTTATACATAATTCTTAGATTCAGTAACCCCAAATAGCAATAAAATTATGCAATGATTCTGCAACTCAGCATTTAACATCACATTTTACTCCCGAAAAAAGCTCTTTCCTTCATCAAAATACGATTGAAATTCCCGTAATTTTATAGCATTTTTATCCAGATTTATATCTGGATAAAAATGTTTAACGACACCAATAAAATCTCTTGTTTTATTCTCAAAGTTGGGATACATTCGGGTCTCTAAGTTTATTGTTTTCAATTACATCTTTACCTTCGTATAATATCCTCGATTCTCTTCATCCAGGGAGAACAAATTTATATGATTTCGTATTTAAATCTCATGTACTTTGTCATGAGAATTTTGTTATTGTACCAATTTATTTTGTAGATGAATTGAGTTATTTATTTTTTCCAAAGTGTCTGCGAAGCACAATATACTTCTTTATCAGTATGCGTATTTTTTTTACTTACTGTCTCTGAGGTAAACAATCATAACAGTCTATTGCTTATATTAAAACAACAAAAACTCAAAGATTTTTAAATACAAAGATGGAGACAGAGAAGACTTTTGAAACTTTTAAGGTCTTTTAACAAGTTGTGTGTCTCTACAGACACACAACTTGTTAAAAGACCTTAAAAGTTTATTTCCTGAAACTGTAAATACCATTTTCCTAAATGTAAAGCTCATCCTGTCCTCTTCCTTGCTCTAAATAAAGAATGAAATAAATACTTAAACAGAGGAGCCGAGAGAGACACAATTTACTTCAAAAGTTTAGTCATGGACCACGAATAAACAGAGCTTAAAGCACCAACTCTTAGTATCGCAGCGCACAAAGTAGAACAAAGTTTCAGAGCAAGCTAAGCGACAAATTGGACTCTTGCCGGTCGGAAATTAACCGAAATACCTGTGTGTATCTTTGATGTGATCACGTACATACTAGATCATACAACTTTTAATTAATTAACTCTTAAAACTCAAGGTTCAAGCTTAAACAATTTGCTGAAATTCCTTTCAGCATAAAATAAAATCCAATATAAAAACGGCCAAAGCAACACAAAATTGGAAAGCGCAGAAAATTGAACTCAATAAACCCTCTTAATCCAAACAAAGCGAGCTCGACGTGACAATGGAAAATTAAAAACCATTAAAACATTTTTCAAAACAACAGTCCCGTGAAAGCGTTGAGATAATACACGTTAAGCCAACGTAATCTCTGAGTAACACTGAATTTGAATTAGTCCACTAACCTCCCTTAAAAGTTACGTGGGCCGTCCATTACGTAGGTCATTATAAAGGGCGTTGTGCAAAGTTTTAATGAGAAGAAGCGTCGCTATCATCGTGGGCAGATAAGAGACGCTGAAGTAATCCTTGCCTAATTGATTCGCCAAGCGTCGACTCATGCCCTTGGAGGATATAGGGCCGGTCGCCATTGTTGGCAGTCCATATCGATTCCGAAACCGTTATCGTAGGCATATCTCTGGGGAACAGCTTTCTTCGGTTATTGAACGAAGAGTAATAAACTAATGACTGATGACTGAGCGTTCGGGAACGAATAGATACATGCTTTTGATCTAGTAATGGATTCCTGTAACGAGTTTCCTTTATGAAAATCAGCGTAACTTTAAGTATTCATATTCGATCATAATTAACCGTTTAAACGGTTGCATGTGTTAAGCAATGGGTCAATTTGAACCGAAACTATACCATTAATTTAACACGAGTATTTTCTGAATATACCGAAATCAATCTCCCTATTATTAATATTGCCTGGAATAAAACTAGGTACCCATGCTTCAACATATAGAAAAATAGAGAACCTTACGCATGCCATACATTCCACCAAAAATATTAAAGTAACTATCGACAGAAAACTATCTAGAATAAACGATCAAACAAGTTTTTGCGAAAGTGTTTATACTTCAAATAACCCTTCGGTCCCTCGATGACGCTTTGAAACACTTTTGCCGACGCAACACTCCTTTTGATTCTTCAAAAATGGCCGCTCACCGTTCAACTTTCCTTCAACGAAACTTTGAATGGTTTTCCAAGTAATTATACGGAACTCTGAGACGCACTTCATGGTCCCTTGGAGATCGTTCATTAAATAAGTTGATGTCACTTATTAAAATTTACGCTTCCTTGCAGCTTTCAGGATTATTTGATAATATAACGAAGTTTTAATACGAGCAAATACTTGTTACGTAAGTTTCATATAGTCAATATAATAAATAAGTTATGTATTGTTCCAGCCAATATCTGAGTCTACAATAAACCTAATGAACCTTTATTGAATAAAAGGAACCGCTCTCCTAATAAAATAAAATACTAGGATATACTATTACCTTCATCCTTTTCAATTAAGAGTTACAGTTGTATCAACTATATCTACAAAACTAGTTACTTAATATTTCTTTTTATATGATACTCGTATAAATTTAGTGGTAAAGAGAATAAAATAAGCAACGAGAACCGAGATTTTCAAAGTACGTTCGCTGCTGAAAACCGCGCTGCCTTTGACGCTGCTTCAAAGGTAAACGCTAAAAATATTCGCGGCACAAACTTGCAACGAGATGCATTCATCTCTATAAACTTTTGCAGTTCACAAGTAACATTAAGTCTTTTTAAGTAAAGAGGTCTCTATCTGTTTAATCAGCCTCTTTGTGAGAGTAGAACCATCCATTTAGATAAGTAAGAGTTAAGTAGTTCCAAGATATTGCTTTTACAAAGTCTCTATATAGAGTTTCCTTTAACATTCTTATCAGAACCCCTTCCTATAGAACTAATACCACGCAACGCATAATAATTATTCGGGCATTAGAAAGTTCAACCCGTGCCTACTCATGGAATGTCATAAATATGATAATGCCGAAGCATTAATACCGATTATGACAAATTAGCCGATAGGAAAACGATAATTTACTGCTATCTAAAATATATTTTCACCCATATTTTGGTGGAAGCGAACCGGGAATTCATAATTTATTCCCCGTTGACAATATAAAAGCGGCGTCCTTACGGCACGTAAGTAATTTATAACATGATTCACATTAACTGATACCTAAATGTGTTATTCGCGTGCTTCTTTTAATTAACTTGTTTAATGTCCGAAATCGCGGAAAAGTTTCTAGACAGCCACACTCTGAACACGACCATTTTGAAGTGGAGAGTTATGTCCACTCGGCCACCACTTAGCAGTAAAGTATGGACTTAGGACCACTAGAAAGACGGTATTCCCTTAACACCTACATCCACTCTCTGTAGCGCTGTACCTTGAAAAGAAAATTGTCGAAAAGCCAGCTATAAAACTGTCAGTGTCGCCGGTAGCCCATCAATTACAAAGAGCATAAGCTCCACGGACACTCCATTCTGTAGGGAGTGGTACGGACAGGAATCCACTACACTTCCACCCGACTAGCGGCACTATTCGACCGGAATAAACTCGAGCATGTCGAGTTGCAAAGAAGTGTACTGAAGTCGGAAATATCTCGGAGAATAGCAAACTTTAAACTTCTCCTCTACGAAAAGGATACGAGTTTCATTGGCTCGGAATCCACGTAGCGGAAAGTACAATCAAAAAGACAAAAAGCATTATCTCTTCTGGGAAAATTCTCGAGGTGTAATAAAATACCAGCTTAACTCCAGCACCAATCTTGAGACGAAATACGAAGGATTATTTCGTCAGCAGATCTATCTAATTTAGAAGATTGAAGGTTATTAGATGGTTTCGCAGTACTTAGACCCAATTAAATTTTTCGTGCGGGATAAGCATAAAATTGGATATTTCTTGGACAATAATTTCTGCGGTTTTTTTCTGAGACTTCTTTTAGTTCACATTCGAGCACAAAACGTCGAAAAACTGAATGAGAACAATCAAAATCACTTTTACACAAAATGGACAACAATCGTCGTATATCTGCAGCGACAAAACAAATACGATTTCATTGATATCTTTGTTGAGCACACGGTACAAAGTCCCATTTCACATTGGAGTATACAAAGCGACTCCATTCGTTTGGAAATATATCACGGCACAGAAGTGGAGGCTCTGTTCGTGCTTTTCTTTTTGAGAAGCTCTCGAGGCTCGTTTAGGCGAGTAATTGGGATACAGGACAGTGTGCTGGACATTCGTGTTCCTCCTGGCAACGGCGTGCAAATATGCGGCTATCGCTAATGGCGGCCAACGGGTACTTTCAGACATTTTTAGAACACATTTTCGGCTCTTTACAACTCGTCGCATTCTCTGTTTTGGTAAAATTTTTACTGTAACACATTTCCGCTGTAATTTTATTGCCAAATTAAAACGGAATAATGAGGGCTTTACAACCTAACTTATGTCCGGCACTTAGCGTATTTTGCAGCAACAAAATGTTGGCCTGAAATATACAAATCTCTAAAATGGTTTTTCGCTTGGACTTTAACCTCCTCTTTGACTTTATGCTTATGGTTTAGATAAACAACCGCTATGGAGACTTTGTTATGTATTAAATTTACATAAATATCTAAGGGGTATATCATCACGAATCTCGAATATCTCTTCCTTGGTACAATAACCTCATCGCTCTGCGAATCAATATTCCAAAGGCACTCGTGTTGCTTCGAACTCAACAGAATTATGGATTTATACATCTCACTCGATGCCAAATTATTTACGTGCCAAAATGTAAAATTACGTGAAAATAGGTTACGGGGTTTTGCTCCTCGCTTCGGATAAATGCGAAGATCAAACCTTACATGGCATAACGTCTTTGCCTCTTGGCCTTCATTTGCAAGTACATCAAAAGGGAAAAATATAAAATATGTTTTTTAGTCTTCTTGTAAAGATTGAAGACACTTCTCAGATTTTTATTGCGTTAGATACAGGCGACACAGGCAAGATTTTTGTGACGTCCGTAAAAGATAATTTGATAGGGTATACATACACACACATCCGTGTGTCTATACAAACGAGATGCTACTATAAGAGAGAACACACGAAACAGAATTCCATACACAGGCACAAGCACAACACAGCATCAGAAACAAATTACTTTTACAAAACGAATCACAACCAAAATGTATTACTTTAAGTCCCAAAACTAACACGAGTGGGCTTAATACAATCACCTGACTTTGCAATTTATCCGTCCGGTATCACCCGGGCCGGGTAATGCCGGGTAGACTCGTAACATAACCGTGGTGTGATGAGACCGGCCGGGTGAATACTGATGAGGCACGTTGACCCAGCCGAATATTAATCACTGGAGTAATGCGACCGCCTGTTGCATTATGTAAGATCTCGGAGCCAAGACTTCAAGAGAATTTATGGAAAAAATGGGAAGACTTAAACGGAATTTCTTGGAGGAAATGGGAAGGCTAAGAGGGATTTTGTAAAAAAATTACTGCAGTGCAAAAACATTAAGGACAGGTTTTTAGGTAGGTATGACTTGAATTAAAAAGATTGTTGTCTGTTTGTTACAAAGATTTTGTTTGTAGGTTAATTTTCATCAATGTGAGTGCCTTCTCTGTTTGATAGACCATCCTTCAAAGACACATTACAAGGCTATTATCATCCAATTTTCCTGTACTTCTTTGCCATAAAACTACTTGCTTTTAGGCTCTGATCAGCGGCAGTACAACGGCTTGAAAATGCTTACACCGCTGATATCGTCATCTACCACGCAGTTAGAAACACAGGTAGCCACGCCATTTCTCTACCGGTACAATCACGACCATTACTTTCTAATATTAGCTACAAGTTTCTAAGTAAGTACAATCGACCAGAATAGAAACTTGTGCCCATTGTGAGCTTCTACTTAGCGATCATTAGTTAGATGAAGTTAGGCTAACGACCAATGAGCACGCAAGATTTTACTTAACAGTAGGTACAGTAGCCGGCAAAGAGTTTTTTTAATATCTTTGGATGTCATCTTATAATTCTGCCTGAGATTTTGATCGGAAACGTAATTTTATATTGTTTTCGTTACCCGTGAGACAGACAAGTTCACCCACAGGTTTGACTCTTGTTTTACAAAATAGTCTCTAGTCTATATTTTTTTATTAAAAATGGTCATAACAAAAGCAACTGGTTGGTGAAACTCCACAGACGTGACGGATAATATTAAATCATGATTTGACCCTCTAAATTATGTAGCAATAAAAAATACACGTAAATTTTTACTTAAGATACTAATAAACCTTCAATACCAAAATACGAGACCAATTTCGCCTCCACACCAATTTCAAATTGGAATAAAAAACCAATATTCAACCCAACGAAAATCTGAAACTCCGCATCCCACAAAAGTGTATTGTGAGCGGATTGCCGATAAAAAATAAGAAAAATAGTGTTGCCATAATATTCCCGGGACCAGTCTGATTTATATCCGGGTAACATCAGTCAAGTCGTATCCGGGGTGAGAGAAAACCCGCCCGTGTGAGGTTGAGGAAATGAAATAATTTTTCAGTTTCCCACCTGATTAATTTTCATTTACCTTCTCTTATCAGTTAATGGAGGCAGGATGGTACCTTTATGGGACGAGTGAGTGTGATGATAATAAGGTTAGGTAATGAGGAAAGCCTTCTCTGTATCAGAAGAGGCCTTTGCCCTTTGGACAATAAATAGGCTGGTATTATAATGAAGAATAGAATGTTCTTATGTGGAATGTCATAGATACATTTTTTTTTTCATTATGTATATATTCTTTTATTTTATTTATAATTGTTTGCAAGTTAGCTTATACAAAATAATATTACTAAACTTATTATAATAAAATAAAAAAAATATTTAAAAAATATAATAATAATTTAGGAAAAAATCCTATTAGGTTCAAGTAAAAGATGGAGAGATATCTTCAACCAGAGATGTGGGTGGATGCGAGAGGCGTGAGAAAGATGTAGATGTAAGATGGAAGGGTTTGGGAGAGGCCTACGCCGCAGAGGCGACTCCCACTAAAATAAATTATATATATTATTATATATATACATACTTACATATATACTTACATAATTATACATGTTATCTTATATACCTATACTGTTATAAACTAGATTAATTATGGCAAGTTGTCATTTGAATTATAAATAAAGGCTATTTTATTTATTTATTTATTATTTGCAAGCAAATTTTCTATTACGATGCACCCACCATGTTTTGTCTCTACATCAGACGAAAATATAAAGGCATTAAATCCGCATTTGTACGATTATTGTTACTTGTGCAAGAAGTTTTCTAACCTATTATTAGAAAGAGAAACGATTTGATGTTTTGTATGTTTGTTTGTAATGGATAAACTAAAAAAATACTTAACCGATTTAAAAAATGTTTCACCTATTGTAAGCTACATTATCAGCGAGTAACATGGGCTGTAATTTATCGACTTCCTCGCGAACGAAGTAATGAATAAATATTTTATTGACGCTAAAAAGTATATATATAGGGAGTTCATTTAGCACGTGCTCAATATCTAACTAATTAAATGTGGTGACAACCTAGTTAGCATAGTAATATAAACGAGAGATGAATTAATTAGTGCTGTTAGTAATTAATACTATTGATATTCCTCTGTAATTGCCTACTCGAAATATTTGAATGCTTGGAATGCAGATCGCAAAAACTCCATTTTAATCTAGTAATGAAGTGGAAACTGTTTGAAAAAATGTTACCCAGTCCATTACCATTTAAATTTTTGAACTTGGTATTCAAGCAATGCTGTGCTGAGCCTAGCAAATTTATTATACAAGGTCACGCCCCTTTTTATAGGGATAATAAAAAGTAAAACAACACGTCCATTTGAGGAATGAGATCTAAAATGAGGATCTGCCACGACAAGAAAATGTAAGGGCCACAGAATATTTAACTCTGGCAACTCATGCATTATAAAGGTAAAATGGTGGAAGTTGTAATGACTTTATCTTAAATAACTAAAAAGTTCTTCTTCGGCTTAACTTTCCGTAGTTTCTATCTTACAGTGGTTAATTTTAACATGGAGTCGGCTGGCAGGTTTCCTAGTTTTGTGTAATCTGAAGTTATATTACCAGTTCATCCGCAATGTCCCTAGATGTTTCTACATAAAACATAAGGTCATTATTTGATATATCTCGTTTATTTTTGTTTTGTTTCAAGGGAATATTTTGGCCTGCTTGTTTTTCTCTAAATACTGACGTTAAATGGATGAAAACATCCTCATAAAAAAATACATTTCACCACCAACCGCTATAATCAAGTAGTACAAAAAAAATAGGAAAACGACAAAGGACAAGATATTTTATTTGTGCGAACACCGCATTGTTATAGGCGTCCCACAAGGCTCATTACTGAAAATTAGGTTAGAGTCTCTAGAAAAATAATGGCGGGTCTCTTCACTTGATGAATATTCACAAGATGGCGTCGTAGTGGTCATGACGGTTCTCGCGCCACGCTCCGTCACGGGGATAATTAAAAATAATTATAAAACCCGACCCGCACTCGCGTTCCTGTATATTGAATTAATAATTCAGGAACATGCTGATTCCGAGATGAATTTTCAAAGGAATTCCGATAGGATTATAATTCACCTATTTAAATGGCATGTGCGAGCGCTGACACGGAATGGCAGCCATTTTATATCTTACCAACTTTATCGAAGTTCTTAATTAGAAAATCCAGCTTACCTGAAACAAAAAACGATAATTCATTAATACCAAGAATAGATGGGTCGTTCAGTGAATTTAGACCTTAGCCTAGGATTCAGACATTATTAAAGGAACGCCGGAGGTAATTCCCTCGAGACACGGATCTCCTGTCGTCGATTGAAATCCAAAGAGCTACCGATGCTATTCGTAGATTCTGGTACCGGCAATGTTTACATTTACCTTACACTCCCGGGTTCTCTTTGATGTGTTTATCCAAGGAATAAGATTGAAAATAGAGGTACCTATGTGCATTTATTTTGTTTGGTATTTAAGAGTCGTAATTTGTAAAGTGTTAAACCTCCTGCAGGCAGGCGCGATGCGACGGTGCGACGCGATTCTGGAAGAACAATTTCCATGAAGTTTTTGTAGAAATTGTTCTACTAGACTCGCGTCGCGCTTCCTGCGGGAGCCTTTAAGTTAGATTCTCCATTTATGATGTACCTGCACAGCTTTACTCATCAGTTACATACTTATAAATTAACAAATCACTCAAACTACACTACACACTCACTTTCTTAATGCCTTAAATATTTTTGTTTGATCATACAAAAACCTCAGTACTTTGAAACATCTTAATCCTATTTACCATTGTAACTCAAATTCTCATAACAACACACGTATTCCACTGAAACACATACTGCCCTAGAACACATGAGCACTTTATTTACTACACAACATTCGGCATTTCGATAAGGAAATAGCAGAAACACCAACATTTCCTTCTCAAATAACCATTTCTTATTCCTTATTCAGTCTGTGTGCTATGCAAAGGCGAAGCGTTTCGAACGCGAAGTGTTACAGATAACTTTGTACGAGCGTCGCTAACAGTACATACGAAAGCTACACAAATAAATGGAGCGGTGTGACTTTGTAGAAAGGTCCTATCTTCACTACAACGTATATTATAAGCACACACATAGCTCCGAAGCACGGAAAATGCTGCGGGGTACGTATCATTTATTTTTCTTTTTCATCGAATGTTCAAAGGCAGAAAGAGTGATTCCTTCGATTGCGATTGCGGAAAAAAAATAAAACGAGGCAGTTCAAAGAGGATTCAAGCGGCAGACGATTTTCAGCACGATCTATTTTACGGTTTTTTATTCATTGCATTGAATAAATCTGGATTTTTTATAGTGGCAATACCTATTGGATATCGCGTTTCATAAAATTACTTCGAAAAAGGTTGTAGTTTTGTTTTTCTGACCGCAAAAATGAATCGCGATGACGTAATATTGCGAATTGAGATTTTCCTTATTGAACATCGTTTTAAATTGGATTCCTTTGCTGTCCGAAATTTTAATAAATTAACATATAACATCACGCCTGTAGTCAGTACCTCATTTTGTCACCTATTCGTTTTTTTCTTCAAACGAAGCCAAAAGCTTCTATTAAATAATTCACACAGCTTCTCGTCTGCAGTGTTATCACTTGCCAACTCCCTTAGCCATTAACTGTAATGATAGTCTAAACTGATAATGTAGTAGCGAGACTATAGTTTTCGCGTTTTAGCGTCGCAATAGCAGCCATTGACCCACCAACATTTTCTCACATCATTTATTCAAAAAACAAAAAAAAAGTCCATTAACGTCCTGAATCAATATCTAAAGTGATCTTCGACATAATTTCCAATAACGAAAAACCGTACATAGTTTATTGTATGGGTTCCTACGGAGAGCTTTTAGGGACAGGGCAATGACCGCTACTGCCATGGTAAAGAGCGACAACTATAGTAGGCTAGTTTTCGTCTGAGAACGAAGCCAAAAGGTTCTCTACACTATTAAATATTTTAAACAGCTTTTCGTCTGCAATTTTATCACTTGCCAACTCTCTTAGCCATTAAACGTAATGATAGTCTTCGGAATACTAAATTCGAGAGACTAAATTGATACTGGAGTCAAGTTGTTTAATTTAAAACGGTCATAAAACGTTAGCCCACATGCGCACGAGCGCTTTTTTCCATACTGCTTATTTACCGCGCAATGGATTTTCTACGCTCGGTTGAAATTCCAACAGTACGCTTCTTTAGCGCAGTAGGGATGCACTCTGCTGCATTCTCAACGCTTGGCTCAACGCCGAGAGTTTAAAATCCATTGCGCGGTAAATAAGCGCCGCGAAATAAGAGCCGCGTTAAATAAGCACCCGTGCCTACGTGGGCTTACTTAGTAAAATACCAACGATATATTGTTAAAGATAAGGATTGAAATGTATTCGTAATTGGTACTGTGGATAAATAAAGGCTAATTGCGGTGTTATCTTGGATTTAGTTATTCCTATTCGTTCCTCTTGAGATAGTCGTAGGATCATGAATACCTGTATATTACCTTGTATCATTGTTCTCCTTTAACTAAGAATACTAAAATCTATATTTAAGTGATCACTGATCATACAATCAATCAATCTGCCTAGCCTTTTCCCAACTATGTTGGGTCGGCCTCCAGTCTAACGGGATGCATCTGAATACCAGTATTTTACATGGGGGACTGTCTATCTGACCTCCACAACCCAGTTACTAGGTAACACGACACCCCTTGGTTAAGACTGGTTGTCAGACTTTCGGGCTTCTGATGACCCGTAACGGCTGTCAAAGATACAAGAATGACAGCCGGGACCAACGGGTTAACGTGCTTTCCGAGGCACAGTCGGGTAGTGTTATACATGTAATTATAATGTTCTAATATCTAATATATAATGTTATAATGTTCTAATTGCTGTGCTTCGTGAATTGCGGGCGACAATATTGATAACTCAATTATTCAACTCCGAAATTGAACATGTATTAGTACAGATGCCTGCCACGCAGCAGCGCACACGTCATATTATTGGTGTGGTGTATATACCTCCAGCGTCTCGTGCAGAAGTATATGAGCAATACTTAGACATGCTGCAAGGCTTAGCTAATAATCCCAATTGCAATACATATCATTTCTTTGGTGACTATAACCTGCCTGAGATTGATTGGGTGCAGCAAGGCAACCATGCCACTGCGCGTCACACGGACTCTACGGGACGTATATTACTTAATTTTATAGATATAATAAATGGTTTACAATTTCACTACACAAAAAATAGTTTAGGTCGTGTCCTGGACCTGATAATCTCTAATGCGGAACCACAAACGATGCCCTGCAATATCCTGGTGAATCCTGACAGCCTCCACCCCCCTTTTTCTATATTAACTCACCTAGATGTGAGTTTCAAACCGATGCAATGCCATCCGGTTCGCAGGTATAACTTTCACAAAGCAAACTATGATTCTATTAAACATGACTTGGGCAATATAGATTGGGAAGAGTTACTCTCTCATCATTCTTCTGAGATGGCTGTTGATCTCTTTTATGAGACTATATATGGGGTTATCAGGTCGCATATTCCACGAACTTATACTAAAAACTCAACATTTCCGATCTGGTTTTCACCTTCTCTAATAAAAACATTTAAAACCAAAAAACATGCTTGGATTAAGTGGAAGAAATATGGTAATCACTCTGATTATGTAAATTTTTCAAATTATCGCAAATTATTTCATATTGAGTCCGCTAAATGTTATAAAAGATATATGACATCAGTTGAAGACAGTATTCCCAAATCTATTAAGTATTTTTGGTCGTATGTCTCTTCCAAGAAAGGCAAAGCCAAGTACCCTGCTAATATGTTTTACAAAAATGTCTCTTCCGATGACCCTAAGGAAATATGCAATCTGTTTTCAACTTTCTTTTGTTCGGTATACGAACCGTCTACCTTTGACCCAGACCTATGGCAACCGTCTAATTGCTACGAAGACAATTCGCCATGTATCTCTGACATTCACTTGCCAAAAGAATCAATACGTACAGCATTGAAGTCACTGGATTCTTCTAAAGGAGCTGGACCCGATGGCATACCACCTTCCTTCTTCATAAGTACATCTGACCACGTGTCTTCCACTTTACATATAATTTTTAATAAATGTTTAAAGGAAGGGGTCTTTCCTACAGTTTGGAAGCGAGCCTCTATCACTCCTGTGTACAAGAGTGGCGATAAAAATAATGTAGAGAATTATCGGCCCATTTCCATTCTTTCCACTTTGTCAAAGGTTTTTGAACGGCTTGTGCATAGTACGCTATATCAACATATCCGTCATCTTATCATACCCGAACAACATGGTTTTGTCAAACGTCGCTCCACCACCACTAACCTCATGACTTTTATGAACTATCTCTTTGAAAATATGGACCGCCGGGTACAGGTTGACGCTGTTTACACGGATTTTCAGAAGGCCTTTGACAAGGTGGATCACACCCTGCTTATGGAAAAAATTGCCTTTAATGGTATACGCGGCAACTTACTCAGATGGTTTGCTTCATATATTTTCAATAGGACTCAAAAGATCGTCATTAATGGGCATGAATCTGAATCTATTGTTGTTAAATCTGGTGTTCCTCAGGGATCAGTATTAGGTCCTTTTTTATTTGTATTGTTTGTTAACGACATTAAACATTGTTTTGTCAACTCACATTTCTTGATGTATGCAGTCGATATGAAAATTTATATCACCTGTAAAAATTATCGTGACTGCTGTTATTTACAACAGGACCTTGACAGATTTTATGAATACTGCCTCAAAAATAAACTTTTTCTTAGCTTTCCCAAATGTCATACAATTTCTTTTACTAAAAATAAAAATCTGATTAAATTTAATTATACAATAAATAATATAAGTCTTAATGAAGTTCAATCTGTCCGTGACTTGGGTGTTACGCTTGACTCTAGTCTGCATTTTGATACTCATATTGATAATATAGTAAAAAAAGCCTTTCAGATGTATGGACTCGTGATGAGATCTTCAAGTAACTTTGTGCGACCCTCTACATTCTTAATGTTATATAAAGCCTTAATTCGGCCGCAATTAGAATACGCTGTCCAAATTTGGGATCCGCTATATGATAAGTATAAGGATAGGCTAGAAAATGTGCAGAAAAAGTATTTACGTACTATGAATTATAAATGTTATCGTTCTAAAGTCTCTTATGAACAATTACTGAAGCGTTATAATATTCTTAGTTTGGAATCTAGACGATTTCTTCTGGGTGTAATGATGCTGCATGGCATATGTAATAATAGATTTGACTGCATTCCTCTATCAAATAGTGTTGAATGTTGACCTTCTTTGTGCAGTCACTGTTTGATTCATAGATCTCTATTCTGTACTACTGTCGTAGCCTTTTGAATTGAGAATGACTTTTTGATTTTGTCAATGTGATCGCCTGACGGCTGCGCTCGTATATTTTATATGTTTTATTATTTTAAATATATCTGGTGTACAACTTCTTCACTTCTTTCATTCAATCCACGGGAGAACCCTCAACAAGAAGTTAACAAGGGTTATGGGCCCAGATTACGCAAAGTAGAAGAATTGTACTGATATACAACGAGCGGACGTGAGAAGGCAACCATGTCTGCAGAAGGCGGAAGCGTAAGTGGGCTTTCTATTGAGCGATTGAGGGGGCGAGAGAATTACCTCCTTTGGAAGTTCAATGTGAGAAACCTACTTATTCATGACGACCTTTGGTGTTCTATCGACGGCTATTCGGAGGACGATAAGTCGACTCCAGAGCTGAAACGGCGTAAGGATGAAAAGGCGTTGGCTAAGATCTGCCTGTCACTGGACGCTTCGTGCGTGTCCCACGTGATGACTGCGAAGACGAGTAAGGATGCCTGGCTGAGCCTGGAGAAGGCGTACGACGATAAGGGCATACGCAGGAGATTAAAACTGTTGCGGATGCTGTGCTCGGTAAAGTTGGACGATTTCGGTGGCGATATGGACAAATATGTTGGCGAATGTTTATCGCTGTCGCAACAGTTGACGGCTGTAAATAAACCGATTGACGATGAGTTCCTGGCGGCGATTATTCTTCAGGGATTACCTTCTAAGTTTGATCCAATGATCATGGCTTTGGAGAGTAGTGTGAGCGACCTGACCAGTGACTTCGTGAAGGCTAAATTGCTTCAGGATACGAAGTGGTCTGACAATTGCAAGGGTGGAGATTGCCTGATTGCTGGTAAGTCGGAAAATAAGTCTGGTCAGAGACGCAAAGACAAGAAGCCGAGGTGTTGGAACTGTGGAAAGTCTGGTCACGTAAAGAAGGAGTGTACCCAGAAAGGGGCGGCAATGGTCGCGACTCGGTTCTTGGCTGACACGTGGTACGTAGACTCGGGTGCGTCGAGTCACATGACGGGACAGCGAGACTGGATACATGATTTTTCTACAAGCAGTTTAGAGGTAAACGTGGCGAGCGGACAGACTTTGAAATGCGTCGGTATTGGTAATGTGTGTTTAAAACTCGGAGATTATGATTTGACTCTTAAAGAAGTGATGTATGTTCCGGGATTGAGTGTAAATTTACTTTCTGTAAATAGTTTAGCGGTTAAAGGGCTTAGAGTGGAATTTAATGGATCTACTTGTAAGATTTTTAGAAATAAATCTTGTATAACTAGTGTTAGGTCTGTTGGCGGGGTATACAAACTGCTTACTAACGCGGTAGCTTTAAGTAGTGTAAATAAAAAGGTTTCAAAGGAGTCTTGGCATCATAGATTGGGTCATTTAAGTTATGACAGCTTGAAGTCACTGTCACACGTTATTGATTTTCAGAATACAGAAATTGCAAATAATTGCGATGTTTGCATTCTTGGAAAACAAATTAGGTTTCCGTTCAAGAAATCTGGGCGTGATGTAGCGGCTAAGCGGTTGGATCTGGTGCACACAGACTTGTGTTCGATTCCTGTTGTGTCCCACTCAGGTAAGCGGTACATTTTAACATTTTTAGATGATCACTCGCGGAAAGTATTCTTGTACTTCTTGAAGAATAAGAGCGAAGTAGCTAGCGTCACCCAAGACTTTGTTAGGCTCGTGGAAAATCAATGTGAATCCAAGGTAAAGGCTATACGCAATGATAACGGTACAGAATACGTAAACAAAGAGTTGAGCGCATTCTTCAGACAGAAGGGCATTGTGCATCAAGTTACTGTTCCGTATTCACCCCAAATGAATGGTGCGGCGGAGAGGTTGAACAGAACTCTTTTGGAACGGGTACGTTGTATGTTGTATCATGCGGGTTTGGATCACAAGCTGTGGGCTGAGGCGGCTAACACTGCCGGGTACCTTATTAATCGGTCTCCGTCTAGTAGATTAGGTGGGAAGACGCCCGAGGAGGTTTGGTCGGGTAGTAGGGTAAAGTATGACCACTTGCGGATTTTCGGTTGTGAGGCCTATGTACATATTGATGACGTTAAGTGGAATAAGTTACAACCTAAGAGTAAGAGGTATATTTTTGTCGGTTATGAAGATAATGGCAGATCTTACAGGTTGTATGACTCTGAGACACATACTATAAAGAGGAGCCGTGATGTCATATTTAATGAAAGTGTGTTCCCAGCCAAAGTGCTAGGAACTGGACACGGATCAGCCACTATAGAAATCTTTCTTTCAGGGGAAGAAGTTGACGATTTCACTGGTGAGGGGAAGTCAAGCTTGCCTGAGAGTGAGGTGGCTGGTGATGCAGCTCGAGAGCCTGTCACTGAAGAACCGGTAACGGGGATTGTGTCAGCGAGCGGTGATGATCGCGGCGACGATACTTTGATTTTTGAAGATAGCGTTGAGGAGGTGGTGGAACCTCCGGAACCAAGGTACAATCTTAGATCTAGACAACCTAAGGGTTTGTACGCACATGATGCGATCCCAGCTGAACCGCGCACTGTTAAGGAAGCTTTGGGTTCTGGGCAGAGCGACTTGTGGTGGCAAGCTATGCAGGAAGAGATTAACTCATTCAATCAACATGAGGCTTGGGAGTTGGTGGATCGGCCTATGGGCAAAAATGTGGTTCGGAATAAATGGATCTTCAAAATTAAGTGTGACGCCGAGGGGAAGATAGCCCGGTATAAAGCTAGGTTAGTAGCCAAGGGGTTCACCCAAAAGTATGGTGAAGATTATTTGGAAACTTTTTCACCGGTAGTACGGTACAGTTCTATGCGACTGTTGTTGGCGATTGCTGTAGAGATGGATCTGGATATAGACCATCTGGACGTACAGACGGCGTTCCTCAACGGTAATTTAGATGAGGAGATATTTATGTTTCAACCAGAGGGGTTCATTTCACCTGGTGGAGAAAATAAAGTCTACAGATTGAAGAAGGCAGTCTACGGACTGAAACAAGCTTCGCGAGCTTGGTATCAGAGGGTGAAGGACGTGCTTCTGTCGACAGGTTTTGTTCAATGCCAACTTGAACAATGTATCTTCTACAAACGAAATGGTAAGTCGGTTGTTTACATTGCTTTGTACGTGGACGATTTCATTGTCTGTTACAATGATGCACACATGGCTGAAGAGCTGAAAGAGAGTTTGCGTAAACCGTTCAAGATTACAGACTTGGGTGCGGTGCGGCATGTTCTCGGGGTCGCGGTAGAGCGTGACAGGACGAACAAAACTCTTAAGCTTTGTCAGGCGCGGTATGTTGAGTGCTTGCTCGACAGTTTTGGCATGTCGGAATGCAAACCAGTCCAGACTCCTTTGGACCCAAACGTTAAGTTTACTGATACGAGTGTATTAGGCGAGGGTACTGTTCTATATAGGGAATTAATAGGTTCACTTATGTATCTGAGTGTATTTACACGGCCGGACATTACGTATGCAGTTTCGTACCTAAGCCAATTTAATACTTGTCATACTATGGAACACTGGAGGGCTGCGAAACGTGTTTTGAGGTATCTTAAGGGAACTCAAAGTGTTAGCCTTGTGTTTAGTAGGTCGGGTCATGCTAAGGTTGAGGGGTTTGTAGACGCGGACTGGGGCGGTGACGTACGTGACCGAAAATCATTTTCGGGGTTTGTTTTCAAGTATGGGGGAAATACCATCTCCTGGGAATGCAGAAAACAAACATGTGTTAGTTTATCAAGTACTGAGGCTGAGTACATTGCTCTTAGCGAGGCTGCTAAGGAGGCAAGTTGTCTTAGGAACTTGGTTACTGAATTGACTGGTAGTTCTGGGTTGGTTATAGATTTGTTCAATGACAATCAGTCTGCTCAGAAACTTAGTGTCAATCCAGTGTTTCATAGGAGGACTAAGCACATAGACATCAGGTACCACTATGTTAGGGAGGCTGTGAATAATCATGTGATTAAGTTGAATTATTTGTCTACTCAGGAAATGGTGGCAGATGTACTAACTAAGTCTTTGTGTGCTCCTAAACATAAGTTCTGTGTTGTGAACTTGGGCTTAATTTTTTTTAGGCCAGTTGAGCCAGCGGTGATGTCTGAGTTCAAACAGCGATTGAGGGGAAGTGTTGAATGTTGACCTTCTTTGTGCAGTCACTGTTTGATTCATAGATCTCTATTCTGTACTACTGTCGTAGCCTTTTGAATTGAGAATGACTTTTTGATTTTGTCAATGTGATCGCCTGACGGCTGCGCTCGTATATTTTATATGTTTTATTATTTTAAATATATCTGGTGTACAACTTCTTCACTTCTTTCATTCAATCCACGGGAGAACCCTCAACAAGAAGTTAACAAATAGTCTGCATTATATAGTACCTAGATCTGTCATGCTTCGTGGGGTACGTGTGCCTCGACTATTTCACACAAATTCGTGCAGGACTAACGCCGGGGTGCGCGTGCCTCTTCGTCGCCTCGTTGATGTATACAACACTCACTTTATGGAGCTCGACATATTTACTCTTTCTAAACATAGTTTCAGGGCGAGAGCAATAGAATTACTAAATTCTTAAGTATATATACACATATATATTTTTGTTTCTTTCTTCTTCTTCTTAATAGTATTTTTTATGATGCACACTGTACTGTACGTCTGTTTTCTTTTAACTTTTTTTTTTGTGAATTCGTGGACAATGATGTGGGTTACATGTGTAGTAACATAAATATGGATTAGATTATATTTAGATGTATTTCTAAGTACTTTGCTAATTTAAGAATCTTTAGTTAAGCTTGGCATGTAACTGTTTTTTGTCCCTAACAAATAAAATAAAAATAAAATAAAATACATATGAGGAAACCTTACTTTCAGAAACACAAGATTCTCACCTTAGTTGGTATTTATATCTTAGAATTACGTAAACTTGTCCGTAAATATCCAGATTCGTACAGCACACGGGGAGACATACAAACAAATTATTCGTTGCGCCATAAAAATAAACAAAATTTGCCCCCCTCCCGCCTTAAACTACATTCATCTAGCCCATATTCAATGTCAATAAAAATATATAATAAATTACCCGAAGACATAAAACAACAAAATAAAACCAGTTTATTTTTAAATAAACTAAAGCAATACTTAATTAAAAAAGCTATTACACAGTACAAGAATTTCTAATGGATAAATTCAATAATAATAATACATAACTATGAATAACAGATATATTTTAATAAGTAAAATAACAAAATAAATTATAACTTAATAATTATACTCGTACTACATTAATAATAATGAACAATTTTTAAGCGAGTAAAGAAATAAGCAATACTAAATATAATTAAATAAATAATATATGAATAGATAGACCTGCATATAAATTACTAGAATAATCGAATGAATGGAAATATAAGTACATAGGTAATAGGATATAAAATAATTCTAACTTAATAATAAGGAAAATTAATAAAGCGCTCTTCCTCTCTCTACCTATTTAAAAATTTGCTGTGCCCGACAGGGTCCATAATTGTTTCTATTATTATTTCTTGCTTATCTGTAATTGTACATTATGGATTGCAATAAACAATTTGGGATTTGAGGTTTGAAAATTATAGTTTAAAAGTACATAATTTATCATTACATTAAGTGAATCCCGCAAGGAGGGCTGTTGAAACAATTTCTAAAATATGATAGGTACTAGGCCTAAAAGCTGCCCAAGGGCAACAAAATGGCTTTAATTAAGTTTCACGTACACCGAAAATTGTAGCTGTAAATTATAATCAACCTGACGTGTAGTACTGCAGTAACTAAACAACCCTGAACCAGCTAGAACCTAGGCTGAAAAACCTGAAGTAGGTCAACGCGCTATGTCAAAACTTGTGTCCTACATATGTTGGCAACGGCACTGGAGGGATGCCAGGATCTCTGGCGACTTCATAACCTTGCCAATTTAAATGCGCCACACTTTTGCCAGAAAACCTTGGAAGTCGTTCGAAGTCGTTGGAAGTCGTGCCGCAGTGTAAAGTAAAATACACGAGGAAATTGCGACTTTCGTGTCGTCAGAATACGATAAGACGAGAATGCTACGTCACGTTTGTATTAGATTATCTGTAAATACATTCGGGTCTTATTACGTATACTCGCGGAACGAACAGGTTAAGCAATTTTCAAATTCATTCCCTTTCCGCATAGCGCGCGCATTTCACGTTTTTGAACTGCCATTTTTATTCGACTTCCAAAAAGGAGGAGATTCTACGTCTGTGTTTTTTTATTTTTATTTATTTCCATATTTTCGTCAATTGTAGACCGATTTTGTTTTTTGCTTCTCTTTTGTATTATCTTTGATTGGGTTGTTTTTTAGTCGGCTTCAATAATATGTATTTTTCGCATATAGCCTGTGTAGCTGATGTTATAATAACTTCTTGACACTGATATTTACACAGTAGACTAATACAAACTGAAAAATAACTTTAATTTCGAAGTCGGTGGCAAAAAACGAAAATTCTAAACCAAAGATACCGACTTGAATTCTAATGTTTTAATTAATATTATTAGTCTCAAGTCTCATCTTAAGATCTAAGCACCTTCTTTTTCTCAACTGTACCTACATATCTCCCCTTATCTTTGAAATTTCTGAGCCTAAAATTAAAAAAAACCCCAGAGTATAGTTCTTTATTCATAAATTACAGGAAAACCTATAAGAAGTCTATGGTCTTAAAATGACATGGACACATAAATCTTTACGGAACTCTTCATTGTGCGTGGAAATGAAATGAAATGAAATTATTTATTCTGTAAATAGGATATTGGAATCACTTTTACACGTCATCTTAAAAAAAGATTAAAAATTTGCTAGATGAGTTCGGCGATTCCTATCTGACTACTCTGAGAAGAAAGGCCGAAACAAACTCAGAGGTCACAGTCTCTTTTAAAGTCCAGACATAATCTTGGTCAGGCCATATGAGGACCATGTAGATTAGTGTCTGAAATGGTATTTTGTGGTCCGACACGCACTTGTTTATTTTACAATACCTTGTGAAAGGTTCAATCAATTTCCACTAATATTGAAGTAAGGTTTCGCTTTGTTTTTCATTGATAGGGAAGCAAACAAGCCGCTATTGGTGACTCCTGACTCTCCGATTCCTGGTGGAATGTGTAAAAATACTGAATCATCAAGGAGTTTCCCAGTACTTTGTTAGAGAGACAAAATTATAATGTCTCATAATTATGTCTCTAACTATGTTTACAGAAATATAAAATGATATACGTAAGTTAAAAGTTGCAACCATTGTAACTTTTAACTTACGTATATCATTTTATATTTCTGTAAACATAGTTTGTTACCACTTAATTTTTATAAAAAAAATATTCATTTCGTTTTTACCTTAGGTTATCACTGTATTTGAGAATGTTGGTTCACCTGTTATTGGCAACTGTATAAGCACATAACTGTTAACTACTGTTATTTTATATTTTGTATACAGAAGCTGTTGGTGTACCTTTATAAATAAATAAATAATTAAAATAAACTTCATGTGTATAGAAGAAAGACAGTAGAACAGTTTTATCGCCACAATCTTATAAGCACATAAACATTTTACGTGACTTGAAATAGCACATAATATTTCATATGAAAGAAACTTTACACCAGCTGTATCTACACAAGTACACAATATACAACTTGACTACAATTTTAGTTTAGTTACATTCTCAAGTTTCAAGCAATTCTTTCAAGGATATTGAAAACGTGTTTTGGCAAGAAACATTTCATATAAGCTGAAAAGTCTTTTGCAAAAAGTGCTTTTTAATAAAAATCTTTTCGCATTAGATTTTTATTCTTCATTTCTTTATGTAACTATAGATTGAGTTGATTTACTAAAGGAATAAGATTTTTCATATAAACAAAATCCCACTTTTTACCCCCTTAAAGGTCGAATTTCTAGAAACCCCTCCTTATTGCTCCCCTACATTATAGAAGGAACCCGTGTGCAAAAGTTCACGTTCCTAGTCCCAGTAATTTCGGCTCTGCGTTGATAAATCAGTCAGTCAGTTAGGACAAGTAATTATATATTATAATTTATAATAATATATAAAGGCTATGCCAAAGAGGAAAATAGCACAAAAGCCACTAGTAGTCCCGCGTAATAAACTAAAAAGTATGCAACACAAATTATTATTGTTATACCATGGCGGTGAAAATATATAACCACTTAGCCGAAGAATTTAGAAGTGCTACAGATTTAGAATTTAATTGAAAGCTATATATAACTGGTTGTGTGAGAGATGTTTTTATTCCATCAATGAATATTTTGAGTGTAAAATGTAAAAATTGTTTATTATAATTATTATGACATCTACATAATATTGACATTACTTAAATAATATTTAAACATTTTCGTTATTCTTGCTATTTTTATTTTCATGACATCATTATTATTGATAGCTATTTTTAATATAAATCATTATTTTAAATGAATAGAATCGTATTGAATTTTAATTTCTAATGACTAAATGTGTACTGCATTCTATAAGTATAACCAAGATGTAAAATCTGAATATTTGCACGGTTGAAATGCCAAATATAATTTATTTATTTATTTATTTGGAAACTCAACAGCTAATATTAAATTTACATGAGTTATGAAGTTCACCCCACTATCAATGAACAGCTCAATGCAGTTGAACAGGCAGTGGCGTCAAAGTTAAGGTTACAGCATCATACAGCCTGCATGCACTGCTCAGTGATAGTAAGATGATGACAATTATCACTTAAGCCAATAACAGAGTTTCACGACATTGATAAAGTTAGGTTAACTAGAAAGTAGCGGGAGGAAACAAAAGAAAAAATTTAAACACTTAAACAAGTATAGTCATCAAGAATAGGTAAAATGCGATTGTTGACACATTGCTAACATTAAATTAAAGTTTAAAGTAAGTACCTAAATACTATGACCGTATTAATTTAACAAAAGGAAAAAGAAAAAACTACATAATTTGCACTTGCGTAAATATACTTCCACACAGCAATTGGAACGTGCTTTGCAGAAACCCATAAATCTGAATTAATTAATTAATCTTCTCATATATTATTATTATGTACCTATAGATTATTTCATATTGGTTTCCCTAGCTTATAGCATGAAAGCGCTAAAGGTGATTGCCGATGCGATCTTTGGCCGAGATCTATAAACATTACCTTAGCTGCACCTTACGTACAGCACGTGCTTAGACTAAGACATGTTCCCTTCTCTTTCTTGCACTTATAGTTTAACAGTTGTGCGACAGTGACAGGATAGCCAAAGTACGTGCTAAGTAACGTGTACGTGCCTTAGGATAAAGTTGAACAGTGTCATGAGCCTGTAAGTTCACCGGTACCTATGTCTTCCAATGCTGCTTGAATACGTCAATCTTGAATATTGCAATGAATACGTCATTTGGAATTCTACTACTAAATACAGTCAAACCTGAGTAAGTGAGAACTGGGTAAGCGAGAAAAATGTATAAATCAGAGTAATTGCCAGGTCCCGTCATTTTAACCCTCTAAAACCTCTATAAGTGAGAAACTGAAACCTCTATAAGAAAAAATTGTTTTTCACTCTATAACTGAGGCTGCTACTTGTCTGTACCTCTATAAGCGGTAGTCCAGCGTTATTTAACATCTGCTGCCCTGTACCTCTATAAGATAGAAACTCGAGTTGATGACGAACTTCTATAAGCGAAAAAGTGATCGCGGTCCCTTGAACTCTCGCTTATCCAGGTTCGACTTTAGTATGAAAAATTCTAATTTCTTGTCCTACAGAATGGTCACTAATAGTCCACTGACCAAGTTCGTCGAGATTCAAGTTTCGTAGTTCGTAGAAAGGGTCAATTAAAGTAGTTAGTGGTCCTCCAGAAATTGAAGTGTTGTCATTAGAGACCGAGATTGTACCTATCTCTGTGCAAAGACAAATTAACTTTGAAAACAGTTTAGTACCTCTGCCCTGGTTCCCCTGTTTTGGGAACACCTGAACTTTCCCCTGCCGCTTGAGAACATTCTGGTAACAAACAGGAGCCACCAATCTTTCAGATGACTTACAATTTGCAGAAAATCTCTTGACTTTACTTAGAAGACCACTAACTTCTTTTTTATATACCTAATGTAAGCCCTTCATAGTATATAACTTTCCCATAATTTGTTTATCAATAGGTACTGTCGTATGGCCTCAGTTAAAACTCTTTGATTAGAGGGTCAAATAAAATAGTATGATTTACTTAAAATGTTTACTTATTTTGAAACAATAAGAATGATTCGTCAGCACCCTTTGTGGAAAATAAGTTAAAAACTCAAGTTCAAAGGTAACAAAGACATTTTTCTATAGTACTTTTTGCTTAGTCAGGAGTATTTTATTTACGAAATCCCAGCAGTTATTTCATCAAATATTTACAAGAGGAAAATGGAGGTCTTTATTGCAGGGCTGCTGCCTAAATCTCGGAGCTCACGGTACATTATGTCTATAAGCCGTATTTCTGCTCGTTTAGAGTCATTGTCCTTAACTGTATTGTAATAGTGACTTGATTTTCGTAAGATCTATGTTTCCTTATTGGATTGAACAACCTGATTCATAGGACCTCCATCAAAAGTTCGGTTTTCATTGTAAAGCTGTATGTGTGTGCGCATGTCATCATCTGCCCAGTCTTTTCCGAATCATGTTGGGGTCGGCTTCCAGGCTACCCGGATGCAGCTGAATACCCGTATTTTACATGGAGCGACTGCCTATCTGACCTCCACAACCCATTCACTGTGTAACACAATACCCCTTGGTAAGACTGGTTGTCAGTATTTCGGGCTTCTGACGACCCGTAACGACTGTCAAAGATCCACGAATCACAGCCGGGACACGCGCGTTAACGTGCTTTCTGATTCACGGAGGGGTCCCGATATGTAAATATGGTCACCCATCTACGAGCCGACCTCGGCAAGCGTAGCTAAATCTTCGATCGACCCGTGCGACTGTTATTATATAAGGTCCCATTAAAATAGATGGACAAACTTTTAGAAATCATTCAGACCACCAGAATAAGGATAATAGTAAAAAATAATAAGAAAAACGCATTAGATATTTACAAGAAAAATAAATCAGCTAACGAAAATACACTAAAAATGTTGGTTACCATATGCCATTTATTATTGTAGGTCGAAATAAAATCACTTTAATCTGTGTTTTTTTTGCTTGGATTTGTTTGGTTAGACGTACTGAACGCTGTGTTAAGATTTGTCCATCTATTTTAATGGGACCTTGTATAGCCACGAGCCCTACCGAGAGCCTTTACTCGCGACTTCGCCAGTGTGGAGGTCGGAAAACGTGCTATCAGGACAAGAGGTAAGCTTTTTCCTAACCCAGTTCATGGTCTACCTGTGTGGTAAATGTTATCGAAATCTGTTAGCCTTTAAAGCGTGAAAATGTAACAGACAAAAAGTTTCGTTTGCATACTGTTTGATTAATCGACTGGCTGCGCCCCGCGGTTTCACCCGCATAAATCTCGATCCCGTGGAAATATCGGGATAAAAGTATACTATGTCCTAATACAGGTCATGGCCTGCCCATGTGCCAAATTTCATCCAAATCCGTTCAGCGGTTTATAAACAAACTCACTTTCACATTTGTAATATTAATACTTAGTATTGATGGAAGCAGATACGCATATGATAGTAGTAGTGTATTTTAAAAACCACTTTGCCTTCCTGTCTAATCTACAAGACCAGCATTATGTCTGATTACCTACGCTCGCTACAAAGAAAATGGCTAAACAAGGGTCCTAATTATAACATTACCTACCCAATCCAACAATATGCTTTATCAGGGTCAGACAGCATCTGTCTGGTCTGGCAGTATTGCTGAAATGTACCTATTTGGCACACATAATCCTATATTTTAATTTGATTCTTTGTTTCCTTGCATAAGGTGCTGTACATACCAAATAAACATTTTTCTTTCTCTCCTTCTTTAGAGATTACCAGTTTCTTATGGAAAAGTAGCAGCCCTGTGCAGTCCCGCCCACTGGCACTTCACCGAGTGTTTATCTACAGTTTAGAGATCCCGGACCCCTAAGATGACTTTTTGTACACCTTTCAAGAAGTAAAGGTAATTACGAACTTATCTAAATCTTGTACGGGGGCCGTAGTCTAAGATTAATGAAAGGGATTTAGTATTTATTTTGTTATAAAGGTAGTTCAAGTCTGTTTAGCCACAATTTCTTACGTACATACCAAAGACATCAACGTTGTTACTTATGCAAATGATTGACGTTATTTTATACCTATCACTAACTCCACAAACAGGAGCTCTCGTAGCTAAGTAATAACTGTCATACGGGTCGATCCATCACGTTAAGCTGCGCTAGCCGGGGTTGATCTGTGGATGGGTGACCATCTTTACATACCGAGACTCCGCCGTGCCTCGGAAAGCACGTTAAGTCGTTGGTCCCGGCTGTCATTCGTGGATCTTTGACAGTCGTTACGGGTCGTCAGAAGCCTAAAAGTCTGACAACCAGTCTTACCAATGGGTATCGTATTACCCAGTTACTGGGTTGTGGAGGTCAGATAGGCAGTCGCTCCATGTAAAATACTGGTATTCAGCTGCATCCGTTTAGACTGGAAGCCGACCCCAATATAGTCGAGAAAAGGCTAGGCAGATTGACTCTACAAGCAATTTCTTAGATTTAGAAAAACAATTCATTACAATTGGAGAAAACATTATTTCATCAAACATATCGTTTCCCATTTCACAAACATAAAGAACTATAAAATTACATCAGTGTCAGAGTAAAAGAAAAAAATGGACATAACCATTTAAAAATATTCGAAAGAGTTCAGTTCTGAATACAATTTTCTCTTACTTATTGGCCGGCCTGACTTCCGTCAACAGCCCGGAAATGAGTTTTGCCGTCTTACTCCCCCTCCCCCCCCCCCCCGTCCTATCCCCCACCCCCTTCGTCCCGTGGCAGGGACAGGCAAGCCACCTCATTATTAGCACGTCGGAAAATCCATTTGACCCCAGCCGACTTAAAGAATAAACAATTCAACTCCCTTACAAAATTACTTTTTTATATTTGGTCCAGTTGCTTCTGTTTATTTAAGAGTTGAAAACGAAAATATAAATGGTTTTTTATTCTGCCCATGTATAAACTGAATTTTTTTGTTTTTAATACCTACGTATATTTCAATTTTATTTATTCGCCTGAGCTCTCATTTGTATACTCGTGTTTGCTTTTGCAATCCACAAAAACGAAGCCAAAAATAATGTTTGTTCGAAAATAAACAGAATCCCTAACGAGGTTCACCGAATGAAAGCAAACAGGCTACCCGAAACGTTCTCATATACAGTAATGGAATCAAACACCACTTAAAAACCCGAAAAACAATCGTTAATCATAACTTTTTCAGTACATATAAAAAGGTTAGGAAACTCACAAACGAGATCTCCACATGAAATCAAATTACAAATTCAACGCACGGTCAACGGCAGAGCTATAAATTTCGCCAAAACAATCATGGATGCGCGAGTTGTATCTTTAGCCAAAATGTTTTTGTTGATCTCAAAACGATTTGTTGACGAATTTCAACCTTAAGACTAATGCAATGAGTATTCAGTTTCAGAAATTCATGATACAAGTTAGCCAACTTTAACTTGGCTATAGATGACGTCCCGGCAATCCCAAAAAATATAGGACAGGCTGGATTTGCTAAACTTAAAAGCGTACCTTGGATTGCGGCCAGTTGCTACCGATATGCGGCCAAATCGAGATGGAATTGCTTTTTCTGATTTATTGCGAAACATAACGTCGTGTAGGTACCGCGGTTTGATTATTGGAAAAGGTATCCTGCTTATACGCACTGCCACTTATTTTTATTTATGTTTACCAAAATATCAGTGTGCACGCCAGGAGTTGGAATAGTAGATTTTGTAAACTCGATCGTTCTTACACAATAGCCAGATAAAAAGCAAAGTCGTGTCTTACGAAAAACAAAAAACTAACTTAAAACTAGAAATAAAGTTATTCCCAGTTCCAGCTGGTACACGGGGTTGACTGTACCGTAATCAAATAGACACGTACCAGGCGCACATAACACCGTAGAGATGCACCGCAGAGGAGAGGCACAAAACGCTAGTGCGCTACGAGCCCTCGACTCGCGTGCCGTCGAGGGCCGCCAGTGATTAGAGCGCGCTAACAAAGCGCAGAGTGCTCTTAACCTACATGCTCCGTTTCACAGCATCGCCCGGTGACACTCCTAGGGACCGCTGCGAGCCTGGTAGCATACCCACTCGCTGACGGCTAATCTCACTTTACTACAATTTTATTCTTTTCTTATAATTGAGCAACGGCGAGTAGATACGTCAACGTCATCTAAGAGTCAATCAAAATTCATAAGATGCAGCTTTAAATGATACCACTAAAACCTTATCAAAAATTCAACAGTGTAACCGGAACAGTAAAATACAGGGGCGAGCATAATATAAACGACACGTCATAAAACCTCAAAGCAAGCAATACATAAAACAACAGGCAATGTAACAAAGCGCCGTGGATTTCCTAGATAAAACCGAGAAGATGGCTACCGAAATTTTCAGTTTTATTTTACAAAACTAAAAGTACTTGTGGAGGCTTTTATGGCATCAGAGAGCGGCAATAAAACGGCATTTAATAAAACGGAGCTCCGCGAGGCAGGCACCGGAGCCGCTAACACTACAGTCGGGAACATGGAAGACGTTGACACTTTGCAGTTATTGATTTCCAAAGCTTATTTCTAGCCGAGTGTTAAACATCGTCGTCGTTGCATTGATTCTTGTGAATTTATATAGAAGCTGGCACCTCGTCAAGTAATAAAACCGTTATCTTCGCTCGTTTGCGCCAAAACGGAACATTGATATGCTCCATACTCGGCAATAAAAAGCTGGAAGCGCGCAGAAGCCAAATTTCAGCGAACGGCACGGTAATTACGAGCGAACTTCGAAGGTGGGAGACAACTTTACGCTCGTAATTTGTTCCTAAACTTGGTTAATGTTCCCCCTGACAAGATAAATTCATTAAACGTTACCTGTTTCGAGCTTATAGACGACAAATGAATCGACGTCCTCCTCTAACGATGTCGTCTATCTCAAGTGTATCGCTCTCCAACCCAAACCGATATACGAGTGTCTCATTTGATAGTCATAGTAGATGACCCGCTATTCAATTTTAATAGCTTATAAGTTTTCATCGACAAAGCTCTCTTGACAGCTATAAAGTTGAAGAGCCAAATCATTTCGAGAATATTGGCAAACTTTCAAAATAATCAAATCAATAGCAAATAACGTCTGTCATAGTAAATCTCTCGTCTGCAAGCTATTACTGCGACTTCCATTTTCTAGAACACGACTCTTCACTTTTATGTTGAATGTAATGTTGAAGTTGTTTAGGGCGCCACCGTCAGTCACAGCAGTAAAACCACAATATTGTCCAAGTGGGTCGATATAAAGCCTAAATGGCGCCGGAGCGGTCAGTGCATCCCTCGGAGAGTGGCCCGCTCGCATTAAACTTTTACAATGCCATTAGAAGACGAGACGGTGAACGGACTCCTGATTGCTTTCCGTACCATTTTAGTCCATCAACTCCCGCGTTTCAACGTTTAGCTTCAGCCAATATTTTGAAGAGCTATTGTTTCAGTTTATTTCACGATTTCAGTTATACGGTGAATAAGACAAATTGAGGAAAATGGTTCAGTCTTATTCAGGGGAGTAATGTTAGAGCTTTGTCAAAAAAAAAGCCGTAAATAGCGAGGGTGGATTCATATTTTTACTTTATTATTCTACTTTTGTTTATACAACAGCATGAAATAGAAACAAAGAAAGAGGACACTGTTATCAAATCTTGAAGTGTATCCTGCAGCAATCTGTCTACTATCCAATGCTGTCTGCAACAATTGGTACAGTATCTACCTCAGACTTGACTTGACGTGTCTTGGTTCTTACAACTAAATACTCGTATATTGATGCATTTGAAACTAAAACCATTTTTCCTATCAACCATTAACATCACATAACATTAACAACAAATTCAGACATAAGAGCGAAAAATGCTTCATAAAAATCCCCCACTAATGGTTCGACTTTGTCGCTCCGTCATAAAATTGCTATAATTTTGGTTCACAATAAAGATTTTAGTGGACGACAAAACGTAGCGTCATATTATGTGAATATAAGAGAAATAGTGATGGTAGACCCTAAGTCAGTAAATCTTTTTATAGTCACTTTTAAAATCAACCATTTTATTAGACATAATATGGACGGTGATTCTGCAATGAAGTAAGTTGAAGACTTTGACGTACCTACTGATCATACAAATAGGAACTTTTATTTTGCGCCAAGATAAATAGGAAAGATGAAATCAATAAAAACAAGCAGTTGCAAAGGAAACCTTAATACCTATAATTAAGATTAAGGAAAGAAGTAATTACCAAATTACATTATAAGAGCCAGCCGAATGGACTTAATGAAATTAATGAACACATAATACAGTCTACAGCAGTTCATATCGCTGACGTCATTAGCAGGGCCGGATTGAAAGCACACATCAAGTTAAATGGCACACGGAACAATACATTCTAAACCAGCCCCACCAACCTTCACCCTATAATACGTAATTTAATTGCAGAATTGCGACCCGAATTCTCTCCTGCTTCCAAAACGTCGCTGACGTTAGAGAAACCATTTACAATATAAAGCGAATAGGCGTGTGTTCCTTGGACATATTTAATGAAGTCCCGAAATACAAGGATAATGTATGTAAATAGATACGGGGTCACAATTTATGTTAGTAATTGGTGCGTCGTTCAATTGTGGCATAGAATTGGAATGGAATTTATTTATGACTTAGACGAGAGACGACTCACGTAGCGGGTTTACTGCCGTTGTGCTGTTGCGGTACTGCTCTATAGTTGTCTCATTCAATCAAGTCTGCTGATCGCTTTGGTGAAGGCCTCGACTGAACGGTGACGTCATAGACTGAAGGTCATTTGTCAAGGATTTTTGCTGAATAATATCGTTGTGGGGAATCTATACGCATGCGTGGATACTGCGAACTGTATGGGGATATAAATAAATTGAAAAGCTTCAAGCTCAGCAGCAGCTGCGAATGGTGGCAGTGCAGTGGACCGAGAAATGACATGCGAACACGTACATGTGGAGCTTTATCGTCCAGCTTCCATATCCACTCGCATATCTGTACAACCTATACGTGTTTATTTGTTCAAATGGATTTACCCCTACACAATGCACTACGGATTTTGTAATTCTGTACATACTACATAAAATTTGAAATCTTGGAAAAACGTCCTACTTTAGGTAATCTCAGATGGAGCATGGGTGGCTGTTAATTTAACATCATCAACATTAGAACAATCTTTTCTGGTCCTATGACTTCAACAATGTAGGTACCTATTTGAATTATTTTCTTTACTTAACGAACTGTTCATAAGTAAGATTATAAAAACCAAATGAAAATGTCTACACTGAAGGGACAAAAACTCAACAAATAAAACAAAAGAAATCACAAGTATAACTCTGAAACTATAAGCACGGATAGACGTTCGAATTAAGGAGAGATGCGGGCACCCAATCAGATAACAACGCTGATTGCAATTTGATTTAGCCGTATAATCACTAAAACAATCAACTAAATGTACGGAGCTTCGTGTGTGGAAGTGCTGGATAATAATGGCACAGGCCTACAATAGGCTTAAACGCCTAATGCGGTGTGGTTAGACAATAATATTACTTAGTACGACAAACGCTGGAGTATGTTTCCGTCCCGTAATACCCTTCTTTGTATGCGTCTCTTAGAATATTACTTAATACCTCGTGTTGATGAAGTTGACTTAGTTATTAGCGGATTAGTTAAGTTTTTATAGTAAAGTGAGCAATTTGAAGTGGCAATGGGCCGGCCATATTAGTCGCAGAACTGATGATTAGTGGGGTAACCGTGTTCTTGAGTGCAGACCACGAATCGGTAGACGCACTCAGGTTAGGTGGAGCGACGTTCTTCGTAGAGTGGCTGGAAACAGCTGGATGAGAGTTGCCGAGAATCGAGCTGAATGGCGGGCACTTGAAGAGGCCTATTTCCAGCAGTGGACTGCTGTAGGTTGATATTGATCATGATGATAACTATATCTTTCTCTAAGAAGTTTAAAGAAAAAGACATCTCAATACTGATAATCGATTTTCAAATAAACAATCTGAAATAACACTTTAGTTAGAGGTCTTTGTATCAGAATTTAAAACGCGACATTCAATTCCATTCAACTCTTTCCAAGTCAATTTAAGTTAATAACATTACCATGCAACAAAGAGAAACCGTTCCGCAAATCGATAGTATCGATATAAAGAACATTGGCGATTCGATGACGAGGCCTTTAAATAGGAAATCGGATTACTGGCATATGGCACTGGCGAATAGAGGACAGGAAACGAGGCATTGTGGTCGAGTTCCGCGCTCCAGTGCTTCTCTATACATCGAGTACTTGTTTAGATGTGCTGACCTATGTTATGTGGATTTAGCAGATACGGTTCGGCGAATATTAGCTAACGCATCCGGACTGTCAAAGTCATTGGTCATAATGTTCCAGTTCGTACCAGATCACGTGATTAACAAAGTGTTGCTGGATATTAGGCGACATAATACGATAACAGCAGTATAGCGTCAGAGTAAGAGGACATTTTGTCACACCAATATTTACCAAGCAGTCATGTTTTCAGCTACTTATATAACATAAATTTGTAATATGTTACACATAGTTTATTTATTCGCTAATGGATTGGAAAAGCTTTTAATAAAATATCACTACATTTGTTACCCCAGAGAGTTGCGAACAAATTGACATTGGCAAGATTAAAAACCTTTTTTCGCGATTTATATTTTTTGCTTCGACCGAAATGAAAATCGAGAGGACTCTTTTGGATTATTATTATGTTGAGTAGTTGTGGTAAAACTCGATTTATATCTAATCAAAATTTTGTAACGCAAGCATAAACATAAACAGGGATTATTTACTTTTCATAAGCCACCACACTCGGCGAACGAGTGGGTCTGAATAATTCCGTCCCAATTTACTCTCCTTCAAGAGGTTACCTCAAAATTCATTTTTCACGCAGCCTGCCTTGGAATAAAATGTAGGTACAAGATTAGTTTATTCGCTCAGAGGGCCGGGATATCAGTATTTAGGCCCGTCGCTATGGCTACTGGAGCAGAAGGGCCTATTTGCCGCTCCATTGGGCATTTTGAGTGGCACTGACGTAGTTAGGATCCAACATGTGTTACAATGTCGTTATAATGAAGTTTGAAGACAGTAATGGCTCATAGGAGATGTTTCGGCAGCTATATCAAAGGTTTAGGACCTTGTTCGGGCTTGTATTGATGTTATGAGACGGTCTGATAGCCAGTTGGGAGGTCATTTCGTTTGTGATACCCTCTTCACGTCTTTGATTGTATCAAGATTTTAGAGGGATACTTAAGTATTGGATTCCTTGCTTTATTCGATCTGGCCTATTCTCCATCAACTAACACTGTTCTTAATTTCCATAGCCTTGTTTTAGTTATTGGATTTTAAATCCAGTTTAAAAACATGGCCGCATGTATCGATTTGCCAAAAAGAGAAATATGCAACTATCCTCGTATCCAATCCAATTATCACAATCGATTGCAATCTCAAAAAAAGTTGACAGTGTTGCCACAACCAGATATGAATAAATGATGACCACCGTACTAGCCTGAGGTACTAGCGTAAGTACTGGAATGCGGTCTAGACATTTTTATTTCTGTCCAATAAATAGTGGCGTCCTAGCAAGGACGAACAGGTTTATCGATATAATCGTTTACAGTAAAAATCGGCATGCCATCGATTTGCTTTTTAATCGATTTGGATTGTTGATGCACATTGTTAGTAGGAAACATGTTTTGTAGTAGTTCTGCGGTGCTTTGAGGTAGGTATTCTTTTAAGATAACTATTTCATTTGAATATGGAATAATAATTAATGCCAAATACAGAAGAACGCACCTTCCCGTCTCACGTCTTGCGAAAACCGAGTATCTACTAGTGACAGGGTGGTCTGTTGTTTACTAGAACTTACTTTACCGAGCCTGCTCTAAGCCTATTGTAGGACTACACAGTACTAATATCCAAAGTTAGGCTGTTGAAGAGTATCCAACAATAAACCGTCACCATTGTCCCAAAGAGCCCGCAGAACTCATATTGTAGATATTACAGGCCAAGACTTAGTTGCCGAGTTAGCAACACCAAGGGAACCCTAAAACCAAGCACTCAACTAGTCTGTAAACAAAGGCAGGCCAATAAAAACTGCTGCAAAACAGCACAACTGTTTTCTTGTTACCAAGCAGAAAACGAGTTTTACAAAGTTGTTCCTTTAGAAATACAACGCTGGAATCGTGTAGCTGCACCTTTATACCTCCTTTCTCTAAGCTCCCCTCTGTTCTGACGTCACAGTCAAAAGGGGTTCGAATTTCAAACGGATAGGAACATGAGCCATGAGGATGTGAATGTGACATTTATTTGTATGCCAGTGTTCAAGAGCCTTGCCTGATTTAGTACAACCGTTCATAGCTCTGTTACAGTCAAGTCTGTTGAATTATTTAATAGCCTCTTTCTTGACGTTGATGTATGTCCTACTTCAGCACTAGCGTAAAGGATATTCATGGATATTCATCCACATTTTGCCTCACTTTCAATATAATTATAGTTATACGCCATAATAAATTTTTACGACAGTCTGCATAAAATACCGCCATATACAACATTTGTAGTCATACTATGAAGGTACCATCTTGTATTTTACAGTTAACTACAACTTCTAGCTAGTAAAGTTAATTGTAACTACACTGCTAACTATACTGAAATCTAAGCTCACACTAAACCTTGAAACTGTACCAAACATGTCCTTCTACAAATGAAGATGGGAACTCAACTAAAAATAGATAAATTTCCCTTCGCACCCTCTCTGCCCACAACACTCCGCGAGGTTGCATTCTTACTAAACAAAAGACTCTAGCGCATAAACTACGTAGCAGAAAGTTCTAAGACGGCCCTCATATGGCCACTAAACCTACGAAATATAACGGTATAGCTCTTTAAAAGAACGTAGAAGCCTTAGGATCTATACTTCTCTAGCCCATGGATGAAACCGATTCCAACCTGCATTATGTTTTACAACCCATTGATCTGCAATGTTATTATTAAAAACAAAAACAATTTATTTGAAAAAACTGTTAGCAAGAATAGAGTAGGCATAGACAAATAAATCATTTATGTGAAAAATATATACCTTACCAAAGTTTAAAAAATCCCAGAAGTTCGTCAGTTTTTTTTTTCAAAAAAAAAAATAATTTTTTGTTTATTTAATACTGTAACAGACAGAAAAAAAACCCAGAGTAAAATCACATTACGATCAAATTCCACCGCACACAACATCAAATTAAACCGACTTGTAATCAGCTCGTCCACTAAGCAGAAATAGTGATTCGGTATTTAGTCGGCGTCGCTTGCTTCGTGGCCCTAATCTTGCGAACTGAAGGCTTAGCACGGAGTACCACCGTCGCCATCTTGGGACGGGGATTAAATTTCAAAGAAGCTCTTTGAATTGAGGGTAGGTGTGTGTGGTACTGTTATATTTTCTCTAAATCTATTCACCGTGTAGGTGAATATGGTTCTTTTGTAGTAACTTGATCTGTGCTTGTGTGCTGATATTTACTTTGATGATAAAGAAAATATTCTTCGAAGAATCCCTTTTTCAAAAATTTGCAGTAACTTTATTGTCAGTTTACTGCCTCGTTGGTCTAGTGTGCAAGCGCTACTGCTGAGCTGAGGTCCTAGGTTCGATTCCCAGGTCGGGTAAAGTGTTATTGGATTTTTTCATTAGAAATTTCCCAGTAGCAGCCCGGAGTCTGGATTTTTGTCCGGTTGATGGCAATAGGCTCGCCCCCTATTACATGGGACTTAAAACATATCTGGCGAAATGTGGGTGTACTATAGGTACAACTCTGCCCAGCCCTTCGGGGATTACAGGCAAGATGATACGTTATGTTATGGCAATTATTGTCAGTTTACATTTCTCTTAGTCCTCAATGATCAACTTCACCGTCACTCGATCGCTGCGGAATATGTAAGATAGAATATAAAATTGTGCCAGAAATAGTAAAAAAACGAAAGTCATTTATTCAAACTAGGCTGAGAATCAGCACTTTTCGAACGTCAAAATTACATTAGTAATCCCCCAAAAACGCCCACCCTTCACCACTTCCTAGTGCGTAACAAACTCTCCAGTATCATAGAAGAAGTGGCGCAAAAAACTCTCCAGTAACATAGTTTCCTTTGGCATGGATTGATTAATGGAACATTGAGCACACATCACTGTGTGGAAAGGGATTAAATCCTCAACTGACTCCACAAGGGATTCAAATAAATATAATACTTTAATCGTAAAGAACTTTCCAGAATTTCTAACGTTTATTTAATTTTATTCACTTCGGCTTTCCAGAACTTTTCACGTCCCTCCAACATTTTATAATCAAGTTTTAATCTTTACAAGTTCTAAGCTTTCTGAAAAGTCTCGGAAAAAATGGAATGAGTTTCTCTCATTTATATTATATAAAATATTGCAAACCTCTCCATAATGGACCAAGTTTTGTATGCGGCGTTGGTACGGCTTCCTTTAGATTTCAAGAACATATTGACGAAATTTTTTTATTCGTTCAAACGTATTTTTTTTTAATATTTAACTTTTTAATTTCCCTGGTTCCATAGACAATGTTTTAAACCATTTAATATTTTTTCGAATAATATCCAATAATTTCAAAGGCATGTTCTGTTTCTAGATTTAGAATTATTTTAGTCCCATTACATTCTGCAGGAACTTCGCTACAAACTAGTCCCATTGTTCCAACCTTTGAATAAACTACAGACAACATTCTACCACTATTCAAAATATTGATCATCTAAGCACAACTGGCTGCATTTAGCACAATACCCGACGTGGCCGTTCCCAAGTTTTCAATAGACTCAATGAAGTGTACATTGCGACAGAGCAGAACACGCAGATAACTGAAATTAATAACCTGGTACACTTTATACATCTGGTACAGTTCATATATCTGGTACAGCTTGTATACCTTTGTCCATTGTGTGTGCTGTCGTCGGGTAGGATAATGGTTTTTATGCGATTAGTGTTGAATAGTTGTTTGTTGATTGTTTTGGGTGGTGGTTAACGCTTGTTTGCCAGTAGTACATATTGTACTACACTACTGTGTAGTACAATATGTACTATGTGTACTGATGTATATGTACTATGATTTATTACTAAGAGTGTATGCCCATTCGACAGGTCGCTAGTTTTTTATTTATCTCTTTGCTAAATAAAGTTTGTTTCAGATTAATCACCACACAAACAGAAGCTAAACTATAACGCGTTGTCTGGCGTATCCCAATTAAACAAAACGCTAACGGCTGGCGTAGTTGGCGTAGGTTTTAATCACTCCACAATTAACCGAGAGGACGGGACAAACCTTATCAACGACACACATACACAACAAAAGGGCACTCGAGCCGCTTAAACAATGGTCACTCTACAAAGCCACCCCAAATCCAGCCAGAAAGGAAAATTGGAATAAAACCTTTGCAACTTTGACTGGGTTACTAGATAATATATTTAAAAAGACATTATGATGTGAAAAAAGAGATTTGGAAATGGAATTTTGAAGCTCCGTGTTTTAAAAGGTTTGAAAACAGAACAATATGGCGGGTCTTAGTGCGGGTTGGTTACTGGGAATAAAAGTTAAGGGAGGAGAGTTTTACTTTATAGGTTTTCTGTGAGAGTAATGGATTTTTCTTGTCGCCCTGTCTCTAGGAGTACTGGAGTGTGTGGAATGGGAATAAAACTTACTTTATTGGCAGGAATATGTATAATTTATCTTACAGAAACCTTTTTGACGTAACTAAACGCTCTCTAAGTTCTTTTATACCTGCTAGTCAAGCACGGCAATAGAAAAAATTGGTCGGAGGAAGTAATTTTACTGTGCCTATGAGCAATGTACCGTCAACTAACTAACCTATGATCAACGTAAGTCAAGTTAATCCTGCAATCTTCAACCTTTACCCGTTTTTCTTAGCAAATATGTTGTAGCTACTGCATTACTTAAAGAAAGGGAATTATAGGTGGCGTAGTTATAATAACTACAACACCACTTGCAATTGCAACTACCTGTGGCCATGAAATTATGGGTTGAAACGGTCCATTAAATTGCACAGCGCCGTCTAAGCACTTATTATTTTATCTTTTTATTTTCCAATATGTAGTCAACGTACTGGAAAATATTAATATTAGACAGAAATAGTAAAAATATCACTTGAACAAACGAGATTGGCCACTATTAGATTTTGCCGACTACGATAATTCTGTAGTAGGGGTTTAAATAAATTATTTAAATATGTTTCTACCTTAGCGTTTTATTTTATTCAATTCTATTTATTTTAAGCTCACTGTTTCAAGGAAGGAACTTTACGCCGATATACATACTCGTACTTTATCTATATGTTTCAAAAATGCCCAGTAAATTAATTCAAGATTTCCAGAAAACATAAATACAGCATGGTTTTTGATGGGATACCGGCGGCCGCAAGAAAACAAGCCTTTGCGCGTGTGCGAAAAAAACAAAGACGTAGGTAACGAATTAAATTATTCTCTGTTTATGAGTTAAGAAAACGGTTTTATTGGTTTGTTTGTTTCATGTATTCCTATAGAAGCCTATTTGAATTATGGGAAACCACCACTTTAGTAAATTACCTAAAACATTTCATTGCGATCTCGCATTATATAAACGTCGAACCACGTCATTATAGTTAAGTACGTTTTAAGTCGATATCTCATCATAGGTTCATTAAAAAACCAGCGTCAGACAGCATTTGTCTAGCATTAATGTTAAATTGAACCTTTTTCACGCAGCCGTGAGGCACACACTATTTGTTGTTAAAACATTGTTTTCATTTTGTTATTTGTTTTTGTGTTTCACAAACTGTGTCCAAATAAACGTAGGTAATTCTTTCTTTCTTAAAGCTATTTCTAAAATCACAGATTTTAATTGTTTCCAAAACGAAATTATAAATGTCTACAACAACCGGCAACGTAGTAACAAAGCGAATGCAGTCGTCAGAATGCAAAGCCGCGATGCTTGACAGCCAATATTCAGGTGATCCGATAAAGCCGGCTCTCCCCGTTTGTTTCGCGGTGTCAATCACTCATATTCCATCAGGTCGAACTGAATCCTCTTTAAAAAGATGCTGTAGTGCAGAGCGCGGATTCGAAAAAGTTTATTACTGGTTGAGGCCGTTTCGAGTGGGACATGATCGAATTTTGATCGAACGACATCGATAGTTTGGTGATATTGGATGTTATAGAGGTTTCAGACGAAAAAAGATAGGAGTAGCACTACCTACAGCCTTTAACAAAAAAAATTGTACCTATGTGTGTTTCCCGATGTCAATTTTATAACGTCACTAGTGTAGCAAGCGTGCATTTCATCATTTACTGCATTTCATCAGTTAACAGAGTTTCAGTCGTAACGGATACTTAGAAGCCCAAAAGTCTGACAACCAGTCTTACCAGTAACTGGGTTGTGGAGGTCCGATAGGCAGTCGCTACATGTAAAATACTGGTATTCAGCTACATCCGGTCAGAGTGAAAGCTGACTACAACATAGTTGGGAAAAGGATAGGCAGATTGATTGCTTTTCATCAGGTAAGATGGTGGCCAAACACAAAAATAAAACTATTTATAATATCTAGTAGGTATTCATGACAAAATATTGCCTTTGCACTTAAATTAGTCAAGAACCTCATATTTCCACTTTAACGAACCCAGACGTAACTCAAACACAGTGAAACAACACAAACTTACCTCATTAGCCGTAACTCAATGATTGACGACTGTTTGTAAATCATTACTGGAAAAATAAACGCACAATAATACTAGTCCCATTGCCTAGGTACCAGGAGCCCAGAGTATAGCAGGAGGTTTTATTACCCATTCGATATACAACGGCAGAACACATTGCGCGTGGAAAATCAAAAGCCCATTTGATTTTGCACGCACAATAGGAGAATACGATCCTTTAGGGCTACCAACTAGTTTTTCTTCGTATCTTATACCACTTAGGGCAGTTTAGCAAAAAGTTCATTTAAAATTCGTTCACGTTTGTCGGTTAAGGGAGGTCCGTCGTTGCGGCACCTGATCAGCATCATTTTCGAGTTGACCCCCCTTAAACGTCGTTCCTGCTTCTAGCTGTTTCATTACACCCATATTTAAGTTTTAGTGCATGCATTAAGAGTTAGGGCTATTTTCAACGGCGCCCTACGGACAGCGTAGAAATGGGATCCATGTATTATTAAAGATGAAACAAGAAGATTTTAGACACGTGATCATTCTGTTGTCTCTGGCTGTTAACAGGGCCAGTTAAATTGCGATACAAATGTAAAAAAAAGTGTTTATTCTCAGTTTTTTTTTGTACAAGATACCTATATTACCTTTGCCAAACTGCACAGCAGTTTTAATACAGTACCTGCCTAATACTCGTATAAATGTCTTTAGTTCAAAGTAAGTTCATATAAAATTCATTCATGCAGTTCCAAACAAATCCGCACCGTCGAGTTCCGTCGATCGATGCCTTTGTATGAATTCCTGAAGCTCGCTAAGTATGTTTTGTACCTATCATTATGCAGAACAAGTACAATTCCAATAAGTACCCATTATTTTAATGCTGTGAAATATTGTGCTGAAAACCTGTATTGTGTTTAGTATTATTATTTAAAAGAAGATCTATTAATAACTATCTACTTACCGGTTTTTTTATAACGTACCTACCTAGGCACAGTTATTTTGAAGTAAAACTATTTATTTATATTCAAAACTGTAAAATGACTCAAACAGTTAAACGAAAAGCCCAATCATCAATCAGTTACAACATACTAAGTAACAACAAGGTAGGCACTTTAAGGAAACGAATTCATTGTATAACGCAAAATAAAATTGCGAATTTCCTCACATGAAATCATATGTAATTTACGGCTATTTCCTCCAGGCTGTGCGGCCTGAGTAAGTGCAGGGACGCAGCAAATAAGATAGAAATGTATGGAAATGAGGGTGTATGGGCAACAAGACGCAAAGTATTGCGCATTACTAATGCCCCGTCGATTTTGCAGCTGCCCATATATGCCGTATTGTTGAACACCCTTTATTTCAGCTATGACGCAATATCAACGATTTTTTTTTTCAATGCCGTATTTCGGTATTTGAACGAGACCTAGTTCCAAATTTAAATCTAAACTCAATAAAAGTTCAATATTGCCTGTGTTTATAAAAAAGCGTTCTTGTTTTGAATTTGAAAAGCTTTTTAACCATAGACTTGTACTTTAACCATAGCTTTTAACTTACAGTCGTCAATTTAAAAAGAGAACGCTGCAATTTGCAAACTCTAGTTTAAGTGCAAGAATAAAAGTATGGCTACTTGCTTGTGATCTTAGCTACCTAAGCCAAGATTCCCATAAATATCTACCCGTCTCTCTAAAACCCTACTTGTAGCGCACTCTTGTCGAACATTCCAGACTGTTCGCTCTTGAAGTGGTCGCTACATAAAGTTGAATGCCCCTCGGACTTTAATTGATTTTATAAGTCTACTCAGGAACTAAATAAGAAGCCTCACAAGATCCTTCTGTTTCAAACACTTGTTATATAGAGTTTAGTTTCAGCAGTTTACAGCGGACTTAATTACAAAGTCTTGTTAGTTGCTATGATCTGAAACCATAGATATTATGAGTACGAATTTTGAAGTTATAATGCTGAGACTAACCCTCGTTTCAGAAAGCCTGTTGAATTTAATCTGAATTTAATCTGATGTTAAGTAATTTGATTGACTGTTGTTATTTAACATGGGATTTAACAGCAGACTATACTTAATTTTGGCATGTATTTAATCAAACCTCAAAAAACCTTTTCTCTTTCCTAAAAATATTATTGAACACTGTAATATAATGATTTCGCCTCTTTTTGTCAACCTCAAATAATTCCTCTTTTGGGGTCCTAAAAATATTAAATTGCTAAGTAACTGTCACCAACTTGGATGTAGCGGTTGGTCACAGTTCTAACCAAACTTAACATATTTGGTCAAGGTCCTAGCTTAGTTGCTGCGACCAATTCGGCTCGCGCGTGGTTGGTCACAGTTCCAAACTAAACCGTTTGGTCGGGGTACTCCAGCTTACTTACAGTGACCAACTGTGAGAAAAGGGAAGAACGTTTAAAAGAAGCCCAATTATTTAAAAAAGTGTCCATAATTTGCAGGTCAATAAATTTTTAGAGGTTCAGTCAAATATTTCCTCTTAATTTTTGTATTGATCAGACTTTCTTTCAGTAAGTAACCGGTTGTTAGGTAACATTATGCAGCCACACACAGCTACGCATGAATGAAAACCCGTTAAAGAAAAGCCGACGGGTCTTGTTGATCGTAATAGACTGTAGATCAATAAATTCGATGGCCCTTCATTTCTATCCGAGTCTTTTTTGTTTTAGTGATCTTGTAGCTTTCAAGCGATTAATCTGATGCTAATGAATACTTAATAGAGCGCTGAATGCGCTTTAATTTTCCCAAGTGCAGCGTAATGCATTTGAGATAAATTAAGTATCTTACGATGTTAGGTTTTGCGTTCTTCTAAGCTGTCGATAAAGGTTGCTGAAAAACGGAAGCGTCTTTCAATTTTCAGTCCCGAATGTTGGTCCATTGTTAAAAAATGCCTACTCTCTATTGGTTGTTTCAGGGATTTGAATTGTGGAATGATAGAATACTTAGCCATTTCATTATTTCAAAGGTTTTCGTATGCAATGTTACCAAATCTATACTAAAACCAAACAAAATGATAATTCCTGAAAAATGGCTTAAAAATGGCCAAAATGAGTGTTCTATTTTTAAAAAAAAAACAATGTTAATTGAATGATCCGCATCGGAAGCCGCAGAATAACGAAATTTTTTTTTTTAAATATATTAATTGTCAATTCATAAGTAATTGCGAGAATTGACGACTTGAGCGGCCCGATGACTACGCAAATTACATCATTAAAGAAAAATTAATATGTTTTTCTTATTTTTTTTCTTTTTATTAATAAACGCATACTTTACATGCAAATCTTAGTGGTCATTACTTAGATTTGATTATGTAGTCATGTGTTTTAGTCATATAGTAATAATACTGCTTTGCCATCTTACTAATGGAAAGGTGATTCACTTTTGATTCTATTTCGAGTCTTACGACTGGGAAAGTCATAAATGTATTTTTATGGCATCCGTAAGCCCAGTATATTGTCCAGGCTGAAGAAAATTTCATTACAAGCTTAAATTATATATAAAAGTAAGAAAAACATTAATTACGGACCTACAGCTCTTCCTAAATACCTTTTCATTTCTTTTTTGTGTAATTCAACCAATGTTGTCAGGGTATTGCATAATTTTATTTATTTATCGATCCCTAATCGCTATTTTCTATAATCGCAACCTGCAAACCTCGGTCGTTTATAAAAAGATCAGTTGTATAAACAATTACACGTATTTTCGCATTCACGTGGCTCCCGTATACGCTACTTTATTTACTCTAAGGCTTATCAACCGAAGAAAAAGCAAATACAAAGTTTTCTTTACTTATCTAAGACCCAATACTGTTACGCAACCTATTAAGTAAATCATCAAACGAAAAACGCTTACAAAACGCTAACGAAAACAACTTTTACGGCATCTGCAAGTGTATGAACGGCTCCTTTCAGTCAGCCACTATTTTACACCCGCCTTGAAAACATTACCGAACACATTCAATCGATTTTCGACTTAGTGTCCCCGGCACGATGCCGCCGCTTCACATTCAATTAAATCCATACAAATCTTCCATTCAAGCCTTTATCTTACCTGTCCGGCATGCAGCACGTCCAAAAATATGGTAAATACACTTATAAAAAGCACGGCGCGCGTCATTTTTGCGGCCGCGTTGCGTTCCTATACCGGACTGGCAAGAGCTGACGTTTGTGCCAGACGCCAGAAACCTGCGTACTAGTCGTGGTACGGCACTGTAGCCGTACCTAGCGTCGTATAGATCGACCCTCCCGGGAGGGACAAGGACGGCTGATGCGATGCCGCGCGTGAAACAGAGACGCAAGAGGGAGGATAACGCACGCGCAATGCTGTAAACGCTGCGTACAATGAGGACTCTATCGAAGGGAATCGCGAATGCCGTCTTCGTCTGGCTTTGTCTGGATTTCCCGATGATGATGCGTCATTTTTTCAACGGTTCCGATTGGGTACTTATGTCTATTCTAATGCAGTTTAAAATTGTTTGACAGCATGGGTATAAGATTCAGACCCTCATCAACTTATAGGCTCAGCATAGCCCTTTGGATAGCCATAGATCATATAAGTTGCACTGGATAATGATATGCGTAAGTTCAAAGTACGGTAATAAAATGTACCCTTTTAATACCTGCGCTGAGTCATCAAATACCAGCTTGGGGTGACAGAGCTTTCACCCCGCTGCGCTGTTCTATAGCCTTTTGAATTAGGTGTTGAAAATCGATTATGTATGATTCAGCTGTTGTTAGTATTTGAAAACAAAGACGATCAATACTGAATGGATATATTTTCATACTGCTTTGAAATTACTTTTTACAGATTTTAACATGGGTATAGAATTTCATAAAAACAAAAACACAAAATATATGATTCTAATTTAACCAACGCTCAGCGGATTGCACAAATAAATAAGGAGTGTTTGGACAGGTATTCGTAGAATATATGATAATTTTTCTTTATTTAGAAATGGATAGCTACACTTTTTTTTACATTACCTTTTACATAAAGTCTACCAAAAGTTAGCTATAAAAAATATCTGCATTCGTAAAAAAAATATGTATAACATTTGAATAAACAAAATACTGCTTTCTAAACAAAATGGTTAATGCTGATCTCGCATTGTATAGGATTTCCGTACAATGCGAGATCAGTTTATACTGGAAATGTATAACTTGATGTGTAGCCGTACTTAATAAACTAACTTATTCTATACCTAGAAAAACTCAAGGAATTTCCTTAGAGTTTCCTTAAAAACTTAGCTGCTCTACAACCGTTAATCCTAAAATCTTGCAACTCATTGATTATGGCCCCATGACCATTTTCTTGGTCCATTCAATGTTGATGAAATCTCTGAAGACGAATATTAAACATTTACCACCCGTGGGTCTGTCGGTCCGTCATATCCACTTGGAGAATAGGTAGGTTGCCATAGATCATGGTCGTTTGAAGACATGTTTCTGAAGATTTTTGGTACTGTAACATATTTTGGTAATACGCATTCTCAAAAGTGCTGATCTATTTCAGTTCAAGATTTTTAACTGACACGATTTTGTAATTGCTGTAGTACGAGTACACGAGTCCTTAATTACTGTAGTGAATACCTGGCCCGGTTAGGAGCGTTTATTCTGAAAGTGGGCAACGTGGCAAATAGATGTCAAATATTTCGCTGTTTTGATTAATTTGGCAAAATTACTGTATATAACTAGAATATTAATAATGAACTGCAATTATAACACTGAATTTGATGTTTTAACCGTTTTAGGTCTAAAAAAGGCATTTGGATAGTTTCCAAATTGGTTTTACACATCTAAAACGAAATATTCGGTGTTACGATATTAATTATTGCATTTCATAATCAATATTTAGTTCACTAGTTAGCCACATTTAATATTTCCATACAGTAATATTGCCAAATTAATCAGAACAGGTAAATATTTGTCAGCTATTCGCGACGTTGCCAACTTTTAGGATAAGCGGTCTTAACAGAAAGGACTTTATAAAAATAAAATTTCGAAACCACCTAAAATTAAAATAACGATACCTAAAGTGGGAATCTTCTTCTTCTCTAAAATTTATAACAAAGGAAGTGTATAGAATACCGCTAGCGGCACTTTATACCTATCGGATAAAGTGCCGCTATTTGCGGAATAATAGTGGCGCTGCCTCTGCCCGGCTAAAGTGCCGTAAGCATTGCATTGCCATTGTCACTGTCACTTGTTATTTTTTTTATTGTTAAGGTTAGTTCCCGCCTTTTGTATTGATTGATCGTATTTGTTTAAGATAATTATAAATGAAATCACTACAATGACTGAATTTACGAGAAATGAAGTAGCTAATGAAAATGGCTGAAAGTTAGGTTAGATTAGAACTGTGACCACACAGACCACGCAGGGTCAGTTTAGGCACAAGAGAATTTAACGTTTTGGTGTATGTGGTGTTTTGCAGCGAACTAACCTCAACGCCGCCACTATTATGCCACTATGCACTTTATGCGATAGGGATAGAGTGCAGCTAGCGGCACTCTACTTATACACTCCCTATAACAAAATACATATGACTCAAACTCAAACTCAAAGCATTTATTTCAAATAAACCAATTACAGGCACTTTTGAATTGTCAAGGGGTCGGTCAGTCAGAAATATGAAGCTAGTCTACTAGCTAGTCTACTAAACTAACTAGTGCCTAACCTTATTTGTAGTAACGTTAAATAAATGACTTACAAACATACATAGCAGGGGTCACAAAAGCTCCTCTTTCCTGGTGCCCCTACAGTGGCCCGCTCGTAAGTCCGACACCCCTGTATCACACCTCTCACCCTTGTCAGCGGCACTCGTATCAATTTCACTACGTATCGCACTGTCTATACTATGCTTGTCTATGTCCCATGTGTCAAAACTATTCCATATGATATGTTTAGGAAACGGTTACCGAACAAATAAACAAGGACGATTTTCAAGATAGGTAAGGAAATAATAATATTTTGGGAGCAATTCCAGAGTTTATTTTTCTTATTATATATTGTAGGTAGATCTATCTGCTGTAGCGCGTAACAACGTTTCTTATTTATTAATTCCGTTAAATATTTATTTGACAGAAATAAATGATTCAGCACTTATTTACGTAAATCCAGCAGCGAACCGCTTCGTTTCGACATTTCTCCGCATCAAATGTCAAATTAGGCTCATTACTATCGAATTAATCATTATTAAGGCTGTAAATTTGTCCTAAAATCTGATTTCTACACTAAAATTAAACCACTAGTTGAAAATCGATCGCCAAAAAACTCGGGTTTAAAGGAAAAATTGATGAAAACTGGAGTTTTCTTTTTTCCAAGTCCCAGTTATGCCTCAAAGCGATTTATTAATTTCGCTTTAAATAACAAAGTTGCTTGGTTAGTAAAATTTGCCGGTAAATTCTTGTGGTGCTTATAACCTGCATGTTCTGTATTGATAGATAGGCAATCAGGTGCGGTTCGTTTATGCACTTCAGTGGCAAAGCCGTCCTCCGCATGATTGAGTAGCTCGTAACGCTTATAGAGCTGATATTGCATTGAAACTGCATGCCGTGTTAATTTTAATTCAGGTGTGCTGTGAAATTTTATATGAAAGTATATTATGAACGGGTAAATTGGATGAAGGCTTTAGCTATTGGTATTTTGGGACTAATGAATCATCATCATAATTAGTGTCGGCGCAACAGCCTTTTACTGCCATATAGCTCTATTAGCCGTTTACATAATTGTAATTAAATAACATAACATAAGTCCTGTTTTCCTTAGAGGGTTAGGCAGAGGTGTACGTACCGTAGTAGGTACACTCACATTTCACCAGTTATGTTGAAGTCCTATGTACTAGGAGGCGAGCCTATTGCCATCAATCGGGCACAAAACCAAACATCGGGCTGCTAATGAGAAATTTCTGTTAGAAAAACCAAATAACGCTTTGCTGACCTGGGACCTACTTACCATAGAAGTTATATTACGATCGAAAATACCAAAGTTACTGAAATTTAGACCTAAAATCTAAGTCACAGTATAAATAAGTAACAGTATTATGTCTTCATAGAAATCGGCCGAAACAACGCGCTTCGAAATCTCAATGTATATCAGTCTCGAGTGCGCGGTAATTACGCACATACACGGAAGGTTTATGTACCGAGCGACCGTAGGTAATTATTTCAACGACACTGCCGAGACATAATACTGCTATTTCATTATACTGTGTCTAAGTGTTACAATAGTCATGGAGCACAATGAAGGTGACTTTGTATAGTTCAATGAACGTGAAAGCTTTCACGTTTTACCTCTTATAGCTTCGACGTTCATCGTAGGAAGTAGAGATTGATATTCTGAATCTAACTATTTAAGTTTAGAATATAATTATCAGCATCATTTCAACCAAAAGACGTCCACTGCTGGACATGGGCCTTCGACCGATTCTGTGCCCCCGCATCCTGCGGTTTCCTGCGGCCTTCAAAAGGTCATCGGTCCATCTTGTGGGAGACCTTCCAACGCTACGTCTTCCGGAATTAGAATATAATATAATCGATTTTCATCTCAAAACTTAACAATGAAGTTGGATAATAGCCAAAATAGCTTTGTTGGATCGACAAAGTATCGGATGGTGATATCTAATTTCAGGAGTTTTAACTTTGATACCGAGAAAATCTGTTTAGTTTTTTCGGAAACAACCTCCGATTGTTATTGTTTATCCGTTGAAATACCTATTATTTCAGGCATCCTAACAAAGGGTATTTTCCGGTCGTTTTTCACATTCAAACTGTTTGTGAGTTAGCCTTATCAGGGGCCTTATTATGAAGTATTAATGCCATCATTATTCCACTGCGAAAGAAGGATGGTGCTAGCGGCCTTGTATAGCTCCGTCTCTCACTCACACTGGAATAATGGTAGCATTAATATGTCATATTACGGCCCCTGACCATGACAGTAAAAGCCAATTATTTTAAAAGAGTAACCGTGGAGTATCTTGCAAACTCCTCTCCATACGAAACGATCAATTGGAACCTTCTGACGTTTCATAAGGTGCCCATGTAGGTTTACGTGTTTTTTTTATTGAACGGAATTTCGTTTGGCTGAAGGAAAAACGGTGACATTAAGAATGGTGCATCCGAAGTTACAGTTAAACATTGTCTCATATCGCCTTTTCCCAACTATGTTCGGGTCGCCTCCCAGTCTTACCGGATGCAGCTGAATAGGAGCGATTGCCTATATGACCTCCACAACCCAGTTCCTGAGTAACACGATACCACGGGTACCCAGGGGTATCGTGTGTTGTTTGTCAGACTTCTGGGCTCCTGACTACCCGTAACGACTGTCAATGATCTACAAATGGCAGCCGGGACCAGCGGGTTAACGTGCTTTCCGAGGCATACAATTAGTTGTCATGAAACATCAACATTCTTCACACCAACACCTCGACTTTAGGTGCAAAAATAGTAATGCATCTTTTTTTCTTTTCTTTTGCTTATATCTCGAAAATAGTGTGTCCTATCGCAAAAATAATGAATTTCGACCCCCTTAAAATAATCCCTAAGCCCCTAAAACTCAACATGTAGGTAGTAATTTTTCATATTTTCTATACAAAAAGTGAAAAATTCCATATAAAACACGTCGATGTCGAACCACATGCGCACCTCCGGCTCTAAAAAAATCACGGGGTAGGGCAAACAAGTATGTACCACGTGGAGTCGCGATTGTCAAATTCGATTTTAGTTGACTCAAAATTATTTTTAAATTTAGAGTTTTTTTTTTTGCAGAATAGCAATAAGATTCTCATAGCCAAAAGTAAGGAATTTTAGTCATAGTTCAGTTAGTTTAGTTCGGTGTACAAGAGAATCGGCACCATTATCAAACAAAATGACCAAATGAAACCAAACTAGTAGTTATATGGCACGAACACGTATTTTTATTAATTCGCCGCCAGCAATAAGGCTGTGACGTTGGTGTTTTGGCAAAGCCGACCGACGTCCGGGGTATGATTGGGCCAATATTGATCACACGAGACCCAGTTTTACCGACAAAATGCTCTTACGTAATTTTTCATAGTACTTTTGGACCCTTTATATAACGTAGTGTTATGGTTTTACTTTGTACTAATTTCTCTAAAACGCCTGACCCGAATGAATTTTGTAAAAGTAGGACTCACTCTCATCAACTTTATTAAGCTTAAAAGCTGTTTATTCGGGTAGTTGGAATAAAAAGAGTATGTGTACGTTCGAGATACGAGGGGTGGATACATTTACGTGAACGTTTAAGTTTATATACATTATTATTTAAAACGTACACAATAATGACAAGCAAAACTTAAAGCTCTTACAAATAGTATTTTTATATAGGCATGAAGTCGTGACGTAATCAAGCAGAATGGAATGGAAATAGCTGCAGTAAAGAGAGCAAGAGCCCCTTTAAAGAACTATTGGATTGAACTGATTCCAACTTTTTTATCACTTTATTGTACAGAATACCGTTAAGATTTTACTACGGTGCAGATAACGAATAGATTCTAGTACTTTTTAACATTTACCTCGTAATAAATCCTCGAAGCATGAACGTTTAAGTTAACAAAACTATTAAAACTGCTGGCGATGTTGTTCGACGCTCACCCTTAATTGGGAAGCTTACGAACTTATAATTAAAATGTACTTGTGTCAACTAGCGTTATCCAAGCTTGTAACTAGGGATGCTTCAACTAAGTCTGCGCTATGTTGCTCTTTCAACCTTGTGTTTCCTTTTTCAGCTCTGTAACTCCGCTTTTTAGTTTTTGTAGCATACCTACAGCATAGCCTCAATTTAAAGCCTTTCAAACTCTCCATAGCGCAGGTACCTGTTGTACAACAAACATAAAAGCAAAATAAATAGAACCCACATTTTCAGTTACACGAATTGAAGGAATGCATTTCACTGCGTGATTTTTCTCTTTTCTCTATCAATCTTACTTATTTATTCAGGAATATGTTGTATCAATGATTGTTACTCCCATTTGCAATGCCAATAGCCATCCTATATACCATTAGCAAAGCGAGAAAACTAACAGTAGACCGTCATCCTTTTTCCTTTTTACAGCATTTGAATCATTCAGTGGCTCCACTCAATAAATCAATGTAAGTAGACACTATTGTTCAGGGATACGGCATAGAGTTAGCATTCTATGAATGGAAGCCATTATTAGGGTTATAAAAACATTGTTACCCTTGGCTACCGAGTAAAGAGCGTTATTATACTTAATAAATTATTTTTGTCTGGTTGTTTGACTAGTTTCATGTTTTAGTATCGTAAATCATGGCAGGCAAACTATTGACTCTACAGAACTATACAGTTTACTGTGGAAACGGATTTCGTAGATTTTTATCTTGGACTGACGAGTGAAGGCCGTTTCCCTGTAATGGATAAGTCTAGATTAGAGATTGCACAAGATTGCATAATGATGGGCAACCTGCCTTGTAATTGAAAGAAAAGAAAAATAGGTTTATTTGTCACAGAAACACATGCATACAAAAAGATAAGAGTAATCAGAACAATAAAACAAAAAATACAACAACATCAAAAACAATTGAAGCATATTTAAAGTTTAAACTTATGTTTTAGCCATGATAAATTCACAACTATGACATCACGCTAACACGCTATCAAATAGGAAAAACCGCATGAAAATCGATCTAAAAATTAAAGTTAAAAATCTAGGTATCTATGAACACCATTTCGTTTCGGGGCCCGAAATGTTAGCCTAACATCACTAACACAAATTTATTTGCCAGACAAATCCGAGACTAGCTTTTAAAACATTCAGAATCGTAGCACCGAAATCCTTTGCCCATAAACTAACATTAAACGAGGCGTCCCCTATCCAAAAGTGAGCAGGCACACATCAGGGCATCTCAAAAGGAAGATAGTAGATACCAAATCGAATTTTGAAGCGAACCACGGCCGGCCATTAAAGCATCTGCACATAGAAATGCTGGGCGCTTGGTTCGTCGGAATATTCTATAAATTTGCATATGGCGGCCGGTGACGTCACGGCATGTCGCGTGCAGCCAGACGCGCCGGTATTCATGCGGGCCTTAGAATAAAGCTGCGGACGCAAAGGGAGATAAATGTGCTTGGATTTGTCGGGACCCCGACCAGTTCGACTTCAGTAAATAATGATGTGTTTAAAAGGAATTGTTTGTTGCTGTAGAGAAAGTATCAGATGGACTTAGGAAAAAGAAGAATAACTCTAGCTATCATCAATTTTGATAACTTCTGGAATACACATGGGTACCTACTTCAAGAAGCACTTTTTCAGGAAAGCAATGTGACATAGTTATCACCGACATAAAAGTCTATGTACCTATACTGTTGTAATTGGGCCTCCAAAGTAAGATCGTTTTAACTAAGTATTTACCTACTTTTAACTAAACATAAAAAAAAGCATCAATTGACTTCATCAAAGGCTCCCGCGGACAGGCGTGACGCAACACCGGTAGAACAATTTCCGTAGTTTTCGTAGAAATTGTTCCACCACAGTCGCGTCGCGCGTGTCTGTGGGAGCCTCTATGCTCAATCAACACTAACGAATCCTCAGTAAACCAACTTCGGCACAAGATATCAATCAAATAAATGACATTCTCAATGCCAAATGCCCTCTATAAGACCCTCATAACCATTATTTATCCTATAACGGGTTATCTCTTGCTCAGCGTCCATGTACGGCTATCCTACGCAATAATGAGCTCAGTTAGTGAGTCCATGGCTTAAGGCCCTGTCTAACGACGCAAGCTGTTGCGTTATTTTACCAGTCTCCTTCTCGAGACGGTCCACTGATTAATAATGGCGTCCGAGCTTTATATTATCTAGCCGCTTAGCTTGTCAGACGTTTACTTATGTCTGCTAGAAACTTTCGTGGTAATCAATAGACCTAGCTGACGTCAATTCGCATGCCTGAAAGCTGTAAATATTCACAAGACGTGCCAATGAGTCAGAGCAAGTTTTCTAGAACTTGTCCCATTTATGTAACAAATTGGAACTTGGTATGTACGACAAATCTCTTTGCTCTCTTCCTTGTAGTCTTGAAGTAACGCCAAATTCGGCTGTATTAATGGGACGCGACAGAATTAGAATGAATTACAGTCTTGTAAGTTGACCGTTGACGTCATAAATTGTCTGCTTCATAGGTCTAAGGAAAGCTAACGCCATCTAGGATCAAATATTGAAACTGTCGAAGGCACTAGGTACCTACCTAAAACTCACAGCTGGTGTGTGGCTAGCCTTAATATTTCCATGAGCGTAGTATATCCCATAAGTCCTTAGTGTAACCACAAAGATATTGCTAATAATTAAACAATCTAGTTTCTGCTATTGCCAAACAATATCGAAATTATTTACTGAAAACATGTTATAGGAATGGAATGAAGGCATTACCTACCTAACTATGCAAGTTGCGTTACGTTGCAAGCAAGTTTGTTACCCATCACAATTTGTCGGTTTCACATGGATTATAAACTATCGCAAAACAATACGTTAAATTGTAAATAATTGCAATTCACAATTTTTCAACCGTTTTTAAATATAACGGAAATAATACCGATAAATTATAAACTTCATAATTACCTATACGGTGACAGATCGAAAACTGGGTAGGTACTGACGCCAGCACATCAACCTACTACAATCTGTCAAATTTCTTTAATAGATTTTCAACTTTATCTCCATAGCATAAGGTTCAAAGTTCATTGGGAAAATTTGACAGTTTCGGGTAGGTTGACCTGCTGGCGTATGTACCTAGACCTACTAACAGCCGAACCCAATAACCTATTTTCAGTGAAATACAGATCGCTATTGATGGTAGACAGTATAATTATATCTGTCATTGAATGTCGTCCTACAATTCCGTAAGGTTCTTATTTTCTGACAGATTATTGGGACATAAAAACAATAAATAGATAGGTTTTCTATCTCCAGTACCTATGCCAAAACTGGTGATAGATAGTTTATTGGGTTCGGCCGTTAACACTTTCGAGTCCATCCACTTTTCATAGAACACGCCATGCCGCCATACATATTGGAAGTAAACCCTCCGGGAGGGTTGCCGGCATTACGTTAGCGCTAAAGTTAACCATCGCGGATGGTCAACGACGTTAGGAAACCGTGTTATAAAATACTGTAAAACGAAGTAAATTTGTGTATGTCGCTATACGTAGTTTCCAACCTTTTAAATTTTTTGTGAATATTTGTAACCGTGAACAAAAAATTAAAAATAAATAAAAATGGTTTGATTTTACTACAACGCATATACTAATAAATCTTGTTAAAATATACATCAGATTTTATTTTCACGGTTTATATTATTATTTAATGATGAATTTGCTAAGAAAAATCTATACTTAAAATGAGCCTTCCACGAGGGCTCCTGGCATCCCATATGCAACTAGGTGAACCCTCCAGGAGGGCTCCCGGCATTGAACGTGTTAAACGAAAGCCACTCGTATATTATTATCAAAACTTACTTACTACGTAGGCTTGAAGTACCAAGTTACTCTTTTCTTTACGTTTTTGTTCCAAAACGGAAACCTTTTCATAAGGTCATCAATCATGTGGCGAGGTCGCTAGGCAATCTCTCTCGCGCTTGTATCCGAAACTTGTCGGACTATCCCGAAACAAATACTTGCATAAAATTTATGTATAATAATATCAGCTTATTACAACTTATTACCACTGCAGGGCAAAGGCCACATCTCATTCATCGAAGCCATGAGCATCATTGATTCCCACGCTTGCCCAAGGCGGATTGGCGATTACAGACTTACCTAAACAAATACGAAGTCCAGTACCCTAATTGCGTAATACACAATCAATCAGAATCCGAATCGTTTTGGAACAGATTGCTAAACCATTGCTTCTTTGAAAATAAAATCTGCTCAACAACAACGTACTTAAATAACGCAATGAATGTTGTTGAACTGTCAAAATGAAACAGATTAGTCGTTAACGAAAATACCTATGTTACGTAATTATGTTGTATTCATGCTCTGTGGTTGTATTCACAGAGCATGTAATTAGTTGTATTACGATGTTTTCCTTCACCGATGTCAGTGATTCAAGTTAAACTTAGACCTAAATTGAATGTGTCTCCCGAAAATTATATCAAATTCCTGCTTCTACATACATCTACGAGCGGTGCAATATTCACCCTAAACCACTTAAATTAAATGAGATTTCGAACTGATTCATAGTGCACACTTCCCCTTCCGTGACTAATCGTGGCCGGTCGAGGTATCATAATCACGATACAGAGGCATAGATCATATTTCTATCAAAACCCCAGTGTTTAAATGTAAACATATACCATCACTTCCTATCTCTATATACATAGTCATGGGACCGGTCAACTTTGAAAATAACGGTTGGATTTCGAGCAACACGATAGGTTTATGAAATAGGTATAACTTAGTGGGTGGGTTTGTAATTTTAATTAAAGCTCGTGGCTAAGTAATAACAGCCGCACGGGTACATCCATCAGGTTAAGCTACGTGCCTCGGAAAGCACGTTAAGCCGTTGGCCCCGGCTGTCATTCTTGGATCTTTGACAGTCGTTACGGGGCGTCAGAAGCCCGAAAGTCTGACAACCAGTCTTACCAAAGGGTATCGTATTATCCAGTAACTGGGTTGTGGAGATCAGATAGGCAGTCGCTCCATGTAAAATACTGGTATTCAGCTGCATCCGGTTAGGCTGGAAGCCGACCCCAACATAGTTGCAAAAGGCTAGGCAGATTGATTGATTTATATAGACAAACCCTACAATAATTCATCTCAAAATATCGTCTGTCGTCAAATGGTGCTGCTAACAGGCCGATTGCTGCAGTAGGTATCAAGATAATTGACGAATGGCGATGTCCTTTCCTTTCAAATTTTAAACATCTCATGAGTTTGTTGCGCCACTTCTTCTTTCCAACTAAAGGGAACTAGGAAATGGTGAAAGTCGGGCGTTTTGGAGAACTGTCATATGTAATTCTGACGTTCAAAAAGTGCGGATTCTCGGCTAATTTGAATAAATTTCTTTTGATTTAGTTTTGTGTTTGTTATTCCTGCACGCGTAGCATGACAACCATAGAAATGTTTTTCTACGGGTTTTGTCGACGGAAGAATAGACAAAATGACAGATTAACAATCACAATCTGTCATTTTGTCTATTCTTCCGTCGACAAAACCCCATTTTCTATTGTGTATTTTTATAGAAACTAGATAACAACAATATTCTCCGAGACGGAGAACCTGGGCAGCTTGATGGTAAAATTAGCTACTTAACCATTGCTGGCAAAGTACCCAGTGGTATTATGATCCACTATTATGTACTTAATTATAGATCTTAATCCATCGTCAACTCTTCAAGTACATACATGATACTACACCACCTCAAAGACTGGACATGACGGCTAGCATTTACCTTCAAAACAAAAATAACCGCATTATTTTACGCAGCTTGTGTTAAAGCCAAGGCACAAGGGCACTTCCTATATATCAAAAGAGCCATTAATTGCGTCCCCTGTTTCCGCGACATTTGGCTAATGTCAGGGCCAGCCACCCCTACAGATAGGGTAGCTCTTGGGTAACTAGTACGTAGGTAAGCACTGACTGCCCCCGGAGACATGACGGTAATAAAATGTCAAACATTTGAGGTGAATAATTAAAGTGCAGCAATTTTGTTTAGGTTTTAGGACTACACGCACAGATTAATACAGACGGTTCACTCCGCAGAATCATTTAAATAAAAACCGGCCAAGTGCGTATCGGACCACACACAATGAAGGGTTCCGTAGATGGGATGAATTTATCCCAAGGCCTATTTCGCAAACGGATCCCTGAATCCAAAAAATGGTTTTCACAAACTCACAATATATATAAACGAAACGAGAAAGAAAAATACATCCCCACTTTACGTTTATTTATCATTATGTTTTATTAACCACTTTGTCGGCGTGATTGGTCATCGAAGCGTAAACTGATAGCATGGATTTAGTACATGATTCTAAGCCCCGCTGCGTTGAAATCAACGCAGGGTTCAGAATCATGTACTAATATGTATACCCATGCCAAATTACAGCTTGCTAGTACTAACAGTCACTGAGCTAAGCCGCGGACTGACAGACGGACAGACTGACATGCTGAAACTATAAGGGTTTCTTGTTGAAATGACTACCCGAAACTCGCGACTCTTGCTATGAATTGTACTTTACACAATAAAGTACAATTCAGGTCGCACAGCGCTAATTACCTACAGTTATATTCACCTAGAAGTTGCCTGTCTTTCTATCGCGTAACTCTTAGATCTTCTGGCAACGTTACACTCACTGAATTGGCCTAACAATTCGAGCCCGCCGCGTACTTGTAGCTTCATACCTAAAATGCGGAGTGAACCATCTGTATAAATCTGTGCTATATGTTGTAAGGCCCACTTACAACACAAATCACTAATAACTAATGTTTTTAACGCTAAACTTAAAACATAATTCTGTCTCTATCATCTTGAAACGATTGACAGGAAGAATGAAGAGAGTGTGGGTGTGCAACTACACTTTTGCCTTCCACACAGCCGTTTATTTTTTTATTTTCAAAATATTTACTATATGCCTCCTTTGATTGAGATATTACACATAAAAAAACTCATGTTAAATTTTCTTAAAAATAATGTTTTTTAATTAAGAACATTTAACATGTGTTTTTTTTATGTGTAACATCTTTCCTCTCGATTTCCTGCAATCAGTGGGAGTGATTTCGTGAAAAGGGACGGAAGTGTGTAGCAAAGGAAGCGCGCGCTATTTGATTTGACCAATGAACGCGCGCAGTGCTAGAGTTGGCGTCAGATGGTACCAACCCATTTTCCGATAGGTTAGTACTGTCAGCCAAGATGTCAGATGTTACACATCACAAGCGACTACAATAAAGCCTCAGTACACGTTGGGCTCATTACAAATTCACGCAAATCAAGCGGCAAAAGAAGCGGTAAATCACGAAAAGGCCCAGTATACGTTGGCCGAGTGACGGGTTCGCCCAACGTTTTTTTGTTTGTTTCGTTTTTGTGTTTTACCTAGTTGGTGAGGTGCTTGGCGATATCTTCGGAAACAAAAAATAAAATAATGCGGTAAATTGGGGATCCAATAAACTCGACAGGCAGATCATGAGCCCAATCAATACCTTGTGATGCGCATCTAATAAAAATCAGTATTTTGCCCAGTTAGTAAACAATGTTTATTCATAAAAACAAAGAAAAATAATTGTCATAGTAACACTTTTGCTTAAAACAATTATAAATAATATTTATCAATAACAACTTTTTTTACATAATTTGGCTAAGTACTAAACATTTGAAAAATATTAAAAAAAATACAATACCTATTTATTTAGAATAAAAATTACTATACACTGATTCGAATTGAGCGTAGTTTTTTATGTTCTAAGTTTGAAAAAGATGCGCCTGCGAACATCGCTTGCGACTCTGATACAATTGGTATTTACTAAGACATGTCCCTATTGATCTATGCAACCTAGGTATGAATACTAGAGCATTTCATACTTAAAAAATCTGTTTTTTTACAAAAAATATACTTTTATATGTTTTTTGTGAACTTGTGTTACTTATGTCGTTATCACAGACTGCATCTACAACTTTTCTAACGAAAAGAAATGCCGTTGCGTTTACCTATTTGGATTACTTACTAGAAAATTCTTTTTTTTTACTTTTTTTTACATACTACTATGTTATACTGCAGAATTGCCATGTAACAGTCGAAACCTTTTTAACCATGAATGCCAATTCCCGTAAATATAAACGTTCAAAATCTAGTCCTAATTTAAATTCAGCGAATCAATTCATGTCCAAAACTTGTTAAAAATGTAGGAAAATTAGAGCTAAAGGTACTATTGCGTACCCGACCGCAGGAGGCAACTGCAGGCGACGTGGCGCCGCGACACGACTGATTTCTATGAATTTCTATGAAATACTTTCCAGCTAGCGACACGTCGTTGGCAGCTACGGGCGAGTGACAGGCGATACGTGCAGCCCGACCGCAGACCAGTAATGCTCGAGCGATAACACCGCGACACGTCGCGTGCAGTTACTGCCTGCGGTCGGGTACGGAATGGTACCTTAAGTATTTTAGAAAGATTGATAAGGAGAAGAGAATTCGAACGTTTTTAAAAATAAGGGAAGTACCGTCTGATTTATATACGATATCAAGTCGCTACGTCGCCGTTTTAGAGAAAAACAGTTCCAGACTTATACGAATATGGTATGATACAAATTAATAGATAGTCTGTGTAAGGATAAATACTGCGAAGATAAACTATAACGTGACTTGTTTGATCTCTACGCACTTGGGAAAAACAGCACAAGAAAAGAAAATGTTGCTATGTTGATGTCATTATCCCTGCCAAGATAACAAAATGATTCCTACGTTTCACTTAAAAAAATATACATAAAACAATATTCAAGTCAAACGAATTCCATCAAAGCCTCTCAGGCTGTCAACAAACTTACAGTACAAAAAGATATTACTTTATTTCACTAAATTTTGTATAAAAAATCTAAAACATATAAGCTGAGCCTTCTCGGCTAAATATGTAATTTCTTTAATAATGTATTCCGCAAACTCTGTTGGCGGGAACAGCTTTGTCTGAAACAAAAAAGATTAAATTAGTTACTCTAGAAGTCATCTTTATGTTCTGCAGATAAAATGTTACAAAGATCTTTTGGCGCCTGAATAACATTGAAAGGCGTCCCCTTTCAATGTTATTCAGGCTCTTCCTGGATATTATTTGTGAAAATGTCGAAAAACAAGATAGGTTTATAGGTTTAGATTTATTAGTACATAAAAAACAACAACACAGTATAGCATATGCAAACAGAGGGTTGTACTACCAAGTTTAAAATTATTGTCAGCTTTCCGGGCTCCTAAACTAGGTACGCAGACCTGTATCTTAGGAGTCGGAGATTTTGCGGCTTCAATTTATAAAATACAACCGTGAGTTTTCTGTTTGTTTACAGTGATTGTTAACACAGCAGATGGAGTTGTGGTTGTGTAGCTAAGAGTGTGTATATGGGTGTAGTGTGTGTGTAGGGAGGTGTGTGTGTTAAGTGTGAGTGTTTGATAGGCTTCCTTACAAGGTAGGTTTGATAAAGTTATGATTGTATAGACAATATATTTTCTGTTTCAATTTGTCGCTGGGTTTGGCTGTCAGTTTATCCATATGAGGCATAATATTGTAATTTCGTCAGAAATACTACCCAATTAATAACCTGTTACCGGCATAAATATGTGACATCGAAAAGACACCAAAACTATCTGACGAGACAAGCGACGGCAAAAAGATGTGGCATCTCTCAAAATGTGTAAATATATAGGATATGTCTTGCGTTGTAAATATCTGCCTATTCAGTTCAGTGAAGAATGTGGTGATACCTCGCTGTAATCCAATATATCTGACATCACTTTGGCAGCATAAATAAAATCTATATTAATCAAAAATCATGAAATCAGATATTATTGCCGATCTGTCCGAGACGACTAATCAGCGACAACGCCAGCGCCGCCTAGTCTACAAAATAACGCTCGGACCAGCCGGAGCTAAGCAGAGGTTCATCGGTGTCGGACAAGCAGAGAAGACGTTTAGAAACTGTCGCGCGTTCCGTGTAGTTGTGTCGTGTACTTACCTACAGTGTGTGAATTGCTAGTGTGTTTAATTTGATAGTAAATTATATTTCGATCTGAAGTGCAAACGGTTTTTCTATTGCGCAATAACCAACACTACCCATAGTACGCCCATAGTAGTTAACATATGGCTGATAATAACGAGACACATACCCTCCTCCGTTATATTTATGCTCGTGACTGTACGATCACCTTACGAAAAAGTAATCACTTGGATCTTGTCACATTAAACTCGTTACTTGTCAATGTCACATTTTTGACGTCTGCATTTTCATCGTATTAGCACTGAATAGTAGAGAAGGCGCACTCCGCATTTTAGGTATGAAGCTACAAGTAAGAGGCGGGTGCGTCTTGTCGGGCCAATCCAGTGTGCGTAACGTAGTCAGAAGATATAAGAGTTACGCGATAAATCAGAAATTAATTTTAATCAGAAAGAGGCAACTTCTAGGTGAATATAACTATAGGTAATTAGCGCCATGCGACCTGAATTGTACTTGATTGTGTCGTGGCAAGAGTCGCTTTTTATTTAAATGATTTTGCGGAACGGTCCCATCTGTACTAATCTGTGGTCTAACATTCTTCCAATTATCCTCTCCCACACATAAATTTACAAATTGAACTCACCAATCATTTTCGGGTACGGCAAGTTCAGATTATCCATAATACTGATGAACTCCTTCAAAGGTTTCGTCAACCTTGGGTTGTATTTCTTCTCCTCCCACACCGTGGTCGCTGTCTGACCCCTGTAGTCGTGTGCCGGGTACAGTTTGTAGTGGTCGGGTAACGTGAAGATACGCTTATGTACCGAGTTGTATAGGATTTGTGGTGAACCTTCTTGGAAGTCGGTTCGACCACAGCCTCGGATTAGGAGTGTGTCGCCCGTGAACGCTAGGCCCTGGAAAATAAAGTTTTACATTTTAAAACTAAATATATATAATAAAAAATTTAAATTAATTCATTAATTCACTGACAGATAACGCACAGCCTAAGGCGCGGGACTTACACACAAGTGGCGAGGGGCGCGGGCGTTGCGCCGCCCGTTTCATATTTCATACAAAATTTATAGGAACGACGTGGCGCGGAACATATTATATAAGAGGCGTGGCGCGGGCGAGGCGACGGTGCGGCGCGGGCGTTTTGTATATGTTGGCACGTCACGCGTCGTTCCTATACATTTTGTATGAAATATGAATCGAATGGCGGCGGCGCAACGCCCGCGCCACCCCGTCGCCTCGCCTGTGCCATTCGCCATTTGTGTATGTCCCGCGCCTAAAAGGCTGGGTCTAGAAGCATGAAATTTTGCACAAGAGTTCCTTATTTCCTAATATAACGAAGGTGAGCACTAAGGAAGATAAAAAAAAAAAACATTATCAGGTTAAATTGGGGATAAAAGCTTGTATGGAAATTCGTCATTTTTGCCGATGGGAAATTCGCTCGGGCACATGGCTTGTACCTCAATAAAACCGTGTCACAATTGGCAAGATTGACAATGAAATGAAACATTGAAAACATATCTCCGCGCATGACTCGTTTTTGTCGATTCATCGTCAACGTCACAGTATAAATAAGTAAGTTTATTATACTACTAGTTAGTATATTATACTCTGTCACCGTCGACCAGCCTTTATCCTAATACGAAAGTTTAAACATTAATAATCACAGATCGTTACAAATTAGAAATTGCTACATTTTTATCAATACTTATTAGTCTTGATAGTCTATCGCCGCTTTACATTTTTAGTGAGAGTTAGACAAAGAAGTATTTTCAATCATTCAAACCGACCTTCTCATGACAAATGTAAGTAAAGCATCCGTTACTGTGTCCCGGAGTGGCCTGTCAGATACATGTATATCTATCATAGCACTAACCCGTGCATAACATATTACAAACTATATAAACTTACTTGTTCGTGACAGATGTAAGTAAAGCACCCGTTAGTGTGTCCCGGAGTGGCCGTCGCCAATAGTTTGTGTCCACCGAAGCACGTCCGTCTATTAAGTTTACCTACTTGTAACCAGGAAGCTTTCACACGCACTACAAACTATATGAACTGACCTGTTCGTGACAGATGTAAGTAAAGCATCCATTAGTGTGTCCCGGAGTGGCCGTGGCCAACAGTTTGTGTCTACCGAAGCACACGACATCGCCGTCAATCAGGTGCATGTCTGCATCAGCACCGGAATCCTTGCCTATCACACTCTTGGTGTCGGGCAATAAAGCCTTTAGCTGGCCTGTACCTGTTATGTGGTCTGCGTGCATATGGGTATTCACTGGAAAACATAAAAAGTATATGGTCAATCCATCAATTATATATAGTATTGTTATGCCTGTAAAGGGGGGATGATGTGAATTACAGTGAGTTATCAGGAAGTTCTTTCCGATAATATCTAAAGAAATTAGGCAGTGCATAGAGTGTCGCACTCTATCCCTTTCGGATAAATTGCCGCATAATAGTGGCGCCGCGCCAGCCCAGCTAAAGTGCCGCAAGCATTGCATTCTCATTGTCACTTGTTATTTTGTTTGATTGTTGAGGTTAGTTCGCCTCTCTTTGTATTGATTGATCCTATTAGCGGCATTCTATACACTTCCAATAAATTAACACCAAATAGGTAAATAAACAATGAGTTCTGAGTTAGTTACGCTATCTCAGCTTTAGTTGAGGAGAGCTTGCGACGAATGTGAGTCACTGGTGGTGGTCACAAAAAATGGGGTAGTTATTGTTTTATTTTGTGATAGGCAATATTCATTCGCAATAACTGCGAAAACGAATTCTGGCTTCCTTTAGAATATAGTCCTCCAGACCATATTTCGGCCACGGCGGCCAATCTCAACGAAGACTAGCCTTCGGCGCGGTAGATATTATAGTGCACAAGTGTGTGCGCAAACACAGGTGCACTCTCTCTTCCCTCACTCTCATAGTCCGATGGGACGGCAATTCGACACGACCGGAGAGAGATCAGGCGCAGGACCAACGGCTTAACGTGCTTTCCGAGGCACGGGGGTATCACACCGCCAACTTCCAAACTCCGGGCTGTTACTAAGAAATTCCTAATGGAAAAACCCAATAACACTTTGCCCGACCCGGGAATCGAACCCAGGACCCCACGCTCAGCAGTCACGCTTGCAACCACGAAATAATAATAAGAATTCCTTTAGAATAGAAAGAGTCAGAAGACAGTTGTTTTGCATAAGTGGATATTCCTCATACAACTATAAGGAAAGGCAATGGTAATTATGTAGCCTCTGAGTAATAGAATTCAGCCGAATAAAGCAAGTAAATACTAGCATGAGGAAAATAAAATGTCGGATCAAATGATACATTTTTCTTTTTGATACCGGGTAAAACGAGCTCATAAGTTAGTTCAGTTCATCACTGCCAGCGCAAAGACATAATGTAAAGATACCAAACGGATATGTACGATCTCGCGCTTAATCGAGATATTATTACACGACTGTGTTTATTCATAGTCATGTCTTGTCATAATTATAATTATCAAAAATTATATCGCTGATGTCGATCAGCGCATATTCCGCTGGCAGATCGCTTACGTAGTGATGACCAGCTACCGATACTTTCCTTAGGAGTCGTCCATAAATCACGTGAGGCTTGAAAGGGGGGGGGGGGGGGGGTTCCGAAAAAATCACGAAATATCACAAGGGGGAGGGGGTTTAGTGAGATATCACGTGTATTTATTTTATCGTTTAACGCGCATTTCTAAACCGAAAAGCAGCCCCCTAAATAAAATATTTTCTTTCTTTGTTTCAATTTAAAGATAAAATATTCTTTGATTTTTTTTAAGATACTTTGCACCAAAAAAATACCCGTGACTTTAGGTTGGGGGGGAGGGGTTAGTCTAAAACCTATCACCAGGATGAGGAGGGTCGGGGTGGGGTAAAAAGTTGCTAAACAACATCACGTGATATCCTTATTAGGACAGTCGGTTCTCAGCAGTAAACTGCAAGTCTTATGCCTATTTTCACTAACAAAGTGTTACCATAACACGCTGTTAGATTTTCAACGCTTGGCTCATCAGCGCGGAGAGTTGAAAATCGAATGTACAATCATATTTAAGCATTAGGTGTCCCCTAGTATAAGTTAAAACGGGTTTACTCACTGGCATAAACCAGCTTGAAGTCCAATTCCTTTAGAAGCGCTGCGTCTCTCTCGGCATGCTCAAGCACAGGGTCGATGAGCACAGCATCACGCGTAAGATTGTCGCCCAGCAAGTAAGTGTATGTACTGCTTACTGTGTCGAACAACTGGAATAGAAAGGGATAGAAGAAGTTTAGAACAGTAGAATGAGGAAGAAAGAAAGAAAATACGTTTATTTGCGGTAAACATGACGCAAACACAGAACACAAAATTAAAAAAAGAAACAAGTTTAGGGAAAATATGCGTCACATTCACGCAAAACGGCCATCGCTCAGCATAATGCTGGCAGCATTATGCTGAGCGATAGCCGTTTTGCGTTACCCTATGCAAGACAGAGCCCCAGCGCTGGTTTTCAGCGACAGCCGGCGTTGACGTTATGACGTCGACCGATGCAGCATAACATGAAATATAATGATCTTCTTCTGTTTTATCGACAAGAACTAACCGCTCATGCCGTTGTAAAAATATTTGCCAGTCAGCAAGGGGAGGCTGTCCAGCGGGGTAATTGCACTTACAGTAACAATAGCTTTCATTTTGACAGTTCAACAACATTCATTGCGTTATTTGCGTTGTTGAGCAGACAATTTTTTCGAACATATAAAGCAATGTGTTCGTAATATCCTTCAGTCATTCAGATTGTGATTTGAAGTGTTTTACGCAATTAGGATGCAAGGTGTGGCGTTATCGCTATTCGTTGAGGCTATTACAATTAATGAAAGAACAAAATCAAATAAATTTTTATTTTTTCAGCAAAGGTTATACAGGCACACATCATCCGGAAATAAAAACAAAAAAATAATACAAAAATATCTTAATAGGATTGGAAGTAGATAAACATATAGGTACATGAAAGTAGATAGGCGATAGAACTAATTAAAGCAAGGATTATGCGCTAAGGTAGATCGCGAAATTAAAATTTTCTTTAGTTTTTTGCAATTTACAGGTCAGTGTCAGGTTATATGTTGATTAAAATATGATTCGCGACCGTAACAAATATGGCTTTACAGAAATATAATCATTAGAATCAGCAATACAACTCCTTAAGTTAGCATCCTCCTCAAATGTCATGATTTCATGAAATAGTCATTCAATAGGATTACATGAACTCGATAGAGTTGTAATGATGATTTTTATTATTAATATTATATAAATAAACATTTGATACGATCGCGAATCATATTTAGATCAACATACAACCTGATACTGACCTGCAAATTGCAAAAAACATAAGAAAATTTGAATTTCGCAAACACCAGCAGGTCAACCTACCCGACACTGTCAAATTTTCCCAATCAACTTTGAACCTTATACTTCAGTGATAAAGTTGAAAATCTATTAAAGAAATTTGACAGATTGTAGTAGGTTGATGTGCTGGCGTCTGTACATTGGTTCAACAAGGGACATTCGATAGGTATGATACCGTTTTACCTGGTAATAAGATTACCCTAATCACACTTGACAAATATGTATTGTATTCGAATTTATAGAGAACCCTTTGTCTTATCGCTTTTACTGATAACGACTAATGAACTTGACTTATTCAGTAGGTACTTATTCATATTATCTAATACTTTACGGCTACACCTACCTAAGTTGGACCAGAAATTCTTATGTTTCCAATTTAAATATGGCGTATGTTAAATGAAATGAATAGTTTTAAAGATATCACAGATTCAAAATTACGTGTAACAAAATAATTATGGTTGGCGGCAACGCGGGTATGTATGAGTAGTACGGGCTTTTACAGATTCAATGAAAACATAAATCATAAATTTATGGATGTATGTTAGCATTGTGCATTTAATTACATATAGGAATGTCATTCACCAAACATGCAACAGACATAATTATATGAGTAGTCAGTAGAGATTTATTGATGAATGAAATATGCATTTATTGTTTAAGCAGTAAGCTGTTTAAACAATAAATGCTTAAGTATTTCATAATAAATCTCATAATTCATCATTTCATTTCATTGTAAAAAGAGAATACTCACTAGTGTAAGTAATCTTGTTGTCACCTTTCTCAAACAATAAGCACTAATTGTTTTTAATAAAGTGATGAGAAAGACAATATTATAAAATAGTTTATAATATTATTTGTTTGATAAACATTCGTGTGAATATCTCACCAGACAAGAAAACTATATATAATATATATTGTTTTCCATATCGTTACATAACATCACGCCTGTACCTATTTCTTGAAGAGGCAGGCAGAAGTGTAGGTATAATACAATCACTTTTCATTATTTATGACATAGGGGTGAGCCTGTTGTTTTTGTTCTCATTATTCTCATTATGTTTTAAATTATTTAGCATAATCAGCCTATAATGTTCCCCCTGCTGGCAGTCAGCCCTCTCGGTGAGAGGGAGCGGGCTGTAATCCACCACGCGGGCCCAGTGCGAGTTGGTAGATGACACATGTCTTCCAATTTTTGGATGTTTTCCTTCAACATTTTGAGAGCAGTGGTGGTGAAATTATTTACACTAACCATTACCACTGGGCCACCATTGTTCCTAAATTATTAATTTCGCCTTATTTTACCATCAAACTCAAACTCAAAGCATTTATTTCAATTAAACCATTTACAGGCACTTTTGAATTGTCAAGGGGTCAGTCAGTCAGAAATATGAAGCTAGTTGCCCATTCCAAAGCGTAGGTTCCTATGGAGAAGAACGGGCAAGAAACTCCACGGACACTTTTAAATCATAATATTGTTACAAAATATTGGTTACACCATGGAATTTAATATAGTGCCTACTACCACTACTACCTACAAGCAATTCATTCATATACCTATGGTTGAATGGCTTACATAGTTAATGTTACGGTTGATAGAATTTTGAAATTCGCGTTATAGCATTTCTCCTTACATTTTATCACAGAGTGTAGTCATAAAACTTACTTTAATGAAACATTGAAAACAATGCAATTTCCGTTTTAGGAGTGTTACAGAGATATCAGATAATTATATCGATTAGATAAACTGATAACCTAACAAGCAAGATATATTGTAACACAAAGTTTATAGAGGATGCGAGTCCAAAACAAACAGAGATCCAAAACGAGGTTTAAAAAGCCTCTCGTCAAGGGCATTCTAAAATACCCCATGTATGTGTAGCGATTATTTATAGTTTAGGAGAAAACTGAGCTCAAAGGGAAACATTTTGTTCATTCGAGAAGCCATTGGCAATGAGACTTCTTTTTGACAGCTCAACAACATTAATTCCGTTATTTACATTCAAATTCAAAAGTTCAAATTCAAAAGTCATTTATTCAAACTAGGCTGAAAAACAGCACTTTTCGAACGTCAAAATTACATAAGACAGTCCCCCAAAAACGCCCGCCCTTCACCACTTCCTAATGCTTTAGCTGGGAAGAAGAAGTGGCGCAACAAACTCCCCAGCAGCACAGCTGTCTGAATAGTTAGAAAAACATGATTCTATACAATAGTACTTATGCAAAATAATTTACTTTACGCAACACAAAACGTTGTTGAGCTGAGGCCCTAGTGCGAGTTTCTTTTAACTATCTCGACTTTACGCATCGACCGCGTTCAGCGTTCCGATTGGCCCTTCACTGGTGAAGGCCGGTCGGCTGCCAATCGGAGCGCCGAACGCGGTCGATGCGTAAAGTCGAGATGGTTAAAATAAACTCACACTAGGGCCTCAGACAAGTTTTTGGAACATATGAAGCAATGGATTAGCGATATCCTTCAAAATTATTTAGATTATCATTGATCGTGTGTTACACTGTATTAACAAATGCTTACCAGTTGGAGGTCAAGTGTTTATTAAACTACTCGTATATACTGATTGAAGGAAACATGAAACTTATGTTTTTTATAACAGTTGCTCGCAAGTGAAAAAGTAAACTTACATTTATGCATAACATTATTCTAACAACATGCCTGCTTCTGGTTAGGGTCGGCAGAGATGTACCTATACTTATTAATTTTCTTCTTTATCAACAGACTTGGATATAATCCTACTACGTGAGGTAGAATATTACCCTACTGCGTGAGGTATGATATTAGTTAGGGTTGCCAACCCTACTATATAATATAGTATTCTGCTATATTATATTTCTAAATACTATATTTCTAAAGAAAAATATAGTAGGCGAAACTACTATATTTTTATTTCAATACAAAATGGCGACATGATCGCAATAGGGACAGTATTAATCTCATAAATGTTGAATTAATTGTATTTTGTAACGTTAATTCAGAGGGTAAAAATATATATGAGACATTGAAAAAACCTGTTAATAAAGGTTTACAGTAGTAAAATATGCAATTAAAGAATAGAAATGTTTTTTAAATATACGTACTATTTAGCCATCTACTATATTTTTACAGGCAATGGCTTCGATAATACTATATTTGATATAAAAAAGTTGGCAACCCTAAATATTAGGTATTCTACCTCACGCAGTCACGCCCTACTTGCTTTGGGTACAGTTCTAAACACTTACTTGCTTCTGAGAATCTTCTGTTAGAAAAGCCCAATCTTAACCGATCTTAAAAATCACACTGTATTATTTACCTACTTTAGGCCTGGAAAACCTGGGATTGTTTTAAAGTATTAGATACTAATAACAGAATTATCAGATGTGAAAATATGAAAATCTAAAACAGCTTATAAATATGATGTTTCATTATAAAAAATATATTTATTTATTTTATAAATTATATTTAAAATATCATAGTAAGTAAAATAACTTAGTAATATGTTTTTAATTTGTAATTTTGTCATTCTCTAAATATAAGTATGTTAAAATTTACATGTAGGTAGATATACAAAATGTATCAGAAATTTTATGTTTTTTTTCTAAAAATATGTAATTATTTACAAAATTTTGTAAGCCAAATAGTTACATTTGTGTTAGGTTAAGTGTAAATAATTTAGCGTTGATAGAATTTGTTATTGAATTTTAACGAATTTTAATTCTGTTACCTTCTATTAAGTGTAACTGTTACTCAATGTAATTTTAGATAGGTACCTACTTTATTAATACGCCGTCAACGGAGAGATAGTGATCTATATTTTTATTTACAACACCTATTTTAAATATAAATAAATTAACTTTGGATTTAATTCTTATATTTATTTACCTGACATTAGTTCTCACAAAATTATCAGCTACGTACGTAGGTACATAACTGATAAAACATGTTTTGATTTAATGCAATTTAAGCATTTTAATAAACAAAAAATTAAGAAACAATATATACCTGTCTAAAAAAGAAGTCAGACCCGTCCATGGCTGAAGACATCATTCGTACTCGAACACAACTCTTGGACAAAGTACACACCGCGCCGGCAACGCGCCAACCACCGAATGAAAGTTGTTGCAGCATCCTGCGACAAATAACAGGCCACTATAGTTGGTGTATTTGTACAAACATTGGCGTTATTACATTAATAGAAAACTGTATTACAATAGGCATAGGTGTTTTTTTGTATTGATCCAAGTAAAGCGAATATTTGGGCAAATACGCCAAGTGAAGTGCCAGCATTACACAATCATCATTAGTTTTTGCACCTCAACTCAAAGATGTCGTTACTTGCCATTATTTTATCTTGTTAGTAGACAGATAATGGCTCATTTCTTGATTTCAGAGAGTAATTAAATAAATATGTAAATAACAATGGTAAATACTTAATCATAATTCTTGTTGATTATTCAAGATGACTCAATATTGGGCAATCAAGGTAGTAGGTACACAAGTTTCGAAGTATTTTTTTGTTTCTATGGTTTTTTAGACCTAAAAGTGAAGGCCAACACGTTGTGGGGCAAAAGGACAACTGTGAGAATCCGGAAACAAGTTTTTCGAACATATGAAGCAATGGATTAGCAATATCCTTCTAAAATGATTCAGATTGTGATTGACCGTGTGTTACGACGGCAGTCATGACGTGCAGCTGCCGAATATTTCTGTTATGTTTATATTGTTTTTTTTTGTATGCACACGTGTTTCTGTGACAAATAAAACGATTTTTTTTTTCTTTACTGAATTAGGGTGCTGGTGTTCAATCAAACGACGTGATTAAAAACAATCATAAAATAAACTCGATTTGTATGGAAATACAGGGTGGCAGGGACATCGAGGAGAAAACTTTTACCATGGATTCAGTAAATGATTTTGAACACCCCCAGCGTTAAAGGTTTTAATGGGTTATTTTAAAAAAAAACAGCTGTTTCATAGAAAAGTGCAAAACCTCCGCGGTCAAAATGTATGAAACAGCAGATTTTTTGTACAGCCATTGCTATAGCCTCTATCATGGGAAATAATAAATAGAAGGTTAGCAGTAACGGTTTTGCTTCTGCCACTTCGCCCATAGCCACAGGGGTTGTCAAAAAAACTTAGTGCAACGTCACTTGTGAAGGAATTAAAATAAGTTGCAGATAATAATTATAACTGGGAAAGCAGTAATAGAGCATTTTGGCAGAAATAATATATTTAGTAAGTATATTACTGTTTCTGATAAGTAATTATATATATTTAGGTACAGACGCCAGCACATCAATCTACTACAATCTGTCAAACTTCTTTAATCGATTTTCAACTTTATCACTAACTCATAAGGTTCAAAGTTGAATGGGAAAATTTGTCGGTTTCGGGTAGGTTGACCTGCTGGCGTCTGTACACACACACATGGGATTTAAACATAACTCGCGAAATGTGGGTGTACTATAGGCACACCTCTAACCTCTGCCTAACCGTACGGGAATAACAGGCGTGATGTATTGTTATGTGCTATTTATATCTTACTTGTGTCGTAAACAAACATGACATATGTATTATATCGAAGGCGATAATAAGGTGATAAATGAACACATAGAAACAGTACAAACAGCAAGCACAGTAGGTACAGTATTGTACAGTACAACTATTTTCTTAATATCCCTTGGCAAACTTCGTGTTTGGTCAGTCTAGCAGCTTTCCTCCCATTTTTAAAACAAATTACATTAAGTTAAAAGATTATTAACAACTCTATATACTTCCAAGTCGATTGAGAGCGTCCGGTCTGAAAGTGCAATAGAAATCCGACGACTGACGAAATACGAAGTTTGCCGAGGGACATTAGGAAAATAGTTGTACAGTACTGTCATTCTGCTTGAAGTTAGATAAGCGATTAAATACCTTTTCTTTCACACTTATGTAGATTATTTTATTTACCACTAGTAGGAAGATGACAAAAAAAAAACGAGCGATCCTTACAGTAGTCGCATATTATGTCTGTCTGATCTCACCTTGGTAATAAGCAACATTAAAGGGGCGGGGCCTCGTCAAGATCGTGTCTGACGGCCAACTCCAGTACCGCGCGCGCTCATTGGTCAATTCAAATAGCGCGCGGTTCCCTGGCTACCTGTGACATACTTCCGTCCCTTTTCACGAAATCACTCCCACAGATTTGATAATTTAGATTTTTTTAGATTTTGGTTGCAGGAAAGCAAGAGGAAAGATGTTACACATCAAAAATTATAAGTAACTAAAATTACATAAGAATTTACCTTAATTAAATAAGAATCACAATAACACAATCATGTGTAGAATAATCACACTTAACAACACTATTCAGGGGAAGTAAAAATGCAATGAATGCCCATGTTTAATTCTCAGTCATTTATTAAATCACACAAGGAAAATTCATTAAGTTATACCACATGAGTGTAGCTAGTCATCAACTCATCAGGCGAGGACATTTTGGTGGTTTGTAAATACCAGGCACGAAGCAGGCAAACCATCAGCTGCCTAGCCTTTTCCCAACTATGTTGGGGTCGGCTTCCAATCTAACCGGATGCAGCTGAATACCAGTATTTTACTTACTGGGTAATACGTTATTTTTTTTTTTTTGGGTGTGAAATTACCAAATAACTTCTACCGCTCTGGGTGGAGCGGGAGGGCGTGTCACTCTTACTGACTAAAACCCACCCGAGTTCCTTCAGTTGCCAGGGGCCACGGTATCCCTTTAGGACTTTCCCGCAACTCCGGCAGGCATCGGTCCTATCGGACCCATTCAGTTACTAATATCTCTTTGAGGCGCGCGTGGAACAAAACGGGCCTGCGGCCTGCTTAGCGGGCGGCGAGCTACCCATTGCTCACCGTCCGCATGCCCGCGCCTACGGTGGCCGGGAATCTGCCTGCGATTCCCGACGCCCCGGGCGTCTCCTGCGGAATACGATACCCCTTAGTAAGACTGGTTGTCAGACTTTCGGGCTTCGGACGACCCGTAACAACTGTCAAAGATTCACGAATGACAGCCGGGAACAACGGCTTAATGTGTCCGAGAGACGGAGGCTTTAACATCATAGGTAGACCTTTGTGATGATGACTGATAGAGATGTATGGAAAAGAAGACATGCTGTACCAACCACAACAAACAAAGGTCTAAAGGCAGGACGAAGAGGATGGTGATCGGCTTATTGGTTGATTCGCACGAATTTTGAATTTGTATGCAGTAAAATTAGTGTACAGACGCCAGCAGGTCAACCTACCCGAACCTGTCAAATTTTCCCAATCAACTTTGAACCTTATCCTTAAGTGATAAAGTTGAAAATCTATTAAAGAAATATGACAGATTGTAGTAGGTTGATGTGCTGGCGTCTGTACCTACATTTTTCTTAACTTTATTGCATAAAATTCAAAATGTGCCAATTGCCTAATGCGTATTTCTGGAGCTGTCGATTCGCCCACGAATAAATTAACTTCGAAGAAAAAATAATATTATTTAAGTGTCGATTCGCCCGTTTCGGCTAATTTAACCAATAGCCTGATGATCATAGTTTCATAATAAAAGGTAGGTAGCTAAAACTCAGACTAGTAGAATAATTAATTAATAAGTAGAATATTTTTTTGCTGTGTGATTAGTTGATTACTGATAATAGGTATCAGTAATCACACAGCAAAAAATTATACATACACATAACTACCTTACTTTTCAAAATGAGTCTATAAACAATTATTTTTTCAAACTTTTTTTACCAATTGCCACAACCTCAGTAAACAGTATAAATTACAATACTGCAATACTTGTCGATACGCTAAGAAGAATAGTAATAATTATTGTTTCTCTTTTATAACACAGCAGTGCACTATTTTATAAACATGTTAATGGTAACAATAAAGGCGCCACTCCACAGCAGACATATCAAGCTATACAGTTCCAGTATAAGCTGACCTCTCATTGTACGGAAATAATGTACAATACGAGATCAGCTTATACTGGAAATGTATAAGCTTGATATGTAGCCGTGTGCTTCGCTTTGTATGAAAAGGACATTGGGCAAAAAGTATGGGGTTTGTTATTGAACAAAACAATACTTTTCATTTATCTTTTCATTTAGCTATAACTTTTTAATGACAGTTTTTATTTTATGGTTGTTTTAATAAAAATTGCTTCTTATTTAATAGATTATTGAGTTTCATTGGTCTCGTTAGAGGTGGACATTTGGACCACTTTTTCCTAATACTCACGGACACGCTATGCGCGGATGCGTGGCTAGCAAACAAATGAATCGCGCAGCTAGCCTGGTAAAACCTCTCCGTGCACATACTGCGTAGCAGTGGATGGTCGACTTAATAAAGGAGCACACGCGAAATTGTGACAAACAGTGAGAAATATGAGAAATTTATTTAGTTTACACAACTACCTAGTACTTAGTCAAGGTTTATATTTTTTATTTAAATACTAGCTTCTGTCCGCGACTTCGTATGCGTTTACCGGAATAAAAACTAACTTATGTGTTAATCCAAATTATAAACTATCTGTGTGCCAAATTTCATATAAATTTACCATTCTCCGAAACGACTGAGCCTAAAATCTTGAAAAAAATACAGAATATGGTTATTTACTCATAGATTACAGGAAAACCTATAAGAAGTCTATGGTCTTATAATAACATGGTAAATCTCTCAATATTGTGCATACAATTTCAAAATTTCAACGTTTACAGTTATAAGCACTAGGTAAGTACCTATTTGCTCTTACTGCACCTTCCTTTCAGTTCACTCTATTAAGAGGCAATAGTTCCACCGCCTGTATTTGTATTCTGTACGTTACTTAGGAAAAATAAAGTAAAAAAAAACCTAATTTTGAAGTGTTATATCACTATTGTATTTTTGCATTTGTGATGTAAGCCAAGATGCTATAATAACAGGTACATAACATAATATAACATCTTAATCTTATCAAAGAATTTTTATCAGTATTTTCTCATAATTTTCAGTATGAAAAGTTTACTGTACCGTTACTGCTGCTGTGCACATGTTTGGAACTACAGGATTTGTGCAATGGCACTTACTTTTGTACAAATAGTAAGTTTGCGTCTGCATTCAAGTATGAAAATAATTGTTTAATGGTTGCTTCTTTCCAAAACAAAATTTATCTTTACACCCAGGTCTGAACCATCAAGCAATTTATTTATTTCAACCTTTATTCTGCTAATTTTAAATTTCGAAATATAAAAACTAACTTCAAAACAGTCAGATGTAAATTTTGTATTAAAATACTTTCAGCATGCATAGTATGACAACCAAAGAAACAGGTTTTCTACGAGTTTTGTTGATGGAAAAATAGACATAATGACAGATTGTGATTGTTTATCTGTCATTTTGTCTATTCTTCCGTCGACAAAACCCATTTCTATTGTGGTCATGCTTCGTGTGCTGGTAATTTGTCAGAGAAATATACAAATTAATGGAAGTCATACCACATGACACTCCCTAACTCACTATGCAAGAAAACAGCACCCTAATTGCGTAACATACTTTCAATCACAATGATTGATTGATGATTGAAGGATGTTGCTAATCTATTGCTTCATATTATGTTAGAAAAATTTGTCAGTTCAACAACGTAAATAACACTATGAATGTTGTTGAACTATCAAAATGAAAGCCATTCCTACAGTTAGAGTGTTACGCAATTACCCCACTGCATAAAATAAAAAAATACAATGATCAAAAGAAGCAATGATCCAGAAAGAATTGATGCAATGAAAAAATGTCAACAAAATATTGAAGACATCTGGCTGATCCATAGATGACAGTAATGGGTTTTCATAAACCAACCTTTAAAACTGTCATAAACTGTTCAAATAAATGTGACTAAAAGGAAAACATATTAATAAATAACACAAATACACACACTTACCTGACTGTAGTAAATTGTAAAGTAAACACAATTTATGATTGAACTGTGTTATATATTGAGCAGTTTATTTGATTCCCAATACATGACATCACTGATAGGTTTATTCACGGAGCTTCTTCAATGAGATAAGTAAAATAAACTTTGATACATTGTTGAAAATGTTTATTTTAAATATTTATTTTTAATGTTTTTTTTAAAGAAATATGCTTAAAATATATTTATATATAGACTAGAATCCTTACAACGGACCAATAAAATAGAAGGTCATAAAATTTAGAAAATGAATATCAATAACGCCACACTTAATATATAAATTGGTTGCAGTATGATTTAATAGTTAACGAAGCTATTTTCCTTTTAAAATAAGTAACATGTGAGTGAGTCACTTTTTATAACATTCATGGTAGCCTCATCTTTCCCAGAATCCATAAATCACATTAGAATTTAAACTGTTTCGTGGTTTAAAACATAACTAAAAGAATATAATAAACAAGAGGTTTTCAAAAACTCGATCAGTCGATCTAAACATTACTTACTTGAAATAATAGGGATCACCACTTCTAAATGACCTGCTCAATAAAAAGAAATCTTATCCTTGGCTACTACTTATTAATACAATGTATAGAAATTTCATTATCACAAAGTAAATTCAAAATAAATGATAAAACGGCAAGATTTGAGCTCTGTGACGAAAACTCGAAAAATAAGGACTTTGACTGTTAAACGTTAGTTTGACTCTTGACATTGACAGCAGACACAGATACAAGTGACAAGACTGAGACACAGACTGCTAACTTGTGCTACAGAACTTGGTTTTACACAGGCTGGAACACGGGTACCAAAAGTGATGGGACAAAAGTTACTAAAATTAAAAGTTCTATTGTTTTATTAGTGCGAACATAAATATTGTGTGTTAATTAAATGTAAGTAGCAATAGAACTGTAATGATTATTTGTTTTAGTGAAAATGTATCTTTTTGAAACGTATTATATTATAATTATAACTCCTATAAATCACCATAATCATATACAAATACTGGCCAGTAGTAAAAGTTAAAAGACATGTTTTGACATTATTTATGTTTTTTTTTATGTGAAGCCCTATGGTTGTTGAGAAGAAAATGCAGTAAAATGTAAAAATAAACAACGTTGTTGAAATAATTATATTTCCAATGACTATTAGATTTATAGAAATTAAAGGTAAGTTGACAAATATGTTTCTAAAATCATTGCACATAACATCTCAATTTTTGTAACAAAAAATAATATCATCTTAGATCATGAGATTATGATGATATATGAAGAAATGCTCTTCATTCTTCTTCTTCTACATCTGGATCATAGGCAAAGTTAGAAACTATGAATCGTCGTACCGCAATTGGTTTGTTATAAGCCGTCCAGAGAACTTTTCAATATCAGTTTTGTATTTTAATAATTTAAACTTACATTTTGCATATTTATATTGGAATAGGTAACATCACAAATTATCATCTATCTATAGTAAATTCAATATTTAATTTTGTAATGTTGTGCTTCAAATAAGTGTGTACTCGCCTTTTGATACACACATTCACAAAATTGTACTTGTGCTGCGTCTCAGGTGGCTGATTTGTTTGTATTTCCATCTCTGTTCTTTTTCTTGAATTCAATAGCTCTATCTTTGTCACTCAGGGCTGCAAATGTAAACGTCATTGACCTCTTTCATCCCCACTCTTGGCAGTCAATATTTCTGTATGTATACAAACCGATACTAGTGTGCGTTGAAACAGGCATTGCGTCTGTGCAATGTATTGATGTAAACATTCTCTTGTCATTTTATTTCAGTGCGTTTGGAGGACCGTATGGAAATCTCTTCAAGGCGCATCTGAAAAACATGTGAACAGCTGATATCGTTCGTTTTAAAATTATAGTGAACCCCCGGTGTGTGTATTTTTGTTAAGGCATTTTTTGAAAATTAAGCGTCAAGAAAAGTGCGACAAAAGTCTTTGTTTATAGAAGTGTGGAAAAAAAGGTCAGTTTTAAATATTTTTACTTGTATTATAGAACATCAATTAATTAAATTATAAGCATCTATTCAAGTTAAAAACATATTATGCTGTTTTTTAGTGAAAACAAAAATCTAGTTTCGAACTTGAGCCTGCATTTTCTTCTACAAAATTGGGTGAGTACCCAGACTGGTACTTACTTATTTATTTTCTCAAAAAACGCAACCTTACATTGTGCATCAAGTATTCAAGTTAAAAACTGTTGTATTCATTTCATTGTATTCAAGTTAAAAACATATTATGCTGTTTTTTAGTGAAAACAAAAATCTAGTTTCGAACTTGAGCCTGCATTTTCTTCTACAAAATTGGGTGAGTACCCAGACTGGTACTTACTTATTTATTTTCTCAAAAAACGCAACCTTACATTGTGTATCAAAAAATCTTTGTAAGTAGGTACTAAGAAATCAATGAAACCGGACTAAAGTAGCCGATGACGCTGTGTACAAACAACTTCCTTGTTCTAGGTAACTAGAAGGTGATAAAATACCCAATCGAATTTATCGACTGAATGGGCTGTTTATCTTTAGGGTTGTTCCGCATGAACAACTTCGAAAAAACAAAATATCGACACCATAAATTAACCTTCCCCTACCTACCAAAAATAGATACATTCTCCCGCTCTTTTTATCGCCAGATCGTAAGTCGTAACTGCAACAACGCACTTTTTATCTAGACTACTCTTTGTCCAACTTGCTTCTAATTAGCATGATGTAATCCTTTTTCTCTGCCCCGACCGACATGGCAAGCATGGTTGTTATCGATTTTGACCGTGACCCATATAATTCTATTTGCGCGCGTATCTCCTACTTCCTCATTACAAAAACGTGTCCAAATTGTTTTACCAATCTTTGGTTTAGTGCTTCTGTTATTGAGCAATGAATATTATGATAATGGAAACGATTCTGTAACGTGTAAGTGTAAGTGTATTTTGTCTTCATTAGTATTGCTAAGGCATTTCTTTGTTGCTCCATATGGGAAAATATGTTACCATATTGTACATGCATAAGTAAAAACTAAAACTGTACTTACTTCGAAGGTTATCTAGACTAGAACTAGAATATAGAGAATATAGAAGATAGAGTGGCTACTTTATGGAGGCGACTGGTACCTACCTGCCTTTTTGTAATACCTTTTCCCCTAAAACTATCGATAGCTTTACGAGCAATTCATCTACTTTACTATGAATTATCGAGTTTTTTTTACAATATTAGCTGAAAGATTGAATGAAACAAAACATGTAGGTAGTTTTTTAAATCTTGGCTCTACTAAAATCCAAATGCATTAAATTCCCGCGCATTGCAACATCGCGTTCAGAAATAGTGAGCCGTCCTTGTGATCGTCGTGCGAATTAACTGAAACTCATTCTACAGATGTTTTATATTATAGAACAGTTATTTTTATTGTGTTTTTAGACTCAATGCAGCATGTGTATTAATTACCCTTTAATTTATTTTGCCTAAATTATCATGAAGCCATCTGTTTCATAGGTTTTCGGCAATCATTACGGTTACCTACGTTCAAAACTTTGTTTTATTTGTTTTCAAGAAGATTAAGTAAGAAGGTAGTTTTATCTTTTTAAACCGACAAAAATAACTCCATTAAGGTAATATGGGCTTACCCAGAGATTATGACTGAAACATAACACAGTCATCGTCGTCATAACGATGTCTGTGTCATGTTTTAGTATCTTTCAACGTGCTCGTTAAACCGGCAAAACAAACAGGAATTGCACATGCCATACCAAAATAAAGCGTTTCATTATCAGTAAACTTTGCAGGTGTCTGTAAACAAGGCAATGCAAACGAGTGCTGGTTCTAATCAGTAGGTAGTCTGTCGCACGTGTTATGCGTCCCACGTATTTCAATGTTTATCTCCGACGACCTTCTAGATCCGCGTAACAACATTAACATCGCAATCCTAAGTTCCAATCGCAGTAAGCATAGATAGGTAGGTACTAACTTTGTTTCACATAGTTGTTTCGAAACCAAAATTCCCTTTTGAAACTGAATTTGAAAAAGGTATAAAGAAAGGCCCAAGGATAGACCGGAAGAACACCGGATTTTCTGAGCTTATAATTCAATATTCGCATTAAAAATTAAATAACTAATTAAAAGCGTACAGAAGTATTTCTACTTGGCTTAACCCAGATACTGCTACGGGGCTTTTAAAGGGCCCAAAAAATTAATTAAATCTACCTCCATTTTTCATATTTATTAAAATTATTGACATAGAAATTTATACTATCATGTTACTAAGTACATATTCCACACGTTTTATTTGATGCAGTTAGGTACTTGTACGATTGGACACACATAATCATGTAAATTTTGTGTATTTTAATTTGGAGTTTTTTCCGCAATTACTGCACAAAGGTAAGCTTTATGTTATATTACCTATATATGCGGAATTTTATAATATTTCACTTTGATATTTAATTTTAGATATGTTCTCAAAAAGTAAACCTTATTACTTTGTTTCGAAACAGATATTAAGTATTGTTTTTTTTCTGTTTGAAATCGATGGCCTTTTAAAAGACCCGTCGTATGACGACCCCCATCCCAAGGGGGTCGTCATATGATTGTTTTCTAATTAGCGTGCGACCAGTTACTCGCACGGAACCCACAATAAGAACGATAAGGAGAGGATCTTATCCTACGTAGGACACAAAAATGACACCGAGATGATTTGCGATGAGATCTAGAGGGTCTCATCGAGAATCTCAGTCATCTCGGTATGATGGAGTTAATCACTAGTGGTAGATGCAAAGTGAAAAGTTTTTTCATTTGTCAAAACTCTAAAATTCATTTACAATAGGTTTCACCCCTAGTTCTCTGGTTTATCAGTCAAACTGGGTAACGAAAGTACGTATTTCTTTGTATGTTTTTCTTCCATATGATATAACTCCGTAATTACGTATACCCCTAAATTGATTACATACTGATCCCATAATCCTTTCTTTCATTATTAGACCACCATATCGCTCATCCAATAGAACAATGACGTAATTACGTTTTAGCTATTTTTCAGGAGAACGTTTTAAAAGTTTGAAATTGAAAATATGATTTATTTCAAATGATTATGATAAAATCTTTTAATATTTATGTATGTTACTTTACTATTAATAATAATTTGTAATAACTTCATGAGAAAACTCAAGAAAACTATTTAAAAAATCCTAATAAAACAAACCTGACGTACACTTATGCCATTTTATAAATGCAATATAACAATTACGACATAAACTAGGTTTTGAAATGGGAATAAACCATGAATTTAAGCAACAATTTTTTATTTTTATTTTATAAATCTGTTTACATTTATATACGTATAATAAGAAATGTCAATTTTTTTTTTGAAAATGAGACAAACATTTAGTTTTTATGTTAAAACAAAGACACCTAGATAATGTAAGATACCAACATAATTAACATAATTAAAAATAGTGTTTATTTTACGAAATACGAGATCGGAATACATAGTAGGATTAAAGGCGCAAGCAAGTGCCTATCTAAAAGTAGCATAATCTTTAAAAAAAAAACATAAAAACTGGTAGGAATTTATAGAGTAAATTGATCATTATTATTTTATCACAATGATTGCCTAATCTACCAACTCTGGTTAAAAAAATAGTGTCAATCATTCGCCACTCTATATAGTAATTATAATAGTGTGACTTATGGATTGCTTACAAAATAATAATGTAATTTTAAAAATTGGACTTTATACTGTAAATTAAACTTATCACAAAATAGACTTATAAAAAGCCTCATAGTATTTTGGTATGATATTAGTATTTATTAAATGCGACAAATCAGCTTTTTTACGATCTGAAATACAAAGCTCTATAGGCGTTTTTCAGACAAATTTCGTCTAAGACGTCTTCTAGGCCCCATATACATACCACATTGAATCCATTCTGCTGTATCGTCGTATGATACTTTGTATGAATAAACATAAGACCCCTTAATAAATTTAATTAATCTAATGTCCGATAACCTGACAATATCTCCATTGAGATTTTTGTTGAAATTAACAGATAATTGTTCAGTTAAATCTTTCCAATCAGTAAAATCTGTAAAATTCAGTTCCTGGACGACGAAAGGCTTGCCCCTTTTTTTATTATTAACGTATTAATAATAATACGTTAATTATAGTTTTTAATAATCATTATAACCATAGATTAAAATTACTTTTTACATAAATTTGTAAGTGAATTTGTCAGAACAGGAACGTATTTGGCAATTGTGTCATATAATCAAACGATCTTGTGCAGTTTTATTGACATAATTGCCAATTGCGTCATTGTTCTACCAATAAAATTGAAATAATTTGTCATAAGTTACATTTACGTCGCTATGAGTCCTGACACGTTCTAAATTCGCGGGGCGCCCCGCACAACTGTCAAATAAGTCGATGTTTCCGGGTGACCTTTTGAAAAATACCCCAATTCCCAAACGACAGTCACTCACTCTATCGAAAACCACCGTAACTATAATTCTGTCGTTTTTGTCATAGATAGAACTTTCGAAACGTGGACTTATGACATTCAAAACTCATTTTCGACATTTTCGTAATTACGTCGTTGTTCTATTGGATGAGCGATATATGTATACGACCCCCGACCCCTTTCCGGAAAAGTTGTTTTTTTTTAAATTAATTTTCCTAGTTATTAAGGAGTCATTTAAAGAAATATACATATACAAAAATCACGAATATCGGAGATAAATAATAGTTTTAGTAGTAATTTTAACCCAGATGGGGTTAAAATTTTGTAATTACTGATTTATGTTTAAATCCTTCTTTGTGTGTCATTGAGACGCTGTAACAAATTTATCTATCGTTATCGTTAAAGGATGTAGCAGTATAATAGCAGCCCCTTTATGTCATGTTTTTAATCTAGCTCTTCAGTCGGGCGTGTATCCAGAGATGTGGAAGACTTCACGTGTTACTCCCATCCCTAAAACCAGTGACAAGAAGTCTGTTGAGGAACACAGACCCATCGCTATTTTATCAACCATTGCAAAGATCTTTGAACATATACTTCACACTGTTATCTGTAAACATACCAATATGTATCTTTCTGATGCTCAACATGGTTTTCGACCTGGTCGCTCCGTGAACTCAAATCTGCTGGTTCATGTTGACTTCATATCCAGTAGCCTGGAATCCGGTAGGCAGGTCGACACTCTGTATTTTGATTTCCGAAAGGCGTTCGACAAAGTGGACAACGATGTGCTTTTGGCAAAGTTAGGGGCTACGGGCTTCTCATCCGGCCTTCTTAACTTCTTCGCCGACTACCTACGGGATCGCAAACAGTTCGTCCGGCATGGCTGCTTTGAGTCGAAGGCCTACTACACTCGCTCGGGTGTGAGTCAGGGATCCGTATAGGGGCCGCCTCTATTTCTGATCATGATCAATGACCTAATTTGTAAGATTCGATTCGCAAAATGTTTACTATATGCCGACGATCTAAAGCTAGCTGTGCAAATCAGAACGGAGGTGGATTGCGAACTCCTACAAAAAGATATCGATACCGTCTATGAGTGGAGCATTGCGAACAAGTTGTTGTTTAATATTAGTAAATGCAGCGTTATGACTTATGGCCGAGGGTTGAGACCAATAAAATACGATTATAGATTGGGGGGTATAGTGATCACCCGTGTCACCAGCGTTAAGGACTTAGGAGTGACTTTCGACCGCAGTCGGACATTTAGAGACCACGTGTCTGCCCTTGCAAAGGAATCCTTCAGGCGTCTGGGATTTGTCTTGAGGAACGCTCGTGACTTTCGCAATCCCAGTATTATTAAACTTCTATACACCACTTTGGTTCGGAGTAAACTCGAGTCTAGCGCCTGTATCTGGCATCCACATACTTCGTCTCTGACACTGATGCTTGAGAAAGTTCAGAAAACCTTCCTGAGATTTTTGTATCAAAGGCTGTACCATTACTTTCCATTCATGTACCCAACGAACTATCTTCTAGGGATGTTGGGCTTCAACTCATTGGAGGTAAGAAGGGGCTTTGATCAGCTCACGATTGCCTGTAAAACCCTAAGCGGTCGTATTGACTGCCCTGAGCTCCACGGACTTTTCTGCTGCCTATTTGTGCCCGACAAATACCTTGGGCACCGTCAAAGCCGCCGTCATAACCTGTTCGCACTACCGCTATCTAGATCTGTTGCTAGAGCTGAATCCCCGGTATGTAGAACCCTAAGGATGCTAAACGCCCTCCTGACTGCCGACCCTGAATGTGATGTGTTTGCTGATGAATGGAAGGAAATAATGCGTGCCTGTCTGGTGTTTTGTGAGAGACAATATGCGAGGGTGTCCACTGTTACATGTTAGCTTATGATGTTTTTAATTTATTTAACCATTTACGCAAATAAGTAGGTACCAATAATTTGATCCACGAATTGTATATCTTAGAATTTGAATTTAATTTTTGTATTGTATGTTATTTGAATGCTTATTTTATTTTAATCTTTATAATTCTATGTTAATTAATGTAATTGGACCTGTGCCGTTTTAATTAACTATAAATAAATAAATAAAAAATAAATAAATCTATGTTATGTAAATAATTATTATTAGTGTAATTATTATTTGAAGTAATAAAATTAAATGATCGCACAAATGAAGCGCAATTGAATTGTAAAAACAAAACATTAACTATGACGAAAGCTAACAAACACCGTGGTAAAGGAAAAAACGTGATTATTGCCAGTCACCTTTATTTACAAATTATTCTATGATTTGAACATTATACACTGCGCAAAAGAACTGCGCAGTATAATCTCGCGCTGTTATAGATTCACAATTAGTTTTTTATAAACCTTTGTTAATGTTAGCAAAGGACACGGTGAACGATCTCATTTTGTCACGCACATGCCGCCGTATTTTGTATGTTTCCAAAGCGATTATCTATTGTATTTCGCACTTGTGCACTAATAGTTCACACAGCATTTCGCAGCAACCGTGTTGGTTCGCGTTTTTTGCGAAATTGTTTGCAATCTGATTAAACTTCTGCATATATTTCTATCGGCAGTCCATTGGTGGACAAAGACTTCTTACATGTTGCGCGACAGAACCCGGTTTTCACGCTTCTGCATCTAGTCTGTCCTAGTTGCCTTTATAAAGTCGCTGGTCCATCTTGTTAGGTAGCAACCCTGCTACCCAATCCCAGCTTTATCCTCCTGTTGGCTAATTACTCGAAGTTACGTCTACCGAGCTGGATGACTTTCCCTTAATACATACTCCTTCAAAACTTCCAGCTCATGCATATTTTCTTTGATTGAATGTATTGAATTCTATCTACTTTCGGAAAAATTCCTATTCCAATATTTCCCCATTTATGACTCTACCTAAATTAGAAATTAATCTCTTAATGTTTGGTCAGACTTTCAAAGCCAATATATTTTCGATCCAGACATTTTAAGCAACAGATGGACATTAGACAAAGTGATTTTGCCAAAGTGTGGGTAGTCGAGACGTTAGGTTCGCCGCCCTTACCGTCGCGACGCCTGGCCCGAAGGGGTGGCCGCCCTGTGGATGAATTCTCATTTATGCCACAAAGGAAACCTCAGCGTCTACGTTATTTTGTTTGCTTCCAAGCAATCCTATGCGCCAACAGATGCACATGGAGATGTGATGTTGTTTACCTTGTGCAAAGATAGAAAAATGGATCATATTTTTCGCTGGTGGTGCTTAGAATAATAGAAACTGAGACACCAACAATTTGAATTGTACACAATGTCACATACATTGTGAAATGCAATAAAGTATTGAGTATTGACTATTGACTTGATTTACTTTAAGATTTAATGACAAAATAATATTTTTTTGCTGAAGCTACGGTTTGAGTATGCTTTTAGTAATGGTAGATTCTATTAACAAGATTTGCAACAGCAAGCATTTCAACAGCAAACAACTCGTTTAATTAAAACGATATTGCTTACTCCACAGAGAACTGTAGGTACAATGTGGTTGTAGAAATTGTAAAATAGTTTTTCGATCGAAAATTACTTTACGCCCGTAACTGCTGTAGAATGACTTCTACCTGGCTGACACGCAAAGCCTATCACGAGTTAAAATATTAAACATTGATTCATTCTGCTTGTGGAAGGCACGAAAAGCCACTTGAAGTCTAGTACGACATACGTAGATACAACTTGTTCTAGTACTACAATAAATAATTCTTTGTAGTCTCATAGTATACTATATAGAGCAACATGCACTATTAATTTTATTAGCCTCATTGTTTCAACTCACGCAGGATGTGTATAGCGCTTTGTCTTGCACTATCTCAATAGACATCAAGAACCTGTCAGAGATATTATAGAATATGTAGGTTTGTATGTAGGTACATATTACGAATAATCACAATCAGAACTTTATCCATTAGTTGAAGGTAATAAAAAAAGAACACAGCGTTAAATAACGTTGGGCAAAAATACGACCGTTCCGGCCTTGGTAGACTCTCGCTTTCGGAACAACCTTACTTGTAACAGAATTAAAAACTAAAAATAAATTATTACCGCTAAGTACCTACCTTTAGACAGCTTAGAAATTGAAATGTATTATTTCAAACGATTTGCATTGTAAAATACCACCCCATTGATCCCATTGATTCTGTATCACAAGAATGCTGTAGATACGCAAAAATCAACATAATAACAGGCCTGCAAATAAGAAAAATATCCAAATGTGAAGATGAAAAGTACAAAAGGCTTTGTAGGTATATAGTTAATTATTATTTCACATTATGTAAACAATAACTAGAGCGGAATTGGTTAACCTTAATACGATGGCCAGTGCAGTGGCGCAAGTTGTCCAAAACTTGGTAAAACGTGTACTAATTCACAAAGGGGAAATGTGAATCTATGAACACGACACTAAATGCATGCACGCATTTATAATGTATGCCATGACACGATCAGTTCGGGAATTTGAAAGGAATATTGAATTTGAAACAAGTTTAGGTAGCTAACGAGGTTGATAACATCTTTATTTGCTTTCTTCGGAATTTTTACCCACGACGTTTAGTCGGCTTATAGACGTGTTTATATACGAGGCGAATTGGTACATTCAGAAAGTATGTCGGATACAGGAACTAAAAATCAAAACTGATATATTCAGTTAGGTTGGAGTTATTTATGAGTACAGTTTTACGTTATAAATCCTCCACGAGCCAAGGCTTCCGTCGTGCGGGTGCCACGCCGTGTTTTTTTTTTTATTAAAGTCTGTCAGTCAATGAAAAAGGTAAGGCTACACGTAATGTACGTTTAATTTACTATCGCATTACATATCCGCGATGTTCATGATGCTTTGCACAATCAATGGCCGCCAGTTTGCTAACATAGTCGCTCGCAACAGCATTATACGCGCATTGGAAATGTAGAACGGGATTTATGTCATACGTAATGCGTGGTTATAGCAATTTACGGCGCTTTTATTGATATTCCACGACGCTATTTGATATGGCAAGTAGGAAAACGTAGAGAAACAAAACAATAAAACAAATCATGCTTTAAAAGATTAATGTATCCCGAAGTCGGCTTCGATGCATTATTACGAAGGATAGAAGAAAATTTTCTCTATACTAAAATTGCAAGCAACGTTAGAAATCCCTTGCGGAAAATATATTTGGGACGTGGTACGTGGTAGAAACGTTTCGCGCTATTGTCTCGTAAGCCAGCTGTATTCTATTAGCCTTGACTTTATCGTTCATATTCCGTTCCGCCAACAGTTTCATAGTCGACAAGCATCTAAAGAATATTATAATCGAGCTGTTTGTTGAATGTAACCTTAATCATTACAACACAATGTCCAATCGTGAGTCCCTTTAGTTCGATAAGGTCATTTTTTGTGGTTTTGTTTGCGGGTCTTGCTTGGAGCCTTTTGGCGCTTTAACTGTGTACCTAGGTACAAAATGATCATGCATGGCATTATTTGTATGCAAATAAAAAAAAATGCAAACACAAATATAGTTAAGAGGGAAAAGGGGGGGCCTGCGAGGAATTTGAAAATAGGTATTTGAAGAAACTATTGCCGTCGTCTTACCTCAAGTCTGCCTCCGTAGAGTGCAATATGGACAGCTGCAGCTCAGACCTCATCACAAAAAAAATTGACGAGATCGATGTTTCGTTTGTCCCCTTTTTTCTCCTTGAAAACTGAGCCGATTCAATTATTTTTTACATCAAAATTTTAAGAAAGAGTATGTTTAGGTTCCTATCATTTTATTTTATGTTAAAAACTTTTCGAATTTGTGTGGTAGTCCTCTAATCACAGCGGTAAAAATGGGGCATTTTTGTAATTTTTGAGGGTTCATATTTTCTTTACCAATAAGTTGCTGAAAAAAAGGAAATAACAGGGACGTGTCTACAGCAGACCATGATTTTATGAAAAAAAATCATTGCTCTATTCATGAAGAAAAAAGAGGAATACATTTGAATCGACAATCGCAGACCCAGGTTCCCTCTTAATAATAAGTTGCTTTTTACAAACAAATAACAGGGAGATGTTCATCTTCATCATTCAGCCGAAAGACGTCCACTGCTTATTATTATCCGTCGCATCGAAACCCCAGTCTTACTGAGCAAATTGTCGTTTCAGTCAGTCAGTTCTATTCTGATTGTGAGACAAGGCACTAATTAAATATAATGCACATTTGAACTCGACCTTGGCTGCAGTCACGAGTCATGAAGTCTCGGAACAGCCCGTGGCCCGACTACTTAGTATTGAGCAACATCCCTTCTAATATGGTTCCTAGCGGTTTAGTTTCAAGCAATAGTGGAGTGGTGTGAAGAATTTCAATTCAATTCAAGCTGGAGTAAAACAAAGGCAGATAAAGTTGGGGATCGATAGGAATTTAAAACAGTTAAAACATGCCCTAACTTTGAAATGAGATGATGAAATGTAGTCCGTCTTTATCTGTAGAGAGGAGACGAGGGAATTAATGGGCTAGACAAGACATGCAAATTAGTGTATGTAGATTTATGCAAATCAAATCTTATAAGTAGAAGAGACTTGCTGAAGTATCAAGTACTACTCCTGATAGTTTTGCAATAGCAGGTACCGATGAGCTAGCGGAACCACAACGCAATAACTCCTAGATTTCCTCACTGTAGTTTTGTATTATTTTCGAAGTTTTGCCACAAGATTAATAAAACGCAATAAACGATATCAGTATCGCCCTCAGTAAACCTTGGTTTTAACGCATGAATGGGTAAGAAGTATCAAAGCAAGTCGTAAAGTATAATTATTATTGAATCGCCTTATAAAACACACATCACGAACCGGGCCAAATATACTTTTTACGGTCCGGTATCACGAATCAAACCGATCGATAAAACTGTTGTTGAAGAAACTTTTCTACAATTCTTGACGATAGGAGCATTTTTAACGAATTTCAGTTGACACTCTAACATCTAAATATTATTCAGATGCGTGTATATCAATCAATAATATCTAGCTAACTTATTAAAATATCTTAGGTAGATAATGCTCCTATAATCCTAGTAAAACGTAGTCTCATTTTGTTGGCCATGAAAAATCTGGGTTACTTAAACACATGTTGAAATGTTAATTCATCTGAGAGACTCCCATCAGTCTAATTCCATAAAATAATATTTATATTCTGAGCAACTCATGCAAGTCCTTGAGCAAATATTCCGGTCTGTTGGTTTATTGCTTTACGTACCTACTGTGTATTTATTTAGCCGGTTGCGCATGAGTTCAAGCGAGAAGGAAACGCCGCTCATTAATATTAACCAATTAATTAATTTCAAACTGAGCCTTCGTTGGCGCTTGGATTGTGTAAGTGATAGCGACATTTAAATATTCATCATGTTCTTCATTTGTTGTCAATCAGCGACACAATACTGTAACTTTAGATGGTAATTGCTTTTTTATAAGCTGCCTTTCCGATATCACGTTACTTATTGGTTGACCCGTTGGCATATGAACTGACAATTATGGTCGAGGTTCTAAATTATCGTACAATTTAATCGAAACAGTAATGTAATTTGATGCAGTATCAGAATTAAGTGTAGTAAAAATTAAGCATGTAGCTTTAATGAATGTTATTAATAAAATGTATTTGTTACAGATTGGTATTTCTTACAAGCAAGAATCATAGGTGTCTACCAAAATGCCGTCGCTCCTAGAGGCTCTAGAGCGGAAATATGGCGCGAAGGGCGAGGTGAACCCTCCGATAGATGACATGCCAGTTGCTATATTTGTGCCGAAGCGTTCCCCTCGACTGAGTGTGCCCACGCTACTGGTACTCAACGACTGCGATATCGACTGCGCAGGAGACGCCTGCGCCCTCGCCGATAAGTGCGCCGATGTGGTCGAACTCGATATAGCCAAAAACAAACTCGCCGAGTGGGAAGAAGTAAGTTACTGCTAAGTTCATCATAGATTATGGATAATAACCTCCTTGTCAACTATTACAGCAAACAGGCCTCTGCAATAAGCACACCATTCCCACAGTTACGACAAACTATACCAATTATTGGTTATAGAAGGCAGTTATTTCCGCGGTGTTACGTTCACTCCTTAATAATGTACGACTGACATCGAGTTTGCTTCTAGGTTTTTGCAATACTGGAACAAACGCCGCGAGTAAGGTTTCTAAACTTGAGCTTCAACCGTCTCTCGGCCCAGATCCAGGCAGCGCTATCTCTTCAGCCACGGTGGGACAATCTGAGCCACCTCATTCTGAATTCCACGTACGTCCGTTGGCCTAGCGTCCACTCTTTACTCAAAGCTCTACCAGCTCTGGAGGAGTTGCATTTGAGCCTTAACGAGTACTCCTATGTGGACTTAACAGGAAAAGAGGTCGATGAGAAAGCTCAGTGTGAATCGTGTTCACGACTCAACGTCGATGTCACTGAACCCGTACACGACCAGCTGAAGAAACTCCATTTCTCCGGGAACCACGTCGTAAGTTGGAAAGAGATCTCCAAACTGGGCTACGCCTTCCCCAACTTGGAAACCCTGCTGGTTAACGACTGTCCCATAACCACTCTAGAGCCGGACCCGTGTGAGAAATGTATCGATGAGCACGGAAATAAGAAAAGCCACGATGCCTTCCCGTAAGTGAATACAATCATTTGTTATCATTATGACACAATTGGGTCAATGTGTGTGTTGCCATTGACCTATTGATCTTCAGAATTTGAATAGTTTGTTTTTGCGGCGTCACTTGAGCGATTTCATTGATATTCCAGACACCTCCGCTTCCTAAACCTGAACAATACCGGCTTAGCGACGTGGGACGAGGTGGATAGACTAGCACAGTTTCCTGCTCTCAGGAGTTTGCGAGTACAGGTGAGTTCAAACAGCACCTGTTAAACCTATTGTGTATTCACGCCACATAGGCCGTAATGTTTGCAAATACTGACCTCGCGAATGCAGGATTATGCACATGGCCGGAACTGTATTGTAACTATACGGTATTCTAAGCACACTTTGAAGCTAGAATTTGTAAATAGGCGTGACTTTGTGCAGACATACAATTTTGATTGATGGGAAATTTATAGGGGATATTTTAATGATTGGGACAGCCGTTGATTAGAAAAGAAACCGCTTCAGATTTATTTAAATTGATTTTTTCTAAGCTGCATCTGCACTTGGCACTGCATATTCTGTCAGAACGCCAACACGTTTAGCGCCGCCAACTTGTAATCTGAACGTCTCCGCGATAAGCGATCTATATTTGACGTTGAACGGTAACGAATGAAGTGCTGTAGTTTTAAATTATCCGTGTAACGTCCCTCGGGAACACGGGGCAGCCGTAATGCAGGTGAAGGTCTTCCAGATATAGTGGCGGCCTACTTGACGCCCGGTTGTGCAACATTAGCTAATATCACCGATCACTACCAGGCACGCATAATTTCGACACGTCTCCGCTCGCGGGCATGAACGGGAGCTCACAGATTTTATAGGAGCGTTAGCCTTGCATTTGTCTGGTGCTTGAGACGATTTATGTTCTATTCAAACATATTTTGTGTCGTAAAAATGATCGGTATTACGATTGGTTTCGGCTCGTTCTCAGTAAAGGATAGCTATACAGAAAATAAGCTTGCTTGTGGAAAATTTCCGCGTTTGCATCAGCCTCAACCGACATAAAGGTCGAGCTACTTTCGATTTCAATTTCGCGTCGGTCGTCGTAATATCTCAAAATACGCAATGGGGACATAAGAATATCTGTCAAGTTCAAGGTTGTGCAAGTAAATCGTCGAAAATGAGCCGTCCAAATGATTATCTCTTTATGTACACATCCATGTCCTTTGTTACGCAAATCGTTTATCATCGCTGCAGCTACATTGGTAACGAATTGTGACTCGTATGGACGCAGTTATAAGGTTATTTTTACCATGGAACTATGGAGTAGAGTAGCCATGTTTTGTGACCGTCACGCTACAAAGAATGTGAAAGTGTGTCTGTTTGTTTTAATGCGCGCTATATTCGTTTATTGTGATTTCATCATAATGGTCAAAGTAATTTTTATGTGTAACTTAATGAGTTCGTAGTTAAGAAATATGGACACCTTGAATTATTTCATACATGAAATACGTAAACCGTACGTAATTTGATAACGTCTTATTTATTCTGTAGCAACAATATCCACGAAGATGGTGATGCTAACAAAACACGAGTGGTGCTGAAAAATGATTCCCTGATCCGATTCTCATGTGGGATCCTAAATGTACATTGGGTCCTTTTACATAATCTCTTATCAGCAATATACTGGCTGCAAGGCAATGACAACGACAAATAATATCATTTGAATTGACTCTGGTCTGGGTCAACTATAACCTCTGAGATCATAGATACAGGCGTCAGAAGGACTTACTTCCTTGTAGATTTCCTCAAAGTTGTTTATACTTAGCTCTCGAAAGATTCATTTAATTTGGAGATTTGAAGGAAACTGCCTAGTTAGATCATAGAGTACAAACTTGGAGCTAAATGTTCACAGACGATCTCTTTGGGATGTGCTACATAAATAATTTAATCGTAGGTAGGCGATGAACCAACACACTAACAAAACATTTCTACTGTTACAATGTTTAACACAAAATATGACTGCGTGGGTTCAAGTGGGACCAACGAGAAAAGAAAACCTCGGCTATTTTAATACGAATTGAAGAATATCTACTTTCACACTGAAGGAGATCTGGGGAAAAAGATTAATTGTATGAAGATGCAAGAATAAGTTGCAAGCAAAAAACCCAAAGACAATAAGTCCATGAATAATAAACTGGAAACAAAAAAGGAACATACTTATGGCAATAAAAACAAAAAAAATAAAAAGGTAAAGGGTTCGGGATGATTCATTCGTAAAATGAATCGAAGTCTCCGCTCGGGTCGTTCACATTAACAGCTGAGCTGACATCCTTGTGTCACTTGGTATATAAACTTGTACTTACGTCTGCATGTCCGTTAATATTCGAAATATTTAATTTAATTACTTGATCCAATTAATGTAGCATTTCGTATCTACAAAGTTCATTATCGTTACATTTGACTTTATATCGCGTCATTAGCCTTATGGTGGATTGTGTCTGGTATTTTAGTTGACCTTCGCTTCGCAAGTGCTCAGAACGGACAATAGTGTCATCAAATTAGTATTTTAGTATTTCGTCTCCCAACGAGTGTCGATCGATAGTTCTTATTAAATAAATAATTGAACTCTAATACCCTCAAAATGTTGGCATTGCGTTTTGCTAAAACTTAATATTTTCAGAGCTTGCGAGCCCTGAGAGCCAGCTAGAAGCCTGAACCATTTTCATCCCATTCCCAACGTTGTTTATACTTTTGAAATAACAGCCAGGCATAGCATCAGAACTTACTGGTTTTCTGTCTATTTTACCGTTTTCGTTCGTGTTTGTGCCCCACATTTTCAGTCTGTTCAGCTGCGATAAGTTCGAGCCATGCACATTCAATTCTGATACCAGTAATATAGAGTACAAGCTTTAATAGCTACCTGTTGCGAAAAATATCACGCTATCGTATTTTATTACCCACCTTATTTTATACCTACTAGCAGCTCTCGCTTCAAAGAAATCGCGTTTTGGAAAATAATCTTGTTCAAAATCCGATCTTTCACAGATACAAAACTCACTCCAAAAAAATCCAAAACCTTCAAACGATGACATCGTTTGTAACAAAAGTAGTTTTCAGTGTCAGGAAACTTAGAGTACCGACTATCATTACTTTAAAAATTATACAGATTGGGAAAGAAGCGATCCAAACATTTTGAAACCTCCATTAAATTTTGTAATTTTGCATCATTTGGAAATTCGCCACGGATTTTGGCATAGCAACTTCGACAGCAGATCATCTTGAATATTATATCTCCGTCTCAATAATGTACTCTGTAATGCATTTGCAACTGCAATGCATTTACAACTTGTATGTGAAGTGAACTGAAAGCGAGGCAATTTGATGTTGTGCAAATTCTACCTGTCAAACGAAGAGATGTTCAATTTAAATTGAAGTGAGTGACCTTGTTTGCATTTTGCTACTGAATTTGTAGACGGTTTTGAAAACATTTTATCTCTAATAGCTGTTAAAATTGAACAAACCATGTATCGCTGCACATAAAATAATAAAACTTTATCAACACAGCCAATTTTGTTGATAGCAGCTCTAGCTTTGCAAAGTGGAATTCTTGTTGGTTTGTTCCTGCATTTTTGCTTTTATTGAAATATGGGCTTCAACTAATTGGAAAATTACTTGCCACGTGTGAGAACAATAAACTGTAGTCAGTGATTCATATTGGGGCATTAAACGGTCGAATCACCTTTTGATTTTTTGCCCACGCCTTCTGCGCGTCACCTCGTCGTTTTATGCACTTTGTTGATTGAATTATTGATTTATTTCCTTTCATCAGTGTTAATACCTATCATTAGTATCAAAAGGAATAACAGTGTTGATGTTTGATTTATTTAATTTAGCACATTAATGTTTCCTTTCATTTTAATTTGTAAGTTGTGTAATCATTTTCGTAATGAGTCTCATCGACTCCGGCTGAATGAATAGATGAAAAGATTTAAAATATTGTTTCTAATTTCGTAGTCCTTGGAGCTACATTGTATAAATCCCCCTTTCGTTATTTTTAAAATGCAGATGTAATATTTCGATAATCTTAGGTAACTGTAGTAGGCGCCAGTTGAATACAAAATTTATAGATTTGGTCGTGGAGTGTCGACTGGGTCGACACGGGGTGACCCAGAAACACGTGCAATGCTCTATACCGTGTTCAGTGATTTTGTACCATACCGTAGCGAACTAGAATATAGTATATACTTAGTTTACGAATTATCTAATATGTATTATTTTTGTGTATCACTGCATTTTACAAGCTTTTACTGAGATTGTCTGAGAAAGCAATTTTGTCTGTGGTTAGAATTATTATATATTTAATATATTAATTTAATATATTTAATATTTTGTCTCAAATCTTATTCAATTTCATTCCATATCCCAAATGGGTGGGTTAAAAACTTAAAACTTAGATGTATTTTTACTATCTGACGGGGCATTGGTACCTACTTACGTGGTAACTTTATCGTCTGTCTGGCTGGCATGATTAATTCTGGCTTTTGTTGGAAATAGTGCTCCTACACAAAAGATGGTTTGCATTTGAATTCTACATTCAGTCAGCGATTGGTCGGTTCAAACCTACCTCGTCTCGTCTCAATAATACCTGAAGTTTCTCATTGACCGATGTTTATATTTTTTGGGGTACTTATCATGTCTCCTTAAGCTCTCCCAAGCTGATCGTCACAGTCAAATTAAGTCTTCGTTTATCATTTTTTATTGTCTAATTAATCATGCTATTAATTTTATAGCTCCTTTGTTAAAATTTTATATCTTGTTGAAAGACGTCGCCATCGCCATAGAGTCGTGACCTTTTTTTTTTTTTTTTTTTTTGGGTGGGAAATTATCAAATAACTTCTCCCGCTCTGGGTGGAGCGGGAGGGCGTGTCAGACTCTTACTGACTAAAACCCACCCGTGTTCCTTCCGTTGCCTGTACATTGCCAGGGGCCACGGTACCCCTTTCGGACTTTCCCGCAACCCCGGCAGGCATTGGTCCTATCGGACCCCTTCACTTGCTGACATCTCTTTGAGGCGCGCGTGGAACACAACGCGCCGTCGACCCGGGCCTGGTCCTTATCGGACGGCGAGCTACCCATTGCTCACCGTCCGCAAGCCCGCGCCTACGGTGGCCGGGAATCGGCCTGTGATTCCCGACGCCCTGGGCGTCTCCTGCGGCGGCTAGGGGCGTGAGGGCGCGAAATTTGCCTCTCCCTCACGCGTTCTGCCTCCTCCTTCGCGAGCATTACTGCTTCGCAGAAGGAGGTGACGGCCTCCCATGCCCTCTCGCTCCGTACCATGGCCTGGACTAGGGCCGGACGCGAGAGATCCCCGCCGTCGTAGAGTCGTGACCTATGAATTCATTAGGTACTCCACGCTACCTACTCGATGTTTTAGGTCAAATGTCCCCTCGATCCATACTTCTCATGAATTTTCTAACTCTTTTGTGTATTATTCGTTCTAAAGACAAATAGTTGTAGGTACCATCGCGGACACTGGCGATGGGCCACTTTTCAACCTTATTACTAAGAGCATAAGGTTGAAAAGTGGTCAACCGCCATTATCCGCGGTTGTACCAAGGATGTGATATTACTGTTCCCAAGGGGCCAGGGGTTACTTCAAGGAAAAAGAAAAGGTCGAATTCCAGACCTTGGGCTCGAGGTTTCAAAAGATTTTATTATCAGAGAGAGTGGACCTAATTGGAAAGATAGCAAACAAAACCGAAACTATTTTCAAAAGAAATGGGAAACTAACGAGAAAAAGCATTAGGATTGAAAACTAACATTTTCTACAACTTGTAAACTAGTTCACGTAATTGCCTGTTATCGATAAAAACAAGTTATCCACAGACAATTACTCAAGTGTTTATATTAACATTGTAAAGGGCACTTAGGCAGTTTCCTTCACACGCAATGCAGTATAGTTTCCCTTTAGTAACAGCTAATTCGATTTTTTTGCCGCAGCACTGTAACTTAAAGATACTTATTTGATTATAGTGCCTCAATCATAATTAGTATAATTACTTATCTTGTATTAGGTATGTGATATGATGCAGTGATCTACTAACCTCTTTATTTTAAGTTAATCACGACTAAAGATTGGATGACATTTTATCCTACACCAGCTTCTGCGCGCGACTTCGTCCGCATGTTTTATTTAACATAAAATATATCATATAGTCGTTCGTAAAACGTTCCTCATTAATAGGGCTATGAAATGCAAAAATAATTTTCAAATCCGACTGGTAGTTCCAGAGATCACCGAGTTCAAACAAACAAACTCTTCAACTTTATTATATTATATGAAAAAGTAGTAATATAGAAAATTCAAATTCTTACAAAAAATAGCATTTTAACAGCGTTTATACACAAAGTGGGGATTAACGTTGCAAATTGTTGTCAAACATTTCGCTGTTTTGATGAAATTGGTGATAATTATTTCTGTATGGAAATAAGAAATTATAGCTAACTAGTGAATTAAAATATTGGTTATGAAATGCAATAATTAATATCGTAACACCGAATTTTTAGTTTTAGATGTAAAAAAAAGTATTTGGAAACTTTCCAAATGCCTTTTTTACAACTAAAACGGTTACAACATTAAATTCAGTGTTATAATTGCAATTCTTTATTAATATTCTAGTTTACTAGTTAGCCGTATTTCTTATTTCCATACAGTAATAGTTCCAAATTAATCAAAGCAGGTAAATATTTGACAGCTATTTGCGACGTAAAACAATATTTTGGAATATTTCGCAAACGGATCCCTGAATGCATAAATGACTACAGATTATACGGACGGACGGTTCACTCCGCAAAACCATTTAAATGCGTGTCGGACCACGCACAATGAAGGGTTCCGTAGATGGGATGAATTTATCCCAAGGCCTATTTCGCAAACGGATCCCTGAATCCAAAAATGGTTTTCACAAACTAACAATATTTTTAAAAGACCTCCCACACCATGGGATAGACGAGAAAAAAAACATCACCACTTTACGAGTATGGGAGGTTACGGGACCCTAAAAAAAATATTTCTGGATTTTATTTTACCACTTGTCGGCGTGATTAATATGTATACTTATGCGAAATTACAGCTTTCTAGTACTAAGAGTCTCTGAGCTAAGCCGCGGACAGACAGACAGACGTTCAGACGTCAGCAGGTCAACCTACCCGAAACTGTCAAATTTTCCCAATCAACTTTGAACTTTATGCTTTAGTGATAAAAATTAAAATCTATTAAAAGAAATTTGATAGATTGTAGTAGGTTAATGTGCTGGCGTCTGTACATGGCGAAACTATGAGGGTTCCTTGTTGTATTTTCTTCAAAACGACTCGCATTAATGCCTCTGTTATGGCAACACAAGATTATCGTGTTAATGCTTTGCTCCTAGTAGACAGGATATTACATAACTATCATCAAACTAGAATAGATTAGAACATTTTTAACGGATTTCAAAAAAGGAGGAGGTTTGCCTCTGCAAAATTCGTACGAAACTTCGCTTGAATTTTTATAACTGACGTTCTTGAATGTAGGGTAATGCTGTCCCAGAAGGGATACCAAGTATTTCGCAATGAACGTGCCACGAATGACGTCAGAAGATATGAGGTTCCTTTTGCCCTTGAGCTGGTTAATATGTTATAGGTTTAATAAATAGTACATCGGCATGTCGATTTCAACTGGGAAGGGGACATTGGCAGTTAAGGAACGACAAGTCGAGACTTTACAAAATGCCTTTCCCTTTTATAATAGTACTACTTCATATTACAATTTCTGAGGACTATGTCTTTTTGTGCTTTTTGTAAAGTATCTGGCCATTGTTGCCAAGCACAAGACAGGGTTTTTTCTTTCGATCCTAGCAAGCTTTTTGCTTTTATTTGGGAAATTGGGACAACCACCCAAGAGAGAGAGTTGAGAGTTTTGAAAGATATTGCTAATCCATTGCTTCATAGATTTAAAAATTCGTCTGCTCAACTCATTGTGATCAATTATGTGTGGTACGCAATTACCCCGATGTCATATTGTTTAAAAGAAGGACAATGTGTGTATAATATATTTTTATATACCAGCATGCGCCGTAGAAACGGGTTTTGCCCACGGAAGAATAGACAGATTGTGATTGTTTATCTGTCTTTGTCTATTCTTCCGTCGACAAAACCAATACTACGCGACAAACAAATACTACGCGTGCTGTAATGTAAAGCTTTTTCTCTGTATTCTTACAAATTACAGATATGACACATTTCTACGTTTTTCTAACGTTACACTCGGATTATGTTCTGACAACAATAAGTAGGTATGTCAATACGAAATATTTCCTACTTCTTTGTTCTATTACGTACAGCCTAACTAGTACGTAGGTCAAGCTATACATTTCCAGTAAAGCTGACCTCGCATTGTACGGAAATAATGTAAAATGCAAGATCAGCATAAACTGGAAATGTATAGCTTGATTTGTAGCCGTGTGTACACGCTAGATCGCGATATCTCACAGTAAGGCTAGTTATTATTTTTTATACCATGACTAATCCACTATTTACCTCCAGTGCATCGTGACCCTCCGACGTTCATTGTTTTTAATTTATAGGAGTTAAACATGTTCTTAGGTATTCGTCTATTGCGCATTGTTTTCATAAATATCGAAATCGAAATATATACGGAAATTATTCATAAGTATATTATGCGTTGTTTCTTATGTAAGAGCAGGTTTTTATCGCGGTTGTGCCTATTCTTAATGGGTCTTTGAAATCGTTTGGGTAATAATCACGCGCCAGGCTAATGATAACTGCTGTGTTTTTTTATTTTTTATTCATGGAATGCAACCGGTGTTTGCCTAATTAAATTATATAAACATTACTACAGCGTTGTCTAAACATTACAGCATAAAATGCTTTCAATTGATTAAGTATCTAGATTTGATAACATTATCCGAGTGCATTACTGTTGCATCTGTTGACACTACACAATGAAATCAATACGGCAAATTCAATGATTCAGAACGGGGCTGTTACCGATCGGAACGGAACTAAAAATGATTACCTACCGTTAAATTTAATTTTGAAACGGTCGTGTGTTACCGCTCCCTCCCGCGTGGGAGTCAGATGTTACTCAGCCAATTTGACGGGAGGGGGGCATTCTGCAACGGTCAAAACAATAATTTTATGCTCATAATCCAATAAATTAGTATCCTGTTTCAGGCCAAACAGAAGTCACCTCTTTTTTTAGGGAACAACGTTATACAATGGTGAATGTGTGATTGCCCTTCGGTCCTTGAGCCTCTAAGTTTTAAGACCGTTAATATCATAAGTTGATGTACCTAACAGCCACCATGTATGTACCGACTAGAGCAGATAGCTCTATGTGCATCATCTCAAAACGGGTTAGGTATAATCACAGAGGTTCTACGGGCTATCAAAACAAAGGCTTGTTTATTTAATACTTATAAATAAACTACTAATGGACAATACTTACATTAATTAATGGCACGAAATCATGATTTATTCCATTCTAATACCAAAAACTAATACCACTGGTATTTGTTTCAACTCATATTTTTTTTCTATTCCGAACCGATACCACTTTTTAAATAATTTAATTTAATGTACGAACGAATACCAACAACTTGAATTTGGTACAGTCAGCGCAGTCAAACCTAATCAAAGTAAATTTGTTTTTCAATATTTTTATGTAATCGTAATATAATGCTTAAAACTTTCCAAATTCACTTCACTCCAATATTTTTACAAAGGTTAGCATAGGTAAGAGTAGTTTTAGTGAATCATCTTGCTATTTTTTTTACCTGCGAGAAAGGGTGAGTTTGCTCTATTGTTCCAAAATTCGAAACAACCAATCAGAGTCAAGTGTGACTGGAATGTTGTGCTTTGACTCGGAGAGAAATTTTATCTACATAAATTCCTCAGTACATTTCCGTACGGTGGCGGTGGCGTATTGGTATCAGAGTGACAGTGATTTTTATTTATTAAGTGAGTATATTAATTTGTTCTTTTGTATAATTTACTTCTCTTTATTAAAATTAGTGTTATTTAAAATACCTATTATTTGATTTTTTTATCATAATCCAATCAAATGTAAAAGTTACATACAATATATAATTTTTTTTAGATATGTCTGAGGAAGCTGATAATCAGCCCTCAACATCTTCGGGAAAAACAGGAAGCTTGACTTTCATAACAAGAAATGGTGGCTTGGTTTTAATGAGAGCTGGTTACAAGTACACAAAAAAAAGGGAAAATAAAATAAAATAAATGTTAGATAAAAAGTGATTTATTTTTGTTAAAAATTTACCTGACATAGTTGTTATGAGATAGGTAGACGTGAATAATTACGTACCTGTCTAATAATAACTATGTCAGATAAATTTCAATATAAATTAAGAGTTAATTTTTTGAGATATTTTGTAATTTTTAGATTGTAAGTAAATTCTTCCTGTTTGATGTTTTTGCAAAAAAAATATTATACAGGTATAGAGAGGAACTAAAATTATATTAAAGTTGATTATTTAAGTGATATTTTATCATTGAACAAGACGTTTGCTAACAAAATTTGATTTTTTTGGAGTTATCTGTTTTTTTTTTTCAATTAAAGGTCTTATATTTACATACAAAGCATTTTTACTGACTGTACCTTATATCTTTGAACTTGTTTTGGTATTAGTTTAAACAATGGTATCGGTTCGGAATAGAAAAAAAATATGAGTTGAAACAAATACCAGTGGTATTAGTTTTTGGTATTAGAATGGAATAAATCGAAATCATTAGGTAGGTATTTTAATGTTCAATGTCCGAGCTATAATACCTACGGTTTTTCGTATAAAAAATGTAAACTCATATTAAAAAGGGTATAAACATGCGACAATAGTAAATTCCGTAGGGACCGTGTATTCAAAGGTTATTCCGCCTTCCGTTTTTAGGCAAAACAGGGCCAGCGAGGTTGAACGCACGCTCGAAGATCTCTCATATAGGGGAGAACAAAGGACTACTAAAATATTAGAAACTAAACTCAAAGACCTTACCTGTTAGATCTAATTTTGTTTGCAATCTGAATATGAACCGTGCTTATAAGCTGTTACGTCATTTTCGCCTTTATTATTAGCTGTTTAATGACTAATTTTGAGGCGTCTGAGGTAAGGTATATTAGGTATAGGTTTGCTTGTAAGAGCGCCACTTTCCTATGCAGCCTTCGTTTTCTGGTGTTATGAATGAGTGCGTCGTGAAATATTTAACTGGATGGGTAGGTAAAGTTTGCGAGCCGACGGCTACAAAGTTACGTCAAATTTTGATCGTCAGAAACATACCGATTGGACGAATTTGATTCCGTTGTTAATAATTAATACTCGGTAGACATTTTCTAATATATACCTAAATCTTTCATAAAAAGCGGTAAATCTAAAAAATCTTAGCTCTTCTAGGAAACCATAGACAAGCCTAAGGAAAAAAAAACATCATCGTGAACACAGAGTATGTAACATAAATCGATCATAAATACTTGTCAGGACAGGCGGACTAGGAACGCACGTCTTCGCATCGATTCGTGCGCCCTACAAGGAAACCTGATCCTCGCGGAACCTTGAGATGAACAAAACAAAAAGCAATTCAATTTAAATCTACGACTTTTTGTTTTGTTTCATTCGATGATCCTTTAGTAGCTTACGAAACGTGACTGCAGGATTCTTTTTTATTGGTAGTAGGTACCTATTGCTTGTACCTAGATAATATTCTCAAATTAATTATTACTAAGTATTTCTCTAACTAATACTTAGGTACTTACCTACTTAATTTTCTATCGACGACTCCAACGTAGATACTTACCTACTAACGCAACAGCCACACATTATACCCACTTATCTTAGTATCAACAAAACAAATCTACTTACTTAATTGTTGAGTTATTGTCAAAATTATAAATAACCCATAGGAAGATTAGGAATTGCCTGTACGTTTTTACTATATTTATATATTGATAATTCCAACCAAAACTTATTGTTTATCTATGAAAATGATAAGTACTTACGTTGCGTTAGGAAGATAAAAATATCCGGTTCATACCTACTGAACATCTAATTTGACATCATTATCACCGGCCTCGGTGGCGCAGTAGGCAGCGCGTAAGTCTCATAATCTTAAGGTCGTGAGTTCGATCCTCACCCGGGGCATATCTTTTTGTTGTTTTTCTATTGCAAAATATATATTAGATACTTTTATTTTATTTTATCGACGTGATGTAGCGATATTTTGTAACAATTTGAAAAAAATATTGTATATTTCAATACTTATCATTATTCCTTGTATTTTTATCAAGGATAAAGGTACGTAACCTACGTAGCTGCATGTTTTTTATTAACTTAGTAGCTATCAAATCTTGATAAATGTCGCAAAAAACAATGGTGTTTTCATATTAATACTTCTCAACATTTATCATGCTACATTTTAACTTATTTTAGGCGTACGATAGTTTTTTTTCCGGGTCAGACTACATTACAAGCGCGAATACTGAGCGCCTTGGGTAATTGGTTCGTGGAGAAGTTGTTTTTTTTTTTCATTAATAATTTTTCACTAGCAGCCCAGAGTTTTTATGTATTTATAGTCGGTTAATTGATACTAATTGATGGGATTTAAAACATAACTGATGCGAAATAATGATTACCACTGTAGGTACCTATAGGCACTACACACCTTTGCCTTGTCCTCCCGAACTTCGGAAAGTTACAAGCTGACTGTTTATAAGAAAAAAATGTTTATAAACCTTTCTTGGAAGAAACCAATAAAACCCAAAAAACGACTTTGGCTTTGATTCGTCGAGTCCAGAGGTCTCAGACAAGGTCGTTTTGGGCTAATACGAATGTTTTATTATTTAATTGACTCTTCTCTACGCATTTTCCAGGGCTGGCCGCTATGGGAGCGAAACGAGTCAACGGAGCACGAAAGACGGCTGTTGCTGGTAGCTCGGCTGCCACACGTGAGAACTCTGAATGGTGGTGGGGCGGTGCCTATTGAAGAGAGGGATGCAGCTGAAAGAGCCTTCATACGGTACTATATGGAGAAACCGGAGTCTGACCGGCCTGATAGGTGAGAAATTTTAATACCTACCTACTTAGTATTTTCACTGCTGCAATGATATGCTGGTGTTCGAATGACGAATTATTTTGTGAAATGTCACTGGAAATGTTTTCAAAAAACAAGATGGCGGCGTTAGTTCCGATTTTGGCCACGCGCCAAAATAGCCTTTTAGGACTATACCTCAGATAGAAAAGAAAAATGAATTAGATACCAAAGAAAGGATAGATTGTGTGGATAATGATATGCTAGGATAAATACGGTGACGATAGCTAATAAATATGTAGGAAAGAATGCACGCTGCGACGACCACAAATAAATTGGAATAAGAGCAGTTCCCTGATCACGATGAGGATGATTATCAGTTCCCTCTAGATATTTCCCTGATACGTATAAAAGTTAGTGGCTTGAAAAACCGCATTTACCTACTAGTTTCTATTCTATCTATGTTATTCAACCTAAATAAAAGGTTTCACTATTTTTTATCACCTGGAAGGTACACAATTTGAAACCACACACCACACAAATAAAAGTGACGTGTTCTGGAAATCCCTATTACTTACGCACCAGTTAATCAAATAATGCAACAATGTTTTATCCTTCTAAATTGCAACGTTCGCTCCGAAGGTCTAATCAATAAGGAGTAATGTAGGTGAGGTCTCTGTGCCAACATGCCGACCTAAATGACTAAATTCACATGCTAATAAGACCACGTAGGTGTGCATAATCATAAAATCTCACTCAGTTTGTACCTTGTTTCACTATAACGACGACGGTTTAATCGTAGCACCTTTGGCAGGTGAATATCACATTTGCAATGTTTTTTTCCAAATATGGTGTGCGCGCGGCAACCGCGCACGATTGCCGCTCTGTTTGGACACACCTTTAGACGGCATTGTTTTGGTCTGTCTATTATGTGCTTATGCGATATTGACAAAGGCTCAAACATTGATATCTAGAAATTCCCCTAAGTAGGTTGATACTTTACTTCACGTACCTAGCCGTAAATTACTTACGAAAGATGTCGTGCTAATCCTAAGGTGATTATTATTGATTTAATATTGTCAAAATTGTTTTGTAGATACTGGGAGTTGGTGGGCGTCCACGGCAAACTCGACCCTCTAGTGTCGGTGGACCTGAGGCCCGAGAAGCGCGTTCAAATCACCTTCACGTGCGGAGACAACAGCGAAGTGCGCACCGTCGATGTTTACAGGCTAGTTTCACTTTTTTAAACACTGTATAGTAGAAGTAGAGCTATTATTGTTCCAGTCCGAGACAGAGATGATCTTTACAGGACGAATAGCATCATCATGACCCCTTTTTTGTGAAGGAACTATGACTTTAACATTTAAGGGTACACTAGTCGACGGCTCGAAATCGTTGGTAGGCGTGACTAATCTCGCGACAATCTAAGAAGCCCGATTTGACGTTTCTCATTCATTATATATGCCGCGATAACTATGTATGAACGTCTACGTAAGAAATCGAAAAATTCAAATTCATAATCCTAATTAATTATTATGTGATCCATACCTACACTATAGCAATGGGTATCATTCGTAAGCACCAAATTTCACTTTATTTTGGAAAAATCAACTGAAAACACGAATTAATCGTTGATTAATATTCCGACAGGACGTCATTACAATGGTAGTCTTTGGGTTCGTTACCGTAGTGCTGTGATCGTTTTAAGCCATTGAATAAATGATCTATCTCTGTACGGTTTCTATTTTTCCATTTTCTTACTACATTCGTTATTTATTTACGCCCAAAGACGAGTTAAAATATGGAAGTTTCGACGCTCATCATTTCCAAACCAATATTGGTTTCCAATTCTGTTTCCATGCAGGACCAGCCGATCTATTCTGTAATAATCTCACGGTGAAAACTTAGGTGAAGTGTGCTGTCATTCCACCTGCTGCTAGGGACTGACAGCTCACTCCGAGCTCACTTCACCTAAGTTTTCACGGTGAGATGGTTACAGAATAGCACTGCAGATAATGATAAGACAAATTGAAATAATTTTTAGTTTTGAACTTACACCATCAAACAGACGAGTAATCACCATAATAAGTTTGTATGGAAGAATGACCGACTAGCGTACCCTTTACACGCCTTGAAAATACGCTCCCGCCCCGTATGGTTTACTTTTAGCTATTTAGAGTGTAGCCTAATCTAACCATAATGAAATATTGTTGATCATTTTGATGTAAACTAGGTATTCATATTACTTCTAGAACTGTATCTGACCTGAAGTCGAGGCTAGAGAGGATGGCCGGCTTCCCCGCGTCTAAAATGAGACTCTTCTACGTTGATCAAGAGCTACGGGACTCCCAGGTAAATACACTATACTTGGTCAGTTTTTTTTTAATATCTCATTTAAAAAACATTACTTGCATGAAAAAGGGAATGGATGCAATGCGATGATCTCTAGCACTTAAGAAATCACTTTACTTTAACCCCCCTGAATTAATTGCACCACCAAGCATGTTGAGTTTGTTTTACCTCACTTTTTGATTTTTACTGCTACACTAACATTGTAAATACGCTTTTTTTCTTACGATTAACAGTTTACATTATTTCTTAAGCCTTTTCAGGGTCCAGAAGAGATGAAGTACCCTACTAAGCAGCTATACTCGTACAACATCAGATCAGGCGACGAGATCATTATCGACTCGAAACTGAAGCATTCGATCTCCGTCAACTCTACAGCGTGAGACTACAAACTCACTTCATGTCGACTGCATTTCAAACACATACTTACTACAAGGATCTTTTGGCGCTCGAATGACTTTAAGAGGATGGCGCTGTTGGTAAACATTTAGTGTAACTGTTTTTGAAAATATATTGACAAAACAAGATGGCGGCGTTACTTCCAATTTTGGCCACACGCCAAAAAATCCTTGTATAGCTTCTCCTTGTCCACTCTGAAATGACGCGCCCCACTACCGCATTACCCATATAAATCCGCATTACCGCTTCATTGCAGAATGGACAAGCTATACATGTATTCCTCCCTCAAGGAACCAAGACTGAGAAAACGCCAGTCTTACTTGAATAATGTATTCAATAGAACTTACATAATTTTTTCTAGTATTAGAATATATGCCAGTACAATATTTCAAAGAGGTGCAACTGACATGCAATAATAGTAATCTTTTCGCCTAAAAATGCCATTTCACATTTGTATTTTCTTGCTATGGTGCCGATTCTCTTGTCAGAAACTTGCCTCTAAACTAGACTAAAAATCACTAAAATTTCTTTTATTCCTGTCAAACGACGATTTCCCATTCTGAAATAGAATAGACTAAAGTTACACAACAAAACTATATTTTACTTTGACAGCACTAAGATGACACTGAGTTATTATTTTAGTAAAAACAGCAATTTTACTATTCTGAATTTGGCTTTTTTCACCTAAAATTTTGTTTGTATAAATCTGACTATTTTAAATCGCGATTAAAAACGGTGTGGTATACAATTAGTTGTCATGAACTAAAATTCACACCAACACCTCGAATTAAGGCGAAAAACAGTACTGTACCTTGTTTTTCTTTTCTTTTCTTTTGCATATAAAATCTCGAAAATGGTGTGTCCTATCGCAAAAATAATGAAAATTTCGACCCCCTTTAATAAGTCCCATACACCCCTAAAACTCAACATGTAGGTAATAATTTCTCAAATTTTCCGAAAAGAAAGATGTCGAGACTGCCCCACAAGCGCGCCTCCGACTCTACGGAGTAGGGCAAAGAAGTACCACGTGGAGTCGCGATTGTCAAATTCGATTTTAGTTGTGTCAAAATTATTTTTAAATTTAAAGATTTTTTTTTGCAGAATAGCTTTAATATTCTCATAGCCAATTTCTCATAGGATTTTAGTGATAGTTTAGTTAGTGAGAATCGGTACCACTGTTCGTCTTACTAACATTTATGTACTACATGATATAAGTTTTATGTTTTGTAAGAAATTGTTTCTGTTTCCCTTGTAATTTTTTAATTATATTGCAAAGTATTATAATAGTAGGGAATATCAAAGGTCGTCACAAAGCATTTAGTTTTAAGAATTATTGCAAGCTTTGAGCTTGATGAAACTAGTTTGATTTACAGAATTATATTTTTAATTAGCACGATTACCAACTGAAATTCTGAGAACTTTGAATCATATTTTATATTTTTTACTTACAAAATTATCAAGTAAATTATTATACATGCTATTTTTACAAATCAAGATATCCTACCTTCTTTTTTTTTTTAATTCGCAATAACCAACTGTGATAGTAAATTTTAGATTACAAAATCTGAGATTAAACTATTTATTATGCGACATTATTTTTGCATAATATCTGTAGTGGTTCATAAGCAGCATCTATCTTTCAACTATAACTAGGTGTTGTAAAAGTGCTTATTAACATTAAGTGATACTAACTGCCATTTTGAATTATGAAATATACCTAAAGTGTCTTTTAGGTATAATTCTAAAATTAATAGGAATTTATGTAAAAAGAAATCTTAAACATCGATTATTTTTGGTTTTATAGTCTCTGGGTACTGCAAGTGCCAAAGAAGTAAATTCAATTAAGAAATGTTTTCGATTCTGCAGCTGCCAAATTTTTAATAGGTGAAACTAAGTTTTACATTTGCATGAGCTATTTTTAACACCGGCAAAAAATCGTGATAATTTCGTTCGACGCAAAATTACAATGTAGTGACATATTTTTATTTTCCCTTTTATAGACCTAGAAAATAGTATCAAAATGAAAAATAAATGGATTAATTGTATGAAAATCTTAGTTTTATTCATTAATATCACAGCATTTTTATTTAAGTACTTATATTTTTCACCTCAATCTGAGATAAACAACCTTTTACCATAAATAGCTATCATAGCATTTTGAACTTGTTCAGATATACCATCATAAACTTTCAACCAGTCACTACTTCCAATTTCTTTGGTCATCCTTCGTAGAAAATTCATTAAAACAAAAAGTTTTTCTGTATTCTTATTCACTACCATTTCTTGTAAATATGCCACAATCATATCAATATCACATTGCAGAGGGGTCTGTCCACTTTCTAGCCATGCCCTTAACAGCTCCCTTACTTGGTCCCAAGGAAGACCCAACAAGCCTTTCGGCTTCTCTATTCTTGGTGGTACTTCTATATGAACTTCTTTTATCATTGGGTCCTTATATGGCAAGTCTCTTGTTACATTATCTCCCTGAAGAAATTTATTTATTGATTTTGTAGAAGAGGGCTGTAGGTTTTTTTTTGGAGGCCTGCCTCTTTTTTTTCCTGGTGGAGATTTCAAAGCAATGATGGGAGATTTATTTATTTGTGTAGTAACTTTGGATTTGCTTGTAGTACTGAGTTTCTTCTCCGTTATTTCAAAAAAATTGGAATCACTATTAATAGTGACTAGTTCTGATTTTATGTGAGACTTATCAGAGGCAGGCTTGGACTCATTTTTATTAACAGTTTTGTTGCTTGATAAAAACTTATTTATTCCTCCTTTTGAAGGTTTACTATTGACTGGTTCTAATTTTGTTATCTGAATGCCAATGCCTCTCATTTCTTTAGGATCTATATTTTGCTTCTTACATATTGAAATGACTTCCTTTGTTATAACTTCAATATCATTTGTAGCATTATTCAATGAAGTTGATTTATTGATGACATTGCAGAAACCATGCCCCATGAATTTTGCTGTTTCTACAGGAGCCTCGTCATCTCTAACCATCAGTTTCAAAGTAATGCATTTCCCTAAAACTTTAAATTGCTGCATTCTTGAGTGAACCTCAGCTGATAATTGTTTCAAAAACTCTAAACATTGATAATTATTTTCAAATCTGATTCCATAGTTTACTTCTGCTGAAACTGATTTCCTTATAGTATGAAAGTTTAGAGGGTTTGGATCACGACCACGACATTGATCAAATAGTTGAGCCCCACTCTTATTGCCTAACTGACTTTTTAAGGTAACTAATGTCAAACTTTGTAGTGATCCACAGGTGGCATGACCTAATGATTCTAATTTTTGAGCAGTCTGTCTGCCTACACCTGGTAAATCTCTTAGTTTTATTTCAAAGATAAAATCTTCAATAAGGTCTTCAGTGAGGAAGAACTGCCCATCTGGTTTAGCCCGCTTTGTGGCTAATCTGGCTTGTAATCGGTTGCCACCAAATCCAGTAGAACATGGACAGCCAGTTTTACGTTTAATCTCCTCTCTCAGCATGGTTGCAAAAGTTTGAACACTAATATTCATATCACGCAATAGTTCAGTACAATCTACATACATCTCATCACATGATACAGCCTCAATATCTAAAGTATATTGGGCTATGGTATTGTATAAAGTGTATGCAACTTCTTTGTAGCCCTCAAAGTCATAGGGTATTGTTTGTAAATCTGGACATAACCTCAAAGCTGCACCCATGAACATACCATTTCCTACACCTTTAGCTCGGGCTTCATATGAACATGAGGCTATTTCACTCATGGAACCATATTTGTCATCCTCATCAGCAATGTTATCAACTCTGCTCTCAAATATAATTTCATCTTCTGGTTTTCCTGTTGCCTTTCCTAGTTTCTTCGCTTGTTTCTGTTTGTACAGGCCAAATTCTATATTCCTATCAACCCCGGGTCTCTTCGGCCGTCCCTGTCCTCCTCTAGAGTGAGTAACAGCTATGGGTTTTCCTCTGAGATCAGGTCTATTGCGTAAACCAACTGATACAAAAAAACAATCCATGTCAATGTGCATGATTACTTTATTTTTCTCAAATTTCAATGGGGATAAATGATTGAAGTCTTTCATGGTGAAAATAGATTTTTTTAGCTCTGCTCGAACTGGAAATAAGAAGTTACTATTTTCTCTTAAATCATTTACATGCTGTTTGAAACATGCCCCTAACTGTGAAATGTGATGTAGCCTTGAATTATTGTAAAATTCTGCTATAAAGTTTGGATCTGCAGCAGTTTTAGTTACAGAACCCAAGTTTTGTTTTGATGATTTGGTTTCCAACTTAAGTAAATTATTATCATTTGTTATTTCTAATGCATTGATGTGTAGCGAGGATGCTCCTGCATCATTTGAAAGTGGATTATGTTCTGTTCTGTTCTCATAATCTGTTTTTGTCACAATCTGTTCTCCTACAATATTGTCATTTGCAAGTAAACATGTATCATTCTCATTATTAGAAAACTTGATTTCAGTGTCTGAAGAGTCATTCTTTTTAATAACCTTCTTAAAGTTAAGCTGTTTTTGAGTTCTTGAGTTTTTATATAGCAAGTATTCTCTGTAGTCTAGCAAGCGATTAGATGCTATGCTATCGGTAATCCATTCAGGTTTTACAACTTTTACAAGAGACATATTTTTAACTTTTGTATCAGGTAAATTGGAGGCTATAATAAAATCGTAACTTTTTTGATAAGTGTGGTAGATTCCTCCATGCTTCGTCATAAGAACTTTTAATTCATCGGCGGAAGGTATCGTAAATCCATTGACAAAAATACTCACCCCGTTGAAAATACCGGATAGGGTTTCTTCTTTTCCAGCTTTTACACAAAATTGCTCTTCTAATTTTGCAATCTTAGCTTGCATATATCCACCCCAAGCTTCAAAGCCATTGTCAGGAAAGTTTTCGTCTCGGCGCCTCATTTTAGGACAATCTTTAACTGAATATTTGTATTTGTGTTCATTAGAATGATTTTTTCCCTCCAATCAGTAAAACTGGTTGTTGTGATTGTGATTGTTACGACAATGACAGTTTATTATGACAGTGAAAGAATGACAGCTAAGATGACAGTGATAACTGCACAGACTTTTTTTCATAGCAACACCGCCACAGTTAGTGATGTAACTTTAGTAATAATAAAACCGGTAAAATTATGATTCTCCCAATCATGCTAAATGGAGAAAATACCTATAATATTTCTAACAATTTACATAAACATTGTAATATGCTTTTCAATCACAAACTGTTTACGAATTGCCTTATTAACCAAGTTTGCCAAAGAAAAACCATTTTCAAGCATTTTATTTGTTATGTCTACGCTTTCTGTACAATGCTGTACAGTCCGAGTTCATTGGAATCGTATTGGAATGAACCCTGATGAACCTTTTGTAAGGTCACCTACCGCTTCATTTTCCATCGTTATTTCATATAACTCTTGATTTAACTTGTAATGAACTGAAACGACAATCTTTTGAACATTAAATAATTTGCTTATTAGTTTCTTATCAATCTATGGCCATTAATTAATGACAAATATTCATTTTAAATAACAGTTACCTCCGGGCTGTCAATCGGGGCGTACCACGGTCTTAAATTGCAGTTTACCGCGAAAATGTTGCGGTTCTTTATAATTTTTAACGCCGTTTGCGTGTTTTTTGTGGCCACTTTGAACATTGTTAATCCCGGACCAGCATTCCCACCGACGAAAGGGGAAGTGTGGCCAAAACCTCAAGAGCAAACAAAAGAACAGACTTATTTTAAACTCTCACCCTCTGTTTTTAAGTTCACGGTAAGTGACAAAATGAACCTTTATACCTACCTACCCTAAAAATGCATGGCCAGTCTAAATCAAATATTGAATCTTTTAATTTTAAATAAATCATTTATCCATTATACATCTATGGAGGTACTGGTACTGAAACCGTTTTCTTTTGTTGAAAGTATCGATTTTTTTATCGCACCCTGGTTGAAGTTCATTGGACTTGAATCATAAGTAACTAATAAATTATATACCTAGCAAAATAACGGTCAAATGTAAGCGAGTTATGTATTTCTAAAGACAACAAATATTATGATGAAGAATAGTCTTCGATTTTAAAAAAATGTTAAGGGTTCCGTAGTTAGGCTCATTACCTACTTTAGTGTTGTTAAACACAAATTCGTACATTATCTCTATCTATAAACATGTTTAGGTATGACTTCTGTAGCACATAGTCATTCGATTCCATCAATTGATCAATGCTGATAAAAAAAAACATTCTCGCAGTGGCGGACTAAGCCTATCGAGGGCCCTGGGCGGCAAACTAAATGGAGGCCCAGGTACCTAATTACGTAAAACATTTTTCGTAAACGATTACAACTAATCTGTTTCATTTTGATAGATCAAACTACAGTCATTGCGTTATTGGCCGTTTTGCGGCATATTTTCCCTAAACTTGTTTCTTTTTTAATTTGTGTTCTTTGTTTTGCGTCATGTTTACCGCAAATAAACGTATTTTCTTTCTTTCTTATTTACGTTATTGAGCAGAAAAATGTTTCGAACTTAAGAAGCAATGTATTAGCAATATCCTTCAAAATGATTCAGATTATGATTGATCGTGTTTTACGCAACGTGACAAACTACAGAGTTTGTATGTGTGTACAGACCGATTATGCGAATAAATAATATAAGTGAGTAGGTACCTAAGTCGGTACAAAATCGTTTTGTTGTTTATAGTACAAAAATGTATCACACCATTACTTATCTAACATACCGCGAAAAAACTAACAGTTGATAATATGTCACATTCTGCATTATTTAGAAGATACACTAGCTACATTAGGAAAACGACCACTTTGCTGTTTCCTACACTAAGCATTAATATTATAAACAGGTATTTGTGAGTTTGTTTATTGGGGGTAATCTTCGGAACTACAGAATAGCTATTCACGACCATTCGATAGGTACGCTCCGAAAATTTTAAACCCAAATAGATAGACGAACGCCATTCTTCCGACAGCTTTTTGCTGTCGAGGACTAGGCAAATGGTAACCGATAATGTGTCATTTTCGACTCCTCCGGAGCCTGATCGAATGACTGAATAGCTATGCTGATCCGTTTCCGAAAATGATTTCACTAATGGGAAGCTACAAAATTGCCGAGTCATAGGATATATTTAACACTAGCTGCGCCCCGCTATTTCACCCGCATGTCTCGATCCCGTGGAAATGTTGGGTTAAAAACATTAAAAAATATATCAATGGTTAAAAAGTATCCTATGTCGTAACCCAGGTCATGGTCTATTAATGTGCCAAATTTCATCCAAATCCGTTTAGCCGTTATAGCGTGAAAGCGTAACAAACAAACAAAATCACTTTCGCATTTATAATATTAGTTAGGATGTCAAGGAATTTCAGCTAGCGAAGCTAGGAATTTATAAATAGGAGCGTAGGTAAATTAAGCGTTATGATATCATTCTGTAAAATAACAATTATTTAACCTACCCAATTACCAACCTACCCGAAACTGTCAAAGTTTCCCAATCAACTTTGAACCGTATGCTTTAGTGATAAAGTTGAATATCTATTACAGGACAGATTGTAGTAGGTTGATGTGCTGGCGTTTGTACCTAGCTATAACATTCGACCTTGGCTTACGTAAGTAAGTACCTATTTAGATTAGGTTAAAATTAATTACCAACAAGGAAAACATTTTACCAACCACAATAAATAAATTTTAAGTATAAATGCCAATTCAACCGTCCATTAACTATATATAAGAAACTAAAGACCCTATATTTCAACAGGAAAAAGGAAGGACATGCGACATATTAAAAAATGCCATAGATCGATACACTGCCGTGCTAAGGAACACCCACCACATAGCTTGGAAACATTCGAAGAAGGTGTGGAAGCATGTGGAGGCTCGGTCTGCGGATACCAACCCCGATTTCAAGGGCACGCTGGAGGAACTGAAAATAGACCTGAGCAGACCCTGCGAGGCCTACCCACACCTGGATATGGACGAGAAATGTAGGTGTAATATTGGTGTAATAGAAATTTTCATTGCGACAGATTTCGTCTATTGTTATCTAAAAGTAAGTACAGGGGCTATTTTTCTAACTCGCCCAATTTCCTTTAAAAATCGTATGATAATTTTCTTACTGTGTTTTAATTCTCAGGAAAAATGGCTGTTATTAGTTTATTACATTACTTATTGTTTTTCGCTGCGCATCGCTAGTTTGAGTTTTAAAATTCGCTCTCAAGCGCGGCGCGTGCGGCAGGTGGCAATTAAAATAAAATACTTTTCTGCTTGGTTGCCACATTGATAAGATGGTCATTGTACACACTTTTACATGCATTCACATTTCTTCAGAAATATAAATGTTGGTAGTACTTACCTACTATAAGAAAAAAACAAATGATATAAGTATATCTACCTACAAAGCTTGAAAACATTAATAGGTATGCTGATATGTTGCCCATAAAAGATTTGAATACACTAATTTAGACGTCTGTACCCTAATTGCGTAATAAACGATCATTTAGAACCTGAATCCTTTTGAAATAGATTGCTTATCCATTGCTTCATAAGTTCGAAAAAACGTTCTGCTCAACAACGTACCTATAAACGCAATGAATCTTGTTGAACTGTCAAAATAAGAGATTAGTCTTAATTGTTTACGAAAATTCGTTACGTAATTAGTCTAATGAAATAGCTGGTCCTCTGAAACCCTGCATAAAGACTGCAAATGCTGTATAAAGATGTATGAATCAATAATCACCTATTAAAAGGAGCAGCGACTTTTGTTCGAGAAAGAATGTAGATTAAGAACACGCCCAAATTATAAGTACAGACGCCAACACATCAACCTACTACAATCTGTCAAATTTCTTTAATAGATTTTCAACTTTATCACTAAAGCATAAGGTTCAAAGTTGATTGGGAAAATTTGACAGTTTCGGGTAGGTTGACCTGCTGGCGTCTGTACCTAATGAATATTCACCGTTTTCTCTCAAAACGGTGAAGGAAAACATCGTGAGGAAACCGGAACCTAGAAGACTAGAAGGCTAGGGCCCAGTGCAGGATGGTGGATGCCACGAAGACATGTGACATCCACCAACCCGCACTGGGCCCGCGTGGTGGATTATGGCCCACTCCCTCTCACAGAGAGGACTGCATCCAGCATTAGGTACATTATAGGCTGATTATTAATGAATATTATTGATAAAGATCCAATCCAATACAGATAATATTATTTTTCAGACAGCCTTAACGTTTCTGCAGTTTCGACACTCAGCAGTGACTCGATATGGGGCATTCTGAGGGGTATGGAGACGTTCGTGCAATTATTCTATTTTTCTAATGGATATAAAGTAAGATATTTTGTTTAACTGAGGTACAGACGCCAGCACATCAGCCTACTACAATCTGTCAAATTTATTTAATAGATTTTCAACTTTATCACTAAAGCTTAAGGTTCAAAGTTGATTGGGAAAATTTGATAGTTTCGGGTAGGTTGACCTGCTGGCGTCTGTACCTACCTACTATAAGCATTTCTATTTTTTTAAACTGGGACTAATAACTGCTTCCCTGGCTACAGGACGTGCTCATCAACACGACGCAAATCGTGGACTTCCCAAGATATACTTATCGTGGACTTCTTATCGACACATCGCGACATTACATCACCGTGGCCAACATCCTCAAAACATTGGATGCCATGGAAATGAACAAGATGAATGTTCTACACTGGCACATAGTGGATGACCAGAGCTTCCCTTATCAGAGCGAGAAATTCCCGCAGTTAAGGTAGATACTTATTTAAAAATTTACTGTCATAAAAGTAGGATTTTTTTAGAACTGAAGGCAAATAACTTTAAAATAAGTAGCGAGTTGTATCAACAATAGCTCAATTATAAAGTATTTTGGTCGTGAGTTTGATTCCCAACTGTGTCATTATTGACGAAAATATTGAGTACCTACCTAATGCAACAACCCTTTCTTCTTAGCATGTTTACATTGCATGGGTATTAATTATCACAAAATTGTTTGCAGTGAACAAGGCGCATATGATCCCTCAATGATCTACACAAAGACGAACATTAACCAGATTGTTACATATGCGAGAGACAGGGGAGTCAGAGTTCTTCCAGAATTTGATGTTCCAGGTAAGTCTGATGAGAATAAAAACGTATTAATCATTAACCAATATCATCAATAGACATTGTGAAAGTAAGTAGGTACAGTTCGATTCAAACCTAATGGCGGCTCGGAAGTGCGCCACTTGCTGCGCAGGTCCCCACCCCTCACCCTCGTTGACCCATAAATTCGGTACTGCGCAGCGACTTGCCTCATGTTCCGAGCCGCCATTAAGTTTGAATCGGGGTGTACCACATTGAAATGGATCCTGATGAAACTTTGGCGAATAAGGTTTTGAAATCTTGGCGATTTCAAAACCTTATTCGTCAAAGTGCACTAAGAATCAAGCTTTGATTAGGTATCACCACGCGGTAGTACCTAATCAAAGCTTGTTTCTTCAGTTTGAGAAGAGGTAAGAAGGAAGAGGCTTTAGATACCCTGCAGTGGTATAGTGGTGGTAGTGGTGTGGTGGTATAGTTAGGTACAGACAGGCCGGTTTTTATTACCTGGGGCCTCATTATGAAGTATTAATGCCATCATGATTCCACTGCCAAAAAAGGATTGTGCTAGCGGCCTTGTATAGCTCCGTGTCTCACCCACATTGGAATAATGGTGGCATTAATACGTCATAATACGGCCCCTGTATCCCGCAGAATCCAGCTTACCTTACAGTACCTACCTAATACCTGTTTTAGTTACCAAGTACAACATCGTCGGTTGTAGTAAAATCAAATACCTAATAACAGCATTCTTATCAGTAAACTTTTGAGATAGTGTAGAATGTCCTCTCAAGTTGACCTTAGATAAACAGTACATTAACCAATAGAAGGAAAGTGTCGAGTGATATGTATTGTATTGCCACATATTTGCTGAGCCTTCATTTTATCGTAAAATATTTGTCAAATTGCGAATTTGCACGATAAAATCAACTATTTTATCGTGCAAATTCGCAAATAAGTATGCAGTTCTTGGATATAACTATATCCAAGAACTGCATACTTATTTGAGGTGGTAGTTAAATATTCATTAACTATAAATGTAGGTATTAATAATGGTGTTTTTATTGGGCAAGCAATCACGTTAGTAGATACTTAGATACCTAATGTAAAAGTGTTTACTACGCGTAGGTGCTATAGTACAATACTGTCGCGGCCTGCAACTGGACTCACGTATGTGTTGCCTCGGCTTCGCCTCGGCCCACATTTTCACGATCGTCCATCAATGCCTGGATGCGGCCAAGGCTTGCATAGTACTTTTCTCAAATAATGCACGGAAATTCAAATTGAGTAAATTAATTAGGTATAAATTCCAGAATCAATGACGAACAATGATAATTTTTCACGCGTCAATAATGTTCATTTGTCTCTTTTTTATTTTAAACAGTTTTATTCGCAAGCCAAATAGAAATTTAAAAAAAATCTTTGGTAAGTAACCTCCTTGGTTGCCATGGGTTGAAGTAAAAAATTCGTTCAATTTTTAAATAACACGACAGATATGAGGTTTCATACAAACATTGCCGGCCGGGCGCTCGCATGTATTCGACCAGAACCGCAATTTCTATTTATCTCGGAGAAAGTTGTCAAAATAATGTTTGAATTTCCAAGCATGTTTGAGAAAAATAATTAATTATCTAGGTAGGTACTACATATTATAAAATAATCGTATTTGGTTGGTGGTAGGACTTGTTCTAAGTCCGCTTGGCTTGCTACCTCCATCTTGTCTAAATATCTAAGTCTGTTGCCATAACAACAATGTGAACAGCATTGTTGTTTTTCAGCAGTTATGAGGTAGGATAGCCAGTCCCTCTGTGGTTGAGGATTCCGGGTGAAGCTTGCTTCCACCTTCGGCCTGATCATAACTTACCTTCAGGTCAGATGCAGGCCAAGAGATCCCCGGATGTGTAAAAAAAATCGACCTACATAGTAGAAAATTATTACACCTGAATCATAAAAAAATACAATAAAATATTATCTTTTATCAGGACACACAAGATCTTGGGGCGTTGCATACCCAGGGATCCTGACAAAATGCTATCAGTTCGGCCAAATTGTAGGTTTAGGACCAATGGACCCGACAAACAACGTTACGTACAAACTGATCGGCGATTTGTTCCGTGAAGTCCAGGAGCGGTTCCCTGATAAATACTTCCACCTCGGAGGTGACGAAGTTGCTAAGGACTGCTGGTGAGTTTCTATCGATTAAATACATTACTTTTTAGGGTTCCGTACCTGAAAGGTGCCAAATGGAACCCTGTTACTAAGCCTCCGCTGTCCGTCTGTCTGTCAGCGGACTGTATTTCATAAACTGTAACAGGTAGATAGTTGAAATGTTCACAGATTGTGTATTTCTATTGCCGCTATAACAATAACAAATAAAATAAAGTAAAAAATTGAAGGGTCCCGACACAAAAAACGTGTTTTTTTTTACTAAAGAAATAAAACGAAGTGTTAAATATTATACGGAACCCTTCGTGTGCGAGTCCGACTCGCACTTGACCGGATTTTTTCCTATTTTATGTATGAAGAAGTGGTAGAAAACACGTCTTGGTCGTAACGCGGGAAGTTGGTATAACCACTTTCGATCCAACGAATTGTTTAAATTATAAGTTAAATACCCAAAAAACGAAACATAAGCCCATAGGGTTCTGCAGTGGGTTTTCCTGATGCTGCGAATCGTTCCCCAAAACCAGTCTTAAGTCGAAACGGAGTTATACAAAATAGTGTTACTATTAAAACTGAAATAATCTAAGACCGTATATTACTGATTCCAGGGCATCAAACCCTGATATTCTAGAATTCATGAGTCAGCACAATATGAGTGGTACCAGCGAACTGCATGCGTACTTCATGACAAATGTCCTTCGGCTGTTGGGACAGAAATCCAAGCCCATAGTCTGGCAGGTATGTTACCCCAAAACATTTTAAACAAGCTCAATTTTTTTATTGTCTTTTCTATCTTCCATCTTCTTACCCGAATCTGAATGATTTTTGGGGTTGACACAGCGCGACTTTTTCTACCATAAATCTCTGTTAGCCGATATCTCGATATTTCACTTCCTTCTTAGCCATATGTACTTACAATCCATCCATCTTTTATTTTTCTCCTTACTTATAAACTCGAATCAAATTCTCTCCGAAATGTTTCAGGAAGTTTTCGATGAAGGAGTAAAACTTCCTAGCGACGCAATCATACAAGTGTGGAAAACCGTCGGAGCTGAAGATATGATTCGTGTAAGTACCTATTCTGATTAAAAATATAATAGAAGGCAACGTTTCTCTAACTGAAGGTAAAATTCGCAAACAAAACTTGGAATATTTTAGAACGACAGCTCTATCATCTTTTATCATAGGAGAGGATTAAAAACAAAATAGACTGTAATAGACTGTTAGTTACAGTCTATGCACACAAACGAACATCGTCACCAACGAAAATGACAAAGACATTAGAAAATATGAATATTTCCGCAGTACCTGAAATCTTGTTTGTTTTTGTTACGCCCAGGGAGAGAAAGAGCAAATATAGGCTTTAAAAGAAATAAAACGAAGATAATTCCATTAGAGGATACAACATTTCGTGAACTTCTTGTTGTATTGATATGAATGTGTGCATGACGCGCAACAATTCAGGAACTTCTGATTTTCGGCTTACCCGAAGCTTCGGCTGGTGTATGGCCGAAAACGGAAATTTGGCCTAATCATCAGTTTATGGCCGAAAATGGCTGAAAACGAAAACGAAGCTTCGGTCGGTTCCTAATTATAATGAAACAAAAACATCGTTAACGGAACACCGACAGTCATCTCTAAACACAGCATCACCATATTCACCACCACACGTTTTGTTTAGATATAGACTAAGTCGTATTGATTGCCCAGGTCCTGACTGCTGGTTACAAAGTTATTTACTCCGCACCCTGGTACTTAGACAAACTCCGCACTGGCGAAGACTGGAATCATTTCTACAGGCTTGATCCTCGGCTTTTGTTAGGAAATGATTATTTTAACCTACACGATGTTGTGGGCGGCGAAGCTTCCATGTGGGGTGAATTAGTCGATGACACAAACTTTATTTCCCGGTAAGTACTCCTCATTTGTTCTACGATGGTATCCTCTACTCATGACGTTCGCAATGACTGTTTGATGATGATGATGATGTTTTCTTAACGTTACGATGTCCTTGTTCATAAGTAACAAGCACATCGTAACATTAAGTAATCATGACATGCATTAGATAACCCGCCACATAAGTAGCGGGACACACCTAACGCAGAGTTCAAGCTTTTTAGCTATAAACGTATATAAAATGAGCACGCGTAAGACGATCGCTGCATGGGCAGGGCGTTCTGGCACCATTTCCTTTAGTCAGTTATTAAAATGTTTTAATTGATTTTAGGGTATGGCCGCGTGCTAGTACTTTAGCCGAAGTACTATGGAGCTCCATCGACCCTATGTACAGGTTTATTAAAGCCAACGAAATCGCCTATCGTCTTGAAGAGCACACATGCCGCATGAACAAACGCGGCATCCAGGCGGAACCACCTAGTGGAGCAGGATTTTGCATCGGAGGAGGCTAACTTGACATAATATTTGGATTTTACATTCATTTGATAGAACTGTTTACTATCATGAGATTATTAATTAAATTTAGTATTAAAATGTGTGCCAGTTACAATGTGTTTCTATGAATTCGTTCCCTTAATAAATCTGGCTTTTTATTTCCATTTTTGCTTCCCTTTCCGGCTTGGTTTCTTGAACATTGCTCTCGACAAGTCGACACTCTAGTTTTGGGTTCTTGAATTTTTCAATCACTTCTATCTATAAAGCTATGAACATAATTATTTCGACAGGAACTTGCCTCAAAACGTGCCAATTTTGACATTGAATTAAGGTTGGAAATATTGTTGATGAAAAGTTCTTCAAGAGTTTGTCTTTTCCTTTCTTCCTATTATTATCCACACATAAAATAACATTTAAATGAGACTATTCCTAACACGGTTTTCGTTTTGTTTTTATTTTGTTCAATGTTACAAAAATCCCATTTTGTTACTATTTACTGTTCACAGGTTTTGGAGGCCAATCACAAAGTGGTCTACTCTGCATCATGGTATTTGGACTATTTGGCTAACGGAGGTGACTGGGACAAGTTCTACACAGTGGATCCTCGTCAGATGATACCGAGACATTACAAAGAGTTGAACCTGAACAACATTCTGGGAGGCGAGGCTTGCATGTGGGGCGAATCAGTCGATGATAGGAATTTGATAAGCAGGTCTGTAAACTCTAATTCAGTGAAACAGTGTTTAATTAGTCAGGGCAAAGAGCCATCACTGTAGAGGAGTGTGTTGCGCCACTAATTCCTCCCATCTAAAATACATATAAGTGGTAGGTAATGGTAGCGGACGGTTTTGGGTACAGTCTTATGTAATTTTGACGTTCAAAAAGTGCTGATTCTCAGCCTAACTTGAATAAATGCCCGGATGAGGCTACTAGAGAATCTGTTCATAATTAATATATTGCAATTGGTTACAGGGTATGGCCTCGTACTAGCGCAGTGGCTGAAAAGCTCTGGAGTGCCGAACAACCTCGTTTTAACTTCTACAGACATGTTGCGAACGAAGTCAACCGTCGTCTGGAAGAACACGCGTGTCGAATGAACCGACGCGGCGTACACGCACAACCACCTAATGGACCAGGATTTTGTGTCGGAGGAATCTAAATAATATAATTATATTATTTGTTACTTAATGTGTACAGTAATTTATGATTATTTTACTTTCTTAGGAATTTAAATTTTAAAATATTTCTCTGCGTTTTATTTTATGCATAACATAAGCTCACGCCTTGTTCCCATGGGGGTAGGCAGATACTTGTTTGCCTTTGTTCCATGTAAGATTGATTATATTCTACTGCACCAACCGGCCCGCAGCGGAAATCTGGAAGTGAAACAAAATCAAAATAGATGGACATTGGACAAGTGTGTGAAAGCTTATAAGTAATTAAACCAGTTATTTTTTCTGTACATCTGCTAGCTTGGACGTGCAAAAAGAGGTTCAAAGTCAAAATCAAAATCTTTTATTTCGTATAAACCTTTAACGCACGTATGAAACTTCAAAATTCGGTGGTTCGTTCGTATGGAAAAGAGCCGGGAAGAAACTCCACGGTTACTATTTTAAAAATAATTGGCTTTTACAATTATGTTTATGAGGCCGTATACGAAACCCTGTCGATTTCGCCGACATGACCCCACAACCAAAATACCGCACCTCCATAAGTTCCAATGGACAACAAGAAAGGTCACTTCAACCAATGATACAATGAATGAACAATACCTTTTTTTTTGTGAAATTATCAATTCTCACGCTCTGGGCGGAGTGGGCGGGGGGCGTGTCAGACTCTCACTTACTAAAACCCACCCGTGTTGCTTCAATTGCCTGTGTCCCTTGTCTAGCCTAGTAAACCACGCTGACGCCGCTAGGGAGGTCGGCGCGCAGAACCCAGTCGTATCCGATATAACACAGATGCGGCCCCAGGAGCGATTCCTGTGCATGACATCTCTCGCCGGTTCCATTCTCCCGGTGGTGACCGGGGTAGATGACGGCCCTGTCCGTCAAATAGGCCTCGACCACACGACAGAGGTAGGTCGGCATCCAGTGATACCGGAGTGCCTCCCTCATGCATCTCCAGGGCAGGGTATTGAAGGCACTGGCGATGTCTAGAGACACCGCCAAGACGACCCCACCCCGGGCCGCAGCATTCCCCGTCATGAGGGCCCGCACGCGCATGATGGCATCCACCATAGAGCGCCCCCTGCGGAAACCAAACTGGCTCCCCGCCAAAACCGGCCCCTCCCGCACTCTTTCATAGAGCTTGCCACCTCGTCGAGCAGCACGATCGGCCGCTAAGCGGACGGAGAGTCTGCAGGGCGCCCCGGCTTCTTAATGAGGATCAGTTTCCCCGTCTTCCAACAAAGTTGGAACTGGCCTCTCTCCAAGCATACGCTTAGAAGCCCCCTTAGTCAAGGCCCGAGAGTCTCCAAGGCCAGGACCCAGGCTTTCCCAGGTAAGCCGTCGGGTCCTGGGGCGGTATTTTTGGCATTCAGCCTACGTACCACCACTCTTATCTTTACCTCGGTCACCTCCGGAGCATCGTCGTCGTCGTCGGCGGTGTGGTCCGCATCGAACATTGCAGCAGGCGGAGCCATGGGGAGGTATGTTCGCCTCTCGAAGGAAACAAAGCGCTCACCACGTCCCCCACAAGCTAGGGCTGGAGACTGCGTCAGCGATTTTTTATTGTCTGGACAAATAACTGGAAAAATTGGACTCCAGTCCGCACCCCTCGGAGAAATCGAAAATTTAAGTAGTAGTGTGCAAAACCACTCGTCCCTTCATCCACCATCCAAACATCGTATCAGTTATCTATCAAACTTGAAATTTCCCGCCTTATGAAAACGTCAAAGTGAAAAACTGGGTGTAATGAACTCGTCCTTCGATCCACCATCCACGCATCGTATCAGTCATATCTCAAACTTGAAATTTTCCGCCATAAAAAACGTCAAAGTCAAGAACAGAGAGATGGAGTAATGGTGTGCGTGCTCCATTAGTATATTAATCTATGCTCCATATAAACCGGTAAAGTAACGGCAGAACATTTTTTTTAACATTTCTCTCTCGAACATTTAGATAAGTGCTACAACGGTCTTTTGAGGCATACTTAACATTGACAAGGAGGCTCGGTTGATGGTAAACATTTCGGAAATTATTTCGTAGAATTGCATTAAAAAAACAAGATATCTGGCGTTAGTATTGTATCGATTACAAATTATAAGGTCGATTTTAGCTTTTATTGAAATACATGAAAGTCTTAACATGGTAACCCCACTCTATACGTCAAATTTTCAAAACAAAACGTTTCTTTTCTTTTCGTAAAAGTTCCAGTTTTGTTGAGTTCATGTTGAACTTTGTTTGCATTAAAAATGTCCATGATCGAAGAAGAAATCGTAGTTGCACCGTGGGTCGGTCCAACAAGTTGCAAAAAAACTTTATCAGTGATAGTTCTCTCATCCACCGTTGACATCATTGAAAAAATATCAGAAGCTCTCATAAAAGTTCACAACAAAGGGAATTTCCCCTGGAAACTAATTATATTACGATCATTTCATCTGGAGGAAGTCGTTAAACAGTCTGATCTGACCGGAAAGATCGGTATCGACTTCGTTATTTTAGCTATTGACACGAGCAGATTATTTTGTTTGGAATGGGCGAAGAAAGTGTTAGTGCAAGTGCATTCTGATTTAAAACTTCGTCGCGTGGTGCTAGTGAATGCTAGTGGACTACCTGTGAACGCTATGGCGATCAGTGCTAGTGATCTGATAAGCTTCCAAAATGAAATGAAGCTAGACATTATAACTGCCAATGTTTTTCATGCAGACAATGCAACATTTTTGGCTCGCAGGTTACTCAAGTACGTTCAAGTGTCTGTTGGTGTTAAGACTGGAATCCCCAATCTAAATGTATGATTCCATTAAATTATGTAATTTTAAGAATGTTTTGTGTTGGCCTGAACAGCCAATTTTAAAAATCCAAGTCTCGGCTCATTATTGTGTATTTAGCTTTAACTTAGTTTTTGTTTACCTTAAAACTCTTACATAGTTGTTTTTAAACAACTTTAACTATGGGGCCAAACAAAACATCTAATTTTAAAAAAGCTGCTCGATCCTTTTATGTTTTGTTGGTATAAATAACTAATTGATCAAAAATGTACTCATGAGCAGATTTTTTTTCAGAATATATTGGTTTGCCCCATAGTAAATGTTGTGTACAATGATGAATACCATGACCCTTTGAGAGGTTCTAAGCTTGTTAATGTCTACAAAAGCATTACATTGGTCAGCCAGGATTATCTTGATGCTCATTTGTGTCTGTCAGGATGGACGGTCACTACTCATAAAACACTTGGAAATGCTTCTTAAAAATTACTACCTAATTGCTGTTGCTACCTATTGTTAAATAATTGCTACCTATGTAGTTTAAAAAAATAAACCACTTTTTGAGGTGACTGGCCATCCTGATATCAGGATGGATGGTCACTACTCAAAAAACAACCTATGTGCTTTATAGAAACTACAGGGAATTAAAGAAATATTCTTTGATGAATAATTGCTACCTACATATCTATCAATCTGGATTCCGTAACTTTAAAGGATAAAAAAATATTAACAAATGATGCGAACAGTGCCTGAAGAGCCAGCAAAACTAAATTAGTAAATAACGCATACTGTCAACTTAGGTAGTGAATATAGAGCAGGCGCTACTTGACAGTTTTAAAGGATAAAAGTACCAAATCAGTGCTATAACAACTGAATGCTTAATGTTTTCTTTACAGGTATATATAAATAAACAATTAACATTTTATACTTTTTTTTAAATTTATTAATTTACCTACCACAATGATTAAAATAATTAAGGTCAATTGGGCGAAACGCAGTGGTAAGTGCACCGGACACTAGATTCCCAACTAATAGAGATATTCACTAAATTGCCATCTAGTAGGTACCTCAATCAAAAATCAATGCAACTTAAATATTATTCCAGTAAATGTGAACTTCGAAAACACTTGTACTTTTCCACACTTCCATTTGTGCCATTATAATAGGCCAAATTTGACACCATCAAAATACTTGCTACAGTAGCCAAATATTTTTTTATTTTTTGGCTCCTATTTCTGAATGGTTAAAATAATGTTTTGCATATTTAATCCATTTACACATTTTTCATTTAATATTTAGATGCTTTTGGAAAAATCACGTTTAGTTTATACTAAATATAATTTTATAATCAATTTTCTAAACTAGTGATTATGGTTGCAATATCCATTTGTGTCAAATAATTTTCAGGCAAGTACTTGAAGTTCTTTAAACCTACAAAAGTATTTTTTTTTTCTATGATACTAGTCGTTTTTGGCATAGGGGGTAGCAGTTCTAACCAAACCTAAACCTAAAAATAAAAAATATTTAACCTAATTTAAATAGTTCAGTTCCGAATTTATAACCTACATTTTTTTTCTGTTAGGACAAGTGTTTTCTGGCATTCAGCAGTCCTCACTTGTTTAGCAACTTCACAATATTCATGTAGCAACGCTATTGCTATGTTGTATGAAAACAAAAATAAACCATAGGGCTATGCAATGAATGGATTAACGTGACCTTGATAACTAACTGAAATCCAACAAGCAGTCTCAGTGCAGGGTTTTAGAATGAAAAAGGCTGCATTGGAACTGCTTGTTGAATTTCAGTCCACTTCTCAGAGTGGAAGTGGAGTGATTTTGTTGTATTGTCTTGGTGATAACCAGTGATCGGAGTAGGTAGAGCTATTTTGGTTCAATGACCGCAAACGTTGATGTTAATATGGACATTCCCCGGGATTCTTACTGAAACTCCGGGATTCAAAAAATATTCATTGATTTTTTATTAACAAGGATAAAAGAAAGCTTGTCTTATGTATTGGTAGTGAGCGCACGACGTTGTCAAACTAACATCAGCGACGCGTTGCTAATTTCCAATGCACGCGCGATGTTGCCGCTCAGGTGTAACGCGCGATGTTGGCGCCCAAGTGTAACGCGCGATGTTGCCGCCCAAGTGTAACGCGCGACATGACTAGTTGTAATGACTTTGATACGAGTACTTGTTTATACAAAATGGTTACAGAAAATTAAAAAATAGTTTTTAATCTCATTAACCTGAAACGTGTCCGTCTTATACTTACCCGTCGGAGGGGAGGAGGGATATGTGTCCATAATTCCTTAAGACGTGAATAACTTTTTACAAAGTAGTTTCTAAGTTGTTTAATAATATATATTTCAAATCCCGGGATTCCGGGAGTGTCCATATTAAGACAACGTATCGCAAGTACAAAAAATAGCTCTACCTACTCCGATCACTGGTGATAACTAACTTATCAGTAGTATTGTGTGATCTACACATCTTGTAGATTGTAAGTGCATGGAAAGGATTATGTAGGTTAGGCAACATTTTCAGGAATACTATGTAGTGAATTGGTTGACTATGTGCACACAGCACCTTCCTTCTTTCTGTCTGTCTTGATGTAAGATATTGAATGAATAAAACATGTTTTACACATTTTGAATCATTTATTATACTTTGATTGTACTACAAAATAATAGGAAGTTCTCTACAGTTATAATTATATTATATATTACATAAATAATAAAACAATTACAGCAGTCCTCACTTGTGTAGCAACCTCACAATATTCATGTAGCAACACTATTGCTAGGTAGTTGTATAAAAACAAAAATAAACTATAGGGCTATGCGGTGAATGGATTAACATGACCTTATAACTAACTGAAATACTGCTCATTTATTAACATAACTGTTTTATAATTATAAATAACATTTTAAGCATAGAAAAATCTGTAAAATAATCCAAAATTATAATAAAACAATGAGAATTTCTCATAAACAAAATGTCAAGCTCACAAATTCAAAATGCACTACAATTTCCATGTTACACTAATGTATTCTAAAATATATCGCTATAGATTGTTGCATCTAACATTAAAGTCACCTTAGTGACTTGTTTAAATAAACGTATACAAAAATTTAATATTAGGCAATATCACAACTAAACCGCCTGTTCAATAGCAGGCAAATAAATACAGTCACTTAAACCTTACTTAAATAATCCCACAGTGATGTGCAAGGATCAGTAAATAAAATAATTGCAAATAAAAATACAGTTACACTGCACTATGATTTCAATGTGAGTACACAGTTTTGGATACAATAATTGCTAAGGCCCAAACTAAAAACGGTATTGTAAATCTGAACTAACTACACACTTCACTTATATTAAATAATATTTTGTGAGGGGAACCTATGAGTATGAAAGTTATTTCAACACAAAAACATAGGTTTAATTCACAAAATTGTAATATGGAATATTTTCATACAATCATGCATGAATCATGATTTATTCAGAAACAAATACATTTATTTGAGGCCGAATATGGGACTAATAACTATGATAAAACCTGCTTACAAATAATTTTCTTGTCTACATTCTAGTACAATTTGTATCAACTTAAATTACACAAATAATCATTAAGGGAATAAAATACATTTTAAACAGATCAGGTTTAAAAATTGAAATTTCCACCATAGCAAAATAATGTGATTACTTCACGAAAATAACATCTCTCTAATCTTAAAATTGAACATCAATGTTACTAATGGTTTATGTGCCAAGTTAATAATTATGTATTCCAGTTTCTAATTTAACAACCAAAACTATTGATTAAATATACATAAACCAATGAATAACATTAATTTTAGTTTAGATTGGTGTTGCAGTAACTATATGTAGAGTAATATATTATCACTATATTGTTACATAGTGGGTGCTTGTCTCAGATTAGCAAACAAATGGAGTGCATTTTACAAATCCTGAATTAATTCAGTTTCCAAACAGAATGATTTTGGCGTAGTCACATTCCCTGTAAAATTCATAATGTTGTGTCAATTACAGATAGGAATGTGTGTTAGCACTCCATTTACTCACTATTCCTATGGTGTGGTCATATAGTTCCGTGCGCAATGTCGCGGTCACTACTATGTTAGACACACAGAAGTTTTCTACCTACCAACATATAACTTATCACTAATTTCCTGTACTGAGAGATATAGTTAAAATTTATCAAGCTGACACCTGAAGCATCCTATGATAGCATCCATACAATCACATTCTGTTTAATTTATTACACACTTAGATAGTTATAAAATATGTGTAATATTACCCTTCCACCATTGATATATTTAGTATGTCAATGCCTTCCACACAGTCTATGTGCATTCTGGACTGTTTCCATAGGCTGGCAACACTGCTGTGCCAATTTAGACGCAGTCAGAATATTTGCTTGCAGCTTGTGTGGAGCTATCTGCATATGCAGTTACTTTATGAAATGGAGTTGTCATGTTTTTTATTTGGAATGAATAGATTAATGAATGATCAATGAACAGGCATCAAGAACGCATTTCCAGTAGCTTTCTTAGGATGCTTCGTTTGTTCGATAGTTCCTACGTCATTCTCACACATAGTGTCAGAAAGTAGAATGTTAACTCCCGCAAGCACAAGTGTCACATTTCAAGTTTGAGCACAACTATCTATACGAAGCTTAAAATATGACCAAACTTGTGCGCCTTATCATTTTTACTAAACTACGCCTTAGGCTTCCGCTGTTGTTGAGTCAAACGAAACAAAGTGGAGTTTCATTGATATGTGGACGCCACTGGTCCTCGTTAGGAAATCATATGGAGAGTATACGGCTAAGATCTAAAAGGGTCCTGAACTACAAATAAAATACTGAGATTCTTGATATGTAGCATTAAGAGCGCAAGCCTCAAGGCGAAAAGCTACATATATGGAGCTAACACTCCAAAATATCACTGTATTTTGGCCAGATGATCACCTGGAGTGCAGAGCGCTGTGGACTTGTCTGGAAGGCGGAATCCCTGTACTCGGCCACTGCTACAGTTCCGGCGACCGACGAGTCCGCGGCGTCTACACCCCACTCCATATAGCAGTGTAGCACCTATTATCGTTCACTGTACACTTCGGTCCACTTCGCACCTCTTTCACTACCTGTCGAAAAACAAGGTATATGTCAACTTAATGCAAAGAACAAGAAACTAAAATATACAAAAATACAATATGTCTATCTCGCTGATCAATGGAGTTTCAAGAAACAAAACATGGCGGGATATAGTAGCAGGGTCTCGAAATAGGTGGAGCGCTCGTGAGTAGATTACGTACGGGTGTACTAGTCGGAGTCGAGGTTGACGACGTCTTGCGCGGGCGCGGGCGCGGCGCGCGGCGCGAGCGCAGGCCGGCCGCGCGGCCTGCCCGCGGTCGCGCCGCCTGCGCCGGCGCCGCTCATCATGATCTCGCGCGCTCTCTGCTGCTGCAGCGCCATGGCCACGGGGTCGCGGCTGCCCAGCCCGCCCGCGTAGAACTTCGCGCCCATTTGCTGCTGTTAGTTACGTAAAGTTCAGATGACAAGCGCTTGACGCGCTTTTTGCTTATGTGCGGTTACAATGTGCCGTTGGAAACGCCGTGTTGTTATATTTTTGTAAACGCGCATTAGCAAAACGCGCGTCAAGCGCTTGTCATCTGATTGTTAGCATTGATTATAAAAACAAAATAAAAAAGGAAATTAAAATCGGAAAGGTATCTTAAGTTGTATTATAAAGCCGATTGGATCTGTACCATCTAGTAAAGGTGAAGCAACGCATTCGACAAGAGAGTGTTCGAACGTGTCCATCAACCACAACATTGTAGCATTATGCCATTGTATGGAACAATATCACGCATTAGCTCACTTTTGTTTTACAACATCTAGCTTAGATTTTGAACGCCCCGCGGCTTTAGCCAACATGAAAAAGAAAAAGTGCGTTCGATATCCAACACAGGGCATGGCATGGTATCAGCCACTCGAATGAACGTTCATCTGCTTGTTTCATTTAATTTTTCGTGTACGTTACCCCAGCAGGAAAGTGTCTCCTAGAGTTATATGAGTGGAACGTTTAATTTGTGCCTTAGCTGCTGTATATGTGCCCCCACATAAAAAATGTGTGCCCCCTGTCGTTTTGGAAAAAAACGGAAAAAACGATTCCTGCTGGGGTAACGTTTTTCTAGCAGGAAAATTCTAAACGAATGATCGGAGAGAGAAAAATTTTGCATGGCTTATATGTGTGCCAAAATGTGCCCCCAAAAATAAAATCTGTGCCCCTTCAGGTTTTCGAGATATTGCATTTCCTGCTGGAGTAACGTTTTACAGAATCGTATATCTCTAAAACCATTGCATGTGCCCCTGTAGAATAAACATACACGAGTAGCTCTTAATGTGTGCCCCTTAGTGCCCCAATTAGATTTAAGAAAATATTTATAGTTTTCAAGTTATCGCGGTTTTATGAAAACACGAAAAAACATCGCAGCGCCTAAATGAGACAAGGTATAAGTTCGCTGAAAACTGTATTCGGTCCTTCTTGACGCTAATAATAACCATACAAAGTTTCAAAACTGTTCATGCATGCGTTTTTGAATAATCTTGCTAAAAGTCAAAACGATGGTGTCATAACTTTGACGGCAAAATACAAGGAACCGGCTCAATCCCAGATGTGCAGGTGTAAACCAAAATCATGTGCCTTTAGTCAAAAATATAATGGTGAAAATATTCAGCCTGGAATGTTTTGCATTAAGTAAATATTAACAAAAAACCAAAAATGTAAACAACGGCTGGTTATCCGACCAAATTCGAATGACTACTAAAAAGCGACGGATTCATACATATCGATGACCTTCTTTACTTTACTCACTAGCCGGCTCACACGTGTTGTGCCTGAGTACGCTGAAGTAGAAAAGTAATAGGTAATAAAATAAAGTTGTTATTGGATTATATTCTTGCTGTTTCTGTGCCTTTACACACGATTAAGTACATTATAAATAGTAGCCTAAGTGCTATTCCAAGGTAAGCTATCTTCTCCATTCTAATATGGTCACAAGGTGCATTTAATATATTTTTTTATTAGCCCCCAAAACTTTTGAACGCGACTGTACGGACAACAGCTTAGGTATAATACGTCCAATAAAGAAGGTCATCGATATGTATGAATCCGTCGCTTTTTAGTAGTCATTCGAATTTGGTCGGATAACCAGCCGTTGTTTACATTTTTGGTTTTTTGTTAATATTTACTTAATGCAAAACAATCCAGGCTGAATATTTTCACCATTATATTTTTGACTAAAGGCACATGATTTTGGTTTACACCTGCACATCTGGGATTGAGCCGGTTCCTTGTATTTTGCCGTCAAAGTTATGACACCATCGTTTTGACTTTTAGCAAGATTATTCAAAAACGCATGCATGAACAGTTTTGAAACTTTGTATGGTTATTATTAGCGTCAAGAAGGACCGAATACAGTTTTCAGCGAACTTATACCTTGTCTCATTTAGGCGCTGCGATGTTTTTTCGTGTTTTCATAAAACCGCGATAACTTGAAAACTATAAATATTTTCTTAAATCTAATTGGGGCACTAAGGGGCACACATTAAGAGCTACTCGTGTATGTTTATTCTACAGGGGCACATGCAATGGTTTTAGAGATATACGATTCTGTAAAACGTTACTCCAGCAGGAAATGCAATATCTCGAAAACCTGAAGGGGCACAGATTTTATTTTTGGGGGCACATTTTGGCACACATATAAGCTCTCTGGCCATGCAAAATTTTTCTCTCTCCGATCATTCGTTTAGAATTTTCCTGCTAGAAAAACGTTACCCCAGCAGGAATCGTTTTTTCCGTTTTTTTCCAAAACGACAGGGGGCACACATTTTTTATGTGGGGGCACATTTACAGCAGCTAAGGCACAAATTAAACGTTCCACTCATATAACTCTAGGAGACACTTTCCTGCTGGGGTAACGTACACTAATTTTTCGATCATTCGGTAGGCGAGTGAAAGACGCCGAAATCCAACATCATTGGATCGGTTCACTAATGAATTCATTTATTAACTTTAGATTAATTTTGTGTTCAGATCACTTCAAGTGAAAGATGCCAAATGAAAGGCAAAAATGAACAATAATATCGGCCGAAGGGCCCTAGCCCGCCCCGCCGCCACTCACGTTGTGCTGCATGAGCTGCTGCAGGCGCAGCTGGTTCTGCTGCTGCTGCTGGCGCTGCCACGGCGGCTCGTACTGCAGCCCCGACGAGCCGCCCAGCGCGCCGCCCGCCGCCGCTGGGACATACCGCTTGTTACTACTTGTCCGTGGGTTCTAGATTGTGAACCTCACTTGCTAACTATTCTAAGACGAATGGGATCATCATCTATCGAGGTCGGCTTTCAGCCTAACGCGACTGAATACCAGTATTTTACATGGCGCGACTCTGCCTATTTGATCTTCACAACCCAGTGACTGGGTAGTACAATACCCCTTGGTAAGACTGGGTGTCAGACTTTTGGGCTTCTGACTAGTTGACTACCCGTAGCAACTGTCAAAGATCTACAAATGACAGCCGTCAAGGGCAACTAACGCTATTGCCTTCTTTGGCATTTTTTATTAACACTAATTTAATACTAATGTCTAACAGAATTTCCACATTACTGGTAACGAAAGTTGTTATAATGCCTGTCCATTGTCCAAGTACGAAGAAAACATTATACAAAACAGGATTCATGTTTTATTAAATTTTACTTATTCCTGATCACAGAGCATATCCTCTCCTTAATAGTTTAACAATACAACTCACCTTGATTCATAGCAGGATTCATCATACCGTGATTCATCATTCCCGGTTGAGTGTACTTGTATATTTCACTCATTTTCTGCATCAGCTATAACATAAAAACAAATCTACGTCATCAGAGGTTCTGGTATAACAATAAAATTATGCGTCTACAAAATAATGAAAATGACATGCTTTAATTAAACAAAATAATAATGTCTAACGGCGTCAGGACTAGGCGTATACATCTAATAAACAAGGGATATAAAATATATCGACATAGAACTTACGCCAAAGTCATATCCACCGAACATCTAAACAGATAAATGTTAAAAATGTGAATAGGTTGATAATATTGGTTATATTACTTATTCATACACTTACAAATAAATCAGTCAGTGTGTATTTGAAAATAAAGACGAGAATTAAGTATGTTGAAATGAATAATAACAGATAAATGTTAAATTAATGAAAAAATCGAAATGGTCTTTGCTATTTGACAAATAAAGGTAAATGATGTGATGATGGATTATTGTATATTGATTCTCACGTTCTAGTTCATTACCTTCTTTTAGTTAATTAATTCTGGGCGTTTATGCATGTGGCTGGGTGTATCTAGCCAGAAAAAAAATATCTACGAAGAATGCTTCCAATTCATGAATGAATCCAGTGCTGTGTCTCAATGTTTATTTCAAATTTTATCTTTTTAATTTCATAAAAACACAAGGGTAATGTTGCGAATGGGATTGGAATTTTGAGTGTGTCGGAAATTGCAAGTTCATTGGATGGGCCTTATGTAGCCGTTGTCGGAATTAATGAGAAACGTGTATATCTCTGTTGTATGCTTACCCCTGGGTTAGAGTTGTATATGAGCGGCAACATGTCCCGGATCTGGTTATCGTTGATGTTGGGCATGTCCTTGCGCAGCATGGCCGCCAGCGCCGCGTACGCAAGCTGTTGTTGTTGTTGCGCTAACAGTCCCGGCACTGGAAAAGATATCGTAAAAAATAAAGTGTTCATACTAGCAGCAGTGCTGGAATACAGCTAACAAAAAGTTGACAGTTGCACATAAGCAACAAAAAGATAATATTATAGGATAGTTTTTATCCTGGTGCATTAGTTATCCTCAGAATGCAGGTAACAGCTAAAGTAACGACTGTCCGCACCAGCAGTTTCCGACATAGTCTGTGATTGAGGCCACGCTTGTCTTGCTATCCGGGCGGCTCGGCATCGGACTAGATCACTGGGTTTATAGAAACTATATGAACGATGTCTCACCCATTCCGTTATGCATTGGCCAGGCGGACGGGAAGGGCGCGGGCGGCGGCTTGTTCTTCTCGTTCTCGAAGTCCTCCCACGCCGCCTTGCGTTCTTCCTCGCTCAGAGTCTCCTCTTCTTTGTTCTCGAGTAGAGAGTCATGTTCGTGGTACTTGTAGATCTGTGGGACATTATGTAAAGTTGAAGTATTATCATCTTTTTGAAATTTTGGTATAGAGTAGATAGATATACGAAAGGTCTTCTTTTAAATTTATCTTTTCTACTGTGAAGTGATAACCTCTGATCTCAGTCACGCATTTCAAATGCCAACAGCAGTGATAGCTTGGTGGTGTGACTGTCGGACTGCCAAGTCATAGGTCCCGAGTTCAAACACAAGACCTGTGACTTTTCAGATTCATGTACGTATTGTATAATTATTACTTGCTTCACCCTGTCTGAGAGATATTTCTCGACGGCATTCGACGCCAAGTCAGAGGCCCATGGCTAAAAGCTGACACCAGGTTAGCCAGTAAACAAACGAAAAAAAAAAAAGATTTTCAGATGCCTCGTGCTCAAGAGACGTCAGATTGGGACATTGTGACATACAAGCTGAGATCCGGAAACATGCTATGCTAAAATGTCTCCGAGGATGAATCAAAGCTAGAGCATGCATTAGAAATTAGAATACATTGGAGCCAGTATCCATTAATGGCTCAGCAACCTACAACCTTTATATGGCAGCGGTCATTGAATGCAAACAAATTCGTTACTACAGGAATCTTTAGAAACCTTTATAAAAAAACTAACAAGGTCCATAAAATACCTGTGCCTCATGTTCCCTCAGCATCTCAGCGAACAACCTGTCCTTGGGCAGCGACGGCAGAGGCCGCGGCTCGTCGGGGCGCGCCTCGAACTTGTACAGCTCGGCCAGGTCGTTTTCTGCGTAGTGTCTGTCGATCTGTTGCTCGTCGATCACACGTTTGGAGATAGCTTGCTTCGTTACTTGACGCTCGTAGATTTTTTCTTCCATTGTGCCCTGTTAGGAAATATTTCATTTATTAAAATCCCAGTCTTGCGTTTTTAAAGAACAAATAAATTCAAACTATGGCATGTTGAGTATTTTTAAGTTCCTGACGTAAGGGTATTCTCACTTTTTTTTAATAATTATATGTATAGTTTATTATTTCGACCTCATAATAATATTGTAGTCAAAAATAACTTTTCTTCTTGAGCAAGAGAGGCAGTTATGATAAATGCTAATGTTATGCTGAAGGCATTTTTTTCAATAGTCATTTCATCATCTGTACAATTTCTAGCATGTTTCTTTTCATTCTATTTTTTTTTTATTATCTTACCATAGCTAAAAACCGGTACACATAGCAAGGTTTCTTTTGTCCGAATCGATAGACCCTGAATATGCTCTGCACGTCGTGTGAGGGGTTCCACGATACGTCGAAGATCACTACGCGGTTGGCAGCGACCAGGTTGATGCCCAGACCACCCGCGCGCGTTGATATTAGGAATAACCTGCGGCATAACACTTATTATAAATTAAATACTCGAAAAAAGCAACATAATTGAGATTAGGGAAGTGTATAACAACTAGCACAAAGTTCTGCCTGATTCGAGTCGATTTTATGTATACAACTATAGTTTGACCGAAACCGCTGTACCGTGCCTTAGGTACGTGCGAGGCGAGACGGGGGGCAGTGCAGGCCGCTCATTCGTCAACGCTCACGGCGTCCCAGCCCCACCTCGCCGCGCACTCCTAAGGCGCGGTACAGCGGTTTCGGTCAAACTATATCACACAATTATTTTGTTGGGATGTACCAACAAAATTGTTGTGTAGCCTCCACTTATACCAATCTAGTTATACCCTTGTCTTGTTCATAAATAAAGCATTACTACGTGCGTTAAATAATGATTGTTATACCGACCTCGCTCTCGGGTTGTCTTCTCTGTTGAAATTCTTGCACCATATGGATCTGTTCTCACATGATGTGGAGCCGTCCAGCCGGAAGTAATCCACGCCCGGTGACCACGAACCTTGTCGTCACATTCACATATTAACCATCTCTTAATTATCAGGAATCTTTTCATCATATTTACAAATTAATCATTAACCTGTTATGGATGAAGAAGTTGTAGAAAACTTTTAAAAAGTGTAATGTAAAATGGTATCGCCACTTGTTATTGGTTCTTTTTTAACGTGACATTTAATAGCAAACGAGAATCAGAGCTGTAAAAAATTTAAAATGAGCGCAATAATAAAGGTTTTTTTTCTTTTTCTATCTAGCGCCCTGTAAATAAATTAATGTGACGCTAATGTTCTTACCGACATGTCTTCCCAGTTTGTCGTCTATGCGTGCCTCTTGCGTGGCCTCGTCCACTTTACCCAGGAAGTGCTCGATCAGATCTAGTGAGTACAGCGACTGCGAGAACACCAACCTGATGACAAAGAAACAAATAATTAATTACATACCATAATAATAATTCCGATAATTTAAGTGACTGAAATGGAATCGTAAGCCTTTATTGTTATTTTTATTTATTTTTCCAGAACACTTGTCTTTTAATTTTTTTTTTTTTATCCAGGAAATTGCCTTCACGAGTAGTCTCTTTTATTCCACCTCAGAAATAAACTGTCACCGCTAAAAAACCTCTGTTCCCGATCGTCATAAAAATAGTTCAACTCACAGTTTATCCCCGATAGCCTCGCACTGGCGCAGTATATCGAACAGCAGGACCAGTTTGTGTGAGTTGCGCATGTCGTCCAGTTCCTCCTCCTCCACCAACTTGATCCACCACTCCGTCGGGTTCTCGTTACGAACTTCCACTACTTCAGCAACGTCGGCGTCTTCGTCCTCGGCATCCACTGGCAAACAAAACAAAAAAAAAATAGTAGTTGAACAGAGGATGCACAATTTTACGACATTCTTTTTGTAAGCTTCGCATACGGCGCATCGCGAAGGACGGGTTTAATAAAAATAACATATTGCCCATTGCATAATAATAATTTTATTATGCAAGACTGTCAAGCAAACGTTACACTCACTAAAAACTTCGTCTGCTAATCGGCTATAATGTCCTATAAAAAAAGATAACATCATTTCTCCCGTCCTCCTCGTATGTAATACGGGGCGAACCTATCGGGGTCGGCTATTACTGTATGCTATGAGGGGAAGGCACATTAATTACCCTAAAAAAATCATATCAGCTCATGACTTGCTTGCTCTCTCTAACGGCCGAATAACCTACCTATCACATGTTTTAGCATGGAGATAGAGAAACCTATCTATCTATGGCTTTAACGCCCCAATAATCTGTCAGAGAATAAGGAATCTTACGGAATTGTGGGACTACATTCAATGACAAACAGAATAATACTGTGGTAGACAGTATATATACTGTGGTAGAAAATAGGTTATTGGGTTCGACTGTAAGTCAAAAGGAAATTATGATTCCAATTCTTGGTGGGTGCATAAGATAACAATTTTGACAAAGACACCCTCTTGTTTAATAACAACAAACTGCGATCATTTATCGACCAAGCATTTTTATTATGGCAGTTTACAAAGTCGGTTAAGTAGTTGAAGCTCATCAATATCAAATAGGTATTCTTTGGGAGTAAACTTTATAGCTTAGGGAGTAAGCTTCAGGTAAAACGGGATGTCAGATGCCCTAATTAAACGATTTAAGGCTAAAGTTTCCACAATTAAATAAAAAAGTATACTAAAAGCTTGTTAGACATTACCGTTACCTGGGTTGGCCCGGGTCCCCCGCCGGGTGCCAACCTTTGATTCCTTGTCTTTACCCTTGCTCTTCTTAGCCTTGTTCTTCTTCTTGCTCTTCTTTCGGCTGTCATCGCTCACATCGGACAGGTCGTCTGAAGACTCTTCTGTTGAAGTTTCCTGTAGAAAGGTTTTTTCTATGAAATGGTGCTGATAGCGGAAAAGTAAGGGCTCGAGGCCTGATGGTAACCGGGTTGGTCATCTGTCCAAAGTGACTCAAATCCGCGGCCTCGAGACTCGAAAAAGGTAAAGGTTCTTATGCTTTGGCAATGCACCAGTTAGCTGGTGTTAGCTAGCCATGCCAGACACATGTGCCTGACGGTAGTCGACGTTAGTATCACCTTCAACATTTTGGCCCAGAATTGTTAGCGACGCACGTTTGCTTAATCTGATGAATTCATTAAATCACCCGCCAGACTATCAGACCCATGCAGCCAACGTACGTTGCCTTTCCGTGCACATCCTATACAGCATATTTACAGAAAGTCTAGACCCTGAAAAAAGCCTGGCGACCAGGATAACTGTCCTAAGTTCCTAATGGTACAAGAGCCCATGACCGAAATTTTTGCCTTAACGTTTTACGAGCCGTATAAAATTGATAGATTTGGTTATTCTGAATCCAAAAATCCTAATTTCAGAAATTTTCCGCGCCACGTCTGACCTGACCGCATTGTCAAAAAAAAAAAAAACATGTTTTATACCAATCTGTCTGATTTTCAGAAACCAGTAGGAGACCATGAGGAAATTAACAAGTGTGTGTCGGACCACGCACAATGAAGGGTTCCGGAAGTTCTGAAGTTGGGATGAATTAATCCCAAGAACAAACTTAACATTGTAGTTGAAAAACATATTCTCCCATACATTCCAACTGCAATGTAAGTTGGGTAAGTTGGTAGATTTTTATAACTTAATACTCGTTAACTTGTAAAGCATATTAGCTGTGATAGTTTTCCTTTTAACTTCGTTATATACACTACTGTGAATTTTTTCACATATCCAAAAAGAACCATTTAGCTGGCGGGCAACAAACACCACGCGTTTTCCACGGGAAACTCCGAAATGTATGGGGGCAAATAAGAAAAAATTAAAAAACAGGTTTAGTTTTGAAAACTATCTGTACATTTCGCAAAACTTTTTTTTTAATTTGACATTTTAAATGAAATGGCTTGTTGCGAAGATCTATTTTTTTTTTTAAATCATTATGAAATAAATACTTTTAATGATATTTAAGAAAATAGATCTACTCCGAAACTACTGGGCCTATGTTTTTTTTTTTTAATATAGAGAAATGTTCTTCACTAATAGATTACAGGAAAACTTAAGTCTATGGTCTTAAAATAAGATGGTAAACCTCTCAATATTGTGCGTACAAACTTACATTTGCAGTTGAAATGTATGGGAAAACATGTTTTTCAACTACAATTTTAAGTTTGTTCTTGGGATAAATTCATTCCATCTACGGAACCCCTCACGCACACTCACTATATTGTAATGAAACCATCTACCAATTTTTTTTTAAATAGCTGAAATGGGCTCCCATAAAACAGTGAAATTTCTGACCGGTACTGCCCACCGAGTCAGGTTCAGAATCATCTAAACTAAAGATTTTATATGGTTTCGGCCGTAAAACGATGCGACATGGTCTTGTTTGTGGCTCTCGTACTATAACTAATCTGGAAATGACTTAGAAATGCTACCTACATGAATAAGTATTTGGATAGTTCAACTTACATCAGGAGTAGAATCATCATCTATAAAATCTACTAGAGATCCCTCCGAGTCCTCTTCTTCTCTCTCTCTCTGAAACCAACATAAATAAAACATGTACATTGTACAGAGAAAATCTATAAATAATTTATACTCCAAATAGACTCTTGCGGAAGTCAATAAACCTGAGCTAAACGAAAAAATAAGACAACTTTCTGAGAACCACTTAAAAATAAATACATCCTACCAAAGTTCAATAATGTGTATGGGATGAGGGTTGCAGAATATTTAGTAGCTTTTTTCCTTAATAAACTTCAAGAAGATCTACAAATGAAAACGTTACCTTACAATAAATTTCTCTTAATGTATGTATGTATTAATGTACCTACAATTTATTATCATGATTTGAAAGGTATTAAATGTATCATTGTAATGTGTAATTAACATTTATTGTAAAATTTAAATGAATGGCTCAACAGCACCCAGATAAACCCTGAGAGGTTTTCGTTGTCTGTCCAAAGTATAATATAGGTGTTTGAGAAATAAATAAAATATATAAACTTTATTTAACAGTGGGATGATAAAGCCGGGATATAAGAATTATATTGAGTTAACAAATAAAATACATAGTATAATTTGTTGTCTACCTTTTTCTGCTGCATAATCTCGTATCGTTCCGAGTTATATTTGAGAACGAGCGGGTGCGTCCATATTCTCTGTAGCGACTGGAAGTCAGGAAACAGGAATCCTGAAGACTTGCCTGGTAGTGGTCTGCGGAAAGACATTATTCGTTAGTCTATAATAAAATATAATTTTACATTAAATATTCTGGAACAAGAAAATAACTATGAGTTTTTAGGAGTACCAAGTTTTCAGTTTTGTTTAATTTTTATTAGATGTGATTTTTAACAAAGATTTAAACTGGATTTGTTGACTGCATACAAAAGGAGCAACAGTGGGCATTGGCTGTGATTGACTGAGTTAAGAATACTCATTACACGGGCCCTCGCCGTTGATTCGAACTAGAAAACACGACTCACACGACAAATTAACGTAGGCTCTCGAAAAAGACATACCTTCTCGAGTAGTTATCCAAATAGAATTGGTACAGTTTGACTTGGACATCCGACAGTGTGATAAACAACACGTATTCGTGCTTCGGAGGCAGGAAGGGCGCCAGCACCCCGTAGTCCCTCCTCTGAAAACAACAATTTTATTTTTGAAGAGCCCTGCAATGTTCCCGGTCATTAAAATGACATATCGAGTTTAGAAAGAGTGCAAACAGGTACGAATGACAGGCAGCACTACTAGGTCGAACTAGACTACGCGCAAGATAATTCTGCGCGCGGCTGAAATCGTATGCCGCCGTCTTGTCGTTTGTGTAAGGTCAAATTAAGTATATATATAATTTAAATAATTATATTTGTACTTAATTTTATTCATAATTAATATTAATATAAGATTAATAAATGAATATAGATATAGAATAAAACACGCCAGCGCCACCAGTCGCGTGCAGACTTATCTTGCGCGCACTCTATTATCAGCCGCGTGCTGTACTTTTTGATTGAATAAAAAAGTCATTAGTTTTTGAAAAAACAAAAAAGACAAAGTTAATAAAGTTGGGATTATCGTTACTCCCTACAACACAAGACACTGTTTCGCTCGCGTCTCACAGTAGTTGCGGCGCGGCGCTCGGCTTACGCACGGGACACAGCAATGTCTACAGGGAAATGTACTACCTCGATAAACTTTGTAGGTAAGCACTTATTTTTGTACGTCTTACTAGAAATTACCAAAGTTAAGAGTAAACTTCGGTAGGTAATTTATCACTGATAAGTGAGTCACTGATGAGTGAGTACTTTAAAACATATTTTTATGGCTTGGTATGGCTTTGGCTATGGTAAACTTTGGTAGGTATTTTCTGGCTTTGCACGATTGCACGACGCGACGCATCGCACCAACGCCGACGGCGCGGCGAGGTAACTGACCTCCAATTTTGTCATTTCGTTCTAGGTGCGAACTTATGGTAGGTACTATCAGACATGGTTTTATTTATTTCCTGTAGATACTAGGTACGGATACCAATTGTATCTAATGTGAGATTGTTAGGCATTATTTATTTATTGAGATATTACAGGAACAAGACAAAATTAAACTTACACTACAAAACCGGGTTAGCTCTGTGTGCACCAAGACAATTTTTTTTTCACAAAAACACGCGATGCGTGCCTGTGAAGTAAGTTAATCGGATCCATACGCGTCGCCCGCTCGAGAGATTTCGGTAGACTGGCTACCGCCCGGCGGCGCGGGCGGCCCGCGGCAGTTGACAAAAGAAATGAGCGGAACGATACTTCGCACGTTTGCATGCCATTGATTTATTTGCATTTCGGCCCGCATTGGCCGGACATCCTTTTAGTCCACGTGGACTCCTCATAACTCTTTTGAATGCATGCCATATTGCTACCGCGATGAGTACTTTGATGTTATGGTTAATGTTTGAACACTTTTGAACAACATAAGACTTATTTGAAAACGCCTAGTTTAGTTTGTTTTATAACATATTGGATGCTATAGAATGGTAGTAGACCATGGTCTGAACAACTTTTGTTCTAGCAAAACTGTGATTCAAATGTCACAGTATAGAAATCCATGACATCCAGACAGGTCTTGTAGAGAAAAAGACTTTAGTTGCCTACTTGACAAGCCTCAGGACGAGCAGGTTTGACTTGACGCTAACTGGGGCTGCTTAAGGCTGCCTATATACAAAGCTTACTAAACACACGACTCAAACATATGTACACCACCATATTTGTGGTTTGAATCCCGACTCCACTGGTAAATAGGCTAATATTGTTAAAATAGATCGGTATTCATACCTGAACAGCTCCATCCAACATTTTATGGAGCACATGGGAGCGTCTCTTCATGACCTTGATGTCACCTTCCGTAGAGTCGGTGTACTGTCCGTTGGTGATCGGGTTCACGAAACGATTCAAGTACTCGTTGTACTTCCCCAGGAGGTTCGGCTTCACAAATTGTACCATGCAGTAATCTGGTGAGAAGAAATTAAAATAATTGGCTTAGGTTCATAGGGAGTAATCTGATCTGAAAAAACCAAGGGCATGTAAATTCAACTTTATTTCAACTAGAGAAAGGTTGTTTTTTTTTTGTCAATAAAGACCACTGCGCATGTGGGCCGACCCCAAACCGAAGATGGCAGAACGACCTTGACTCCTATTGAAAGAACTAGAAGTGTGTAGAAAAGGGAAAGGTAGGCCTTTGCCCTAGAGTGGGACAATATACGCGAGATACTTAGATACAGATGGTAACTGGGACTACCGGTGTGGACGTACATTCTTTCAAGTTGTTCTGTAGCGGTGTGCCGGTGAGTACGATGCGGCGCAGTGTCTTCACTCTGTTCATTGACTGCGACAGGCTGGTCTTTTCATTCTTCAACAGATGTCCCTCGTCACACACCACCAAGTCTGGTCCTGTATTGCAAAAAAAAAAACATTTTAATACTGTGGCCTGTGGCTATGTTGACTAAAAATAATAATAGATTATTCAATCAGACTGCCTCGTTGGTCTAGTTGTCGCAAGCGCTACTGCTGAGCAGTACTGCAGCATCGGACGTGGGTTCGATTCCCGGGACGGGAAAAGTGTTATTGGGTTTTTCCATCTGGAATTTCCGAGTACTTATACTAATGGGACTTAGCTCCTCAGCATCTTCTTCTTGGAGAGGTTGCGAAACATCTCGCACACACGCCCCGACTACATCGAACCACTGCTGCAGCCATTGGCTAAAAGACACTGCATCATCCACTGACCTGGATCGACGAGACTTTCCTGGAAGCTCCGCAACATCTTTTTCTTGAACTTCTTGTTGTTTTCAGAGGAGAGGTTGCGGAACATCTCATAGCCGAGGACGCACACGCCGCCGCCATCCAACCACTGCTGCAGCTGAAACGCGCGCTCAGAGTTCTGCTTGTACCTGGATCGAGGAGTTTACGGGTAATTTAAATGATTTCAATAAAAAAAAATACAAGGCCTCTTTTGGTGAAACTTGTGTTGTAATACGAGTATCATTGTAATGTAATAGCAATAAAATAATTTTGCCCACGGCTCATCACGCGTGGAGGTCGGATATTATCCCAAGGGAACGTACTATCGAGATAAAAAGTATGTCCTAAACTCCTAACCCAGGTCATGGTCTACCCGTGTGCCACATTTCATAGAAATCCGTTCAGCCGTTAAGGCGTGAAAGGTAAGAGACAGACAGAGTTACATTCGCATTCATAATATAAGTATGGATTTCAATTTTAAAAATCCACAATGTTTTGGTAAACTTCCACAGACTTGACGGATATAATCTATCGGTAAGAAATAGCAATAAAATAAAATTAATATTTTATAATTACATGTGCGTATATGACCAGAAGTATGAACATAAAAGAAGCAAAAGGAGTATGTAAGGATCTTAGCAGGTGGCGTTCTGTAGTTTCTGCCCACCCCCATGGGCACAAGGCGTGAGTTTAAGTATGTATAATTACATGTAACTACGCGCGACACCAGGGCATTGACCCCGTGATCCGCTGATTACTAAAACATGTTTTATTGCTATTTCGCCAGTGAATTAAAAAGGCACTGCATAATCTGACAAACGTTTTTCTGTTCGAGTTGTCTATTTCGCTACTCGAACTTGTATCACCCAATCACCATCGTAGTATCATACATTATTATACAGGATATGATATTGTGGTAACACATGCTCGAGTAGTTTTATAAGTGCGTTTGATTGAATGACTCGTATTATTATGTAGTGCCTATTGTCTTTATAAGCCTTTACTTCACGAGGATAGCACTTTTAGATTACTAAGTATGCCTCAAAAGTATTTATTTCAAATAAACCAAATACAGGCACTTTTGAATTGTCAAGGGATCGGGTCAGTCAGAAAAATGAAGCTAGTTGCCCATTCCAAAGCATAGTAGGTTCCTATAAATAAATAAAATTCATTTAATTCTGATAAATAAATCCATACAATTCGATTAAAATTACAACTAAAATATTAAAATTCAATTTAAATTACTCTCTTGACAAAGGTTCGCCACAACGGTGAAGAAACCCTGTCCGCTACAGTCTTCAGAATTCCGTTGCAGCTGCCACGCATTCTGCGGATCAGGGATACCGTTTTCTTGCGGATGACGGCATGAAAGCCATCAGTGCGATACAGCACAAACATCCCCGATGCACTACAGAAGCGATGCAGCCCCAACATCATCCTAAAGATGTTATTATACTGGACGCGCAGAACATCCAGCGACCTTTTGGTGTGGCTGAAAGCTTTGACAATACGCCTTAAACAAAATCCCCCCCCCTCCCTCTCAATATCCTGATCGTCTTCAAGACCTTCGGTAATTAAATGCCCCAGGTATTTAAATTTCGTGACACGATTTATGCACAATCCATTTAGAGTGATATTATATGAATACTCGGGGCATCCACCCTATGGAGATTAGCGGGAAAGAAACTCCACGGACACTAAATGAAAATGGCATTTCTTCCAGTCTCTTATAAAGCGTCGTGTACACGAAGCGACTTTTTCGACCGTCGAGAGGCAAAAATGTTCATGTGAGAATTGCCAGGCGTTTGATTTATCGTAGATGTTTAGGTACATTCAGCCGAGAAATAGAAAATTGAATACGATTATGTCTTACGAGAGTCACGATTCGATTATGTCGAACTGTGATTTGACAACCCGAATTATGATTTTCTGGTTACACAGACTCTCTCAATTTTGGAAAGCTAAGTGATTCTCACCTTGTGCTTCTTGTCTACACGGCTCATCTTTTTATATCCTTTCGATGTGAGCGTAATCCACAACGCCAGCCCCCATTGCGGGTAGTGAATCCTAACTATACTAACTTATATAACGTGAAAGTGAGTTTTTTTGTTTCGCTTTCACGCTAAAACGGCTAAACAGATTTGGATGAAATTTGGCACATGGGTATACCATGCCCTGGTAATCCAAGAAATAGGATATGAATAGGATAGGATACTTTTTATCCCAATATTCCCACGGGATCGAGAATTATGCGGGTGAAACCGTGGAGCGCAGCTAATCTTCTTCTAATATATGAAAATTCTCGTGTCAGTGTTTGTAACAAAACTCCTCCGAAACGGCTTGACCGATTCTTATGAAATTTTGTGTGTATATTCAGTAGGTCTGAGAATGGGCCGTAAACAATGTTTCATACTCCTAAGCGATAAAGGTGGTCCACACCAAACAATTTTCTAAATTTTCACTAGTAATAATTTATATGGCAAAACAACGTTTGCCGGGTCAGTAATATTATAAATGCGATTGTGAGTTTGTTACGCTTTCACGCTGAAACGGCTGAACGGATTTGGATGAAATTTGGCATATGGGTAGGCCATAACCAGGAAAAGGACAGGCTATTTTTCATCCAGGATCACAGACGAAGTCACGGGCAACAGCTAGTGATTAAATAAATAATAATTTTATCATTTCATACCTCGACAACTCGTACACATCAACTTCGAACTCGGAGTGGGCGTGTTTGAGCCACATCTTGAACTCGTTGACCCAGTTGAGTACTGTGGAGAGAGGGCAGACGACCAGCACACGGTTCACGCCCGTCAGAGTCCCGTGGATCAGCAGCGTGTGTGTTAGCGATATTACCTGCAAATATTTAGATGATGAGTTGATGTCTATTTAAACTGTGTATTTAAGGAATGTTATGTGCACTTGAGTGATCAGAGATTCGGGTTTTATCCTAGTTCAGGTAGAATCCAATTATTATAAACAGGCACTAATATTGTAAATGTATGTGTTTATCAATTATATTATTAAACAATAGTGTATTAGCGTACACTAAGTAAACTAGGTAGGCAAGTTGCGCGTCAGAAAAAAAAAAGCTTGCGTTACAGTACTCGCATTATGATGTGTAACATCTGTCATCTCACCTTGGTAACAAGCAACATTAAAGGGGCGGGGCCTCGTCAAGGTCGTTTCTGACGGCCATCTCTAGCACCGCGCGCGCTCATTGGTCAAATCCCCGCTTCCCCGTCTTCCTGTTACACACTTCCGTCCCTTTTCACGAAATCACTCCCACAGATTTGATTATTTAGACTTATTTTGATTGCAGGAAAGCGAGAGGAAAGATGTTACACATCAAAAATGCTCCACGCACTAAACACGCTTTAGCCACGGCACTGTATCCTCCTTATTTATAAACGCTGCTTAAAGTTAAGTAATGATTAGCGCCTGTTTTACCATACATTTTTGACGTCTAAACGTTTCTTAACTTTAAACAAACGTTTATAAAGAAGAAAGAAAGAAAAAAAAGAAAAGAAAGAAAATACGTTTATTTGCGGTAAACATGACGCAAAAAAGAACAAAATTATAAAATGGATACAAGTTTAGGGAAAATATGCGTCACATTCACGCAAAACGGCCATCGCTCAGCATGATGCTGCGACCCTATGCAAGACAGAGCCCCAGCGCTGGTTTTCAGCGACAGCCGGCGTTTATGAGGGTAAACGTTTACGATTTTAAAATAGACGACTAATTTAAGAACATTAACGACCTCATGTACCTCAGCTAGGTTGTGGCTATACTGTCATATACTCAGCAAAGGTTCTTATTTTTATGAGTCGCACCTTAGCTTAGCTACGTTAGACCCGAGTTCACCAACAGATGGTTAAATTTTAAACATCTGTCTAAGCCATAAACGGCTTTTTAACAATATTTTACTGTTCACCAAGCACTAACAATTGATTAAGTACTCTAATCGAACGGTTATCTTAAACGTAGTAGCCGACTCAGTTTAACCATTGGTTTATGCTTCCAGATGTGAAGTTTTGCATTGTGCATCACTTTTAGTTACAAAATAGAAATGCAAGACGCTTTGAATTATATCTTTGAAGAGGATAATATGATTTTGTATATTCCAAACATGGCGCAATGATGAAATTCAAAAATTAAATTAGCACATATATTATATACTATACGAAAATATTAAAAAAATTAAAACATATTTTTGTAATAACTACTTCGTTTTATTTAATTTTCAATGGCATTAATAAAAATAAAAATAATTAAAGCCTAGTGCGAAAGTACCTTGCACAAAGCACCAGATGGCGCCATACGCCATACATCCCGACAAATGACTCGAGTGACAACTATATCCTATTTAAAAATGAACTCTGTGAGTTTGACAATGAAAATTGATTGATGTTGAGATTCTACATTCACAAAATACTGTTATACGATAGGTAATAGGTAATACGGGCTGGTTTCCGCAACTCCACGTCAAAGCGCGTATTTTGTACTGTTATACGATTCGACCATTCGACTCACTCATTCAAAAACGCTTGGTTATTTAACCGTTGGTTGCAAAAAAATGGTGAACACGAAAAAAACGCAGTTTATTTAAACAACTGTTTAATTCTAACAGAACGGTTACGTAATCAATTATTACGTTGTAGTTGGTGAACTCGGGCCTTAGTAGTACTTTTCAATCGTCAGTAAACTTTTTTTGAAGGGTCTCTCTTGAAATTCTTAAAAGTAAAAAGTTTGGGATCTCGCGCACTAGCCGACTACGACTCCAGCCAGCCCTGGCCGTCTAGAGGTATTGTAGGTGTGCGCAGTGCCGGATTAAGGCAGCGCGGGGCCTGTAGCAAATTCTACCTAGGGGCTTATCAAAGACCGATTTTTTTTGCACTCCGGATAGTCTAGGCTTCCTATTGACCATTTATACTGAAATATGAGTTATTTTGTTGACTAATGTAGAAATGTTTATGAAGGAAGAGAAACTAAGATGCAAGAGCGAGCGAAGCGATGTCGACTTTTTTTTGCCCCTGAGATTGGATAGGTGACCTATTTACAAAAACTTTATGAATGAAGAGAAACTTGCTCGAAAATGTTTAGCACCTCACCTCTGAGAGGTTCCTTTGACAATACATACAGGAATAGGAGTTGCTTTGTTGAGTTATGTAGAAAAGCTGTAGAATTAAGAGAAACTAGGATCAAGATCAAGAGCAAACGAAACGAGCTCGAAAATTTTGTACATACCGCGCCTCGGAGGTTCGATTTGTTTTGACCGTTCTTACATAATATTTCATTGGACCTTCTATCCAAACGTTTCACGTTTTTGTGACATAAGTAAATTCAATATATTCATATCTGCCTTTTATCTTAATAAGTTTCACTAAAAAAATTACGCTCAGACGGAGGTGGGCGGGCTTAAACACGCGTGGCCCGTAGCAATTGCTACTCTTGCTACGTGGTTAATCCGGCACTGGGTGTGCGGCTAGTTGGCCGTTGCGACCAAGTGCGCGATTCGTATCGGTTTCTATAGTTTACCTGGTCGCGGTCGTGGTCGTGGCCGTCTAGTGCACGAGATTCCTTAATCTAACAATGTTGTAATGTAACCTACCTGTCCCAAAAAGAAGATAATATATGAATCGAGTTACTTACTTGTAAAGTTTTGCCCAGACCCATGCAGTGCGCGAGGATGCACCCGGATCCCTTTTCTTTCTTGATACGCTTCACGCTCTCAAAGCAAGCGTCCCACATAAACTTTATGCCGTTTGCCTAAAAACAAATGTTATTATATTATTTTATCATTTGGCTATGAATTTGCGTTGTTTTTTTTACCGACCAGAATGGAGTTCTTATTCAACACGAAACTATTCGAATCTCATCGGAAATGATAGCCGTTCACAATCATATCAGGTATGAAGTATCGACATTATATTCTAGACGAAAAACAATATCGAAATTTTAAGAAAAATATCGTCGTTTTTATAAATTGACAATTGCAAATATTGCCTTTATATACTGACAAATAACACTTACCTGATGGGGTTTCAGCTTTTTCACTAGTCCTCTGTCGACCTCGATCAGAGGCTCTTTAGTTTCGGGATCGAAGTCCAATATCACCTTCTCCAAAACAACCTCGTCTGGTTTACCAGACTCGTCAAATTCCAAGTTATTATACTGTAACATTAAGTTTATTTTTATCTGTTTTTACACAAATGTTAGTGTTAAATCGGCCGAAAACACGGAACATCGAGATTTATCTAAAGTGTCTTCTTCATCAGTCATGGTTTTGTGACAGTCTCTTTCCAACCGAGAACTGTACATGATTTTATTTAATCTTTGAGTGGACTACAGACGTCGATTACACGGTGGGTAAATCGGGACAACTCTACCAGTATGTGTGAAAGCTTTCCTTAACCTGAACGTGGGAAAAGAGCTCAAGAAAGATCGATCTTTTTCGTCCTGGTGTCAGTTTTATGTCGTCTATGGGCCTCTGAGTTGGCTTCACATGCCGTCGAGAAATATCTCTCAGGCATGCCGGTTTCTTCACGATGTTTTCCTTCACCGTTTTTGAAGCAAGTGATAATTATACAATACGCACAAGAATCCGACGTCAGAGGTGCGTGCCTTATGTTCAAACTCGAGACCTATGACTTGGCATTCCGACGGTCGAACCTCTAAGCTAAGAAAGATCGATAATAGAACTTAAGATATGTAGGCATTAAAAAAATACTAACCAATTTCTGTCTCTCCAAAATACGACCGACCCTTTCTTTTTCTTCGCGCGCCGCCTTTTTAGTGGCCTCCTCCAATTGATTCTTACCCATGACCTGCAATCAAACATATTATTAACATCCATTACATTCAACACATATTTCAAAGTATAAATATTGATAAACATATACTGAATAATTTACCTTACGTATGTTCTTCCTGCCGTGTTTATTTCTACCCTCATTTTCAGAGTCAGACCCAGACACATCACTGTCCCTCACTGATTTTATACGTCGACGTTTTTTTGTACTACAAAGAAATAAACAACAGTTAAAATAATTCTAAGAAATAGTGCAAAATATATAAAATGTTTTTAGTTGACTACAACCACCAGAAGCAAACGAGATGTGTTAACATAAAAGAGACATAATAATATATGAATAGATAGACCTGCGTGTAAAATATTAATAGAATAGGTGAATGAATGGAAATATAAGTACATAGGTAATAGGATATAAATTAATTATAACTTAATAACAAGGAAAATTTATATAGCGCTCTTCCTCTCTCTACCTATTTAAAAATTTGCTGTGCCCAACAGGGCCCATAATTGTTTCTATTATTATTTCTTTTATTTACCACCTGTAATTGTACATTATGGATTGCAATAAACGATTTGAGACAAAGCTAAAATGGCACCCGATGTAACAGGCATATTTGATATAGTGCCCTAAATGTCACGTTTCCGAGATATTTGAAGGTAAACTTAAACGTAATAATCTTCACCACCAAATATCACGCCGACGGCAGGCCAGTTTCATCGTGGGCCGCAACTTTGAAGAAAAATCAAAATGGCGATGGGGTGATTTTGCCACTGAGGTTCTACGCCCCCTACATAATAATGTTAAATAACACAAGTAAGGAGGCCCAAGCAACGAGAACAGTTAAGTAAATCCCCGTTGCTTAGGCCTCCTCTCTGTGATAGGGAGGGGGGATCGTAATCCACCAGGCTGGCCCAGTGCAGATTGGTGGTTTCGTTCTAAGAAAAGCCGGTTTTTTCTCGTTCTAATTCTATATAATTACATTAATTATACTCCGTTGGTTTAGGTAGTTAAATAAAGGTTAACAAAAAAAACTACGTGACGAGAGAGCTGACAAGTGGCCGACTAACCGGTGTAAAATCTAACTTAAAAAATTGTGCTCAAGCAGTTACATCTATGAAGAGTAGTTTAAGAATAAATGTTAAAGTATTAACATATTATGTACATGGAAACTATCGTAAGAATCCAAAATAAATTTAATTTGGATATAACATTTAAAACCCCTATTTACCCGACTACGACGAAGCAAAAGGAGGGTTATGATTTTGACTGGTATGTATGTTCATCTGTTCCGTTATAACTTCTAAACTACTCATCATAATTTAACAAATGAGGCATCGTTAGAAGCGTCTTGACTGTCCGCTGGTTATAGGCTATGTGACGTCACATTACATATGGCGGCCTCTAGAGGACATAATGTCAAGAACTAAAAAAAAGTTTTTTAATGAGGCCATGTTGGGGATCAAATGAAAGGGTTTAATTAGCACATTTCAAAAACGAAAATATTATAACCCCAAAATAATTTAAATAAAAGTTATAAAAACTAAAAACCTAATTAAAAATACGGAGACACACGTAAGCTGTTCGATTTATGTGACTCGTGTGACTCCGGATTCTTTATTTGTTTGTCTGTCATGTCTTGTTTATACCTTTTTAGTTGACTTTTTTGTGGTAGTTGGGTTTTAGTTTTTAAATCTTTAATTTTTTTTACGATTTGTTTACCTTTACTTATTTACCTAAACTAGTGGAGTTTTTTTTTATAGACACTATAACATACCCTCCTTCATTACTGGATCCTCCTGACGCATCACTCTCAGACACTTTCTTCTTTCGTTTGGCGCGTTTTAAGGACTCAGAACTTTCGGCTTCCGAATCCTCAAAGTCACTAACTCGCACATCTTCGTCACGTTGCTTACGACGCGACGTTCCACCTTCGGAGTCAGATGATATCGCGTTCGCCTTGCGTTGACGTTTTAATTTTACACTGTAATAATAAATAAACTAAATACCATGCTTTCAACTCCAGCCGTTTATAAGGTAAACTGTTGGTAATAAAATATGTTTATTGTTCTTTGTAAACGCAATCCAATGTACCGCTTAGCGGACTTTGTAAACATGTTCAGTAACTTATGACATAATATGCTGTCATCTGTCATTGCTCTCTCTTGCTCAAAAACTACTGTGACCCTGTGTGCCGTAAAATTATGCAAGATTGTATCTATTCAAATCTTACAAGTTCTTTTCTTTTATGCCCATAATCCATCAAAAAGTCCTTCAGGTCCTTCTTACTATCTTTGTCTATGGTTGAATATTATCCGTCATAGAGTTCAATCATTTAGAAACTATATTGAACCATAACTACATGCAAATAAAGTTTAAATTAGTTGCGGTGTGCAATGGAACCAGCCAGACTTGAGGGTGTTAAGCGTAAATTATAACTTATCACTTACAATGTTTTTATGTATAACACGCTAATAAACTAAAACTAGGTCAGTATTTATGCAAAATTAATTTATTTTATTTTTATCATACACACATAGATGAGCACGTCTGTATGCTGTGAATTGGTACGAATTTATCAATTATATCAATAATTAACTGATGTCATGCAAATCCCAAGTATACAATATTATTTATGAATTCCCATTTTTATTGAATCTCTTTCGCTAAAGTCGCGTAGGAGCGATATAATTATAATTTTTAAAAGAGTTTCTAAACTTACTTTTCTTCTTCTGAATCTTCCACGTTATGAGTTTCCTGTAAAAATGATTAGAAAATGAAGTATAAATCATCTATACTTCATAAAAGATAGCTTGATCTCTGCGACAGCTGTCAGTAAAATCACGCCTATGAAGTCCTGAATTTCATAATAGTACAGAGAGTAACTGTCAATGTCATACTTTATGGCCATGCCAACCTAATTAGTGATGGGCGATGAATCATCGCGACAATGTCGACAATGTATCTGCAGAAGAGTGGAAGAAGGTGGTAACCAAATGCAGAAAACGAATGGAAGAAGATTGGGAGCGAGACGTCCGATTTGATAATATTTGCGAACGAGAGTTTATAATAACTTTACAAGATTGTTCTAGCGATTCAGAAATTGATTCAGATATTATGGATTCGGGGTGTACTCCTTTAAGAGAATAACAGTATTTTATATTTTAAAAAAATGTTTAATTTAGTAACGTTTGTTATTAAATTAAACCCTATTATATATATACATTAGCATCTATAATAGTAAGAAACGTCGATAATTTCTATCGACAATTTTTTGTATCCTGACAACCGTAGGAATGTCAGTTTGACATATATCGCAGAGATCAAGCTATCTTATATGTAGTATAATACAAAAAACTTTCAAATACAAATGATTGCCCAGTCTACGAACGAAGCAGTAGAGGGGCGCGTAGTTTTAAATAAGAAACAAACCAGTCTCATTACATTCCAAATGGCTAATAAGTAAGCAAGTAACTGTGTTTTAAAGAAAGTTCTATATGAAATCATACCTCAGCTTCGCTCTGCTCATCTTTATGTGACACTGAGGAGTCACTTTCTCCAAGTAAGTCATCTTTAGCTAAATGACCAATGCTGTCTCCATTAAGTCCTGGCAATGTTACTGGAGGCAAATCTAAAATACAAAGCGCTTATTTAGTTAATGTTAAGTGTAGTTTTTCTTTCCTATCAGACCAAGGGAAACGTCACGTACTCGACATACAATTATTATTTAATCAAAATTTTATGCGAGTAGATACAGACCGATTTTTTATTATTATATCATTCGTGATAATGATTATACACCGAAATATAGTCACCCAAAAGGTCCAATGAATTCAGTGCAGTGTGAATTCGGTGTCAAGTTAACCAAATGTCTGTAACAGTGAGTTTGGCAGCGCCTTAATTTCGTAGTAGACGGACAGTTTTCGTATTGGTCGCTACTGACGTGATGATACAATTAAAACGATAACATGTACCTTCTTCTTCCAAATTGTCATCATCGGTTCCGTCAGAGCTGCTTACGGCCCGCAGCAAGTCTTCGCCTATAGTCGGTGTGGGCTTTGATCTGCTACTCTTCCTGGCAGAACTTCGACTGCCACTGTTGTTCGTCGGAGTGTCGCGCCGTCGATGCGCTTTGTTCAAACTGTTCAAGTTAGTCAGCCTACGAACATTGTACCTTGTTAGATATTTGCAGCTGAGTGGATTTACTCACTCTAATTATTAATACTTTGCAATAGCTATTAATACAAATAAAAGAACAGATACTTTTATATTAAGAGTCCATAATACCACAGCTCAAATTCACTCTTTGTCTCTCTCGCACAATACTGCTCGCGGATTGAGTGAGAGCAAGACTGAGCGGCGGGGAGAAGACTTCAAGGTGCCAATAGTCTAGGTCATTTCACTTTGTAGTTGAAAAATATGTTCTGCCATACGGAATGTATGGGAGAACATGTTTTTGCAACTGCTAATGTAAGTTGGTCGATTATTACTGGTTAACTTGTAAAGCCTACTTAGCTGTGATAGTTTTCCTTTTAATTTAGTTATATATACTACTGCCGTCAATATTTTCACATATCCAAAACCAACCATTTAGCTGGCAGGGTCGGAGACAATTGACTCTAACAAAAATTTGCACTTTAAAGTTTAATATTTCGCAAACGGAGCTCTGAATCCAAAAATGGTTTTCAAAATCTCAATATTTTTGAACGGCCTTTCTAACGACACCCCGCACCATGAGATAAATGAGAAAAAAAAACATCCCCATTTTACGTATAGGGGAGGTAAACAAAAAATATATTTTCATTATTTTATTTTACCACTGTCGGCGTGATTAATACGTATAACCATGCCAAATTACAACAGCTTTCTAGTACTAAGAGTGTCCGAGCTAAGCCGCGGACAGACAGACAGACGGGCATGGCGAAACTATAAGGGTTCCTTGTTTACTACTGATCGACATAACAGGATCATGCTAAGCAATTTGAGGTATTATAGACTCTTAATTAGTAATTTTGCAAGTCAATGGCGAGCCTTTTAATTGATTCCTCTTCTTTAGAGTCGATTTAACTCAAATTTTGTCCGACTAGTGTGTAGCAATTAAATTTTAAAATAATCATTATTTTAAAATTAAACGCGCACCAGACGCGCATCAAGTAAATACTCACTGAATAGAATAATTCAGAAAGTTTCACCTATTTACCTGTCTCAACCTACTCATAAAGTATCAACTCGTATATTTTCATCCCAATAAAAGCCTCATGAGCGACCCAAGCCTGAACTACTAGCTGTGTGCTCCACTCACGTGAACAAAAACATCCAATCTTCCTATGCTACAGTAGCCTGTAGATAGGTATGAGAACCACACCAATTTAAGTTCCCTAGATTTGTGATTATGAAAATATAAGTATATATAACCTACAGATATGAATACCAGCCTGTTACTGTCCCACTGCAGGGCAAAGGCCTCTTCTCATACAGAGAAGGATTGATCACCACGCTTGGTCAAGACGGGTTGGCGATTTCAGACTTATATTAACTATAATCCAGGTTTCCTCACGATGTTTTTCCTTCACCAAAGTCAGTAGTCCAAGATAAACTCAGAAAGTACATATGAATTGAAAAACATTAGTAGGTACTTGCCCGCATTTGAACCCACAACCTCGTACATAAGAGGCGAGGCCTTAACTACTGGGCCATCACGATATTGCAGATATTGAAGATGAAAATATTTAAATTCAACTTTGCTAATCAAAAATCAGAAGTCATTTATCAAACTAGGCTGAGAATCTTTTTGGACGTCAAAATTATATAGGACACCCGTCCTTCAACACTTCCCAGTGCTTTGAAAAAGTGGCAGATCAGATCACGATCATGGATTTTCTGTTTTCACTAAAAATGGGTTATTAAGTACTTGCCGCAGTCAACTGGAATTTCGATAATTATTTGCTCTATGCCTCAAATCTTCAATAAGACTCGGTCAGTGGGTCGTCTTGGGGGTTTGACGCAGCATGTGCACATCGCAAAATACGCACTTCGCAAAATGTGCACTCATTCGTAAATGTGTATTCATATATTTATAAAATAATAAATGTATCAATACAGCATAATTATATGAATATAGCATTTAATATAGGTATTTCCTTTCTTAGAACTGTATTATAAGCTAAAAGGAATCCACAATGGCAGAAATTAGTTAACGAAAAACAGGTGCAACCTTCGGTTTTTTTTTTCTTTTACTGAGTTTTTGCGACCCCTTTATAGAGGCTTGGCAACCCCCCAGGGGTTCGCGACCCACACGTTGAAAAACACTGAATTGTATACAAAACTATCTGTACCCACGACTCTGCCCGTGTATAAAGGTGTGCGTTACCCAAGCCAGCAAATGTCGAACATTGTCATTTGAGATATATATACTCGTAGATAATTAGTACATCAGCTTTTGTAATTGTAGCCTACATTTTTAAATTTGTAGTGCTAATGGTTTTTTAGTTATTTGACAAAAACAGTTCTGGCTGCGGTTACCCTGTCCAGAAGTTTTGTTTATCAATGAGTATATTGAAAAAAATTTTAGCTTAGCATAATTACAGTTCGTTAGACGTTAACAACGCATGCTCGCTGCTCGCCTGCACACTTGTAACCACCCCCCCAATACGCAACCCGTCGCCCGAGTGGACTATGGGACTGTCTCCAACGAAAAAATCAGCCTATAGATCTAGCTAGACAGTCTGCCTAGCCTTTTCCCAACTGTTGGGCTCTGCTTCCGGTCTAACGGGATGCAGTTGAATACCAGTATTTTACTTGAAACGGCTGCCTATCTGACATCCACAACCCAGTAACTGGGTAATACGATACCCTTTGGTAAGACTCGTTGTCAGACTTTCGGGCTTCTGACGACCCGTACTGTAAAAGATCCACGAATGACAGCCGGGACCAACGGCTTAACGTGTTTCGAGGTACGGAGGAGTCTAGGTATGTAAACATGGTCACCAATCCACGGACCAACCCCGGCAAGTAGGTTAACGTGATGGATCGACCCGTGTGGCTGTTATTGCTTAGCCACTAGCTCCCTTTTGTTATCTAGCTAGACTGACGAATTTTTATTAGCAGTCACAATCACAACAATAATTAAACACCCACCCCATTTGTTTTTTTTAGATAATATTTACCCATCAATTTCTTTGTCACTTGCATCTTGATTGTCAGAATTCTGGCCGCTGCTCCCACTGGGTTTTGCTTTAGAGCGTACCATCTGTAATTATTTTCATCACATTTATTCAATTATCATGTTCTGTATACTACAATTTCGTTCAAATACAGAGTAAAGGTATACAGTGTTAAAATTATATTCAATAATTCGTTTTGCATTGTCTATTTACTTATTTAGTTTATACCTTTATTTTGCATTTAGAGTGTAAAATAATGAAAACTACCTTGTGTTGCTTGTCTCATTTTTTGTGCTAAATTAAAACTCCATATGTTTCAATTGGCATTTAATTTCTAACTACCAATGCACAACAATAAAGAACAATAAGTATTATCCTTAAACAGATACTTGGTACACAAGTAGACATGAATATTAAAAACTTAAAACTACAAAAATGCATTTATATTTTACATAGTTTTTAACATTTATAATATTAGAGAATGGCAATAATAAGTGTACATAGTGTTTTGACTTATGTACAATGTTGATAAAACTTATATTTTGAATGTACTTGACTTATGTCCTAACCTTGCTAACACTGGAATTTGAGTGCTCATCAATGGTTCCATCAATCTGGTCAATAGTTTTGCAACCCTTATCTTCAATATCTGAGGGTGCCTTGCTGCTTTTGTCTTGAGAGCCAGATTCCCGTGAACTAAGATCCTTACTGTTTTCCTCATTCAATGAAGAAGAGCTCGAAATACATGATTTTCGTCTAGTATGTTTATGTGTGTGCTTTTGAAAATCCTTATTTGATTCTTGAGAGTTCTCTTCTTCATTTTCAGAACTAGATGAATAATGTAAAAGACTTTTCTTAGCTTCCCTACTTTTGATGGCATGCTTTCTTTCAAGCTTGCTCATTTTCTTTTTGATTACTGGTGTTTTTGTCTCACTATCAGATGAATCATTCAATAGGGATGATTTAATTTTTTCAGGATCTTGAGTTGATTCACATTGCTCAGTTCTGTCAGACTGATTTTGTGAAATATTTTGTTCTTTAACACTATTATTAGGTTTATCAACATTATTATCATTTTGATTTTTATCTGAATCTGAATCATTGAGCAATGCACTTTTAATTTTTTCAGCAACTCCTTCCTCTAATTCTTTTTCACTTTCATTAGCAGCAGATTGAATGGTTTTATTTGTTACTTCCTTATCCTGTCCATTATCGTCAGATTCATTGAGGAGAGCATCTTTTATTGCTGCAGTATCTGTTAACTTGTCCTGGTTTATTTGGTTACTATTATCAGTATTTTTTGAGGTTTTTTCCATATCATCAGAATCTGAATCATTGAGGAGTGTATTTTTTACTTTGTTTGCTACAGCAGTTAAGGCATTATCAATATCCTCTGACCCAGACTCATTAAGTAAGGCATTTTTAACTTCATCAATATTTTTTTCCAAATTTTCCTTTTCTTTATCCTTAGCCTTTATTACCTCACAAACAGTTTTGGATTCATGAATAATTTTTTGGAGATTGTGAGTAAGCAAAAAGTTTATAGTTAATTTGGGTAATTTATTTATATTTACAGTAAATTGTTTAGGTTTAAATTGCTTAATTTCATTCCTTTTTATTGCCCAAAATTCATCATCGCTTTTGTTTACCTTTTGTGCATTATTACAATTTGTACTACTTTTCCTAACTCTTCCTTTTTTCATTAAGTGATTATTCTTCGTCATTTGTTTACATTTGAAGGATGCACTTATTTTGGTTTCTAATATATCAGGTTTAAGTAATTTAGTAATATTGACACATCTTATTAAGGGCTTAGAATCAATTTCACTATTATTTGTTTCTGTTGAATTATGATCTGAATCATCCTTAAACTTTGAATTATCACTAGTGTCACTTAATTTTCTTTTTTTAGACTTGGGTTCAAGTTCAGTATTATTCTTTTTGTTAACTTCATTTTCTTTACCACCAGAGGATTGATTTTTGTTTTGTGTGTTGTTTTGATGTTTGTTTTTTATAGGTTCATCACTCTCTGAACTATCATCAGCAATCCTAATCTTACTAAACTTCTTTCTTATACCGGTTGCTTCTTTCTCTCCTTTTTTAGTTCTCATACTATTTGTTTTATTCTCAACCACCTTTGCTTCATTTGCAAAGCATTCAATAAGTTCAGATACTGCTAAATCTTCCTTTGAACCAATAGTTTCTTGCCTGCTTTTACATTTTACGTGAACATTCTTCTGATCATTGGCACCTTGTTCACATTGGGAATTATCTTCTTGTGTCTCCAATGACTCAATAGAAATAGAATTATTAATTACATCTGCAGGATTAGAATTTATCATCACTTCTAAAGATTTCCTCCTAACAGTTTTAGTATTGTCAGAATCCATACTTTTTTTTCTGGACTCCTCATTCTTACTAGATTTTCCAGATTCACTTGCATAAGATTCAACAAGTTTTGAAAACTCATTCTGTTCTTTTTTTGACTTTTCAATGTTCTGATTTGTATCAGAACTGTAAGAGGAATCCTTTCTTTTTGAACTTCTTCCTAGTTCCTCTTCAGTCGGTTTTTCTGATAGTTTTCTCCGTAGCCGCTTAAGTTCACAATCGTAAAATACAGGATATTTTTCTTGCATGGAAGTAGGCATGCATTTGGCAACGACTTTTACACCTGTAAAATGGTCGATTGAAATCTTCTTCGATATTCGCAATTTGAACGACTCATAATTAAAATAATAAAACTTTTTATTGCTATCTTGGCTTTTCCTATCGATCGTTTTCCCGCCATTATCTGTGTGCGCTTGAGCCGCGTCAACTATAGCCAGTACTTTCCGAACGCCGGTTTCTACATTCTCAAGTGATTTTTTGGACAATTCGCAAATGAGAAGCACTTTTTTCGCAGCTTTGTGAACAGCGTGCGCATTTCTTAATTTATTCTTACGTATTCTCTTCTCTTTCAAATTCTCAGATCTAGATCGCAGGTTCGATCCGAGCTTAGACAAATATTCCATTGCTTCACACAAAACATCACAAACGGGAACCTCGGCAGCCATTTCACGTATCCGCGCACTTTAAAACATCTATAGTAGTAACATAAATGTCATAACCAGACTATTTTAACAAAAACTTGGTACGTTCTTCGGTAATAATGCAGTTCGATCGTTCGATGTGAATTCGAATCGAAAGAATCGTGAAATTTTTTAGAAAACAATTCGCGTTTTTCTAAAACCAAATAAAAAACCATAGACTAAAAAACGTTCCATTTCCATACTTTTTTCTTTGATTAGTGCAAATTGTCAGTCCACCTCTATTTTGAAATATTTTTATAAGAAATACCCAGATTTTGAACATGTAAAATGTTTTGTTATACTTTCATCTTGAGGTCACTAAACTTACACCACCTACTATCTTGGATAGGCGATATATTCTATCGATTGAAAAATACTCATACATGAAATGGAACGTAGTGCTTCCTCATGACCTATTCAACTCGGTCGGGTAGCAGTTGCTATACATAAATATAACATACAAAATAGCGGCAAATAGGTATATATATGAACTATAACTTATGCAGCGCTGTATGAATAATTATTCACAATCAGGTAACATTCATTTATCTATTTAAGAACAGAATGGCACTATTTGAATCCCTATTTTCCTATTGTCACTAAGGTGAAACCTAAGCTTTACAAAAAAAAAATAGAGGTACCAATTTTTTGTACTCACCTTTCATGTAAATGGCTGAACTTGTGTTTTACGGACACCTACAAAGTAATTAGACTTAACTATGATTGAAAAACATTATAACATGTTGTATTATAGATTACACGGTAAAATTATACACATATTCCGCTTCCAGACCGAAAAATCGGCAATATAGGCAAGGTAGGTAAACTATCCAAAACAGTCGTGAAAAAGAACCATAGACACTAGAGGAGACGCAATGTACCACGGAAGTAAAGAATGCCTGTGTAACGATCCATCCATCATCAGTTTTTTCGGTTGATGAATAAATAATACTGTTTATTTAGGGAAGCTGAATTGTATCATGGTGATAGTTAGTCATACACATATTGTTACTCTTAGAATATAAAAATAAACAAATATTTTATAATTCTATAAAAATAGTAAGTAACGCAGCATTCGAATTCGAATCGAAACATAAAACATCATAAAATAATCGACTTCGTGACTAAACCTACGTCGTCATATTTAAATTGAAAATACATAAATGCACTGGTACTCGGGGTAGTAAATAAAAACAAATGGGAATTTGATCGAGCTAGATCGAGTCCATTAAATAATAAATAGAGGCTCACTTCAGGCACTTCTTTTTTTGGATTTAACGAGGTGCATAGATGGTGGTGATGGTGCTATTTGCACAAGCAGAACAGAACGTTGCCGTTGGCATGGTTTGTGACTTTGAAAACCAAATAAACAATACTGAAGGTACTGACGTCTTTTCAAAGTTAATTGGTTCAGATGGGTTCAGATAGGGTCTGAACTCGTCAAGTCTTGGCGAAACGGTTCATACATGTTATGACTAGTTTAAATACACGTTATGACTAGACATAATATAATTTGAGTCACTTCTAATTCTAGGTACACACGTAGTGACCGCCGCCGATCGGCGTCAAAATCTTTGTGTGGGTGTGTGAACGTGAGATTATGAAATCATCAGCTACTAAAGTTACTGCTCTGTACCTAGCATTAGAAGTGACTCAAATTAAGATCTTAGGAAGGTATATTTTATTCTAACGGTCCACTCGGATTACAGGGTGGCTTGTGAAACAACGACCAAAAATTTTTAAAGTCTCTTTCCAAGGACTTCCTGAAACACCCCCATGTATATTCAGCGATTATTCGGCCATAGGAAAGAACACCTCAACTAAACAGACAACCCCATCGTGTTTGATCTCGTTGGATTCAGTGCTGGGCACAGATTACTAATAGCTTTAGTGCTGGGAAACTCCGAACAAATATTTTTTGTATGGGATTTGTGACCGTTCTTTAGCCAACATTCAGAAACACACGTCAAAATGACATAATCACATAATGACCAACATTACATTACGAAGTGGTCACAAACATGTCTGCCTTCGCGCAAGTATTATTGTTTGTGTTGTGATTTATCTGTTTGTTTTTCCTTTTTCTGTATGATTTCGGTATATAACATATCAGAATAATTGACGGTGATTCCAAGTTTGTGAACCATCATGGGTAAGGGTCACAGAATATGTGGAGTTTGCGGTATCAAGGAGGCCTGGCATACTGTAAAAATGTTGCATTTTTCCAAGTTTTCACTGAATCCATACCGGTGAGTACCGATAATTTATTGCTAATTTGATCTTGTGCTCACCTAACACAATGCTATTAATTTACAATCAGGAAATTAAAGCATCATTCAAATTCTGTAATACGACTGGAGCCATCAATGAAGATTAATTATTGAAACTCTTGAAGAAATGGTTTAAAACATTGTGCCTACAGTAATATTTGTCTAATTGTAATCTAATTTAGTCTAACTAGGTTGACTTATAGATATATGGGTCAGAGAGACTCATATTATATTATCTACCTGTGACACCATTATGTAAATACTGGGAATATGAAATAAATCTTTTTCAGTTTCATATTCAAAGTATAATAATCTATTCCATTTAGTTATGCTGATAGTGTGAATTGGGGGATCTCTTAACTTTAAATCACACTAAATAAATTCACAGTCAAACTTAGTCAGTTATACGAGTAAGCTTAGTTATACGAGTAAGCGAGTAAACTTTTATATTTTGTGTCTTCCATTCGTCGAGAGTGGCTAAAAGCAGTTGGTCACTTAGAACTAGTGCATCTACCTATAGAAAAACTGCATGAGCAGCGAAATGTATGTGCTAACCACTTTGGAAGAAAGTATTTTAACAAATAGGGAAATCGTCTACAGAAGTGAAGTAGTTTCAGTATAATCCTCCATTAAGCTTTTCATGAGATGATGTTACAAACAGACAGAGAAATAAATTCTCAAAATTGATTGAGATGATTAATAGAGAACAAATTAATTGTGCTCTATTAATCATTTCAAATGAAAAGATCCCTGCGTTTTATATGCAGAGAAATGTTTACAAGTCTAATCGAAAATGTTGCTTATATTTAATTAATTATGTTTACAGATTTAACACAAAGGGAAAATCAGTTGATGGAATAATTGCAAAAAACTAAATGCAGCTTGGCATCACTAAGACGCAGTGCAAATCTCTTGGAAAAATTTGAGTCAGATGTGCTAAAAGGAATTGTGACGTTGGTGCTAAAAAACAAAAAACGAAGCCATTTTGCCCTGATACCGATGTTGCTTGCTCATTTATATAAATTAATAAATACTGAAATCATTGAAATCTGTTTTATTTTACCGATTTATCAAAATAAATTAGGTTTGGAGCCTCACTATTATCTGCATAGAATGCATTTTATCGATATCGATAAGTTTATTGATTTCTATACGTTGCGCATCCCTATATCCTATATCTATAGTTCTTCCCTTCAAGGACATGGTTGTCAAGTTTGTTATAATTTTCATGTTGGTAGCTATGTTTTTTTTTATGTGGTTGGCTAAAGACGGTCACAAATTCTCAAAAACTGAATGTTCTAAGTTCCGCCTCTTAATTACATGCTCTGTGGTTGGATTTCTGCTTTGGAAAGCTAGCTAAGTGTCCGTGGAAGTTTATAAAACTACTTTGCAGCCACTACCGTCTGCCACTCTTCTTTTTTCTCTTTTTGAAACCCGAAAATGAATGATGTTTAGACAGTATTTTTTATAGATCGTAGACCAGAATTAATAAAAAAAACATGATTTTTCTAGCTCCTAAACTGAGGTGTTTTGGGAAGCCCTTGGAGAGAGACTTCAACATTTTTCAATGGACGTCGTTTCATGGGCCACCCTGTATGTACACGTATAAAACAATTCTCACAAGATCACTGTAAAAGGTTTTTCAATTCCATCATCTAAGAATGTTCTTGGATGTAGAGATTCGGTTCAGAGATTATTGATTCGACGTGGAAGCAAGTGATAATTTGGCCTTCAGTTTTGCTGAAACACTAAATTTATCGCGGATAAGGTAGCAACAAAGGTCGTGTTTTCATAATTTCTTGAGCAAAATTCATGTGTTTTTAGAAAACAAAGTACTTTTCATTACTGTGCCAATCAACATCATCAGCATTTCAGCCGAAAGACGTCCACTGCTGGACATAGGCCCCCAAGTACCGCTACTTCGACCGGTTCTGTGCTTCTCGCATCCAGCAGATTCCTGCGGCCTTAACCAGGTCATTGGTCCACCGTATCACCGTGTGGGAGGTACTGTACCGATATTTTTTACAAACACATATTAATGGTTTTATTTTACCATTAACAAAATTGTGTAAATTGTCCAAAGTAAAACGTTCAACCCCAGTAATTCAGCACTAGCATTTCTAGTGTGCCTGTGTGTAGCTATTCTGTATCTAAGCTAGTGTGCTCTATAGGTTCACTATAACTTATCCCTTGCCGTCATGTTGGCACATTTGTTTGTCAAGCTTAATATTAATACAAATAGAGTTCAAAATGGCGATTGACAGAACAGTGCTACCAATCACATCATGGGACAAGTTTTAAGAACGGTAAGTACAATGCTCTCTTGCCATAAACAAAAATATAATGATCTGTCTTGTCTGTTCTGTCAGATTGTCAGAATGTCAGATAAATGTCAGTAGTCAATAAACATTCAATCTCATTATTGAAATTTTTTTCATAGCTGTCAAGTTGTGTAATATAATAATTAATATGAATGCTCTAAGGAGGAATACGTTAAGAGCTATAACTAGATTTTACAGCGAAGGTGCCGGAGGTTCTCAGAGTACGCCTGCCGCACCACCTGCGCAGGCCAGTCAGGCAATCCCCGACGTTCCTGGACTGAGCAGCAATGTAATCCAACCAGCGGTTCAACCCGTGGGTCCTGGCGTTGACCCTAAAAAGACCGGAGCCTACAAAGTCCCTGAATACTTTCAATACGATCAAATGAGTTTCTTCGAAGCTGAAATTGAGATGGCGAGCTTTAGATGCCCTCAACCATCTGCTCTCAAAAAGTAATCTTTTTCTGAATATTGTCTTTTGTTATAGTTCACTTAATAAATTATTAGAGAAGATTAACCATTGTTTTATTTCTCTATTATGTTTTAGCTTCTGTATTGACATTATCATCATCCACAGACCTGCTTCACTCACTGTTGGCCAATCCCTTCGCTCCTGCGCCAGCCTATGTGTTGACAACACTCAAAGATGCATTTATATCAATCAAGTTTGCTTATTGTGGCTGGTTCAAATTAGCATAAATTCTCAAACTGGGCTGTGTGTGACACTCATGCGTAACACCGTCTGATTGACTGAGATTCTGCATTCCCTTTGAAGTGTCAGTTGTGATATTGTTTACAAGGACACATTTCCATAATAATTATGATGTCTGAATTGGTTAATTTAAAATAATAAATGCACTTAATAAGTAACTAATGATGTTGTTGTCTAACTGTGCATTTGCACTGGAGAAACATCACAGCAAAACATGTTGAAATCTCTAGTTCTTGTCAAATATTGTATGGAACTTTGACAGAAACTAAAGATTTCAACATGTTTTGTTGTAAATGTTTCACCAGTGCAAACGCACAGTTATAACAGCAATAGACAAAACATAGTAGATTCTGTTTCAATTATAATACCATCATAATTTACTCTGTGATACCATCACAAAAAGAGAAATTATCCTCATATCAACTTCCTACCCTTGCTTGTCCATATAATGATTGGTGCAGATCATTTATTTCAGAACTGATAAATTACACACATTTCTGCCTGGCATTGTTCCAATACTTCCTAATGGCACTACCTATTATAATCATTGAATATGTAACATTATAATTTCTCTTCATAAATTTGGAAAAGGACAGGAATAATTCCACTGTACTTTTTATTAAAATTAACTTTAATTTTTGAGTAGTTCAGCTATGTATCAAAATTAATGCAATTTATAATAGTATGTACATTATAAGTACTTCATAGTTATAAGTACTTAGGTACTCAATTCTTTTATCAAGAACTCCACTGCTACTCAATTCAACAATAAGATAAAATTAGAAATGCGAACAATAAGAAAAGTGATTGTAGGTACTATAAAATAACAAGAACATTAAATTTTGTAGTATTTTATTTCAATCATTAGATTCCCATACAAGCTATAAACCTACAACTAAATAACTTAAAATGCAATATAACATTTTGAACTGGCTGACTTTATACATAATATTATTTGTAATGCCTGTGGACCTATATAGACAAATGCACTAAATGACAACTGAAGCAACGCCACCTATAAGTACAGCAGCATCAACATCTGTATGAGTGGTAGCAGGCTCCAGGCTTTCAGCGTACACACTCTCAGCCTCATGTTACTTCTTCTTCGTAAGCTTCTCAGACAAGTCGTCAAAGGTGGGGTCCTGGAGGTTGATCATCAAGCTATTACCAGGAAGGAATATACGGTTTTGAGATTGAGCAATCATCCTAGAAATGCTTTGAGCAGCACGGATCTTACGAAGCTTCAAGTAACCAGGGTTCATTCCCATTGCTTTTCCCAACATTTCAGCGGCTTCTGCTTCACCCTCAGCCTGTACAATTTTCTGCTGACGCTCCTGCTTGGCTCTTTCCACAACGAAAGCAGCACGCTGAGCTTCCTGTTGCGCCACCTGCTTAGCCTCAACAGCAGCAGTGTATTCCTTACCAAAACTTAATTCAGTCAGGGAGACATCATCCAAAATAATATTGAAATCAGCTGCGCGCTCCACCAGCTCTCTTCTGATCAAAAGTGAGACCTGTTGACGCTGAGTAATCAATTGAGATGCATTGAATTTTGCAACCACGGATTTCAGTACTTCGTTGCAAATTGATGGCAATACTTTTTCATCATAATCAGTGCCAAGTTGTCTGTACATCGTAGGAAGTGACATCGCATCGGGGCGGGAGAGTACTCTCAAAGAAATGTTAACCATTTGTAAATCCTTAGATCCGGTAGGTGAAGAAATCTTGCGAGGTCTTGACCTGATGTCGTAAATGATGGGGTACTGGAACCAAGGTATACGAAAGTGTAAGCCTTCACTCAAGACGTGATTCTGTATACCTCCTATTCTGTTGAACATGATGGCACGGTGACCACCTTCGACGGTAAACAAGGCTTGCGAGACGCCATAAGCTGCCGCACCTAAACCAGCCACCACTTTCAGACCGATGTTGAGGCCAGGAGGTCCACCTTTGGCAAATTTGCCTGCCATATCGTTAAGCTTACTTTGAGCCATGTTTATTACGTTCCAACAAATATAATATTATTAAAATTCAATACTTTTCCGACAAAAAATTCTAACCTAAAAACGGAAGGCCGAAATCGAATAATTATTGTGCAATGACCATAGACAAAGAGAACAAGGAACAAGTCAGAAAAATGAAAAACAGATATAAAAGTATTTTTGGTTTTCCATAAATTTCCGCTGAGCACAACGGTTCTTTTAGTCGATTATTAGTTTAAACCCTTAGAACATCAACAATAAAAAAAAATTGACATAATGTGATGATGACATTTAATTTTTGTATCTGTAATTAAATTCAGCTGAAAGCAAAATGTCTGTTTTCATAAATTTCGTCTAAAATATGTACCTTTTTTTACCTGTAATAAAAAGCGTTATTATTCTTTTCTAGTTCGGCTCCATTAATAAAAGTTAAAACGTTGTTTATATATTGTTAAATTAGAATATCGTGATCGCTTAAACATGGATTCGTGTATTGGAGTTGAACAGGATTTGGACAAAGCTTTGACAAAATTTAACTCTCTAAATGATCACACAAATAGAGTTCTACAGGATATAATAGACCAGGTTGAAGAACTGCGAAAAGAAATTGCAAAACGTAAGTGATTTGTTGCCCCCCCTCTTCGTGCCCTCTTTGTTCACGAAGACAGGTGTCACGTATAATATATAACCATAACAAGACTACTTTCATTCCCAGCCCGATCGCTATGTATGGCAAACCGATCCCTTGGGAGAAGCTAGCTAAATACCTAGGTGTGATCCTTGACCATCACCTTACCTTCAAAGAGCAAATAAAGACGGCTCGTTCGCGCGCCTCTTTTGCTCTCGGTAGGCTCCACTTTAAATTGGCTGCACGCAACAAATTGTTACTCAAGTGCAAATTGCGCATCTACACCATAGGGTAGATCATGACTTACTCGTGCGTCGTCTTCGCACACGCTAAGTCACGTCATCTCCATAGGATGAAGACCCTCTAGAGCCGTTTCCTTAGAAACGTTACTGAAGCCTCCTTCTATGCCCTCAATTTGGATCTTCACTTAGATCTCAAAATGCTCAACGTCCAGCATTTCATGAAATGCCTTTTCTTCAACTCTGCTATAAAGCACCCCAATCTGCTACACTGCCCCCCGGATATGTAGGATCCGCCGACCGAGACACTCTCTCCATCCCTGTCGACCCCACAGTCCTCCAGGAGAGTAGCAGGGCCAACAGTACTGTACAAAAACACAAGATCCGTCCTCCGTCCTCGCCACTGTGACGCCCATGTCCATGCCCGCCCCGACCCATTCTTTAAAATCGTTCCTAAATAGTTAAAATTCGATCCAGCCTGTCGCTTGCTGTCTTCCCTCAGCAACACCCTAAGCCAAGGTCTGTTCCCCACAGGGGATGCCCTAAGTGTGTTGCTTAGTTTATAAGTTAGGTTTATGCCCTGGGTGGAGGCCTTAATTTATTGATGCACCCACAAAAAGTCCTGTTGTAACAACAGAAAACCTAGGTTGACCTGCAAGATGACATACCCAGAAAAAAAAAAACAATTTAATTTATTTACTAATGATGAGAATGTTATTGAGTATTGTTATATGCCAGTTTTAGGCAGTGTTTCTCCAGTTCTTGGAATTGGAGTTTACCTTTCACCTCTCTACAAGACAAGTGCCTATCATTATTAATAATAAAAATAATAAAACTACATTCCTCAGCTCACTAGTTATCAGTCCATGTTGTTTCTCCAGTTTTATCTAAGCTGAGCTGTAAACAAGCCATTCATAACTTGTATATTTATAAAAACAGGTCTGTGAGTAACTTATATTTTTGATAATATTGCCACACATTCTATTAATAGATTGAAAAAATTGAGGACTTTCTCCTTGGATCATAGAGTAGTAGTCTCCTTGCTTGTGGCAAACCAATTTTTTTAATAACACTTTATTTTTCAGAGGCTGAGAACACTCCATTATCACCAGCACAGGCTATGGTGGTGAGTGACTTAGCAACATCAGTCAAACAGACTGTATTTCAAATGTCTACAGGTAAATATTAATTTATTTGATGTACAGACTTTTACTTGTACAGACGCCAGCACATCAACCTACTACAATCTGTCAAATTTCTTTAATAGATTGTCAACTTTATCACTAAAGCATAAGGTTCAAAGTTGATTGGGAAAATTTTACAGTTTCTGGTAGGTTGACCTGCTGGCGTCTGTACAAGTAAAAGAAACATAAAACAATTATATTCTGGAGGGAGGTGGGCTGGTTGGAATAACCACCAAACAACCGCTATGGCCCCTTAACATAGAACATAGATAGAACATAAAACATTCAATAACATTTACTCGGTTTATCAGGCCATTAAGGTTGGTCTTCAAGAGGTAGTTAAATTATTGTAGTAATCTATTATTGAAAACATAAACTGGTAACCACACAATGTCTAATACAAATTGATGGAAAATTCCTATTTTCATTTATTATATTATTTAATCTTTTTTATGATTATTGATATGTATTTTGGGACAGGCCATGCGGTTGGTTGACTCTTCACATGACCAGAGGCCTTTTGATTAGGCCAAAGAATCAGCATTGCCATCCAATGTGGCAATGCTGCCAGCCTTTTGGGCACTATAATAATTTTTTTTTTTTTCAACCTTCCCATTGACTGCGATGCGGACGCATATTTTGACGCCCAATGAGCATTTCCCTTTATTTATATAGTTGTGTATAATGAATATTACTATATTTTAGTGTTAGCTTGTATATTGTATTAAATTAAAAAAATATATAAGTAAGAATCCTTTTGAATTCCACAGAACATAGGGAACTACATGCAACAGTGTCTCGAGTAGGCAAGTCTATTGATAGACACTTTATTGCCGACTACGCATCTGTAGCGCCTAAAGCTGAATCCTTCTGTAATGACGTCAACAGGCCTATCATGGAGCAGGCCATAGCTCAACATTTATATAGACAGGTAAGGAACTAGTAACCGAGTCCCTGTTGATACAACATAAAAGGGAATTTTATTTATTTATTAAAACTATATGCACAAGTAAAAAAATACTGTACAAAGGCGGTCTTAATGCCTGAGGCATTTTCTACCAGTCAACCTTAGGGTGGTGCAGAGACAAAACATGGCAGGTGCAACATAAGTGATAGATTTTACATATATAGACTTACAATTATTTTTACCATATTAGAAATAAATACAATAGTATACTGTTCATGAGAGACACAACAAATCATTAATTTGTGGAATTTTTTTGGTGCACTTTAAAACTCTAATGAGTTTATGTTCATCAACTTAAATGTATAAAATGTATGTGTAATACTGAATTAATCAATAATTAATGTCTGCAAACAGGCTCGTAACACCGGTTTTCCTTATTTTGTTATGTTGCTTAGCCTAGAGTGGCTATAATTATATGACATCATGCTGAGTATTTCATATTATATGGCAGATTTATGTAAACACCAGGCAAAGAAACAGGAAATAGATTGACCATTTATCAACTAAGTAAAATTAATAATAATGATCCTGGGAATTTACTTGTTAAGCTCAAAGCCAGTTGTTGTGGCAGGTTTGAAGGATAAGGCCTATGTCCAGCATTGAACGTCTTTCAGTGGAGACAATGATGACTTATTGCTCCTAAGACAAGTTTCAGCTGGAAAGTTTTTGTTCAAGCTAGAACACTGAATGCGTAAAGTATCGTAGTCCCTTTTCGTTTACAAGAATCGTTTTTAGCCATTTGTTGTAACACAACGGACGAACGGATATCTCATATCATCATCTTTCTGTCTTCGCCACCACATCTTGCTAGCCCAACAATATTAGGCTATAGTATCACTCATATTCCGCAGGGCCTAGAAGACGTCGGGGACGCATTCGTATCAGAAGCGAAGATAACGGGCGTAGAACGTACATGTACGTTCGCGTTGCTGCAACGTTGCGCGGCGGCGTTAGCCGAAGGAGAGCCGAGTGCGGCCCTGCACTGGGCCGAACGTCGTGCGCATGAGTTGCATAACTCGCCCCTTCCTTTCACCTTGCATAGGATGCAGGCGCTTAAGGTATGTTTCACAATAATAATTGGCGCAACTTCTCAGGCAATCTGTGGAAATGTGTCAGGTCTTATTCGAGGTAATACTACTTGCGCTGAATAAGTAACGTTAGACTTGCTTTGCTCGATGTTTCTCCTGTAAAGCTGTAACCACGTGTTTTTACCCCCAGTTGGCGCGCGAAAAGGGCGTAGGCGCAGCCATAGAGTACGCCCGGCGCCAGTTCCCGACGCACGCCGTGCGCCACGAGCGCGCGCTGCAGGCGGCCGTGTGCGCGCTCGCCTGGTGCACGCCCGGCGCCGGGCCCGCGCCGCCCATCTACCAGCACCTACTGGACCCCAAGGCGCTGGGTCAGTACTAACATAACCAATTACATTGCACTGCATCACTATACACAGCCCGACTCCACCCACTGTTGGACAACAGGCTTCTCTTTTCTTAAGCCAATCCCCCACGCTTTTGTACCAGCACTGCATACCCCAGGAAAATTAAATTACAGGCAAATTGCGAAAAAAATCCTAGTGATGATGTCTCACCCGGATTATCTCTATTAAATTTAGGTAAACTTCAAAAATACTGTGCGAAAAGTCCATTGGGAAATCGTGAGCGAAAAAACAGATATTGAATTTCTAAGGTGACAATTTAAGTTATCACAAATTTACTCCTAATTATATACAAAATAATCATATACAATATTAACGTGGGACCAATAGTTCTCGTGATATATGTATGGCTTTAACAAACCAACATTATATCCACAGGAGCTGAAGCAGCAGAGCTGTTTATAAAGGAGGCGTGTGCATTACTCCGCTTGGCCCCACTATCACCTCTCGCGGGTGGAGTGTTAGCAGGAGCTCGTGTGTTACCTGCACTACATGATATTAGAGCTAAAATGACGCACCCGCACGTTATCGCTGCCTGGTCTGATGATGAGCTGCCTTTCGAGGTAATTATCCTAGACCTACAACATTTACGTAAATCAATTCAAGATGGTTGAATCATAGACTCAAATAAATTATTCTATTTTCCTCCTAAACAGTTGAAGTCCCTCAATGTTGAGGATTGTGACTCCTAGCCGTTCTATGGTAGTTAATTTCCAATTGTTGAACTTGTGACTTGATGGAGTGCCATATTCACCAGGACTTCAATTTAATCTGACACCTGGGGCCTATTTAACAAAAACCGACCGGCGGCTGCTGACAGGCGACAATTTTAAAACTTTCTTACATACATTTTCTGCTTTAATAAACAGCACCTGTCGTAAAAATGTGTCAATTTTGACATTTTTATTAAATATGTTACATTGCTGGATTGACCATAATTTTGGGTTACGTCCTGTGGGTCTTTGTATCACTATTAGTTTCCATGTTTCTAATGAATCTGTTAATAATCAGGTGGACCTAGGCGAGGACGGCGGCGGCTACCACTCAGTGTTCGCGTGCCCCATCCTGCGCCAACAGGCGTCCGAACAGAACCCGCCCATGAGACTCCTCTGTGGGCACGTCATCTCTAGAGACGCGCTCAACAAACTCGCTATGGGTGCCAAGTGAGTATATTAGCAATAACTAAAGTAAAGGTATTTACAAGGCAGATGTGAGTGGAAATGCCGGGCGGGAAGCCATTGGAGGGTGTACGTTACCCCAGCAGGAAAGTGTCTCCTAGAGTTATATGAGAAGAACGTTTAATTTGTGCCTTAGCTGCTGTAAATGTGCCCCCAAATAAAAAATGTGTGCCCCCTCTCGTTTTGGAAATAAACGGAAAAAACGATTCCTGCTGGGGTAACGTTTTTCTAGCAGGAAAATTCTAAACGAATGATCGGAAAGAGAAAAATTGTGTACGGCCAGAGAGCTTATATGTGTGCCAAAATGTGCCCCCAAAAATAAAATCTGTGCCCCTTCAGGTTTTCGAGATATTGCATTTCCTGCTGGAGTAACGTTTTGCAGAATCGTATATCTCTAAAACCATTGCATGTGCCCCTGTAGAATAAACATACAGTAGTAGCTCTTAATGTGTGCCCCTTAGTGCCCCAATTAGATTTAAGAAAATATTTATAGTTTTCAAGTTATCGCGGTTTTATGAAAACCCGAAAAAACATCGCAGCGCCTAAATGAGACAAGGTATAAGTTCGCTGAAAACTGTATTCGGTCCTTCTTGACGCTAATAATAACCATACAAAGTTTCAAAACTGTTCATGCATGCGTTTTTGAATAATCTTGCTAAAAGTCAAAACGATGGTGTCATAACTTTGACGGCAAAATACAAGGAACCGGCTCAATCCCAGATGTGCAGGTGTAAACCAAAATCATGTGCCTTTAGTCAAAAATATATGGTGAAAATATTCAGCTTGGAATGATTCGCATTAAGTAAATATTAACAAAAAAAAACAAAATATGTAAACAACGGCTGGTTATCCGACCAAATTCGAATGACTACTAAAAAGCGACGGATTCATACATATCGATGACCTTCTTTACTTTACTCACTAACCGGTTCACACGTGTTGTGCCTGAGTACGCTGAAGTAGAAAAGTAATAAGTAATAAAATAAAGTTGTTATTGGATTATATATTGCTGTTTCTGTGACTTTACACACGATTAAGTACATTATAAATAGTAGCCTAAGTGCTATTCCAAGGTAAGCTATCTTCTCCATTCTAAATTTAATTAAAATACATCCAGTAATTTATGTGTGAACGAAAGAAATACATCCAGATGTTTGCCAGGTCTTTGACCCAAAATTTGATTGGTCCCGATGTTTAAAAAAAATATAGTTCATGAAATGTGTGATGAATACCTACTACGTAAAAGAGGTAGCTCTTTTTTGTATATAAATAAAAAGCCCGTATTTGTCTTTATATATATATATATTTATTAGTATATGAATAAAAATAATAATTTCCACATCAACAAGCTATTTCATTTAAAGTCACAAGGTCCATTTAATATATTTTTTAATTAGCCCCCAAAACTTTTAAACGCGACTGTACGGACAAAGCTTAGGTATAATACGTCCAATAAAGAAGGTCATCGATATGTATGAATCCGTCGCTTTTTAGTAGTCATTCGAATTTGGTCGGATAACCAGCCGTTGTTTACATATTTTGGTTTTTTGTTAATATTTACTTAATGCGAATCATTCCAAGCTGAATATTTTCACCATATATTTTTGACTAAAGGCACATGATTTTGGTTTACACCTGCACATCTGGGATTGAGCCGGTTCCTTGTATTTTGCCGTCAAAGTTATGACACCATCGTTTTGACTTTTAGCAAGATTATTCAAAAACGTATGCATGTATTGTTTTGAAACTTTGTATGGTTATTATTAGCGTCAAGAAGGACCGAATACAGTTTTCAGCGTACTTATACCATGTCTCATTTAGGCGCTGCGATGTTTTTTCGGGTTTTCATAAAACCGCGATAACTTGAAAACAATAAATATTTTCTTAAATCTAATTGGGGCACTAAGGGGCACACATTAAGAGCTACTCGTGTATGTCTATTCTACAGGGGCACATGCAATGGTTTTAGAGATATACGATTCTGCAAAACGTTACTCCAGCAGGAAATGCAATATCTCGAAAACCTGAAGGGGCACAGATTTTATTTTTGGGGGCACATTTTGGCACACATATAAGCTCTCTGGCCGTACACAATTTTTCTCTTTCCGATCATTCGTTTAGAATTTTCCTGCTAGAAAAACGTTACCTCAGCAGGAATCGTTTTTTCCGTTTTTTTACAAAACGACGGGGGGCACACATTTTTTATGTGGGGGCACATTTACAGCAGCTAAGGCACCAATTAAACGTTCCACTCATATAACTCTAGGAGACACTTTCCTGCTGGGGTAACGTACACCCTTGGAGGACATATAGTGACCTTATTGGTATGTTCTTCAAAAAGTTCAGGTGCGTAGTACTCGCAACCGGCGTGCGTGCAGATGTATGAACGAAAACGAGGCAAAAGGAGTATGTAAGGATCGTAGCAAGTGGCGTTCTGTAGTTTCTGCCTACCCTCAATAGTAAGAAGGCGTGAGTTTATGTAAACTGCATTTATTTAGATCTGACGTTGACTTGGGTGGACCGCACTGCATTGCAAATCCTCCATATTACTTTTGTACGATTTCTATGAACTAACTCACACTACAGGCGGGCCGCACAGCACTTTTTTGTATCAAAATGCATTGCGCTGCAGCCCGTTGCGGCTATAATGTGCGCTTGGCTTTATAGGCACTTTTGAATTTTAAAGGAGTCGGTCAATTAGTCAGAAACTTGAAGCGAGTTAATTAACTACTGTATAAAAAAAGGAGTACTAGGAATAGTGTAAGGAGCTAACACATTGGCTGCTATGCAACCAATTAAAATATTCTTGCCCCAAACTCGGAGCCTTATTCGCTGCTGATATGAATGACATGTTACCGTATAGCCTACAATATGCGAACGCAGTATGAAATGAGTAGTGTCTGTTCCAAAAGTATCTGATGAAAATGTAAACAAATGGATCAGAAAACGAAACTGTGGACGTGTGACTGAAACGGGCATGGCCAGCATGAGGGATTTTAATTTTGATAACACAAAAATTTTGTCACCAAATATCAGAATTTGTCGGTCACTGGTTCAAAAGTTATAAGGGTTTATAGGTGACTCACCTGGGAAGCATCTCCCCAGCTTGGCTCAATTAAGCTAGGGCACCTAGTGAAGAACTGTTTTTTTTCCCAAATTTAGTCGCTAATTAGTCGGAATCAGTCGCCAAATATCAGAATCTGTCGGTCACTGGCCGTTTCTAGGTGGCCGACCTGGGGACAATCTCCCCAGCTTGGCCACATTTATAACTCAAAAGCTAGGGCACCGAGCCAAGATCTATTTTCTCTCAAATTTAGTCGCTAATTAAATTAGTCGCAATTTTTTCGCCAGATTTAGTCGGGTCTTAGTTTAGAAGATATAATGAGTTCAATTTTTAAGGTATAGCTGAAGAGTTTACGAAAATTTGCCAAGTTTTTTTTTTTTCTATTAATATGTGTAATATATTTCTAATTTTATCGGTGTAAAGTCCATAGAAATGTCAGAGAGAGATAAATTATCAATGAAATACATGTTTGTATGTTTTAAATTACTAGGTTAGAGTGGCTTAAACTTCTTTGAAAACATTAAACCTTGCTTGGTTTATTTGGTGTCAAGATGTACAGTCGCATGCAACTGTTTTACGAAATTATAACGTTAGGTCCTAATTTACGTTAGAATAACAAAACTTCGATTAATGAAATAAGAATATATGATTTACTTACCTAATACATTACAATTATATTTCCTTTAATAAAATGTTTAAATACTTATACGTAAGTATGAAAGTATCAACCTAATGCTTTACTACAATACGTTACAAAAAGAAATACATACCTAATAATCTTAAATTAAAGATGTATATACTTAGATACCTAATATGAGCTTATGGCTCTATTTAAGGTTAGAATAATAAAACTTCTGTTGTCGAAATATAAAATTATTTATTACTTTATAATTATTGTACTTACAGTAAAATAATGTTAAAAATACCTACTTAATCAAAGATGTAGGTTGTACCTATTAGATATATATATACTATATCTCTCAATAAAAATTACAATGCGTGTTTCTTTATTGGACGACCCTGTCCGAAACCAACACCGATGCCGATCGATAACTACTCGACGACACGTTACGGACAGCTGTATTCTTCATTTTGTCACCGACGCGATCGCGACCCGATACGACGCCATTAGCTATAATGCTACCCGCATACAAATAAACTAGCGAATATCTACTTCAAGTACTGTAGAAACTCATTAAAGTCCAATTACGTTGTTTTTTGAGACCGCATAACTAAGTTTGTTTTTAAATAAAGGTTGCTGCTAACTACAAAATCATTACCTCAAGTCACAGTCATCGTTTTATAAATATATTTAAAAAAATATAAAACACACTATTTTATTACAAAACCGTTATTACTCGAGTTCCTAACTATTCATAATAAGTTCTCTAAATCTCTTTCTTACTTACCGCAAATGAAACGGAGCGCAGTGATCTATCTGCCAGCGACTAAGTGCACATTATGTTTGATAAATAATTACATATATTTATTGTAGATCTGTTTATTGGTAATGAATAACAGCTTTCCTTTGGTGGGTTCAAATTATAGAATAACTTTATATTTATATATTTCGAAACAAACATTCCACCATACGACATCATAGATACTGTCTAAAAACTCTTTGAAGTAGTTTAGTACTTGCTTGTACCAATATATGGAGAAATTTAATTCTTTAATAACACACCGACTAAATCTGTGACTTGGCGAAATATTGCGACTAAATTTGGGAGAAAACGGATCGTCGCTAGGTGCCCTAGCTTTTGAGTTATAAATATGGACAAGCTGGGGAGATTGCCCCAGGTCGGCCACCTAGAAAACGCTTATAACTGTTGAACCAGTGACCGACAGATTCTGATATTTGGAGACTGATTCCGACTAATTAGCGACTCTGAGTGTGGAAATTGTGACTACATTGTTGTATTGGGTTCCCACCTGTAAAAAGAAATGTAATAGTACATAAATAAATAATAAATTTGGGAGAAAACAGATCTTCGCTAGGTGTCCTAGCTTAATTCGGCAAGATGCTCCCCAGATCGACCACCCTTGTAACTTTTGAACCAGTGACCTATAAACTCCGATATTTCGACAAATAAGCGACAATATTTTTGTGTTATCAAAATTAAAATCCCTGATGGTGGCCATGCCAATGTCAGTCACACCCTGTGGACGCCAACTTGTCAGTTCCAATATAATGCTTTTATTCTGACTAAACAACTTTTTTGTCTATTTGGACTGGACTATTTAGTAGGTGATTGGGTAAGAATTTAACCTGAACAGGGTTTGTTTACACATTCATCAGATACTTTTGGAACAGGTCATAGTTACAGGATTCGCGTGACTCTTTGCAATATTACACATAATGGCTATAAGACACCAGTGTATGTATTTAGTATTATAGTGTCAAGCTACTAATGAGATAAATTCTATTTTTAGAGCTGCACGTCATGATAATTAATGAGTTGGTAAATTTTGTACATAGGTACATCAAATTTAATTGTGCCATCCAATTCATTACATGCCAACAATAGGTATAGTGCAATACTTCGATTTCAGCTGCACTATTTAAACATTAGTGTATTCTGTGTAAAGTTACTCAGGGATTTTAGGAGGAGAAATCGATGTGTTACCACTTACCAAGCGTGATGATACAAAATGGGTACCTAATTAATCAAGTTTTCTTTTCCATTTTCAGATTGAAATGTCCCTACTGCCCGATGGAACAGTCGCCTGCTGAAGCTCGACAGATTTACTTCTCGTGAACAGTTACATATAACTAGAGACCGTTGTTATTTACTTGAAATAATCTCCAGTAGCACAAGGGAAAGAACTTGCCACGGTTAAGCTGTGTTGATATGTATGAGTATTCTCGATTCGAAATAGTAAGAATAGACAATAGACATTTTTGTATTTGGAGATCCGATATACATCTGGATTCCGGATGGATCTCACTCGTATGGTGTCAACGCAGCTAGAATTTGATGTCATCACATTATGTCTAGATTATATAGAATGTGTGAACGCGTCCAAAAATATTACTAAACGATCGTAATCGCTAACTGACGCGGTGTCTAGACACATAAATAAATAATCAAAGGCTTTAGATATATCATTGCAGGACTGAAAAGTAACATTTGATAAAAATTCTGTTCTTTTACATTTTATAACATGACAGAGGTTTTAGGTCTTCATTTTTTTTAACAATTTGACTAGAGAAAAATACCAAAATAATGTTGCAAGATGCAAATTTATAAAACATGGCAGCATAAAAAATAGTCATTATGAAGAATGTATTCGATTCAAATATTTTTTAGATGTATGAATGGTTATGAATAATTCATTTTATTGAAGTTACATGCAATACAGCATCCGAATTAGCGCTGTAGACTAATAAATGGAGGTAAAATCACCTTTCTGAGCTCTGTTAGTTTCTTGTTAAAACATGCTCTACGTACAAAGAAAATATAACAGATCTTTAGCAGTTTTTCAGTGCATCTGATTTTCAGAAGACGGAAAAGTTAAATTGGTTTCAAATCAATATAGACAAAGAAGCATTTTCCTACATTATGGTGGTGAGTCAGATATGGCGAATGTTGGGAATACTATTCTAATAGATTTTAAATAAGGTAGACAACATTATATTGTAATTTTAAGACAAATATTATTATTGTATGTTAACGTACTGACTGGTTGTAGAGCCATGCTTTTGTTCTTTTTTATATAATAAAATGAATTTAGTATTCAATTCTTATTGTTTTATTTATAAGCGTACAAAAATTGTAAAATATCAGTATGACCTTGTTGCATTTACTATTTTAATATTAGGTACACACGCAGCTACTTTTCTCGCAGGCGGCCTTTAAAATCTCGTCCACCGGTCCACACACATATTGTGAAATCGCTAGCGACAAATTAGCAATTCTTGAATTATTTGAATCCTCATTGCACGTGTTGGCACTTGGTGAACAGGGAGTGGTCACGCCATGCAGACGTCAGGTTGATGGACCACTTTGAAAATGCCATTACGTAAAAAGTATTTAGGTACTAATTGATTAAAGGTACCAATTACAATTAGTTTTGATTTAAAATAGTGTCCATGGAGTTTCTTGCCCGTTCTTCTCCATAGGTACCTACTACGCTTTGGAATGGGCAAATAGCTTCATATTTCTGATTGACCGACTTCTTAACAGTTCAAAAGTGCCTGTAAATGGTTTAATTGAAATAAATGCTTTGAGTTTGAATTAGGTACTAATTATTTATGCTATTCGACATTAAAAATCTTATTTTGGTCCTGTGGTTCTGACGTTTATCGGTCAGCAGCGGGCGGAGTACCCAGTGTACGTCATTTTATGTCACTGTCGTCCCATGTATTTTTCCTTTCAATATTTCGTAGGTGTCTTGATTGTTCCAGTTATAGGTTTGGGAGCCGGGGGGAGGGGGGTCTTCCTATTTTATAAAAAGAAACGATACATTCTCGGTACATAATTTATTTAATGGATATGTACAAAGACAAAAGATTTTAGGACAAATAAAAATTTGGCAATAACTCTCAACAATAGCAATAATATTAATTAATAAAGAGTGGTGTCGTTCAAAAGCCGGCAAAATATCAACAACAACAATAATTTAATTTTATACTTAAATATAGTTCGGACATACCAACGTAGGGCTAGCTTTTAGCGAATTGTGACGTCACCGCTGTAATAACACGCATCATTGTTGATATACACACCTAAAACATTTAACCAACAACAAGATGTTTCTCAAAATCAGTTTCCGCATTAACAAGCGAACATTTACAGAGATGACGTCATAACGTAGTCCGTAAAACGATAATTCCAAACAAATACCACTTAATACAAATAAAGACATACATTTTGTTTAAAAATTCCGTTTTACAAACAAATAATAACAGCATTATTAACCTAAGAATAAATTAATCGATAAAAAAAATCTTTTTGACCTTAGAACATGAGCCGTAACAATTTTAATATCATATCGATATAACTCTTTAAAAGGAATTTTATGATCATTAACAACTGAAGTGATATAATTTACTCTTCCATCATTCAATTGGTTTTAAAATCCATATTCGATATTATCATAAAAGCTTGTTGGTCTGAGACCATATTAACAGGTGAATAATATATTGCTTGAAAGTTGCTTAAGATCATAAAATTTAGTTTAAACACAGCACTTGATAAATAAATCGCGTTTTATCACACATAATTATACGTAGCATCTACCAGCAAAGTACTACTATTAGGTACTAATTATTGCTGTAAAATTTCATCTACATACCACCAAAAGAAAGGCTAGTGTGTACGGTTAGAGAAAACAGTTCACGCAAAGGAAATATGCTCTCAATAAACACTACATTTCAATGCAATGTTCGTATTATAAAGACGTGTTTAACACAGTCTCTGGGTGTTTATTTTTTTACCTCAAAGGCAAATGCAATATCAAATATTGTACTCTTCAGAGGTCGACAAAATGGTCATCACGCGAACTTTTTCTCCAACGGTAATTATCTAAGAGAAAACAATACGAGTAAGATGGAAGACGCTCCTAAATACAGCAAAAATGTATGTATTTTAATTATTTAGCAATTAAATTATATTACTATAATATCACTTACGACCTAATCTATCTATGCGTAACATAGTATTTTTTATTAATATAAATACATTTATATTACTGGTATTTGAATTTGCTTGATATAATATGGTAATATCATCTTCTTAAACATTTGGCACACATAGACCATTCAATTGCCTACAAAACATACGAGGAAGTCAAAAAATCATAAGGATTGGAGAAAATATCTCGAAGCATTTCGCCATTGGTTTAGAAGCACTTTGAAAGTCAACAGTCATATTTTACTACACGACGCTTGCGAGTGTGACACTTTTTTACAAAGGTACACACAGAGACGTTTTACAAAACGTTCAATTTATATTACTTATACCACATACAGATTGGACACTCCGCATTTTAGGTATAAAGCTACAAGTAGGTACGCGGCGGGCTCGACTTGTCGAATTCAGTGGGCGTAACGTAGTCAGAAAATATAAGAGTAACGCGATAGAAAGAGAGGCAACTTCTGGGTGGATATAACTGTAGGTAATTAGCGCTGTGCGACCTGAATTGCACTTAATTGTGTCGTCGCAAGAGTCGCTTTTTATTTAAATAATTTTGCGGAGTGTCCCATCTGTACTAATCTGTGCTAATACCAATGTATTAGCAGATTCGAAAATTGTATTGTATATAGAATTCAAAATATCTATTTGGCATTTATTCAAAACATTCTACCGTTACACCTCGTAAGGTCACGGTGACGATGAAACAAGCCGCAGGGTTCGGGGAAACGAAAATATATATATATATCAATTTCACTAATAAATAATATTGCTTCATCACAAATCAGTCATTGCATCAGTCTAGTACTTCCTACGCGTAAACACGACGAAACACCAATGAAATTGTACTAATCAAGCCATTCAAATAAAAATTACAGTTGCGATAACAATTATCAAGACATTCCGACACCACAGTTTACTTGTGTCTATATATACTCCTTACATTTTAAATATCTTCTTAGTACAATTTAAGTTAAGAGACATGATTTGTAAACTGTGGCGAAGGAAATCCATGGACAGTATTACATTATACCAAAAACCCAACTAATATTACAAGACATTTAAACAAACGTTAAACTAAACTGAAGTTTTATCACAATTTACTCTATTTGGTGTATTCTTTCAAGGCTTTGCCGTGAGCGCCAGATAAATACACATTTTGAAATGGTTTAGTAAGAAAATAATATTTACTAATGGGACTTTAAAACAGAATTGTATTTTATTTTTAAGTCTGTCACAGCCTACTTATCACTAGTTTTATGTTCGTGTTTTATAAAGTAGTATGTAAACATCCATGAATACGTCCCTGCTGTCATCAATTAAGTTTAAATATTTAACAGAATATACGTAATGGTATTTATTCCGGCACTCGTCTCTCTAACGACACTCCGCACTCCAGTTATAATTCTCTAACGATAGAATAGAAGCATTTTAATAGGCACTTGAGAGAAAACGGCCTCGTACCAAGTATATTTTACATAATAGTTTATACAATAGCAATTTAGCCACACCAATATAAGAGGCATTGATATAATTTTAGCTATGTAAAATAGCAACATTCATCCATAACTTTTTATGATATTTTGTTTTTTATAGTATTGAAAATAGAGTTCTAAATTGGTGAACACGATTATATCAGCTACCTAATTACGTAACACATTTTCGTAAACTATTACGACTGATCTGTTTCATTTTGACAGTTCAACAACATTCATTGCGTTATTTACGTTGTTGAGCAGATTTTTTTTTCGAACTTATGAAGCAATGGATTAGCAATCTGTTTCAAAACGATTCAGATTCTGATTGATCGTGTGTTACGCAATTAGGGCACTGGTTACGGAATTGGTATTAATATTAGTTTCTATCACGGATTTAAAACAATAATTAATAGGTGTTGGATTGAGAATTTTGGATCTGGATGCAGAATTTGAACGTCTTCTGTACTTATTAGAGATTAATTTACGGTAATGATTGATATAGTCTCTAGAGAGGAAGCAGCTACACAATTTATCGAAAATTAACAATTATATCTTATAATGACGAATAAAATTTCTCTATATCTGAGGCGATTGCCATTACACGCTAAGTCTTAATTGCGAGACAACGGGAACTTTGTCTACGAGCTAGTAAATATACCGGTGAAATGATTTGAGTACATTTTTCATCTAATCACGCACAGATACGAAGTTATAAGTCCTTATCAATATGATAAATAAGATTTTTTGTTAACACTGTAGGCGATTGTATGAAGTGGTTCCCTTGGTTTATGAACACAAAATACGGCTTGCTTATGGCTAATGCAAGTATTTGCTACAATAATATAAATATATACATGTACTATCACTTTTCGAAGTAACACAATTTGAATAGATAAAATACATTTTGATCGCCCTGTATACAATATTTGTATGTTCAGATCACAAGGTATATTAAATAGATTTATACATTTAATATTGCTCAGTTTAGAATCAGTAATTTTATCTCTATACTTACGGGTGAAATATATCCTGACATATTGAAGATGCAGGAAAAACAGTGACATAAGAGTAATTATAACTTAAAACCTATGATGCATCACACTTCCCGTCTTCTATGCACAATAGCAACTCTATAAAATGTACACTCGTACAATCATAACTCTGGCAACATTCGGCATAAAATCAAATTGATCGACGGAAATACGGGAACACTACATTACTTTAAATTATGAATAGAATAATTAATTCTTACAATATATTACGATTGATTGACTATTAGTTAATGGGGAAAAAAACTAAATGCATAGGGAGTAACTATTCAACTATTTTCCATTCATTTAAATAAAATATTTCATACTAAACAGTATCAGTAGTATCACATCTATCACTATAAGTAACTACTATTATGTAAAGTGTAATTATTCTAGAACATAGTTCGCGTAACGCCTGTCTTTATGATAAATGTGATGTTTTTACACTTGGAAAATATATTGAATGAGAAAGTAGATCCTAACTAGACAGCAGTGAGCCATTTACCTAAGCACGATAACTATTTCATATTGAATATAATTTATTATAGTAAAGACATCTGTGTATCTCACCGAGATTTGCTTATTTGGATTGTCTTTATTGGACTAGAGAATGGTAAACTTTTTGTCTATTTTATTTATAAATTGCGACAACAGAATCAGGAATTGTCAAACATGTTTTTTAACAAATTTTTCGTTCTTCGAACTCATATGTCAATTTAGAATCACTGAACGTTATGAGGGCTTTGCCCCGAGAAATTTAATTTTTCGTTTAATTTATAATTTATTGATTCAATAACTTAGTCATAATATTAGAATTATTATTGATCGAATTTCAATAGTGCCCTCGTGAAATCATTGTTTTAAAACTGCATAACGTATTTCGTAAACAAAGTATTCTATACTCTTGAAAATAGAACAAATAATAATTGTAAGCGCTGTACTTTGTCGCAAAATAACTTTACCATTTAGATATTGTATAATATTTTACAGGATTGGTATTCTCGCCTGAAACTAGGGGTAACATCGGTAACGTGGCTGTTCATCTCACAAGTCGACATACATAAAAGGTAAAGGGTACTCAAAGTGTGTTGCCACTATGTTATAAGTTTTTTGGCTTATAAAAAATCAATAGCAGGTATTATGTTAGATTTTGTGACGCTGATAGCGAGCAAAGAAAGTTTTTGCCCCCACTTTGTGTACCCAATACCGAAATACATTGTCTTTGTACAATCGGACGAAACAGAGATATCCGACTATAAAAAGAACGTATAATCGGGGACAGCGGTGTTTCACTCACTGTACTGGTGACATCAGAAGTACAATCAAGCGCTGTAGTATGTAAGACAGTGCGCGTCTGTAAGCGTACAATGAAGAACGGCGGTGTACTGGCGACGTGAAGAGAAAAAGCTGAAGTGAAGTACCTGGACAGGTCAACAGAGGGCGCTAGACAGGTGTCCGTAAAGTCACTCACTACCCGACGGGTACAATGCCGAACAGCGTTGTTTCGCAGCGACGTGAAGTAACCCAGCGTCCTAACCAAAAATACCGTACCGACCGACCGACCTGAGTTCATATGTCACTCATTTGTTCGGAAAACCGAAAGACCTCTACCCTCTGTGGACGCGATCACGCGTTCTGGTTCGCAGGACAAAATGAACGTAACGATCGCATACTGGCGCGACGATACACGATCGGTGGTTGGCGGCCTAAAAGTGAGACTTAAGTACCTGCGGAGTCTGAGGGCGCTAGGAGACATTAGGGCGCGGACTGACTTGCTGGGCGCCGTACGATGACGAACAGCCTTGTTTCGCAGCGTCGTAAAGAGATAAGCTGAAGTACGTAACAGTCAGGTTTTTAGTACCTGCGGAGTCTTAAGAGAGGGCGCTAGGAGAAGTTATGGGTCAGTCTCACTAGCTGGGCGCGGGCTCGGAGCGCACGCCGGCTAAGTTGAGTAACGCTTCGGCTGTGCGTCTCTCTTCGCCACCGCTGTACGAGTGCTCGTCGCGCGCGCAGCGGGAGATCACCAGGTGCGCTGCGGGCGGCAGCTACAGGGGGAAAAAAGTGGTTATATTTCGAAGTTTTTATTGAATCTCAAAAGATTTTGCGGCATCTTGTCATCTTTCACAACTGCTAAATTGAGATAATCCACGTTTTCAGCTTCAAAATGTCCACTGCTGGACTCTCCGTAATACTGTTAATTTGCATGCTGACTTTTATCCTCAACTCACTTATCCATCCATTGAATCCTATCTGAACCCCACGAAGATTGTTGTTCCACGTTTCCATTCAAGAACGCGTTTGCCCCAACAACTAGTAATCAATGCAGCAACAATGTGATCAGTTTGGGTCTCCTATGGTATAGAAAGAATTGGCAAACTTAGTCGCAGTGTGCAGAGCACATTGCTCGCAGAACGGATGGCCGATGGGACCGAAAAGTTCTGGAGTGGTGACTACGTACCCTAAAGCACAGCTAGGGAATGATAGGCCCCCACAAGATAGACCAAGGAACTGGTGAAGGGCTCGGGAATCCGTTGGATGCGTGAGTCGAGGGCTACGTCCAGCAGTGGACATCTTTCGAATGTCAATTGTTTGTTGCTGTTTGTTTTGTTGACAATTTACCTGATCTAACACCGCAGGTCCATACTTCATGGCCAGTACGGTAGCTGCCGCGAGGTACTCGTCAGCGCCAGGTTCAGGGTCTGCCAAACGCCGCGCTAATAGCGACACTCTCGCGCCATTCTCCGGAACAGGCTCGGTGTTCTCTACCGCGTCTCCTGGTGCGGGTATAGGCTGCCGACCGAATGCCTGTGGAGATGTTTTCTGATTAGAACTTCCTAGTGTTGTCCGCTCGTTACGTTATTGTGCGTTGATACTTACTACTTTAATCTGAAGGAATTATTTGGTAGAGTAAAATCGCCACTTTTGAAGGTTCTAGATAAATAACAATATTAGGCATTATCAGCAAGCGGTGTGCTGGGTGCGGGTCAGCTCCAATGCTGTCCTAGTGATGATTGCTGGGCGATTGGACTGCCCTTATATTAGAAAGTGTTGCAGTAGGCATATAGCAAGGGCATGTTAACGAGCGACGTGATATTTGCTGTTTTATTAATTTTGTTGTTATTATTTTTATCCAAAATTTGCCCTAAACTTTAATTGTTATTTGTTTTTTAAATTATTAATTTCAGATTCATAAAAAAAAGAAAAATTGACATTGATTTGCTTATTTTTAAATTTAATTAAATTAAATCATTTATTTGCATAAAACATGGTATAAAATGGTGTATGGATTTTATTTATTATCCTACTTTATAAAACTCTTTAAAAAAAAAATCATTCTCTGACAGACAACGTACAGCCTAACTAAAGCGCTGGGTCTATAAGTTTGAAATTTTGCACGAGATTTTCTAATATAGCGAAAGTGAGCACCGAGGAAGGGTTTTTGAAAATTTACCCACTAAGGGGTTAAATAGGGTTAAAAGCTTTTGTAGAATCATTTTACCGAGTACACAGCTTGTAATAGCATAACTTGCTAATAAATGTGGGAGAACTAAGCTCCTTTGTGTGCCCCTTTGAGAACACACGACTTGATTTTTAATCAATATCATTTGTGACTCCCTTACATAGCACATGCTAGCAAAACATTCACAGCTTAGGAGGCCCATGGTCAGTGTCCATCATCAGTACAAGCTTAGGAGCTCCATACTACGTAGAATTAAGATATACCTATGCAAATATTTATAGTGCCAACCAACCTGTAATAACGAGGCGCGATGCTGCGGGTCTACCGTCCAAAGTGAACCTTTACCTAGACCTGGTGCAGCTGCCACCTGGAATACAAATGATTTGTTACATTCAGTTAATTTTCAGTGTAAAATATGAAAATAGAATCATCTACACGAGGAAGCATTGAAAATTCGTACGGGAATTGTTCTTTTAACTAAAATAATATAATATTTTAGTTATTAACATAGTTAGAAAATTTAGGTCAATTATTTTGTCAAGATAGAAAAAATCTTTTCGGGAAAAGAACTTTTATCTCCATTAATGAAAACTCACCTTATGGAAGCACTTATTCAACGACAAATTATGTCGTACACTGTTCTTCCACCCTTGCGGGGCATGTCTGAAGTAGGGGAAGTGACGTACGATCCACGCATAGATCTCTTTGACAGGTAGCGCTCTCGCGGGCGCAGCTTCGATAGCCATAAAAATGAGGCAAGAGAAGGAGTAAGGAGGTTTCGTATGCGTGTTCGCGGGAGGGGAGGGAGGGGCCTTGCAAGGGGTGCGGGGAGGGGAGGGGACTCGGGCCACTGGCGGTGGTGTTTTTGTTTCTCTCTGTGGGCGAAAAGAAAAAATGCATTTAGTATGCCACCAATTATGGCTGGTAGTCCTTAACAATGAGGAATATGCTCTCAGTTCCTAGATACTAGAGGGTTTAATACACAAACGTTGCTTCTAGTTGTGTGACGTTCAAATGTCAAATACAGGGTTACTGGTTATATGTCGGCAATCCGTTAAGGGGATGTAGGAGAGGTCATTTGCAACCAAATGACCCCTCATGATCCCTTTGCGTATGTCAACCATTTTCGAGTAATTTAAGACATTTTATATTTTAAAATGAATGAAATAAAAGTATAAAATGTCAAATGACTCGAAAATTATTGACATTTGCATAGGAGTCAAAAGGGATTATTTTGGTTGTAAATGACCTTTCCTTCATCCCCTTAATGGTTTGCCGACATCAAACCAATAACACTATAAATGGTTAAGCAGAGGTTAATCATGACTTAACTTTAACCTATGTTTATAAATAAAGCCCTGGATCTACTCCAGGATAAGTATCAGCTAATATGCCAAATTAATTGTTTGTAATATTCCTGCTCAACTAGTTCCTCATTTGATAGTTCCACTTACACTAGAAAGTTATAAATTTCTAAACGTTGGAAGGACCGTTCAGTAAATCCTATACTAGCTATTTTCACTTGAGTATTGGGGTGTTGCATAGATGCACATAAGTTTTCTCACAAGAGAGCGTTACAAAGTACTTTGGCAACATTCCAAGAAAAAGTGAAAATGAAATCGGCACTTGCGATAAAGATTTTTAGGTTGTCCCATTTTCATTTAACTGTTTAAAAAAAACATTATAATCTTTCGGTAACAAGTTAATTTTAAAATGAAAATAAATATCTTGTCACCTGAATATCGATATCGGTTCAGGAGATACAATTCTTATATTATCAGCGATACGTGATATAAGTCAGTCATTACAGTGACTAAACCGTTTTCTTTACTACCTACTTCACATTTATAAAGTTAAAAAAAAAAGGAATAATATAACTTACTGCTAATACAATCAATAATAGATAAGAGAGAGTATGTCGCAGTAAGACAGATTTTTTTTGCTTTAGCAAAACTATCCTTTTGATATCAATCCTAATGTTCCAAAGCGCGTATCAAGGCAAGTAAAAAAAAAAAAACAGCATAATGCAGTAATCACAACCTACACTTTCCATTCAGAATTCGGAAGGAATAACATCAATATTAAGTTCATAAAGGCCAGATAGGAAAAATGTAGGTCAGTAACAAACGAGTGCTTCCTCCACACGATCGTAGGTGGCTGTCCAACCTGCACTTTAAAACAACGCGATTGCAAACAGCGCTGGTAACAAAAGAAAAATACTATTGGTCTCAAACTGATCTGGTTATAAAAAAATATACATATACATGTATGTTTTTATAACCTAATCAGTTTTGTAATTTATGCTATCATAAATCTGAAAGTCATGATTGTAAATTAAAATGGTAGAGAAGAGACGTCAAAATAGCTTAATAGTAGTTATTACAGTTCGTTTGGATGTTTGTTACTCAATCACACAGCCACGGGTAGACCACGAGCTGGATTACGACATATGATACTTTTCATCCCGTTAGCACATATTCGTGGGGTAATTTCCGACCTTCACGCGGGAGAAGCCAATGGCAGAAGCTAATAGGACATCTGTTTTTTTTTCGAAGCCTTCCTCATCAGATTATTCTTCTCCGTGAAATGCAATGGGAAAATATATCACTAAAGGCACAAAGTAGCAAAACATAAAAACATTATAGGTCATTCGTTTATTCTAACTTTTCTATTACGTAAACATCTCATTATGTCTGCTCTCAGAAGGGCAGTGGGCAATTAGCGAGGTCATTATGCACTCCTACTATACAACTGTTATAAGTATGAGTCAGTTTTGTATTGTATCAATGAATGATGAATAAATATGAAATAAATTGATTTCCTGCACGCTGTGAGTACGTACTGATTGCAAGTACAACAGTGGATGACTGAATAGATAGGTAGTTATACCTAACCTTAAAATGCCATTACTGATTTAAGACGCGATTTCAAGCAGTCTGTCAGGGGCTAAGGTTGGAGTTTATGTTTTCTAGGACATTTATTTAGTTCATACTAATATTATAAATGCGGCCATACTTCCAACTTATATTATAAATGCGAAAGAGTGTTTATTTGTTTGTTACGCTTTCACGCTAATACGGCTAAACTGATTTGGATGTGATTTGGCACACGGGTAGACCATGACCTGGAATAGAACATATTATACTTTTTATCCCGACATTCCCACTGGATCGAGAATCAGGCGGGTGAAACCGCGGGGCGCAGCTAGTACTATTATAAATGCGAAAATGAGTTTGTTTTGTTTTTTACGCTTTCACGCTAAAACGGCTGAACGGATTTGGATGAAATTTGGCACATGAGTAGACCATGACCTGGAGAAGGAGATACTTTGATCGCAGATGAAGTCGCGGGCAACAGTTAGTCTAATTATGAATGCGGAAGTAACTCTGTCTGTCTATCTGTTACCTTTAAGTAATTAAATTTGGCACACAGATAGACCATAACCTGGGTTTAAGACATTAAGATACATTTGATCCCAGTACGTTCCCGTGGGATAATTTCTGACCTCCACGCGGGCGAATTCCAACGCTGGAATTTACTAAGCTCTACGTAATAGAGCTTAGTAAATTATTCAACAAGAAAAATTAGTTTAAAATATACAGGGTTACTGGTATCTCGACGTATTCCTTGCAGGACGTCATAGTAGGGTTAAAATGTAACAAATTAAGCCACCAAATGTTCTACCGAAGTTTAGAAAAATCCCAGATTAAATCATTTGAAACCAATTTAAAAATGATTTACGGCGCGACTGTACTGAAATGTAAGTTATTATCATAGTTGATGCCGTAGCAGATCGTGTTAATAATTAAAAGTTCAAAAATGCCTAAAACCTTGGCAAACATCACTAATTAAACATTTATTTTTTTGTTATTACTTCATACAAATTGTTGTCTAGCGCAAAATTAAAATACCGACTACGCCTGATGTACAAATTACTAGGAAAATATCCTTGTCTTATCAGCTATTCAGAAAGGTATGATTGTCAATACTTTTGCATGTGTGACAGGGAAGAGATGAGTTTTATGGGGAGCAGGTAAAATTGCGAGAAGATCAACCAGATGTCAAAAACTGTGAAAGTGGTGTCACTTTCACACTTTTTGTAGTTTGCAGCCAAAGCAGACATCATCATGTCTGTTTTTGCTGCAAACTACAAAAAGTAAAAAATAAAGGGAATAAAGGTTCCAAGGAAGTCCACGAGACTAGGTTTCTTATTAAATTAGAATATGCATAGAAATTCCACGGAACATTGCTAGCATCACCGCTTTGGACGAAGTGATTCTGTATTACTAGCACGTTTTGCATATAAATGTAGACCCTATAGTACCATATATATATCATCCTACATGTGTGTAGAGACTTGCTGAAGTAGCATTCCTTCCTGTAGGTTTATTAAGAGTCGATAATACCTCAAATTGCTTAGCATGATCCTTCGTTCTATCGAAAATACTGCAGCATTAATTTTGAAATAAATATACTATGTTTGACGAAAACACAAAGTTACCTCCAAACTATCACATTAGATGCATATGATTGTATAGTAACTGAACTAAATATAAAGCAGATACTCTATTTTATTTTAATTACCATTATTTTCACTGCAAAAAGGAATTACCTAGTCCACCGCCTTGGAGCTGCCAGCAGCATCCCCACTTAGTCTCGCTCTCACTCAGTCTGCGAGCAGTATGGTGCGAGCGAGACAAAATAGTGAATTTGAGCTGAGGGGTACTATGGGGCTCTTAATTCTGAATTTTCTGAGAGTATCAAACTGAGACAAAGACTTTAGTATATCAGCCTATACTGTCCCACTGCTGGGAAAGGTCCCTTCCATTTCACACATGTTTGCTATTGTGGTCCAAAAATTTTGGAGATCAGCACCTTAATAGCTATTTGATATTGTAACTGTAAAATGCTTGGGATTTTCATTCAGGTGGATGGTTCACTTTCGGGAGGTTTTTAGGGTGCCAAATGGAACCCTATTACTAAGCCTCCGCCGTCTGTCCGTCTGTGGCATGTGGGCGTGTCTGTGTCCGCGCGTCGTGATCACGATGCTCATGTCATAGGCAAATGGCCGTGTCCGCTAACTAGTGCGCTTTCGACCGCGATCGTGACAACATTTAAGAATGCAGTGTTGTTCAGTGGTTTCTTGTAAAAATCGAAGCTAAACTAGAAATTTTATAAATGATAGAACCACTTATCATATATCAGCACAAGTATTTTAGTATATTTGTGTTGAAAATCATGAAAAACAACAAGTAGTAACATATTTCTTGCTTTTACTACGTTATTTTCGTTAAGTGACTGGACAAGCAATGTAAAAATACAAAACTATACTTTATTTAACCGGTGGCTGACTCTTGCGACAAGTTAGTGATGTGCTTGGGCAGATCCACTAACGTAGGCTATCGACAACATCGCCGATTGTCGGTTTATTCTTCAATTTGTCAACAGTTTTAACCTGGTTGGAAGAGTGATGTGAAATCTTGTTTTATACTCATTTAGATTTTCTCATAATATTGAATTTTTTTTACTTAATATTTCTTTTTTGCAATTTTTTTCAGGAACTCCCAAATTTTTTAATACATTAATAAATGGGAGAATTGATAACTTTCCGATTTAGTCAATCACTAGCGTATATAAAATAAATTGCTTTTACACAGCGCAACGATGGCGATCGATGTTTTTGTGTGAGTGAGTTGTATGGTGCATGGGAAATGTACGTTGTGTTTGATGGTATAAGGTTTATAATTGATTGTGTAGTACGTTCTGATTTATAAATTGCAAGTGTAAGCGCGACCTCGTATCTATTGGGTTCACTGATCTGCATGTGTAGTTGTGGCGAGGTGGACGAAGTGGAGACATTGGGTTTCGATACATTTTCAACTACCAGGCATACCTCCTTCTTTCTTATATCGATGTTATGAACCATAATAGGTAGACAGTTGAAAATTTCACAGATTGTGTATTTAATTCTATTGTCGCTATAAGATTAATAAAAATTTAATAAAGTTACCAATTTAAGGGGTAATGTTTTTTCGGCGGTTTTCGCTTGATCTTAATAAGGTACGGAACCCTATGTGTGCAAGTCCGACTCGCAATTGGCCGGTATTTTTTCAATACCTAGTAGTTACCTAGAAAGTGGGTTACTAACGTTAACAGTAGGCGATAGTAGCTTATCAAAAGTTGCGCACTATCGCAATCTTTGCGCATTACGTAGTTACACGTGGCGTGGCGTTTACAGTGAAACCACTACGTGCCAGTGACGTCTTCACTCTGTTAAAGCCGTCCGTGTACACAGCGGCTTGCGCTGTCGCATTTTATAGTCACTGATATTACTTCATTGAGTAGAACTTGTGTTTACAAATGTAATGGATGTTTCTAACATGGGCTTTATGATTGTAAGCATAGCATAATCAGCCTATAATGTACCCATTGCTGGGACACAAGCCTCAACCCGGTGAGAGGAAGTGGGTCGTAAACCAACACGCGGGCCCAGTGCGGTTTGGTAGATGTCATATGTCTTCGATTTTTCAGTTTTAGGTCTAGGACATGCCGGTTTCCCCACGATGTTTTCCCTCACCGTTTTGAGAGCAGTGGTAATTAAATAATTTACACAAAGTAAAGCGCCTGTCTGAGTTCGAACCTGCGACCTACATCTCATTGGCGGCCGTTACCACTAGGCCACCACTGCTCAATGATTGAAAGATTTTACGTATTCTACAATATGTAAACGGCATATATTTAATTGACAATAAACATATTTCTGTTTAAAAAAAATCACATATTCACTGCATGATTTGTTAAACATAAATACTGACTATGTAGAGAATTCCTTGAAATAAAAAGACTACAAAACATCTTACTAGGCTAAAAAATAACCTCACAGAAAGTTCATTATTTTTATACAATTGTATGTATTTGCTATTTAATGATTTGACTCTATTGGACCTTTGAAGCGGCACTGTTAAAACATTTCAAGGTATTAATAGTATATTGTGTCACAAATAGTTATGAATATCACATTGAACGATACAAAAGACTACGTACCTACGTTTATGTCATACATTGAAGGCGTTATTAATTAGTGAGTAATGAATAAACCTGAACTTAAGTTCACATTATTTTAATCTCAATACGTTTATGTATACTACGTTCAGGTTTGTCTTTGAGGTCACATATAACAAGGCAGTCAGTAAGTATAGTTTACACTTAGGTAACATAAGATTACACGTCATTATGGAACTTACTTTCCCGTACCAGCCAGTCACTTAAAACATGAGTGGTAAAATATTCTGTTATAAAGGTTGATGGTTTTTGATAAAAATAATGCGTCGGGCAACAAGTTCACACTAAGTATTTAAGAAACAAGATTGAAGGGGATCCCGAGTTGAATTATGGTAACTCGGGAGCTGTGAATTAGGTACGGGCTAGTGCGTTCTATTCTTGGTTGAATGAATCTATTATATACAAGGGACTTACAATACGGCCGATATAACTTGACCGTTCCGACCTTCGCGCAAAAGGCTGCGCCTGCGCAATAACATTTTTTAGGAACCAAATGGTGACATGAGGCGAGTGTGAGTGAGAGAACATGCGCGAAAGTTCAGACCTGCCAAGTTATATCGGCCGTATTGTAAACATAACTGGCGAATGTGGAACACCTCTGCCTAACCCCCCACCCTGTCTTCGGGGATTACGGTTGTGAAGTTATGTTGTTATTTAATTCTAGGAAAATGTCTGGAAGAGCAATGAACAACGAATTGAGTATTGCATTGTGGCTCTCATTTTATCACTCAGCATTGCAGACAGTAAAATTTAGTACATACAAAAATTTTGACCTCAAATAACTAATAAGTTCGTGTATGCCACGTTATCATCTGTTAGTCCTGCGCAGTCCATGCATTAAAGTGTGTGTTGTACCACGTAGGAGTACGTAATTTACAAGTGATAATGTTTTGTGATTTTCATACTTATAATATCTATGATAACATTTACGGGTAACGTCAATGACATAACTGCTCACCGACAAATTTAGGATTACTTGCAACATTGAAAATAATACTTTAATGCAATCTTCTTAAGGTCTGTTTTACACATATATTAGCGGTGATAAAATGTTTGGAAACGTGTTTGCTTTATAAAAACTGTAAAAGGAGAATTATTATGCTAAGAGAATTGTTAGAAACTTCCTGCTGTATCCCTGAGACCTATTAACACCAAACGATATACTGGTCAAGCGTAGATACATTACAGGATTTTGTTTATGTTAGCACCTACAAAGATCCGATAGGACCGATGCTTGCCGGGGTTGCAGGGAAATCCGAAAGGAATACCGTGGCCCCTGGCAACGTACAGGCATCTGAAGGAACACGGGTGGGTTTTAGTCAGTAAGAGTCTGTCACGCCCTCCTGCTGCACCCAGAGCGGGAGAAGTTATTTGATAATTTCACAACCAAAAAAAAGTACCTACAAAGATCATTACAGATTGATTATGATCTAAGTATAGATTTTGATAATGAACTCACCTTCACAATAATCTGGTTATCAACCATTTTCGTGTCCTCCATATCCACACCACTTTTTGTTAGGTTTATACCTGGAACAGAACAAGTTTTTGTTCAGTTTTAATACCACATCACAAGAATAAACTTTGCAATTTAAAATTAATCAAGATTTTAATGCTAAAACGACTGTACGTTGCATGTTATTCTATATTAGTGATAACAACCTTCTATGTTTTTCAACGGTTCATTTACAATCAGAAACGGCACTTAATATTGTTACTATGGCTATGGAATGTTTATAAGTATTGCCTTTTTATTTCGATTTATAGCGTGCATTCCAAATGCGGCCATTATTATCAGCAGTAACTGCATTTAATTATGAGTGAAGTTGTACCATTGTAATGTGAATGCAACTGAAGCGGTACAATTAAAAAGTCCACGATTGCATTGAGTCAAATATCTCTGGTATAGTAGCGTTCAGAGATGTTGCGCTGACACCACATAAATTGGGATACGGGCTCGAGAATGATGATGAGGAGTTGCGTTCACTACAATAGTGTTAGTGCAATCAAATTGGCACCCTCTTGATTGAAAATAAAAATCACCCGGCTTTGTTCTGGCTGGGCAACAGACGCGTAGAGAGGCGCTTATATTATTTCGTAGTACAACATACAGTTGGCAGACAACTCATATCTCAAGTAGGCGTTAAGTATGCGTTGCTTAACGTTTAGCTAACTGTGCGTTTGTAGTGGCGAAACATTCACAACCAAACATGTTGGAAACTCTTATTTTCTGTCAATTTTCCATACAATTTCCAGGAAATAGGGATTTCAACATGTTTTGTTGTAAATGTTTCGTCAGCGCAAACGCAAAGTAAGATGCAGTGTCACGTGGCGTCGCGCCAACGCAACGCGAACACCCATCAAGGGTTAACCATTACGTCATAAGCTTAATCACTAAACTATTTTCTAATAATATGCGATCTTCAGTCAAGTGAAGCCGTAGTCTTAAAGTGTTCCCACTGTGTCGTGACGACCGACTTCATGTTCATAGTATCTCGTGATTTGAATATTAAGCATCCGTAGGCGTTCGTCAAACGTATACGCTGCGTTAATGCTGCGTCTACGCAACGCCAGCGTGACGTCCACGTGACGTCAATCAATACCAGATGCGACCTAAATAAAGCTGTTCACATTACGACGCCACCGTTACCTGTTGTCCGCGATAATTTTAAAATGTGATTGTGACCTTTACTTTATCATTTTCTGTCATCACACGCAGTGGAACGGCAGGCTTCATCGATAACAAAATCGTCACGACACAGTGGGAAAGGGTTCCTAAGTGTATCTATTCTACCTCTAAGTAAATTCCTGTCTTGCAGCCAGCTCAAACTTGTGAGGTCATCGTCGTGGTCAGCAGGGGGTAGGTTGCCGGCGTTGCCTCCGCAAGCCACCCTGATGAGAACATCACATTCGTATACTTCGCGAGACCATGAAAAAGATTACTTACTTATACTTGCAGGAGTTTGGGCTTGATGCAAATGATGATTTTCCAATATTATTTCATGTGAAATTCTTATAAGGTAAGTCGCCATACCGTACTTACTCCACCAACAAAAGTTGAACTAAAGATACAGTTACAATAAGATATAGCTACTTGATGAAATAACGACATTATAATGTAATGTTACCAACATCCTCGCGGAGGGAGTCACGGGCAAAAGCTACATAACAAATGTAATCGAGCTTAAATCGGTCATTCCACTCTTAATCGAGCATCGCACCTTGATATCCGTCTAGAAATGTTCCTAAAATACCTCAAGTTTGGATCGATTTCCAAAAATACCTAGTGTCTAGGGTATTTCTGTGCATGTATAGAAGATGTAACTGAATACTCGGATGTGAATAATTATATGCAATCTGTTTCTACTAATAATACTGTTGGCACGTGTAACAATGCTTTATACGTGGCTAGGCCCCTTATACCTATATCTCCATAGTCTGTGGTATACCTGTCACCTCGACTTGACGGCTACATGCGGTCTACCCTATCACTTCCCATTCCCATGTCCGTGGGTAAGGAATTAAGGATATGACGATTTTACTATCCGAGGGGAGGTCTAATAGTAAATTGCACGCCATGTTAGTATGCAACAACAATTTCAATTTACCTCATTACGGAGTTTATTAAGCGAAATTTTTAAATGATCTTATCTCCCAACACATTAATGTCGTGCCGCCAAAGTTTTGCAATGCCTAAGTACCCTACCTACTTGTATGACACGTAAGGGCCATATCACACTGGCGATTTGCGAGCGTGTTTCCAGCAAGGCGCTTGCTGCGTATGCGTAGCGAGCACGCCAAGTGTGCGCAACGTGTTCACCGCGTCTGCGTAACTAGAGCGATTGACGTGAGTGTAAAAGAGACAGCAAGACAAGCGAGATTTCAATACTGTGAATACGCTGAGAACACGTCGCGCGTAGCCGCGGCTACTTCGCTTCGCAGCCGCGGACAGTACGTTCACAAATTGTTTCGTTGGAAACACGCTGGCAAATCGTCAATGTGATAACCTGATAACGCTCTTAGTACAAAAAGCACACGATGTCATAATCAGCACTTTGTACTTTATCAATCTCAGCGACAATTCCCTTTTTATCGTGCTTTGTTTGTCTTACCCACTAACCTAGCGAAATGATAACAATTTATGTTGTCAACATTTTATCCGTTTTTTTTCACATTGACTTACGCTTGATTGATGACATGAAACATCTTGATACTTTAGATAGTAACAATCTATTTTGAATTTCTGGCCTGATTTGAAGGCCTTGTGCTTGGTTAACAATGTTTCCTGGTGTAAAGTGATGATTAGATATTGGATTATTATCAACGGTTCTGAAGAACTTGCACAATAAAATGCGAATAATTAAAAGGCACAAACTCAGATACTACCGGATAATCTATGCGCTTTCGTCAAATAAGAGTCTAAAGTAGGTCACAGATTCACAATCAGAATCGGACAATGTTGATCAAAACTGACTGTTAATAAAACGTTATTACACCTCAAGACACGTGCTGCTTTGCGCGTGATGACTGGGACACGTGTCACCAAACATTTAGATTTTGTTTTTAATAAATTATTCATAATGAAGAGAACTTTATGTTTGTTATTCTGGCCTATCGCGTTTTTTACTGATATTCGCAAAACTTGATATTCATACATGTGTCGTTCAACCTTTGAAACGACTAAATAGTGCGTCATTTTCCACAAAAGGCTTTTGCACTCTCAGATCTAAGTACTTCATAAAGAAAATTCATTTCCACTCAAAAGATAACAAAGAAAAGTGATAAATATCTTTAAAATTACTAATATTAGATTGTTTACTAACAATATAATATTCATACTACGTTGTAGGGGAACTACCAATTTGGTTGGCAAATGGCCTGTCCCTTGCGTGACGCAAGTTTCCTATATGCAAATACTTCGTCATCCGTTCAAGACGGTGAGGTGTCACTTATTTAAATGTACTTCCGTATACAGGGATGAGTTATCAACATAATACTGCATTTGGAAAATATTTTCTTGTCATAATGGTCTATACAACGCGAACGGGAAGTATATACTTTTCGGATATCCAATGTAGCCCTCATTGTCTAAGAACGGATCATATGGATTACAGTCTCAAAAGGCCACTAGGTATTAAAGTCACTTTGCAAATTCTCCTTCATAGTTCCGTTGCTAAGTCACCTTTTCAAAGATAAGAGACAATCCGAAGGCCCTTTTAACTATAAACGTTAACATAGATCTGTCACATCTGAGCATTTATTGATTACTCGACTTTATCAATAGTTGGACAGGCGCCGTCACTATTTCCTTGTCTACTTTATATGAGGTCAATAGCAGTGTTTGATCTAGGCAGAATGCACTTTGAAAAGCTGAATATGAACTATTAACAAATGGAACGAGTTCTCTATAAAAGGAGAGCGATTTTCAGTGTGAATGTTGAAAACTTTAAGAGAAAAGTAATAAAAGGTCGTAGCCGTCGCACTTTCGAAAGTTTATTCAGAAATAAGTTCGGATCTCGCTTCTGTTCAGGAAATGAGCGTGTTATTCGTTGAGCAGTGTTTTACGGCATACTCAGAAGTAATATTTAACGACCACTGTCTGGAATCCTACGGGAAGAATGCCCAAAAGATAATATAAGTGTACAATTTGTAAAACTTACGCAGGCTGTGGCTGTTCCATATCGGACTCATCAGAGGCATCCTCAATGTCGTCAAAGTTGTCAATGATCCTGCCCGACACCTCTAGGCGTCGTAATGAGCGGCCGCTGGAGGCTACGTGCCTCGCGATCTGGCGAATCAACCTGCGCGGAAGTGGCAGAGATGCGCGTGCGCCTCGCGCTGGGGACCCGCCCCGCTCGCCGCGCATTGGCGCCATCTGGTGGTGGGAAATTACGCGTAAGTGCATACAAAAAAAAGTAAATAGAATGTAATTTTTCCCATGGGTTTGGCCCGCAAGGAAAAAGCTACCTGTTGAATTTTTGGAAAAGAATTATTTACAATCCCGTAGGTTGGCTTTTACACCAGTTCAGTAAAGTCTAAGTCTAAGTGTTAAAGCTACTTGATAATTAAGACAAGTTACATGAATGTTAATCAGACTACCTACTTGATAATCGGTATATTCAAAGTTAAATAAAACTGTTACTGATTCCTATTGTATTTTCATGAATCCAACTACGTAACGAACGAGGCTTTAAAATTCAAAGGAATCATTTGACGAACGCAAGCACCAAACTAGTGTTGCGTAACTGGGCAGCAAAATAAAGATCCGAAGATGACGTAAGAGTGACGTTTTTAAGTAAAAGTTTTGTCTCTCGACAATGACGACAGATTTACATTGTATAGTAGGTACCTACTGGGTCAAGTCCACGGCAGTGCAGTTACTTACTTCAGTGTGAAAATGCCTCGATGCCTACTCAAATCCACGCAATAAGACGGAAAGTAATCGAAGTGATCCGAAGTCCGAGCCTTCGGAAGTGATGTTGCACTTGCAACCGCCCGAAGTATTTATGTCTCTTCTATTAGACATTAGGCCCGAAATTAATTCAGCATCTAACCATTTGATTTACGGTGCTCTGTTATTCGGTCGGTTAGGTCGGTATTAAATGCCTACGCTAATGTTATACTTTGCAATTTAAGTGCATAGAATGCGGCAGGCTCAGGGATGTTGCAGAGAAAGCTAAGTGGGAATCAAAACCCTAGCAGTAGCAACACGTTTATTAAGGAAATTTCTAGGTAGTCTTATAATACCTTTTTAAGTTCCAAGAATGCACCTACATATAGCGTGCTATAGAATTTAACATAGCGTCGCAAGATTTAGCAAAGCCATGTTACATTCCTTATTTAGCCAACTGCTATCTTTGCTTTATTTTTGTTTTCCACTTCGTAATATCAGCGCATGGTTAAAAACAACTGCGGAATTAGCATCAACAAATCATATCGCGACCTGCGTTGATCTATAGATAGGTAATAGGTATAGTATGTAGAGTATCATTTTAAACATCGAATTTACGTAATAAGAATGTAGAGTAGGAACGCGAAAAAGAAAATACAAGTAGGTATTTTTATCATTAATTTATCGCGTCAAGTAGCTACACAATCACATAATAACGCGTGACCTTGGCATAGTAACAAACAGCTAAATGTAATGGCGTGGTTGCGTCGCGTCGTGTCGTGGCGTCCCCGTGTCATCAGCGAATTGAACTCGCACCGAGACGCGGACTGACACAGAAGAGTGATTATCTAACGAGAGATTTATTTACAATGCCCTATTTCGGACCTGCACGCAAGGAACAACATTAGCTTAGTCGATTATCAAGACAAACCAACCTGCCCATGAAGTTAATTATCGCTAAAATAATCAAGTTATGATCGAATCCTAGTCTAAAGGCGCTTATATTAGAACCGTTATCTTTATGTACGACAAGGATGTCAACAATCTTGTTGATGAAAATGGATCCGGCACGTGGACGAAGCTCCTAGTCAGCACAGTTTGTACGCATTAAACAGGAAAGATTGTGTTTTACACGGAAAAGGCAGCCGTATACGTATTTTAATACAGAAAAACCAATTTCGTAATGACTTAATGAGGTATTTACACGGCTGGACAACAGTTAAGAGGAAAAATAAATCATACAGAATAACAATAGTGATTTAAGAATAGAAAAAATTGGTCAAATGACAAAACGTATTTTTCTCAAGTATCAAGATTTTAGTGAGCAGTATACATTTCATAGTTGGACCATAGGACTTGAAAGACAACAGGCAATAATTTGAATGGGTTTCAGATATTTTTTCTACAGAACTTTATCTAGAAAAAAAAAATATTTGTCATAAATAATGTAATCAATCATTCAGTTCATTAACTCGATGTTAAGGAGTTGTAAACAAACATTGAGTATCAGCCACTTCACACAGTTGACTCCATCCAATCAGGAAATAATGACATCACTACTCAATGTTGTTATTTATTTGTTTTGATACTGATATCAGAAACACACCTAGGTAACAGTGTACAAAAAATGACAAGTAGATTATGAATGTATGATAGGTACTGCATAATTTTCATTTGATTGTTGTTTATTTCTGAATTAAAAATATAATTGTATTCCATGGGTACCTGTACTACTGTATTGCTGATGTTGAGTTAAGAATAAAAATGGTTGGTGCAATAATTTCCTGATATTTAATTATTAATTAAATTAAAAATGACTTGAGAAAACATTAAAATGGTATATTGTATAATATTATGGTAATATTATATGTAATATTATGGTAGAATTGCAATGTTTCACCTATCAGTGATGGTGTAGATATTTGACAATATGTTGTATTGATCATGTAAAACTTAGATAACACCTATGTCTCCAATGTTATCTTAACTTGCCGCTTAAAACACTTATCATTAGGGTAAAGATTATGTGGCCTTGAAACCAGCTTACAATATGTTAATCATATACAGTATATACCATTTCAGCAACAGTCTAGACATAGATGAGATTTAAGAACAGTTCATCATGTTTCTAATAATAATTTTAAGGTCTTTGTCCTTTCAATCTGAACTAGAACATTTGGTGGTACAGTAACATAATAACAGATGATGAGTTTCTGTATAAGTGTGAATTTAAATAAATAGTAAACTTATGAATGATAGTGCTTGTAATTCTATCTCCAATTTTGTTAAGATTCTATTTGAAGGTAAATTGAGGAAGCTAAAAATGTAGCTAGATACTCATTTAAAACTAGAACACTGTCTCTGGGTGATACTTAAAATTAGAAATCCTACAGGAAGTGCGAACTGATATCTAGGTCACACAAAGGTCTAGACTCTATTTATAGCCAGTAGTAGCAGGCTCTAGATATTATGCACCACTGGGTTTGTGACAAGCTCTACTTGATTGAAAACAATGAGTTGAGCACCAAGGTCACCACTCAATTAAATTAAATAGGAGAGGAATAAATCTAATGAGATACTTACTCAGAAACTTCAAAAATTACACCAGTCAATCTAGCACCCCTACAATGTGCCTGAGCATTAATGTTATGGCTAATAGACACCCTAGCAACGTAAGCAGCAAAATTACGGACGCAATGCAATTTAGGTGTGATGTAACAGCTAGTTACCATGTGTTATTGTATTCATTGGGTCAGCAGTGGCATCAACAACGTGTTGCTAGGAAACTGGTGTCCGGCCAGCGCGGCGACCGCGTGCGCGATTGCGTCGTGCCCGAGCGTCCTACGTCGTGCTTCCGACGTGGAGGCGCCGCGTGCAGCTTCGTATGCACGTGCCGACGCGCACCTCCAAGGGCTCTTACATAATCGCAGGGACTGCCGTAGATACGACGCCGAGGACAACCCAAACGTTGACTAACACCCGTTCCATATTTAGAAGGAGCGCCACCAATGCGTCCCGACGTTATTCATGCGTCTAGTCACATTTTTAGAACCGCATGTAAACGATACTTTTATCCCCCCACGCTGTACACCTCATGTGCGCATCGCTGTACCCTGATATTACGATATTCAGGGTGCAAAATCCAAAATGCGTAATATACTGAGCTCAAAAACAGATGTAATCATGTTAGTATACTGGATGATAGCTTGGTTTTACAGCGAACATTGTAAATGATCAACGATTTTAATGCAGTACACTTACCTTGAGGTTGTATTGTTTGTTAGACGCACTAATTATAAATTAATAACAATAAATAAACAGCATTCCGCGACCTCCGTACTTGTGATCAACACTCAACAAACACCTTCCTCAACACCCAATCAAACCATAAACTATAGAACAACCTACATAAATAAACATATGATTTGTAAATGTCTTTGGTTGATTTTCCGTTTCCGAAAACGCTAGAGAGGCGCGTTCGTGAGAATGAAAAACGGTACTTAGGCGATTGTTGTTACTTGCAAAAACGAACACATGGGCACATAATTAGCAATAATAATTTAAATATTGAATTCATTTAATTGTATGCGTGTCTAAAATAAAAGACCCATTGTTATTGTAAAAATGATGAATGAAGAAATACGTAGATAAGATTTTCCGTGATGATTAGAATATATTATTTCTGTTACGTGGCTGAATAATCTGGCAACAATGCCATTAACCAAAAAGAAGAAAACACGTTAAACTTGACGTGGACTAAAGTAGCTGGCTCACTGTAGCGAAATAAAATTTATAAGATTTTAATTATTCCACTCTGTTATAAGCGAAGTGATACTATAAAATAAATATTCTAGATGTTAGCTTTTTAAAAGAAAATGATTTTAAACATAGTAAGTGCATACTTTCTCTTAAAACGCTCGTTTGCTGCGTCAACCTATTTTCCGGAATCGCTGATGTGTTTTTCGTAGTTTCGAGATTTATCTTATTGTTTCATTTTTACTTTGCAGAAAATGTTTGGGGTGTTGAGTGTGTTACTGTTACCACTACTTTTAAGTCAACAAACGGAGGCCGCAGCGGTAATATCCATTGATTTGGGTTCAGAATGGATGAAAGTCGGCATCGTGTCTCCTGGAGTTCCGATGGAGATAGTGTTAAATAAGGAGTCTAAGAGGAAGACACCAGCAGTCGTGGCGTTCAGAGATGATGTGAGGACCTTTGGGGAAGACGCAGTTACTGTTGGCGTCAGATTCCCGAAAAATACTTACAAATTCTTGCTGGACCTGCTTGGAAAGCCTTTTGATCACCCAATGGTGCAAGCTTACAGGTCAGTGACATGCCTACATATAGTCTTGCAGAGAAAGTACAACCTACTCTCCTGTTCTTTTTTTTGTCTTAGAACTTGAGTATTAATTAATTCTTCACTTAGTTGTACACTGTGGTTGTACATGTGTTTCATGTCACTTTTTAATTGGGTTTGAAATTATGATTTTGTTTAGTTAGCATGAAGTTTAATTATGGCTGCATATTGCATCATTATAAGGGAGACTTTTAAACAGTTTTCTATTGGAAACTTTACTGCTGTTATAGATTAGAATAATGTTTATCATTTGTTTTAAAGTTTTCAAGAGATATGTTTCATTTCAATCATTTTTATTTGTCGCTCAAAATATAAGCATGTTAAAAATGTTTTCTACACTAACCTACATAAAATGTTCAATGGGCTCAATATCACTCTTCTTATCAAATATGTATGATAGGTATCTTATATAAATTAATCAAATAGACAGATATAATAATTATCCATGTGGTTATGGAATGGGATTATCTAAAAAAGAACATAAATAGGTATTGGGAAAAAGAACTTGCAAATTTTGATTCTATATTTCTACCTTTAAGCCGTTCTACACATGTTTCATAACAAAGAAGAAATATGGGTAAATATTCCAATTATGAATAGCAAATTAATCATAATTAGAATTTCAACATTTTGACCTTAATTAAGATTAGATAGTTATGTAGATAGATACTTACACTAATTTTAAAAGGAACCATAAAATACATAACTAAACATATCACACCTGCACCCACATTTAGCAAGTTATATTTAAGCTCTATGTAAAAGGGGGCGAACCTATTGCTATGAACCATTCACTAATCCAGACTCTGGGCTACTACTACTAGAAAATTATTACATAGAATAATATTATTAACAATATCAATGACATTTTCAGAGCCCGCTACCCGTATTACGAGATAGTGGCAACGGACAGGGGCACACCTTTGTTCATACATGATGACAAGACTAAGTTTACACCTGAGGAGCTGGTCGCACAACTCCTAGCCAAGGCTAAAGACTTCGCTGAAATTAGTCACGGTAACATTGGTTTATGAAACTGAGATAAGAGATTTATGGATTTAATTTTACTCATGATTATTCAACTACTTATGTATCAAAATATAATCCAAATAATTTACTATTGAGTGGATGCTTTAACAGTTTGATGCTTAAAAAGTTCAAACAAGCTGGAACTGAAGGATACCATAAGGCAGTCCCTTATGGTATCCTCCAGTTCTAGCTTGTGTAGTTATCACATTGATACTAATTTAATTATGAGCCATATTACATATTTTACGCAAATTCATGATTTTTGATGCTATAATTTTCAGCAGCACTAAGATATTTTAATTATTTGATTATGAATAACGATAGTGTTAAGTATTCTCTTTCTTTTTTTTTCTTGTAAGTTGGAGCACATTTTAATATTTCTCAAAATCATGAATTTACATAAAAAATATAATAAGGCTTTTAAGAATTACCGACTAGCGTACTAGTCGGTAATTCTTCCATATAAACGTAGTATAGTGATAACTCGTCTGTTTGACGGTGTATGTTGAAAAATCAAAATTATATCCTAAAAGAAAATTATATTTTAAAAGAGTAATGGTGGAGTTTCTTGCCCATTCTTCTCCAGGCCAAAACTACCTTTTGGAAGGGGGACTAGAATCAATTAAATTTTTGACATTCAAAAGTGCCTATTTGAGGGCCTATTTGAAATAAATGATTTGACTTTGACTTTATCAATTTGTCTTGTCATTATATGATGGAAGCAGAATTGGAAAAAAATATTGGTTTGGAAGTTATGAGCGTTGAAACTCCAATATTTCAACACAAATTTTAACTCGTCTTTGGGCGTAAATAAATAACTTTTGTAGAAAAAAAATTGCAAAAAAGAAACCGTATAGGGATAGATATATTATTCAAATTTTATCATATATTTTTTTGAGTAAATATATTCACTAGTTTTTCTATAATATTTATAGGCCCAAAGGTCTGTTCATGAAATTTTACGCGCTCGTTTTCGTTATAAATGATCGTCTATTTCACCAAATAAATAAAACTAGATAAATAAATACGAAAGACTACTTGGAAACATCTTTGAGATTGTTTCTAGAAGTTAACAATGAGTTTCTAAGTCTAGCTTACTATGACTATTCCAGAAAATAAACAAATTATGTTTGTTTTACCAGACACCTGTGTACCTACATACTTGCACTGCATTAGTAGAATTTACTAAGAGATAGGTAGTAAGTTCATCAAAACCCTTAAACAAACTCAATATTATTAATATTTCTTAATTCTCCAGGTCAACCAATCACAGAATGCGTGATCACAGTTCCCGGTTACTTCAACCAGGCTGAACGGCGCGCGCTCAAGGATGCCGCCGCGCTCGCCGGCTTGAATGTGCTGCAACTGATTAATGATTACACTGCTATCGCCATCAACTATGGTATCTTTAGGAGGAAGGTGAGATTATTTGGCTATCTGTGTTAAAAAAGACTCGGCGACTATACTTATTATGTCTGCACATTGATGACACGCTGATAGGCTTAGGGAAAAATTCACAAACCGCTTACACTAGTTAAGAATCGGGCCCTTTCAGAATACCAGCATCATGCTGAGATAGGAGCCTTTTGGCCTTGCACAGGACTTTCTTCTGCTTTTATATTACTTTGTTTTTATTTTGATTTTTAATGATTGTGTGTTTAGTTTAATTGAGATCTCCTGTGCTTGTCCCAATAAATACTTTTTCTTTCTTTCTTTCTAAGCAAAGTTATCGTTTTATGTGAATTTGAACTTTATCAATATGCCAATATTGTTCATATTCGTATCTTTCGCCAGGCAACACCGTAGGAGGTCGTTCTTATAATTTTGCACATCAAGCTTTGGAAAGAGAGTATCACTGGTATGAGTAACAGAGATGACGCTCTACAGAGCCAAACTTATCCTAAAACTCGATCTGCCTTAACAGCTTGCCTTTGCTAGGATTGAAAGTTTCAGGCTTTTTGTATACGGCAGGGTTTCTTCACGGTACGGCGTATAAACCGCCCCGTAGAAAACCGTGTCTATCAACAAGCTTCCACAGTGATCCCAACAACACTGACGACCGTGCCTATACACAGCGAATAAATCGTAGATTTTCACGGCAAGAAAAACGTGTACGTACAAAGGGCCTCACGCTGCCACCACCCATCAAGGGTTAGCCGTTATTAGTTGTCAGGGTAAGATACAGAGACGAAACTTAGCGTATACTTACCCTTCGATCTGTCAAAATCTCCTCTCCTCTCAGTTTCTGGCATTGGCAAGCTAGTGTTTTTCAACACTGAATACTTAAACTAAACTCTGTTGCAATCAATGGTCACGCAACATCCTTATTTCCTCAGTAATAACACCTATTTTCCTTTCATAGGAAATCAACGAGACAGCCTGGCACGCACTGTTCTTCGACATGGGCGCTGCGTCCACTAAGGCGGCGCTGGTCGAGTACAAGACTGTCAAGATAAAGGAGAAGGGTTACGTTGAGACTGTGCCTCAGCTGCAAGTGTTGGGAGTTGGGTTTGACAGGTAAATTTACTATTCTGGACTGTTCTCAACTAAATGTAGGCTAGGACTGCTGGGAAGAGAAACACCACTTTGTCCCACATGTTATACTGAACGTTACTTTAGGTTTATATTGTATTCTTCTTCTATTTGGACGTTGTTAGTTGTTAACTACTTAAACAATTTTTTTTTAAATACATAATGCATTCTTAGGCTCTTCTGAAAGTCAGGTCAGTTAAAAGTTGCATGGTTCCAAATACTGGGTCTTGGAAACTAACAAGAAACGATGTGGATACTTGTTTAAAAATGGGATAAGATCTGTAGACACTACAGATTCCCCACAAAAAGTATGCCCTTCGGGAATCATTGTCTTTTTCGAATAAGTGATGTTGAGATCTAATATAGAGCTGATACAACCATGAAAGTACTTGTCTATTTTGTATTACTACGATAAAAAATTATAAGATTAACAACTCTATGCAATTACAAAAAACTTGAGTGACAGATGACGATCTGTGACCCGAGTAAGTAACGGTCGACAGAGTGAAAACTTCATACACGCGCGCAATGATAGGTGCACTACGAAGGAGCGCGGCAGTACAAAATTTACAAGCTTTTGCGTCTGTGGTGTACTAATTCGTCACAGAGTAACCCTCTCTGTGACGAATTAGTACGAAACTAATTCGGAAACACGAATATTACTGAAGCTCATACCTTTTCTGGTTAACCTGTATATTGCACATAGGCATCTCCAAAGGCCTAACTACCTACATTAATTTCGAAAATACCTTCATTATGAAGTCTTTTCATCCGCCTAGTCTTTTCTAACTAATTTACTGCTGGCATTCAGTCTGGTAAAGATACAGCTGAATATTATTTTAGGTATACAATATACATCTAAAGCTCAAAACACATATATCAATACACATATATATCACACAGTTAAAATATGTTTGTTTTTGTCCTTAGAACTTTAGGCGGCCATGAAATGACCCTCCGTCTTCGCGAGCACCTCATCAAAGCCTGGGAAGCACAGGGCGGCGGTGACGTCAGAGTCTCACCACGCTCCATGGAGAAACTACTCTTAGAAGCAGAGAGGCTGAAGATTATTCTCTCGGCGAATACCGAGTTCTACGCGCAGATCGAAGGCTTGCTTGATGATAAGGACTTCAAACAGCTGGTGAGTTTTACAAATTATTAACAAATTAAACAGACGTGTTTTTAGGAAGTTTGTGGCGCCATTTTTCCTACCGTCAAAATACTAGGAAGTGGTGAAGGGCGGCCATTTTGAGGCCTGTCTTGTTAAAAGATGATGATTCTGAGCCAAAGAAGGGTTTCGATAGGCGACCATCTATCGAAAATATCGTCGAGTGAGTAGAAAAAGGAGGAAGCACTCGTTTAGTTTTTAATTTTTGTAGAAAATAGACTTTTCTAGAATATTTGATATTTTTTTTAGTATCTAGTAATTCAATACCTCCATAGCAAAAGTCAATAATTTGAATAAGACAATAATTGAATAATGGTAATTTTTTAATATCTTTAAAATAGGGTGATATAAATTAAATCGTAACTAGTATTTTTATTTTAGAATCAGCCATACAGTTGTACAATAATCAACTACCAATAATAAACTTACTAGCCAATAATTAAACTCAAATCAAGAAAAAAATAATTTTAACAAAAAACAATAATTATAAACTACAGCTTCTACGACTCTGAATAAAGAACGTGCGTAACCAATTGTTTATTATATATATTATAATGAAGAATTACATTTACCGTTTTGTACGCCCGAACCAAAAGCGTAGTCCGACTAGCGGCTTGGTCAGCTAGTCGGCCAAAGTCGTAGTTGGCCCATCTCTACTTATTTTATGTATATTTATGTCTACGCCATTTTCTCAGTAGTCAGCCCCTTTCTAGCCAAAATGATCATCTTTCACACAGTCCATCCTTTGTGATGTCAATGTTTTCAAGATTTCGGTTGTGTCTTAAGATACAGCCCTCCTAGTTTAAGGACAGGGTTAATATTTTTGTTGTAGTAATGTGTAATTATTGTTATTTGTGTAATTATTTTTGTTTTGTTCATGTATCATTTTATTATTCTGCAGCCCAAAATTTTTGTTTGATTTTGAAAAACTTCAACCTAGTACTGAAGGTTCAGGTTCTGAAGCAGCATAGCAATCGGCTAAGTTTGAATATTTAATTACTACATGTGGCTTCGGTTTTGACAGTCGGATGTTTCCGTCGTCATCATCGGCAGCCCTGTTCCACACACTGCTGAGAATAGATCTCCTCCCTTTTGTGCCATGCTTCCCTGGTCCGTGCGAGTCTAATCCAGGTCTTCCCCGCGATCTTCTACTACACATGAATATTATAATCGACTGCTAACATGATATGGATACAATTCGGAGTACGATCAAAACCAATGGCGGGGCGGATGGACGACCCACCACCCGCTCCGCCATTGGTCTGCCAGTCGATTACAATATTCATGTGTAGATTATAAAATTAATAGTACAAAATAGTACACAAACCGTTAGTTGTTTTACATACCATGTGTCAACATCAGTATGCAGTCAAATCCTGTCCCACATTATGTTGTGTGAGGTTGAATACTTTAATAAATTAATAATAATTTATGCAAGTTAATTATTTGCAGTCTTATTTATAAACGCCTCTTAAATTTTAATCAACTGCTAAGCAATTGATTAGCAAAATTCTTATTCATAAACGCTATTTAGCGCTAAGAGGTTGAAAAGCAATTGATTAGTAGCTGTCAAAACTAAACACCACCGGTCCACTGTTAAGAGGATGCTAAGAGGCAAGATGGCGGATTTTATTTCAATCAGCTGGTCGATTCAATGCGAATTATGTGTGCTTCGAGGTAATTTAGTTCCTATTATCGAGATGTGCCGATATTATTTATCGAGATAGTAAATATGGTTTTCGACAATCTTTTACGGGATTTCAGAACGACTTAGAAGAAGTACTTAAATAATTTTGAAACACCACCGGCGCGAAGTAGGTACACGGAGGAAGACCTACAAAGCTCATTTATATCCCTTACGAGGATGATTAGATACCTACTAGATAATATTCTGACTGCCTCGTTGGTCTAGTGGTCACAAGTGCTACTGCTGAGCATGAGGTCCCGGGTTTATTCAGTGTGGAATTTCTCAGTAGCAGCCCGGGGTCTGGATTTGTGCCCTATTGATGGCAATAGGTTCGCCCCCTATTACTGACCGGGACTTAAACATAACTGGCGAAATGTGGGTGTACTACAGGTACACCTCTGCCTAACCATTCGGGGAAATACAGGCGTGATGTTATGTTATGTTGACAATATTCTTCATTCGAAGTACACATGATACAACGATTTATAGGGAAAGTTCAATCAGGAGGAGGTTCAGTAGGTGCTCAGGTGGTTTGAAGAGAATGAGTTTGTGAGGAAGCTCATCGGAGATGGTGATTATCCAATGTGTTTTCCCATGTGCCCCTCATCTTATGGTGCTAGCTTTAAGGCCCAGAACTAAAGAAAAGCCACGTTGTGGCAGTCACACAAATAACAAGAGACATTTTATAGAAAACAATTTATTTTGATAAATAATAAAGCTACATTTTTGTTATAAATTCATTATTTTTGATTTCCAATATTCTTCCTCCAAAGACATAGTACCATTCTTTTGTCATGCCACTCGCATTCCTCATCGTTTTCACGTAGCATGGCCTCCTCCCTCATCTTTGCGAGGTTGAATAATATTTAGTGGCTCATAGCAGCAGTCAAAGTTGCTGTAAACAAGTATAGTAATTGTTATTAAAAGATACTGAAAACCTGATGCAAAAGCAATAGGAATTAATAAAACAGACACAAGTAGTTACATACATTTCTAAAATAGTATATTCGTGTTAGAAGCAAAAAGGACATGAAAATACATAAGTAATAACATTGTTACTTCTGCTTTAACATTCACTTGGTCAGTTTATATTATTAGTAAGTAGATATAAATTCAGAGATAAATACCTTTTCCTGTTTACTCCAATTATTGGAGCTTATTATTTTCATTGCTATAATCGCAAAAACAATGAAATAAACTTATTAAGTAATATTATTCAATTTTATATTTTCCGATGAACTTTTTGATTCTTGTCAAATCTTGTCTGTCAAAGTCACGACAGATACAGAAATCGTGGTTTTGACAACTTTATTCTTAAAATTCTGTTTTTTAGTCGACTATTTTGGTTATAATCTGTGCCGAACGCATAATTTCACCTCTATTTCGTTTCGCAACTAATCACTTGCTAACTAGCGTTTATAAATAAAGAAAAGTTAAGCATTGATTAAGACCTAACCATTTGCTTAGCTAAACAGTGGCTAAGCAGTGATTAGCGAGATTTTTATAAATAAGGCTGTTGATCACCAGCACCTTAAATGCGTAACACACTATCATTCACAATCTGAATGATTTTGAAGGATATTGCTAATACATTGCTTCATAATGTTCGAAAAAGGATGATGGGCGTTTTGGCGACTACTTTGGCGTTCTTATCACTGACCTCGGCTTTCTTTTGGACATTGTTACCTGTTATAAACGTCGACCTAGACTTGAACAGATGAATATTGAACTGCTTATCGATCGGAATATTATAATGGAAGACCACCGAACTGTGTCATGTGTCGACGCGGCCTCAATCGTGGAACTGTCAGATTAAGGCATAAATGAAAATGCGTGGCTTTTACGTATCCAGTCATGTCACGTGAGGTCAAGAGTGAACTATTGTTATGTATTGGTTAAAAATCACCACACGATGGAAGACGATATCGTCCAACACTACTGCACGTGTTCGACAGCACGACGTACTGTAGGCACTTGTACACACATAATATCAATAATACAGTATTAAGGATATGCTAGACACGATGGTTTTACTGCTCCCGAAATGTTTTTGAATGATGTTATAATGTGTTTTCTTTATATTATAAGGTATAAATTAGCTGCACTCCGCGGTTTTAACTGCATACGTCTCGATCCCGTGAGAATATTGGGATAAAACGTATCCTATGCCCTATCCTAAGTCGTTCAGCGATTTTGGCGTGAAAGCGTAACACACAAATAAACCAACAAACAAACTCAATTTTGCATTTATAATATTAAATATGTTTTATAATATTATTATTATATATTATATTATATATATTATAAACTTAGGATAGTATGACTTAGTTGATGATGATGGTGATGATGATGTTCATCAAAACCCTATATTTGATGGTGATAGTCCCTCACAAAACCATTAATTTAGCATTAGTGAACAAATAATAAAAAAAACGTTTCTAGTCTTATTGCCCTTGGAGTGAGTACCAAGTTCCATACATTTTTGCCCATCATGCTTTGTCTGCTCAACATCCTAAATAACGCAATGAATGTTGTTGAACTCAAAATCATTGCTACTGTAAGTGTGTTACGCAATTACCCCGCGGTTTTCAAAAGTCGATAAAAAGGATTTGTGATAATGTCTTTCTCTTCTCTTGTTTCTTCTTTAATCTATGCGAAAAGGGATGACGACTAAACATTATTTTGTCCGTCAGGTAGATTATTAAAAAATATTGCACACGTATTTTTTTTATTTTTGAATATTATAAAATATTGCACACGTATTTTTAATTTATTTTTACGTAATCAATAGATTACGGCGATACATTGAGTTAAAATGTGGCATGACGACACGCCTTGGTACATTTTATACGAGGGTGAATCAAAAAGTTCTTAGAATTGCATATATATAAAACCTTTTTGGGAGAAGTTCGATATTCAAATTAAAGAGTGTCAATCGCACAATATTTATGCAAACTGTCACTTGTTTTTGTCAGTTCGTTCGCACGTAATAAATTGTTTTGTGCAACGAATTGTTAACAACCCAAAATTATGGATAAAAGTGAGTTACGTGCGGTGATAAAATATCTCAGTTTGAAAAAAAATTCTACGAAGGAAATTTTTTCGGACATTCAGCAGACATTAGGGGATGATGCTGTACCCTATTCTACGGTTGCGTACTGGGTGGCTGAATTTAAAAGAGGTAGATCAAGCTGTAAAGATGACCCGCGTTCTGGGCGGCCTTCAACCTCCGTTACGGAAGAAAATGTCAAAAAGGTTGAGAATCTGGTTTTGGAAGACAGCAGAATAACTATAAAATATATAGCTGAGATCCTAAAGATATCATTTGGTAGCGTTCAATCCATTTTAATTGATTCACTGGGGTTCAAAAAAGTGTCGGCAAGATGGGTGCCACGAATGTTAACCGACGAAAACAAAAAGCGACGTTGGAAATTTCTAAGCGTAATCTCGAAATGTTCCAGCGTGATTCGGATAATTTTTGCCGTCGCCTTGTCACCATGGATGAAACGTGGGTCCACCATTTCGATCCTGAAACTAAGAGACAAAGCATGTCTTGGAAACGACCATCCTCTCCATCCATTAAGAAATTTCGAGTTGCTCCTACCGCTGGCAAAGTTATGGCCTCAGTGTTCTGGGATAGTGAAGGAATCCTTTTTATTGATTACATGCCAAAAGGCCAGACGATTACTGGACCCTATTATGCAAATTTAATCCCGAAAGTGCGTGAAGCGATTAAAGAAAAACGTCGTGGAAAACTATCGTTGGGCGTGTTGTTTCTTCAAGATAACGCTCCTGCTCATCGATCGGAAGTTGCGCTCAACGCAATCCGCTGTGCTGGCTTCAATCTCCTTGACCACCCACCATATTCTCCGGACTTAGCCCCAAGTGATTTTCACTTATTCCCAAAATTAAAAGAGGACATTCGTGGAACAAAATTTTACGATAATGACGCGGTTATAGCTGCCGTAGAGGAGTTTTTCGAGAGTCAAGAAAAACATTTTTTTTCACAAGGAATAAGGAAGTTAGAAACGCGTTATTCTAAATGCATTGCATTGGAGGGAGATTATGTACAAAAATAAAATATTTTTGTTAAAATCTTTGCATTTTTTTATATTGATTCCAAGAATTTTTTGATTCACCCTCGTACATAGTTAGTTGTGACGTAGCGAGCCCCCACTTCCCAACTTTAATGCGTTTTTATCTAAGTATTTTTTTATTCATATAATAAAATAAAAAATACGTGTCTAATATTTTTTATTATCTGACTGACGGACTAAATAGAATTTCTTTTTTTTACCCAGGCATCATACCTATTGCGATAAAATTCCACGTTCCTTACTAATATGTATAATGTAAGGATATGTTAAAACTAACTAAAAAGCCGCATATTTAAATATTCTCATTCAACTATGCAGGTGCTTGTTTTTGGATCATACTTAACTTGCATACTGATTAAGCTTTTGCTCAAAACCTTATTAACTTACAATAGTGAATATAAAGTAATTTAATCTGGGAATGTCTGTATGTTGAATGAATTTAAATGAAATACTCCGACTGTCTGGCTCTCATAGTTAATGGTTTTTAACATGATTTGGATTTGTAATTACGTTTGATAATTACGCAACACATTTTCATAAACGATTACGACAAATTTGTTTCATTTTGACAGTTCAACATCATTCATTGCGGTATTTACGCTTTTGAGCAGATTCTTTTTTTCGAACTTATGGATTAGCAAATTGTTTCAAAACGATTCAAATTCCGATTGAACGTGTATTACGTAATTAGGGTACAGATGTATGAACATAAACGAAGCAAAAGGAATATGTAAGGCAGGTGGCGTTCTGTAGTTTCTGCCTGGCGGTCAGGCATGAGTTTATTTACGATTTTGATTTTTTGCATTCAAGATAGATTCAGATATTCAATGTCCAATAAACCAAAGCATGTTACAGTAGTAGAGCGATAGTCACGGATTATCGCCTTCGAGGCCAGCTGTTACTGGCGTGTCTGAATGTCGCTCGACTATACCAAAATTCTAACATAAAAAATCATTTATTCCAATAATTCTACGAATCAACATTCTTTGAGCGTCAATATTTACCTAAGGCTGCTACCAAAACGCCTTCACCACTTCCAAGTATTTGAGCTAGTAAGAAGTGGAGCGACAAACTCCTCGGACTTTTTTTCAAATAAAAATTTGTTTCAGTAGCCATTTTCAATTTTTCATTCACACCAAATTTACAATACGCCATTAAGGCGGGTAGCAGACCTCCGCCGCGAAACCATAGAAGCGAAACCGCAGTAGTTCAATTGAACTGCGAGTCAGTTCGTTCGTCATGTTCCGTTATTCGCATCTGATTCGACTAGCGGAACATGACGCGAGCGGCTCGCGTCATGTTCCGCTACTAACCGCAGTAGTTCAATTCAAGTGGCTCGCGGCGAGCCACTTGAATTGAACTACTGCGGTTTTGCTGCTATGGTTTCGCGGCGGACCGGCGTAATGGGTCTATAGAATGCGCTCCCACTTAGTGAGCCTACACGCTAATTGCTAACACACGATTAATATCAATCTTTTTAATTTTGACCGTTCAACTACATTCATTGCGTTATTTACGTTGTTGAGTTGACAAATTTTTCGAACATATAGAAAGAAAAAGAAAGAAAATAAATTTATTTGACTCAGATCAAGGCACACAATATTCACACAAAAAACAAACAAATAAACAGAGAAAGCTTAAAACAGTATAGTGTGCCTCGCGGCTGCGCCAAATAGGCCCAGTTCAGCATAAATGCCAGACAACTAGTGTCTGACGCTGGTTTTCAACTGGACCTTATGTTACGAGGACGTCTTGCGGATATGAAGCAATGGATTAGCAATATCCTTCAAAAGGATTCTAATTATTGATTGATCGTGTGTTACGCAATGACGGTGCAGACGTTTAATGTGAATCATCCTTTGAGTTAGTTAAACCCTTTTTTTTTTGGGTGGGAAATTATGAAATAACTTCTCCCGCTCAGGGCGGAGCGGGGGAGGGCGTGTCATACTCTTACTGACACTAACTTACAGGCAACTGAACCCACCCGTGTTCCTTCAGTTGCCTGTACGTTGTCAGGGGCCACGGTATCCCTTTCGGACTTTCCCGCAACCCTGGCAGGAGTTATTTAACCCTGACTTCCAATAATCTGCAATCAAGTGCATCTCGTCGCTCAAAACAATGGAAAGCAAACAAACAAACATTAAATTGTTTGTCACTCCTACAAACATCATCATTGTTTCCATCTTCAGGTAACCCGGGCTGAATTCGAGGAGCTATGCGCAGACTTATGGCCTAGAGTATCAGGGGTGGTGCAGCGAGCCATCGCGGCGGCCGGCGGCGCGGGCGCGGGCGCGCGCCTCGTGCTGGCCGGCGGCGGCTCGCGCGTGCCGGCCGCCGTGCTGGCGCTGAAGGACGCGGTGGGGCACGACCCCGCCAGGTCTATCAATGCCGATGAGGCTGCTACTATGGGAGCTGTTTACAGGTAATATTATTAAAGTTTCGATTAAGAATTAACATTTTTAGAATTTGATCTACGCATAAAACACTGAATTTTGGTACGGTTTATCATAAACCATTGATTTTTCTTTTATGGTTAACCTAAAACTTGAGAATGCAACTTTCTCCAACAAGCCTACAATATGATGATGATACTTTTTCAGGGCGGCATCCCTTGCGACTGGATACAAAGTAGCGGCGTTGAACGTGCGCGACGCGGTTCTGTTCCCCGTTCAAGTGACATTCACCAGGCATGTCGAAGGCAACGATAAACTGGTGAGTTTACTACTGATACAACTTATAATCATCCTCGATTTAATTTATTGTCGTACTGTCCATCCAAAGACGACAAAGAAGGGTTGTTTAGTATACAAGCTTGAGTGCCTTATGGTTGATCCCCATATCAATAATTTTAGGGAGTACAATTTTATTGAATATTGGATTAATGTAGGTTTTGGGTTTCTTTCAGGAGGTGGCAGTATCCCTTTATTTATTTTAGATTAGGAATATAACTTATTTTTAATAAATTTTATTGAGCTCTGATCTAATCAAACTTATTTGTTACAGATCAAGAGGACATTATTCGGCCCCATGAACCCTTACCCACAAAAGAAGGTAATCACTTTCAATAAACACACAGATGACTTCGACTTCCACGTCAACTATGCCGAGTTAGACCATATTCCCTCTAACGAGCTCCAATACGTTGGTACCTTAAACCTTAGCCAAGTTGTGCTAAACGGTGTCGGTGCCGCCCTAGCCAAACATACCGGTGAAAACGTCGAGCATAAAGGAATTAAATCACATTTCAATATGGACGACTCTGGCTTACTTAACTTGGTCAACGTCGAGTTTGTCGCTGAGAAAACAGTTGACGAAGACGAAGATCAAGATAGCACATTATCCAAAATAGGAAGCACTATTAGCAAACTCTTCGGATCAGATTCCGAAACTCTTGAAAAGGTTGAAGAGAAACCTGAGGAGAAACCCCAAGAAGAGGAGGCCAAGAACGATACAAACAAAGCTAACCAAACAGAAGGAGAAAAACAGAACGCTACTGAACCTGAAACTAAGCCCAAACCTAAAATTGTTATACTGAAGGAGCCAATCAAAACAGAGGAAACACTTCTTAACCTTCAACCACTTTCACCAGAACAGTACAAGACTTCCAAAGCTCTGATTGCCGAGTTGAACATGATTGATAAGAAACGCATCGAAAGGGAAACTGCCCTCAACAATCTTGAAGCGTTTGTAGTAGACGCACAAATGAAAGTAGATATGGAAGAGTACGCTCAATGCGGAACTGAACAGCTGATTGAAGAAATTAAGAAACTTTGCAGTGAAACATCTGAATGGTTGTACGATGATGGGTATGAGGCGGCCACGGAATTGTACGAGGCCAAATTAGCTGCTCTGAAGGATAAGACTAGTCCGATCTTCTACAAGCACTGGGAACACAGAGAGAGGCCCGATGCGGTCGCAGCTCTCCGCAGCATGTTGAACAGCTCTCGGGAATTCCTCAAAATGGCGAAGAACTTCACTAAAGACGCTAACCCAGACAAAGACGTGTTCACAGACGTAGAAATTAACTTATTAGAGAAGAAGATTGAAGACACTACCACCTGGCTCAGCACCTCTATCAAGGAGCAGAAGGCTCTTAAAAAGAACGAAGACATTAAACTGACGGTCGACAGCATTCGAGAGAAGATGGCGAATTTAGACAGAGAGATGAAATACCTTTTGAATAAGATGAAGATATGGCGGCCTAAAAAGCCAGCGAAGAAGGAGACTGAAAATAAAACTGAAGAGACAGTTATTGAACCTGAGGCTGGTGAAAAAGAGGAGAAAGTAGAAGAATCACAAGAGCAGGTGCCAGCAACAGAGAAAGAAAATGAAACTGAGACTACTGAACCGCCGCTGCAGATCTCAGATGGCGAAGATGAACATTCCGAGTTATAATCACCGCGTGGAGTAACTTAATGTATTAGTTTAATTTATTTAAATGACTGCGTGGCTTGTTTGTTTTTTGTATGTGGTACTTTGGCATGTTGACTCTGTTCATTTATTGGAATATCTTTGCATTTAGGTTATACTTATCAATCCATCCATTTTTTGCATTTTTTTACATTAGGTTTTTGGGGTTGAGTAGACTTTCATCCTGTCACAAGACATTTACTAATCATTTAACAATGTTTTTACCATTGTGGAAACACTATTTTGGTCAGGCTAAGCTGGCTTTCCCTGATACTTTTCTTGGTTGTATAATTTGTTAATTCTTCTTTGTTAGAGGGCAATATTTTGGAACGATCTCACGCCCATCCAAGCTAATGGTTCTAATAATAACTAATCGAATTATTTCCATATTTATTATCAATTTATACTAATTTTATTACAATAAAACTCTCATCCACAATTTTTATGTTATTTATAATATTATATATGTGTCGAAATTGTTATTATTACTCTTCGTTACCGAAAACGAACAAGCCACTCAAACTTACAATTAAATCTCAAATCAAACGGTGGCCGCCTTCCAGAACGAAAGAATTTAAATAAAATATATTTATTTAGTTGTGTTCGTTTTTAAACTGAACTAATTTTTTTAAAGTGCGGCTTCTCTCTAGCAGTGGCCCCAGTAGTACCGGACGCGAGAGTAATATATTTATGTGTACCTAAACTTTATGTGATATATTAAAGGCTATAAGTTGGTGTGAGTATTATACTGTTTTTCTATTACAGACACAGTGTGAGCACAAATTGTAACGAACACAATGTTCTATTAGCTCCGTCATAGTTATAATCTAAGCGATTTGTGTGTAAATCTATGTACCTATTTAATCATTCGACAAGATTGTGTGCGATAGAATATGTATGTACTCTTTCCCCTTAGAATTCCCAGGTATCTATGCCTTTATTACAATGTTTACTGAGTAATAAATGAACGGTGGTGCGGACTTATCCAGTGAGCTTAAAGCTGATAAACTTATGATTGACGTCACAGCCATTGAAATAAGAATCACTTTCAGTGTGCCTTTATTTTCTGAAACCAATGTGTCAAAGAAAGGGACCTAAGTAGTTATACGTAAAAACAAGAGGCTTGTAATTACACCGTTATTTTTTCATTTGTAAACACATTCAAATAGCAATATAGATGCGTCCGCGCCGTCGCGTGTGTCTGCTAAACACGGAGTAGTGAACAAATGGAGGACTTATGTTCGATGAATATATATTTTCATCGTTTTCAGTTACAACTAGGATACTACTACTGACACAACTTTGAGGTTCCATCAGGAAATTCGTCAAACGCGATCTCTTACGAACTGGTGCATCTTGAGGTTAAACGAACTCAAGTAGGGTTGACAGGGTAAAGAACGATTATTAACTCGTGAGTGAAGCGAAAATAAGCGATTATTATTACTAAGTTATGGTTGTTCGATTAGGTGCAAATATGGAACCTTTATGTTGTGTCGTACCGTTTATTAGTCTACCGACCTTTCATACTATCAGCACTCCATGTCTTCATTATTCTGTGTTACGAACCCCTGAGGTGTGTCCGTATTAGTGAAACAGTGTGCGGACTTAGGTCATACAATTGTAACATTTTCAGTGAGATTCGTTTAATACCCAGTCGCAAATGGAAATAAATTATACATGAACGAACATATTATCGTTTTATTTCACCTGAAACCTGCAGCTGCCGTTTCTGCTGTTTCAACTTTCTTAAACGTGCTTTTTGGCTGACGTTTCTTTGGTAGTCCCATGGTTTGGTCCAGTCTGAAACGACGCGCCCCACTACTGCATTTTACGTATACGGCGCCGCGGCGTGTACGTAAAATACGGTAGTAGGGCGCGTCGACAACTTGACGACTGCCGATCAACTTTCGATATTCAAGTAGGTAGTAAGAAATGAGTGAATACGAATTTTTTCAATACAGGGTTCCTAGAGATGAAAAACCTATATTGGCGTTTTTTCATCGAAGGCAACTTCTGGTGGCGCGTAACAAGGGTGACATAGAGCTCTGCAAACTAATAAGTAAACAGTGGCAGTGGAGTGAACCAGCTAGAGCGTTGTCGACAACACTTGAAATGACGATGATTTGCACATGTCGCGCCACCGACGCGACACGACACGACAGGCGTGTTCGAACTGTGGACTTCGTTATGGCCTTCATCTACATACGAGTACAACGAAGGCCATTCGAACTTACACAATGAAATGAAATGAAATTGTTTATTCTGTAAATAGGATATTGGAATCACTTTTACACGTCATCTTAAAAAAATAATTAATAATTAGCTAGATGAGTTCGGCGTTTCCTATCTGACTACTCTGAGAAGAAAGGCCGAAACAAACTCAGAGGTCAAAGTCTCTTTTAAAGTCCAGACATAATCTTGGTCAGGCCATATGAGGACCATGTAGATTAGTGTCTGAAATGGTCTTTTGAGAAAAGAACCACACAGATTTGAGTGGACCTGTCCTGTCAGTGCAAGCATTTGTCAGTAATCGTGGAGCTCAACCCAGAACTTAAGGAGCTCAACTCGACGAACAATACCAAAGAAAGGACATTCGGGTAGGCCGCATAAACTACTCAAACTGCCAGACCATCATTAAACCTAAATAAGAAAGAAAAAATAATAATAAAAAATCCACATAGTCCTCACATTTACAAAATTTAAAAAACATATAATTATACCTAATACTTTACAATCCCAGTACTTGACGTAAAAAAAAACCTTGGTCGATATGAACCTTTCCTACTGACTCTTTTCTACAAGATCGGAAACGCATTGACAATCTTGTATTCATGTAGGTACATATGTCATAACTTTTACATTGATCATTTTCTCAAGTGGTTTACCTATGTTTGTAAACCTACAAATACGTTTTTACAGGTATCTAGCGCTTGTCTGCGATTCTTTAAACGTAACGAGCGCACCCATAAAGCAAGTATTTACTGTGGGGAAACTAGAAGCAACACAATTTCACGGTTGGCGCTTCCACAGAAGGCTTTCTTTACACGTTTGACTAAAGTAAATATTGAACGCAAAATACACTTGAGAAAACTGAGTGCTTTCACAGCTTATTCTGCTGTTCGATAATTTTTTATTCTTTTTTCTTTGCAATGGTCATTTCGCAAGTTATAAAATAGGGGGCGATTCCTATTCCATAACTGGCGAAATGTTTACTATAGAGCTACATCCCTGCCTAACCGTTTAGCGAAAACAGACGTCATGTTATGTTGAACTGATGATTGCAATTTTATTTAAAGTAAAATTTCACAACCACTGCCTCTTTGGTCTAATTTCAAGCGCTGCTTCTGAGCATGATGTCCTGGTTTCAATTTCTGGGTCGGGTAAAAGTGATATTGGGTTTTTCCATCTGGGATTTATGAGTAGCAGTCCGGTGTCTGGTTTTGTGCCTGGATGATGACACACGGCTCACTTCCTTATTACATGGGACTAACATAACTAGCCAAATGAGGGTGTATAGGAACGCCCGGGTGTCATCACTGCGTGGATCGCCCGGAGCACACGGTTGAGCATACGGTCTGCTCGGCTTGGGCAGAGCATCGCCGTGTCCTTGTGGAGGCGATCGGTGGCGGGGAGTTAAGCGTTCGCGAGCAGTAATGCTCGCGAAGGAGGAGGCAGAACGCGTGAGGAAGAGGCAAATTTCGCGCCCTCATGCCCCTAGCCGCAGCAGGAGACGCCCTGGGCGGCGGGAATCGCAGGCCGATTCCCGGCCACCGTAGGTGCGGGCTTGCGGACGGTGAGCAATGGGTAGCTTGCCGTCCGATAAGGACCAGGCCCGGGTCTACGGCGCGTTGTGTTCCACGCGCGCCTCAAAGAGATGTCAGCAAGTGAAGGGGTCCGATAGGACCGATGCCTGCTGGGGTTGCGGGAAAGACCGAAAGGGATACCGTGGCCCCTGGCAACGTACAGGCAACTGAAGGAATACGGGTGGGTTTCAGTCAGTAAGAGTCTGACACGCCCTCCTGCTCCACCCAGAGCGGGAGAAGTTATTTGATAATTTTCCACCCAAAAAAAAAAGAAGGGTGTATAGGAACACCTCTGCCAAACCATTCGGGGAATGCAGGCGTGATGTTGTCAGGTAGGTATGTTAGTCACAATACTGTTTGGGACATACCTATTGTATTTTGTAATCTTCATCAATGCTATTGTGCAGTTGTAAGTTGTCATGAAAACTGTCAACTCATACTTGAAGTATAACAGCAAAATAATTGAGATAAGTTTAGAAAAAAAATGCTATGCGAAGTCGAAATCACCTAGCAAAATTTACTAAGTAAGTACCGACGTTTTTTTTAGGGGTGAATGGGGCAATAAACGCAGTGTGTTGGAAAAAAACTTTTTTCTACGCACTTTTTGTACCCTATTTAGAGACTTGGGTAAGTTACGATTTTCATATTTAAATAATAAATTTAATTGCGTCTGGTTTAACAAAACTTTTCGGAGTTGACGTCAGGCCAATATTTTTTATTGGTGTTGCTTTGCTAAGGGTGAGTCAAGAGTATTTTTTAAAAGATATTTGCTGTCTTTTTCTTTGCTTTATGCTTACAGTCATCATATTTTTCAGGGATCTACGGTGTCGAATATTTTGTTTTTTTTTCAAATGATTATATATGTAATGAGTGCTATGCTTATATTGCTTGTGGAAACGATGCAAACAAATCTATCTCCAGTTATCTCCAGAGAATGGTTTCTGTATCATAACCTGGCTGTGAGTTTGCTACTATTTATCAAGTCACACAAGATTCCTTGTCGAGCCATCACGTTTCGTACTTGATGGCATCTCAAACAAATTTTAAATCATACAATATCTTGACAGGCACCTTAAGCCCCATTACCAGTAACTTGTTTCAAAAGAGCTTTTGTTTTTTTAAGTCCCGAAGGAAGAAGTCGGCGCCCGCGCCGTGCACTGGCGCCTTTCTTCGAGTAAGCGAGACAGCTGTATGTAATTATATACCACGTTGAAGAGAGACAAAGCAATAGCATTCCGCGTCATAGACAGACAAGCCAAATGAATCCAGTTTGCTTGTTATACGCCGGTCGTTCGGGTGTGTGCTGCTTTAGAGTTTTTTTGACAGTGATGTAAACAATTAAACTTGAATTTTTCTGTGAATCAACGCACTCATAACACGAGTGTCGATAAGAACATGTGTTGAAGTTAGTTTTGCACAAGCACGAGTGGATTTTGGTGGGATTTTTGTTTGTAAAGGTAAGAATGCAGCCGATTCCCTCTCGCGTCCCTCTTGGAGGAATGCAATGCACCTCGCTGTGCCCCGGCGCACCTTGCGAGTCTATCGAATTTTCTGTCCAAGCGATACAATAACTAACACATTATTTGGCGTGTCTGGTTTTTACCTGAACACATATTCAGAGAGACATATTGTTAAAAACGGGAGACGACACAGATGTCATTGTATTGTTTTTGTAAACAAACATTATATTCATGTATTCCGAGACATGTGCGCCAGTTTCCTTAATTAACAATCCAGAAAAAAATAATTAGATGCGAGCGAACACATTTAAAATTACAAGTTAAAGTAAACCGTGAAGGGTGAGTTGGGGTATTTTGAACCACAAGACTTTAATGTTGATTTATATTCCATAATATTAAGGATTCCTGAATATTTTAAAGTGTTATTCGTAGCTATGTAAATGAAATATCTGCCTCGTTTAATCTAAATGTATTATGCAGAAGGTTAGGGGTCAAGCTACCGCCAAAATAGTGCACGTTTATCGTTTATTGCTTCCTGTAAAATTAGAAGTAAGTCGTTATCATTTGTTTGTGTCTTTCATTGATACTAATAAACCGTTCGAGATACTATGTACCGAAGTTAAAACTGAGTACAAACGCGTGTCGGATTCACATTCAAAACGAACGTGAACAGTGTAGGGTTTAAGTACAGTATAAATATGGTTTAAGTTTGTAGCTACAAAGAATAATACTTATATTTTAATTGGACTAGCCATTACGGACACTAGACTTTACGGATACTGTATTCAGAATCACCAATTTTTGTCTTCCCGAGTCTTTTATTTTATCTACTGGATGATTACGTATTATTTTTTTCAGTTTTCACTTTGCTTTTGGTCTCTTACCGATTACTATATTGAATTCAAATTTGACAAGTTCTCGTGGTCGTACCGGTAACATTATTCTAAATATTTTCGTCTTCAGAGGCCAGCTATACCTAAGGGCACGTAACTTGGCAAGGTTTTGGCGTATTGGGAGTAAGCTTGAGCTTGTACACTTATTGCAACAAAAAAATTAACACTTTAATTCCATATAATTATTTTATGGTTACTACCATAATTTATTTTTGAACATGTCTGTTAAGAAAAACAACCGAAAACGAATTCTGCGCGTCTACGATTCTTGCAAAGTTACGTGCCGGCGACTATAATAGATATCGCCTTAAGGCTCGTGCAGACCAGCGCGACGCGACGGCGCGACGCGTCTCGAACAATACAATTTCTAAAAAAACTTCACGGTACAACAATAACCTGTGTCGCGTCGCGCTGTCGCGTCGCGCTAGTCTGCACGAAGCTTTAGTCCGAATTAATGTACGGCTGAAGCTAGATTACTAATTACTATGTCAGATCCAAATGCCCCAAGGAATCAATTGTGAATACTAATCCGATTATTGATAGCGAATATCGAATAGATTCAACTGTTAACAATTTGGTTGTGTGTCACTTGAAGTTAGAAGAAATAATATATTTCGGCCTAAATACACGAAAAGAAGAAGTAGTCACTTTCTATCTTTGGTCTTTCTCTACACCATACCATCATATTTAAAACTTTTCTTCCGAGATTATCGTTTCTTCTTTTGTCTTTTATTATGATTTCCTAATCATCTTCTGATATTTCCTTGATTTCCGGATGTTGTATAAGAATAAGAATCATTTATTTGCAGAAAATATAGGTGTTACCAGTTGTTGTTGGTGGTTTAATGTACCTACATTCCATATTTTGTTCTCTTTATTCTGTTTAGGGCATGCAAATTAATTTAACATTAATAAGTACCTACTTATTTTAATAAGATGTAGGTACAGAAAAAACCCTTGTTTTTTAAATATAAGAAGGTAGGTACACACATAACAAAACTTAACCTAAAAATACTAAATAATATTTATGTAACAAAAATAAAGCACATCACAAAACAATAATGTAACATTTCGATTTCGATATGATTGTGATTAATTTAATTGCGTTGAATTCATTCCCGGTTCCCGTCATCCCTTCAATTAGATACTATCTAGTTAATAGTTCCGAGCGGCTTAAGTCTTGTTCGAGATGAGAATTCGACTTTAATTTCCGGATATCACGTACGGCGTCATTATTAACATTATCAAGTTCCAAGCCCTTAGAAATTGAGAGGTTGTATAGAACAGGTATTTTAAGCCGAAGAGCTTTCGTTACGAAATCAGTGTTAAAATCGTAGGTGGACGGTCAACTTCGGTGCGCATTATCGGGCCATCTTGAGCCAGTTCATTAAAATTTTCTCGTGTAATCACCTCTTTTGATGGATGGTTTTCTCAGCGGGTAGGTATGATTAATAATGCAGGAGTTTTTGCGTTATAAATTGTTGACTACGTCTGATGGTGGATGTAAATTTTTGCATTCCTTACTACCGAAAGTAACTCCTATATTCATTACTAGCTGCGCCCCGTGGTATCACTCGCATAAGTCTCGATACCTTGCGAATGTCGGGATAAAACAGTATCCTATGTCCTAATCCAGGTCATGGTCTACCCATGTGCCACATTTCATGCAAATCTGTTCAGTCGTTTTAGCGTGAAAGCGTAACAAACAAACAAACTCATTTTCGCATTTATAATAATATATATTACTAGCTTTTACCCGCGGCTACGCTCACGTAAAGGTCGGAAAATATATCACAGGGACGTACTACCGAGATTCAGAGTACCCTATGTACCCTACCTAACCTAGCCCAGGTCATGGCCTATAGATACGTATGCCTTCCAACTAAATCCGTTCAGCCGTTACGGCATGAAAAGGTAACAGTCAGATTTTAGGGTTGCGTACCTCAAAATGAAAAATGTAAACCCTTAAAGGATGACTTCTTTGTCTACCAAGACCCTTTTTCTCAGGAACGCGTGGAGGCATCAAGTTGAAATAGATATAAAAAACTAAGATCTACGGTTCCTTGAATCTTGTAACGCAAATCAATCTTCCAAGTCGACGAAATAAAAAAATACGGCCATTTATGCCGCATATTTTGACCCTTGCAAATAAACCAAAGTCTATTTTACTCATATAACTTCCCGTCCGCGTCGGCTCAGAAGCATGAAGTTTGGCAAGAAGCCAAAAGAAGAATCAAGAAGGTCAAGTAAAGAGAAAAACCCGAAAATTGGTAATTTACAGTTATTAGTATGAACTGCAAGGTGAAGTTTGTTCTTCAATCTGGGATCAAAAATTCATAGGCCGTGTCTTGAAGTAACATTTTGCCTGTATTTCATTCAAATCGGTACTCTCCAATATATTAATCTATAATCGGGCAGCCGAGCAAGCACAGCTTTGAGACGGAACCCTGAGGGCGCAAGTCCTACTCACGCCTTGTCCGGTTTTTTCAAATAAATAAAACAGGTTTATATGATTCTAAATTCCTTAAATACTAATTATACATTTTATTATTATTATCACCATTAATTTGTAATACCTACTCAGTGCCGCCATTGACCACGTAATACCTACATATGTATTAGAAAGGTTGGTTTATGACTTTAAATTGTAATAACTTTTGACAGAGTGGGCCGAATGTAATTAAAGAAAGACTAAATATTAATTGAATAAATACAGACTATAACCATATTTCTAATCCCTTAAATCTCTTGAAAAGAAGACATAAAAAAACAATATTAGATGTGAATTTTAAAATCAACCCCTATTTTATCCCTTTGAGGGGATGATTTTACAAAAATGCTGATACGCGTAATTCTTTATTTCTTACCAAATGCATAAATTTGAATTTTCATATCCATAACTTAAGAAATGCTGGGTTTCCCATACAAACTTTCATCCCTTATATCACCCTTAAGGGTTATTTTGGAGACAAAAAGTACCCTATGTCCTTCTCCAGGATACCATCTATCTCCTTGCCAAATTTTATCGAAATCCGTTCAGTGGTTTAGCCGTGAAAAGGTAACATACAGATATACAGACAGTTACTTTCGAATTTATAATGTTAGTATGGATAGTTAGGTTGTCGTTGCGTTGTACAGTGTAGGAAAACAAACCTACTGCATAGTAATCTCCATGTGCCCCATACTAGCAATTTCTCCTGTATTGAGGGTCCGTTACAAACATTTTAACTCACATACCCAAACAGCCAGACCCGGAACAACTACTTGTAGGTCATATAAATATTTGTTCCGTGCGGGAATCGAACCCGCGACACGCAGTGCAGCAGTCAATCGCTTAACCACTGCTCCAACCGTGCCGTCAAAGTTCTTTAACATACGACCTAATTAGCCCGATACGACTGTAATTCTCAAAAAGCAAAATATTTCAGACGTACATTTTTAGATCCTTAAATAAAAATACCATCTGGCTGATTGCCAGTTTATTTTGATAACCTAGATGTACAGCAAGTGCATACTTTGCTTTATTTGTAGTTATATGCACAGATAATTTCGGGGACAACAGGAGTACTATACATAATTGCACTGAAATAAAGAAAATACGTTTATTTGCGGTAAACATGACGCAAAAAAAGAACACAAAATTAAAAAAAGAAACAAGTTTAGGCAAAATATGCGTCACATTCACGCAAAACGGCCATCGCTCAGCATGATGCTGCGACCCTATGCAAGACAGAGCCCCAGCGCTGGTTTTCAGCGACTGCCGGCGTTGACGTTATGACGTCGGCCGGTGCAGCATACCATGAAATATAATTAAGATATAAAAATGAAATAAATATACAATTACATATTTAAAAAAAAAAAAAAATGAAATGAAATGGATAGAAAAAATAATTTGAGTCAGATTATGCCCTACTATTTACATGTTGTACTTACCTATGTTTGTTTATTTTCCACAGATTATGTTGCTTTAAATCGAACGAACATTATTGCTGAATAAAATATTTGGTATTCACTTATGTTCGCCTGTTAATAATTTCTTGAAAAAATTGGGCGTTATAATATGGAATCGTCTACTTTTGGTTTTTCTTTTCATGCTGGTAATATTTAATATGGCTTTAATATTTATCGGTGGTGTGGTTTCGATATTTTCCATTTAAATAATTATTCAAAGTATTTCGCTTGTAATCAATATTATGATGTAGTTTTTATGGGTTTATTTTATATATTGCTTCTTCGATCAAATAACTGCTAATATAGCAGTTATTTGATCGAAGACGTCAGAAAATAAAAAATTGTACACACGGCTACACATCAAGCTATACATGTCATTTCCAGTTTATGCTGATCTCGCATTGATTTCCGTACAATGCGAGGTCAGCTTATACTGGAAATATATAGCTTGATGTGTAGCCGTGTGTACCAGCAGTAGTTTAGAAACGCTTCAGATGATTTAAGGATATTTTCACCTTGTTCTCTCGATCGTGGTAATCACTTATCTTCAATTCTAACAGTTATTACTGCTGGATCATTAAAAGCCAGACTAATAATAATTAAGTTTGTCTGGATACCCATAAATTTATGATAAGCCATAAATTGTGATTATTTGAAACGGTGACCATTTTCTGGAATAAGGAATAAGAAAAGAATCTTTCCATTAGCATTGTTCACGTCATTTTGACTGGTACCGTCAACAACAAAAAGATATTGGTCAGATATACCAAACGCTCAGTGATGTAAGGGTTATTTTTATCATTTTGATTGGTCGCTTGATCCCAATATTGTGGAACCATAACCAGTAATAAAGTAGGTATGTACGTTGATAAATTATTACGAACACACATGATAAGAATATGCGTACGTGATTTCTGAGACATAGCGTCTTTCACAAATAGATCTTTGACTGGCTTTTATAATAAATTGCATAGCATGCTTTTTTAAAGTAGGTAGACAGATTCATCATAATTTATGATTGATCTTGATAAATTTTATCAAGATTATGGAAAGAGGGTATAAGGTCAGGTGTCACTTAAATAAATCTTCTGGTTATAGAAAAATTAAAGAACTGTACATAATGGAGTTTGAGCGATTGTCAAAAATAATCTACAAACCTAGTTAAGACTTATAACCTATTGGTCTTATTCAAGGCTGATAAACTTATCCATCTATACATAATTCTGCGTCATTGTTGCTCAGCACGCCACACTGGAAGGCCTACATTCGCACGTAAAATACTAGTTCACAATTTTAATGGGTAGTATCTAATATTTGGCCATGTCACAGCCGGTATTTTAGAAAACCATTACTAGTTATATTATAATATATCCCACGAGCGGTTCCCTTCACTATTATCATTAAATTAAAGGCATACATCAACGTTGAGAACGCCTACTTACGACGCCAGGGGCACGATTTCAATCTATCATCTGTAGTTAAAAGGTTAATAAGAATGCACTAACTGACGGCTTGTGTGCCTTGACGCTCCATTTCTCTGTTATACTCCACAAACATTAGCCTCGGGATAAACGGGTTATTGAAACCAGTGTACAACGACAGAGACGCCATAGAACGAAGGGATTTCACATTTTATTAATGTGATTCAACTGCCTCCGTGCAAGAACATTCGTCTTGTGATGGCAGAGCAACATCCGCTGTATTTTTGTATCAATAAAATATTATGTTTTACGGCACAGATTAGGTCCATAACTGAATTTATAAATAGTAATGTGACGTGGTCAATGAGAAAATTGTGACTCGTAGCTCTTCCCATTTCAGCCATTCGTATAAAATCAAAGTGTTTTTTTTCTGTGTGAACACAGGAACAGAAAATTTAGTCTCAGTAAAGTATCAGTATATATTTTCAGCATCATGGCAGCCTTTGATCATTCACCAGTGCTTGGCCCACTTTTGTAAATAGAAAATAAAATCTATCTACTCCTTTTCATATTTTGCAACGATGCTTTTTACTTATTTTTATTGGAAAATGGTTACTTATGCTTTTGACATTTCGTTTCATAGATGTCGGCGATGGATGTCGTTGGCTGGACGCGTTCTTTTTTAAATCGTTATTACTTTTTACCAAAGCGTAGAGTTTCTTGAAGTGTATTGCGCTGAAGTATGTTTTAAATTCTTCTAATTCTTTAAAATAATATGGCTTAGTCGCGAAAATGTTTTTTTTGCGGTCTGACAAAATCGCCCAACCTCCCCGCAGTTATTAGAAACAATTAAAATCATTTTAGAAGCTTAAAAATGCGTTTACAACAAAAAATATACCTGTAGGTATTTAAAATTACTTTTATCAACATTGGTTGGCCGTCTCCAATCACACGCGGTACAAAAACTGGTCTTTCAAGGAGCACGCCTTAATGTTCAAGTTGAAGGATGTAATCCCTAGTTTTTATGATCAGTGATCTAATTTATTCGAACATGGACAGGACATATTTAGACACGTCATGGCTGTAAATATCTTGCAGCTATTAATAACAAGTTAGGCAGGTTCATTGAAGATAGTAGATTTTCGGTATGACTTGGTCTTTAGAGGCGCAGTTGATTAGTTAAAGGTACGTGAGATGCAAAAAAAATTGTAAGTAAATTAGAGAACCGCTAGTGCCGATGCCTGCCGGGGTCGCGGGGAAGTCCGAAAGGGATACCGTGGCCCCGGGCAACGTCAGACTACTGAAGGAAAACGGGTGGGTTTTGGTCAGTAAGAGTCTGCCATGCCCTCCCGCTCCGCCCAGAGCGGGAGAAGTTATTTGATAATTTCCCAGCCGAAAAAAAAAAATGCTGTTTCATTGAAGCTAGTAGATTTTCGGCATGACTTGGTCTGTAGAAGCGCAGTTGATTAGTTAAAGGTACGTGAGATGCACTTTCGAATTGTAGTGTATTGACATTTTGAAATCTAGTCACGGATAGACGTAGCTTTGGTAAAAGCTGTTTCTTTCCAATAGGTACGTACCACATAAAAACAGAATACCTACAATATTAACTCACCGCATCATTCATCGTTGTAAACACGTTTTGGAAGAAAAATTGTTCAGCCATTTACAGTTAGTGTAGTGTAAAAAGTGTAGAAATAATAGTGACAATGAAACACATATAACACATGAACAAAGTGTTTTTATTATTATATCAGACTCTAAGAAAGTGAAACGGACTTGTGTAAAGTGCAATAAACACTATTCTAAGTTTCAAAATAATTATCACGTAAAAAAATAAGTTTAATTAAAATTGCTTATTAGTCTTAAAGGCTAGATTGTAATTGATTAGTAGGAACCTGGTTCTTTCAAATAAAGCATTAAAAAAAAAATACAGTCACTCACTTTTTAGTAAAAAGGACTAGGTACTGGTCCTTCTTGCAGTTCTTTTTCCTAGGACCAACTACTTTTGCAACAAATTCCGGCATTACAACCTACATCCTACTTCCCTCATTCCCCTACAAATTACCCCAATCTCGTTAATGAACCACGTGCAGTCTCTTAAGCACGTGCCGCACTTAAAACAATGGTTAGTGCAAAAACGGCCTTTATCAAAGTAATCGACATCTATTTCCTATTTCATGGTGGTCGACTCGTAGCGTGGATAAAGTAGGTGCTTGACCTCACGCGCGCTTTAATAACCATGTATAAAGGAGCTTTTTTGTTATGTTTGAATTGAAATAAATTAGTAGGCATGTTATTTTGTTTTGGTGTTTTACTTCTTGACTGCGTCACTGGTCTAGTAGCAAGGAACATATTTAATCTAGGGACATGACTATCTAATGACAACTACGAACAAATAAAACGGCACGGTTTTTGTCGTCCGAAAACTCGCGAAAGCTAGAAATTCTAAATCGCCAATCAGATTTCTTTGAGATATTTATTTCAAGGTCTGTCCACGAAAACGGAACTGGGACACTGTAACCGATGTTATATTATTGTGCAATTTCTCTGATTTCAATTTTCCAGAATAATAATCCAGAATATAATAGATATACGCTCGTATAGCGTAGATTATAACTATAAATAAACAAAAGAGTTACTAAGTCACGCAGCACACACGTCAACGGCAGAGCAGTAGCCGTCGACGCGTCGGCAGCTGCAGTCGACATCGTGCCGCTCGTTTTTTTGAGTACGGTGCTCAAATCACTCACTTCAAGCTCACCTCACCTAAGTTTTTACAGGCACTGGCAAGTCGGGCAGTGTTACTTGTGCATTGTATTGAGCTTTTTCATTAACACTTTCGACTCCACCCACTTTTCATAGAACTCATACACCATGCCGCCATAAATATTGGAAGTGAACCCTCCGGGAGGGTAATTGGCATTACGTTTGCGCTAAAGTTAACCATCGCGGACGGTCAACGGCATTAGGTTTAAAACCTTGTTACAGAAGACTGTAAAACGAAGTAAAAAAGTGTTTTCAGGGGGTCTTGTCGCTATATGTAGTTTCCAACCTTTTAAAGTTTTTGTAGCAGTATTTTTAGTTGTATTTCTCAGTAGCAGCCCAGAGTCTGGATTTGTGCCCGGTTGATGGCAATAGGCTCGCCCCCTATTACATAAATAAAATAAATAAATAATAATTTATTTGTCAGAATATTGTTTTACAAGGTGTTACAAATTATAATATGATGTCCATAATATTCTGCTGTTTCCAGCGTACAAATATTGAAAATAATTTAAATGATAAGGATTAGAAGACAATGTCAAAATTAAACATTAACAAATAAACAATTGTCAAGAAAAAGGGAAAAAATAATTACCGTTACATGCACGCTCAGGAGTTATTAGTAAGCATAATGTCAAAAATGAAATACAATAATAAAAATATTAAAAAAGATATACAATGTCAAATAAATAATAAAAAATCTATTCAATTCGCACAAATGTCAGTAGTCATCTAATTTAAATTTAGAATCAAATCTTTCATTTAAAAACTCAGTCGTTGAGTAGTAACACTTTTGTAATAGGAAGTTAAATAATTTCTTGGGACATAACTGGCGAAATGTGGGTGTACTATATTTACACCTCTGCCTAACCCTTCGAGGATTACAAGCGCAATGTTATGTCTTATAATGTGTATATAATATATATTATATCTTAGTGAATATTTGTAAAAGTGCCAAAAAAAATGCTTATATTTTAAAACCAACACATATAAATCTAAATCACTAATAAATCTTGTTAAAATATACATTGGGTTTTATTTTCACGGTTTATAATGCAATTTAGAGAATTCGAGAGTTTGGATTTGCGGCCAGTTAACGGCAATAGGCTAGCCATGGGCCTAATTGGCAAAATGTGAAAAACGATTGAACACCTCTGGCTCTGCATACCCGTATTCGTTTTATGTTACCTATAATGTAGATGGATTGGCAAAATCAATATTCGGAAAAGATAATTTTGGAAGAGAAATCCATCAATTCCATTTCGCTTCTTCGTCAACTCCGTACTCACAGTTTAAAACAATCAATCATCTAAGATTAAACCAGTTTTTTGCTAGACTTCGGCATCTCTAAGAAGTGATAGATAGAGCATCTTGTTTGTCGATTTTCATAGGATTTAATCCTTTGAAAGGAATTCGATCCTTATGTAGGTTAGTCCGTGCAGACTTGTGTTAAGTACCTAAAGTATAATTGCAGAGGCATTAGACCCAAAAATAAAAAAGAATTCTGCCTCATTATACGAAAATGTGGTCATGAATAAATTCATGACAATTTTATGACTTCGGAATAAAGCGCCAAAGCATAATGAACTTTTTTGCAGAATGTAATGCATAAAAGCATAAATATTAACATTGAAACTCATTTCGATCTTTTATCTTTAGCAATGTTAGTTACACGTATGTTATTAACGTTATCATGTTATTACCAGTTTAATTATAAATGCTTCTGACCTTCCGACGTCGTTTGCTTGTATTATTTCCAAAAATAGCCATTCTCAATTTACCGCACAAGCACAACTATTATGCGACAAACTATAATTATTGTTGTCGGTGATAGTTCAGCCCTCGTTTGTATAACATTATTGCTGTTATCTAAACACGCAAAATATATCTCGAAAGGACTCTTGGACTAAAAACCACTTGAGTCGCGAGTACGAAAATAAAATACGAAGGAAAATATAAACACCTGTCATAAAAAGACTATGTAAATCTTTGTAATTCTTCTCTCAACGTTCCGCCAACGTTTATCTTCTTTTAAGATCATTATCATTACATTGTTGCCTGCGAAACGGCTGCGCGCCTATTCTGAAAACATTCATTTGATAATTTAACATCCAAGTGGCGATTACTTAAACTGTATAGACTTATTATTCAAAATAGGCACGGTATACATAAAATTACAGGACGAAAACATAAAAGGAAAGAATTGGACGTAAAAATACAGCGTGAAGTATCTGTGAATGATAATATCTGTGTTCATAATAATAACGTCTTTTTTGTTACTTTTGGGTCTCGTAGGGCTGTAGGTAGATACTTCAGGTGGAAAATAGACTTTTTGCCTGAATAAGTGCGAAGCGAATTCATTTCTGTAATGAAAAGAAGATGTTTTCATGACAACTTACCGCCTCTGTGGTCTAGTTGTTAGACCACCTGTCTCAGACCCAAAGGTCCCGGGTTCGATTCCCAGTGGGGGCAACATTTTCTTCTCGATTTGGTTGGTGGTAGGGCTTGTTCTAAGTTCGCCTGGTTAGCTACCATCATCTTATCTAAGTCTGTCGCCATAACAACAATGTTGTGTTCCTCTGTCGACTAGGATTCCGAGTGAAGCTTGCTTCCACCTTCGGCCTAATCATTACTTACCATCAGGTGAGATGCAGGCCAAGAGGAAGCCCGTTGTGGATAAAAAAAAAATTAAGACTATTAAAAATAGAGACTCAGAAACGAAAAATCTACAACATTCCTTAATATTGCAGCAGAAATTGATAAATGGCTGACACGGAACATAGAACTGAATAAACATAAAACAAAGCCAAGAAAAAGATCACCTCATTCTTGCATTCTAGCACAATAATTTCTCACAGTTGCTTTGTGTAAATCAAAGTGGATGCCAAAGCTTGCCCAGCACGCGTAGCATGACAGCCATAGAAACGGTTTTTCTACGAGTTTTGTCGACGGGAGAATAGACAAAATGACAGATTGTGATTGTTTATCTGTCATTTTGTCTATTCTTCCGTCGACAAAATCCGTTTCTATTGTGGTCATGCTAAGTGTGCTGAGCCCAGCTTGTTAAAACAATTGTGCCAGTGAAAGGTAGTGTACCACGCAGCCGGCTTTCTTCCCATTATTAAGGTTATTTTTATCGGGGCTCGACATCTACGCCCTTCACACCACAACAAGATAAACAATGGCCTATTAAAATTGATATAATCTGAGCTGAGAGTAGGAAGCTGTAACCTGAAGCAAACGTTCATGTATTATAGGTACTACATATCTGCCTACGTGGAAAGTAACCTGATAACCTAGGCTGTAACAAGGTGATGATTTCCTTGACGATCTAAAAGAAAAGGATGGAAAAGGAAGTGAGTGAAATCGCTAATCGAACGTCCAGTCAAAAGTTAGGTCAGCGAAATGTCTGCCGAAAGAAATGAGAAATCTAAAAGTTGCGGTGCCGGGAAACCAACTTCATGAGAAAAAGAATAATGGTGTGTGTACCAATTTACTGTTAGTTCAAATAAATTTTAGCAACGACTGGATGGTGTTGAGTAGGGATTTGTTTTCAACATTAACGAGTTCATGTCGCTCTAGTAATTTAGGGAAAATAACTACTTACAAACTACATACAACATAATTTACATACGCTTTGCTTGAATGCTCAGTAATATTCTGGTAAATAAATATTGACAATAAATAAAGATTGACAGCGCGACGCGACATTGGTAAGTAATTGTTCTCCCGTGAAGCTTTCTTAGAAATTGTTTTGTTAGAGTCGCGTCGAGGCCTGAGTCTGTCGACGATTCGACTAATATATTACTTTAGTTTACTTCTATGATATGCGGGCACCATCGTCGACTGTATCATCATTTAACATCAGGTGAGGTGCTATAGTGTTCAAGACAAGAGCCAATAACTACAAAAACAAAAAGTCCCGCCTGTATTGCAAAGTAAAAGGCAGAATTATATAAGTACACCCTTGTTTAGCCAGTTATGATAAAAGTCCCATGTAAAAAGGGGCCAGGGGCCTTATTATGAAGTATTAATGCCATCATTATTCCACTGCGAAAAAAGGATGGTGCTAGCGGCCTTGTATAGCTCCGTTTCTCACTCACACTGGAATAATGGTGGCATTAATACGTCATAATACGGCCCCTGGTTTGTTATTAACCAGTCACAAAACCTGACTCCAGCACCCTAATTGCGTTGCGTTAAAGACACGATCAACCATAATCGGAATCATTTTGAAGGATATTGCTTATCCATTGCTTCATATGTTAGAAAAAATTGTCATCTCAACAACGTAAATAACGCAATGAATGTTGTTGAACTGTCGAAATGAAACAGATTGTGATTGATCGTGTGTTAGCGATTGGGGTGCAGGATGTTACTGAGAGATTCCTAATGGAAATACTCAAGAGCATTTTGCCAGACCTGGGGATCGATATCAAACCCAGGTCTTCACGCTCATCAGTCGTGCTTGCGACCAATAGACCAATGAGCAGACAGGCGCAACGCGACGATGTGACACGATTTTGGTAAATCAATTTCCATGAAGTTTTCATATAAATTGTTCTAGTAGAGTCGAGTCGCGCACATCTGCGGGAGCTTCAACAATAAAAATAAAAAACATAATTTCCGTAAAACAAGCCAGTTTACTCTGAAATATTATTGTTTCATAACACTCATAAGCGTCTACCAATTATTTGTTAGAGATGCTTTTATTAGTCTTGTTAGTTAGTTAGACAATCTTGTTATATTATCTACTAATTGCGAAAAGCGTGTTGTTTCAGAATTTGATCACGTGCATGAAGGAGATATTCATAACGTTTCGTAGTTCAATAAAATATTATTGGATTAATATAAAGACTAACAGATACCTATGTTTTTGCGTGATGACTGCGAAGGTCGTTAACTTTAATTAATTCATTCTTTCAAGACTACGTATAAAAAAATAAAAGTTCAACATTTGAATCATCAAGTATATTTTAAACTTGATGATTCAAAACATTAATTTAAAAGCACCATCTTGCAAGTGTTTGCAAACTACATACACAAGCATTTTCAATTTCCGAAATAAATTCTTCAATGGCGACAATTTCTCTCCAATATTCAAAATCTTCTAAAATTATTGTCTATGTCTTACAAATCAATATTGCCAGTGTCCAAAAGCGTTTGTTTTGAAATTGGATCGCATGTCATCGATTTCCGCGCCCTCCTCCCGGGACCACACACCGTATAGTTCCGGGTACTTGCCCAGTTCGTATTACCCACAACGCATATAGGGCTGGCAAGATTTTGGTCCAAAGTTTTTTGAGTGGGAAAACCAGCTTTGCGGCTTTTTGTACAGTCTTCAGTAGGAACCATATTCAAAGTTCGAGAGTGTTCTGTATACTTACTAAGACCCATCTCAAAATCTAATATTCATGACTGATTGTATCTACTTTATAAAGCTTAAATCACTACAAAAAGATTGACGAAAGTTCGGACTGTTCGAGTAGGTACTAGTTTCACATGTACATGTAAAACTTCTTCAAAAGATTTTCAAACGGGGCAACCCTACAACGAATTGTACACATGGTGATCGATGCACTTAGAGACCTACGAGTTTAGAAATGGGCAAGTGACAAAATGAGGAAGTGTTCCGTTTTAAGCGATCCAATGTTTGAAATGCCCTCCAGGATATTAGTCGAACTGTGTACACTATCCGTAAAGTTTCTCTACTATGGAGTTTCTGTTTAAGATAGAAACATTTTCGATTTGGTTGAGTGGCTGTTCACTAGAGACTTCAGTAGCCAAGCGTTCCCTCGAAACATGTTTAAGCTAATAATGTGGGAGCAATAAACACTGATATTTAAATGATTGTGTATTTTGCAGCTTCAGGTCCAAAGCGCTCGAATACGCGAATTCACATTAGCATTGAGAGTGGTGCTGCATGTGGTTTCAATAATTCAAACAGCTTAAATTACCCATACAAAGGTAAAGAGACGTGGCTTAGTCTCAAAGAAAAGATAGATAAAGATAAATAAAAGGTATTAAACATGACATACCATAGCAGAGGTGTAAAACCGGCAGCAAATTCTAAGAAAATTCCCCTTTGTTGCAGTCGCTGTAGCAACATGTCGTAGCACGTAATAGAAAGTGCAAATAAAAGGAGTTCTTGTTGTATATTAAATCTTGTGGAAAGATAAAAATGAGTCTTTAATGTAGTATAAACAATTTAATTAACATTTGATAAGCTGACAATGTGCTTGTTCAGAGTGACGTATGTTTGTTGAGTTGCTCGGGTTTGTTCTTCGATAATGAGTATTGACCCAGCTCACTAACTACTGCTGTTTTATCATTTGTATCATTTCTATGGTATGTCCTCATTATTGGCTCAGATATTACTGAGGTCTCCATCAGAGTCTTGTATAGAGAATATACGTTGCGAAGCATTGCTGGGTCACGGAATGTCATGAGGCTGCCATAACAAATGGCCAATAGGGGTATTCGCTTTCCACGAAAAAATATATAGGTAGTAAAATTCAGAAATCAAATCCTCAAACTGCAGCAATGTAGGTTTTAACAGATGTGATCGAGATGATGAGAACACCATATTCATTGAAGTTGTGAATTATACGTTATCTTTGTACGACATCTAAAGCTAGTGATGTGCAAACCATTCAGAAAATAGCTAAGATTTGAGATTGTTTGTGAGTAATGAATGCACAGGCAGGTGCTTTCCATTCAATTACAGCTACCAGTATTTTCTATTTATCCGAACTATCCATCTTGTCTGAATTGTCAATGTGTTCAGCTACTAGCCTTCCGCTTAACAATAAGTACCGGAAATTGCGTCCCTAGTGGCGTCGACAGGTGGATGTATTAAGTAGAGATTCGTATCGAGCTGCACAACTCCCTTCTGTAATCCATTATTATTAATAGTCCTTTTTCTAGTAAGTAATTGTTTATTAGGTTCAAGTGTTGCCGGTTTTTGCTTTATCCGCTCATTAGGGCGATTATTGCGATCAGAATCTGACCGAAGCGGACTGGTTTTAATCTCATTGTCTATTTAGACATCCGTCAAGTAGCGCACAGAAAAGCTTCTATCAAGTTCGAATTTATCATTACCATTTGGCAAGTAATCTCTGTAAAAGGTTTTACACAAAAACATTTAATATACTTTTACAGTAAGTATCCATGTTCCCACAACAGGGCGTAGGGTCTAGGCCCTACGTCCTTTGGTGAGTATGTCTGGACAAAGGACGCCCATCTGTCTAAACTAATATTATAAAGAGAAAAGATTTGATTTTTTGTATGTTTCTTTGTTTGTAACGCAGACCGATTTGAAACATTCTTTCACTAGTAAAATGCTATATTATCACTGAGTAACATAGGCAATATATAAAGATATCACGCTGGCGAAGCCGCTGGCGGAACTAAGTCAGCGATAAACATGATGGAAAAGTCAAAAATGTACCCAATACCTATTAATAGGATTGATATAAGCTGATATTAAAAAAAAAAAACTTGTTGTAGAAATACGAATCGCTTTGAAAGCGATTGACACTTGTTTAGACCCTCGGCTAGCTAAATACGCAACACATTATCGTAAACGATTACGACAAATTTGTTTCATTTTGACAATTCAACAACATTCATTGCGTTTTTTGCGTTGCTGAGCAGATTTTTTTTCGAACTTTTGAAGCAATGGATTAGCAATTTGTTTCAAAATGATTCAAATTCCGATTGATCATGTAAATCGTAATTAGGGTACAGGTAAGTAAAGAAAGTTACCTTGCTTGACATTGCTAAACATGGTACAGTACAGCAAACATCTAGTTTCTAAGGTTACATAGTTCAAGCGATAATTATATGTAAAACCTTGTAAAACAAGAAAGTTACGTTATTTTAATAAGAAGAACCCGATCGTGTTCTAAATTTCTCGTTAGCAAGGAGGGCATCGCGAGTTCTTTTACACAATCGGACCTTTAGGAATTCACGGTAAAACGATACAAAGATAACAACGTAAAATAAAGTCGAGTTTAAACGCTTTGTTGTTTATGTTCACTGCAAAGAAAGGGCTACTCTTACTGCAGCAGGATTTATGTCAAGAGACGGACGGATAGTCGGCATTCTTTTTGCAATTGCCAGATTGTTTTGCCAAACGTTATTATTATGGTTGATTTATTCTTACAGGCGCTTTATAGCAGCTAATGGAACGCTTATATTCAACAATGACTTTTTACATGCGAAATCTTATCCGATAGGAGTGATTATTGTTGCAATACTAAGGGAAGGTATATGTGTAATCTGCCGGGGTTGCGGGAAAGTCCGAAAGGGATACCGTGGCCCCTGGCAACGTACAGGCAACGGAAGGAACACAGGTGGGTTTTAGTTAGTAAGAGTCTGACACGCCCTCCCGCTCCACCCAGAGCGGGCGAAGTTATTCGATAATTTCCCACGCAAAAAAAAAAAAAAAGGTATATGTGTAATTGTGTGTGTAATTTTTAATTTAATGTCGTTTTATCTGTTAGCGATCTTCATTTTGACCTTTACGGCGGTCCCCAATCAAGGCGGCGCTTGGGGACCAGAGTTGTGATACATAATGCTATTTACTACGAAAAAGATGATTATGATGATCCCCATTAAACCTATTTATAAGTACCTATAGGCCCAGTTCACCAGTAGACATAAGGTATCTTTAGTGAGCAACATTTAATAAGGAATATTGCCTTTATAACAGTGATTCAGAATTTTCCGTTTCACTCAGCAAGTGTTAATTTTCAGTGTTGGCGATAAAGCTTAACTTTCTAGTCTAGTGCTTTCAGGGCAATTTTGTGCGTCGTTCACTGATACCGCTCCTGAAATGCCGCATTATATTTGTTAGTAGTTTTCACGGAACATTCACCCACACTTTCAGCATATTGTATACTTAGAACGACTATAGAGCTAAGCAGTCTTACAATGGTTGTCAAAGTTCTACCTGAAAACGTCAAATGGCGTGAAAAGTTAGTGAAAGTGTCGCAATTTCTTTTAATATCTTGGTCGTTAACCCAGTGTGGGTGGTATTTTGTAAATTACTTTGGAAAACATGGAACTGTTTTGTATATAAATGTGTATAATACAATTACCGCATCTTTAACATCTAGGTTAATTACTCCCGACTTTCGCCCTAACCATACACAAAGTCGGACAAAGTGGTGGCGGCCTAACCATCATACACAAAGTCGGACTCAAACAGAAGCGGTATTACAATATGATACATCAACTACGCACATTAATACAGCTTAAAACTTGCGATAATAAAGGATAAAAGCCGCGGCGATATAACAAAGTGTCTCGTTAACGTAATATAGTAGAATGTACGCAGTACTTACTACTACTCCTGGTGTCAGAACTAAACGTAATAAACATCTACCGCAAACATTATGAGCGGTTCATATCGCGAGTTTAATTCGTATTTAGGAGAGCGTTTACATTGGTAGAAAGTAGTCGAGTTAGAAAATGGCTTTAGTCTTATACGGTCTAGACTTAGAGACAGTAGGCTAGTATATACAGAGTGTGGTCAAAATTAAGGGTGTAGTACAGACCATCAAACTTAACAACTTTCTCCATGGGACCAACATCGTAATCGCGAAAAATAATCTGTCGTCCAATGCAAAACTTCAATACCTACTCGACCCAAATGTATGGGTCCCATGGAGAAAGTTGTTCAGTTTGATGGTCTGTTCCAAACCCTTAATTTTGACCGCAACTTTCTGATACACCCTGTAGCTACTTTCACTGTCTATGTATATAAATTAGAATTTTAAATTGGGCTAGTACAATAGAGCTTTGTCTATACTGGAATCTACTAAGGTTATACCTAATAACCCCCGAAAGCAGCTTTTAAGTCGACCGATGGTTTCAGGTCAATCAGTCAGTATAAAGCTTTTTTTGATACTGATTTAGACATACATAACATCAAGCCTGTATTCAACGAAGGGTTAGGCATTTCGCCAGTTATGTTTTAAGTCCCATGTAATAGGGGGCGAGCCTATTGCCATCAACCGGGCACAAATCCAGACTCCGGGCCGCTACTGAGAATTTCCAGACGAAAACACCCAATAACACTTTGTTCAATTTAAAATCGGGTTAAAGTACGCTTTGTAAGCAATATATCAAACTCTCTGCCTACTAAAAGTTTCAAATGCCCGTTGGCCGTATGAAAGTAAATGCGCCCTAAAGGCTGATACCCACCGAGTACCAAGCCGCCGTTAAAGCGATAAACGTTCAAATCTATCGCAACGATTTTGGAATACTTAAATAAATTACTACACGTAGAGCCTGCTTTCTGAGAACATTGTAATTTGATGGCGTTAACACGAGACGATGCTATTAGAATGCTCAATTTATTGTACTGTCTTTAAAAAAAAATCTGTTCTCACGTTCGATATCCATTATTTCTGCAGGTAATGTATTCACTGTTAGGGGACTTCAGCCTTCGTTTCGTCGATAAGCCTACTGTTTTTTCACTGTACAGTGTGCCTTCTTCTTAACCATTGTCCTAAAATATGATGAAAGCTCATGATGCCAAAGATATAAAAGCAATAATTTTATGGTCGCACGTACTGTGTGGTATGCGGGTCCATACGATACTTTACGAGGCATTTATTGAAAACAATGATGTCTCTCTACGATCCCTTTTACACTTATGTGATGTGTGTGACGGGAATAAAAGGTTCCAGTTTTATAACGATTTTAGAGGTCCTCTCAGTTTCACTGGCGGTATCCTTTAAAAAGTATGCAAGCAGTACGTTTGATAGCCGTAATAAAAGGGACTCAGATTAAAAAATACTTAAGTAAATGTATGACTTGAATGCCCCCAAATAAAGATTAAACCTTTTTCTTTTAGTTTTACTGAATGTTTTATGGTTTGCGACCCTTTTCCTCAATAATAAATGCAGCTGGCTTCAACCATTTTGACGTACGAAGGTAGAATTAAAATAAGTTCATTTGTTTACAAGAAAAATGGAAATTTTGTTTCAATTTTGGAGGGTAAAGAAGCCATAGGGCACGCCATGAGGGAAGCCAGCTGGCGTGATTCCCAAATTCTCGCTGTGTGAATAAAACGGAGATTATATTACAAAGTTTATCCATCACTTAAAAGTTAGCTGGTAACGTCCCGATAAAAGGAAGTTATTGTTCAATGAAGGCAGGAAGATTTACTTGACAGATGATTATAATCATAATAATAAGAGAGAGGTTTATGCTGAGTGGTATCAAAGTTCAGAATGTATTCGAGCTTATCAGGAGTAACTCGTGACTAGGGTAAGCCCAAGTTTGTACTGTTTGCAGATTTTTTCCCGCGGCGATTTTTTATGTGCACTGGATTTTCAACGCTCTGCTTAGCGCCGAAAGTCCAAAAGTGTTTTTTTTCAACGTGCTGGGACGGGAGTGCGTTCAAGCGCGTTGGATTCTCAACGCTCGGCTCAACACCGGGAGTAGAAAATCCAGTGCGCGATAAAATCCCCGCTATATTTTTACGTCCGTGAGAACGTGGGCTAAAGGTTGTTGTATGTACATTCAAGGTAATTAATTGCTTATAAAGTTGACACACTACGTCAATTTGCCGGATAGTATAACCATTTCAAGCAACTGTCAAAATGACAGTTATGATTTGAACATACAGACAGTTTAGGATGATAGCCGTCAAGGTAGACCGCGGCGAAGGTTTTGTGACGATCTAATCATGTTTGCGGGGCCAATATGGCCAGAAATCGCACAAAACAGAGCCATTTGGAAGGAAAAAGAGGAGGTCTTCGCCCAGCAGTGGGACACAATATAGACTAATTTGATGAACAATATATTTCCCTAAGTTTAGGCATTAAGTACTAAAGCAGATTGAAGATGGGCTAACATCTGGCAACCAATTATGAACTCAGCAAGATGTCCTTTCTATAAAACTACATAATTATAGTCGCTTCAGAGCGTTTATACGGAAAGTGGGCAACGTCGCAAATAGCTGTCAAATATTTCGCTGTTTTGATTACCTTGGCAATATTACTGCATGGAAATAAGAAATATGGCTAACTAGTGACCTAAAATATTGATTATGAAATGCAATAATTACTATCGTAATATCGAATAATACAATGACGTCGTTTAAGTTCTCTAACACCGCGGATGTCAAAATACGCAACTTCTCAGGAAGGAAACGAAACAGTTTAATTTCTGTACAACACTACGATATCTGATTGAAAGTGTGCATAGATTTCGTTTGTCTGCCTTTTCCCAACTATAATAATAATAATTGATTTATTTTCAGGCAACTAAGGCCCATAGACAAAATACACAAAATCATCTTCTATAATAATAAACTAATACATAATAAAAATAAAAATAAAAATCACTACAAAATCTAGTTAAATCTAGTTAGTACTATATTGGGGTCGGCTTCCAGTCTAACCAGGTGCAGCTGAATAGCAGTATTTTATATGGATCGACTGCCTATCGGACCTCCACAACCCAGTTACTGGGTAACACGATACTCCTTGGTGACTGGTTGTCAGACTTTCAGGTTTCTGGCTACCCGTAACGACTGTCAAATATGTACAAATGACAGCCGGGACCAACGGCTTTTTCTGAGGCACGGAGGGGTCTTGGTATGTAATTGATGGTCCCCCATCCACGGACCGACCCCGGCAAGCGTTGCTTAACCTTGAAGACCGACCCGTGCGGCTGTTATTATTTAGTCAAGATCTCGTCGTATAAAGATCATAACATCATCGAATAGAAATCTTTAGCCAATCTTCAAACACATTGCCCGATTATATTTGTAGCAATATCTTTAAAAAGCTTCTGAGTTCTGAGAGAAACCATTGTATTTGATCGTGATAGGTTACCTAGTCTTAGTTTTCTTCGGTCATTCATTCCTTTTACTTTCTCTTGCAATTTATATTTTAAACGTCTTTATTGGTTATCTGATTTTGTTCGGTAGGTCGAAACTTTCAGAATTCTTTCTGGATTTGTTATATAGGTTGATTACTTATCATTATAACTGCCTCGTTGGTTTATTATAGTGGCAGCAAGCGCAACTACTGAGCATGAGGTCCTGGGTTCGATTCCCGGTGCAGACAAAGTGTTATTGGGTTTTCTAACTCGAATTTCTCAGTAGCAGCATGGAGTTTGAGTTTGTGTTTGATTAATGGCAATAGGCTCGCCCCCTATTACATGAGACTTAAACATAACTGGCGAAATGTGGGTGTACTATAGGTACACCTCTGCCTACCTCTTCGAGGAATACAGGCGTGATTTTATGTTATGATTACTTACTTATCATCCATCGTTCGCTGTGAAAACAAATGATGGAAGGCGAGTCAGTAGCCCAAGATAGCAGCCAATCAGCTTTACTTTACTATAACATTGTATCATTTAATTGCTTCATATAACTTAAACACAACGGGCGTCTTTCCTGTATTCGTACACACAGCGAATATCAAACGTACATCCTTAATCTAAGCCGTACAATGACGTCAGATAAAGGTATGTAGTGGCAAAGTGACGAAGGACCGGCAGCCGTCAATTAGATGGCCATAAATCCGCATTTCAATAATCCTAATGCGACGCGCATGCCTGTCGAGGAAGCACTAAACCATGTCCAAAATGATTTGAATTTAGCGAGGAAACGTCACTGGTGTACGCGTCAGTGTTGCCATATTATGTGACAGTTTATAGTTTCTAAATTCAAACATTCAAGAAAAAATGGTCAGTCCTAAGTTGTAGGACAATCAATGAATGATGTAAGACATGCTTGCTTTCCTTATAGTGGATTAGTATCTGCCATTCATGGAATTGTAATGATATGCTGAATGCTTTAGTGTATTTACTATTTAGTAGGTACATTTACAAATATAGCTGTAGTGAACGAACTGTTCAACCGTCGCATAGATAATAGTACTGTTTAGCTTCTAGAATCCATTCGGTTAATTAGCATTGAATAAACATTACCTGGAATCGGACGGCGTAGCAAGTGGCGCCGTCTAGTTTTGTTATGAAGTTACTGGAATCAACAAAAAGTTCGGATAAGAGTGACACTGGCTGGTGATAGTCACTCTAGCAGAGCGTCGTATCGATGGTTGCATGGCGACTGGAGCTGCTGAGCCACTTCCACGAGGAACAATTCTGATGATACTGAAGCTGCTGAGCCATATACAAAGCGATAATCACTTCTGGTAAAGGCTATCCTGCATTGTTAAATTAATTTACGATCATTTTTATGAATTTACGATCTAGAAGTTTAGCAATGAGGCTTTAAAGTTGACGATACTCACGCAAAACCTTTGGAAATTCTCTCCAAGATAAAAAAAAAAAAATGCAACTTAATTAATATTTCAGAGGTACATAGTTGACAACACCGACGTTGCGTAGACACTGTCCTCGGCAGGACATGCCCGGCATAGTAATGCAAACGCTCCTAACTGTAATGATATGTTAACTCAACGATTAATGTCTCACCATGTGTCACACTATCAATCGTGCCTCGTTTGTTTTGATTGAGAGCCCCTGTCATTTACTTCGTTGTCTTGTTTAGGCTTGCATTTAGCATTTCTAATTGTTGATTTAATAAACAATGAATGTCGTACGTTAACTGTCGAATTGATTGAGGAATTAAAATCGTTAAATATTAGGACACATCAATGATTGTTGATTTATAACTTTGTCTATCAATTAAAGTAAGACTTCCTTTGAAAAAAAGGTAAGTATTGGGACATATCAATAATTCTTTTATCAATTTCTTAATTATAAAGACTAGCGTTCAATTATGTCTAAATTAGGTTCAAAGTCAAATGTCCAACACAATACTTAAACATAGAGAGAACTCCAACAACAGATTTGAAAAATAGTAGATTGTCAGTGACAGAAACCGAGATATAATGGGTTTTTAGCGCCGTGTGTTACACTCTACTTTTCACTACGATTGCGAGAAAATAAAATAATCCAATACAATATTAAATTGTTTACAATTCTGGATATTTAACGAGATGTTTTTTCCCGGTAACTTAATTTCAGTCTTGTGTGAAGATGAATGTTGATTTGTCTGTGGGGTAAACGTGGGAGATACACGTAGTTCTAGGTTTGAGGGTCTCTCGTTCGAATGTTTTGAATAGAGAATCAGCTGAGTTGACTCATCCCTTGATGTCGATGGTTGTGGGCTAGTTGGGAGAATGTTAAGGCGTTCTGTGATACGCTGGGTGATATCAAATTTGTTTTGATGGAGTTCTCTATATAGCCTTCCGCCTCTTGATCAGAGCTCCATCCACCTTTTGATAGTTTATAAAAATCTTGGCGTGCCCACTCCACTCGGCCGTAAATCTTGGTAGGCTTTGACAATTTTTAGAAATTCTCCACTTACAACGAATTTTCTTTGCTTATTTGTCTTTGTATTGGGCAGATTTATGGCTTGAATATGGGTATCAGTTTCGACATCTTCCACTGTTATGTTAACCAGTTCTACCCCTCTGCAGGCACCGCTGATCCCAAAAATTAAAGCAACCTGTAAAACAAAAAATAAGTGTGTTAAAACTGTAACTGTTTTAACAGTATTTTGGTATATAGTTATATTATATTACCTACAAATTTTGTTTGATGAAAATAATAGAAAAACGTTTACAAATGTATAAGATACCTTCGTTGCCAAGTATTTTTCATTTGGTGCCTTATTCACGAAATTCTCGATATCTTTCTTCGTGAAAACTTTGGATTTCTTGGCCTTGTAGCCGGTGTATAATTTCTTGAGAAAAGCCGTTAAATTTGCATATTTCTTTATATTGACATTATGTTTTGTCTGTATAGTTGTTCGTAACATTGAATATGTGCTCATGCTTACGGTTGAGATTTGATATTTTTTGGAAAGTTCATCAAAATACATAAACTTTTCGTAAGTATTTAAATAAATGCTTTGTGACCTTGACGGCAACAGATTGAAAATTATTTATTTTCCTTTCTCTTCACATTATTTATTTCGCGCCAATGCCTTTTTTAAATTTCTTCTGTAGCCGCAACGCAATGCACGCATTCTACCGAAGATATCGCAGTATTTAGTTCCATTCCATTTAAAAAAAAAACTTCTTTTTTTGTGTAACAGTAATAAGTCGAGTCCTTATTTATGATTATTCTACATAAGAATACAGACTGTTTCGTTTTTATAGGCTCGTTGCTCGTTGGAGGAGGACAAAAAAAAAACTTTTTCCCCTAGAGGAAGATATGCTATTTTATCCCCGCTCTGGTACGTTACAATGGCGGATTTTTTGAGCAAGAGGAGTGAAAACATATTTTGATACATAATGTTTTCTTTTTAGACTTAAAAGTTCAGTAATTTTAGTACATTTCGTTGTAAATATTGACCCAGACATTCCTACCGTATCTAAGGTGTTAGTGTGCCCACGAAATCGTGTGAAGTGTCAAGGTAAATAAGCTGGTCGTAACTTAGACGCACTGTGACACTATGTTCACACTTTTCATTTCACTTTTCCAGTTAAGTTAAATTAATTTCCTGTTTGTTAGGATTGGATAACAACACTTCATGCCTGTGTGCTGACTTATCTTCTACCTTACCTGATTACCAGGTATTTGCCACACTTGCTGAGAACATTAAGAGGGAACAAGGGCAACTATTGCCATCATCTTACCTCAAGTTTGCCCCCGCAGAGTGCGATATGCTTACAGCTCAGACCAATTATATCACCAAAAAATTGACAAAGTCGACGTTTCGTATTCCCCTTTTTTCTCCTCGGAAACTGAACCGATTCAAATTATTTTTTACATTAAAATTTAAAAAAAGAGTACATCTAAGTTCCTATCATTCATTTATGTTAAAAACTCTTCGAATTTGTCTGATACTCCTCTAATCACGGCGGTAAAAATAGGGCATTTTTGTAATTTTTGGAGAATATAATTTTCTTTACCGATAAGTTGCTGAAAAAAAAGAAATAACAGGGACGTGACTACAGCAGATCTTGATTTTATGAAAAAAAAATGATTGCTTTAGAGGCATTATTCAGGAAGAAAAAAGGAGAATACATTTGTTTGGAGAATCGCACGCCCTGTTCCCTCTTAAGCCTCTTAAGCCTAAGCCAACCTAGAGTTTCCCAGAAAGCTTAAATACCAGGAAAGTAGTGAAGAATGGAAGTGTCTTGTTGTATTTTATATGTAATGTGGGAACCTATGCCATGTTAGAGAGCCTTAATTTTGGTCCTGTTTGAAATAATGACTTTCTTTTGAGCTCTGAAGCAAAATGGGACAACCATAAAGGTTCTTCCTATAATAACAGCATTAGAATATTTAAACTTAGTTTGTACAAGTGTGATGTTATCACGCCGGTGTTTCCTGAAGGGTTAGGCAGAGGTGTACCCCACCCACATTTCGTCAGTTATGTTTAAGTCCCATGTAATTGGGGCGAGTCTACTGTCATTAACCGGGTATAAATACAGACTGGGCTGCTACTGAGAACTTTCAGATGGAAAAACCCAATAACACTTTGCCCGACCCGGGATTCGAACCCAGGACCTCATGCTCAGCAGTAGCACTTGCGAATACTAGACCGACGAGGCAAGAAAACTCAAATACATCCAATTTTAACATCTAAAAGGTTGTAACTGCATAACAAGTTGTAGTGTGGTCGAATTTTAGCAGCTTCCTAGCACAGGCTGAATGCGGCGCCCTGCAGTGGCATTCTCAGCCTATTCTTAGTCAGGTACAAGTTTAGAGACCACGCTGTACATAAATCATTGTCTTAGTGTGTATATACAGTGAACTTGTAACCATGCAGCTGCAACGGTTACTCAGCAATAGGTACTTTTGCTATAGTTCTAACTTACGTTTCACCACGCACGAATGCAAATACCTCCCCGTTTTTAATTTGCACCCTACTGCAAAGGCTTTTAATACAACATTTTTTCATAATACATTTTCTGTAGGAGCTTCTCTCAGTAGCAAAAAGTTAGAAAAGAAAATATCAAATTAGATTAGGTTTTAAATTAAAATACGTAAACTGCATTTTCATTAGGTAAATCTGTATTTACTTCGTTGGAAATTCTGAATCTGAAGATTAATTGGTAGGTGGACCTTTCAGTCATAAATTAAATTGCATTTAAAATATCTAGGTACCTAAGGAGTAATTTTGTATTTTAATTAAATAATTTACATTCCATATTAGCACGAAAATTTAACGTAAAACCTTGTTTATTTAATGAAAATTGTTAGGTTCAACAACGTAAAATTCGCAGTTTTCAGACATTTCATTAGAATTTTATTTGTGTACGTTAAAAGTGATGCACGTGAATCAATCAATAACCTCAAGGGACTTATCACACTGGCGATTTGCGAGTATGTTTCCAGCGAGGCGATTTTTCAACGCGCTCGCTACGTGTGCGTAGCGCGCCACGTATGCGTAAAATGTTCGCCGCGTTTGCGTAACGAGAGTGATTGATGTTAGTGTACCAAGAGCGAGTGAGACAAGCGAGTGTACAATTTTATGAAAGCGCGGAGAACACGTCGCGTAATCGCAGCTAGGTCGCTTCGCTCCCGCGGAGAGCACGTTTGCAAATCGTCTCGCTGGAAACACGCTGGCAAATCGTCACTGTGATAACCTGATAACGCTCTAACATTTCATTTCATTAGGACAATCATGCTGAATCTTTCATTCTTTACTACATAATGATTAGGTATTATGTAAAACATTGCCTTCTTAGACACGCACATGGACTTCTAGACAATCACAACATGTCAGTTAGATCGTAAAAATAACAATGGAAAGGAAAACTCGCTGTGCTGCATTGAAGAAGTCCTCGTCTCATTAAAAAAATGCGCGTGCAGCACGTGATAGAAGTGAAACTTCTTAAAAAATAAAGAATATAAGAGAGATTTAGTGTGAGAGACAAAGAGAGTTATACCTTTCTTCTCTCTCATGAAACGAAATGTGCCTTTAAACGTGACGTCTCCTTGAAATTTCGCTCTCAATTCTCGTTCAATTTTCGAATCGTTTTACTTCAAAAACAATAGAAAACGACACTATTGTTCCTTTTTCAAAACCGGTTAGCAACTCAAATCGCTTAAACATTTACCATCGTTATCCTTTAAGAGAGTGCATTCTGAATGTGGGCAACGACGCAAATAGGTATTATATATTTCTCTATTTTAATTAATTTGGCAATATTACTTTATCATAATATGAAATATGGCTAACTAGTGAACTAAAATATTTATTATGAAATGCAATAAATAATTAATATCGTAACACCGAATATTTAGTTTTAGACGTAAAAAAGTATTTGGAAGCTTTCCAAATCCCTTTTTTTCACCTGAAACAGTTACAACATTAAATTTTGTATTATATTTAGTTCTATATTGCAATTCATTATTAATATTCTAGTTCACTAGTTAGTCATATTTCATATTTACATACAGTAATATTGCCAAATTAATCAAAACAGGTAAATATTTGACAGCTGCTTACGACAACGTTGCCGACTTTTCGAATGAACGCTCTTAAGATCTGCTCATACGGCTACTAAAAACAAGAACAAAAAACTCAACAGTCAACATCGATAAGATGCCCACACCTGTTTGGTTGCCAGTTACATTATTTCTGGAATCCTGAATGATGGTCAGCGGATAAAAAGTGCACGGTACAGTAATGCCGCTTGACAGCATAGTGAGGCGCCTCGCAGGAAATACATAGTCATACATAGGTATTGACCGTGACTACCGAAGAGGTTTTATTCTACTACATCTGGATGTTTAAGGAGTTTGAGACCTTATTTGGCAAAGTAAAGAGGTCGGTTGTTTGCAGGATAATGTTTTTCGGTAAAAAAAACATCACTGTTGTTTTTTTGTTTGACAGAAATGGTATACTCGTAGTTTTTGTTTTGTATTTTTTTAAACAGTTCTTACTTTTTAAACATATTTCATCCTTTGGTTTAGGATGGCCTGCCTTAAAATAAATGAAGATGCACCTAGGTTAACATCTAAGGAGAGCTTTGAAAATTGGATTTGGTTTTTCAGAATGCTAGTAGAGTTACAAATATAAATTTTCTTAGAATGTAAACGTTATAAGTTCAGTTATATCCATTAATATAAATAACATAAAAAAACCCTTTTACCCTGTTGTTCGTAGTTCTTCAAATACTTTTAACAGCTGAGACTTTTCCAGTTGTTTCCAGTCAAAGGAAAATGGTTTTAGGAAGAAAAAAAGAGAGCAACGAACTGGAATATAATGTATTTTTTTGTTCCATTTATTCGGTATATTATGATTACACTGAATCGTACAACATAATTCCTAATATACACTAGTACTATGGTAACAATGGATTATTTAGCAAATACTAGGTATTTGCTAAATAGTCGTAACGTATACGATACGTATACGACACGTTTACTAACGTAAACTACCGCGAAATGGGAAGTTCTACTGAAAACGGATGCTGCAATTTGTAATATCGTATTTGTAATAAACTAGAATTTGTGGTATGTATTCCACTAAAATATATTCTACTAGCTTCCGCCAGCGGCTTCGCCCGCGTGTTATCTTTATAAATTATAGCGTATGTCACTCAGTGATAATATAGCATTCTACTGGTGAAAGAATTTTCAAAATCGGGCCAGTAGTTTTTGAGTTAATTCATTACAAACAAAAATACAAATCTCTTCTCTTTATAATATTAGTGTAGATTTGCGATAAGCTTAAAATATGACGCTTAATTTGAATAATCCGCCATTTTGTATTTCAATTTGGCAGTTGGCTACTTGAAGCGATTACGCGGTAATTACGTGAATTGCATTATTGTGATGATGTGTTCGAAACAGAGTTATTTCATATTATTTTAATAACCTGCATTTCGCACCCCAATTGGCCCAATACACACATTGGAATGAATGAGTAAGAAACCTGTGAAAAGCAGGTTATTATAACATTGATATTTGTGTTGGCAATAATTGGTTAACGAATAATAGGTTCGTTTCAACTAACTAGTTCTGTTGCTTTTGCAGTAAAATCTTTTTGCTCATTTTCTCGACAGACTCGATATAGGGTACGTATTCCGTTTTTTATTTTTTATTGCTAGGTATAACTATTATTGGCCAGTTACTGGTTACGTTTAGGTATATCGCAAAAAAATGGGTTTTCATGATCTTTCACAGTCCTGATATTCGGGCGGTGGCCCATATTAAACAATGGATGTATTTGTCTTCTCTGCATTCGAAAGTATTAAAATTTACATCTAAACTTAAATTGCACCAGCAGACGTTCACACACTGAAATGAAGATTAAAATAAGTCTTACATGAAAATTACGCCATTCATTTCTGAAAACAAATTTCTGTGAAATTAGGGTTAAGAATTTGGGATTCCACTAACTTTCCTCTAAAAACTGAACGAGGAAGCACTTTTTGTGTGCGGACAAAAACAATAATATTGTTCACCACATTCACCCACATTTTACGAGTGATCCCTTTTCTAGGAATCGTTAGTCACACATGTATGAGCCAATTCTTGTTATTTAGTATCCGATACAAATGGTAGCACCTCTAGCGTGCTCAGAATGTGTAATGAAATTCAGAATGTGAATGATTCTCGGGCTGTACTGTTTGCTAATCTGTCATATTATGATACTGCATATGACATACATTTTATTAGTGATATAGGGATATTACATTCAAATTGTGCATCATGATTTGAATGTAAATGTTAATGATGCACCCAATATTTGTTTCGCTTTGACAGCTACGAGTGCGCCATGCGCCATAGCCATTATTTTCTTTTGTTGCATTCGTTCATTGTTCGCTTTGCATGCACAAGTGTGGACTCACCCTCATTTATGTAAGTACCATCGCAGCCACGCATATCTATCCACTTTGAAAACAAAATCCCTTGCACACGACCCTTTTTTTTCGTAGGTATGCGTTACTATAGCGGCCGAGTGTTGCAAGCAGGAATAGTCCTTATGGTGTTCAGATATATGTGTCCGCTATAGTACATATTGAAATGAACTCAGTGTTCGTCTGCCTAATTTCTAACCAATATAGAACTTTAATATTACTGAATACAACTAGGTATTCGAAGTACAGTTCAAATAAACCCAGCATATTTATTCGATAGTTTCGAACTGACTGCTATAACATACGCTGAGCTTTCCAGGATGAGAAAATTTAGCCAAGCACTACGCCACTACCCCATTCAAGCTACTTTAGATAAAAGCATTTGGCAAAAGTAATACCTATGAGTGCCATAGAGATGTTGCTCCCAATTGACGCAAGGAAAAACATATAATACTTTCTGTTTTTAGTTATCAGCAAATTAACTTTTGAAAAAAACAAAGTTCTTTTGCCACTAACAAGCTTGGGGTAATGCTACGAAAAAGAAAGTCAGGACTAGACTGAAACGTGTTTGTGTGCGGGGAAACTGTGATTACTTTTATAAAATAATGTTCGCGGCTCGATAACCCGAGCTATAACGTTAGAGTTAACATCTATTAACGTTATTAGCTAGCCATTAGCCATTAATATCAAATGGTTATCGATCGGCGATTTCTTCACTGGCTATAACTAGATGATTACGATATACTACCGCCATTACGAGCGGTTTAATGTCAATTTTGTGATAAATAGTCTACAAAACATCGCGGCGGGCAGTCTATAAATTAATAATTACCATAGATTAGTGTCCCAGTGTTTTATTCATAAATGTGATAACGGCTGTTTTATGATCGAGTCCGTATGTTGATATGCAAATATTCAAAGCTATTGACGTTTGATCTCGCGATGTTGAGATGAATTAACAACACATTCTTGTACCTAAACGAACGATCGATCAAGAATGAAGTTATGCAATAAAAGATACATTGTTGTGGTTATTTTTTGTTTATAAATAACGGTCTGTAACAGTTAGCGCGTTATTAACGTATTATTTTGGCTTATTGGCACGCGTCGGTTTCCGATTTCAACAACGTTCTAATTTTAAAATTGCGTTTTGCTTTTTCACGTGGGTTATGAGATGACAGAAATACATAGGCTGAGTGGAGAAGTGCTTTCGCTTTGGAAATGCGTTTAGAGAACTTTGCAATTTAAAATAATATTCCTTGCTGCGCAAATTCTTGAATCGCTAGAACATTTTAATTACAAATTGATTGAAAGCAGCCTTTATGTTTGGAGCGTTTGAAAACAATTTAACTTGACTGTCCGACCGACTGTAGGATAGATAATGTTTAATTTACTTCAGAGCGATAAAAGCAAGAATTCTACGCTAAGAACCGAGCTCCTATATACCGTGAAGAGATTAACGTAACAATAAAAATACAGTTTTCTTATATATTGAGTAAGTAGTAGGTACATTTACCTATTTATACATATTAGGTACTTTTGCTTGCGGCTTGGCCTGCTAGAATGTCAAAAAATATCCCACGGGAACGTACTACCGGAATTAAAAGTACCCTTTGTGTTAATCCAGGTTATAAACTATCTGTGTGCCAAATTTCATCTCAATCCGTTTAGCCGTTTTTGCGCCAATCCGGAACATACATCCAGAAGAACGGACAAAAAATCTAAAAACTATATTTTCGGCATCAGACTCGTTCCTACAACTATTTTTATTAAATATTCTGTGTGCTGTTCGACTTCGTTACTATTTTATTATATGTATATATTCATATTTGGGTTAGTAGGTAGGTACTTAAAGTACATACTCGTGAAACAGAAATAAGAGATGACGTGAAACGTGTTATTTTCTCGCCCTTTTAATTTATAGGGTATAAAACTTTTATATTAGATTTAATTTATTACCACGCTGACTTTGATGTCAGTTGGTCTTTCCATGTTATGCATGCGACATTCAAAAGTGTGTCATGTGAGATTTGCATTCAAAGAAGGAACACACACATGTATGCATATTTTGGAAATGTTTTTTTTTTGGTTTGACTAGAGACGAACCTACTTTAGGCTAATACAAACTTTTATTTGAAGTCAGGTCAGTCTGCTCAGGCTCTTATAAAGGGTGTAATGTACTAAGTTGTACAGCTCCAGATGCGCATAATTATATTTGTTGCGCAGCGCCAGGGATTAGATATTCTTTAATCATACCGTTAATGACGTCGATCATGGAACTCGCAGTGCCTAATCAAGATAACGAGGTGGTCCTAATTCGTTGTCTATGAACTAATAATCTGTGAGTGACTAATCTGAATGATTGAGATCTTGAATGCCGCTGTTAGCACGTATGTAGGAACATAATAGGGTCTAGTCGGAAAAAACAATCAACATCAACCTTTCCTTGACTATGCAAAAAAAAAAAACTGGCGGGGCAAGTCCCTATCCGCCTTTAAAAAAAACAATCCTCTGTTGAGATTTTTTTAATCTTTACTTTTTTTTCAGGTTTCCAATATGGCGGCACCGTTGCATCTACAGCTGCTTCTAGCGATGTTCGTGCCAGCGATAGCGCGTGAGTATATTTTATTTGAAACTGGCGTCCTCCCACACCTGCTTCGCACGGTTTTTACGACTTGACAAAACATAAAAAATTCTTTATTACATGTAAGTTTATTACTAATGTAGGGCATGTAGGTATTATACACATAAAATTTGCGGACTAAATTCTTTAAATGATTTTGAAAATCGCATCAAAATCCCTTGCGCATTTCACAGAGACAGACACGAAAAGCAACTTTAATTTATAATATTTATAAGCTGTTAGAGGAAATGTAATCACTAGTATATACATATGAAATTTGTTATGAATATTCCTAAATTTTAGAGTAAATTAAGCCTGGAATTGTTAAAGCATTCATATCTACTAACATATTGGAAAGTTTACATTCACCTATATCAGATATTCACAAACTAGATATTAATATTTACGTTAAAAGCATAGTAACATTACTAGCATACAGAAATATCACTAAATTCAAAATAAATTGGTCTACAGCGACAGTACACGCCACCTATTTCAAGCAAGTCAAAGGAAATCTTAAAATTAATTCCTTTTGATTATCATTGCGTGCTTATAAGGGTCTGGTATGGCGTGAAAAGGAAGATGAATGGTGATGTACGAGGTGTAAAACGATAAGATATTTTTTTTCTGTTTTGGAATTGTAACAGGCCGGACAAGCTCCCGGATACCGCAGGTAGCTAACACACACAGCCACACCGGCTTATGGCGGCGAAAGGACAAAAATATCGTGGATTCCGGGTTCTGTCCATATTTTATACTTCAGTTCGCAGTAGTAGTAAAAATAAATATGTACCTACTTATATTATTTTATGAAAAATATATTGATAAATAAACAATCGCAGTGACTGTGACTATTATTTATTTTACTATTATTAATAAAAATACAGGCTTTAGTGTTTTGATTATTCCTGGCCTATACATTCGTTTTATTTCATAGCAGAGTAGGTAAACAATGTACATGTCACTTGTTATCTTTTTGTTTATTCAAAAAACATTTTGAACCGCAAATATATACAAAACAAGACTGGATATTTTCGCATATTGAATTTCGTCCACATATAAACCAAATATGGTTGAATAATGAATAGGCAACTTTATGCGCATTATGAACTGTTTACGCAAAACATAAAACTTTACGTAATAATCCAGACAGCTTATATTTTACGAAAAGGTCACTAAGTCCGTTCAGTTTCGAAGGGAACCCAAAAAAGTTTTGAGTCTGTTTGTGTGGGTGTGTGCCGAACAAATTTTACGCTTACTAGTCATTATATTGTCCAAGTATTTGTGTGAAGTCATTAGTACCACCTACTCGTTTAGGATTTGTTATATTTTTTTTCTTCTATTTCCGTTCATTCCCGACAGTGGCCAGAACTAGTTTTGATTCGAAACGGCTCGTTCAGAAATTGGATTTGGTCACTAGCAGTTTATTAGACGTCCAACATCGGAGTGTTTGACGTTTTGCGTCAAGTTTAGAAATTGTTGACGTTTGTTTCTGAAAATACGTTGTTGTTTCCCTGGTTATGTTTACATTGAAAGTCTATAAATTGTTTTTGTTTTGATTTGGGGTTTAATAATAACAGGAGGATCTAGCACTGACTGGTACGAGGATACTCAATGAGTTTCATACAATATCAAACATTTTGGATCAGTGATTTCACGACCAGACAAATTAACCACTAAGAAACCGTTGTTAACCTATGATTGTGGTGGTCAGAAGGGCAGAGATACTCGCTGAGGTCAAGCCATACTTTTTTAGAGAAAACGAAACAGTAAACCTATTAATAGTCAGGGTCACAGAAAACTTAAACATGCAAAAGATATCATATCACTCTAAAATGTCACTGCATTTGTCACTTATCTTTATTGAAATTAATGTTGAGTACGAGAGCTTATTCCGCTTGCATGATAATTATTAAAAATGCAATATCATAAAACATTCGTTTCAGATTAACGACCGATCACGATATGAAATGCTGTCCATTAATAATATTATTCACTTATTATTTTCGAACGTGATTCGAACGCGAGCTCTTAAAGATTAATTTGGCTGAAAAGCTTGATTAACAATTCTCTCAACTGAACAGTTATAAGCTTAGAATTTTTAGAGCTTTTAGATATTATTGATGATATGCTGATCAGATGATAAGAAAAGAGGGAGATCGTAGACAAGATTGATATATTGTTTGAAAGATAATAATATATGTATAAGAGAATAGGGATGATGCCTGGCTAAAAATAAATTTTATTAAGTCCGTTAGTCAAGTAATAAAAAATATAATACACGTGTTTTTTGCTTTTTCAAAAAAATCAAAATTCAAAAGTCATTTATTCAAACTAGGCTGAGAATCAGCACTTTTCGAACGTCAAAATTACATAAGACAGTCCCCCAAAACGCCCACCCTTCACCACTTCCTAGTGCTTTAGCTGGGAAGAAGAAGTGGCGCAACAAACTCCCCAGCAGCACAGCTGTCTGTTCAGTTAGAAAAAATTGAATCTATATAATAGTATGCAAAATGATATTTACATTACGCAACACAAAACATAATTTCAATTATAAAATTTATAGCCATATGACAGCTAGCACACGCCAATATATCTCTATTAATAAAAAAAAAATACTTAGAAGACTTCCAAAAAAACACTACAAAGTGAAAAATAACTTAAATTTCGGACGTTGGTGAAATAACGAAAATACAAAAGCCAAGACACCGAGTTTTTTATCCCGCTTTTTAGTGGGTCAGTTTGTAATTTATCTAAATTACAATAGCCTAATGTCAACTACTCATCACCTTTTTACAAAATATTGCTTTTCCCGATGCAGGGACGTTAATCATTGAGGAGTTCTCCTGGTAATTCAGCATCAGCTCCACTTATCCATATGCAGTGTGACGAGCATAAATTGCTTGGCAACCATATTAAAGTAATCGAATCGCAACCCGTGAAATACTTATTATTGAGCAGTTCCGCTGGTCATCTGTGGTATGCATCGTCAGTTCCACTTCACCGAGTTACTATACAAAATACCCACATCGCTATAGGTGTGCCTATAATATTTGAAGAGTTCCCTCGATTTCTCCAGGATCCCATCATCAGATCCTAACCTGATGACAATGAGACCATCTCGCGGACTTACTTTTTTTTAAAAAAAAAAACAAGAATTTTGCAAATATATATATATATATATATAAACATCCAAATTGATATTTTCCTCCTCTTGGAAGTCGGTTAATAAAACACTACTTTTAATAATAATAAAATTAGTTATAATAATACATCTATGGATAAAACGGATTAAAGTTGGGGAGTGGGGACTCGCTACGTCACAATTAAGTATTAAATCTACATAGGTCACGTGACGTCATGCCACATTTTAATTCAATGTATCGCCGTAACCTTTAGATTACGTAAAAATAGAAAAATACGTGTCCAATATTTTAAAAAAATTTACCTGAAAGACAATTTTTTTTTTATCGTCATCTCTATTCTGAGATGTCGGTTAATATAAATGGAAGAAAAAGCAGTGTTGTGCCGATCCCAATTTAAATAGGATAAGGGCAAAAGATAACGATTTTAGTAAGAAATAAGATGAACTATTATTAAATGGTCTTCGTCATGTAACATTGACATTTTCACAAAATGCAGTGACAAATTTATTCAACGACACCACCGTACTAATACATGTAAATAGGTCCATGCAAATGCAGTTTTGTTCGTTCCTGAAAAGATCTTCGTGGTTACCATAGTAACAAGTGATTGGCAATCCTAGATATTTCGTAGTGATGGTGCTACAAACCGGTTTTCCTTTGGAATGCATGTGAACGTCACTAGTTGCGTTTCTCTATGGCGTCTGAGGTCTGGTGCATATCTACCATTCGTCAATGATGTGGAATTGTGGAGTTTTGGAATGCGTTAAAACGGAATTCGCTTTTATGTAGGAGGTATGGAAATAACTATGAAAAGACGTAGCAGCGGGTTTATGACCAAAAGTACCTCGTGTAAAGTGCAAGTTTATGTTTTGTATAAATTTACATAAATAGGATCTAGGATGTAGGTAGGTGCCATAGAGACGAAACACAGTTTAGTTTTTAAGATAAAAATCTCCACTATTGTCTTTTAATTTTATTCAGTTTTTATTCTTGAGCTATAAATCATTTTTTGCCAACGAAATAATAATTATGTAAGATTATAATCAATTAAAAATATAATAATGCTTGCGGCAGGAAGTAAATCATGTTTTATAATGTAGTAGGTAGTCTGACTGGTATAGTCATACCTATTTTAAAATATATAAAATCAAGCGAGCAGTAGATTTACTGGTGCGAAACACGAAAGCCCTCGCCGAGCTTTAAAAAGTTCTAAGTGGTGTTGAAAACCTTTTCTAGATCTATCAAAATAACCTAAATATCCCAAATATCCCAGATACCCCAAATATCCCAAGTATCCCAAATATGTATGTGAAATAAGACATACATAATTGGGATATTTGGGTTATTAAAAAAAAAGAAGTAAATATGTGTGTGTGTATTTGTTTGTCTCAAATATGTATGTACAAATACAGTGTAAAAGGTCTCACTAACTTCTCTATTCTATCTAAAGAGAGAGCAGTGGTGACCCAGTGGTAACGGCCTCGACTCACGAGTCGCAGGTTGTGGGTTCGGGTAGGAGCTTTACTTTGTGTAAATAATTTCATCACCACTGCTCTCAAAATGGTGAAGGAGAACATCGTCAGGAAACCGGCACGTCCAAGAAACGAAAATTTCAAGATATGTGACATCTACCAGCCCACTCCCTCATAAAGAGATGAGGCCTGTGTCCCCAGCAGTGGGAACATTATAGGCTGATTATACTATAACTTCTCTATTAGGATAGTTGCATTTGTAATAAACGCACTTGCACATGCTTAGAGCACTAAACGGTTAAATAAAATAACCATGAGATAAGTATAACCACAAGCTTTTCAACACAAAATCACCTTTACAAATCGTAAATACAGTATTTTTATTCTCTCGACAACGAGATGAAATTTTAAAAATTCTCCATAAAGTTACGGTCAATGACTGACGGGACTGAAATCACATAAATTGGTGCCCGACAACAAAGAAAAATAAAATGTAACATCTCAATTATTGAATGCATTTCAATACGAACTTATTCGTGCATAACATAAGGTCGTAATTGGAATGCGTGGTTTATTATTATGAGCTTATTCCGCTGGAGTCGGATGCGTCATCCGAGATCGAAACGTGTGGGTAACAAGGTATCAAGGACGTCAAGATTTCTTTTTTTATTGTTATGGCCAGTCTTTTGGTATGCAAATAAAAAAAAGATTCTAATTGTGTTCGTTTTGATCTTAAGAATTACTGATAACGTGTGTATTGATTATGGAGATTTGATAAATGATGTGAAAATGTTTGTTCCATTTTCGAAACTCTTCTATTTACAAAGTTCTTGAGTAGGTCTTTATGTAATCCGTTTTGTATTTACGTTCAAAGGAAGATGTCAGTGGATCTTGCGTCTGCAGTTCATTTCGAACTTATTACTCAGAACTTATTCCTAACTTGTACGAAACGCTATAGACTAATTTGATACTATGACGGAAACTACGAACGAAATTACGTCGAATATAGCTTTGATGGTTTCAAAGATAACATACCTTTGAAACCGTCAAAGCTGCATTCGACGTAATGAACACTGTAGGTAATGGTGTTAGTTCTCTCCCTTACCTTTAGTTGGGATAACGTTTTCTATGTAGTCAGGGGAATTTTCAGGCTAATTAATTGACTACCTACTAACTTAATTTGTTTGTATATTCTGATCACAACTGTTAATTCTTTGACAGTGCATGAAATGGCTTTAACAAGGCACATTGATGTAGGGTGTCAATTTTCAATGGTACATTTAGCGCGCGCTCTGTTGTACAGCGAGACGTCGAGCGGTGTGCGAGAGAGTGTGCGCGAAGTGTAGTTCGCTTTATCGCGACAATGTAGCCCTAGCATTAAGGCTCTTGCAGACTGGCGCGACAAGTCGTCACCGGTAATTGTTTTACCGTGAAGTTTTCGCTCGAGGTCTCGCTGAGTAAAAGAGAGCATGCGGAATGTAGTTCGTATTACAGCGAGAATGTAGCCGTGGCATTAAACATTGTTTTATTGAAGTCGCGTCGCGCCTGTTTGCCTGGAGCCTTTACAATTCATTTTCCTGAATGTTCATTGTAGGTTTACCTATATTCGTGCTTTTGTCACGCTCCGTCTTCCGGCTCAATGTACGCTTGACCGGTTTTCGATATCCTTTACAGACATTCCTTTTGCTCCATGCATCCTTCACGACGTGGATACAGCATCGCTTGCAGTATTATTATTTTATAAAGTGGACTATCTATTTTCTTCTAAAATATTGAGAAAATAATATAGGTGTTTTTAAAATCTGCTTGTAGTAGAGCTCCTTGTTAAAGAATAAAGGGATGGGTACACATATTTTTGCCTCAAAGGTTGGCAACGCATGTATTCTGCGAATCCCTTTGTGCTACACATGTCTGAAAGAAGTATAAACCACTTTCCACCAGAAGGCCAATTCTCGTAAGTACTTAAAAAACGTTCATATTCAAGTCGCAATCTGTGAAACTTGTCAACTTGTTGTTTTTTTTTTTTTTATATATACGTTGCTCCACACTAGGAATTTCTCCTGTATTGTGGGTGCGTTTACAAACATTTAAACTCACACACAAACAGCCAGACCAAACACACAGAACAGAAATTGATTGTATTTTTGACAGATTGCGAATGAGATTAGAATGTGAACGTTCTTAAAAATTACGGGAATTGCCACTCTGTACCCTAATTGCGTAAAACACGAATCAATCAGAACCTGAATCGTTTTGAAACAGATTGCTAATCCATTGCTTCATAAGTTCGAAAAAAAATCTGCTCAACAACGTAACGCAATGAATGGTGTTGAACTGTCAAAATGAAACAGATTAGTCGTAATCGTTTACGAAAATGTGTTACGTAATTAGATAGCTGGTCGGCTTAGCTTGTTTGCCAGCAAATTACAAAAAAAAATACTATTTCCCATTTGCCGATTATAATTTCATAATTTATACTCTATTCCAGAACTCGAGATGAGGTTCACAAAATACCCCGAGTCGGTGATAGCCCCCCTTGGAGACAGAGTGACGTTCGAGTGTGAAGTCAACGTGCCAGGAGAGCGGTTCGTATGGCGATGGAAACCAGACAGGGATGGCGATAGCTGGACCGTTGTGGAAGAGGGAGAAGGCAAGAAGATCATACCTGGACTGCCGGGAAGAAGCACTAAGATGGAAATAGAAGTTAGGATGAATATGGAAACTACTTGGTATCAGGTATGGGTAATTGGCATAACTTTAAACAACACTACAAAATTGATCAAAATAGGTATAGCTCTATTTTTTTAAGTGCTTTCACTACCATAAATCGACGAGAGCCCCATTATGGTCGTCATAGGTCTTCGGAAAAGACGGGATTATATATTACCTGGTGGAGTAAACTGCAAATAATATAAGTGTAGGTAGGTGTCTACTGGAACTGGAGGACAAAGTCTTTTTCTCATTGACCACCATAAATGATTCTTTACTATCTGCCGATTGTTTTATACTAACAAACCTAGTACATCTATCATTAAAAGGTAAATAGATTCAAATATGTAATTAAGGTACCCGGAACACTAATCTCGCGAAAACCTGTTCACATTAAAAGGTAATATATCAAACAAGATTTCCAATCGTCCCCATGTGGTGGCCGGTTACGGATGACTACGCCACACTCCCATGGGTGTCGTAAGAGGTGACTAAGGGATAAACCACGGGGAATAGTGAAGTGGTCCTGGTACAGTCCATGATTATGGCAATTTACGAGTAATTACTGGAATGGATTTGGATTCACAAGGAGGAAGCAGTGAATCAATTAATAGAATCAAATGGATATTTTTTATGACAAAACTTTATCCCAAAGATACTAAAAACTTAAGGTACCATTCTGTGCCCGACTGCAGGCAGCAACTGCACGCGACGTGTCGCGGCGTCATATCGCTGCAGTCATGATTCCGAACACGACCACAGGCGGCAGCAGCCCGTATTCCAGTCGGTAGAAAAACGTGTTATCGCTCGAACGTTGGCGCCTGTCACTCGTTCGTAGCTACCAACGACGACGTGTATACGACATAGAAACCAGTCGTGTCGCGGCGACACGTCGCCTGCAGTTGCCTCCTGCGGGTTGGTACGGAATGGTACCTTTATATGTGGAAATGGTAAAAAAGCATATCCATTAACAAATAGAAGTCCGATTTGAAATGTTCTACTTCCAATTACTCACATATCCTATCCGAACTAAAAAAACTAAGTCTAAAGAGAATCAACACTTTTTGATTAAAAGTCCGATTCGTACAACATCGACGGACAAACATTTCAGTTTAAACATGCAGCAGTTATCGATTCGACATTGTTTGACTGCTTTTTGGTGCAGTGCACGTAAGCGCAACAACTGAGCATGAGGTTCTGAGTTCGATCTCCTGGTCTGGCAAAACGTTATAAGGTTTTTTCCATAAGGAATTTCTCTGTAGCTGTCCGGGTCTGGATTTAGAACCAGTTGATATAGTTCGACCGATACCGCCTTAGTTTGTGCGCGGCGAGACGGGGGGGTAGTGCAGGCCGCTCATTCGTCAACGCTGCCGCCACCTCACCGCGCATTCCTAAGGCACGGTACAGCGGTGTCGGTCAAACTATAGCAATAGTATCGCCACCCTACAAGTAACTTTAAGATAACTGGCGAAATGTGGCTATACTATAGGTACACCTCTGCCTTCCTTTTCATTCCTGAAGCGAGAAGAAAGATAGATATGTGATGATATCATGTTATTGTTTATTTGTTCCAGTGCGTGGTATGGTACGGTGCTATCAGTCTGACGTCAGTGCCTGCCCGTCTGACGGTGGCTAGACTGATCAACTCGCCCAGTGAGATCACGGGTGAGGAGCGGGTCATCATAGCTCCGTTGCAGAATACGGTGATCCTTCATTGTAAGGAGCCGACTTCGGAACCACCAGCTGTGCTGACCTGGTGGAAAGAAGGGTCCAAGGTAAGGCTTTGAGCACAATCTAAACTATCTAAACTAATATTATAAAGAGAAAACATTAGATTTTTTTATTGTTTGTTACGCTTTCAGGCTAAAACGGCTGAACAGATTTGGACGGAATTTGGTACATGGGTAGACCATGATCTGGGTTAGGACATAGGATACTTTTGATCACGATATTCTCACGGAATCAAGATTTATGCGGGTGAAACTGCAGGGCGCTGCTAGTGCTTTATAAATTGTGTGTGATTGCATGATTTGAGACAATAGTCGGACTTTTAATTAGCTGCAGTAAAATGAAACTTCTTACTGTCATTTCGTCATTAACTTTGATGACTTTTAACGAAAGAACGACGGTAAGAATTGGCGTTTTACTGCAGCTAAAAGTCCGACTGTAGTATACATTACTGACTACTGAATACGAAACTTTGCCATAGCTGATCGTGACAATCAAGAGGATTAAATGAGAAGATTTATTCCAATAACGATTTTGAAGATTAATCGTGTGATTACTGCATTTGGTTTGTGAATGTGATGTCATCAAAGTATAGGCTATTTAAATTTACGTGACCAAAAATCTGGATAACCTTTTGAGCCTAGACAATACAAATCCAATGGTAATTCAAATTCAAATAATTTATTTCAGAAATATTATCCATATATTGTAGTAGTAGTATAATATAATATAGTATAATACATATAAGTAGTAGTATAAGTTAGCCTAATGCTTAGACACCAGAATTCATTGAAATTTCAAGTAAATGATTTTGTTCCGGACTTCAACTTAACACAGCTTTATAGCTACTAGCTGTGCCCCGTGGTTTCACTAGCATAAGTCTCGATCCCGTGAGAAAATCGAGATAAAAAGTATTCTATGTCCTAACACATGTCATGGTCTACCCATATGCCAAATTTCATCCAAATCCGATTAGCCGTTTTAGCACGAAAGCGTAACAAACGAACAAACTCACTTTCGCATTTATAATATTACTAGCTGAGCCTTGCGGTTTCACCCGCAGAAGTCTCGGTCCCGTAAGAATATCGGGATAAAAAGTATCCTATGTCCTAATCCAGGTCATGGTTTACCCGTGTGCCAAATTTCATCCAAATGTGTTCAGCCGTTTTAGCGTGAAAGAGTAACAAACAGACTCACTTTCGCATTTATAATATTATATTATAATCGTATAGCTAAGATATGAAAACAAAAGCTTTAAAAAGATCCGATAACCTAGAAAACTCTTATGCTGAGGCCCTAGAGTTTCTTTGAACCATCTCGACTTTACGCATCGACCGCATTCGGCACTCCGATTGGCCCTTCACTGGTGGAGGCCGGCCGGCTGCCAATCGGAGCGCCGAACGCGGTCGATGCGTAAAGTCGAGATGGTTAAAAGAAACTCACACTAGGGCCTCAGGTTTGTGAATAGTTGGTAAACAAAGTTTAAGCTTAGCCTGTAACCCACAGAATCAAAGCATGTTTCTACTTGTGGTCGCTTTGAACGGTGAACTGATACGCGAATATTTTTAACGAAGTTCGTTCTGTATCCACTTTTAGATGGTTTGTTGAAAGCGAACTGAGTCAATGTTTGGGGAACTACACTCACTACTTTTACACCATTGATTTTTAGGTCCTAGATAGCTTTTAGATGTTTACGGTTCTTTTCTGATGAATAATTACTTGTATAGAAGACAGATTGGACAAAAAAAGGGTTTTTCGTAGAAATCTTTTTTTTACAATATATACATACCTCTGCCAAACTGCACAATAGTTTGTTGGCAGACGTAGCTAATTTTTCAAGATTTAAAAAAATCACTACAGTGAGGCTTTGAAAAAACACATTTAAGAGGTACTTATGTGGTGTTATGTTATGAGGTTGTTAGCTGTGGGATATTGCCTAGGTAGATGCTTCTTGCAGCTGCCTGCTAGCTAAGCTGTCTTAAAAGCTTACCGAATTGATAGAATCGATTATGGTAATCGATTCGATAAACACGTCGACGATGCGTTGTTAGAAAACACTCCGACGTAGGTAAACAAACATGAACACATTGAACGTATCAAATATTATCTTTTGATTATTTTATAAGAACATTGTTATTTCCCGGTTGAGGGAAGTTGCATAAGCTTATACTTATGGGTTTTCTTGCATTAAAATACGATCTACTGACAAAATATAATATAAACAGCTTTTACCAGCCCACTTCTGGGACTCTGGCCTCCTCTTTTTGGAAGGAAGCTGGCTGGAATTCACAGCCAGACAAAGACAATAGTTTATCTAGCCACACCTTGTTTTGCTTAGCGTGATGATAGTATCAAATATGCCCCTAAACAATTATAATATATAATTGTTTATAATTTTACTTTATAAGTCAATTTATTTTAATTTATTGTTGACATAATCTACTCATTACAATGTTTTTTTTATGAGTTGTATTGCAATATGTATTTAGCTAGCGACCTCGACAATTTTTTATTTTACCTCGATGGTCCTAGTTTATCAATTATAACTTCTAGTTACAGCTATATGTAAGCGGGCACGCCTTTTATGCCTGGAGGCTTTTATTTAGATATTGTTTTCGTTTAGTTATTTTTGTTTCTGCCTGAGTATAGTTCTCGATGTTTTTGGTTGGTATGTTGGCGTGTGCTAGCTGTCATATGGCTATTAATTTTATAATTTAAATTATGTTTTGTGTTGCGTAATGTAAATATCATTTTGCATACTATTATATAGAATCATTTTTTTCTAACTGAACAGACAGCTGTGCTGCTGGGGAGTTTGTTGCGCCACTTCTTCTTCCCAGCTAAAGCACTAGGAAGTGGTGAAGGGTGGGCGTTTTGGAGGACTATCTTATGTAATTTTGACGTTCGAAAAGTGCTGATTCTCAGCCTACTTTGAATAATTACTTTTGAATTTTGAATTACTTTATTTAATATTTCTAAAATATGGAATAGTTTGTTAGTAGTTGTTTTTTTTTTAACAAAATGACTTTCTTTCAGGGTAAAAGAAAACAACTTGAAACTCCTCATGGCGTGCTAGTCATACATAACGCGACTTCTGATGACAGTGGTACATACAGCTGCAGAGCCACCAATGAGCTCAGCGGAGAAGCTCTAGAAATAGCACAGAAGACGCACTTGAAAGTCCAGCGAGAAGGCAGTAGGGAAGTGAGGTAAGTACTGCAAACTGTGACACCTCGAGTGTTTTTAAAACTCAAACATTTTATTGCACTGATGTGGTAAGTAGATGTAACATTCAAGGGGTCCAGCACTTAACATACTCGTATACCTTATGAGGAGCACAGCAATTTAAAAATACGTGTTCTTGAGTGGAGACCGCGAACCGGTAAACGTAAGGTAGGACGCCCTCGAGGAAGGGGTCGATAGGACCGATGCCTGCCGGGGTTGCGGGAAAGTCCGAAAGGGATACCGTGGCCCCTGGCAACGTACAGGCAACGGAAGGAACACGGGTGGGTTTTAGTCAGTAAGAGTCTGACACGCCCTCCCGCTCCACCCAGAGCGGGAGAAGTTATTTGATAATTTTCCACCCAAAAAAAAAAAAAAAAAAAAAAAAAAGGCTAGGCGCAGAGGGGCTGGTAGCAGCTGGATGAGAGTTGCCGAGAATCGAGCTGAATGACTTGCAATTGGAGAGGAATATGTCCAGCAGTGGACTGCTGTAGGCTGATGATGATGATGGGTGATGAGGCGTCGTCTCTGTCACTCATACCTATATGACAGTCTCTTTCTTAAACCCATTCTGCTATACAGCGTGTATTAGAAAGGTATGGTCATATTTAAGGGTGTGGTACAGGCCATCAAACTGAACCACTTCCTCCAACTGGACCACACCAAGAAAAAAGGAGAATACATTTGTATGTAGAATCGCAGGCCCTGTTCCCTCTTAACGTCCGGGTATTTGTACTGTAGTGTGAGTCCAGCGGCTGCGACCACTAGTTCTTTAGTAGGATTCAAGTGGTACTGAAAACCAACCAAACCACAAAATGTCGAGACTAGTCCGTTCTCATGTATAGATCGTTTGGGTTCCAAAACTTTGTCTTCCGTGTAGCGTGAATTTGGATTTCGGATGTTCGTAAAATATTGGAGTTTTAAGTAAAGTTACCTTGTTAAGGTTTATATAATTTAACCGAACTGTGTTAAAATAATGGCTACCCATGTGTTGAAAGTATTCAAATGACCATCATATATATTTTTGTTGAAAAAAATAAAAGAAGAAAAACTTTGCACAGAAGCGAAATTTCCGCTCCAAACGCGTTCAAAATTTGCAATTATTGCAAATTTTGAAAATTTGCAATTATTGCAAATTTTGAACGCGTTTGGAGCGGAAATTTAGAGCATATGATACGCCCAGTTAAACTTTTGGAATCTATGAACGCACAACTTTCACTTTTATTATTCCTAATTCAAAATGCTCATTTTTGTCGTCTTTTCTAGATTCCTCGAGTCCGAAGAGTACGTAGGAGTTAAAGACGACGAAGACGTACTGACAATGCCAGTGAAACCTAACGGAGTGCTTCGTCTGTGGTGTGGAGCAGTCAGTACGCCTCCTCCGAATATATCCTGGAGCTTGGCAGGAGAGGGGGAGTTGAAGTCGTATGCTAACGAGCATATGCTGATAGTATCGCCTTTTACACCAGCTGATGAGGTTTGTACTTAGATTTTGTTCATTCTAGAGTTTTTTTGGAATGTGTTAGTAGTTTGGTGATTTAAAAGAAAATGGAATGGGTATACAACTTTAAATTAAGATTATTTTATGAGTATATTAGTCAGGCTTGGCAATTTTATACGGTGAATAAGATGTGCCTAATTTGCTCCTGTTTTATTCTTAAATATGCGATCGCTTTTCATCGTGTTTTTCATTAAATTTCATCATTTTCGCATACTTTATTAGGTATCCCACTAACAAAGTCTCAAATATTCTGCTTTTCGTATTCAAGCTTGACCACGACACGTCCACGTTCCTCAGTGATCAAATTGGTATTCGTTACTCATAATGACGTTTTTGATAAATTGGGTCGTTTTTAAATTCGTTTAAGAACTTCAGGATAAAATGAATGAAAGTATTGCGGTGGTCATGGTCTTATAGACTGTGCATAACAAATTTACCGCGTTTTAACTAAATAATAGACACCGAACAACTGCAAAATTTGGCGTCAAATCAGAATGGGGGATAAAAAAAGTTGTGTCGTACTTCTTAATTTAATAATTAATAAGTAAATACAGGGTGGCCTGTATTTACTTATTTATTTAACAGTTTATGTACAATCATATAAACAGTCAAGAATAAAATAATAGAAACGTTCAAAGGTGATGCTTATTACTAAAGAAATCTCTTCTAGCATTTCTGCGATAGCAGAATAATAGAAAGAGATGTACTAAGGTATCGTGTGTAAGAGTAGAAGAGAAAATAAAATATATACCTCCAAAAAAACTATTCACTTACTTGAATAAAACATATCATATCATAAACTTACATACTTGGTTACGTCGGATAAACTTATAGAGCACAATTTCATTGATGCGTTGATATCTAAAAAGAGCTTGTTAAGTGTTGGCTGGGCTAACAGCTTCGTCATAATACTGCCACTTATTAAAATGAAGGTATACCAGCTTACCAACTCTTAAGTTCGCACAAGCATTATTTCTTGTTATTTTATGAACTGGAACTCAGCGCGTAAAGACAGCCTTTTGCACATAATACAGAGCTCCAAATATTGCTTTATAGGGTTCCTTATCTAAAACGAAACCCTATTACAAAGCCTCCGCTGTCCGTCCCGTCCGTCTGTCTGTGAGGGGTTGTATCTCATGAACCGTAATAGTTTGAAAGCTGAAATTTTGAAAAAAAGTAAAGTTGAAATTTTCACACATTGTGTTATTCTATTGCCGCTATAACAACAATAATTAAAAATAAATAAAGGGGGCTCCCATACAAGAAAAATGTTTTTTTTTTTAATAAAGTAAGTACTTATTTAAAAAAAATGTAGTGTGGAAATGTACTGTGGTACCGAACCGTTTGTGTGCGAGTCCAACTCGCATTTAGCCGGTTTTTTAATGTTTTGTGACAAAAGATTTCATTTCAAAGATTATAAAATGTTTCAGCGTTTTATTTATTGTGTTTAATATTTTTTGTGTAAGCGTCGTATTGTGTTTTGAGTCTTTGATTAGAAAAGAACTTTGGAACGATTTTCAGAAGTGCCATCTTCTTGTAAATAAATGTCGTAAATCGTTTGTGCCTTAAAGGCAGCTTTTCATTTGTCGTTTTCGAGGAATGACCTAAGGCCTTAGCTTTTTTGGTTTATTTGGATTAAAGATATAACTCTATGATTTAAAATATTCACTTATCGCGAAGAATGTAGTATGAAAGTTACTTACTACTTATTTTAAAAAGAAATCTTTTCCATAAACGTGAACGTAGTTATATGTAAAAGTTACTTACGTAGGTTTAGTTATCGCAGATCAATATGGTTGAGTAGTCCCGCTGCTGTGAAAAAGTTTACGTACTCAGTCTATGAAAAACGATTCTCCGTAGACTTAGTCTTGGTGGCAGTTAGGTACTATTATGGACACGCATATACGCTGTAAGGACTATTCCTGCTTGCAGCGCTCGGCCGCTATAGTAATGCTTACCTACAAAAAAAAACGGGTGGTAAACAGATTTGGTCATCGTGTGCACGGGGTTTTGTTTTCAAAGTGGTTAGATATGCGTGACCGCGATGGTACCTACCGGTACCTATTTTGAATTAAGAACTTTGTGGCGTTGCACGAAGCCAAAACTTAATCAGATGCCTGACAGGAACATTATGCATATGTTGCGACTTGCCTGCTGCTGACGAGACCTAATTCTATATCATACATGTTTTTACACGAAAAATCTTATTTCCCGTATAATTTTTGTAGGGCGTATACTCCTGCACAGCCAACGGAATCCGTCGTTCTTGGAAAGTCATAGCGTTACAACCTCCTCACTGGGATGGCAACGTGTCCGTATCGACTCCCAACGAAGGTGGGAAGGCGCACGTGACCTGCGGGAACTCCTTCGGAGAACCAGCCCCGCGTGTGTACTGGGTCCTTAATGCTGAGGTGCTGAAGAACGAGAAGGGAGTGAAGGCTAATGGTGAGTAGTAGTAGTAAATTTTTTTTAAATATTCGAAACGGCGCGGCGCGGCGGTCTAATTGTGTAACAAACTTTTAAGGCACCTCTCAGATAAAGTGCCGTTAGTGGCACTATAGTGGAACTATAATGGCTTGGTTAAAATGCCGTAAGAATTGCATTGTCATTGCCACTATCACTGTCACAGAAACTTGTTATTTTGTTTGATTGTTGAGGTTAGTTCGCTGTAAAACACCATATTCCCAAATGATTACATTTTCTTGTGTCTAAACGGACCCTGGCACTCGCCGGCAGCTGCCGCGGTACCGCTCGCTTCGCTCGCTCGGCTAGTGCATTGTGTCACAGTTCTAACCTAACCTAACCTATCTTTCAGCCATTTTCATTTGCTAAGCCAAGGGGTTATGGCTACACTTAAGTTTAGCCAGCTATAGATGAAAGAAATTAACATTAGCCTTTCCTCAAAAACAAAATAACAAGTGACAGTGACAGTGACAATGACAATGCAATGCTTACGGCACTTTAGCTGGGCCGAGGCAGCGCTACTAATATGCCGCAAATAACGGAACTTTATCCGACAGGGATAAAGTGCCGCTAGCGGCACTCTATACACTTCCAACTTTTAATCACAATCCGAGGGTTTTGAAGGAAATTCGTAATCCATCGCTTCATAGGTTCGACAGATTCGTCTGCTCAACAACGTAAATAACACAATGGACGTAGCAACTATCAAAATAAATTCGATTGCCATTTTATGTGTGTTACGGAATTAACCCGTAGAACATTTTTTTTGTTTGTCTTAAAAACGTTGCCCCTCACTAGGAATTTCTCCTGTATCGTGGGTGCATTTACAAACATTTAAACTCACTTACACAAACAGCCAGACCCGGAACAACTAATTGTAGGTCATACAAATATTTGTTCCGTGCGGGAATCGAACCCGCGACACGCAGCGCAGCAGTCAATCGCTTAACCACTGCGCCAACCGTGCCGTCGAAATTTAATTCAATCACAATAATTTTGTCTGTCTAATATTGTCTTAAAGGGATTGCTTAAACGATAAGACCGACCATTGTGGGTTCTATTTTAATTAGGTAGTTTGTTCTGCAAATATAATTACTTATTGTAGATACGGGAATTTGATTACGTAATGGGACCAGTGCATCCGCCTTCACTATTTAGCGACTATTTGTAATATACTGCGGCCGCAACTGCGTCTATCGTGACACAGCAATGCGTGCCGAAGCGATAACTTTTTAGCGAGCAAAACATACGGTTGTGCTCGCTAAAAAGTTATCGCGCTAATGTGCTAGTCACGTTAGCGCACAGGCGCAGTACGCAGCCCGAACTATCGCGACGAGAGCCGATAATGTTTGGTCACGCGCGTATACTGTATTACTGTGCGAAACTTCGTCACGATAGACGCAGATGTGGCCCCAGCATAAAAAGTGATAGAAACAGTTTTTTTTCAGTGGTCAATAAAATATATATTTCTGTTAGCCTTTGCATGAAAGCTCATGAATCAATTACTTTTTGTCGCCTCTGTCGGGTAGTTTATTCGTCCGTGACGGACGTAAATATTGGGACCTGTTGCATTCCTGTTATAAATAAAATCCAAATGTAATCCATTCACATGTCTATGCGAGATTGATCTCTCTCTCATCTCTGATGTTTTTATTTGAACCTGATACATAAGCTTTTTCCAATGATCCACCAAGAGTATAAGCAATGAATGAAAATCCTATCCAGATTTGAGTCTATGAATGGAAATTATTGTGAATGAGAAACCGAAGAATACAATATAGAAGAAATTACCAAACAAAAAAAAACAACCCAGATGAAGCTCTAATCTAAACACAATTTCGGAACATGGCCAGAACCTGGACATCTGTGAAGAAGTTCATCCTAAATGCATGCAAACAGTCTTTTTGCTGTCCAGGCACTCCAACCAGGAATACCCGACCCATATCTATGAAATGACCTCTATATCAATCCTTATGTATCAGACACGGACCTGTACATCGAGCACGTGGAGAAGCGCCACGCCGGCATTGTGCAATGCTTCGCGTGCAACTCGCTTGGCTGCGCGTACGGCGCCGGCATGCTCACTGTGGTGCCTCTACAGATACCCGACCAGGTAACACGTTTTTTGTTTTGGATGGGAAATTATCAAATAACTTCTCCCGCTCTGGGCGGAGCGGGAGGGCGTGTCAGACTCTTACTGACTAAAACCCACCCGTGTTCCTTCAGTTGCCTGTACGTTGCGTAACACTTCACCTAAGAGCTTTATTCTGCAAGGCATGGGTTTCACGAGAAGAAAGTAAAACTCTTAATAACCATACTTGACAAAAGGCTGATCAACTTGATCAGCGTTGAACCCCTATGATAATATCTAATGGCCCAAGAGGTCTGACTGAGCCAGAGCTCTTCGGGTCTCTCAATGGTTAAATGGTTTTGACTTCAGATTTTTGTTACACGAATGATTTTTTAAGATCGAGGTGGGATTTTGTTTTTTATACTTTAAATTGTAATGTGTACAGTTTTTATTTTTATTTTTATCATTGAAAATGCTTTTTTTCGCTTTTTTTCGCTTCGATCGCTTCAAGAAAAGTGCGACCGGGGACTAACGTCCTCAATGAAGATAAGATAGAGAAATCAAAATTATATCAAAAGATGCGTTACTGAAAAGGCCACAACACTGGAAAAAAAATATGTAAAATGTTTATATATATTTTTAATAAAAAAATATAAAAAAACAATTACCAAAAAGGTGTATCCGAAAGGGGTAAACATCTACTCTTAATTATAATCCTATCGAAACCAGAATGGTATCATTTAAAAGCCCTTTAAATTCTCCAGAATTTTATTTTTTAGTTTTTCTATATCTTTTTTCGTTTATGAAAAGTTTAAGATTCTTTGAAAACAGTTCCAAAAGAAACGGTAAAAAATTGGCGACGTTTGTTGCAGTATTGTTATCCTTTCAGTAACGCATCTTTTGATACCATTTTCATTTCTCTATCTTAATAATTGAGGACGCTAGCTAGAAATATTTGTTTCAATACTCCACCTGACATTCAAATAAATGAAGTCGAAGAAAATATTTGATATAGACAACAATGTAAATCACAGGAACACATATTTTATTAATAATTTTCTTCTTTATTAAATTTTCCTTAATTAACTTCTTTTTCTCGATTACTATCTCTATATAAATATATACTAAATTAATTTGATATACAAAAATAATATATAATATGTATATATATACTTGAATTGTCCCAATTTTTTTTTCACGTGATCTCGATTTTTTTGTAGGTAAACGTTTTTTATATATATTATAAGCTAAACATTCCATTTTGAACTTTTAAATTTCATTCACCATAACAGAAATCCAAGGTTTTCATGTTTTTAACGCTCTAGGCACTCCACTAATTGGCTTTTGCAAGGATTTAGTTAGGTGGTGCCAATGCTTGAGTTTGAATAGATATACCTATAAAAAATTTAAAAATTGAAATTGAGTCTTTGGAGGCTTAACGGTGTGCAATGCCGCTATGATGTGTTCGGCCGCCGCCGCCGTCGACGTTTGGCAATAGGGGTAAATGGGTAAAAAAAAAAAAAAAATTACCGTGAGTCAGATAATAAAAAAAATATTTGCCACGTATTTTTTACTTTATCATATTAATAACAAAATATTTGGATAAACTGCATTAAAGTAGGGGAGTGGGGGCTCGCTAGATCAAAATTCAGTATAAAATCCACCGCAGAGTGCCAAATGCCACATTTTAACTCAATATATTGCCGTAATCTTTTGATAACGTAAAAAAAATAAAAAATACCTGTCCAATATTTTTTTTAAATCTATACGACGTTCAAAAAAAAATTTTGTCATAGCCCTATTTTCAGTTATCTTAAAGAAATAAACATAAAATAAAATATCAGTAAATTGTAAAAGTGTTTATGTGTGTATGTGTGTATGTGTAAACAAATTGTAGATATCATCGTCATCATCCACAGCCTTTTTCGTTGTCAGCCTCTTCCCTTCTGTTTTGTGCCAATTATATTCAGGTTTGTTAATTAACGCCTTTTGTTTCCTTGCACAGGATTATCCAGTAGAAGTCCCGAAGACAAGATACTCCATTATACCACCCAAAAGGCACAGCAGGAAGAACCCGAGAAAACACAAAGGTATGATTAGAAGTCAATTCGGTCGCGTTCAAAAGAAGTCCAAAAGGATCCGATTTGAATAGTAAACTTTTGGTTCCAGCTGTAATGATTCCTCCATCAAGACCTAATGTGACTCGACTGAACGATGAAAGCGTCATGGTGTCATGGTCACACGACAACCAAGGGTTGACTATACGGTTCTTCAAGGTAAGCAAATTGTCGTGATTAGCATTTTAACACCAACACTTAAGTAACTACTCCTGTAACGTGTTTTTCGGTAGCCTTCGCAAAACGTACCTACGCGATACACTATAGGTGTCGTGTATGGTGTGTTGGTACATAAACTCCATAGAAGAAAAATCTTATTCGTTGCGTTCTGACGAGTTCTTGGCATGGTTTCCCGTGTTACCATTCCATGTGCTAGGCATTTTCAGTCTCATTTTATGTCACCCACGAGACAAGAACTGCCTTTCAACCTAGAGAGCACAGCATAAACAAGACATTCAACCCAATTCATAATTATTTTCTTGAAAACTCGTATTTTCTTGTATAAAATGCTCAAAGGGGACTGAAGTCGTTGCTTTTGGTCCGTCGCCCGTGTCTTGCAGATGGAAATGCGGACAAAAGTTAGCATTTTATACGAGCTGCAAGTTTTTGTGGGCAAGCCCATCTAGCGCGAGTACTCATTGAAATTAACGATGGCAAATTGGCATTCGTTTTAATTCTGTTCTTCGAGAAACTAAGGATTTAATAAAAAGCACTTTGTGAGGATAGCCGAGCTTCATTTCAATTTGTGTTATTTTTTTACGAGGAGTCTTGAGTAGGGGGGATCATAGTGCTTCTTGAGTTTTATAAAATCACCAATTGGCTGCTAGCAGCAAAATAGTTAAAAGTTAATGTTTGTTATTTAGAGAACGCTTCAGTCAAGGAATGAAAATGTTAAGCATCTTAAGGATGTAAAATATCAATATATTACGGATTTTTTAAAGGTACAATACAGAGAGGTGAGCAACTCAAGCAATGTTCAGTGGAACACCGCAAACCAGGACATACCAGCGTATATACATTCCTACCAGATCGATGGACTGACTCCCGGGAAATATTACAAGTAAGTACCGACCATCGTCGACGGTGCAGCCCTGCATACTAAACTACGATATCTACGTGGGATTGAGAAAACGTAGCTTTCTGGAGGTAGATATTACCATAGATGGAGTTTTCTCGTTAAGCGTTTTAAGGATTGAACTTGAAAATGCTCATACATATGATCTTACGATTCCTTGCTCCGAAGTATTGCTCTCTGATTAAAACAGTGTCGTAATGCTTCACTATAAACTGATTTACATTCGTAAGACTTCCGTAATATAAGGTCCAGTTGAAAACCAGCGTCAGACACTAGTTGTCTGGCATTTATGCTGAACTGGGCCTATTTGGCACAGCCGTGAGGCACACAATAGTATTCTAAATAATATTTATTTTTTTCTGTCTTTTTTTGAATTTTGTGAATATTGTGTGCCTTAACCTGAGTCAAATAAATTTATTTTCTTTCTTTCTTTTCTTTTCTATACACACCAACCATTTGCACGGCATTTTTAGGCTCTTCCTAGCATTCAATTAAGCTGCATTTTGGAATGCACGCTTAATCGGATGCAGTAAAATGGTTTACTCAAAGCGGAAATACATACAATACTACCAGGAATAAAAAAATATGTTTTTCGCCTTACCTACCATGTTCGATCTCCAAAATCTACAAATAATGTCCCGAAAAGTACTTCTTATTGTATTGCTTTGGAAAGTTGAGGGTCTGTGGAGATTTTAATAACTATTTTGGGGTCATTGCCACCCTTATTTTTTTTCTTTTTTAAAGACTGAAGTTCTAGAACGAACCTTGTCGAGTAAAATTTTCCCTTAGAGCAAAATTTTTGTCACTTTAGGTGATGTTTAGACAGATAGTATTTTTTTTTCGATCGTAGACCATAATTTCAGAAGTTATAATCAATAGAAAAAAATCCAAAAGAAATGTGACACAGAAAGAGAAAAATTAAAAAGTCTGAAGTCAAGTGAGAATTTCCCTAAAAATATTAAATATCGTCCAGCTCCTAAACTATCAATAATCACTTAAATAGACTCACTTAGATGGGGGTGTTTCAGGAAGTCCTTGGAGAGAGACTTCTAAAACGTTGCTTTGGACCTTATTTCACAGGTCACCCTGTATGTATGTTTATAATTAATGTATTATAAACATAAACCTTCTGGAATAAATTCTCTAAATGTTGTTTAAAACTGGATCAAAATTCGTTGCGTAGCTTAAAAGTACAAAGCGGACACACAGACAGACACGAAAAGCGACATTAATTTATAAGCATATTTTTTTGCTAATGTTTTAAATGTTCTACCCAGGTTCCGCATAGCAGCAGTATACTCCAACCAGGACAACAAGCTCGGCAAGAGTAGTGCGCGCTTCCACCTGCAGCGCGGCGGATTCAAGGCGCCGCGCGCGCCCGCGCTCGTGCGGGCGGTGCCCATGTCGCCCACCGCCATACAGCTGGGATGGACCGTAAGTAAATAAGAAAGAAAATACAACATTAAGCACAAAAACACACAAATAACAAGTTGGGGAAATTATACAAAAATATAAATCATTTATTTAAATTGGACTGGGAACACAGCTAAGAATTTTTTGTACGTAAAAAATTACAAAACAGCTCCCAAAATACTCGCCCGTCTCCACTTCCTAGTGTTTTAGTTGAGAAGAAGTTACCCAAAAAAAATCCAGTAAACGCTGCTGATACTATAAAAAACGAGCGAGCCGTCGCATATGATGTGTAACATCTGACATCTTGGCTGACTGTACCAACCCAGTGATAGTGGTACCATCTGACGGCCAATTCTAGCACCGCGCACGCTCATTAGTCAAATCGAATAACGTTCGCTTCTCCGACTTCCTATTACACACTTCCGTCCCTTTTCACGCAATCACTCCTACAGATTGCAGGAAAGCGAGAGGAAAGATGTTACACATTTTAATCTTTGTTTTTTAAGGGATTATTTTACTCATATGTGATGATGTCAATCCCATCATGTTACAAATAACGACTAACTCCTCAACTAAATTGACTTATCTTAGTCACACAAAACTTAACTAAATCTAATTTCTTATGTAAAAAAGTTTAGAATATTTTTGCTGCTTCAGACGTAGGCTTAGCTAAAATACCATGAAACATTCCAACGTCCATTACCGACAATTTCATCGAGTTGAGAAGTACGTTTCTTTAGCTTGTATATCGGACACATTCCATCAACACATGCTGTGCATTCTGTGTTTTACCACACACCTCACAGTTAGGAGAGTTCAATTTTCTCATGAGATAAGCAAAGTTGTTTAGCGGAATATGTCCTGACCTCAAACGATGCGCAGCAACAATTTGACGGCGGCTCAGTTTCGATCCGGAGAACTAGGGTATATGAGGAGGCTCACTCTGTATACTTTTATACCAAATTCCTTTCGCTTTTGATATTTTGTCAAAATGTTCCTTCCAAGATAAATTGTTTCTTTTTCTAAATTTATTTAATATTTCCAAATAACTTGGTAATACACCCGGTGTTTGTATGCCTAAAAGAACTGCTTCTTTGGCCAGTCTGACAGCCTCCATGTTACACATCAAAAAGCTGCGATACAAAAGGCTTTTTTTGCATACGTTATCATCACCATTCAGCCGAATGACGTCCACTATTCGACATAGGCTACCATGGTTCACCTCGAAAAATCACAACTACTGGTCTTGCGTTTGTCGCATGCACATTATTTCTACGACTTTCACCAGGTCATTGGTTGTTTGGGCGCGTCGATAAGCCCCGTGACGTCTACAAACTAACATGGCTGTTTTGTTCCGTCCACCATGACCTTTTATGCTTTTCTATGGTTGAAGTCAAAACTTCTTTAGGCGCGTTGAACGATTTCTGGTAGTGATACATTTATGGATTCGCGTCACCGACATGCTCGCGCCGTAGTGCTGTTCTATAGAAGGTAGATGGCGCTAATACCAGTTTTAAGTTTTTATTTTTGTTGCCAGTGACTGCCTATTTTTTTTCTCTCACTAACTTCACTTCACATTCACACGTTTGCCGGTGGTACCGTCCACCGAGGAGGCGCCACCATCAGCGCCGCATTCCGGCCGGTTGGAACCTCACCTTTCCGTCCTCGCTAGGCCAATAAATAACGTTTCGGTCCCATCGATCAGCCGTTCTGTAAGCAATGTGCCCGCACACTATAACTTAGGTTTTGCGATTCTTTGACCCCAATAGGAATTCAAAACACTATACCTACTTATGTTTCTGCGTTTTACGGCTTATCTTCAATGGTACATGTTTCCTCAGTGGACAAGCGGTGGTGAGGTAGAAGCAGAAGGTTTCTACGTGTACTACCGCGCGGTGTCTTCAGCCGGTGCTTACGAGAAGGTGACGACTTCTGGAGAACCGCGGGAACTACTGCTCACACACCTCTCGGCCGACACCAGCTATGATATCAAGCTGCAGGCGTATACTGCACAGGCCGCTTCGGAGTTTAGCGCTATCAAGGTAAATGTGTTCATAATCTGCAATTTTTGCCGTTGCCGTTTTGTCATAATTCGTAATACTTTGGATGAATTTTTGGTCTGAAGAAATTAGGTGGAGTTGACTGGATGTGGTACCCTGTGTTTCGTAATGACGGTCTTCTGCACGGTCCATTACGAGACACAAGGTTCGACCTTTACCTGCGTACCCTATACCTCGATACTAAAGTGAAAATGCCTGGGTAGTCGCGAAATTAAATTTCAATTTCAATAAGCACTATCAAAAAAACTTAATTATTACGCTTTATGCAAACATAGTAGCAGTGGTGGCCCAGTGGTAACGGCCCCGACTTACTGAGTTGTAGGTCGTGGGTTCGAACCCAGGCGGGTGCCTTCATCACTTTATGTCATCAAAAAAGTAATTTTAGATGACATAAAGTGATGAACTAAATATAAGAACACTAAATACATTAGTACATTTAAAAAATATTATAACGCTAAAATAACTTAAATTAAAATAAAATTTATAAAACTAAAACCCAACTACGACAAAAAAAAAACATCTAAAAAGGTATAAATAAGACATCGCAGACAGACAAAATAAAAATCCGGAGTGTCACGTAATCTGTTCGATTTATATTCGATAGCACGTGTTACTCCGGATTTTTTATTTGTTTTGATGGGTCAGTTCACAACGAGACGTGACGCGAAGCAAAGCTGTGCGCACTTTTTAAGTTAGTGATACAATATTTAACTTTATTTACTATTCAAAAAGAGACACATTTAATTGGGATCATTCGAAAAAGCCTCGCGGCGTCGCGTTGCGCCGCGCTGTGCCTCGAGATGCCTCGCGGTGTAGCGCGACACATCACGAAGCAGCAAGGCGTGGGGCTGCCAGCGACTTCACGATGCGTCTCGCGGCACCGCGCTGCGCAGCGCAAAACCACTGGCCTCTTGAAGCATCGTCGCGTCGCGTCACGTGCCTATGTGAACTAACCCTTAGATGACTTTTTTGTCGTATTTGGGTTTTAGTTTCATAACTTTAATTTTTTTCAATATTTTTCCTCTTCCGCAGACGGCGAAAACCCTCCGGGCCGCGGCCGCGGCCGGCAACACGAGCGCGGCGCCGCCGCCGCCCGCGCCGCGCGGCGCGCCGGCCGCGCTGGTGACGGCGGGCGGCGCGCTCGGCGCCACGGCCTTGTTGGTGGTGTTGGCGACTGCGCTACTGCTGTGCCGCCGGGCTAGGAGGCCTACTACTGATAGTGAGTATTTGTTTGTTACAATATAAAATTATTGTGAATCTCTAGTCCTATCTTCAAACAAGTTAATCGAAAACTCCACTGACTTTGATTTTAACTTTTCTAATTGTATCATATTGTATGTGAGATTTTTAGCTGCAAATATAAAAAATAAATTAAATTTGGAATCTTTTATAAATCTAACTAGGTGGTCACAAGGCAGCCTCGGTCGAACCATTTTCATACGCGGGGCTACAGCGAACGACAAGCCCGATTCATTTTGTTGGCATATTTGATACACTTAACACATAGGTCCAATTTATAAGCGTGCCAGGATTCTAATAACCCATTTACACTCAGCTCACTTCCACGGCAGTGAGCAGGAAAGTAGGCAGGGAAGTGTTAAAGTGGAAGAAAAGTTTTAGGGCTGCTGAAATCCGAAAAAACAATATAGGATATAAACGACAAAAACCACAAATTAAAGCATAAAGTTCACGACGCCTGGAAGAGAAAATACGACGACGTATTTTCTTTTTTCGTTTTTTTTTTTTTAAATTTTGACCATAATTGCAAGAAGACACAGCGCGGACGCCATAATTATTTCGACGTCTGCCATTGCCGGAACTCGAAAGCGATATGAGTGGTAGGGCAGAATGTAAAACACACACTTCCTTCGATCTTGCTACGGCAGTATTTAGGGTATTATTAATTAGCGCGAGGAGCAGCGGCAGGGGGCTGAATGTAAATGAGGCATAAGAGCAGCAAATTTCGGCAGCCTTTCGGGGATGTTCGGTCAGTTTGAAACCGCCTAATTAGAATTACAGATGCACCAAAATTTAATTAAACGTCAAAACATCTGAAGATCATCCGACCATGAAATGTCGAGAGCGCTTAACTTAACAATAGAATCACATAATATCAACATTGATATCATAATATCGACTTCAAAGCCGGGCTGTCAAAACACATTGAATGATTTATTACAGAGGAGAAAGGCTCCGTGCCGGAGAGCGGTGGGGCCAACGGGTACATCCCTGCTAATGCTAAAGTGCCAATCACTATTACGGCCAACCCTATGCATTCTGAGGTAAGACAGCCAATTGAGAGCAATTACTTTGAAGGGATACCTTTATAAATTACCATTTTTCGAGAATTCTCCTAACATACCTTGAGACTGTATTTTTTTGCCTCAGCTATATTTTTAAAGTATAATAAATACATTTTTAAAAGGGTTTACCCCTCCAACAAATCTTATTATTATCATATTCGGCTAATAGTGCTTATTAGTGTGAAATGTGCTTATTATTGATAAATAGCACGATATTATTTTTATAAAGTAGAAATATTTTAATTTTCATTTAAAAAAGTCATATTTTTTATTTCCTTAGGGAGGCGACGCAGGGGTAGAAATGTCATTTTTACACAATAACAACACCGGGAATAACGACGATACACTGCCACATTCAAGGAAGAATGGCCCAGCGCCGCGACAGTATGTGTGAATAGAGACTTAATAACTTAACTCATAAGGTTCACAATTTAAACAAGTGTTGCCCCGGTATAACTGCTACCATTTTGATAGAAAACTAAATTTTTGAAAGAGAAAATATGTGATATCATTTTATCGCCATATCGAAGTGTACGGACTTATGACAGTACAAAATTTATATTTATAATATTTACTTAGTGTAGGTATTTGTGATTATTAAGTATCAATTGTAAGGGCACTGAAGATTCTGATGTATCGATTTTAAGCAAGTTTGCTGCGACTGCGGGAAGTATTTTGTTCGAATAGCTAAAATTGCTACGATTACGGTTTGATTTATTTAAGTATAAGACAAGTTTTACTATAACTTTATTTATTAACACGTGTTGAGAAGAACTGTGTAGATCTGAAGCTAGTAGTAAGTATGTATTATTTTAGTTGGCAACGCTTAGCGTTATGCGCTTTAGCCTGTTGCTTAGATAAGAATCTCTCCAGTGTTGCCAGAAAATGCAAAAATTAAATGGTAGAAAAGGCAATGTACTTAAGATTTGTTATGAATTTTGTTACAAACAAAATTGTATATTGACTACTTTCAGTAATTTTCTGTTTCATTATATTTTAATTCTTGTACATTTTTCTTTATTATTATTATACTTTTATTTCTAAGGTTGTGACGGACGAACAAGCATTTATACAATAATGACTATATTTGTTTTATTTAATTTTTTATGTAACGTCACAGTAATGGATCATGAAAGTTTTTGAAGAGAGATATAGGTCGTAGAGTTTAGAATTTTTTGATTGAAGGGACTTATTTAAATAAATAAAAAATAATGAAGTAAGTACTTTCTTAATTTCTCTTTGAACTAGAAATTCAATCAAGATTTCTGTAACTTTCTTCAAACGCATTCAAACAGACACCTTGTAGTTATAACTACGCACTATATTATGATAAATACCTAGTATTATAACTTTATAACGAATTTACTTTAAGAACGTGTACTGCCTTTGGAAATATACAACAAAGTTATATTTTTAATGTGAAACAAAAAAAAAGAAAACTTATTTATCAATGCCAATGATATTAATAATAATGTGTCTGCATGTTTGTACTGCTTTTTCTTTTTGTACTCTTTGAAGTTTCTAGAAAAGAAAATTCCAGCATAATTTTTTGTTTCACATTAAACGAAAAACAATGCATTCGCTCATTATTGCTCGCAAATAAGACTGAAAATGTTTTTAGAGTTTACTCAACTTTTTGGGTGAACCGCGATGTTATCATCGTAGGATGTAAAGTTAAAATAAAAATACGTAAAATTAAGACACAAATTGAATAATAAAAAATTGTTTCAAACGGACTCGAGGCTTAGCAGAAATAAAAATTAATGAATAGGTACAGTCACCGCTTTGTAAAAAAAAAAGGTAAATTAAGTTTTGGTAATTTGAATTTAAATGGGCGGCTAATTTTCATTTCTGTTTAGAGCTGTGTTTACTGAAGCATGTTGATAAGATGTGAAATGTGAACGCGACTGTATTTTTTACGTTAGTTTTAAACTAGTGGGAGAGCGTCAGCTGTTTTTTAGGTTCAGTTTTAAAGGGGATTTTTTAATTTTAAAGTCTTGGATGTAATATTTCGAGGGTAGCAAATACCTAGGAAATTAAACAAAATGTCATCTAAAATCCATATTGTTAATGGAATCCATATGTTCCGTAACTTAATTCCCCATGGCTTCCATTAAAAAAAGTCGAACTTTCAAAGTGTCAAAAATTCGACTGAAGTTCAAAACTCGATAATTAATGACTCGTTTCGACCTTTAATGAAAAGATATTATGTGCTGGTAGACGATAAGCGAGTTCCTATCTCTATTTAATGCAACATTATCATCGTTTATTAAATGAAATTCAAAAAATCTTCAAGTGGTCTCAAGCAACGCTGATGCCTCTTAACCCTCTCGTGAAGCTGCGTAGAAAGTATAATATTTAAATTAAAAACCTTAAATAAGGCGCAGAACTTCATAAATCTTGCTGGCTTAATAAAAAATACAATTTATCAACATTAATTTGGGACGAGGTTTGTGGGATTCGGCGCCTTCTTAAATGTAACGCGAACGACTAATTGATTTATTATTGTACCTTTTACTACAATATACCTATTTGTAAAATATTAACAATGCAATACATTAAAATAATTACAATTATTTTGTTTGATTTATTTTGTCGCCGTGAGTCCTAGACCCTATACAGAATGCGTTAATTATGATAAAATAACCTAACGCAACCATAACAACCATATTATGAAAAACACAACGACTTAAAAACACAAAGACGTAAAATAAAAAGCTATTTAATTATTAGATGAGAAGATGAAAATTATGTGATGAAGACAAAAAAAACTAACTTTCACATCAACAATAATAGTTAGTAACAACTTTTAATTACGTACATAATTTATTACAAGAGAAAATTCGTAAGAAAAATTACATTTACATATTCAAATACTGTACATGCGTTAAAGATTTTCCATTAAAAAGGTATTATTCCCCGAAAAATTCTGCCTTCTCCCACGTCATGTTTTTTAAAACACCGTTGATTTATGTTAAACGTATTCATGGCAATTAGCCCTGGAAGCTAATTTCCATTAGCCAGACTCTTGTTGTTTGGTAAAATTGTTCCTCGCCACAGACTGGAATTAACAGTAGGCCGAGTAGGCCGTTGCTACGTTTTTGTTGGAAATGTGGCTTATGTATAATAATAATTACACATTATATTTCTCTTTCACAAAGGCGCCACCAAAATATGAAGATTATAACATCTGATAAATCCTTTGTGGGAGACTGGTATTTGCACTAGGAAAACCTGTCACACAGAACACAGATTACCCAAAAACAGTATTTGAGTATTAAATAAATTTGTAGGTACCTACAAATTTCCGGACTACTGTTACACTAGTCCGGGGTTTTTCTACAAGGGTTATGTGAAATATTATATTATAATAGTTCACAGCAACCAAAATATTAATGGCATGAACAACAACAAAATACCAATGGAACATTAAAACATAATACGAATGGCATGAATATATCACGAAAGCTCAAATTTATGTTGTAACTATCGTTAAGGAGTTACATGTTGCATAGGTCCAACATACACCCACCAACTCTTTACTAAGCACCTTTAATAAGTAGGTAGGTACATACTACAAGATAATGAAAAATAGATAAAATAATTCAGCACCAGTTTTGATGCAAATAAGGTTTCTTCACTTCAAGCTAATATTAATTTCGTAATACACAGGTGTCCACACTAATTTGAATTCTGTTAACTAAGCAAAGCCATACATAATACACAAACGTAACTTCTATCTGGTTACTTTTCCTAATTAAATGCCGAGAATACCTTCAAGAAAATTTAATTATGTTTTCCTTTCAAGTTGTACCCACATTGGTCGGTGGAGATATTTTTGTGTTTAATGAAATACCATTAATATTAGCAACATACAGAAATACTATTCAATTTCGCGGTTCAATGCTCGTTATAAGAGTAATTATTTTTCCCAATAGCATGATTGGTTCCCATTGAGCTACTGGAGATTTTTTCCTCCTGTGGCGCGGCGGTATACTTTAGTGCGCGTTACGGTCAATTAGTCGCAAGTCGCAACACGTAGCACCCACTTCGGTAATTAAAGCGAGAGAACAGAACACCAATACAAGGGAAATAATTAATTTTGCAAAGAAAATTATTGCTTTGTTAGCGGCCTGCTTCTGTTTCGTATTTAAAAAAAGAAGCGGACGCTTGAATAAAGTTAATTAACACACGCGAGCGTACGCCTTGGTACGCCAACTTCTCTTAGAATTTTATATAAATATATTTAGGAAAGTAAAATTTATTGCTGTTCGAAAATTGCCATCATTATGTGAATATAGGGGTTTAACTAAAATGAATTGCTTCGAAGTGTCGCATTTTGAACGCAGAATACATACATAAAACAAAATTAATGGGTGACATTTAAATGTAGTTGAATTACACCTGCTTAGCCCATGTCGGGATTTATCTGTTTATGTACTGATTTGATCTTATACGATTGATTGATCGCGTGTGAAGATTCCACCTTTCACGCCTATGTATGACAAAGATAGCAGATGATTGATTCATTTTCATCAATGAAATAAATGTAAAAAAAAATGCAATAGAATCATCGTAACAGAATCTTGTAATTATCTTAAGTTTTTATTGAAGGAACCAGAGCAGTGATAGCCTAGTGGTATAACCGTCAGACTGCTAAGTCATAGGTCTCGAGTTTGAACCCAAGGCACGCATCTCTGACTTTTCAGACTCATGTGCTTATTGTATAATTATCACTTGCTTCAAAAACGGTGAAGGAAAACACCGTGAGGAAACCGGCATGCCTGAGAGATATTTATGGACGGCATGTGAAGCCAAGTCGGAGGCCCATGGGTGACTTTAAAACTCCTATACCAGGTTAGTCACTAACTCACGAAAGGAAGAGAAGACCCCGTGGCTATTGTCTTACAGTCTTACATTTGAAATAAGGGAAGGTTAAATGTAGATACTTCTGAGATTAAGTATTTATCTTTCAAGAAATTAAGCGTTTAATGATTATTTTCAAATTAATTAAACTTGACTGCTCCGTTGGTCTAGTGGTCGCAAGCGCTACTGCTGAACATGAGGTCCTGGGTTCGATTCCTAGGTCGGGTAAAGTGTTATTGGGTTCTTCTTTAGGTATGAGGAACAGGGTGTAAAGTTCACTCATCCTCTATAGAAAAGGGAGGATCGTCCGGCCAGACGGGCGTCGTGTCTAGCGGGCGACTGCCCAACAGTTGTAGTCAGATAGTCTTATATATGTCGATCGCGCGGTAAACTCTAATTGCGCGATGCAGGATTTGTGTGACGTCAGGTCTTTGATGCGTAGTTCCCATGTGACAAGGTAGATGCCGCCACACTTCTATCAGGAATTTCTCAGTAACAGGCCTGAGTCTGGATTTGTGCCCGGTTGATGGCAATAGCCCCCTATTACATAGGACTTAAATGTAACTGGCGTAATGTAGGTTTACTATATTTATTATTTATTTATTTATTTATTATTTTTTTATTTTAGGAAAGCTTACAGTCTAATAACTATAATAATAACAATAATTTATATCTAATTTGCTAATAACAAGCTTCCACAGATAACTACAAATATAACTTCCTCATCGTTACTTCCAAAATTATAATATAAAACTACCAACTTTTAACAAAACAAAACAAAAACAAACTAACTTGTATCTATACTGTAGTACAATAAAACTTACTTCATTACAATAAAACTACTTAAACTATAATAAGGATTTAAGTGCTAGCAGGTGCCTCCTACTCCTGTTCAAAAAATGGCTTTGTTAATAGCTTCCTGACTGTGCTTGCTTTGGTACAGAAAAGATCGATGTCAGGTTCGCAAGAAATATCGTTAAAACCACGACCGGCCCTCGAAAAGTATGCATTACGCCTATAATTTGTAACTGCATAAGGAATATGTAGAAGTGGCCGCTGACGCAATCCCATCTGATTAGTGCGCAACGCTAGTCTCGAGACAAGTTCGGGACAGTCGATAGTATTATTAGCGATATTAACTAAGTAACATACGTCATTAATATGGCGTCTACGGTCAAGAGGTAGAAAATGATACCTTTGGCAGCGGTGAGTATAATCAACTGATACCTGCTTTGCCCTGTAATCGAGATACCTGAGAAATTTTCTCTGGAATAGGTAGGTACTATCAAAAAACTTCATATCTAAGCAGTTTCAAAACAAAATCCCGTGAACACGATGACCACATCTGTTACCGCCCCAGTTCTATAGCGGCCGAGCGCTTCAAGCAGAAATAGTCCTTACGGTGTATAGATATGAACTTCTTTGATAGTACATCTCTGCCTAACCCTTCGGGGATTACAGGCGTGATGTTATGTTATGATTATATTAAATGGTTTTTAATTTTCGTTTGTTCTCGCTCTGTTATTAATAAGCTTTGATTCAAATTATCTTGAAGACTCTTGACTGAAGTAGGTAAGCTTGATGGCTAACAATATTACAAAATCCGTGTTTTTAATAAGGCTTCTTGTTAAACAAGGATTAATAATAATTAACATGTTTGTTATTAACCCTTGTTTAACGCGGTTGATGGCAACAGGCTTGCAATACATGGGACTTTAATCATAACTGGTGAAATGTGGGTGTACTATAGGTACACTTTTGCCTAAACTTTCGCGGAATATAGGCATGATGTTATGTTATGTGTGTGTTATAATAGAACAGCGACCAGCCTCTGCTTCGCACGGTTTTTACGACTTGAAAAAACGTCGAGATTTCTTTAGTTTATGTTAGTTTCATATTAATGTATAATACAAATAAACCATTCGGAATAAATTCTCTAAATCATGGTGAAAACCGCATCAAAATCTGTTGCTTAGTTTAGAAGAACAACGCAGTCACACAGACAGACACGTAAAGCGACTATGTTTTACGATATAATTTTACATAGATTAAAGCTAGCGAATTTTAACAATGCTTGTGGGAAATGTAAATCAACGTACGTAGACATTAGTTTCGATTTAATTGATAAAGTTTGAACATAATGGTGGAACTAAGGTATTGTTAGATCATTGCGGGCCTAATATTATCGTGTTTAAGAACAGCAATTGCGTATTACCAGAGATTAGCTAATAGGTGTTATGTAGGTTTCCCTTATGAGTCGTTTAAGGGTTAAATTTTCGATATAGGGTTTTAATGGTTAAAATAATAATACATATTGAAAGATTTCAAGGTTCCTTACTCACAACCAGAGTTGTTACGGAGCGTCGATTCCGACTTCGAAAGGTCGAAATTTCCGATTAATTAATTTATATAATCACTTATAACTATTATTACAGATAGAAGACAACTTAATAATAACAACTTATTTTCTTAATTTCCATTACATACAATGTTATCCTTGTGAATTCAGTCCGTGTCAAGCAAAAATGTCTATCTCTTCTGCTAAAAGGTTAAGGGTGCAAAGCGCTCGCGTCAGAGCGCCTCATTTACCAGATTAGTGCGGCCACGAGGTACAGACAGCAGCTGAGGCCGCCGTCGCCGCCACACATAGGTATCTGTCAGGCACACTCAAACACAACAACTCTAATATGTTGGCGTTATATATCATGCTTCTAATTAATTTAAATAAATATGAGACAAGTGCGAACTAACGCCTAACTCTCAGCTCATTGTATCCAACCATGCCTAATATTAAACAAGGTTGGATACATAAGTGGTTAAAAAGGATATATACTCCATAGAGCCTCAAATATAAAAATCTAACAAATTTATTTTGTATTCGCTCCAACATGAGACTATATTTAGTCTCATGTTGGAGTGGGGGGCCCAGATGACTGCGTTGCATTCTAATCGGCTTCTCACCAAAGTAAAGCGATAATCGCCGTAATATTTGTGAAACCACGAACAGTACCCATAATAAACCCCAAATTTCTGTAGGCCTTTTTACAGCACTTGACTATATGATCACGAAACGCTAGCCACGCGTTAAAACTAATTCCTAAGTCCCTAGCTTCTGTAACCCTGATCATCGGCATCCCATCAATGTTGTAATCATGTACAATAGGACTTCAGTGATGGTGACGCATTTTTGGGCGTTGAATTGCAGAAGTTTTTTCTGGCTCCAAGTAACTACGCTATCTATGGCCTTCTGTAAGCGTTCACAGTCCTAATCACCCCTCACTGCCATGGATAACTTAAGATCTTCTGCAAATAATAAACAATTTGCATCCTTAACGACTTTGGGCAAATCGTTTTCCATAATTTAAAATTGCAGAGGTCCGAGGTTACCCCCTTGGCTTACACCAGACCACATAAAGTACGGCTCTGACTTGTGTCCCTCGTACTTTACGTATCCCTCATGTAACTGGCGAAGAAATGAAGCAGGTGCGGAGTGAAACCAACGGCTGCTAACTTCTTGACCCACACGTCATGATCGACCAGGTCAAATGCTTTTTTGAAATCGAAGTAAGCAGCGTTAGCTTGCGGGGTACAAGCTGACGCTGCTGTCTACAATCTCATTGGTCTAAACCCGTGCTGTGCATCTGAGTGTTGCATTCTCACTTGCATAAAAAAAATGTTGTTATGAATAGCCTTAATATTACCGACACCTCCGACTCCGATTTTGGATCTGCAGTGTATGCTGATCTGATAATTTTGGATCAGAGTTATACCGAAGATGGAAACGCAGTGATGCGCGTGACTAGAGCACGTACACACTGCTACACATCAAGAATAAACTTAGACTTCGAGCGCGAGCGTGTATAACCGGACCTCGCATTGTACGGAAATCATATACAATGTGAGATCAGCATACACTGGAAATGTATAGCTCGATGTGTAGCCGTGTGTACAAACAACTTTTTACTTGTCGCTCGGATTTTTTTATACTCGCTCGCCTTCGAAGTCTAAGTTTATTGTTTTGTGTATGTCCGACGTGTCACGTTAATTTGTTAAATGAAGTTAAAAGCGGTGTATTAAGTAGTTTAATGTGTGTATTAAGTAGCCAAAAAAAACTGTTAAGTATATGGAACGTCTTTCTACCTCCAACGGCTCCGGTTCCACCTGCGACTCCAGTTTCGACAGCGATCAATCAAATTTAAAACCTGCGACTCCGGCTCCGGTTCCAGGTTCCAAAACAAGCCCGTAACATCTCTAGTCACAACCCAGTGGCAATATCATCAAATTATTACAGACTTCCAAAGTTATATGAGGAAAATCCAATTATTAGTCAATTCTTTATTAGGGATCCTAAAACTCTGGAAAAAATAACTCAAATTATTATCTCTGGCTTGGCTAAATTAATTATTTACAACTGGATTATAGGCTAACAATGAACAGGCCGTACCGTAAAAATATGGTCGGCAAGTCGTCAAGCAATTCGCTAATTCGTCTGAACACTATTATTTACGCGCGAGGAAAGTTTCTCGTCATAAATTAAGTGCGGACCAAGTTGTTGGTCGTAAATCTAAGTGCTCCGCCCCCCGGCGTGCTTGTCTCTTGTGACAAACCCGCGCACCCGCCAGTTTTCGATGACTGCTGTGACTATGGATCGGGGGTTTTCTGTACTTATTTAATAAATAAATTATACCAGCCTATTATTGTCCCACTGCAGGGCAAATGCCTCTACTAATACAGAGAAGGCAGCTTAGGCGGTTTAGGTTTCTGTACTTCAATCAACTCAGCCTATCGCAGTGCACTGCTAGAAATAGGCCCCTCCCAGGCTGCGTCACACACCCTGTCCTCCGCCACAGTCGGTCCCAGCCACGTTTTAATGGTCGTCGATTCATCCAGTTGGGGGCCCAGGCTACGCTTGCCGATACGCGGTTTACACTCCCGGATTCGTCTGCTCCACCGGCCATCGATCGGTTCTACACTTAAATAGAATTTATGACGTAGTGTTCTTATTGGGCCAATAGCGGTAACCCTTGGCTGTAGAAACATGTAAGTACTACCACGCTAGAGGTTTGGCAATTTTAATTTCTTATAACTACGCTTGCCGATACGCGGTTTTCTCTCCACGACTCGTATGCCCCAACGGCCATCGATCGGTTCTACACTCAGAGTTTATTACGTAGTGTTCTTACGGGGCCAATAACGCTAACCTTAGGCTATAGAAACATGTAAGTACTACCATGCAAGAGGTTTGGCAATTTGAATTTCTTATAACTACACTTGCCGATACGCGGTTTTCTCTCCAAGACTCGTCTGCCCCAACGGCCATCGATCGGTTCTACACTTAGATAGAGTTTATTAAGTAGTATTCTTATGGAGCCAATAGCGGTAACCCTTGGCTATAGAAACATGTAAGTACTACCATGCAAGAGGTTTGGCAATTTTAATTTCTTATTTCTTACGCTTGCCGATACGCGATTTTCTCTTCAGGACTCGTCTGCCTCACCGGCCATCGATCGGTTCTACACTTAAATAGAATTTATTACGTAGTGTTCTTATGGGGCCAATAGCGGTAACCCTTGGCTGTAGAAACATGTAAGTACTACCATGCAACTGGTTTGGCAATTTTCATTGACCATCTTGAGAGGTAAAGTTGCAATGTCCCTCGTAGTAGTAATTTTCGTGATGATTATAATCGACGGTAGAAATAGGAATAGAAAGGTACTATGTTGGTATAATCATTATAAAATATCACTTCCTCGAAGGTCAGATTGAAATATCTATGGAGCAAGAAAGTCCGATATCCAAAGGTCCAATAGAAACACAAGATATTTATCTAATAGTCGGATTTCGATACAAGTAGGTATGTTAAAAAACAATGTTGCTTTCCTTCTTCTTGACCCTGGGGCAGTATCCTTATACATTTTCAGAAACATTATTCAAGGTCTCCTAGACGACATTATATTGCCTTTAACCCATCGAATAATTTATAATAAAATTCATCAAAAACACGGTTCCTGTTTTATCCTCGAATATCAGAAGGCATGCTCGCCCGCGGCAGTTACCCTAGCTGTGGCGAACTAAACAAAACAGCCTTGTTATAAAGTCAAGAACTCGGCGAATTCCGTTTCTTATGCCTACCCAACTATTTAGTTATTTATGGAACTGTTCATAAATGTAGCGTTTTGTATCATTCGCTTAGAACTCACAAGTCGAGGATGTGTTGATTTTTACAAAGTTTTATTTGCTGAATTATTTCAGTACCGCTCGATTGAAGAGTAAATTGTGAATGTGGAGATCAATAATCACACACAGTCAGTATTTCTGGAAAACTTACGAAAACAAAACCGTTCTAGCAAGCAAGACAACATGCCGAAAAGCAGTTTGAAACCGAGAAAATATGGCTACATAAAACACTGTTAAGTGTCCCTTGACCTAAGGGACTTGTTCGGAGTTCAACCACTAAGCTTTGAAATTATGTTCTAGAATTTTCTTAAGGTAAGTACCGACTTGTTGACATGGGCCGACTTGTTTAGAACATTAAGAATAATCAAGATTGAATACGAATTTTGGTTTTTTGGCGTAGAATGACCCCTTAGGCCGTTTTCTGGGCAGCGGCGACAGCGGCACGTTCAAATGCATAGTTTCATATGGAACTGTAGTGCTATTCTGTAACCATCTCACCGTGAAAACTTAGGTGAAGTGAGCTCGGAGTGAGCTGTCAGTCCATAGCAGCAGGTGGAATGACAGTTCACTTCACGCTCACTTCACCCAAGTTTTCACCGTGAGATTTTTACAGAATAGATCGGCTGTTCTCGATTGCAGTGGCGTGGGGAGCACTGCGCCGCCCTGCTGCCCACTGCCACCGAGAATACAGCCTTAGTTATTATGGTTATTAATAGAATACTCAGACATTTATATCGCACATCGAGTATTGAGACAAAGGGTCTAACACAGGTATTGTACCAGGATTTTTTTAACAGTTTTTTAATCTTAATTATTGAGAAATATATCAAATTATGTCCCATGTCTTATGCTGCCCTTAGTGCCTCCAAAAAAAAATGTAGCCATAGTGTCCTCTGTGCTGCCACCGACAATGCCGTAAGTGGCGAAGTTTTTGACCAACTAAATCTATTGACGAAGAACAAGATTGAGAAACGTATTCATACAATATCTGAACTGACATAACGTTAAAAGAGTTAATTAAACTCTTTCTTTGTTTTTCAGAGCTATGTATCGAATCATTTTGAATCAATTAAGATGATATGATATATTTATTATGTGAATAAACCCGCGGATAATTATTGCAATTGCGTAACATACCTACATTTACAATACGTTTCGTTTTGGTAATTAAACAAAATTCATTGTGCTATTTACGTTGTCGATCAGAGGAATTTTTCAAACATATAAAGCAATGGATTTAGTTTATTTTTCAAAATCGTTCGGATTGCGATGTACAGTGTTTTACGGAATTGGGGTGCTGAGTTACAAAGAACAAGTCGTACAAAGCAGAACTTTTCCTAAAAATCCATTTTAACAGCCGAGTGCCTGCTTTTCTCATCCATTCAGTTCAGGTTGTTTCCCGAATTTTAGAGCTATGAATGTCACCCTTATATCTACATATGGCAGCTATAAAAAAAACGAAGTGTTATAAAAAGTAATGGACTGTTAAAACCATATGTTACTCCCATTTTTCGCTGAAAATTGCAACGAGCTGACACAATGACATGAGATTGAAGTTATTGGGGAATTCGATTGCATATTGCCGATTGATAAATTAATATAATTGTTGACGACAGCTGAATGACTTCCTGATAATTAATTGCGTGATGTTAATAATGCTAACTTTACGGGAAGTAGGAACTTTAAAAATCGCCTGTTAATATAAAACCCAAAACCATACCTACTTACTTAGGTAAAGCAAGGTTTAGATGTAGTATAGTAGGTTACAATAAATTCAAATAATTCACACCCACGATCTCATTTCCGAACATGTTTATTTAAAAAAATGCTTAAATTAGCATTTGAGACAAAAAATAAAAATCTTTTAATCAAACCACAGACTTTATTCGATTTAGGTATTGTTTCAATTTATTTAATTTACAAAGGAAACGAATATTAAATATTATGTAAATTTAAACCACCCTTTCGCAACTGGTATCCAGTGGAAACTTCACAGACGGAATTTTATTGAATAAGATTATAGAATAACATTATTTTGTGTTAATCTGAGCTAGGAAAAGCGGAAAGATTTCTGCACTGTTTATATATTTTATACGTCAAACAGTGAGGGTCTTTGAGCGTCGATTAGAAAAGTAGCATAGACAGTTTTCTATTCAGTGACTGCTACAAAAGGTTTCTACAAGATTCGATTTTTTACAATAGGTGAGAATGCTTGTAGAGTCTAAAATAAAAATAATGAAACGTGTAGAAAAAAAAACAGGAGCTGCAGCACAAACGATTCGGGACAGATCAAACAGTTTCGAACCTTGCTTACCATACTTGTTAGTCCGGGCGTAAATCACTCACAAAATTTGCGTCGTAGTCAATCTGGAATATCCATAATTCTTACAATAATGGCGATGTTAAAGTTGAGCTCTATAATTCTTTCAATAAAACTTAAATTTAGGAAAATACTTTCCGAGATATACGGTAAAAGTTTTGAGAGGAAAATTAAACAGGCACCCCTAAAACTGTACGAGCCTGTCTAAGTAAAGACTGTTCCCTTGATAGCTTTTTGAAACTCCCCTATTCAGGGGCTAATTTATTATATTTTTAATTTAAATAAAAATGTGGTTAGGCCTTTGCGTCGCAAGAAGGGACATCACTATTTTTTGTATGGGCGGCTGGCTTAAAGAATTTATGAGCGTAATTGGAATGATTCTCATTTTGTTGTCAGAGCTGAATGTAAATGAAAATAAAACTATATTTTAAACGAAACTTGATTTGGGTTGAGATTAGTATGAAATCTGACAGTTTTCAATTTAAATTCTATTTTTTTGCATAGCGTATCGTACTAAAATACGAACTTGTTTTATACGACCTCTAAATAATTATTTCATATTCCTTTATTATTTTAAAATCACTCCGTAAGTATACTTATCCTTATCCTGACGTTTGAAGCCCGACTGGCGGGAGCAGGCTGTCATTTTCGCGCCAATTACGGAGCCATCATGTCGTCAGAAATAATCCGCCAATACTCTACGAGCGTAGCTGTGACGTCAATATCTGTGGTATGTCGGCGACGCGGGAAAATGCAGCTGTTGAAGTTCGGTGTCATGGAAAGATGCTTTGGCAAAACTAATTCCAGATGGATGGGCTAGTGACATGTTTCACAGCAGAATAGTTACAGGTACTAAGTTTCAGAAGACGGCGGCGTCAGTTTTCAAAGTAGAAACAAAATAATTGCCTGAAAAAAAAGAGGTTACACAACCATGAATATTAATATTGGGGATATTTTAGGAGGAAAGGTTTCCACGAGTGGCGCGTTAAGTACGGCCAGAATTTCCTGGGCAGGCACCCCAGCAACCATCTTTTAGACTGACAAATAACGTAACTACGGAATGAGCAAATAGATCATGCCGATACGAGAGAAGAAGGGCAGAAGTAAATAGGAGGATACAGCTGCCAACGCTCTTGAAGCATGTAATAATTTATCATTTATGACTAGATTTTACGATACCGACGAGTGTGTCAGGGGAGGCACCGTGAGGCACGGTTCTTTGACATGAACCACACAGAACTGTAAAATGATAAGGTAAAACATTTCTACCTTTGCAGGCATACAGGTAGTTGTACTGTGCACAGTGCACCAACACAGTACCTCCGGGACTGTTGCTTTTAGTAGTCTGTGTGCTAAACTGTTTGGCATTCGGTCACTAGGTATTTGCTAAATGAAACACTGAGTGTCCAGCAGTCCGGCAGTCCAGCTTGTTCACGTTTGCATGTAAACTGAACATCAAACGGAGTACTAGTTAGAAAGCTTAAGTAATCACAAAGGACTTAGATTAAAACTGTATTTTCACTTTGATATTTTTAATTAAACGAACTGTTGCAGTTGCAGTTATTTTATTTTAGAAATTTCTTTGCTTGCAGCGTAAGCCGATATTTTAATTGAAAGTTTAGAATGTGTTCGTGACGTATTTACTTACGTATTTTTTTTCTAAACCACAGCTTTTATAAACTCGTTTTAATTATCTAGAAGACGCAGATCTCGGTATATTTCCCCAGGGATAGAGTGATTTTGAGGTTTGCTAGGATATTGCGAAAAGTTTCTGTGGTTGGTGGTTTAGCTATTGTCTTGCACAGTAATTGTGTTCGGTTTCGTGATTAGCTTACGCCTTATGACACACAAGTAATTGAACCAAATAGGTCCAACGGCGAGTGAACTGTGCTAGGCATGGTCGACAATAGTAAACATACCTACACCTAATATACAAATATTATACAAATATTAGGTGTATGTTTGCAACCAATTAAGCGATCGTAGTGCTAGTTGAATGTTCAACTATTCACACACTGACTCATTAATTATAAAAAAGTCTACTTTTACAATGTTTGTAAATATGTGAGCACCATGTAATTATCACATAATTTATTTATTTGTCATTGCTTCATTTTTAATTCTTTTTACTTACTGTCATGTAGGTATTTTATTCTTGGTGCATCGTCTTCACATATTATATAGTTTTATATAATTAATGTCTACAAAATATTGTAAAACATCTAAAAGAGTAACGGTGGAGTTTCTTGCCCATTCTTCTCCATACGAAAACTACCTTTTGGAAGGGGCAACTAGAATCAATCAATTATATTTTCTGTAAATTTTGACGTTCAAAAGTGCCTTTTATGTGTCTATTTGAAATAAATGATTTGACTTTGACTTTCACTTAGTACTCACAATCACATAATCGGATTTATTTCGTATAGTTACATATATTTCAGTCCGAAACAAAAAGGTAATATTACCACAAGGTAGGTAAGGTAAGGTAAGAAGTGAGAGAAAAATAATCCTAATTTTATTAACCACATAGAGCGAGAAGGATATCTGACTACCCTTTCATAATCCACCATTTAATTTAAAGAAAATCGAATGACAATCGGGAAGGTATTTTGCAGTAAACCGAGCGGATAGCTCAGTGAAGCACTTTTAGATTTTAAGAGTTTCCTTTAATATAATAGGTGACCTATGATATTGCCGTTTTGAATGAAAAAAATTAAACAAATTTTTTTCATGTATTTTTATTTGTATTAATCGAAGTAATCACCCATGCAATCAATGCATCTTTGCCAACGCAGTGGCAGTTTATTGATGCCCTTCTTAAAGAAATCAGCTGGATGGGAGGCACAAATTCTTCAAAGGCATTTTGTACTGCCTCTCGGGTATTGAATTTTTTTCCCGCCAAGAAGTTATCCAAATTCTGGAAAAGGAAGTAGTCTGTAGGCGCAAGGTCTGGTGAGTAGGGCGGATGACGGAGAGCTTCCAACCCCAGTTCTTGCAACTTGGAGACCGTCTGTTGTGCAGTATGAGGTCACGCGTTGTCGTGCAAGAGCAGCGGAGACGAGCGATTGACCAATGCTATGTTTTTAAAATAAAATTAATTTGAAATTAGAATTCTTAGCCAAACAAACATTATTTTGATTTGAAATGGCCAGTACTGCAGAACGGAAATTTCATTTCACCTAATATAATATAATAATAAGAGTCAATAGGAATATTCTCGTCTTTATTATTTTGGTCACATACTTGTATGGTTACCGGCTGTACGATGTAACCCATTAAAATAAAGATCGTACTTATCTATCCACATAGCATCAATAGATTTTTAGTAAAAATGTTTTCTATGATTTGTTGTTGGTAAATCCTAACTAATATTATAAATACGAAAGTGAGTTTGTTTGTTTGTTTATTTGTTACGCTTTCCCGCTTAAACAGCTGGACGGATTTCGATGAAATTTGACAGATAGGTAGGCTGGGACCTGTAGAAGGACATAGGCTATATTTAATCCTGGACCGCTGGCGAAGTCGCGGGCAACAACTAGTATATAGGTTATTTTTGAAAATATAGACTTTTTATTAATTATATACAGTTCTAATATTGAAAACCATAGACAGTGGACCCTGTTTGCAATCCTGGTAAACTACTATTTTTCTTAATTTAGTGAAATATTCAGAAAAGTTAATCATTTGTTCACCAGACATAATATAAAGGAATACTAGTCGTGAAATAATCAGTATCAGTAGAAATAGAGCACAGTTCCATGTTCTTTTAATTAAACATCTCGGCGTCGGCACAGATTACCTAATATTGGGTACTTCGTAAGCCTTGACGTGACTCCGAGTATATGTGAGGTTCTCGGCTAACAATATGTCACCCTCTTTGATGCTATGCGGTGAGATTATCATTATTCTTATATATTTTCTGAAAAGAACGTTACCTTCGTTCAATATAATTATGTGCTTGCAATAAGCTTCCGGAAGCTAACACGTGACATATTCTGGTAGCAAGTCGGATATTCTTGCTGTCAGAATATGACAAATTTGACACGTTCGTGATGTTGAAGTGGTATAGAAGATATGTATATACAGGTGGATTTTTGAGATGGGACAGAAAGGACAGCTACTTTAACCTTTGTAGCTACAGGAAAACGGTCTTAGAAGACCCTAACTAGGTTTTTGAGACCTTTTGATCTACATTCACAGTTTTTGAAAAAAAGTTACAGTCAGCTAGAAAATAGGCAGTTTTCATTTTTTATCCCAATCGATCCTGTTTCTCATATGTTTCCATAACGATCAAAAAACTTTATGAGACTAATTGAGGTTTGAGTACTAGAAAAGTCAAAAATTCAAAAAACTTTCCATCTTTTTTCTTCCCTTAAGGTAGGAAAAAAACTCCAATATACTATTTGAGATCAAATCAAATAAAATTATAACGCGTATTCGTTCAAAAAATAAAATACCATTTTTTTTTGTTTATATTCTATGTCTATCCATCGTGAAAAGTAGGTTCGAGTCTCATTTCCCACGAAATGTATGGGAAAAGTTTATTGCGATTTTCAATTGGTCCGGTAGAGTTTTTTGATCCTTATAAGAAACATGATCGATTCGAATCAAAAACAGTTTTTGTGAAGACTGCCCATTTTCTTGCTGATCGTATTTTTTTTTCAAAATCTGTAAATGCATATCAAAATGCCTCAAAAAGATAAGGACAGTCTCCTAAGACCGTTTTCTTGTAGCGACATCGGTTAAGGTACCTGTCCTTACTGCCCCTTCTCAAAAATCCACCCTGTATAGCCACATCATATTACATTGCCAAATCGAGAGATTAAGCGGTCTGGTCTTCACAAAAACACCAAATATTGTGTTTATGTGAAGTATTGTGATCAATGGCAGTCAGCATCTGTTTACATCACAATTATCAAAGTTGCAAAGTTGTAAAAAATTCAAAATTAAAAAAATAGAACGTTTCCTTTCACCCGAGATGCGTCTGTTGTAGAAGACGCATTCCACTACAACAGACGCATTTCATTCATTATAAACATTCCATTATAACAATAATAATTAAACAAACCAAGAACGTTCTTTACTCTCCCTGAATAATTCGGACATTGTCGAAAGCACCCAGCTTCCCCAAAATTGCCTTAATTAAGTGCATTCCTTCTAGCGTAGGTTCCACCTATTTCTGTGCGCTCTGTTTGGAACCTCAGACACAGAATAGATAGGTACAAAAGGCTGACTCCATGCAACGAGCAAGAAAAATCGTATGCACTTAGATTTTGTGAATGTGAGAACGTTGTAGGCTTAACAGACTGTAGATCTGTCGACCATTTTTTATCTTGCTAAGTATCTGGTACTTGTTGATAGCCCTACTCTGTCCTCTCATACTAATTAACACTGTAACTTGAAAACATTGTAAATACCATTTACTTTTAAAAGAGTAACCGTGGAGTTTCTTGCCGGCTCTTCTCCAGAAGGAATCTTTCTTCGACTTTTTTTTTTAATTCGACCAATTGGAACCGTGCACCTAGCTTCTGACGTTTCATAAGTGCCTTTGTACGAGTAGGTTTATGTGAAATAAAATATTTTGAATTTTGAGACGCGTACGTACGGCGTGCGGCGATCTCAAACGGATGCCAGTCGCGAGTGCGCTTATTGCACTCACTGAACGTGAGCTGTGTCTATGTGTGCGTGCGCTTTCGGTCATTGCATGGAGTTTGCCTTCTGTAACTATCTATTTTGTGCTTCGGTTGACTCGTAAAGTCAATATGTGCGAAGAAAATCACCAAAAAGGGACAATCAGTCAAAAAAAGGACACAAAAAAGCGAAATTAACAAAATTTATAACCGCTTATCGAGCGATTAAGATGAAAATTAAGGTGTTTGTTTTTAATTTCTTTTCAACTACAGGTATTAATGTTTCCAAAGTTTAACGTTTCCAAGTGGTTAATTGTTTTACTTGAGAATGGGAAACTTTTTTATGTGTAAGGCCGTTTCCTCATTGGTCGGTGCGGTATCGTTTCGGTATACGAGTAGTATGCTCGGTATACCGAAACGATACTGCACTGCTTTCATTTTTCCTCATTGGTCGGTAAGCAGCAGTTCGGTATAATATGCTCTGTATACCGAAACGATACCGCAATGCTTTCAATTACGGTCCTGACGTTATGTTTTCGGTATAAATTGTGCAGTACCGCTTAATTTATTGAAATATAGGCGCTCGGTAAGCTTTCGGTACAGAGTATACCGAGCATGCTGTAAAACGCGTGACGTGAGCGGGTACCGCACTGGATGTTTCTACCGAGACGCAGTAAACCGAAACGATCCCGCCCTCTCCCGCGTATACCGAGCCAATCAGGAAACGCTCATTAAAATATAGGCGCTCGGTAAGCTTTCGGTACCGAGTGTACCGAGCATGCTGATCCCGCACAGGTGACGTACCGACCAGTGAGGAAAGGACCTTAGGCTTAAAAACTTTTTCTTCTTCTTCGTGTTGCTGGCACGAAAGTACTTCAAATCTTGTTGCCCAAAAACTTCGCCACTTCCACAGCCTCGTCGGTGGCAATGCAGAGGTCACTTTGACTGCATGTTTTGGGACACAGAGGGCAGGATAGGCGGAGCAGCATAGTTTGCGACACAGCTAAAAAAAAAAAAAAAAATAAAAAAAAAAAAAATAAAAAAAAAAAATGCTCCATAGTCACATCCACATCCTGCTGCCGAAACTTTTAACCGAAGTATATTATGGACATCTGAAGTATCAAGAGGATGGCAACGGTAGTCTTATTTCTCCGTAATTTCACCACCTTCTTTTAAAATCAAGGAATTCTTCAATAAAATAGACAGTCATAGGTATACGTAGTGGTAGTGCTTTACTGGACGCTTCTGAGGAGACTCTTAAATATATGAATTTATTTGAAACCGCGAAATAGATTGAAATCTGGCAGTTGTATAATGTTACCGACACACAAGGGGTCGTCCTTAAATCACATGTGGCTCGAAAGGGGGGACCCCTCCCAACCTTCGGAAAAAATCACTTGCATTTATTTTTTCGTTAAACGTGCATTTCTTAACTGAAAAGTGGCCCCCCAAATAAAATATTTTTCTTTCTTTTTTCTATTTAAAGATAAAATATTCTGCAATTTTTTTAAATACTTTGCACCAAAAACAAACACGTGACTTTGGGCAGGGGGGGAAGGGTTTTTTTTTTTTTTTTTTGGTTGGGAAATTATCAAATAACTTCTCCCGCTCTGGGCGGAGCGGGAGGGCGTGTCAGACTCTTACAGACTAAAACCCACCCGTGTTCCTTCCGTTGCCTGTACGTTGCCAGGGGCCGCGGTATCCCTTTCGGACTTTCCCGCAACCCCGGCAGGCATCGGTCCTATCGGATCCCTTCACTTGCTGACATCTGTTTGAGGCGTGCGTGGAACACAACGCGCCGTTGACCCGGGCCTGGTCCTTATCGGACGGCGAGCTACTCATTGCTCACCGTCCGCAAGCCTGCGCCTACGGTGGCCGGGAATCGGCCTGCGATTCCCGACGCCCAGGGCATCTCTTGCGGCGGCTAGGGGCGTGGGGGTGCGAAATTTGCCTCTCCCTCACGCGTTCTGCCTCCTCCTTCGCGACCATTACTGCTTCGCAGAAGGAGGTGACGGCCTTCCATCCTTCCTTCCTTCCTTTCTCGCTCCGTACCATGGCCTGGACCAGGGCCGGACGCGAGAGAGTTAAAAAGTTGATAAAAAACATCACGTGATTAATGGACGAACCCAACAAGCGATATAGCCCTAGCTAATAGATAAATCAATAGCGGCATACCGACAACCATGCTATATTGTAAGGTCACGATTATTCAAACTTATACTGTTTAAACAAGATCGGGTTGTGTAAACTGGCATCACCGACTGTTTATCTTACAGTCGAGATATGTAAGTATATCTATATGTTGGCTCTTTCTATTCCTATCATATCGTTATGTGTTTAGTTTCGTAATTATGGGTTAAGGTTTTGGTATTTAGTTTTTCCTGTCATCATATCATCAAATTAGACTGCAGGTCTTATTTCCCCTGTAATATATCTTATCTAGGTATATAAAAAGCCCGATAGAGTCGTCCACCGATAATCTCTTATATCTATTGTGATTGATTGACCCTAATAACAACAAACAGTAATGGCTTACTGATGACACGAGATTCGACTACAGATAAAAACATTTTTTTAGGGAAAATTACTATTTGTAGCATTACCATTTGCTTTGATGAATGGTTCAAATCATTTACCGTCAAAACCTTAGATATTAAACACCAAAGAGGTACAAACATCGACCCAGCTTAAGAGCGAGAATGCAAACACTGTGTAACTCAGCTGCCAAAATATTAAACCCCTAGGCTTTGTTCCAAGACATAGGTTCAAGACACGTAAACATAGAGCAGTAATGTGCCACATAGGCAACAGCTGCCAGCCTTGATTAAGACATAAATATGCAGCAACGGTACAAAACATGTATGCTCCGCATGAACAAACCCCATTTCGCCATAGTTCCCGTTTATATGTCCATTTTGAATTTTATTAATATTTCGCCCCATACACGTGGCGGAGATGACTTGCGTTAACAAAATGGCGGATAAAGGTTAGTTTGGGTAATTTCAGGAAGCAAACTTAATAAATTGAAAGTGTGCTCGGAGTTTGAAGGTGCTTCATTTAGTATGTAAAGTAGAATGCTTATGGAATGTAATACGCCAACTGGGTAGAATTACATTATATCAAGTTAGAGGAATTAGATAAGTACATCTTTGAAACAGCAGTATTTATCAAATCCAACTTTCATATATTTAATGCACTAAAATCTAAACGTCGTCGCAACAGAGAGATATGTACCATTCCACACAAAACTGCATTATTTTCGTAAAGTATTCTTGGAATAAAAATCTATAATAAACTTCCTATTGAAATCAAATAATTAAATGAAATACGCGATTTCAAAAAAGCTTTATCAAAACTATTGTATAAGAAGGTATATTACTGTGTTAATGAGTACCTAGATGACAGATTTTAATCTATTGGAATCGTTATTAGATCCATTAAAAAAAAAAAAAAAACATTTTTTTTTTTGGTGGAATATCTGTTAGTAATTACTATATTAAATATTATTAAATTATTGCCTTTTGTTCTAAATATTAACAATTTACTGACTACTATATCAATTACTATTACATTATTGACTAATATATATATTAATACTAAATTAGTGACTACTGCTTTAATGTTGCAGGTCTTTAAATATTGTATGCCTAAAGGCTGGTCATAGATGTACTTCACTTTATAAACTGTAACACCATAATTTTTCCTGTGTACCACAGTAAACAATTTGAATTTGATAAGGTTGATTGCATGAACTATTGAGTAGATTTTCGGTCACAACTACTCGTGAATACGCGAGAAAATTGAGATTGTAATAAAGCACAAAAGAGATTTAAAAAATGTGTTCGGGAAATAGTGTGATTTGATTTTATGTCAATCAAAGTAACGACGAAGAAGTTGGCACATTTGCACAATCTTATCTGATGTGGTTGTGCATTTAGGAATACTCCTAAATGCACAACCACATCAGATAAGGTGCATATACATGCACCTTCATTGTAATAACATCGATTTGACGTTATTCATATCCATTAAGTTTGAGATCAAAGCCGTAGAATCAATTTCCAAATTCAATCGACAGTGTTGTTCTCCGTTATCGGCATACATATTTGACAGAGCCTTTGCCGTGGATGTTCTAACACAATATGTAGGGACATGACAGAAGACTATTGTTTGTAAGGCATCTGTCCCACCGCCGACGAAGAAGTGACTAGCTATCAACGATTATTTTGCTCAAGAAACGACTATAAAATACTGTAGGTCCTGAGTAAGTAAAAGAGATACATACAGGGTGACTGGTAATTAGTGGCCGATACCTAAACACGTGACTTTACTATCAATATGAACAACTTTTATCAGGGGAACAAACGTGAAATCGCGAAACAAAAACAGCTGATCCCTAAATTTTGACGAGTTATGCGAACATAAATTGTAGGGAACAGCAGATTTTTTTTTCGCAATTTCTTGTTTGGTCCCCTAATAAAAGTTGTTCATATTGATGAGTAAAGTCACGTGTTTAGGTATCGGCCACTAATTACCAGTCACCCTGTATAATAATAGTTGATCGCTGACTGTTCACACCGCCAGCGAGTACCCGTTTGCAGCGACAAGAGCTATGAAAAAGATGACTCGTTCAGCGATGCTCGCTTGGCGGGCAGAACACTCGCTGAGAGACGAATCGAATCGTTCGTCGCCGTCGCGCACTTGCTGTTCGTTGTTCACCAACTAGTTTTTAGGGTTCCGTAGTCAACAAGGAACCCATATAGTTTCGCCGCTGTCTGTTTTTCTGTTCGCAGCTTAGCTCAGAGACTCTTAGTACTAGAAAGCTGTGTGAAAAAAAAATTGCAAGTAAAGTGGGGTTGATATTTTTTTTTCTAGTCTATCCCATGGTGTGGAGTATTGTTGGATAGGTCGTTCATAAATATTGCGGGTTTGTGAAAACCATTTTTTGATTCAGGGATCCGTTTGCGTAATATTAAGCTTTAAAGTCTTAATTCACTGCAATAGTATAAATAACGAAGTTAACTAAAAACTATAACAGCTAAGTAGGCTTAACAAGCTAACGAGTAATAGTCGACCAACATACATTTGCAGTTGGAATGTATGGGAGAACATGTTTTTCAACTACAATGTTAAGTTTGTTCTTGTAAGTTGATAGCTACATATACTCGCTTCTCGTTAATCGCCAGTGTGGGACACATGGCTTAGGAGTAGCTGTATCTGTGTGCCTTGAATAGAATTTAACAATAGAGTAAGTCTATGTTTCAATTTTCAGTTACATTGTAAGGGGTGCCATATAGGTGTGGTGCAGTGGTTCTGTCAAGCTTCACGGTTCTAACTGACTTCAAGGCAGTGGACCTAATGCTTTTATAAAAAATAATATTTTCTTGGTATAGAAATAAAAACAAAGTTATTGTTTTTTATTTCGATTATTAACAATTCACTAAATAACCAAATTCAAAGCATTTCTTTCAATGGAACTATTTACAGGCACTTTTGAATTATCAAGGAGTCGGTCAGTTAAAAAGATGAAGCTAGTTGCCCATTTGAAAGCGTAATAACTTACAACATTAGTAGTTAAAGCTATTTATAGTAAAAAAAATATAAAAACAAATTAAAAATAAGTAAGTCTGTCTAGTGGTCGCAATGATGACTTGGGTTCGATTCCCGGGTCAGGCAAAATGTTATTGGCTTTTTCCATCTGAGATTTCTCAGTAGCAGCCCGGAGTCTGGATTTGTGCCCAGTTGATGGCAATAGGCTCGCCCCCTATTACATGGGACTTAAACATATCGGGCGAAGTGTGGGTGTATTATAGGTCCGTCTCTGCCTAACCATTCGGGGAACACAAGCGTGATGTTATCTAGTTATGGCTATTTATATGAAAAAATATCTAATAAGTACATCTATTAAGTCTTAAATTAAAACAGATGTCGTAGTTTCAAGTTAAAAACTATGTCTAATCCAATTTATAGAAATAAATACGTTGAAAGCACCGGTGATTTCAGAACGAATAGAAACATATTAAGCAGTATTAACTGTTTGTCGTCTAAACAAGTTAATTCTTTGAGCAACTTAAACTTAATTGACTGAACAGGGTGCTTAAGTGTATACGTAAACGTTCCCACCACAATCTCTTTAAGTTTTAATTTTAAGTTATTTGTATGGGTGGCTTTAAAGACGCATGGAATGGGTTGAAATAAAAGATGTCGGTGTCGTTGGTCTAGTGGTTGCAAGTGCTACTGCTAAGCATGAGGTCCTGCGTTCAATTCCCGGGACTGGCAAAGTGTTATTGGGTTTTTCTATCAGGAATTTCTCTGAAGCAGTCCGGAGTCTGGATTTGTTCCCGGTTGATGGAAATAGGCTCGCCCCCTATTACAGTAGACTTAAACTTCACTGCCGAAATGCCGCTCTGGGCGGAGCGGGAGGGCGTCTCAGTCTCTTACTGACTAAAACCCACCCGTATTCCTTCAGTTGCCTGTACGTTGCCAGGGGCCACGGTATCCCTTTCGGACTTTCTCGCAACCCCGGCAGGCATCGGTCCTACCAGACCCCTTCAATTGTGCTGACATCTCTTTGAGGCGCGCGTGGAACACAACGCGCCGTCGCCGTCGGGAATTTCAGGCGTGATGTTATGTTATATTAGTGTACTAAAATAAGGCTTATAAGATCACAACAAAAAACAGTTACAATAAACGGATGTGCAGAAAAATTAGAGCACGAAACGTTAAAAAAGTCTGCGACTTAGGTGATAGTGGAAATATTAATAAAAACTAGCGCTTTCCTAACGATTCTCATAATAAGAGAATGGGTTTGAATAAAGGTGAACTTATTTTAACCATCTTAATAGCTTATTTTTTTACCAATGCGGTTCTAAAGAGAATTGAATGGCGCTGCAAACCGCATCGAGTATGGTAGGCTCGGCTTGGCTCAACGCTGGTCCTGCTCCACAAGCATAAACTAATTGATTAGCATTTGAAAATACCGTTGGAGCTGCTGAAGATTTTAAAAACTATCTTTGCATTGTATAAATTCAATGTCTTACCATTGTATAATTGCATGGCACATGTGTGGGCACCATGTACCGACTATAAAGCTACCATTTAGGTACTGAGTATGTCTTTCATTGACTTGAATGTGCCCTGGCGGCTGAGAGTATGTCATGCTCACTATAATGTCTCGCTGGCGGTGGCGCGTGTGTTGGATCATTTAGCTCCCTTCAAAATGGTTGAGCTGAATGATGCTAATCCATGCGTCATGTTCGTGAACGGGCGCCGTCAGTAGGGACTGGTCATCTCTTTGCTGCCACGGCGATTTTAATTTAATTTATATTTTTATTTCTAACGGACGCTTTTAATGTTTTGCATCGTTCTCACATGTATAACTTCAACTTGAATGATGTAACCAATATTATGTAACCATTTTATTTTATTTAAAAGAGTGTCCGTGGAGTTTCTTGCCCGTTCTTCTCCATAGGTACCTACTACGCTTTGGAATGGGCGACTAGCTTCATATTTCTGACTGACCGACCCCTTGACAATTCAAAAGTGCCTGTAATTGGTTTATTTGAAATAAATGCTTTGAGTTTGAGTTTGAGTTGAGTAGATTTTCTATTAGGCCAGTAAAAAAAATATAAGGCCAATTTTATAGGAAAATCTTACTAAAGTCAATTTTTATATAAGATTTGTTCTATTCTCTCAATTGATATAATGAAACAACAAATAGGCGAAGTAAAAAGGTACCACTTACCATACAAAAACCAAAAAAAAATTGATTTGCTATTCCAGTTTGTCGTTTCCTACTGTATAAAACTGTTTATTTTACTTTGTTAGTAATAACTGAAAACTCCCACAGGGCAAATTAAAAGGCGATCTATAGAAATTTAATAACACAAGTCATTTGAATATTCAACGAGAACGAACGAAGGATTATTCAGGAAATGCTCGATATAATCCGTTCTGTAGAAAATTGGTTTACAAATTGTTTGTGCACAGCCGCACCGGCCGAACGCATTGGTACTCTCGGGCTTGTGTCGCGAGTAATCCCACGATATTGTTTAATATTGTACGTATAGCCGGGAAATCGGAATCAGAACTCGAAGGGATTTTCTGAATATCGAAATCGATAATACCATAAGAACTAGTTTTATTCTTTTTAAATTATGTTCTTTCAAGTTTATGCTTTAACATTAGCATCTCTTTTTCTTTGGATTTCTCGTTTGTAATACCTACTTATAATGTTTGCATCTAGGTCTTCTTCTATTATATAAAAATCAATTGTCATGCATTAGTCTCGCAAACACTCGAAAATGGCTCAACCGAATTTCATGAAACTTTGGTAAGCTATTGTGTGAGCGCCGGAGCAGGTACCTAACAAAAACAAAATGGCATTGCCACGCATGCGGATATTATCTAGTCTTCTATTATATAAACATCAATTGCCATGCGTTAGTCTCGCAAAATCTCTAAAACAGCCAGACCGATTGTGATGAAACTTTGGTAAGTTGTTGAGTGCGCACCGGAGGTCAGTAAAAAAAAATGGCGTGCGGATATTATCTGGTCTATAATAAATATTTCGTGCACAATTATCAATATCTAGTTTATAATACATATTTTGTGCACCATTATCAATATCTTGTTTATAATAAATATTTTGTGCACAATTATCAATTGCAATTACTTTCTTTACTACTACTACGTTCTTCCAACAATACAGTATAATTAACCTAGGAATTGCATTGTAGGTTAAAAATACAGTCTTATTTTCTGGATATTTTTTTCCTTGTAATGAACATGAACTTGGTTTCGATGTTTCAAAGTTTACCTTATTTTATATGATATTGAAATCGTAAATAACAAAGACAATAAAAAAAAAGGCGACTTATTTTGAATTGTGAGGATTGTGATAATGACTTAAAAAAAAACACATTATCATGTTATCGTTGGTCTAGTGGTCGCAACCGCTACTGATGAACATGAAGTCTCCTGGGTTCGATTCCTGGGTCGAACAAAGTGTAATTGGGCTTTCCATAAGGAATTTCTCAGTAGTAGCCCGGAGTCTGGATTTGTGAACGGTTGATGTCAATAGGCTCGTTCGCTATTACATGGGACTAAAACATAACTGGAAAATATGCGTATACTACAGTTACAACTCTGTCTAACCTCTGGGGGATTACAGGCGTGATGTTTGTTATGTTATGTAAAAACCATATCAAAGCCCGTCCTTATTTATTTGTAACCGAACATTTTAATCGCACGTCCTTTCAGAATTTTTGTCCGTTTTTTTTTGCAGATTATGTTATACAAAGTGTGTCCGCGTTAATTAAAAGTTCTGTTTTCGATTTAAATAATATTCAGGCGCTAACGACAAAGGTTCGTTAAAAATGCATGTTTTTAATCTGCCATGTGAAAATATTATTTTTGTTTCCGCGCCGCATTGCCACTCGATAGCGTGGCATTACAGTTTTTTGTCGATGCATGCCATTTCCATCTGTACTGTAAGAAACATTCGAATTAATGTTTTCTGTTATTTTAATTCGTATATGTGCATCGTGTATTAGAAAGGTGTGGCAAATAATAAGCCATCCCATACATGCTGTATGGGATGGCTTTAGTTCAAACTCAAACTCAAACTCAAAGCATTTATTTCAATTAAACCATTTACAGGCACTTTTGAATTGTCAAGAAGTCGGTCAGTCAGAAATATGAAGCTAGTTGCCCATTCCAAAACATTTAAAAAAATAAAAATATTTATACAAAATATTGGTTACATCATTCATGTTGAAATTATGCATGTGAGAACAATGTAGAAAGACGTGCACGTTAGATGACCAGTCCCATCTGACGGCGCCCGTTCACGAACATGACGCATGGATCAGCACCATTCAGCTCAACTATTTTGAAGGGAGCTACATGATCCAACACACGCGCCACCATCAGCGAGACATCTGAGTGAGCATGACATACTCACAGTTTTATTTTGCTTCTCTTTTATTCAATTATTTGGATTGTAATATGAAGGTTTCATGCATAATGTATCAGACATAGACTTAAAATATCGAATGTATTAAGCAACAAAGTAATTTAACTCCAAAACTCGATACAAAGGCTCCAAGCCTCATTACTTATTCTTACACATATATTCAGATTCCCGATTCATTCTCGAAGTTATACTTGAACATAGCAATACAAATAAATCTTCATTGTACAATGTAAACCTGTGTTGGAACTCGAAATTCATCCGTTGGATGTTTGTATGTATGTGTGTGTGTATGTATGTGTGTTTGTGTAAACATACCGAAGCCTTGCCTAAGTACATGTGCATGTGAGAACAGAAGTGTAGCTTAGCACGTCAGAAACGATGAAAAGTTTAAATTACATTTAAAGTAGTACAGCGGACTTGGTTTCTCCGTAGCATTCGTTGTATTCAAACGCTCTAACATGACAAGACTTACTTGTCAAGTACGAACTGACTACATGTAATCATTATTGAAAAATTTTTAGTTCAGAGAAATAGGGATAGGCTTCGTTAAGGCATAAACTTAATACGGCATCTGCCTGTATTGCTGAAATCGATGGACTTCTTAAAAAGCTGAAAAAAATAATAGGGACATTAATTTGCTCTGATGGGATAGAATATGCTAGCCAAAAGAAAAGGTTAGAAACTAGTGTCATTAGAAATAAACATCGCCTACGAAGCTACGAATATTCGTAGCTGATTCGTAGCAGTTTGCTACGACGCTACGGCGTAGGCGCATATTTCGGATTATTGCAATTATATTGGTCGAGGGGCGGGGCTAGGCCGGCGGACAACGACGACTCACTATTTTCTTTTCTTAAGCTAGTGTATCAGCATCAAAACTGCATAAAAATGTTTTCTTTGACTCATCATTATTTTGATATTTTAGGCCTTTATACCTCACATGAAATTACACGGTAGCTCGACGAGTCCGGGAGTGAATTTGACCTTCCATTGCGTAGTCTGCACGAGTACGCAATGGAAGGTTGATGGCCTGGATAGTTAAAATTAAGGATAAAATTAGCAGAATCGTTTATGCCAAACGATAAAACCAATTCCAATATTTAGTATCAAGTTTGCGTTTGGGTAGCTGCCCAAATATAACTGGCACTGATACTATTAACCACTATGTTGTGCTTGTTTTTAAATTTGATTCATAGTTTTTTTTATTGTTTTTTATAGGAATTAAATATGTTCTCTGATTCGCTTTTTGGAGTTGAGAGACAAGAGTGCTAAGGTGTGAAAATTATGCTTTACTTGTTTCTAGCAGTTTTAAGCTAGTAACTCTATACAAAGTTGCAAGTATATGTCAAATAAGTTATATTAAAGGCTAACTATTATTTTTCGGCTGGAACTGTGGCGACATCTACATCGTCACATGCGAACTACGGATCAAAGACCTGACGTCACACAAAATCTTGACGTCACACAAATCCTGCATCGCGCAATTAGAGTTTACCGCGCGAACAGCATATCTCCGACATCAATCGTTGGGCAGTTGCCCGCCAGACACGACACCCGTCTGGTCGGTGGATCCTCTCTTTTCTATAGAGGATGAGTGAACTTTACACCTTGTTCCTCATACGTCTAAAGACCCTTCAAATGGCGCCCTGGCTTTGAGGATAAGACCGGGGAGTGTGCAATATACACCTCACTTAAACCACCCCGGTGGTCACCATCTGCACATGGAAGTGGCACCGTTGCTTCTCAAAAGACCGATCCGAAATACCTTCTGTGCAATGCCTGTTACAGCACATCTCTGGGGAGACTGTAAAGGGGTCTCTCCGAATCCTAACTGAAAGTGTGCAAGGCAGCACGTGACCAATGTGCGCCGTTTTCCCTGAGGTCACTCAGTGGGCGGACAGAGTCCCCACTCTGAGCGCCGTGATCCCAAATTCCTGCCAAGTTATTTAACTAGGCCATTTGGCCTAGGACTAGAATATCGTTATCAACAAGTTATCCATACTTATATAGGTATTATAAATACGAAAATAATTCTGTCTGTCTATTTGCTACCTCTTCACGCCTTTACCACTGAACCGAACGTTATAAAATTTAACAGATAGGTAGCCTTGGACCTGGACAAGCACAGGCCACTTTTCATCCTGGTTATTTGTACGAAAAAAATAATGAAATACAAAATAGATGCAGAAGCTCGTTCTTTACCAATATTGTATTTTTTTTTAAACTAATAATAATGTTTAATGCATGCTAATTTTGGGATGATAAGGGCAGGCGAATGCTAATTTCAGTGCTTCTAAAAGGCTGCTAAGTCATAAGTACTAACATAACATAACACCAACATTGTACACTTCGTTCGCAATTAACGTTTTGACTTTGACTTTGACTTAATATCAGTAAATAACTATATCGTCACAGAGAGATCTTTTTACATAACTGCGCTCAGTAATCCTTTCTAGGTAGCTTTGGGAAACAAATATAATTTATACGTACTACTTCTACAATTGAATCATTTATGTAAGTTTATCCAATATCTTATATCTAATTAATTAATAAAAATAGCAAAATTATATACTAACTTAACTAAAACTATTGAAAAACTAAAATATAGCATCGAAAAAATCATCCGCATCGCTGACGACTGGTAATGTACCCAAGAAACTTTCCACATTGCCACGTTGTATGGCAATGCGGCCATACAACGTGTATGGCAGTTATACTTTGGGTAGTTCTGATAGTTCAAAGTTGCATTGTTATGTAACTTTGAACTACCAGACCTATACCATCACCTACTTGTTATTAGTGTTATTAACAGTTGTTTAATTTTATATATATAGTTAGTAAATCACTAACCTTGTATATACAATGTTCTCTTCAAGTAGTAATTTCCTCTCGGTTCAAGACAGAACAGTGTTTGTGTCAATCATTGTGTTGAATGCCTGACAGTCGGATGTTTCCGGCCGCTTTGTGATGCACCTTGTAACTCATGTCCATCTGACAGACGGTGGAATTGCAGGAGGTGTAGGTACAGCGTTATGATTATGGTAAAACTTGAGCTTGGTAAGAAAGGCAACTCTCATAGAGGTTGCATTGTGGTGTTTGGTATATCTAAACTATACTATATAATATTATAAATTCGAAAGTGAGTTTGTTTGTTACGCTTTCACGCTACAACGGCTAAACAGATTTGAATGAAATTTGGCACATGGGTAGACCATGACGTAGGTTAATACATAGGATACTTTTTATCCCGATATTCGCATGGGATCGAGACTTCTGCGGCTGAAACCGCGGGGCACAGCTAGTCATGTATATACCAAACAACACACGCTGGTATTCTGTAAAGTTGAGTTCGAATCGCATTGTGACCGCACGTCATTCGAAAGCAAATTCCATTGTTTTTAACGAGGTGTGAAAATACGTGATAATTGCTCAAAATCAATCGATTTCCAAACATTCCTTCGGACTTTAAGCCCCATTTACACGATGTAAGTTTCTTGCCTTTGTCATACAATAAAAGTGAAGAAACAAATGACTTGCACCGTCGTAAACACTGTTAAATCAGTGCAACTTTTATAGTTGCTTCAACTTATGGAATGCCACAGGCAATTAAATCGCTTTGTGTAAATCATGTTTTAGACATCCGTCTGGAAAATCACATTAAGAAGTAAGGGACAAGGAACACTATAGCTCGTCCAACGTACCTGAAACGCAATCGCATCGTAAATGCTATCTTTCTGTGGTTTTCAATAATGTACAGGAATTGCCAGATAATGATAATAGCCTGACTGCGACTGATAGAGCAGGAATCACCAGACGAGGTGAATGTACTGAGTGACTCGTTGCACTAACGTCATCTCTTGACGGCTACTAGTGCGACGCGACTTGCATCAAGCGACAAGCGCGCGCGTCACCTTCCGTCGCTGCGCGAGTCGTGTCTCGTGACCCGTGGCATGCTCTAAACAACTTCTTTCATTTGTCGTAAGAGGCGTGTCGCTTGAGCCTGTAGCTCGTTAGATGGGCTAGATTAATACTTCTGATATGCCTGTCTCCTGCCACCAGTCTCATGTATCGTGTGGCGGCGTGCGGCCGGCTCGCGCTAAGTATACGCTTGGGATTCTTGGCACCATACCACTGATATGTTTACGTGCAGCACTCCTTTTATATTAATCGCCGTTTTGCTAATACTTACGAGCACCTGTTATTTTACAGGGAATTCGGTAGCGGTTCAGTTGTGTATCATTTTTCACTTGTGCGGCGTTGTAGTTCTATTTTATAGCAACGGCCATCATAACTCGCGCGTGTATTGTAAAATACGCAGAGTGCAGTATAAACAACAAAGCAGCATATTGTTACTACTACCTACTGGATCTCTGTTATCTGATAAATAAATACATATTATTATTTTAATCAAGACTGTTTTTTCGTCGAGGGACGACTACTCGACGTATACATATAACCTAAGAATTAAATAAGCAAGAGTGCTAATTACATTAACTCACTACTAACGGCTAGCTCAAAGTTTATTTAAAAAAAGGATTACAGTAAGAAGAAACTTGTATAAAATTAAAAAGTGAGTCGTGTACAATCCGCCCAAAGTAAATGAGTAAATTAGTTCTTTACCTCTTGTGAAAACCTAAATAACGAAAAGTTTACTGCAAAATTATCTTTCCAAGAATAACTTCTGGGTTGTTCTTATTTTCAGCACGATGGGTTGAGTAGGGGAGCCATTTTCATAATAACACTACAATGGTTGATAGCTAATTGCTTTTGTTAAACAGAGATCGAACTTAATGATACCGACTAGAGACTTACTAATGACACTAAGACTTTTGACCTGACAAGAATATCACCATCAATGCTCACCAATAATTCTTTATTTTCATATTCCCAACTACCATATAAAAATATAGTTTTCGATAAAGGACGTAAAACTATGAGAACATCACAAATAACCTTGGCTCTTAATTTTAAATCTAAGATCAAAAGTTTTACAAGAACTATTACAAACTCAAGACTTTCAAACTCAAGATAAGGCTGTTAGCCACACTTTTCTAAACATAAAACTTAATCACCGCTTCCAAGAACCCAGATTAAACACGCACAACTTTAATCAATTCGTTAATTGCGTATTCGGCCGTTTGATAAGCAGAGAGGATCCGAATCGTGGAAATTTAATTTAGCTAACAACTCGAACATTTAAATACATTCATTGCATTCCCGGATATCCGACATATTTAACCCTATTATTTATGCTAGACATTTGAAACTTTCTGTTTCTGACAAGTGCCAAGTTGGAAGCCGGCACTTAGGTACCGCTTAGTTAATTAAAAGTCAGTTAAGTACAAAAACAGTCCAAATGAAGGTAAACTGGGGGCAGACTACGGCTAGACAAATTGTGTTCGGTGTAAAGTTGCCAACTAGTTGACTGAGCTAACGGTTTGTAATAAATTGGAAGATAAGTTTTTCGACGATCTTCAGGTTAAAGGAATCAACTAGTTTTGAAGTTGTACCATTCTGCTGTTCTGTAGCATTAGTATATGAAGCATTACTCGAGGAAGAACCGCCGTTCAATATGTTTTTGTAATGTGGCCAACATTACAAAAACATATTGAACGATCAGACTGATATGCAGGTACCTACAACTAAACTTGACACCAGTTACGCTCAGGGGATTACCAATGCGTAGCCGACTCCAAAGTCAAGTTTTCAACTTGATTCTAAAGACCAAAAGTCGAAAGCTGAACCGATATGGCTCGTTTATATATAGAAATAAAAATAAAGTTTTTTTCAGATCTTTCTGTCCATATGATGTTAGTAATACACACTATTTATAAGCTATGTTAGTACAACATTTTTATTCATAAATCTGTTGCACTCACCAGACGCACCGGGTACATGCATGACCTTCATAATGCCGTTGACGCACCCACGCACTCTGCGGATCATGGACGCAATCCTTTTTCTTAGGATGGTATTGAAGCCGTATGTGCTTCAGCAAACATTCCTGATGCACTGCAGTAACGTGGAAGCCAAAACAACATTCTTAAGGCATTATTATTTTGAACTCTGAGTGCGTTGTATGCCCTTTGCGTATATCGAGTACACGTGTACAACAATTGGCAAAAAGCCTTAAAAAGAGTTACTTTTACTTCTGGTGTACTACGAAGTAAAACAGACAAAGCAAATATTGTGAAACGGCATTTGAAGGTCATCCTTTAAACGAGATAGTTGAAAAAAATATTTTACAGTAAAACTATTTCAGTTAATGTAACGTTCTATAGGTACATTTTGCACCATTACCAACTACCATTGTAGCTACAACAAACTCCCCAGTGCCAATGTTATGTATACGACAGGCATGTATAAACATTCACCAGTTCTATACAAAGCCTACAGCACACGTAACATGACCACCGTAGAAACAGTTTTTGTCGACGGAAGAATAGACAAAATGACAGATTGTGATTGTGAATCTGTCATTTTGTCTATTCTTCCGTCGAAAAGACCCGTTTCTATTATGGTCATGCTACGCGTGCAGGTATAATCACATTACATCAAACATTAAACACTGTCGTCTCATTATTTACTGCCAGGAACTGTGGCCTTATTCACACGAACCACATTTGGCCGTCAAAATCAACCGTGTGCGATACCGACCACATCAAGGCCATGTAGCAGTCACAATAGAACCCTCAGTGGACCACGCACTAGCGGCCGAACACATACCAAACTCGACGTCTTCCTCGACGAAAGCCGGAGTCCATCTGTTTGTCTGCAAACACTAGCCACAACGTAACCACACCGAAACTACAAGCGACAAACACTACCACATCGAAATTTTGTAGTTATTACAAATTACAACGCAACTGCAAGAAGCTGTAGCGACACTATTCACACGCAACCACTGCTTGCCTACACTTTGTCGTTGCGATGTGGTGAGGTTGTGGTACGTGTGATTGGGCCTTTAATGTAGAGATAATAATGCTACAACATAAAAACTTCTCTACGGGACATTGTTAAAATAAAAATTTCAAAAAGTTATTTAATATTTCAACCGCCATGGATTTTAGCGGCGGAAGGGTGGTAAGCCGCACAAAAAACGAATAAAATGTTTCCGCACTCGGATTTTATAAGTTGATTTTTGTTGACGGACGGCCTCTAGAGGAAAAATCATGTTGTGTGAAACTTTTAGCTACAGCTTGTATTCGTGACGTCAGAGTGTATGCTTAGAAAAACATGTGATAGCTCGAGAGTGTTCTTGTTTATGTAAGAGGAAAATTGCAGTTTATGAGTGTACGGTGGCTTTAGTTATTTATGCAGCTTATACTTATTTAAAGGTTTGTATGTGCGGTTGCCACGGGTATTACTTTATAATGCAAAATGAGAAATTATACCTTAGTACTTGGATTGAGTTCACTCACATATTAAAAACCTGCATCGTAGAGCGGTTTACCTAAATGTCAACTTTAACCATAATGTAAGGAACCAACCGTAACCATTTGAATGTATACTGGCAATGTATAGCTTGATGTGTAGCCGTGTGTACATTCGTTTTTTATTTTAATCTTCATTAGAGCCAATCTAGGTACCTGAACACATAAGTCACTAAGTTTCAATCGTGTATTACACTAATATATATACACACATCAAAAGTGTCTAGGGAACTGAAAACTGAAAATTGCATCGATATGATATCGAGCGACGACATCATTTGACACGAGAAGATACGAACGAACACTCTCATCACTACTCGCAGACAGGACCGGTAAATCCAAAATATTGCTCGACGGAATCATACCATGAACGCCATGATGTTGGCTACGAGGCTCCATAGCTCTTCTGATAGGCTTGCTGATAAGCGACCAAACTATCCGAAATCGTTTACGTGAAGAGGGTCTGCATCCCGCAATCGTAGGGCCCGTTTACAACACGACTCGCGAACACAGAAATTGGGAGGAAGAAGACTGGCGTTGTGTTTGCTTTTCCGATGAATCTCGTTTCGGTATGAGGCTGGATACAAGACGTCAGTGGCGTGGCGTGGTAGAACGAGAGGGATCATAAAAAAAAAAAAAACTTCAACTTTCATCGTGGCCGCGAAAAGATACTTCTTGTTCTCTTCGTTTCATTAAATTCCTACGTATTTCGATCTACTTTTCTAATAAGACCTTCATACAAATTAGTGAAAACAATTATATTCCTACCAGTCCCGAACTCATAAAACAGCTACGAATATGTTTTTCAGTATGCATGTGTTTTTTGATGAATTCGTCAGATTAAAATGTAAAATCTTTATTCCATAAACTACTAGAATCAGAGAAAAGTAAACACGGGAAACAATACATTTTATTTAATTTACAACTGCCAGTCAACCATTTGATATTTACCGTAAAGGGAAACATTAAAATGTTTGAAAAACCATCGCGTCGTTTGTAATTTATAATCATATCTGGGCGAGCATGGCCTAACCTGTTTTATTTTTCAATAACCTTGAAAACCGTGTTTGCTCACAAAGCAAATAATCACACAATTATCTACATGCCGCCATCCTAATCCTACTAATTACCTTTGAAATCGACTCTAAATAAGTAATTTCAACTTATTAAACTATCTACTTACCCCAAATACCTAATTATAACGTACTTTTCTTTCACTAAACTCAAAACACATAAACTATACCGTTATATACACGTTCTATACCGACAATAATAAACGAACGAATAAAATTTAAACTGAGCAAATAATATGCAAATTAACTACAAATTATATGGTTCTAATGCGATTAAGTCAAAAATCAACCACACATTGTCAATCGAATGATGAATGTTATGATGTCCGAACTCCGAGCTGAACGCATTACGAAATTCAACGACAACAACCGATTCGTTTCACGACGCGCATGCGTATTCTATCGTAACTCGGTACAGAGCGGCTTACCTGGCTGCTAAGAAACCGCGTTGTCACGTGACCGAAGTGACGTCAAGACGGACTTTATTTTCTATAGAAATTGAATTCACAATTTACGATAAGCTGGACGCGCCTACGAGTTATTAGAGCGAAATGTTGGGACATAAAGACTAAAAATTTTATGTAGGCGTTTTGTAATGTTATAATTTGATGGTGTATCAAATACTTATATTATGATTATTCAATGACGATAGAGTGGTTTTGTTCCGAATTTCCGAAGGGAAGCCGGTAGGAATCGGGTTGTTTGAAGCCATCGCCCCTGCAAGACGTACTCGAGTTTGGAGGAGCTCTGGACGTCAAGAACGTTTGAAATTTTGTCAGGAAGTTCATTGATATGGAGGGGGAACAATAATAGTTTGGGCCGGTATTTGGATCGGTGGAAGAACCGATCTCATTTGGACCAAGGGCAACCTCAATGCTCAGATTTATGCACGTGATCATTCCTTTGCGAAGCCGGTTGCGTGATTCGTTTCACCTCATGCACGACAATGCACGTCAACACACGCCTAGAGTCGTAACACGCACTCTTGCCGATGCTCGCATTAACGTTCTGCCGCGCCCTGCTCAATCGCCAGACCTCAACCCAATTGAGCACGCATGGGATATGCTCCAAAGAAGAGCTCTGCCGAGTAAGGATGCCGTGCATACCCCACAACAACTTTTTGACTTGTTAGTAAGAACGTGGGCGGCCATTCCTCGAAGTGATTTTGATGAACTGATTTTAAGCATGACAAATCGCTGTGATTCGCACAGTTTTTTTTTTCTTTATAAAAAAAATAAACATCCTCATTTCTTTTACCATTTAATTGACGACATTAACTTAGGTTAATTTCCCACTAATTGCTTAAAAACCGCAATTTTTCTTAATTTTTACAAAATATTGGGATAACTTGTTAACTTAAACATAGGAATTAAAGCAAGAAGCCGGACTGAAAGACTAGATTAGGTAAATATTAATTGGATAATTTTTTATAGTTAAAAATGTACTTGACCCATAGACACTCTTAGTGTGTGTATAATAGTGTGCTAACTCTTCTTTGATCGCTATCAAAGTTTATCCCAAATATGTTAAATTTAAAGGCTCCACTCCCCCGAGCCTCCAAACGGGTACGATCCAAAAATTATAACTTTCGCGGGTTTCTTAATATCCCTCCACCAGCTTATCTTCACATCTCTGCCATTGTTTTCGTACCTTCCTCAAAGTTTCAAGTTTGTCCGTCCTATCAGCCTATAGGGAAAGTTCACCACAAAAGGTGTTGCCTCCAAAGAAAATTAAGCTTTTTTCCCCGCATATTGATTAGAAAATTAAAAAATATCCCCCAACAGGTCGGTACTAGGGTACTACAGAACTCGTTATCTCGAGGAGGTAAATCGGCTGGCGGTACGTGGTAGGCGACCGACGATAGCAAAGTTTTTCCGTTAAACCTTGCAATTTATAACTGCCTGGTACATATTCTTACTCTCGCTAAAAACTTCCGTATGGAAGAGGACGATATACGGGTTTAATAAGGAATATGTTTATTTTAATACAGTAAAATTGAGATTGGCGTTTGTTCGTTGAATATACTTATGGTATTTTGCTTCACAACATTCAAAACTGAAAAAAAATGGGTTGCTATCCCACTGAATAGACTAGCCGATTTGAACACAGATAAATAATGTCTAATTTTATCTATGGCCAATATAGCTATGAATCATTAGCTAATATACATTTTGGCCGATAACAATTACACGGATATTAGTACAATACATTTTATTGTTCAAATGGTTTAGGCTTTATTTAAAATGGCCGATAAAATTTAATAGTTACTGCCCCTATTGAGCGATTCAAATCTATTTACATATAACCACTACTGACATAAAATATTTGCTGATATGAATATAAATTTCATGTTTTATTTCATATGGCCGTTTAGTAAAAGGAACACAGAATTACACCCTGTAAATTTATAATTACATGATAAATTGATAACCAACCATTCTGACGACGACGAAATACGAAACCATTCTGACTTACTAATCTCTCAGACCAAATAAAAAACTAAGACTAAGGCCGGTTTCGTCCTGCCGGGGTCGCGGGAAAGTCCGAAAGGGATACGGTGGCCCCTGGCAACGTACAGGCAACTGAAGGAACACGGGTGGGTTTCAGTCAGTAAGAGTCTGACACACCCTTCCCGCTCCGCCCAGAGCGAGAGAAGTTATATGATAATTTACCACCCAAAAATAAAGCCCGACTTCGTAAACATGTATATACTCAGTCTGGTGTAGTTTGATTGTAAACGTGTGCGTATGAGCGTGTATGCACAGAGCGGAGGTGAAGTTTTGGCATGCTTCACTGTGTTGTTCGCAGCGCTATGTCTTGGTTTTTTATTTGGTCTGAGACTAATCCTAACTAATATTATAAATGCGAAAGTGAGTTTGTTTGTTTATTACGCTTTCACACCATAACGGCTAAACAGATTTGGATGAAATTTGGCGGATGAGTAGACCATGACCTGGGCTATTTTTTTATTACTACTTAACCGGGCTTTCTTGTGGCTGCCTTAAGCTACTACACTCAGAGCCTCCAGCCAGGGGCAAAAACTATTCTAATTAAAACTAGGCGAGCGCTCGCTAAGGGCGTCGCTGGGGGGAGGACAGCAAGATGGGACAGGCTAGATCAAGGATATTTCATGATTATTAATCGGGGAATTTAAAGCTACAGGCTCAGCCGCGACGCGGGCGGGCATCGTCGAGCAAGGGTCGGGGGGAGGTGACCTGGGTTAGGACATAGGATACTTTTTATCCCGGTAAACGCAGACGAAGTTGAGGGCAGACAGAAGCTAGTACTCCATAAAATTATTAACAGCTCCATAGATGTCCAATTGGTAAAATATTTTAAAGCGTCATCAACGTATTTTTGAATTTTCAACATCCACTTTAAATACCATATTTAATAGCCTGTCCTGTAGGTCGGTCCTGTAATGTAAAACCTTACCAAAGCCCTGAGTGGTCAAGAACATTTTAATTCTCAAGTGAAACCGTGGTAAATTATTAAAGTTAAACATTCGTGAATATACGGCAATACAGTTCATAGAAATAGGTCGATAGCAATACCTAATTAGCCGTACGGTCTTAGTTTAGTTCGAGTGCAGCTAAGGCTTCCTGTACATGACGCCGGAGCGGCACCGGAGCCGGACCGGCGCCGGACTGCATAATTGTGTATGCGACTGGATATCGCCCAGGCGTCGCACTGCCACCGCACCAGAGCCGCGCCGTCGCAGCTCCACCGCCTCCGCACCGGCGCCGCGTAGATTTTACATTTTCATTCTGAGAAGTTTTGGAATTTTTTCATCTTGTAGTCAGTGCGGCGCCGGTGCGGCTCAGGTGCGGCTCCGGAGTCATATACAAGAAGCCTTAGAAGTAAGAAGTTGGCTAAAACTTGTTGTATCGCAAATTGCCTTAACTAACGCAGTTTGCTTCAAAATGCTGGGGAACGATAACTTTTAAATTATTACTTTATTAATTCAATTGTTCATTTATTTATGCTTTAATGTAGGTAGGTTTACCCAAATTAGTGTTGATTATTTTATGAATGTTAACAAGAGCATGAAAACTAGGAAAGAAGAAGCGGCAGCCACCGGCTGCAGTTGCCTCTGCCGTTGATACGTGCCACTCGGGTATATGAGCAGTAAAATATCAAGATGAACGCTGATGAACGAATAGCTTTGGTTTGACTTATTTCGACGTGTCAAACGTCAATTCTTGCAATGAGGAAAGTTGGAACTTTCTGTTCCAATTCCAAAACGGTCTCCGTACAAATTACCTGTCCGGCGAAAAAACCCTTGCGCGGGAAAAACTAAATTAAATTAATTTCAAGATGCGTTCCGGGTGAGTGGTTCCGGCACATCAGGACTATCTGAAAATAATGTTGATTTGGTTACCTTCTAAATATCACTCCCCTGACGAAAATGGAACAAAGGTCATGATTGTATTCTTTAATTTACATACAAATTATAAAGAACATAAAAATTAAAAAAAGTTGGATTGTCAACGCTTCATAAAAATCCTCTTTACAATTCGCATGTTAAAAGGCTCTTTACTAAGTTATGACATTCTGCGTCGTTAGTCAAAAATGTTCATCTGCATTTGTCGGCCACAATAGTTCCGTGTGTGTGATTTACCGAGCAATCAAAACATGGCTTTGTGGAAAACACTCGGTTGGTTGTCCCATAAAACAATACTGTTGTTGCTGAGCGCCGCAACCGCATTAACATTCAATAGAGTTGTCCGCAAACGTTGAAACTTTAATATATCGGACTGAATATGTAATAAAATCAAATAGTAAACTTGGGAAGTAATAAAAGAGAATATTGTGTTTCGGGAAATGAGCCGATTGAGGGAAACGAGTTGCGATCCGTAGTTAGTATAGAGAGCGCGTCATTATTTGGAACACGACTGTAATTGTTATTAGGTTGCGTACATACGGCTCGTAGTTAGCGGTTAACTGTTAGCGATGCGTACTATTTCATTGGTGGCGTTCACAGTTAATCGGTGTAGCAATTACAAATGTAGCGGCAAATACGTATTTGATCTCCAATATCGTCGAGCGAGCGATTCGTTGCGTATCCCATGGAACAAAGTGCTCGCGTTGTTCCGCTCAGCGCGTTCTCAATTAGCTGATCTAATCTATTTAATCTGAGCTCTGACGCTCTCGGTAAGCTTTGTTTTGCTGCTAAATTGCATACGGGACGTTGTCAGGGCCACTTTCACGAGTTCTACTTTACCTTACTCTTGTATAGTAACACATTTCGATTCAAGAGAAAACAATTGAAATTATATTAAAATAAAAAAAAACCACCAGCACAAACATTTCCTCTTTTCTCTTTCCTACTCCATCACCAGGCCCTGTTCATCATCTATATATAATCTATTCATTGAAACCATTCCAATGAGCCCAAACACGATACCTGTGCTGTAAGTTGGTAAGGGAGTTGGGTATCTTGTAAATTCCAGGTGATGCTGCAGCCTCATATCTATGAAATGAAATGAAATTGTTTATTCTGTAAATAGGATATTGGAATCACTTTTACACGTCATCTTAAAAAAATAATTAAAAATTTGCTAGATGAGTTCGGCGTTTCCTATCTGACTACTCTGAGAAGAAAGGCCGAAACAAACTCAGAGGTCACAGTCTCTTTTAAAGTCCAGACATAATCTTGGTCAGGTCATATGAGGACCATGTAGATTAGTGTCTGAAATGGTCTTTTGAGAAAAGAACCACACAGATTTGAGTGGACCTGTCCTGTCAGTGCAAGCATTTGTCAGTAATCGTGGAGCTCAACCCAGAACTTAAGGAGCTCAACTCGACGAACAATACCAAAGAAAGGACATTTGGGTAGGCCTCATAAACTACTCAAACTGCCAGACCATCATTAAAACTAAATAAGAAAGAAAAAATAATAATAATTAAAAAATCCACATAGTCCTCACATTCACAAAAATTAAAAAAAAGTACTTAATAATGTCATTTTGTATGTAATGTTTATATAATACTGGTATTGATTTTATGACTTTAGCACAAGGCTTAGCAGAACGAGCAGCTCAATCGCAAGCTTTTTTATCATCTAAATAATCTAAAATTTTATAGTACCCTTTTTTACAAAGTTTGGTTTTAATACAGCTTTTAAATCGTTTAATGGGTAAGTTTCGAATGTCGATGGGAAGTTTTTTTGTAAAAACGTATACATTGACCCATGAACGAGTTGCCTACTCTGTGGAGACGAGTGCTGTATGCAGTATGTTCTTCTAATGTCATTGTAGTAACAGAATACCGAATTTCAAATCGATCAGACCTGTGAAAAACGCTCACATCAACTAGAAAAGAGCTGATAATCTTCAAACGCCTGAACCAATTTTGATAAAACATGTCTAAGAACCATCGCTAGAAAACCTGCTTTCAAATTAAGAAAACCGCAAACAAATCGGTTCACCCGTTTAAGAGCTACGGTGCCACAGACAGACACACACACATAGCGGTCTAACTTATAACACCCCTCTTTTTACATCGGGGGTTAAAAATGATTTGGTGTATCTTTGAATTTTCCTTGTTTCTTCACTTACTTCTTTTGCTCTTATGTTTTGTGACACAAAGAACAGCAGTGCTATTCTGTAAAAATCTCACTGTGAAAACTTAGGTGAAGTGAGCGTGAAGTGAGCTGTCATCCCACTGATGCTAGGGATGGACACTATTGACAGCTCACTTCACCTAGGTTTTCACTGTGTGATTTTTACAGAATAGCACTGCAGCCCGTCTATTCTGTAATAATCTCACGGTGAAAACTTAAGTGAAGTGAGCTTGAAGTGAGCTGTCATTCCACCTGCTGCTAGGGACTGACAGCTCACTCCGAGCTCACTTCACCTAAGTTTTCACGGTGAGATGGTTACAGAATAGCACTGAAGGTGTATGTGTGAATTGGTTTAAGTGTGAATTTTCCTTTTTCTTAGCAGAATCGGGCCCCTGATCACATGGCAGCTAACTACAGGCAGACATTTGACGTCACAATATTTGGTCACTGCTACGTAAAATGTTCTGAAAGTTAATATCTCAATATGTGTCGACACATTAGACACGCGTAAGTGATATTAATACGGCCTTTGTCCTCTAACAAAGGCAGCATTCAAATTGTCTTATTTTCTTTCACTCCTCAACGGATTGATATAAACGCTCCGTCCTGCAAAGGTCTTTGTCTTAATTTAGTTATAAAAACGAAGACGATGTTTTTCTGTCTACTCGCTGCTGGCTAAATTGAAAATCGTGTTTTTTTTCTTGAGTTGCATATACTATTTTCAATATTGTGTAATAAAAAACCGGCCAAGTGCGAGTTGGACTCGCAAACGAATGGTTCCATACCAACGTACAATATATCGCAAAAAAATCCCGAAAAAGAACCCGTTTCTTGTTCGGCGACCCCCTCTTTAATTTTTAACTTAATTTTATTTTTATTATTTGTTGTTATAGCGGCAATAGAAATACACAATCAGTGAAAATTTTAACTGTTTTTACCTATTACGGTTCATGAGATACAGCCCGCTGACAGACAGACGGACGGACGGACTGATGGACAGCGGCGGCTTAGGAACAGGCCCGTTTCGGGTTCAGAACCCTAAAAAGCTTTGTTGACAGCTTTGTCGGAGTCAATTTGAATGGGAGTAGATAGGTACGAGTTGAGTAATGAAATTCGTAAAACAAATTACGATGGAATATCGAATCTATTTTTTTCCAATGCACAAACATTTTATTTTGTTGTCTCAACTCAAAAAATCCTTAAATTCGATTCCAGATCATGTTACGATACTGCAAAAACTGGGATTATTAAGTTTGATCTATTTTCAGGTTTTTGAACGGACTGTTATTTAGTTTTTCTGGCGGATTAGTGATATCGGGTTGCTGGTATTAAGACTTAAAAGATTAATACTAAGATTATCCTTCAAATAAATAATCCTTTGATCGTATCTTGCGTCGGTCGCGAGATCTTTTACTTACTCGTTTCTGTTATTGAGTTAGGTAACACGTGAGACGGATTAAGTATATGTAATATATATGAACTGCTGTTTGTTTGCTTCTTCTACGTGTCTATTCCTGTAAACATTTTCCATTTTCAATATTGACAAATGAGTCAGTTATCACTTATTGCGTAAGCTATCTTCTTGATCTTCTAAATTAAAACGTCATCCGCGACACTTAAAAAAAAAACCGGCCAATAGCTTGTTCGACCACGCACAATGAAGGGTAGTTGGGATGAATTGTATAAAACTCTACCAACGATTTTCGGACTTTTTCCTTTACATGTACTGTGAGACCTTCCTTCTTGCCATATTTCATGATTCTAGGTCAACGGGAAGTACCCTATAAGTTTTGATTTATTTGTAAGTATCAAATTATTCGCATAAATGGCCGTATTTTTTTAATGTGTTGACTTAGAAACTTGATTTTTTTAGAGCTCCAAGACCGTAGACCTACGTCTTAGATATTAATTTCAACTTGATGCCTCCACACGTTCCTGAGAAATATGGTCTTGACAGACTGACAGACGGACCACGTAGTGATCCTAAAAGGGTTCCGTTATTTCCTTTTGGGGTACGGAACCCTGAAAAAGCTTCACTAGTTTACTCGAACTAGGTAACAAGGTTGTCAAACCACTATTACCGAAACTCTCATGGCCCGTCTAACTTGGCAGTACTTTGGCGAAGTTTTGAGGCTGTTATTGGCAACCATATCAGCGTCGCGATGAACGTCCAAACATATAGAGTTCACACTTGACACGGGTGTGACGTCATAAACCCGGGTTGTTTGCGCCGAAATTAATTCCCTATTGATCAGATTGAAATTATTAAGATTTAATGTTGGGCCGGGAATGTATGGGTGAATGGGCTTGTGGAATTGAAGTATTGAATGGTGGTTTGTGAGAGAACTACTTACCTACTCCAGAGGCGGTTGGTAATTATTTTACTTCTTCCGCCATTCACGGTGAAGTGACGACTTTGATTTAGATTCAAAGGAAAGGATCCAAAATAAAATAAAAAATTACGAATTCTTCTTTTTTCGCGTGGTTAGTGTGACTAACCTGGTGTCAGAGTTTTTATGCTGCCCATGAGCCTCTGAGTTAGCTTCACAAACCGTCAAGAAATATCTCTTAGGCATGTCAGATTCCTCACGATGTTTTCCTTCACCGTTTTTGAAGCAAGTGATAAATATACAATACCCACATGAATCCGAAAAGTCAGAGGCCTCGGGTTCGAACTCGAGACCTATGACTTGGCAGTCTGACGGTCACATCACTAGGCTATAACTGCTGCTAGAATACGAATTGACTAGAAGTTACTCCGTGTAACTGAAACAGCTCAGCAGAAATTACTAATGTACTATGTTTATTCTAGGACATGGCATCTAAATACCAGCAGCAAGCTTTCGGCCTTTTAATCATAACACATCCAATTAAAACATCTCAAAGCAACATATATCACAGCTTCATCGCATTAGCGCGCACACAGTGTTCATAAAGAGATCTAAAGCGGGATACTCACAAAACAGGCCCTATCTAGTCGAGATAATACATCTGTGTTATATACGTACACATGATACAGTCGGGCCATCAGAGCAATTAATTAAACAGTAACTATCTAATAAGACTCAAGATAATTGGCGCTTCGGCTTTCAAGTTTGATTTATTACTAATTGGCTGTTGAAAGATACTAATGAACAACTTTATCAATTGAATCGTTGCACGAAAGCGTGCAAAGTGAGCTCCTACACTGGTGCCAATTCCATTTTTTTATATGGCAATTTTTTTCTTTACTGAACGCGGTCATCTAAACTGCGTGCAAGAGCTGTCAGTGTCAAAATTCCATAACAATGATGAAATTTACATCTTTTGAACGTGGTTTAGATGTGCTGATCGCGTTCAGTTTCATTGGTGAAATCCGCCCTAAGTGAAAACCCGGCTTTACTCCGCCTTATTTATTGGTTTTGCTGTTTGGAGTTCCAATGTGTTTACTTTTGTCTACTTAGTTCTTGTTAGAGACTTATTAGTCCGACCTCTGTTGAAGTTTTTTAGGTAGGCAACACTAAAACGTGCCAAGTGCGTGTCGGCCCATGCTTTACGTTCGTACTGTTCATAGATTGTTTAATTAAAACAAAGATAATATAGAACAATGTAACATCGAAATCACATTCAGGAAGAAAAATACTTACTTACATAGATAACTTTTTTGAAAACCAATAATAATCCTAACTATGTATAATAATATTATAAATGCAGCTTTCCTTCAAAAACGAGCTGTTCGAGCAATTTACCAGCTCGGTGCCAGAGTTTCTCTGAGAGATTTTTTCAAAGATATCGGTATCCTCACAGTGGCATCACAATTTATTTTCGCCAACATATTATATATTAGGCAAAATATACACTTATATACTAAAAACAGTGATATTCACAACGTTAACACTAGAAATAAGGACAAACTACGTACTCCCTTTCACCGGCTTCATAAGGTTCATAACTCATTTGTTGGGCTTGGTATAACCTTTTATAACAAGCTACCTTCTTCTTTGCTAGATTTGCCTTTTAATGCGTTCAAAACTAAATAAAATCCAACCTCTGTTCAAAGGCATACTATTCTATCAACGACTACTTAAATGATAAGAATAGTTGGTCGCTGTGATTAACTCAAGACAATGTTTAAATGTTCTTTCTCCAGAATTAGCTTACTTACTGACAGGTTATATGAGTTTATATAATTGTTTATAATTTTACTAATTTTACTTTATTTATTGTTGACATAATCTACTCATTACAATGTTTTTTTTTAATGAGTTGTATTGCAATATGTGGTTAGCTAGCGACCTCGATAATTTTTTAATTTACCCCAATGATCCTAGTTTATCAATTATAACTTCTAGTTACAGCTATATGTAAGCGGGCACGCCCTTTATGTCTGGAGGCTTTTATTTAGATATTGTTTTCGTTAAGTTATTTTTATTTCTGCTTGAGTATAGTTCTCGATGTTTTTGGTTGGTATATTGGCGTGTGCTAGCTGTCATATGGCTATTAATTTTATAATTTAAATTATGTTTTGTGTTGCGTAATGTAAATATCATTTTGCATACTATTATATAGAATCTTTTTTACTGAACAGACAGCTGTGCTGCTGGGGAGTTTGTTGCGCCACTTCTTCTTCCCAGCTAAAGCACTAGGAAGTGGTGAAGGGTGGGCGTTTTGGGGGACTGTCTTATGTAATTTTGACGTTCGATAAGTGCTGATTCTCAGCTTAGTTTGAATAAATGACTTTTGAATTTTGAATTTTGAATGGGAAAGTGAGTTTGTTACGCTTTCACGCTAAAACGGCTGAACGGATTTGGCACATGGATGGACGATAACCTGAGTTAGGACATATAATACTTTTTATCCCGATATTCCCATGGGATCGAGACTTATGCGGGTGAAAAAAAATAAGCAGATTAAATATTTTGACCTGGCTCACGAGGTTCGCGACATGTGGGATGTGGATACAACAGTAATTCATCATAATCGACATAATAGCCAAGATCTTCGACCAACACCTGAGGAGGCTCATTATAGGCAACTGGATCCAGAAATCAGGGGCTTGATCCAGAAAGTGGTACTTCTGGCCACTGCCCGTATAGTTAAGAGGACCCTGACCACCGGTAGCTTGGACCCTGTTCCTGATATCAGTGGTCTAATATATTTTATATTTTTAAATGTAAATAATAATAATATCATTTATTTCAGGCGACACCGGCCTATAGAAAAATACACAAAACAAATGGATAGGTAGGTAAAACATTATAAGCTCCTTTAACATTTACAAATCCCTAAAAGACTGGGTAAATATAGATACGACAAAATTTCCACCAACATAAATACAGTGTGTGGTTAAAACGTTTACGATGTTAGTGTTTTTTCATGCTTTTAGTATAATCTAGCATCTTACCCGTCAGCCCAAGTTGTTAATAAGCGGCAGAAAATAGTTATTTACGTTGGCTCCATTTTCTACTATTATTTTTGTACAAGTGAAATTCAGTACGTTGAAAAAGGAATATCTTTAAATGATAATTTCTTTATTTTATCCAAGCGACCCGTCCCTACTTCGCACGCGTTTTACGACTTGACAAAACTTCGATATTTATTTATGTCATGTAGTTTAATATTAATGTATTATTCACATAAACGTTTCGGAATAAATTCTCTAAATGATGGTGAAAACCCAATCGATATCCGTTGCGTAGTTTAGGTGAACAACGCGGTGAAATAGCATGTATAGCATAAGCAGCTATGTCCCCACTGCTGGGACAGGCCTCCGCTCTGTGAGAGGGAGTGGGCCATAATCCACCACGCGCGCCCAGTGCGGGTTGGCGGATGTTACATGTCTTCGAATTTTTGGTTTTAGGCCGGTTTCCTCACGATGTTTTCGGTCACGCAGAAATACACGAAAAGCGACTTTAATATGTATAGATATAGAAGTATTTTTTTTGTAAAGCTGTAATATTTTTGTGAATCTAATGTACTGACTAAGGGCTCGTTCACCGATTCGTGATTTTTGACGAATCGTCTATTCTCACGATTCGTTTTTTTTTTTGACGGCGTCAATGCTTTTAAAATGCCCGTGTTCACAAGCATCACGAATCGTGAAATATTACGGACATGTCTTAAATCACGTATCGTCTTTTAAAAATCACATTCGTCAAAAACATGAATCGTGATTCTTTCGTGACGGATCCGGTGAAGCGCGCGTCCAAGACTGAACTCTGAATCACGAATCAAGTGTGTACATCTATTTGGATATTTTGACGAATCGCGAAAAAACTCGTTTCCGTATGTAATGTGAACGTGCATCCGTCATGACGGGTCCCGTGTGAATTAGCTGTAAGGCTGCTTTTAGACCCATCAGTGGTAGCATTTTAGAGGTATGAGGAACAGGGTATAAAATTCACTCCTCCGACCAGATGGGTGTCGTGTCTGGCGGGCAACTGCCCAACGATTGATGTCGGAAAGTTATATATATGCTGGTCACGCGGTAAACTCTGCGATGCAGGATTTGTGAGACGTCAGGTCTTTGATGCATAGTTCGCATTTGGTTTTGTCGGCATCTAAAATGCCACGTGTGACCACAGCATTATAAGCTGATTATGTAAGACTACACTAAAATATGTAATTTTATAGAACCGAAAAAATAATTTAGGTACTATGTTATCTTTCATTATGTCTTTTCTTTTGTATCTGATTATTTATGTCTGGGTTCATAATTTTGTGTACTGAAATACGAGTATTATTAATTGGTAGTTGTTCGTTGTAAGGTTCTCGAAAACTTTGTCTTGCTAAAAATAGATCTCTTTTGACTTACCCTGAGGGCGGCTAATTAATTGTATTGGGCGAACCATGTAGTGCGGCGCGCCTATTAAGAAAACAAGATTCTTCGTAGGAATTTCTTCTGCTTGGCATTGTTATGCCCGTTTTAACACACACTAAGTGACACCTAAATGATGGATTTTCAACGCTAGGCTCAGCACTGAGAGTTGAAAATCGAACTGTGCACTTTTATTTAGGGATTAATTTAGGTGTCACTTAGTTGTCGGTGAAAACAGGCATTAGGTCCTTATACTAAATTAAATGAATTTTATAAATCTACGTAACCTGATAACAGGAAATCGTATGATACTTTTTGGTCCTACAGCTCTTTATTTTTGATGTGTAACATTTTTCCTCTCGCTTTCCGGCAATCTGTGCACAGAACATAATTATACCCTAAAAATCTGTCGGAGTGATTTCGTGAAAAGGGACGGAAGTGTGTAACAGGAAGCCGAGGAAGCGCGCGCTATGTGATTTGACCAATGAGCGCACGCGTTGCTAGAGTTGGCCGTCAGAACGAGGCCCCGCCCCTTTAATGTTCCTTATTACCAATCATATGCGACTACTGTAACGCTCGCTCGTTTTTTGTTTTTACAGGTTTAAAACTACGTATAGTTATATTGTCTACTATTTAGACCTCTAAATCTCTACCTACATGACACCTATCAAAAATGTACCTATACTTAGAACAACCAACATAGTAGACACAATTCCTTTCGTAATAACTGAAAAAATCGTCTTCTTTATTTACGTTACAGTCTAGTCGTCTTGTAGCATTTATATACCTAGCTAAGAAAATAGTCGAAAAAAACGAGCAATATTTTGATCAAACGTTTATGGTAAGCATAAAATGGCTGACGCGTCTACTTGAAAATATTGTCTACGGCAATGTGAAATGGTGCGTTAAACATTCAAAATTATCGCTGACTCAGATGTCTATTGAGGGGTGACGTACCTATAAAATATTTTTCTTTATACAACGCCATGATGTTTACAAACGGAATTCTGTATGTTCTCGATATATGTAAATAAAATAGAAGGTTCTCGAGTGTTTTAGTCATTGATTTGCACCTTATACGTCTGTCCAGATAAGTGGCTTTTGAGAAAAATATTGCTAGCGGGAAATACTGTTTAGCTAGCAAAGTAGCTTGAACCCTTTACAGGCTTTCAGTCTTTACATAATACTGTTGTCACCGTTCTGACACTACGAGACCTGTTTATTTAAAATTTACATAATATTTCTACACGTATACACATCTCAGCCTCAGAAAACATGTCTGAAACCGTCTTAGTTGACAACCTTACACTATTAGGTACCTAGGTACCTATTAGAGTGCCTACGTTATCTAGGGCACGCGAAAATCGACGCAGAAACTACTTGTACCCGGCCGAAAATGGCACATTGACTTCTAGCAAGAAATTATAGCCCTTGCCATACTGAGGGTAATCCCGCGCGGGACGCGACTGCGGGTGTAGATTGTTTTAATTATTAGAAAGTCACGTGACCATTTATGCCAGTTTGAATCTCCATACAAGTTAATTGACACAATTGAAATTTCGTTCCGCATCCCGCGCGGCCAGATTCAGTTTGGCCAGAGCTTAAGTGACAGAGAGAGTTTTATACAGCCGAACTTTTTCTAAAGCCGGGACATATACTAACTTAACTAACTTGTTGGTGACTAGGACTAGCTGTTGCCCGCGAATTCGTCTGCAATCCAGGATTAAAAGTGAAAGCATAACAAACAAACTCACTTTCGCATTTATAATATTACAAAATTTAAAAGTCATTTATTCAAACTAGACTGAGAATCAGCACTTTTCGAACGTCAAAGTTACATAAGACAGTCCCCCAAACCGCCCACCCTTCACCACTTCCTAGTGCTTTAGCTGGGAAGAAGAAGTGGCGCAACAAACTCCCCAGCAGCACAGCTGTCTGTTCAGTTAGAAAAAAAATGGATTCTATATAATAGTATACAAAATAATTTACATTACGCAACACAAAACATAATTTAAATTATAAATTAATAAATTAATAGCTATATGTCAGCTAGCACATGCCAATATACCAACCAAAAATATCAAGAAATGTACTCAGGCAGAAAAAAAAAAGACTAAACGTAAACAATATCTAAATAAAAGCCTCCAGTCATAAAGGGCGTGCCCGCTTACATATAGCTGTAACTGGAAGTTAAAAATGATGAACTAGGACCATCGGGGTAAAATAAATAAACAGTTAATTACTAAAAAACAATAACAAAACATTACTAGCTGAGCCCCACGGTTTCACTCGCATAAGTCTCGATTCCGTGAGAATATCGGGAAAAGAAGTATTTTGTGTCCTAACCCAGGTCACGGTCTACACTTGCCAAATTTCATCTGAATCCGTTCAGTCGTTTTTGCGTGAAAGCGTAAGCAAACAAACACACAAACTCACTTTCGCATTTATAATATATAAATATTATATTATATAATATATGTACTTAGGATAACTTAGGAGGATGTTCTTCAGAACAAGGTCAGGTTGCTCGCAACTAGCGTGCGTGTATGACCAAGATCATAGCTGCTGGCGTTCGGTAGTTTCTGGTTACCCCCAGAAGAAGAGAGAAGAAGAAGAGGAGAAGATGGCGTGAGTTTATGTACGTGTTTTGCTAAAACCTGATTTGCCATATTAACAGCCACGTACAGTACTTGTCCACTTCACAAAGCGAGGTATCGTAAAATAAACGAGCCATTTCGCAAAAAGACTATTTAACTTTTATTACTGACCACAAAGTCTAAAAGTTGTCTGATGTTGAGGCTCAAATTTTAAAATGAAACAAATTAATGATGGAGATTACATAATACAGCGTTGTGAGTGAAAAGCTTCGTAATGGTGGGACAGCGAAAATTCTCTCTATTCAGACTTTCAGAGCCGACCCCGCCAAATAAATTGTTACGATTTTTCTTTGACGCCTCTAGAATGTTTCTTTATACTGCGGTCTGAGTTAAGAGAGAGTTACAAAGAGAGAGCGTTTTTGATTAAGCTGATAAGTGTTATTTGTGTGGAAAGAGTTTGGATTGGAGGACAGTCCTCCAATTCAAACTCGAAGGCTCGGAACTGGAGGTAAACTGCCTGATATGATGAGACCTTGAAAAAAATGCTGAACTAGAAAATAAATCTCATTACCTGCCTACTTAATGTTTTTAATCTTAAGTTTAGGAAGTATTTTGTATTATTGTCACAATTGCTTACTTAATAACATAATAAAATAAGTAGCTCTAGAATTAGTTCTACAGCCACTGAGACTAAGACTGTATTATAAGTCCGAGGCTATTGTTACCTATTATAGTACTTAAGATATACATATATATACAGAAGCGGTTGGTGTACCATTATAAAAAAATAAGGTAATACGTGGTCAATCGTATATTTTTCACCAAATGATGTAGTGAAATGAATACAACTGATTCCTGCAAATGTTATTTTTCCTGGATCAGTTGCATCCATTTTCTGTGAAATTACAATTCAACAAACACATGAATTAATTTTTGTTTATTTATACACACAGTATCTTACGTATTTAGGTAATTCAAAATATTTCTGTACAGTAAATTTAAACAAATTCGCTCGTTACTCGTACCATAGACTTAGATTTATTTTCACGCTAGTTTTTGCTTGCGTCTTTACCCGCTTGGAAAGCTAAGAGAAGCAGTTTTGACCTTGCGATACAGCGATACAACGTAGGCAGAATTTAATTCTAAATATAGGTATATGACATCTATACACACAATATAAATTCATCTCGTATAAAAATATATTTCGTTTTACTTAAAAAAATATTACTTTGGTAGTGAACTTTTTATGTGTCTATCGATCCGCCATTTATTTTTCTAGCAGAAATAATGCCGAACGATTTTGTAAATACCACACGTAGCTTTTTGTCGGCACTTTTCTATTTTGTAAGACATTCGGTGGGCTTTTAAAAAACGTATAATATTTTATAAAAAATAGGGGTGGTCGAAGTATATTTATTTTATTCAAATAGAAATGGACTCGATTTGTATGCTCCAAAAACAGTTCGGCACGTATACATGTGAATAGTTTAAAAACAAAAATGTAACATTGGAATAACAGTTACTCGCTTGGTTATTTCAATTTGATGAATTTCGTTATTCCCTGATTAATCGGTATATTTTTCCATTTGTATTTTTAACAGCTGTAAAAATAATCTGTATAAAAATTGTAAAGCATTATGAAAAAGGCTTATTTTCATTAGGATATCAGAGTATTTTCATACAGTATTTTTTTAAACGAATTGTTAAAAACTAGACACTGAATTAGCAAATCTTTCGGTGGTCGTTTTATATTAAATCAAAATAAGTGGGAAATATTTAACAGATTCTTTATAAATTTATTGAACTTCTAATGATGTAAGCTTTTAAAATTATGAACCTCTCAAAACTTTGTAGGCTTCTAATAGTGCACACTTTTTTTAATAAATGAGCTTTTGAGCTCTTTTTAAGTTTCTGGCCTTTTCCCACAGTTAGTCATAGTTACTTGGCTTTTTAGTATTTTTAGAACCCCAAATGAAATTAAATTGTTTATTATATCGGTTATCGGAATCACTTTTACACGTCATATTAAAAATAAGCTAGATGAGGTCGGCAAAATAGGAATTATTAGATGTTCACGAAAAGTGGTCAGTAATATTTTTAGGAAAGCAAAAAGGGAATTATTTGAGGTTCGATTAAATACATGCTAAAATAAATCAATTAATCTATCTATAAAAGTGTAAGTAACTGTGTTATCTTTCTCGAAAACTTTCTTAAGAAAACATACTAGTAGATAGGTAGGTACATTTACGTTACTACAAAAAACAAATAAGGAAAGTGCACCTAACATCCATGAAATATGGTAGGATTGGAAAGGTCTTTGACTTCGCAAGCGGCTTATTGATAGCTTTAATCAGGCGTCGTCGAATAAATGGCAATGTCAATATGGATCTATCAACTTTATAGGCATTACGGGAAAGAAAATAGTGTTTTTGGCGTTCGGGGGAAGGTTTGTGTTTTTATATGGCGTGGAAGATACGAATAAAAGGTTTTTTCTCTGTTACTTTAAACTAATTTAGGGTTGAGCGTAATAAACGTTGCTTAAAGTGAGTCGCCACTGTTTAATTCATAACTACTGAAAGTTTTAAAATTTAGGGGTATAATTTATAAACGTTGCTTAAAGTAAAGTAATGATTGGCGACTGTTTAACCATAAATTATTGACGTTTGAACGTCACTTAACTTAAGCAACGTTTATAAATAAACCCCCTAATGCGGCGGGTCAGACCAGATGTTGGCGTGGTGACGCGGCCGATAGCCAACATCCAAACGAAATTTAAATAAAGAATAGTTTTTTTTCTTTAAAAAAAAACGGAGTATTTTGTTTTAGATTATACCATATTTATTTCCTTTAATAAACCATCCTTTCATGCATATTTTCTAAACAAAATAGTTTCGATGTTTCACATCTGCCAGGCGTATCTCGACGGATATGTTTTTTTTTAATCTTTATTCTGTCCCACTTGCCGAGCAAAGATCTCCCCATATTTTCCTTCAATAAACTTACAAAGATTTTTTTCTTTAAATAATGTTCATTCACGAATATCGTTACAAAGAAAAATTCGTGAAGTCAGTGTAGTGTAGAAATAAATACAGATAACACTTTATCTCACTGTAACTAAACGAATCTTCAAGGCTTTCGTGGGATTATTTCCTGATAATCTCAAAAAACATTGCGTAATTTATAGTACACAAAGACTAAAGACCGTAAGAGGATTTGTTTAGCAAGGAGATGCTTAACTTTGGTTTTTTTTTGGCTTTGTCTAAACACTCACCTAAGTATGTTTTAACTCTATATTTACGTTACAGTATTAGAAATTAGAACTCCGGAATAAAATTATTAATATACGATACGACAGGCTTATGCAGACGCATGGGCTACAGAATATACCTACTTTAAATTATTTCCTTCACTATATACTGCTAAGCCGAAAGGCGCTATCTCTGAGATACGGCTTTTTAGTTTTTTTTTTTTATGCCATTCAATAGCTATAACAATTTCGCATCTAATGGTATAAGCCAAATACCGCTATCTAACTTAAAACATTAAAAAAAACCTCTCAGAAGTTTTTTATGTCCTTATGTTTCTTTAGATTACAATTTACAAGAAGTCAATTTTCCCAAAACTTACTCTGATTGAGATAGCGCCTTTCGGCTTAGGAGGGCAGTATAGCTCGTAACAGACATTTCTGTTAGACCATCAGACCATCAAGCTGAACAATTTTCTCGCGAAAAAATAATCAGCTGTCCGATACATTTGGGTCGAGTAGGTATTGAAGTTTTGTATGGGACAGTTGATAATTTTTCCGCGATTACGATGTTGGACCAATGGAGAAAGTTATTCCATTTGATGGTCTGTGACTGGAATTGCAATAAAATGTAAATATTTAATTGAGATTACTTCTACATTTGCCAATTACATTCACGCATATAAAATAAACAATAAATATTGTATAATTATTTTAATCTAAATACATTAAATTTTATTAAGAATTATGCATGTTCTAAATGCTATTACTTATTTAATTTAATGTTAATATTTAATTTTAATTATTTATCCATACTTATGTTGCTGTGCCCTTACAGGATTCATAATTGTATTTTAGCTTTAAGCCTATTTGTAACAACTTAATTCACATTATGGTATGCAAATAAATGAAATGAACTCATTATTACACCCTTTAATATAACCACACATTTACGATACACGCTGCATAGCTAGAGCTAAAGAACTTGCAGATTAATCTAGGTAGAATAGATTTAAGACGCCGATAATGCCAGTGGCCTTGAGTGGTTAGCTTGCGTGTTCTGTGTTGAGCCCGCACAACACGTCGTACGCCCAGCCAGTAATAGAACTCGCCCATCTAGGAGCGCTGTTCCAAATTAGACATCGCATTATTAATTTATTACATATAAATCAAAAGGTATTTTAATAGAACACGTATACTAAAAGACAAATAATTAAAATATCTTTAAAATGGGCAAGGTTTCAGAAAAATACGCTTGATAGTTTTTGCGTGATTCTCAGACAAAACTTTACAAATTAATTACACTGTGTAATATAAACATAATCTAAAATATTGCTTTAAACAGATTGAGTTATTAAGAAAATGCTCTAATTTAACATATATTTTCCAAATCATTAACAATACTCGTTTAGACATGATCTTCAGTATGAAATCATTAAAAGTCGGTTATCGTCGCCTTAAGTATCCACGCTCTGTGCCCTGGAATTATCTCATGAACTTAGTCCAAAACAAAAAATATTGATATGAAGAGAGCCGGTGTAATTATGTGAACAAGACAAAATATTTTTATATTTTGTGGCATTTGATATGTAAAGCTGGAATTTAATATTTTTTTATTAATACGATAAAAATATATAGGTACACTGGATATACTTCTTATACTAAATTAACTAACAATCTATTAAAATTAAAATATAATATCAGCAGACACATTGTTACTTCTATCTCTTCTTCATTGTAATCTTTTCTTAACTTCACCAAATCCAAAAATCAATTACAAACATTGATATAAATAACATCAGCATTAATAATCGAATTTTAATAAGTTCGTGATAATATTTTAATTACTGACTATGTGATTATCGATGCAGCAAACGAAGGGTTTGGTATTAAACGAGTTACCATCAGTTTTATTTGTGTGTCTATTGTGTTGTTGTATTTCAAACATTGTTCGTTTTGATTAACAGTTTTGATTAGTTTGTTGGGTTCCACATGTTTTTAGGTTCAGTAAACATTAGCACCGAGCCTGTTATTACCAAAGATTTAAATCGTGTTATTGTGATATTACCTGTTTTGATAAGGTAAATCCTGGTAGCAAAATAAGGGTTACACAGAACACACACTAGGTACATACTTACTGTTCAGCATGGCATGGTATATCAAATGAGTGTGTGTCTCGCTGATGGTGGTGCGTGTGTTGGCTCATCCAGTTCCCTTCAAAATGGTTGAGCTAGATAGTGCTGACCCACTAGTCATTTTCGTGAACGGGCGCAGTCAGTTGAGACTGACATCTCTTAACTGCTACGGCTTATCTTTTTTTTTTAATTGCTTTTTTTACCCTGTTTTCACATAGACGACAAGAAGAATATAAGAATGACAAGTACCAAGCGTTTGGTTATATTTGTTTTAATTTAAAATACAAACACCAAAGTTTTCTAGGGATGAAGTACATTTTTAACTATAAAAAATTATCCAATTAATATTTACCAAATCTAGTCTTCCAGACTGGCTTCTTACTTTAATTCCTTTGTTTAAAAGTTAACAACTTGACCCAATATTTGGAAAAAATTAGAAAAATTGCAATTTTTGAAATTTGTGGGAAATTAACCAAGTTAATATCGTCAATTAAAGGGCAAGAAAATGAGAATTTTTAATTTTTATATTGTAAAGATAAAAAATAAGCTGTGTTTCCACCATTGTCACGAATCATACAATCACAGCAATTTGCCATGCTTAGAATCAGTTCATCAAAATCACTTTGAGGAATGGCCGCCCCCGTTCTTTCTAACAAGTCAAAAAGATGCTGTAAGCACGGCATCCTTACTCGGCAGAGCTCATCTTTGGAACATATCCCATGCGTGCTCAATTGAATCACCCAACCGGCTTCGCAAAGGGATGATCATGTCTGAAACAATTCTCTCCGCATAAATCTGAGCATTGAGGTTGCCCCGATCCAAATGAGATCGGTTCTTCCACCGATCCAAATACCGGACCAAACCATTATTGTCCCCCCTCCATCTGATTGAACTTCCTGACAAAATTTCAAACGTTCTTGACGTCCAGAGGTCCTCGAAACTCGAGTACGTCTTGTATCCAGCCGCATACCGAAACGAAATTCATCGGAAAAACAAACACAACGCCAGTCTTCTTTATCGTAAATTTCATTGTAAACGGGCCCTACGATTGCAAGGTGCTGTAGGTGGAACTCTCAGCGGCCTTCTGGAACGCAGACCCACTTCACGTAAACGATTTCGGATGGTTTGGTCGCTTATCAGCAAGCCTGAGGAGCTGTGAATCCTCGTAGCCAACACCATGGCGGTCATGGTGCGATTCCGTCGAGCTGTATTTTAGATGTACCGGTCCTGTCTGCGAGATCGTCCTCCATGTCGCTCGGCCATGCTGCCGGTGATACGATAGCGCGTCCAGAGGCGGCTTATGACGCTCTGTGTAGTGCCAAGAGCGACAGCCTCTGTACGTTCCCTGGAACCAGCTTGCAACATTCCGATGGCTCTCATCATCTCTTCTCGTGTCAGATGATGTCGTCGCTTCATATTGATGCAATTTTTTTCAGTTCCGATGCAGAAATTGTAATGGTTTTATAAAAACACTTTTATAGGAATCCTGATTGACAGTTGATTTTATATTTTTTATCAAAATTTTAAGAAAATTCTTTATTCAAATAGTTAAATTCACTCAAAAGAATCAATAACGATCCAAAAAAGTTAAAATAATAATCCCCGATTGCGGCAATACTCTAAAACGTACTTGATCCCTAGACACTTGATGTGTGTATAAAAAAAACATCCTTGAGTGTCCTTAGAATTTTTTGTCCGTATTATTCCATAGAGATCTACGTTTTGGAATTGGTAACTAACTTTAACTTTCTGACTAACTGACCGACTCTTTGACAATTCAATAATTAAGTAAATGGTTTAATTGAAATAAATGCGTTTTTCTTGTCTTTGAGTTTTTGAGTTTGAGTTAGCCAAATATTTTTTTTTTAGTAGAAGTGAGAAAACGTGGACTATAAGTACCAATAAAGAAGGAGAACAACGTGATTTTATTGCCATAGTCAGCTGGAACTCTGACGTAACCCTTCATTATTCCTAAAGGCAGCTAGAGACTTTAATTTAATTTCAGATTTGTCATACAAGAAAAAAAAGAGCTACATTTTTCATCAAGTTCAAGATCACAATAGAATTTCTAAAACTCCCAACTTAGCATAGTTTAAATGCTAATTTGACGCGGCATTAGAACCTTCTCATTTTACTTAATCTTAGTTAGTGACGCAAAAACTTCATAATTAATTAAACGTCTTATATAAAAGAGGGAATGGATTAGGATCGTGGCTTTCACGACTTATTTGAGGAGAATGATACCTTATAGACCTATATATAAGGTGTATATAAGCCTAGATTATCATCGTGTCCTAACTGACGCAGGTTTACAGTTAGCAACTAGGTGCTGTTACTGGTTCACTTAAATTAATTAAAGTAGGTGAGTGGTATAACTACTTCTAGTAGGGTGTGAGACATTGTTAGTAGGTTTCGTTGGCTCCGCTTACTGAGAATTACCCTAAAACTGATTGGTCGTTTCACTACAGAACGCTTTTGTTTGAAAACTTCAGTGTTACCTATTGAAAGTTAGGTAGTTATGGCTTACAATGTGTTCTTTGGCTGTAGAACAGTATTATGTGTGAGGCAACTAATTAATATTTTCATGTTCATTTATTGGGGCTACCGGTACAATTATGTGTATCAGCTTTGGTGCCCATTGAATCATGACTCGTAACAAGTCGGCTCGGTAAAAGTTTTACCCATTATACCTTACTTATCTTACTTTAAAAATTTCAGAATTAAACATGGTTGTCATGGTTATAATCCTTGATCTGAAAATAAATGTCAAAGAAATAGTTGCGATTATTTATCTGCCAAGTGATTAATAATCGTCCTCAAAGATCATTCGACAGTTTAGTATGCAAAACAGAGGATGGTAAAAATAACGCCTGAAAGTGGCACTCGACCCAAAAGTGAACGACTGCACTTACGAAGAGCTCGGGTTTCGAGAATCCATTCGTGAACGGAAAACATGTAAATTTCCAAAAGTCGTGACAACTTTTCATTTTGACGAGTTCATAGCCCTTTCGAATTTTCAGGTCGATGGCCTGGAATTCGAGCGTGCATAAAAAATGCTCCATTATATCTTTGCCTTGAGTACGCGTTTTCCGGGAATATTGGGACCTTCATTTGTGTCGAGATTTGTTGAAGGTTATGACGGCGGGTTTTCCGGCGAGGGAAGCTCTAAATATATCAATTGGGAACTGTTAATTTTCTCGTCATTTGTGTTTTATTTTTGTACAGTTTTGTGATATTATTATTTTTTAGGTTATATTGTTATTTTTAGGTTAAGTTTTGTCATGTGTGTACCTCATTATATTTAAAAAAAAACCAAGGTATTTTTCTGTACCTATAACTTATTAAAATAAGTAGGTACTTATTAATGTAAAATTAATTTGCATGCCCTAAACAGGCAAAATATGGACTGTACATTCAAACCACCAACTTTTACAACTGGTAACACCTGTATTTTCTGCAAATAAATGATTTTTATTCTTATTCTTATAAAAAGTTCTGTTGTATACTCACTGGAGAGCTTATCATGAAAATCGTAGCGGCTTATACATTTTATTTGCACAAGCCATAATAATAATATGATCTTTCCTTACAGAACTCGAGAAGCCACTCGCTCTTCCACTACTGCGCTTATAAATCTTAGAAGCTTTGAAATAAACTTTAACCGCAAAGTTGTGAGCAAATGTATCATAATCTGAATAAACCACATCATCGTGAGTACATCGAGCCAGACGCAGACTGCGGTCAGACTCAAACTTATCTAATTCAATGAAAAGATGAAACTATGAAAGAGTAACTTTACTTGCGATTCTTATTCAGCGGAGTTTGCATTACGAAAGTTGTTCTGAAACAAGATAAACTCCTGTAAACTTGACCATTAGGTACTAATCCTGATGGAACCACTACATTATATTGATTGTTCTACAACCAATGTTTTTTTTAACCAGGTCTTTTTTACTGAAATTCAGTTTCGAAAGCTGCGAGCATTGATGTACACACCTTATCAGTTGTCTGAAAGGTGCTTTAAACCTGCAGTGGGACAAAAAAGGGGTCTATACAAGAACCTCGTTAAAAATCATGATACTAATAAGTTCGTACCTAAAATAAAGCACTTTAATAACACTACCTCATATTTACATACACTCAACATATTAATTGTGGCGACCTTAAAACTAACATCAGAGCTATCAGATGACCCTCACTAAAAGTTCGTGTCACCCTTTACTACCGGTAAATTGGACCTATGACCCGAAATTTTTCGGTTTTGCAACTCATTTCCGTCTGATTTAATAACTTGGTGTAACAAAAAGCTTTGTGGTGGCACCCCTATTTTCTTGCGAAACCCAGTAGTTTGAGAATTTGCGTATAACTAAATAAGAAGTTTGCGCGTTGACAATTTTCTCGTGTGTGCTCGATAATATTTCTAGGGATTTTGTCGTGGCGTCGAATGCTGAGGGATTTTCAGCGTACTAGTATGTTTTAATATAATGTAGACGATATGCGGTTTGAATTAATATGCTTCGTTTATTTTATAACTTTGCGCTGCGATTTACTTTTAGAGTTTCATTTTATGGACGAATTTTGTGCTTTGGTAAGTAGTTTTTTTTTTCTCTGAATTTACTGATGTTTGTTTGTTACGCATTAATCGGTTGAAGGACACTGAACGAGACACAATATAAGTTTTATTGTCTGGGGGCGTTTAGTGTCCCGCAAAGTGTTAATATACGTATATAGTTAGTTATCTTAAATCACCAGACCCTGCGTGTTATTTGTATTACTTCTAGGAATGGTCTCCAATTACTGTTGATGTCTACGAGGTGCACAAACGATCTTGCCTAATATCCAGAACAGGCGAAGTTCCGGCGAAATACACGGGTACATAATATCATTACACACGTGTCCCGGCATCTACAAGGCGCCTCAAGGATTTCTGGAATCGTGCGCAGTTACGTAAGCGGAACGCGTGCAACTGGATGAATGTATTGGCTCACTGTTCCTATAATTCCTGTTTGGTCAAGAGTAAAGGTACCTATTAGTTTGTAAAATATTAGAATGTCAAGACAACATGCTGAAATCATTGCCTATACGGTATACAGTTTCGACACCAAAGAGTTTGGGTCTTATCGTTTTCTTTATTTTCTAAATCAATATAGAAATTAGAATGAACCGCTTAATACAAAACTGTCTATGCGATAGAATTAATTAGTCAGAATTTGGTGTATTTTCTTAGATTTACTTCACTGTTAAATTGAATTTATTTCTTGAAATTCTATTCGGTACCTTTCAACCATTAGCAATATTTATGAGCTCCAAACCAAATGTATTTCTACTTTACATTTGGCGAATTTTCAAGAAATTTAGAAATTTTCCCTATGAAAAGAGAGTGAAATACTTAGAAGCATGAAGAAGTTTAATAATGTATAATTAGCTACATACAAGGCAAAAACTACTGCGAAAATTCTCTTGTCTACTCACTTTTTTCTCAACTGTTCCCCTAATAATATCAAGATAAGAAGAATGAACTAGCGATCCACTCCAGCTTCGCACAGTTTATACGACTTTACAAAAAAAAAAAATAGATTTCTTTATTATATTTTTTTAAGTTTAATATGAATTTATTATACTCATTTGAGGAGTGATTTTTCAAAGGGGCTTATTTCCATTTTTGCTAGAAAAGAATCTAGCGCGCAGCGATTCAAAGTACGTCACTCGAGTTTAAAATAGTGTTGCTCTATGGTGGGATGCTTTAGCAGCCTCGAAAACTATGAAAACGACACCCATGACAAAGAAATTGAAACTTTTCACAGCAGCCATCTTGGATTTTCATTTCGACTAAATTCACACTTTCTCTCTCTTGCCGGCCTGTTACTTGTTCATACAATGTTCGTGATTGATCTCTTTGGTGATTGGAACTTTTACTAACAAAATCCACATTCCAAATTCAAATCAATTTTCGTCCCTAGGGATTAAAAACTTATTTTAGTCCCTGTTTACGAAGGATAAATTAGCTCTTTTTGAATAGATGTGATAAAAAACTCATTTTCGTACAGAAGGACAAATTTCCAGTATAATTTTAAAATGGTTTTATTGTTTTTTTTCCATTATTGAGACAAAAATATCACGGAAATAATCCGCTTTTAAAAATCACTCCTCATTTAACTTTCCGGAATTAATTCTCTATGTTGAAAACCACATCAAAATCTGTTGCGTAGTTTTGAAGAATAACCCCGTCACACAGACAGATACGAAAAGTGACTTTAATTTATGACACGTGCAAATCTGGGAAAAAAAAGTAAAATCTCACAATCATCTTAATCCGTGTAAACTACATTACTTTTGATGTCTGAACTGGAGCTAAAAACGAAAAAAAAATACGGAAGAGATTTGACTGCTTATGCAAATGGAGTGAACTCGACGCAAACTGCTTTCATTGGCGCGTCTCTCATGTTTTAACTAGCAACGTGTGCATTCATAATTGCTCTTTTATTGGTTCATTGAGTATGAGCGGGAATCTAGGCCTAAGCAAAGCAACAGGGATTACTGAATGATGTATTATGATATTTAGTTCGTTTGAAAGAATTAATGATTAATTTTGTACTAGATGACCATGTCTTTGTTAAATAGGCTTAACAGACCTTAGATCTGTCGACCATTTTCTATCTTGCTAAGTACCTGGTACTTGTTGATAGGCCTACACTGTCCTCTCATACCTATTAACTCTGTAATTTGAAAACATTGTAAATACCATTTACTTTTAAAAGAGTAACCATGAAGTTTCTTGCCGGCTCTTCTCCATAGGAAACGACCAATTGGAACCGTGCACCTAGCTTCTGACGTTTCATAAGTGCCCTTGTAGGTTTATGTGAAATAAAATATTTTGAATTTGAATTTGAAATATACCACCTAAGTTCAGAAATAAATATTGAGTATTTGATAGATTGATAGCTTTTGGGGCGGGGTGTCAGTGTCTAGAGCTCATCAAGTAAAGAACAAATATATTTATATATTTTTTTCTTCACAAGTGGGCCGTAAAAGTTGTCAGTTTTAGACCATTTTTGTACGAGCTCTATCGCAACAACTAAACAAGTTAGGAATTTGAAACTTCTGTATATCATGTAGTACACATAATATCATGATAATATCATGTACTATATATAATCAATAAGTACTAAAAATGCTGATTCATAAGGTATGTATTTAAATAAGATTGATTTTCTGGAACTGCAAAAATAACTTTGTAATTCATAGTATCATTATGAAATACCAATTTATATTTGCGATTTTCATTAAAATGAAAAATAATAATATTCTTCGTTTATTTTTATTATTTTTTTGCTAAATAATGTGCGAGTCCGATTCGAACTTGGCTGGTTTTATAATTATACACTGGAATTGATCTATCCATGTGGCAAATTTTGTCCAAATCCATTCAGCCGTTAAGGTGTGAAAATGTAACAAGTAGACAGACAGTCAGACAGACAGAGTTACTTTCACATTTATAATATAAAAGACAATTAAAGACAAGCAATTTGGCCTTTACAATAGTATTAACGTGGAGTTTTTTTGTAAAATTAAGTTCCTTTTAAAAGTATTTTTTGCTTAACACCTGAGTATTGAATTGAGCCTTTAAACAAAAATAGTAAATACTACGGCGGTCTGGAAATCAATTTCACAGTTTATTTATTTAATATTTCAAGCACACAAATGTGCAGAGGCGGACCATTGGGTGATGCAAACACAAACAGCGGTAGGTGCAATACCGAGAATTGAGGAAAAAATATTTATTTAAATATAAAGATATACATATATACCTACTAAAAACTATAAATATAATAAATACACCTAATTATATATAAATATAAGCACAAATAAGACAAACAATGGGAAAACATTACCGTTGTGATGATACTGCCAGCTTCTTACGAATGTGCTCGCGAACTTTAATTTTAAAATATAATCGGTTGCTCGCCATCCTGATTTCACAGTTTATCTTTGTAACTATCTTTCATTGTAAAAAGACAAAGAATTGGTACCTTGAACCAAGTCAAACTATTCACAGCTGTTTTATTTCTCTTCCGATGGATTACTTCCCAATTCGTTTCCCGATTCAGACATGGTTGTGAACTTTGAATAAAACATTTTTACTAGGAATAGGAACGCAGCAAGCAGCACGTGACATTAGTTGAGAAAAATGGCCGCTCTCGAGTGTAAGTGTGTTGAGAAACCGAAGTTCTATGGATGGTCGACCTTACAATGGCAGGAAAGTCAAGCGCTATTTCATAAATTATTCATTTAATAATGATGGGGATGACGTATAAATACAATCTTTTAGGCTTTTTTGTACAGCGTTATGCCAGATCGACAATAATAAATCGTTTAAAAGAATTAAATATCCAATAACGAATGACCATAATTGTATAAATGTTTTATATAAGAGGGCTTAGAACAATGAGGAGCGGGGCATTCCGGGGTCGTTTGATGAAATCACTGTCCGACGAAACTGTGTCCTCCCGCTATACTGATTTGTTCGAGGTCCTGTTCATCAGCTTGACGTTAATATTGGTGCAGTAACACTCGTGCTGCTACTCGGTAAGCTGCAAGACAGCCTGAGTGTTCAGTCACAGAATTTACCCTTCGCAAGATGCACCCCATACGCAAAACGTACCATTCTCAAAATGCACATTTTGCCTTTTTATTACCGTAGAACTGTAAAAGAGTTTGTGTAGAAAAAAAGGTAGGTTTTTGCTAAAGTTAGCATTATGAGAAAGGTGCATTTTGAGAATGGTACATTTGGCGTATGAGATGCATTTTGCGAAGGTAAATTCTGTGACTGAACGAGCCACCTGGGCTGAGCAAATTTTCTTTGGGAGCACATCCCAAATAAAATTTTCGTAATACTATAATGATATGCACTGCTAGCAAAAGCCGATCAACTGAATTGTAAAAAAAAAAACATTTTTCTATATTTTTTTACGTCTCAACGTCGTAACCTACGCTTTAATAACAAAACTTCAACGTACAGAAAAATGAAAAATTTACAAAAAAAGTAAAAGATTTTCGCTGTTATGCAAAGCTGTTGTTTGTGAGTTATGCCTTTGTTGTTCCAGGCATAAGATCTCGTTTCGTGATATTTTGCGAGCTCCGTGTCGGTCGTAGTTTGTTTTGTGCTCTTGTTTGAACATATCGTGGAAAAAGGACTGAAACTGAACTAAAACAATCCGATGTGTCTAGATACTTATCGGGTGCTTTTTCTTCAATGAGAGTCTGGGGTAGGTATTTACTCTATGTTGGTTTGTTTGAGACGAAATAGGATAAAAAATTATCTAGTTTATTGTAAAACGTAAATAACGTGAAAATGGGTCCTTATGCTCTACCTAAAATTATTTAGACAATGTAGCTAGTAATTTAAATATTCTCTATTGTTTTAGATTCTAAAGAGGACAGGTCTGACTTTTTGTTTTTATTTAAAAAAACACCACAGAACTTATTTTTATTTGGTATTTAGGTACGGTGATGAAAGCTGTACTCGACTCACGAAAATAATATTTTTTGCTTTGAAAACTTATTAACAAATCCTCATAAAACAAATATAGAATCAATACAAAATCATCCAACAGATACACTATTTAGGCACTTGTCCCACCACCAACGATCAACGAGAAGCGAGTAGAGATGGCAACTGAAAACGAGTTGGCGAGCAACGAGCATCGAGTGCGCGACGGCGACGAGCGATTACTCGTACTATGCATATATACCAAGCGCGAGTCTCCCAGCGAGTGTTCTGCCCGCTGAACGAGCGTCGCTGAGCGAGTACTCTTTTTAATAGCTCTTGGTGCTGCGACAAACGAGTACTCGCGGTGTGAACAGTCAGCGACCAACTATTTATATATGTATCTCTTTTACATACAGGAACGTACAATATTTCTTACGTTTATTAAGCGAGAAAATCGTTGACAGCTAGTCGCTTCCTCGTCGGCGATGGGACAGCTGCTTTACAGTTTATTAAACTTTTATAATATGTCCCCTCTGTTCTCGTCACGTCTGAAGTCATCTTTAAACATCGAACATTACTTCTATTACATAATGCAACGGTCATTTGTTTCATTCCGACCAATCAGAGAGGAGCTTTTCTTTTATACTCAGTTTCATAATACCTAACATAACATCACGCCTGTATTCCTCGAAGGTTTAGGCAGAGATGTACCTATAGTACTCCGAAATTTCGCCTAGTTATGCTTAAGTCCCATGTACATAATAGGGAACGAGCCTATCTCCACCAACCTGGCACAAATCCAGACTCCGGGCTGTTACTAAGAAATTCTTGGTGGAAAATCCCAATAACACTTTGCCCGACGTGGGAATCGAACCTAGGAACTCATGCTTAGCAAAAGAGCTCAAACTTATATGTCAAAAGACTTACAAGAGAATTGCGATAATGCATAAGCGAGTACAAGGCTGCTCAATTTAATGCGTAATGAAACTCGAGGCAATGTGCTAGGACTAGGACACCGTCTTAGGGTAACATAGAGCATGCTCTGTGCTAATGTCATAAAACGACAAACCCGTTACTTGTTCAGAATGGTTCGCGTTGACCAACAGTATAGCTTTGGCCAGTAGCTTTATGGCCCTTTTAGCCGCAACGATAAAATTGTACGGACATATCATGTCTTCAACAAGTATGTAAATGCCAAGCAAATTGTCTCATAAAGCCTGCTAGTTGGATGTTTAAAGTGGTTCGGCGCACCACCGTTTCATTTTGGCGCGGTTCCATGTGTGGGTAGACGTAGAAAATTCACGTTAAGGCCCTGCTTATAGCTCTAATGACTCGAATTTAAGCATTTCAATATTGTTAACAGTTGCTCGTTTATTTCTAGTGAAATGTTCAGGAATTTAGAGAACAGTGCTGGCACGCACATAGATGGAGAAATAATTGGTTTTGCTGGACTGAGTTCGGGATGTATAATGAGTTTTTCCGGAACTAGGATAAGCGGAATTTAAAGCGACGGCGATTTAGAGAGGATTGGTATGGTACTGCTTGCTTGAGGAGCTCGTGGCTAAGTAATAACTGCCGCACGGGTCGATCCATCAGGTTAAGCTACGCTTGCTAGGGTTGGTCTGTGGATGGGTGACTATCTTTACTTACCGAGACTCCTCCGTGTCCCGGAAAGCACGTTAAGCCGTTGGTCCCGGCTGTCATTCGTGGATCTTTGACAGTCGTCACAGGTCGTCAGAAGCCCGAAAGTCTGACAACCAGTCTTACGAAGGGATAACGTATTACCCAGTAACTGGGTTGTGGAGGTTAGATAGGCAGTCGTTTCATGTAAAATACTGGTATTCAGCTGCATCCTGTTAGACTGGAAGCTGACCCCAATATAGTTGGAAAAAGGCTATGCAGATTTATTGGTATGGTACTGCTTGCGCTGCATGCAGCTAGTTATAAGAGTTGTTAGGTATTTGACTAAGCTAATGACTTCAGCTCGTTTGCGGAAAGAGCGTAGTTAATTTTTTAGGGTTCCGTGCCTCAAAAGGAAAAAAACGGACTGTCTGTCCGTCTCTGTCACAGCCAATTTGCTCCAAATTTAATGGACCGATTAAGTTGAAATTTGGTGCACATATGTCTTTGTCTTTGTCTTTATCTACCCAAACACGGACGTGTAACGTAAATAAATGAATATTTGAATGGGTCACTTTTGGGGGTCCAATAAGAAAATGAAAAAGAAAAGTTTTGCAAACTGTACCGTGTGACATATCAAATGAAAGGGCTTGTTGCAAGGATCTCATTTTTTATTAAATATATTTAAAATAAAAACTTTTAAAGATATTTAAGATCCCCTCTTATCTCCAAAACTACTAAGCCATAAATTTTGAAAAAAAAATACAGAGAATGGTTCGTTGCTCATAGATTACAGGAATACCTATAATAAGTCTATGGTCTTAAAATAATATGGTAAATCTTTCAATATTGTACGTACAAACTTACATTTGCAGTTGAAATGTATGGGAGAATACGTTTTTCAACTACAATGTTAAGTTTGACCTTGGGATAAATTCAGCCCAACAACGGAACCCTCCATTGTACGTAGTCGGACACGCACTTGGCCGGTTTTTTTTTATTGGGACTATAGTCAGGCAAATAAATGAGTAAGTTTGTAAACAAGAGGACATTTAGGAGTGATTTATCCCAGGCTAAGCCAGAACCAGACCATTGAAAGCACGAGACACAAGTACGAGTACGACTACGGACGAGCAGTAGGTAATCACCCAGTACTCGACAACTGTATCATGCCTTGCAAATACGATTACTTCACTCAGCTGCAGACCTGCAGTGTTATTAGTGGGATGTAGGTACTAATAGCATACTTTTCGATATAGCTCGATGGATTATTCCAATTGGCAATTTTTTTTTAGGGTTCCGTACCGTAAAAGGAAAAAACGGAACCCTTATAGGATCACTTCGTTGTCCGTCCGTCAGTCTGTCAAGACCCTTTTTCTCAGGAACGCGTGGAAGTATCAAATTAATATCAAATACGTAGGTCTATGGACCCTTGGAGCTCTAAAAAGTAAGTAAGTATTTTTTTATAAACGCAATAAAAAAATAAGGCCATTTATGCGACATATTTTGATACTCGCAATTAAATCAAAACCTACAGGGTACTTCCCGTTGACCTAGAATCATGAAATTTGGCAGGAAGCAAGGTCTCACGTGGAAAGGTCCGATTGTTTTTTGCGATTACAAGCTTACAATTGCAGTTGGAGAATTGACCGTGAAGTATATCGATGTATGGGAGAACATGTTACTACAATGTTAAGTTGTTTTTGGGATAAATTCATCCCAACTACGGAACCCTTCATTGTTCCTAGTCTAACACGCACTTGGTCGGTTTATTTTCTACTTAATGAACAGTGATTTTTACTATTCCCGGAAACAAGCAAATGGCTTGTAACAAATGTGCTCCAAAAGAAAACAGTCTTGACGACGAACCGAATAAGATGTTTAATGGCGTGCCTTAATGTTACGTCTACGAATACAAGGTCCAAATTAAGCCAACAAAATAGTAATTTCAGCAGTAAATCTACTGAAACCTTTGAAACAAAGAGCGTACGAGGTATTTACATGCTAATATTCCCTTGTGCTTATATCAACGTCGTTCAGGCCATTACCTTCGTACGTCAGTATTATACTGTTTGCGAACATTTTAGGTCAAGATTTCGCTTATATCCTGAGATATTTATTTTCCTGTTAACACGTCTGCAGTCTGGACCAGCAGACATTACGTGATGGCACGTCCAGTTAACTGAGTTGGTGAGATGTATTCGTGTTTAAATAGAAGAGTTGAGAATGTAGTTAGAATGTTAGAATTTGTGACTTGCGTTTTCTGAATTAATAAAGATTTTTTGTAAATACCGCCTGTTTATAAACGAAAATGGCTTCAGCGTTTGCTTTGAGAAGGGGTGTAAATGGCATGTAAAATTATTTTTTGGTATTCTATTAGATATTTGAGGTCCCTAATATAAACAGATCATTTCAATTCATTTGAAAACACGGCCACTGTTTGCGTACTTCAATGAGAGCAGAAATATTGGCATCTTTATTCAGTATACTTGTGTATAGATCACATAACCCTTCTTGGAAAGTCGTTTATCGCACCCATTCTGTCAAATGAGACGCCATTTGATTTGTTCGAATGCGGGACGGGATGAGAAAACAAAAAATCAGGGACGTTCGAAGCTGTCCGAAGCTTTGTTCAAAGAAAATGCAAGCGCATTAAAAATTATACGAATGAAAGTATTTTTTTGTTGAATTTATATCTGGAACCTACAGCAGAGCTTTCTTAAATCTTATCAATACTTAATATTATAAATATGAAAGTAACACTGTGTGTCTGTTACCTTTTTACGCCGAACCAACTGAACCGATCTTTAAGAAATTTGACAGAATTTAAACTGGAGAACGACATAGGCTACTTTCCATACTGAAGAAAGTGTCTTCCTATTACGGTTCAAAGATACCCTGTGACAGACGGTTGGACGTATGGACAGACAGCGGAGCTTTAGTAATAGGGCCGTTGGCACCCTTTGGGAACGGAACCCGCGGGCAACAGCTCTAGATTAAATAAATTACTTGGATTTTTTTACGAAGTAGCCAATTTCTTCGACGTCGGACGGCAGTTGAAAATGGTCTTATAATTTCGCTGCAACTAATCGATTACGCAATTGCTGCGCGCAGTTAGTTACATTCAATCGATATATACTCGCAGCTCCGTCGACCAGCCGGTCTATTCTGTAAAATGTCATCGTGAAAACTTAGGTGAAGTAAGCTTGAAGTGAGCTGTCATCTGTCATTCCACCTGATGCTCGAGGCGGGATGTTCAGAGAAAGACGGCTGTTAACATTCTACAGTGACGTCACAAGGGTATAGGTAAATGATAGCTAGTAGCGAGATAAAAATCTCAACAAAAGAGGTGTCACTAAGTGTCATCGAAGTTATAATAGCTGTGCTTAATAAATGTTTTATCGAGGAAGGAACTTTGAAGCACAAGGGATGTTTCAAAGTTCCTTCCTCGATAAAACACCTTTCACCACCACCACGACCTTTTTTTTCGTAGAAGCAAAACTCTTTATTATAGAGACAAAGTTAGGTCAAATTATTAAAGGACTTCGATTTCTGAATAAAGGGTTAAGTTTATTTCTTGTGTAGGACTAAGAAGCAATTAAAATATTTCTTTGGCAGAATATCGTATCCGGATTGAAAATTCAAAATTCAAAAGTCATTTATTCAAACTAGGCTGAGAATCAGCACTTTTCGAACGTCAAAGTTACATAAGACAGTCCCCCAAAACGCCCACCACTTCCTAGTGCTTTAGCTGTGAAGAAAAAGTGGCACAACCAACTCCCCAGCAGCACAGCTGTCTGTTCAGTTAGAAAAAAATGATTTTATATAATAGAATGCAAAATAATTATATTAAGCAACACAAAACTAACAAATTTAAATGATAAATTAATAGCCATATGTCAGCTAGCACACGCCAATATACCAACCAAAAATATCGAGTACAATATACTCAGGCAGAAATAAAAAATAAAGACTAAACGTAAACAATATCTAAATAAAAGCCTCCAGGCATAAAGTGCGTGCCCGCTTACATAAAGTTATGTATAGCTGTAACTGGAAGTTATAAATGATAAACTAGGACCATCGAGGTAAAATAAATAAACAGTTAATTATTAATAACAATAACAAAATCATGATCAGCAAGACGACCAGTCACCACAAGCAGCACCCGTTCACGAGCATAACGCAAAGATCAGCCATTTCATTGAAGACTGAATAATCAGCCTATAATGTTTCCACACGCACACGCCTCCTCTCAGTGAGATTGTAGACTATACAACATAAAGTCATCATCATCTGCGTAGCAGTGTTCCAACTATGGTTGGGTCAACTTCCAGTCTAAACGAAGTCAACCAGATACCAGTATTTTACATGGAGCGACTGCCTATCTAACCTCCACAACCCAGGTACTGGGTAATACGGATTACATAACGTATTTTATCTTAAAATTAACATTCAATCTGCCTAGCCTTATCCCAACTATGTTGGGGTCGGCTTCCAGTCGAACCGAATGCAGCTGAATACCAGTATTTTACATGGAGCGACTGTCTATCCGACGTCCACAACCCAGTAACTGGGTAATACGATACCCCTTGGTAAGACTGGTTGTCAGAGTTTAGGGCTTCTGACGACCCGTAACGACTGCCAAAGATCCACGAATGACAGCCAGACCCGGCAGTCTCGACATAGGTAGCGATCCCTATACAACCGAATTTGGTCGCAAAGTCGTAATGGCGTCCCTAGACGCGCGCGACGTGCTTCACAAGTACTTGATTTTTTCGTGCTTCTCAAGCACATCGCGCGCGTTTATGGACGCTATTAGGAGTTTGCGACCGAATTGGGTCGTATAGCGATCGCTATCTGTGTCGAGACTGCCGTCCCAGGACCAACGGCTTAACGTGCTTTCCGAGGAACGGAGGACGAGTGTCGGTATGTAAAGATGGTCACCCATCCATGGACCAGGGACCCGTGGGACTGTTATTAATTAGCCACGAGCTCGTCATACTAAAATTAACAAAACAATAAATTTATTGAATTTCAATATTAGCTTTAAAACTGTAACGTATTACCATACCTAAAACAACTAAATCTCTAATACACTACAGCACATAATCTAGAATATTCCCAACACGAAAATCTGTTATAACACAACAAAACACAAAAATCAACAAAAACAAAACTTTTTACAGACAGCAACATACATACGGTTAATGTTTATAGGGACCTCTAAACCACAACCCCGTTAAATCTATTTGCTAAAACTTTGCGCTAAGTTGAATTTAAACGAGTTTTTTTTAAATACGTTGCTGGCTAATCCCGGGTGGCGAGGGAAGCTGCTAATGCGGCAGGATTAAGAGGCATCGAACTCTTTGCTGCTGCAACGGCGGATGTACGCGGGAGATTTTTAACTACGGTTATTTTTCATTTTGACTCTCGACTATTTTCGTGCTGTTTTCATAAAAGAAAAATATAGTGGGCTTGGGCTGGTGTTTATGAGTGATTTTTTGGCGTTTCGTAAAAATAGAAAAGTAGAAGTTAGGTGGTTCTTAGGATAGCAATAGCTACTGCGTTTGTAAACTTCTGTTCTCTTGTTGCTAGCTTCATATACACATGTTTACCAATGTGCTTGTTTCTAAATTGTGCTTAGCAGTAGAAATGGCAAGACGAAATCTGTGGTCTTTCGAGCTGACATGCGCTTTATTTGAAACAAACATAAGTTTGTCTCTTACCATTCGGTTAACTTCTATTGTTTCCGAACATAGCTCATTCTACTGACATCTTCTTTTCATAATGTAATTGTCAAATAAAAGTCTGAACCCATAAATCAAATCATGACATCTAAAACCACTCTACGCTTATGCCTAAAACCGTACCCAATTTGTACGCTCGGGAATACTCGGACCCAATCGGCTGTCATATCGAAGGACAGGCCGGTCGTGACGGAGGCACGCGACGATCCGGCACGGAACGGGCTCAGACTGACTTTATTGTACTTTTGACTTAATGCAGCTTACTTTAAACATTCTTACGAAGGGTGGTCGGGTGGCAAACTTCCTTGTTTTTGGAAGAGATTGTAATCGTCTACTGTTTAACTTTTAAATGTGCCTACAAAATCAGCTGTCGTTTTATTCGTGGCAGTAACTCGACGTGCTGCCGAATTTTAGTATTATTTTGTGTCTTGCTTTTGTAATAATTTACTTTACTATAAAAGCAAGCCACAAAATAATTCTCAAATAAGACCTTGTGGAATAAATGATCACGTTATGAGCTGCTACTGCCTACCTAGTTTTGTTCATTGGTTAATCGTAGAAATATACGTACAATAGGCCGCACGTTAGTGGTAACAAAGCCAGTATAAGCTGGCCTTCTATTCTGTTGGAGTTCCGTACTATGTTAGGCCAGCTTAATGTGTTACCACTGAGGCACGGTCGACTGTAAGTACCTACAGTGTGTATTGGGTGTATTGTTGGTACTATTGGGTGTATTGATGGATTGAGGAGCTTGTGGCTAAGTAATAACAGCCGCACGGGTCGATACATCAGGTTAAGCTACGCTTGCCAGGGTTGGTCTATGGATGGGAACTATCTTTTCATACCGAGACTTCTCCGTGCCTCGGAAAGCACGTTAAGCCGTTGGTCCCGGCTGTCATTCGTGGATCGTTAACAGTCGTTACGGGTCGTTAGAAGCCTGAAAGTCTGACAACCAGTCTTACCAAGGGGTATCATATTACCCAGTTACTGGGTTGTGGAGGTCAGATAGGCAGTCGCTCCATGTAAAATACTGGTATTCATCTGCATCCGGTTAGACTGGAAGCCAACCCCAATATTGTTGGGTAAAGGCTAGGCAGATGGATTTTGGGTGTGTTGTTGTATTAAACTGCCCCGTTGGTCTCGTGGTCGCAAGCGCGACTGCTGAACGTGGGTTTTTGTGTTCGATTCCCGGATCGGGCAAAGTGTTATTGGATTTTCCATAAGGAAACAGCCCGGAGTTTTGAAGCTGGCGATATGATACCTCCGTGCCTCCGCAAGCATGTTAAGCCGTCGGCCCTGCGCTTATCTCTCTTCGGTCGTGTGGAATTGCCGTCTCATCATCACTATTCGAGTGAGGGAAAAGAGAGTGCACATGTGTCTACATACTATAATATCGATATGCACTAACTTCTGCACTATAATATCTCCCGCGCTGAAGGCTGGTCTCTGCTGAGATTGGTCGCCATGGCCGAAATTCAGTCTGGAGCACTTAGGATTATGAGCTCTATTGCTGTATTTTATCAAACGCTGCTGTCCGCTGAATGATGGGAGGAACAATTGACTCTCAGCTTCTTTAAGCGTCTTTTTACAGCCGTTATATTTCTTAACATTTATGCTGGGGTTACATTGTCGCGTTATCACTCTCTTTTGCTCAGCGCGACGTCGAGCGGTGTGCGAGAGAGAGCGCGCGAAGTTTAGTTCGCGACAACGCGACAATGTAGCCCCAGCATAAGTGTTATCTAGCAACAATTGTCATACAATTGTTTTAACAGATCGTAGCAGGCGGCGTTCTGTAGTTTCTGCCTACCCCCTTGGCAAGAACGCGCGAGTTTATGTATTTATGTTTGTAAAATAGCTACGTGGATGTCTCCAGAGTATGTACAGATAGATAAAATACGCTATAATTCCAGCAAATGTATGTTTTATTTAAGAGCAGAGCAGCGGCTGCCTTGTCACTTAATATACACGAGGCAAACTACTAAACTAAACCTTCATTTACTTTTGGTATTCAAAGACCCTAGAGACCTAGAGTCCTATCAAAGACTTTCTATGAGTACTTTGATAATCTAATCATGACACAGATATGCGAGTATAATATTTTTTACCGAATATTCATCTCAGCCCGACAAAGTCCCACTGCGACCAATTGGTTACGGTCGACTCACGCGGCTTACTAAATAATGGCTATTGTCGCCTGTGGGTTGTTTCAACAATAAAATTTCAAAAATAAATAAATGGTAAAGTTGAGGATGAATGTTAAGTACTAGGTATGTTTGACGTAAACACGATTCCATAAAAAAAATCCAGATAGAAAAAAAAAACAAGGTTCTAAACCGAACAATAAACCGATGGATGGATAAAAATACTTCAAATTAGATCTTGTAACTTTGCATAATAACTGAACTAACTATAAAGCAAATACATTGTTTTATTTTATTTTAAATTACCATTATTATCGCCGTAAAAAAAAATACCAAAACTATTGGCGCCATGGAGCCTTCTCCCTGCCGCTCAGTCTCGCTCTCACTTAGTCTGCGAGCAGTATCGTGCGAGCGAGATAAGGAGTGAATTTGAGCTGAGGTATTATGGACTCTCAAGCCTTAGTATCAAGATCAACACAGACAAAATAATTCTGTAGCTAAGCAGAGGATCGTAACTAGATAAGCTCACTATCGCATTTTCATATCATTATGAAAACAGTAAAACTGTGTTTGAAAGCTTTAATTTATAGTTTTCGTAAACATTTCTCTCATTTCAAGGAAATTTTCAAAGGCAAATATTGTTACCTAACAAATGTAATATTGTTACCTAATAAATATTTCTGCGAAACCAATATTATTATTTAAATTTAAATAAAATAACACAAAATTCGAGGGGCTATACATAGGTAATAAATAATAACCCAAAAGGTATCAATGGATCAAAATACTAATTATTTTACTAAATCTTTCACCAAGAAAAAAGACCAACGGTTTTATTAACCCTTTTGCTTAGATTCGGACATTTTATGCTAAGAAAATTATATTAGAAATGAAGATTTCTAGTAATTTAATGTATTACCGTTACGCATTCAAGGACACTGAACTAGACACAAAATAAGTTTTATTGTTATAACGGTTATGGGCCGTTTAGTGTCCCTCATAGAGTTAAGATTAAAGTCAGTGATAGTAACTTTAAATTAATAATAACTAAGACGTGTTATTATTGTAACCCCTCAGGTCACTTGAGGCCAGAACTTGACCAAAACTAGGCTTGAATCAGCAGAATAAAGCTTATAGGGACTTCGAGGTTTGTCATAATTTATCAAGATAAACCATTCTCTATCTTTGTTAAATAGAAAGCCAAATGAATTTCTTAGCCACAGGTAGAAAACAGTATTGAACTGACACGAAAAATCAAATATTTTACATTCAATTTCTCTCTTGTTCTCAATCACTTAGTGACATTTTATCATAATGGCCGTCTATTGTTTACTACTACAAGTCCTCTCTGCCCCCTAATTGCATAACACACTTTCTTTTATATTATTTTGAAGCTAAATGTCTAATCCATTAATGTTTGAAAACTTCGTCTGCTCGACAACGTAAATAACGCAATGAATGTTGTCCAATTGTCACTATGAAAGGCATTGCAATTTTTAGTGTGTTACCATTCAATTTAAACTTGAACAGACACTGCGAACAAATTTTTTGCGCAACTTTTGTTGTCCGGGACAACAAACGTTTCTGTCTAATAACTGAATACACCGCGATTATTACATTTGATATCCGCGGGGACACATCTTTTTTATGTAATAGCTTCTCTAGTTTACCATTGAACCTCAATGTGTTTTACGCAATTACCCCACTTCAGCCACCACCGTCCAATGATGAAGAATGTTTTTTAAATGTCAGGATTCGCTTACATACAAATCGTAGACTGAGTCTATTTTGTCTCCCCGTAATTACAGCCGGTTTAATTTAGCCGTAACGTTGGAAATAAAAACTTTTTAGCTGAAGTAGCTCCTTGTGAAAGGGCTGGGACAGGAAACTACTACCACCATACCTATTGCTACTAAGTCATAATGCAGTATTTACATTTAGAAGGAAATTATTAAAGGTGCAAGAGTAATATTCAGCCTATTTTTTATGACTTTAAGGTTTAAAAGGTATCCGTATCGGCAAGCTATGTGGTATTGAAAGTGTTACTACTTATCATCGAACAGTTTGAAAAATGAGGAGTAATCGAAAATAAAAAACAACCAAGTTCTGCATTCAAACTCAAACTCAAAGCATTTATTTCAATTAAACCATTTACAGGCACTTTTGAATTGTCAAAGAGTCGGTCAGTTAGTCAGAAAGTTGAAGCTAGTTGCCCATTCCAAAACGTAGATCTCTATGGAGAAGAACGGGCAAGAAACTCCAAGGACACTCTTTTAAATATAGAAATTACAAAATCCTGGGTACATTACTTTTGTTGCTTCTATATGTGAGAACAATGTAAAATAAAATAATAATCAAAAACGATTAAAAATATAAGATTAAAAATAAGCAATGGCAGATAAGAGATGGCCAGTCTCAACCGACGGCGCCCGTTCACGAATATGACGCGTGGATCAGCACCATCCAGCTTAACCATTTTGTAGGGAACCGAAAGATCCAACACACTCGCCACCATCAGCGAGACATTTAAGTGAGCGTGACATACTCTCAACTGCCATGCTCTTTCAAGTCAACATACAACAAAACAACATAGTAAACGGCTCCATGGTACTCACATTTACAAAAATTGAAAAAAAATGCTTCTAAATTATACAAAACTATAGTTTGCAATGAATTTGTGAAATTAAAAGAATTTTACTACCGTAAAGAAAAAAAAACATTATTAACTTTTGGAGTATTCAACAATTAAACCTTGGTTAAGTAAAAATAAAAAGTAAACATTAAGTTCGTAAAGTCAGAAAAAATAAAAAAGGGGAAGCAACTCTTCCAAAAATAAACATGTTAACTAGTGAGCCCAAGTGGCTGTGGAGCAGGACCAGCATTAAGCCAAGCATTTTTATCTATGATATAATCATCCAACTTATAATAGGCTTGTCTACATAGTGTGCGTTTAATGCAAGTTTTAAATTTCTTCTCATTTAGTTGAAGAATATCGAGTGGTATTTTACTATAACATTTTACACAGTACCCCATAAAAGAAGTGTGTACTTTAGACAACCTGAAACGTGGTTGATCTAATTTGTTCCTATTTCTTGTGTTAAAATTATGCCTGTCACTTATTTTACTAAAAAGATGTACATTTTTTCGAACATACATAATGTTTTCATATATATACTGACAAGGTACCGTCATGATGTTAATTTTCTTAAACAGTTCCCGTTAGAGAGTCACGTTTGCGGAGGTTGTAGATGGCTCTGATAGCCCTCTTTTGCAGAATAAAGATAGAATCAATATCTGCGGCCCGTCCCCACAGCAAAATACCGTAAGACATGATGCTATGAAAGTAACTAAAATAGACCAGTCTCGCGGTATCCACGTCTGTTAGTTGGCGGATTTTCCAAACAGCGTAAGCGGCTGAACTCAGCCGCCCTGCAAGTGATGTTAAGTGAGGACCCCACTGTAGTTTTGAGTCAAGCGTGATTCCCAGGAAAACTGTTTTTTCGACGAATTCTAGTGTCTCCTTATTCAATACAACGTGACATTCACTACTTCTAACATTCGGTAACGCGAATCTTATGCATTTCGTTTTCTTCTCATTTAATACTAAATTATTTACAGTAAACCAATTATGGACCTTTAGCATAGCGTTATTTAAGTCGTCAAGTTCCTTTGCATGTCTGTTTACCTTAAAAATCAGTGATGTGTCATCAGCAAATAACACCATTTGTGGTCGGTTTTTCAATAAATGAGGTAAATCATTTATATATACTAAAAAGAAAAATGGACCCAATATCGAGCCCTGTGGTACACCCATTTTGACTTTTAAACCCAATGAATTTACACCGTTTATTTGAACTTGCTGCTGTCTATCATTCAAATATGATTTTACTAAGCTAAGCGCAAGTTTACCCAGTCCGTAATGCTCAAGTTTCAACAGCAGTGTTTCGTGATTAACGCAATCAAATGCTTTGGATAGGTCACAAAAGATACCTATTGCATCCTGTGCCTCTTCCCATGCGTTAAATATATGTTTTAATAAAGTGACACCGGCGTCGGTTGTGCAACGTCCCTTCGTAAAACCATATTGTTGATCGTGTAGGATGTTATTACGATTAAAATGATTGAGCATTTGATTTAACATTACTTTTACAAACACCTTGCTGAAAACCGGCAAAACCGACACGGGTCTATAATTATTAGTGTCCTTGCTGTCCCCGGACTTGAAAAGTGGAATAACTTTACTGTGCTTCATTAAATCCGGGAATACCCCTTGATCTACACACAAATTAAACATTAAAGCTAAATAGGGTGCAATTGTCTCAATAATTGATTGAAAAACTTTAGTAGACATGCCCCACAGATCTTCGGTGATTTTGATCTTAAGTTGCTTAATAGCCTTTACAACGTCCACAGGGTTTATATGTTTAAATTTAAATTCCACAGGACAGGATGAAACATTCGCTCTTAATAAATCAATAGCCAGTAAGGGGGAGGAATTTAAAGATTCTGTAGTTTTAATTGGAATATTGGTAAAGAAAGTTGCAAATTCCTGAGCAACATCGATATTATCGCTAATGAGACCGTTCAATTCAAATAAGAAGTTCTTGTTATTATTTAAATACCAACTTTTATAAATTCAACAATAATATTTGGGTACATTACCAGTCGACAGCGATGCGGATGAATTTTTCGATGCTATATTTTAGTTTTTCAATAGTTTTAGTTAAATTTGTATATAATTTTGATATTTTTATTAATAAATTTGAATGTGTCAATAAAAACAATTTCAGCTTATGTCTTTTATAAGATAAATAAATTCATAAAAAGAATACCAACATACGTCGATATTTAATACAGATTTTTTGGATTGGAAGGTAAAAGGTTAGTTTACCGTTAATTTGTATCCAGTTTTTTTTCTTTTCAAAAGGTGTTTTTGTAACAACCAAGTTCTGAGAAATATGTTTAAGATTAACACATATTTTTTCCGCTACCACAAACATTTTTCATTTTTTTTTTAAATTTAATATTAATAAAGTATATTATGCAATTAGTGAATAAAGGACGGATTTAAAGCGAGGGCCATAGATGAATCACGAGCAAGTGAAGGACTCTAACGACTGAATCACGACCGTAGGGAGTGATTCATGATGATTGTATCACGAGCGTAGAGAGTGATTCAAGTGTTAGAATCCTGAGCGACGCGAGTAAATATAAATCCATTTTATTCAAGAGTTGCATACTAAACTTTATACCATGACTACGAGAAAAACAAAGATTTAAGCGAAAATAGACATTTAATGAAGAAAAAAGAAGGCTAAATTAATTAAAATGCACATTAAAATTGTAACAATTTGTGTTCGTACAACTTACAGTATTAAAAATAGTACCAATTTACTAATGACAGTAAAGAACACAAAGCAGTTTTTATTCTAATGCTAAACTCTTTGTCGAAAATGTCGACCAATCAAATCTCGGGGAATTATTTGCACAAGGAGTTTTTATGTTGAATATTCTTTGCAAAAGGAGTTTGTATCGATTATTTTTTCGCAAGGAATATTATTAAGATGGAGGCATATCATTAAGATGGAGGTCGAATATATATTGGTGTGTTCTAAATTCAAACACCAAAATAGTGATTAAAAGTGCTTTTTATTCACTGTTTTCAGTGAATAAAATAAGCTTTTTAGAGGGGGAATGGTATAAAGAATATTTGTCTCTTGTCAGCGCATTAAATCCTAAATTCACTCACTGATAGACAACGCATAACCTAAACCGCTGGGTCTAGAATATTAAATTTTGCACCTAATATAACCTATGTGACCACTAAGGTATGTGTTGTTCTGTTCTTGAAAATTCATCCCTACGAGGGTTTAATACGGGATGAAAGTTTGTATGGAAGTACGTCATTTTTGCCGATGGGTACACTTCTCTCAAAATTCTAAATCGCATAAATGATGATATGAAGAACATTATTCTGATGAAAAGAGGCACTTTCTTAGTAACAAGTTCTACGTATTACTGACGTCAGTAATTACTTCGGTAATGTACCTACAACGTTTAGTCCATATTTTCGTAGAGTAGTGTAGTGTCGGAGTTTGCCGAAGTTTGCCCATATTTGAGCGAACTTGCACCTAAATGAGGCCCCGCTATACAGAAATGGCGTCGTATATACTGACTTGTTTTAAACTAACGATATTGTACGTCATAAGAATATTGCCTATTTTAAATTTTGTTTGGTATTTAAGATTAAAATTCTTCTCTACATTCATGATTTAGTTTAATCATAACTGTGGGCTTCAGGTCGTTTTTTATAGTTTGGTATATCGTTAAAAGCGACTCTGGGATTCTGTTAAGAGGTTATGCAACAAAATCTTGTTACATAAATTAAAACTTCATGTGTTATAAATGTTTGTTATATGTATTATCAAACCAGGGAATTATTGCTCCACTATAGGAGTAAATCAATAAATCAGACAGAATATTTAAAAAATGTTATTGGTTAACTCTAGCGGCAAATATGTACTTAAGTTTACTCACCTTAAAATAATAATCTAAAAACGATTGCCCGCCATATTGGTGCCAACTGTCACCTGTCAAAAGTAACTGTCATGGCGCGCGGTGTCAACATTTGGACTTTTACCCTTGTCACACAGGCGCTTCATCAACTCTTATGTTTACCTTACAAAATAGAAATCTATGCATTATAATAAAGATCGAATAATATCCGTCCGTCGAAATGACAAGCAATTCTATAAATTCAATAAATATCCTTTTAGCGTGGAAAATCGATTGGTGGATTTTTACGAAACGTCGTAGTTGATCGTTTCATAGTTGGTCGCACGAAACAATTTTAAATGACGAATTTAAAATTGTGCCATGAACGTGCGTACATGGTGTACTTATTTGCATTCTGCTTACATTTTAAAGAGTCGAAACATTTGACAATAGAATTTAAATTAATTCACTACTACATTGCTAATGTTATTTTAAAACCTCCAACATCCATAAGTGAAGTCGTCAAACATAAGCTACTGCGGAAATATTATTGCGTTTTATTGACCCAGCGTGACAGACGGTTTCATTTTGTATAGGTGGATTAAATTCCGTCGCGGTTAAATAATTTAAGTGTTTCGTTTTTCCGCTTTTACGAAATGTTAGTGGCCAACCGCGTAATAACTTTAAAATTGCGTTTAATTTTAAATTCAATAAAGCCTACGGCTATATCGAATTTCACACATATTATTCGATCAGTGTGTGATGCATTGACATCAGATTTATGCGTGTCAATTAGCGCGTAATGTCCTTTACACTTTGCTTCTCATTTTATATTGTAAACTCGGCTCAAAGTACATTTTTAATACGCTTTTCATGTTAAGTACCTTATTTTAATCTGTAAGTTTAAATATCGTATGAGTACGTCCAATTCATATTATTCATTAGCATGAGAGTGAATACATAATGTATAAAGAAAGAAAAAAAGAAAGAAATATGTTTATTCTGCACAAACAAAACACACATTTAAAGAAAAAACACAAAATACAAAATTAGCCAAAAGCCTCGTATTCAACCAACAAATAAACACTTGAAAATGTTCATCGGTTGATGTCAAGGCCACGGACCAAAGACAATAACAACATAACATTAACAATAACACATAATATTACATTTAACAATATTTTTTTTTTCTTTTCACGCATAAATATGCTGTGTAATCTAGGTCTTGAGTTATTTAAATCCAGTTTTAAGAGCATTAAATCGATGCTAGTTAATCTAACAACAGCCTTATACATTTTCATGAATTTCAGGTGCGCTACGTGAAATTAATAAAAATGTATCAAACGGTTGGTGTTTTTTATTCGTTTCATATTCAAAGGTGACATATCTTTTTATATTTTTTTTGTAGTTTACAAAAAATATATTAAAAATGTACCAGAGCTCACCGCTCTCAGAGGTACACTTTGGTACATTTTATAGCTTTATTTGTTGTTTAGGTTGGACGAAAAATAGATAAAGTCGCGGAGAGCCCTAATAAAATGTAGTAGAAGGTTTGAAATTTAGCATGTCTATTCCTAAAGTATCTGATTTAAATGTAAACAAATGAATCAGAAAATGTACCTGTGGATGCCAATTTGTAGTGGCAATTACAAATTGAGTGCTTTGATTTGATTAGTTGAATACTTCATCCCGAAATTCTAATTTCAAATCACCTTTTTTTTTCTTTTTTTTTTTCTCCCGCTCTGGGTGGAGCAGTAGGGCGTGTCAGACTCTTACTGACTAAAACCCACCCGTGTTCCTTCAGTTGCCTGTACGTTGCCAGGGGCCACGGTAATTTTAAATTACCTTAAAGATGTTTTCATTTGACCATTGAGGTTAACTTTTTCAATTAATTTCCTCGATGACTTTTAATTACAATTTAACACTTTAGACTCCACCCACTTTTCATAGAACTCATACGCCATGCCGCCATACATATTGAAAGTGAACCCTCCGGGAGGGTTGCCGGCATTAAGTTTGCGCTAAAGTTAATCATCGCGGACGGCCAACGGCATTAGGTTTAAAACCGTGTTATAAACCGCCGTTGTCGCTATACATAGTTTCCAATCTTTTAAATTTTTAGCGTTATTTGTAACCGTGGACAAAATACTAGAGAAAAATTAAAATGCTTGGATTTTCAAACCAACGCATATATTAATAAATCTTGTTAAAATATACATCAAATTTTATTTACACGATTTATAATGCTGTATTAGATAAGAAAAATCTACATTTAAAACGAGCCCTCCGCGAGGGCTCCCGGCATTTAACGTGTTTATATTCAAACAATTTTTTCTGAAAATAGTGATGAGATATAAAGTCGAAACCTTCTAAATACAGATGGATATGTTACTAATTCCCTTTAATGAGTGATTGTGTAAGAATTTAACCTGAACAGGATTTGTTTACTTTTTTTCCTCAGAATATACTTTTGGAACAGACCATAGCATGTGGTCATATTGATTTTGAAAACTTGATTTAGAAATAAATTTAGAGATATGAGGAACAGGGTATCAAGTTCACTCATAGAAAGGGTGGATCCTCCGAGCAGACGGATGTCGTGTCTGGCGGGAGTTGCCCGCAACTGTCAGATTTTCATTTTTCTGAACAAGATTTCACATCAAATGTTAAAATTCTTGGTCTTCCTTTTATTTGTGACACTATGTTATTTAGCAAAAAATAATCCTTATGATGAAGCCTTTCGACCGGTATGATAAAGCTACAGAATGATAATTTTTCTCGTGTAACGGGTTCGATTCCCGGTTCAACCATGTAATTATTTAAATATCTATGAAGGCAGTTTTTTTTTTAATTCAAAAAATGTTCCATCTACAACATTCAAGGCTTTCCTTCCATGTGGCATATCCGTGGGACGCCCTGTATATGCTGGTCGCGCGGTAAAATGCAGGATTCGTGTGACGTCAGGGTTTTGTGTGACGTCAGGTCTTTAATGCCTAGTTCGCATGTGGCGATGTAGATACCGCCACATAAACGTAAATGTATGGATTTGGAATGGAATGGAGGCTATTAAGAGAAGAACCAGATTAAAGGAAAGATGGTTGAAATGTGTGAACAAAGATGGTGCTAGCGTAAGTAACATAAACAATATTGAAACTATAATATTATTGATATTGACTGTAGGGACCTTGCCCAGCACCGTGCTGGGTAATATATATAAAAAAAAACAGCGCAATATGAGTTTTTCGAACTTATACCGTTTACACCTCTCTAGGGCCATTTTAAAAACTGCTCATTAATGCATACTTTCATGGATTGAAAAACAATTTACTAGATTATATTGCTCGAAGTAATATAAACAGGTAAGAGGAATTTCTGAAAACGTAAAGTATTGCTAAGTACTTTTATTTTCTCAAGAACGTTTTAGCTACGTCACTGGGGGCTCGTTCATAGTTAATATGAAACTTATAAGTATTATCTGCGATGGCTTATCCCAAGTGTACGTAAGACATTAAAACGATATATTTTTGGCAATATCCATGAGTATGGCCCTTACCAAAATATTTACTTCAGCTAGCAATGTTGAAGTAAATATTTTGGTAAGGGTTCGCTCACACTGCCTTGAAATCAAAGCAGCAAAATATGTTTTGATATTTGGATTTTAATTCAATTTGTGTGTTTTGCGCTAAATGTAATTTGGAGAATAATAAGCGTCATTAAAACGTGGGAGGCATGACATAGTTAATTCGATACTTATTATTCTGGAGATGTCTTTGCTGGGTTAAGATAGGACCATTACACTTCTCTACGTCTTATCGCGGCGAGAACGAACGAGTATAGATTTAAATCTACTAATAACGTTTAAATTAAATTAAGTCATACCCCACGTCCTATTTAAAAGCGATCGTCGCGCGAATACGCGATCGTTGCGTCCATATGTCACTTTTTGTTCGTAATACCGGAAAGCGCCCTCTGTCGGCACGATCACGCGTTCAGGTTCACTGAACAAAAAGAGAATATGGACACGACGATCGCGTATTCGCGCGACGATCTCTTTTAAATAGGACGCGGCGTAAGTCTGATAAAACCTAAATTTAATTTTGGCGTTTTTTAAATAACTTTTTATATTGTGATACACGAGTATGGGCACGGTTACGTTAGCAAATGCTCCAGTTCACTCTGACGTACAGTCTCGGGTATAAATACCTTACAGTTACGCAAAATTCAAAAGCGTTTTTCTCGAGAAATCAAAATTGCAATTTTGAAAAAATAACTATTTCACTATAGTATTTGTTTCGTTATTACTATGTTCGTAGCATCATAAGATATCTTTCAATACTTTAGGAGAAAATTCATATGTGTAGAGTGACAGTACAACATTATTTTGACGCGCTGCCGATAAGTCTCGCTTGATCGCTTCCTCGAGAATACGCGAAAATGCGCTTTGGCGCGCTCCCACGCGACTTGCCTCGTGTGAAACGTACCTATATATTTTACGCAACAAAAGCGCCTCGGTTGACAAGATTAAAAGTTTTATAACAAAGCCTTTATGTGACGGCCCTTAGGTTCTACATTTGAGTGGCTCGTGGGTGGAGGGATTAATGGAAATAAACGCCCACAGGTTCGTTACCACAACAGTGTATGTTGAATGGAGTTGTTAGCAATGTTATAAATATCGCTCACTATGCAGACTACATGGTATTGACTGATACTGCAGCATCATGCTGAGATATGAGCCTTTTGGCTTCGCACAGGACTTTCTGCTTTTCGTTAGAATTTTTACTTTGTTTGTATTTTATTGTTTTTTTTTTATTATTTTTAATTAAGATTTCCTGTGCTTGTCCCAATAAATACTTTTTATTTATTTATTTTATTATTTATGTACACACAGAAAAATAGATACAGATAAGATATAATCATAATTATGTCATTATTATTTCTTTCTTTCTTTATACTAAATTAGAATTCAAATAAGAAAGGCTGGATTAAGGATCGGTTGTCTGGTACTGTAACGGTTGTGTGCAAAAGGAAGCCTTACACCATAGAAACATGGTAGAAAAATGACTCTGGTTGCATTGGATCACTCAAGCGAATTTAGAATAAAGGCATATTCAGATATAAGTGATACTTATCGCTGTTGCGCTCGGTAGCGATACTGGTTTGCCTCTGGTTAGTCACTTTGGAACAGTATCGCTACCGAGCGCGACAGTGTTAAGTATCGCTTATATTTGAATATGTTTTTATTCTAAATTCGCTTGAGTGATCCAATGCAGCCAGAGTCAATACTGCGATACTAGTAGCGATACTGTTCCAAAGTGACTAACCAGAGGGTAACCAGTATCGCTATCGAGCGCGACAGTGATATCGCTTATATCTGAATAGGCCCGCTGCGCGCTACACTACACTCGCGGACTCGCGAAATAGAAACTTTTAAGCAATAATAGATTTCCCAAATCTCAGCTAATTCGTCACCTTTTCTAACTGTAATTTTCTTCACAATGTTGTCAGTTGGTACGTAATCGGATAAATAAAAGTCGATTTAGACCAAACGAGCGAATGCACATTCTATCTCCACTCCACTTTATTCTTTTTGTGTTAACAGGGGGTCGAAATCCATAGTTTCGGCCGAGCACAAAGTACGAAGCCCCCGTAAATTCGGCCGCAACTACGGATTTCTCTTAGGAGTAGACCCCCTGGGACAGAACATTTCTTCGTTGGTTTATCCCTATTAAAATGTCAAGAATATCAACAGAAGAATGCTCTTTTTCTGGTTCTATGTTCGTTTGGTCTTTACCCACCTTAATAGGTACCTACAAAATTGTCCTAAACGTGCTTAGCCTTTGCATTCTCCGAATGTACATTAGGATTAAATTAAAACAAGGGTTTCGTACCAAAGACAGTCTAAAGCTATTCATTATACGAATGTATTAAGAGGGAACCATCTCACGACGAGCCGGTCTTGAGCACTGTCCTAATCGAAAGCGACTAACTTCGGTCGTTCAAATATAAAGCCGTGGATTACATCAATTTGAACACATATTCAACATCATTGTGTTTGATCGCGCTTTTGTGCGAGTAAAGTTCGTGCTTACTCGTACTATAGAAATGTTCGTGTAATCGCGTTAAACACTTTAAGGGACACTAAACGCCCATAGGCGTTATAACAATAAAAACCAGCCAAGTGCGTACAATGAAGGGTTCCGTAGTTGGGATGAATTTATCTCAAGAACAAACTTTACTTTGTAGTTGAAAAACATGTTCTCCCACACATTTCAACTGCAAATTTAAGTTTGTACGTACAATATTGAGAGATATTTTATTATGTTAATTTAAGACCATAGAGTTCTTATAGGGTTTCCTGTAATTTATGAGTAAAGAACCATTCTCTGTATTTTTAGCAAAATTTTTGGCTCAATAATTTCGGAGATAAGGGGGGAATAGTCATTTTTCATCTATTTTCTGAAATATCTTTAAAAGTATTTATTTTAAATTTATTAAAAAAATATCTTGAGATCCACGCAATAAGCCCTTTCATTTGATATGTCACACGGTATAGTTTGCAAAACATTTTTTTTAAAATTTTCTTATTTGCCCCCCAAAAGTGACCCCCTTATTCAAAATTCACTTATTTACGTTACACGTCAAATACATATGTGTACCAAATTTTAACTTAATCGGTTCATTAGAATTGGGGCAAATTGGCTGTGACAGACGGACAGACAAACAGACAGACAGATAGAGCGACAGACAGACAGACACATGAGTGATCCTATAAGGGTTTCATTTTTTCCTTTTGAGGTACAGAGCCCTAAAAATATTCATTGTGTCTTGTTCAGTGTCCTTGAATGCGTTAATTGGGACTGCACTGTATACTCTGATTTAATTCTAGTGTCATCTATGTATTGATTTAGCTGGAATCCTATACAATGTGGAGACAACAATACGACAGTAAATGAAATCACTGGCAATACTAATGCAGAAGAATATTTTGGAAACATCGAATAAATCCTAGCATCAAAATTAAAAACGTGATTTTTCAAACAAACTAATTAGTAGTGATGGGTCGACTATGGGTTCTGCCAATCTTTGACTAGCTATAGTAACTAAACTATTGGTTATATTTGATTGAATTTTTGTATGCAGACTAAGAGCGTCATTAGATATCCGCAGTTTAATTTATTGTCGTAATGTCGTCTCCACTTTGCATATAACTAAGCCTACGCCATCTGTTTGTCTGTTTATCTTTCACAGCTGTATCTTTTTGACGTTGTCTAGTTGAAATATCCATAGAATGCTTGTCAAAATTATTGTTTTATGGTCTAAGGACACTTGAGTGAGACCACACCTGGCGCTAGTCAAACTTGGCCGGTTTTTTTGCAAAAGCATTTGAGTTGACATATAACATGGAAGGTAAACCAAAATAACAGCCATAGTTTAAACTACACAACAACCAAACATAGTTCCAATAAACTAACTACCAAGTAATATAGCTAGTAAATCTCCCATATCATTCATATATCTTACTTAAGCACTAGCAACCACGCCCGCTAATCTATTAAGACTCGGGAGTTGCCGCCCTTGAGACAAAACCCTTGCATATTCCTCTCACAATAGATTAGCAGAAAAACGTTTATAATTCAAGCCTTTGTGGTTGAACTGTTTACCATAAAGGACTAATTTTTATTAAGTGTTCTTTATTTGAATTGAACCTTTGTGGCCTAGCTTTTGACATTTTAGACTGAATTTGAATTTAGAATTGTATTTTAATTAATTAAAATGTTCGGAGAGTGACTATTTGAATATTGAAATCACAAGAACTACTAAAATTTTGCCAATTGAGAGGATATTTATAAATAATAATGATTAGTAAGTTTAGTACTTTTAATGTTAACTTTTTGTGGCTTCTTTTTTATGTTTCAGTTTATAGTGTTTATGTTTCATGAGTTATTAGCGCAGTAACAGAGAGTGCTTTATAATTCATATTAAAGATTTGGTTTGCAAGACAATGTGGTATATCAGGCCTACAGCTTAGGTTAGGTAGGGACACAGAACACTATAAAGTTTGCATAATCAGCCTACAACGTTCCTGGCACAGTCCTTCTCTCTGTGAGAGGGATGCGGGCCCAGTCCGAGTGTTACGTGTCTTTAGATTTTTTGATCCTAGGATATGCCGGTTTCCTCATGATATTTTCTCACACCGTTTGTGAATGCAAGAGCAGCGGTGGTGAAGTAAACTTGGGACAGGCTTGAAACTAAAATGATGAAAACCTTCGGTGAACCACTTTTGCCTAGTCCATCTGTCGTTTGTAAAGCCTTGTCGTCACGAACTTAAAGGGTTTAATTCTAGATGATAAATAATTTTAGTTTGCGTACTTGAACTGTTTCTAACGACCCTCAGACCACAATACCGTTTTGAAACTGGTAATAATATTTTTTTAAGGGACCATTGTGAAAATGTGCTTCAATTTAACCGAATGAGTTTGATTATTTTCATTACCTTGAGATTCGGGTTTTTAGTAAGAATAGCGAATAGAAAAAAGAATTTTCAAGTCGAAATACAAGTTTTGAGATCTAAGTGAATTAGACTGATTAGGTACTTTCGTTAACTTGAGTTTTGAGCTTCAGAAAAAATAGAAAAAATAGCTTGCGCTGCAAATCTAATCTAAGTACAGCTGATTTATAAGAAACTAGTTGTTGCCAAATAACCCGGGTGAAAAATAGCCTTTGTCCGTCTCCAGGTCAAGGTCTACTCATATGCAAAATTTTATCCAAATCTGTTCAGCCGTTTTAGCGTGAAAGCGTAACAAACAAACAAACTTACTTTCGCATTTATATATTAGTTAGGATAGTAAACGTTTTTAATATAACATCACGCCTGTATTCTCCGACGGCTTAGGCAGGGGTGTACTTATAGTACAATCACATTTCGCCAGCTATGTTTAAGTCCCATTTAATCGGGGGCGAGCCTATTGCCACCAACCGGGCGGCAGTTTATAAAGCCATTATCATCATCATAACGTTTTCCAATGTGTATTGTGATTGACTCCACACTTGTTTACGTTTAACTCGTAGACGTGGTGGCTGCCACGGTGGCTGGGGCGGTCAGGACTAATCTAACTTAAAGGTACCCAACCTTTACCACCTACCTTTACAAAATACGTGTGTTCATCTACAGTCGGATTGTTTACGAACTTGATTATCAACTTAAATTGATCGTGTATTCAAATCACAACTAGGAAATCAGGATGGCGACCAACCGGTTATCTTTTAGAATTAAAGTTCGCGAGCATATTCGCAAGAAGCTGGCAGTATCATCACAACGGTAATGTTTATTTATTTATTTAATACTTCAAGCACACAAATGTACAGAGGCGGACTTAATGCCATGGGCATTTTCTACCAGTCAACCTTCGGGTGATGCAGAGACAAACAGTGGTAGGTGCAACAGAGAGATTTGAAGATTTAAATATTTAAATATAAAGATATACATATATACCTATTAAAAACTATAAATATAATAAATACACCTAATTATACATAAATATAAGTACAAATAAGACAAACAATGGGAAAAAATTACCGTTGTGATGATACTGCCAGCTTCTTCTTAATGTTTTCCCATTGTTTGTCTTATTTGTACTTATATTTATGTATAATTAGGTGTATTTATTATATTTATAGTTTTTAATAGGTATATATGTATATCTTTATATTTAAATATAAAAAATCTTCAAATCTCTCTGTTGCACCTACCACTGTTTGTCTCTGCATCACCCGAAGGTTGACTGGTAGAAAATGCCCATGGCATTAAGTCCGCCTCTGTACATTTGTGTGCTTGAAGTATTAAATAAATAAATATTAAATAAACTAGGGTTCTTTATCATTTACATATTTATATCATCCGTATAAAGTTTCTATATAGTAGTGTGTCTATCAGACAATGTGTGTGTGGGCACAAACAAAGAGAGGCTTATGACCTGCTTGGATGAAGATGATGATGAGTGTGTCAATATGCTAAACGAAACGTTTCCCTGACTGTACATATTATGCAGAAACGTTAAGAGCATGCATTCTGAAAGTGGGCAACGTCTTAAATAGATGTCAAATATTTCACTTTTTAGATTAATTTGGCAATACTACTTAGTTACTTAGTTAGCCATATTTATGGCTAACTAGTGATCTAAAATATTGATTATGAAATGCAATAATTAGTATCGTAACACCGAATATTTAGTTTTAGATCACCGAACCGAACACCGAATATTTAGTTTTAGATGGAAACTGTTACAAGAAAACAAAAAAACAGTGAATTATTTGACATCTATTTGCAACGTTGCCAACATAAAGAATAAACGCTCTTAATTAAAGATGGTTGCATTTGCCATTCTCGCGCATTGAAATACGTGAACAAGAACTTAAATTGTGTTTTGTAATTCGCAGCGCGGATGCATTTCAGAACTGCGTGCGACTCGTGACGAGTGCTAGTGTAATAATTCCTAGATGCTATGGGTACAAGCACATCTGATTATACCTTCATTAAAGACTCTGCTTTATAACTCATTTTTTAAAAATGTAAGTTAGCAAGTAGTTCAATCTACTATCAATTTGCCTAGCCTTTTCCCAACCATTTTGGGGTCGACTTGTAGTGTAACCGGATGCAGCTGAATAGCAGTATATTACATGGAGCGACTGCCTATCTGACCGCCACAACCCAGTGGTTGTGGCGGTCAGATAGGCAGTCGTATCGGGGTCGTATCGGGGTCGTATCGTCGTGTCGGGGTATCTTGTTACCCAGTAACTGTACTGGGTAACAAGATACCCCTTGGTAAGACTGGCTGTCAGACCTCTGGTTGTAACGACTGTTAATCACGACGGGTCTTGATATACAGGGTGTCCTGTAAGTTAAAGTAAGCGATAAGAAAACGGTGTTTTTTAAAGAGGTATTTCTTGAAAACATTTTTGTTTTTGATAAAAAATGACTTAAAATTTATCAATGTGTATAGTACGAATAATTTGATGTATAAAAAAATACTAGAAAAGGAATTTTTCACTACGAAATGCTAAAAAATCTGTTTTAAGGTAGAGATTTTTCGATATTTTGGAAAAAATCGGATAACTCTAAATCCGTAACATATTGCTGAACATATATTTTTTTTTTTGGAAGGCATTGACCCAAACTATCACCCCTGCAATATGTTGTACTATTTACCGGACACCCTGTATAATGCATGGTCACCCATTAACGAACCGACCACGGCAAGCGTAGCTTATCTTTCGATCAACATGCGGCTGTTATTATTTACTCACGAGTTAGTAATAAGGTAAAATTATTTAAATGATTTATAAAACCAAATCAAAAATATAGTTAACGCATAATTCTCAATTCTGGTTCAGAGGCGTCTACTATTGGTGTATTAACTCAACTGGGATGTGTAATTAACTCGTAGTATATGATTGATGGTGACAAATTACCATTCTGATTACCGAAATACAAATGTAACTTGATTTTAGACGAATCCAAATGTTATGATGATGTGATCCGAGTAATTTTGGACTCGTTTCAATAATAACATAATGCCTAAGAAACTCGATATTGCGTTCCAAAACTCTAATTGCTGATGTAGGTCACACGGCTGTCAAGTTTAAATGGAACTGAGCTGGCCATATCTGTCGCATGCAGGAGGAGCTAAGGGCCATAAGGGCGTCAAGTAAAATAACCACACAGTGGGTCCCTAACAACAGCAAACGGCAATACGGCAGACCCAGGAGAAGATAACAGGATGAACTCGACCTTTTTCATAAGGACTGGCCACAAACAGCAGAAGATAGGGATAAGTAGAAGTAGGAAAGGGAGGCCTTTGGTCTGCACTACAAACGGCTGATAAAAATAATAAATAATATCACGCCTGTGATTCCCGAAGGGTTAGGCAGAGGTGTACCTATAGTACAACTTTAGAGGCATGAGGAACACGGTGTAAAGTTCACTCCTCCTCTATTGAAAAGGGAGGATCCTCCGACCAGACGGGTGTCATGTCTGGCGGGCAACTGCCCAATGGTTGAACTCGGGAGCTTCTATATATATCGATCGTGCGGTAAACAAGATGCAAGATTTGTGTGACGTCAGGATTTTATGTGACGTCAGGTCTTTGATGCGTAATTCGCATGTGGCGATGTATATGCCACCACACAACCACATATCGCCAGTTATTCTTTAAGTCCCATGTAATAAAGAAAAATCGTAAAAGAGTTAAAATTCACATGCTAATACTCATAACAAAAGTTATGAATACAAAGCCTTACGTAAAACATACTCAAACGTGCTCTTGAGAGAAAGTAATCTATCGATCAATGGATAAAGCTGGCTCATTTTACAAGCTTTTAAACAATAATCGCCTTTGAATTGCGGCACAAGGAAACAGTAATAAATATTTTACTGAACCTCTAAAAACTTATTAACCTTCTTATGAACGCTTTTTAAATTAATGAAAGTCTAAAAACTTTTTGGGCTCCTGATGAACCACACTTTTATAAAATAAATGTGGCTTGTTCTAACAGTTAGTTGCAGTAATTAAGTTAGGTTACCCCGATCAAACGGGTTAGGTTAGGTTAGAACTGTGACTGCCCATGCGCAAGCGTAAATGGTCGCAGTAACTAAGCTAGATTAGCTAGGGCACCCCGACCAAATGGGTTAGGTTAGAACTGTGACCAACCGCACGTGAGCCGAGCGAGCGCTATATCCAAGTTGCTGGCAGTAAATTGGCGATTTAGTATTCTTAGGACCCCTAAATAGGACCGATGCCTGCCGGGGTTGCGGGAAAGTACGAAAGGGATACCGTGGCCCCTGGCAACGTACAGGCAACTGAAGGAACACGGGTGGGTTTTAGTCAGTAAGAGTCTGACACGCCCTCCTGCCCCACCAAGAGCGGGAGAAGTTATCTGATAACTTCAAACCCAAAAAAAAAAAAAGAAATTTGAATTATTTGAGGTTCACAAAAAGAGGCGAAATCATTATATTAGTGTTCAATAATATTTTTAGGGTCGCGAAATGAGAATTATATGAGGTTCGATAAAATGCATGCTATAAACTAATTCCAGAAAAAACACACGAAATAATAATTTCAACACTTTAAGAAATGCAAATGTATTCGAAAGACCGATGCTCCATACGCGAACTCTATTTCTCACAAACAGTAGTAACACACCCAAATTGGATGAATAAAAAATCTGAACGTAGAAAATGGACGAGAATTGACCAGAGCAACTAACGAGGCACTTACAAAGATTTATAGAGATAGGCAGGCGCGAGCAAAAAACGCGCGGCCCCGTCTGGTTCGCGAGCAAACGTAATGGAGGGTTCCCTAATACAGAGCTGAAAAACATGAGTGTTTATATCACATGCACTTTATAGTAGTATCCTCGATTCTTTTGAGGGTAGCGGCTAATATAGGTAGATTGTGTTGTGGGTAGTAGTGCTGTTTGTTTCATAAATATGTTTTTACGTCAGGGAAATTAATAGTTTACCATTTCGACATACTTCGTAAATTTGTCGTGTTTTAACCATGTTATACGACTGTCAAAAAGTTACAGTTGCGATTCGGATATACAACGCTACAACGGTTCTTTAGGCGCGTGGCCAAACTAGGAACTAATGCCGCAATCTTGTTTTCTCAATACAATTTCTGTGACAGATTCACAAATGTTTACCAACAACGCCCCCCTGTTAATGTCATTCAGTCACCAAAAGATGCTTATAGCACTCTACAGATCATTTGAGATCATCTTCTTCTAGTTAGCGTGTCGACGGCAATGTAAATAGACTCGGCCCAGAATTCAGCCACGTATTTGGCGCCATGACTAGCATTCAGTTAGTTCTTATACCGTGTAGCAGGACACACAAGACACGACATTAATGTCCTATAGTTTGTGGAACAGCACCACATTTACTCTCCAAGAGGGAGTGAGTTCATCAAAAAATAAAAATAAAAATATTTTATTTCAACCTACATGGGCACGTCGTATGAAACGTCAGAAGCTAGGTGCACCGTGCACCTTACAACTGTATCAACTGAACACTGCTATTACAACTGTAACAAATTTTAATAATTATCATGTCCACAAAAGCCACCATAAAGAGTTGAAATTAAATTGGAGGAGGATCTTTTAAAAGAGTAACCGTGGAGTTTCTCGCCGTCTCTTCTCTATAGTAAATGACCAATTGGAACCGTGCACCTAGCTTTTGACGTTTCATAAGTGCCCATGTAGGTTCATGTGTTTTTTTAATAGTTTGTAGGTTTTACAATTTTTTAAATTACAGTGGTAATGTAAACATGAGTGTAGGCCTGTCAAAAAGTACCAGTTGATAGTCAATTTGCTAAGAAATTATTTCCCTTGACTTTACATAGATTACAAAAGGTATTATTCGGCTAAAATTAGTTCAATGTTATATTCTAAATAAATTATAATACTTTTAGAAAATTGACAAACTTTTGAAATAGCTTAGTGCCGACACGACGTGTTTTCATTAATATTTTGGTTCTTTGAGGAATAAATTGTTTGTTAAAGGTTCGTTTTTTTATGAGTTGTTCTAATCGAGAGTTTCAAATAAGTTAAAATAAACAATTAATTATGTATTATTATTGTACAGTATATTGTAAAAGAGAAATAGGATTATAATAGGTCTGTGCAGAAAAAGTTTCCAAAGAAATAAAAAAAATCTTTTTTTTTAAAACGGCTTTATTTTTACTTTAAAAGACGATTTAACGATGCTGTAATCTTGGAATGCTTGGAACACACGGTCTTGGATGAAAACCGTTTGTATTTTATTTACAAGTCCATTTGTATTTTCTAAAGCCTGATTTACACGGTGTGATTTAATTTCCTGTGGCATATCCTACGTTGAATCAATTAAAAAAGTTTCACCATTTTTTTTTTGTTTGTGAAATTATCAAATAACTTCTCCCGCTCTGGGTGGAGCGGGAGGGCGTCAGATTCTTACTGACTAAAACCCACCCATCTTCCTTCAGTTGCCTGTACGTTGCAAGGGGCCACGGTATCCCTTTCGGACTTTCCCGCAGCCCCGGCAGAAGTTGCACCATCTAAGCAGTATTTGAACGTTTGATGCTTCAATTGTATTGTATACCGCAGGTAAGGAAGTCATGTCAATCTATCTATTAATATAAAAATCAAATGCCGAGCGATATTCTCGCAAAAACTCGAAAATTGCTCGACAGATTTGTTTTTTTTTTGTTTGGGAACTTCTGGGGTGGTTTAGGAAAAACCCGGACGAACAGCCGACAAATCTCGTCACACATTAAGTCACCTCCTAAAAAACTTCAAGAACAAACCAAGTCAACTAGGTTCGGAAACAAAATACTGCCAGATTTAAGCATCCCATTTTTGCCCATTCACAGAGATTCACCCACCTAAACCGCGCATGAATGCCAAATACCAAAATATCTCTACCAACAATTCTGTACGTGCGGTCAACATCAGATGATGCGTCCATATTGAATATCGATGGCCAGACGGGAATCCATTGCACATTTTGATAGGAGTGATGTACGCATTGTATGTACTAACAATGGGGCATTATCTGTGAGAGAATATATCTTGGATCTGTGGGTCATTGAATAGTAGCCGGGGGCTACATAGATGCCGTGTGGTAAGTAAAATTGGTACCGAAGGTTTGGTTAGCATAATGTCATATTCTTTTCATGTTTAACATGTTTCCTCTCGCTTTGCTGCAATTAAAATCGAAATCTAAAAAAATCTAAATAATCAAATCTGTGTGGGAGTGATTTCGTGAAAAGGGACGGAAGTATGTTAGAGGAAGCCGGGAAGCCCGCGCTATTTTGATTTGATCAATGAGCGCGCGCGTTCGTAGAGTTGGCTGTCAGAAACGACCTTGACGAAGACCTTGCCCCTTTAATGTTGCTTATTACTAAGGTGAGATGTCAGATGTTACACATCTTATGCGACTACTGTAAGGCACTTTGAAGGTGCAGGTAAGTATAAGGCACCTGTGCCACTGCCGACGAGGAAGCGACTCGCTATCAACGATTTATTTGCTCAAGAACAGTGCAACAGATTGTAGGTCCCGTGTAAGTAAAAGAGATACATATATTAATAATTAATAATAAAGGAAATAATAATAATAAATCGTTTATTTATAAAAAGGGGCACGTTTACAATAAGTAACTTAATAATTAAAATAGAGCACAGTTGCTTATTTGCCTGAACTAGGTTGAACCTGTGCTTCAGGCTAGGAAGTGCAAATTAACAATGAGTAAATAGTATAAACTAAATTAAAATTAGGTAAATCAAAATAAAATAGCATGTTAACAATTTTATTTGCAGACAACAAGTAGATCTTCTGTCTGTGCATAATCTATGGTTAGTAAATATTCAAGTATATTTTTTTTACAGCTAAAGTAATTTAATTTATAAATACTAAGTTTTCTATTTAATCTATTGTACAGAAATGGGCCTAAGAATGTAAAAAATCTTTCTACAAAGACATGTTTTGAGGTAGTATTAAATCTACATACTATATCATTCCATCTCTTGTTAGTATTGTCTGCAGTGTAGGTAATTGATCGCTGACTGTTCACACTGGCGGCGAGTACTCGTTTGTTGCAGCGACAAGAGCTGTCAAAGAGAGTACTCGCTCAGCAATGCTCGCTTGGCGGACAGAACACTCGCTGAGAGAATCACGCTTGGTACAAATGCATACCAACGAGTAATCGCTTGTCGCGCATTCGTTTCCGTTGCTCGCCAACTAGTTTTTAGTTGCTAGTTCTACTCACTTCTAGTTAATGGCGCTGCCTAGTGGGACACGTGCCTAAAGGCATATGAGACTTTTAACTTGGAACATTTAATGCATAGTAAAACCGTTGGTGATCTCAGCGTAGGCACAGGTGGACTACATTTTTGTACTCTTACGATTGGTAGACCATACCAGACGAAACTACAGTGGCAGTGGGCTAGCCATGTTTGTTGAAGGACCGATGGCCGGTGGAGCAGCCGAGTCTGAGTGGAGACCGAATTGACAAGCGAATTGGGGGCGCCCCCCCGCTAGATGGACCCATGACCTTTAAAAGGTGGCTGGGACAGACTGGATGCGGAAGGTGGAGGATAGAGTGTTGTAGTGCAGCCTGTAAGAGGCTTATGTCCAGCAGTGGACTGCGATAGGCTGAGATGACTGAGACAAAAATGTTAAACATGCAAGAGGGCTTCACCAGAATCGCAACTGAACTGCTAACTATGCTACGGATGCAGTAATCTGGAAGCTTTAAGTTTTTCTTGCACCATCTTGCTTTCAAACATAGGTTATGGGCCTTCTGCGTGTTCTACGCTGTGACATAATTGTTAGGAAGTCTGTGTGATGTGGCGGTAGTAAGTTGACTTATGTGTGTTTGTATGTGTGTGTTTGTGATTGTTTGTTATTTCCATATTGATGTGTTTGTCTACTGTACAATATTTATCACTGTGCAGTGTTTCGATTGGGATTACAATTAGATGGGAATTGCACGACCAATCTGCAGAATACATCTACCGAATTTTGTGTAGGATTTGTTTGCGCTGTTAATTATGTAGTAATGTTTTAGATTAGATAACTACCCAGTTAGGTTTATTACGTCCAGTGCTCCCCTACCAAAATTGCAGTGAGGTAAATATTTTAATAAATAAAATAAAATATTTCAATTATTTTATTTAATACGTCTTGAAAGTGAAGTTCATATTATGCAGTTCATATAACAGCTATACTCATCTTAGACGACAAAGCAATCATTATGAAAACTTTAGATAAAACATTTTGCAGCTGTTTTAGTCAAATTAAACTTTTCTTCAGACGGTTTTTCTTTCGAAACGACAATATTTTCTTGTAAATTGTTCCCAAAGTACGGCTATGATAAGTAACGTATTCAGATTGTTGTTTGTGTACATTTTTACTGGGAAATTAGTCTTATGTATCTGAACCTACGCAGATGTAAATAAATTGACATTATGTAAAAACAATGTCATTGTGTTCAGTATATTCTTGGAATTACAAATTGTACTGTTGCTACGCCGTAGGCGGCTACGCCATAAATTGCTACGACGTAGGTGCTACGGCGTAGCCATAATATAATCCATCACGGTTTGCAAGGCTAGGACAGCGTGGTTTCAGCTAGTGTCTCTTGGCTAAATGGTTTCTATGTTCTTCGCTAAGTATATGCTAGTAATTGATATTAAATCAATACGGTCAACCCTTTATTTTCCTCTTTCGATACCAACATGAACAAGATTCCCTTTAAAAAGTTACAAAACTAGTTTTTACAGAAACATCACTAACATTGTACTTTATAAACATATCCAACAAAGTTTCAATCCAAACAAAGACGAATGACACTACAACCCGAATACTTGATTCGCATCAAATAAAACAATATATCTGAAAACAGACGGGGTTTGGTAAGTTGGTGGATACAGTTGGCCCAACTCGTTCTATCAACATAAATATCATGTGTTTTACAAGACAAAAAGATGGCGGACGAAAAAATTGCAACGACGCGCCGCCGTAAAGCTTTGTATGGATTATAGGATTTTTTATTGCTTTTCCTGCGGCCGCTGGGCGGGATTTCCTCAATGATACCGGTTTTCAGCCTAGCTGTATTTTCGAGACTAGCTGTCGAACGAATAGTCTCTTCCGCTGTTGATGGTCCTGCAGTATAGAACTTTTTGCGTTGGTCGAATTTTCGTCGATTTTTTGTTTCGTTAACTGTCCTGGTTGTGGCTCTATTGTAGGTAGTCAATAAATGTCTAGATAGGAAGTCCACCTACTAGATGAATAAAAAATGGAACATAGCTTGAGAGAGACTATCTGCTGTGTACGTTTCACAGAATATATGCGGAGTTGGAGACAGGCCATAATCATTATTGAACAAGTGACATAACTACTTTCAATGGTTATATTCTACCTAAAGCCTGAGTCTCAGCAGTGGCGACGGCATAGGCTGATTATAAAATACATTTGTAGTTGAATGAAGGTGACTTAATAATGTTAGAGCTTAAAGGGAAATAGCACACATATCAACTTGGAAAGAGATCGTCATCGTATCAACTCGAGCCAATCAGTATTCGTTGTGTGACGTATGTATACTGCAACGCACACTAATCGGAATCGTAACGTAATCGTCTCGTCTCGGGACAAGCTCACGAACCGCGGCGATACGGTGATGATCCCTTTCCGAGTTGATATATGTGTGATGACCTTTAGTCGTCATACAGGAGGTCAGCCCGAAAAAGCTGAAAAATCGAGTTTCAAATTGAATCCAGCTAGGTTTAATGCAGGATAAAGCTGTTTGTGTTTTCTGTAGATCTCTTTGAGGGTTCATAGAGAGAGGATTTCATCATTTAGAAGTATTTCAAATCTCATATTCATATTTAGCTTAACTTCGTCCAAACTAGTACTTCTATCTACTTTCCTCGACTCAGCTATAAACAGGCTCTTCATGCCGTTTAAAAAAAAAATAATGTGAGCAAAAAAAGTTTAAAGAAAACAATAGGAAATGAAAAAATGTTTATTCTGCACAAAAGAAAAGAAAAAAAAATAAAGGAAGGAAGAAAAGTGTCCATACACATTTTTTGTTAGCACTATAACTATGTGAATCAATCTTGGAAGAGGAAAGTTTGTTTTATTTTTCTACTATTGCAATGACGTAAAAGATACAATAGATGAAAAAAAAAAAAAAAAAATTAAAAAAATCATGGGACACTCAGAAAGTTTTGCGATATTATATATTCTTTTATTATATCTTTTCAAATAACTCTTCATTGGCGTCTACACAGTTTCATTACGTCTAAACCAATTTTCATAACACATTTTCTAGTCTGCATCACACACGTCTTCAATCCCCTTCTCAAATGCAGCCAGTGCATCTTCCGGTGATGAAACCTGTTTTCCCTTGAGTTGATTTTTTATTTTGGAGATGTAAAATTATATGAAATGAAATGAAATTGTTTATTCTGTAAATAGGATATTGCAATCACTTTTACACACCATATTAAAAAATAAAAAATGAAGAAAATGCTAGATGAGTTCGGCGTTTCCTATCTGACTACTCTGAGAAGAAAGACCGAAACAAACTCAGAGGTCACAGTCTCTTTTAAAGTCCAGACATAATCTTGGTCAGGCCATATGAGGAACATGTAGATTAGTATCTGAAATGGTCTTTTGAGGAAAGAACCACACAGATTTGAGTGGACCTGTCCAGTCAGCGCAAGCATTTGTCAGTAATCGTGGAGTTCAACTCAGAACTTAAGGAGCTCAACTCGACGAACAATACCAAAGAAAGGACATTTGGGTAGGTCGCATAAAGTACTCAAACTGCCAGACCATCATTAAAACTAACTGAGAAAGAAAAAATTAAAGAAAGAGGAAAAACAATAAAAATAAAATCATGTTATTTTGTATATAATTTTCAACAATGTCAATATGTATATAAAACTGGTATTTTTAATGATTTACATATTAATTAAAATGTCAAATTTTATGGTTTTATCACAAGGGTTAGCAGAGCGAGCAGCTCAATACCACGCTTTTTTATCTTCTAAATAATCTGAAATTTTATAGTACCCTTTTTTACAAAGTTTGGTTTTAATACAGCTTTTAAATCGTTTAATGGGTAAGTTTCGAATATCAATGGGAAGTTTGTTGTAAAAGCGATACATCCATGATTCATCACCCTTAATGATAACGTGAACGCGTCGATACGAGCTCGCTTCAAATTTTGTTATGATGTCTCGGCACCATTCTACCCGAACCTCCTTCTGAGTCTGCGTTAGATTGTGCGGTACCCACCTTGAAACTATCTTCCTTACCCGAAGATCCCCGTGTAGAATTTCGTGCACACTTCCCGATCCAATCGGCAGTATATGCTGAATCTCTTCATATGTAATTCGCCTGTTCTCTTGAATTAAAATTTTCACAGCCAGCACGTGTTTTTATGTAACAGCGACCAGTTCGTTCTTCGTCCGCCAAAGTTACTCGACCACGCTTAAATTCGTTGAACCAACGGAAAACAGTCGCTTTAGAAGGCTTTTGTCTATAAACGCCATTCGAATTCTTTCAAACGATTCTTCTGGTATTCAACATGAAATTGTACAAAATCATCGCCTGAAAATGTTCACGTTGTAAATAAATTTTTCAGTGAGACAGAGCATTTTAATTATGCTCGTAAAAAAATGTGGAAGGAATTTCGAATTTGGAATGTTAAGATTTTTTGTAATAAATAGCCATTAGTATTAATTGACATCAAAACCAGCCAGTGTCCCATAGACAAAAACGGTTAGTCGCAAAACTTTCTGAGTAACCTGGTATGAACTGGTGTTCCCTGATAATATGTCAGGAAATCAGGACTTTATAACAGTTGGGTAGTGCACCGCTAGTTAGTTTAGAGTTACGTATTTTTAATTAGAAGCTGAAGCTCATAGAAACGCGACTAGTGATCTCCGTATAACGAGTTACCGGAAATTTTCCATGAATTCAGAGAGTATTACGTTCGCTGCCGGATTTGTATGAGAATATGTTTTTCTTTTTAGAAAGTTTATTGGCTAAATAATTGAATATGTAACATGCTGAAAGTTAATTGAAGTAGTTTTTTTTTTGCAACTTGTAATACAGTTTTATCTAATGGAACAAGTCGTGTGACCGATGCAATGGTGCAAAAATTACAAGCTTCTATACAAACTTTCATTCCATATTTAACTCCTTTCAGATTAATTCCCTAAAGGGGTTAAATAAGGGATGAAAGTCCTAATATTTTCTTCAGCGCTCACCTTCGTTAGAAACTCTTGTGCAAAATTTCTTGCTTTTAGACCCAACGGGGCTGGGCGTTGTCTATAAAAAAAACAATCTACCCAGCCTCTTCCCAACTATACAGGGCGTCCCACGGATATGCCACATGGAAGGAAAGTACCTTGAATATTGTAGATGGAACATTTTACTGAAAGAAGACATTATTTGAATTTAAAAAACAATTTAAATTTTCATTCATAGATATTTAAATAATTACATGGTTGAACCGGAAATCGAACCCGTTATATGAGAAAAATAATCAGCTTTATCATACCGATCGAAACGCTTCATCATAAGGAATATTTTTTTCTGAATAACATAGTGTCAAATAAAAGGAAGAATATACTATGAATTAGAACATGAATGCAGTTTAAAATGTTTTTTAAATTCAAATAATGTCTTCTTTCAGTAAAATGTTCCATCTACAATATTCAAGGTACTTTCCCTCCATGTGGCATATTTGTGGGACGCCCTGTATTGGGGTTGGCTTCCACTCTAACTGGATGCAGCTGAAATACCAGAAATTGTCATGTGTGAAAGTGCGTTGTTTAACAGTGAGTGAATTTAAGATTTTTATTAAGTAAATAAAAAAAATATATTTAGCTTTAAAATATCATCTCAAAACTGCATAAAACCCTGTTCTATTTCAGTACTTTATGTAGATTCAATTATGAATTTTGCAAGTATCCAAAATCAAAATAGCTTTTATCGAACAAATGTATTTTACTGGTTAAATAAAAAGTAGAGAGAACACTAACGGATCAATGATAACAATAATCAATGATAAGAGTTTCTCAAAGATAATAGTCGTTCGAACTACTATGTGATTATATTTTAATGACTTTAAGTAATCTATCCAACATTCTATCATGACATTACATCTCAATTAATTTTATTGACATACATTTCTTTGAATTGAATTTATATTGATTTTGAATTAATATGAAGTTAAATTATTATTAGACTAATAGTCTTGTGACCAATGTGGAAGTTAGTGTTTGCTTTTTTTTCCTGTGTTTTCGATGATTGTTTCAAATTTATTGTTAAAAATAAATTTGTGTATTTGTTGTTAAAACTACTGTTTGACACAAATGTAAATTTATTGATGAAAAAAAAAATGTTTTTAAGTTTAGAGTTTATTATTTCCTATTGCCTTTAAAGTCTAAAGGAGGTATCGTGTTACCCAGTAACCGGGTTGTGGAGGTCAGATAGGCAGTCGCTCTATGTAAAATACTGGTATTCGGCTGCATGCGGTTAGACTGGAAGCCGACCCCAACATAGTTGGAAAAAGGCTAGGCAGTTTGTTTTTTGTCTTTAAAGTCTAAAGCCGGCAAGACATGCTGGTCATAGCTCGTCGAGCGAAGGCGAGTACCAATGTATAGACAGCCCATTTGTTTAACCTCGCCATTGCTCGTCGATGCTCGCCAACGTGTATATGGTTCGTTTGGCGTGCTTTGCCACCACTCGGGATCGCTCGCTACGATTCGTCTTACTTTGGAACAGTGTCGGTTGCCTACGCTCGGCAATTACGGCCAATGTGAATAGCTCCACAAAAACTCGTGAACACTGGCAGTTGGCTTTGGTCTCTTTCGAACGTGACCAACATGTACATATACTGTACCACTCGCCTTGTATCATTTTGCCTACGCTCGCGTTGGCTCTGGCTTGGCCAACATGTATTGCCGGCTTTACAGAGAGCGTCAGTAACAAGCGATAGCACAAAAAAAATGATAAAGAAGCAGAGAGATGGCAGAAAATGATAAGAAAAAATGAAAGGTTAGATTAAAATAGCTAGCAAAACTCCGCAGACGTGATGGATATCGATATCTAAACACGACAAAATGTATATATACCTATAAAAATGAATCCCCATTTCCCTTGGTCACGCCATAATTTAATAAAAATTCCTTTTTTTTGTTGTGTTCGTTATTCTCAGGACAAGGTAGGTAAGTATGTAAATAGGTAGCTAGGTAGGGTATGTAGGTAGGTATGTAGGAAGGTAGGGTAGGTAGGTAGGTAGGATGGGTAGATAGGTACGGTAGGTAGGGTAAATAAAAAAAGACTTGATGAATTTTATTTGGCGTTGACACCAAAAAAAATCACTCAATTCACCGCCGGTAATATTGTTACTTGATGACTTGCGAAATCTGTTTTTTGTTGTTTTATCGTGTTTAGATATCGGTACCCATAACATCTGCGGAGTTTCGCTAGGTAAGTTTATTTGACCCTGTATAGTTATCGTGGACAACAGTTAATCATGCGATGATATTATGTGAACAGCTCTATACTATCCATATCCATATTAATTTCATAAATGCGAAAGAAACTTCGACTATTTCTGTCTGTTACCTTTCCACGCCTTAACGGCTGAACATATTTCAATGTAATTTGGCACACAGAGTAGACCATGACCTAGGTTAAGACAGGATTTTTATCCCGGTAGTACGTTCCCGAGGCATAATTTCCGACCTCCACGTGAGCGAAGCCGCGGCCAATAGCTAGTTTAAACATAAAAGCCACGAAACTTTGGACAACAAGACTATTTTCGTCACTCGATTTAACTTAACTAAGCCATTTAAGTACTGTTTCAGGTGTCTACTTTGTTGTACTTATAGTTGGTTTACTTCTTTCTTACAATGAAGATGTCAATATAAACAATAATGTCGCTTTTTTCTATAATGCGTCTTACATTATATAAAAAAGCGGCAAATTGCGAGTCGGATTCGCACACAAAGGGTTCCGTATCACCGTATATTATTTAACACACATTCTGTGAAAATTTCAAGTGTCTCCGTAATAGGTAGACAATATACATTTTCAATAGAATACAACCTAATACGGTTCATAAGACGGATGGATGTTGTTCCGTTGGCATCCTTTGGGTACGGAATCCTAAAAGATATTATTAAGAATTCTAAAAGATATCTATTCTATTGGAAATATTATCGTAATGTTTATAAAGCTGGTTAGCTTAGAAACAATGCCTAAACAATTAATTTTGATTTTAATTACATTTTTGGTTTTGATTGTAATATTGTTTTTGATTTTAATGCTACTAACATATTTTTTCTAAGTTCTAATACATACATTATGAATGTTTTCCGAAATAAATGGTTGAGTTGAATTGAATTAAACGATACGAAAAATATTTTAGACGCACGGCATATTATCAAGAATTTATAAATATTTTCTTATTAAATAAATTATGCTCGGCTATTAAACAATTACCTACATTTTAATTCTAGCAAACTCGTCTCCAAGGAAGCCAACATGTGATAAATATTTTATATTATAATGTTTAAAACGTTGGAACATTAGTAGTCGCGCCGGATTTAAGCTAACGACCGCAGAGCTTCTGTGTTATCCCTAACGTAATCCATTTCTATAAAAACTTCTTTCGTACGAAAAAAAATTTCGTGAATTCAAGTCGATCGTTAAATCAGTCGGTCGCAGAGAGAAATTTGTTTTTATATTGCCAAGGATTCGGGAGCAAGGAGTATTCCGCACCTCCAAACATTCCATCGGTTGTCGTCCCAAAGAAACTTTGACCTTATCCCGGGGAACGGATTGAACTATATGGTCCTATACGTCCCAAATTTTTATTACTATTATCAAAGCTGATGTGCTGTATTTATAAGAAAACTAGCCGAACGAGGCTGCATGCATCGCAAAAAACTGTACCACTTGTGTCACAAGCTATAAGAAAAAAAAAAAAAAAACTCAGCGCCAATTCAGGTATTGTGAGCCAAGCGCAAGCTCCGATTTCCAGCTTCTCCCACATTTTTAGTTTCACCAACAAAAAATAAAACTAACAGAAATACATGTACACTTGCATAGCACCGGTCTCACACTTTCCTATTCGAGATTTTAGCATTAGAATTCTTTCAATATCCTAAAGGCTGAAAGTGTGGATAAAGATTACCTTACTGAAATCGTAGTTTCGGATTCCAATATCGAATCGCCGTTGAACCCATATCAGACACAAGCCAATCTACCTTGGTGAGCTTAAAGGAAAAACTAGAAAACACATCGGAAATCTTTAATTTTCTCAAAAGCTTGGTCAATAATTAAATGAGAAAAATATTTTTCTACCGACCAATATTGATATGCCCTTAGAGCTCCAGTTGATTAAATCACCACTCGAGAGAATTTTCCGAACGTATCCAGTAACTAGACAGGCGTCAGGCACCCGACTGAACTGGTTATTAAATCGAGTAGTACAAGGTGCTTCAAGCACTGTGGCCTAGATGGATGCTCGTTGTTATTAACAAGTAAAGTTGAAACACGGCGCTATGACACTCAACTGTCAACTGGGGTAAACTTCACCCTGACTTCACTAATAGCGTTTTAGTGGGAACAAACAAGCCTAAGCAACAATATATTTACGCGTCCAATTTACGTTATTTACCGAACAATCCTGAGAACTCGCTCGGTAAATAATTAATGAAGATCCAATTGAAAATTCACCCTATTCCTGACATATTTGTCTGCGAAGTATCCGCGGTACGTGAGACGCGAAAGGAATCTATGATGGAATACCCCCACCGCAGGGAATGACTAATGAAATTCCCCACAAATGGTGCCATTCTCTTAATGCGTTCACTTGAGCTATGAACACACTACTGCGAATGCGGACGCCAGAAGAAAAAACAAATTGTGTAGCATTCAGCGCTCTTCTCCCTTGTGACGTCGTAAAACTGTTGTGGTCTCTTTGAAGTAATCTATTTTCCCGTCTGATGTTTCACCCTCGTGACATAAGCAGATTCAGCCGTTATTTGCCCGATGTTTAAATTTTATCCTGACACGGAAAAATTTACAATCACTAAAGTTCACGAGCAAAGAATTACGATAAAAGGTCTTGTGTTGACTCTTCAGTCGGCTTTTGAATAAAGAAAATCGATCTTCCGTTCTCAAATATATAATGTTGCCACGTTTTTCTACGAAGAGTTTATTTTTTATGTTGATTACTTTTTACATTTCAGATAAAGTCACGAAACAGGAATGTAGGTTAGAAGTAAAGAATTTGACTTAAAAAAATCCGCCATCATTGTCGATGCACGCTGTTCAAAATGGGTTTGTAAGATGTTCCATGGATCGTTGATTATGAAGATGTGAATTAATTAGAAAGGGGACTTTATTAAAGCGGTGGTTTCTCTGACGGTACACAAAGAACTATTTAAATGTGCCGAGAGTACAAGATGCGGATAATTAGGCGCGTGCAAAATAATTAATGAAAATCTTGTTCGTGAGCCCCGATAGGTTCGAGGCCTAACATTGTTCACGCTCTGGAGATCATTACAGTAGTGATGTAATGATTTTACTGTGGGTAACATAATCCACATTGAAACACGCATAGATTCAGAACTAGTGGCTGCATTATTAATCCAGGGTTCATTGGACATCAATTCAAAATTACACCATTCTGATTTCTGAAACATTTATCAGTGGCGTGGATTGGTTTTGTCTTTCGTGCTTATAACAATCAGAATGAAGAATATTTAAAGTAAAATGTTACTTAATTGAATCTTGTCTGCATGATACCGTCACTGTTGTTCTTTGGTTTCTATTTGAACTGCACCTTATTTAAGAAATTGACAAAAAGAAAATCAGTTTCTTTTTTTGGTCAATTTTATTCAACCGCTAGCGCCCGTCCCCGTCCGATATCTTTATTATATGTTAGTTTAATATTAATGAATTATACAAATAATTCCGGAATAAATTATCTAAAAAAATATGATAATCGCATCAAAATACGTTGCGTAGTTTAGAAGAAAAACGCGATCACACAGCCAGACACAAAAAGCGACTTTAATTTAAAAATACGAGTATGTACAATGATGTACATACTCGTATTTTTAAATTAAAGTGCTTGGCTTGACATTTGACAATTCAAATTTCTTCATCGTGTTTTCGTTTTATTGTCGTGATGGCCCAGTGGTTACGGTCTTGCCTTTTATGGTTATGGGTTCAAATCCGGGCAAACACCAATGTGACGTTTTAAATTCATATGTACTTTCTGAGTTTATCTTGAACATTACCGTCGTCGGTGAAGGAAAACACCATGAGGAAACCTGGATTTATAGTTATTGTACGTCTGTAATCGCCAGCCCGTCTTGAGCAAGCATGGTGATCACTGCTCGCTGTCTGGGACAGTTATGGTCTGGTATTGTATTGTAGGATGGCAATGTTGGGTAGTTTATAATTTGTGCCCATTAACGGTCATTGCGCCCAGGACATTAAGGTTTCAGCTGACCTTGGTTTCCAACAGGCCTTTATTCATTCACATTTGATTCTCACTCACTAGGCACGATTTAATTTCCGTTTTCGAACAACATTTTGTTGTATTGCGTCTATTTGTTCGTGCGATTATCGTCGAGGCATTTTAATTTGTTTTCTATTTACAGACAGCGAAGAGAATGTTAGGATAATTAATGTTTTACGTCAATCAGACGACCGATTTGTGTTCGGGTCGGAATCCATTTGTATTAGGGAAGGTTTTATAGGATCAGTTTAATGTCTCTTTAGGTTTTTGGTATAATAGAATACTGTTTTTTTTCTTCTTTTAGTGGTATTAATGGAGTGCTTGATTTTCAGAATTCTTTAAAACTTTACCGTGTGTTGTTGGAGTAGAAGACCCTTTACTTTCCGCGTCGGAAAATATTATTTTCTAAAGCGAACATGAGTTTTCCCAGGATTAAAGGGCAACTAACTGTTTAGAGCAGCGTTCTTAAAAAGTTCAAGGTCATAATTTTCATATGACGAAGACAGAAGCACCTCATTCATACAGCTAAATTGTTGTACAATGAAAACACTCATGCGCAGAACTTACTTGGATCAGTTACTAAAACAAATATGAAATCAATCAACTCTCGCACAATAGTTGAACAGGATATATTCCGACTTAGCAGAATTGTTTTAAAACTGCTGAATTTCGGAAGCCCATTGTAAAATGCCAAGTATTTGCCGAAGTTGTGAATATCTGCCCTTTACGAGCCTCGGTCGGACTGACCTTTCCATCAGAGGTCGTAGCACGAACGCGCGAAGTAAACCTAACGTAAAGACGACCGATTTTTGTATCGAAAGTACAATTACACAAGTACAACTCACTCCTGCTACACTACTGCATTTTGATTTAATTTTTTTGCGAAAAATACAATTATTAGTTTCACTTATAGCTATGAATAAAGTTTTAAAACTAAGTGGTTATTACTACTACTATACTATTTGCGAAACGAGTGTTTTCAAATTTATAAAAGTTAGAATTTACGTTACCTTTTAAGCCAAGTGCACATTAAAGCAGCAACGGACCGCAACACAACGAAATATGCGAAAGTAATGAAGAAGGAATTGAATGACCGACACGTAATACTGTTACTTTATTATACTGTAATTTTACTCCGCGCATTTGTGGTAGGCCCAAAGGTTCCGGAAAGCGCGATACTTTAAGGTATTATAACTCCATGAGGGTCGGCCATGTAAATAAAAAATAACAATACTTATCTCCCTTGTTTACGGGACATTTCCCTTCGAGCGCTGACCCCGGTCAATTATTGTTTCAAATATCGAATTTGCATATTTTTTTCGGAACATTAAAAACATGTCTGACCGTAACAAAATATTTTGTGTCCCTGTTTCTGGTAATGTTAGTTTGTATTTGTTTGGCCAAAATAATAAAAAACAATAATTTATGTCATGAGATCTGACGACGGATTAAATTGAACAAGCTTTCCAAAACTAATATTATTTACTCCTTGTTATTGATTTTCCAGTTTAAACTGGTTGTCTGGATAACAAATGTAATGATTTTACATTGCATATTTGTTACCTGTGACATCTTCAAAATAAGGGATTGTTATTTTCCTATCTACTTTTCATGAAGAATTCACAGAAAAATAACCGTGGAAACAATTTTCGTTAATAACCGGTTGTGAAAAGCGTGGAAAATTATGAATATTAAATATTAGGAAAATTACTTAGTATTTAATGTTTATAATATCGTTAACATCTTCTGTTTTGGTAAAATGATGTTTATAAAACCGCCATAGTAAGATAGAAAACAGTATTTATTTTTAATTTTTATGATAATAATATTAAACAAGAATAATGTTGTGTCTAACACCCTTTTAATAAACGTTGCTTAAAGTTAAGTTATTCGGTTTTTTCACCGAACACCTTAGTTAGCAATATTGGCGTGACGCGTTGACCTAATTTTATATTACTTGTTATTTATAATAGATTTAGTGCACTTTTGCCTACCGCGTTAGCTGGGTGTATTCATCAACATTTCATTAACATTTTAACATTAAGAACAGTTTGAGAGTGAGTCAATAAATAGTGTCCAACATAAACATTTGTTTCTCCTCAAAACACCGACACCTTGCTACGTACCCCGACATAAGTAATGTTTAAGTTCTGCTTAACCGAACATTTTTCGACGTTTAAGCTTGTGTTAACTATAAGCAACGTTCATAAGTAATGTTAACATTATTTTAATAGGGCAAAGATATGTCACATGATTCGTTTAAGATAGACCAGTATTGTAGACTATCAGGCACAAGAGCGTCTCATTAGACGGTCAGTTATAATTCATCACCATCATTTCAGCCGAAAAACGTCCATCGACCGATTCTGTGCCTCCCGCATCCAGCGGACTTATCGGTCCATCTTATGGGAGGCCTGCTAACGCTACATCTTCCAGTAAACGGTCGCCACTCCAGAACCTTTCGGCCCCATCGGGCATCTGTTCTGCGAGCAATGTGCCCTGCCCATTGCCACTTAAGTTTGGCAATTCTTCGGGCTATGTGGGGTACCTTGGTTCTCCTGCGGATCTCTTCATTTCTGATTCGATCACGTAGGTAAATTCCAAGCACAGCCCTTTGGGTGAATTTTAGCCTTCTGATAAAGCTCATTGTGAGCGACCACGTTTCAGTGCCATATTTATTCACTAGCAACATGAACTGGTCAAAGACTTTCGTCTTGAGACACTGCAGTATGGGGGAATGAATGAATAAGGTGTACACACGAGCGATACGAGTGCTGAGATTTTAAAATGTATTTTGCGTAAAAAACAAATAAATAACAGAGTGACATATACCGTGACGTGCCTTTTTAAACAATCTATGTGACTGTGAAAACAGAACTAAAAACTAACAAGTGATAATCAAGTTATTCACTAAAACAAATGTAAAAATTTAAATAACGAACTATAAAGAAAAAACACAGTGTCGCGTAGTTGGAAAGGATCGCGTTCTGTGTCGTCCTGTGTCTCACTGTGTCACCACGGCAGGCGACCGCAGCGGTAAGCCCCGCCCACCAACACAGTGTCATAGCACTGTGAAAGCTGCTGGAAAGTATCGCGTTCTGTGCCGACTTGTGTCGATCCTTATCTACGATCCACAACTGAGCGACGCGCATCGTATTTACGATGTCAAAACACTCTGACTTACAATTATTTTCTCTAGAAACTGAAAATGTAACCACTAGAAAATTGATAAGATCACAATCACAATTGAACTTGACACTTTCAACTAGTCAAGATATATTGAATTCTACCATGTTAGATACGACTATGTTGAGTATTCAGAGTGACTCTCAAAACTACGATCAGTCATATTCCGTTGACTTAAGGCGAGAAATAAATGAAATTAAAGTAAAACTAAATTGCGCTGACAATGAAATTGAAAATCTTAACTGTGAAAATACAAAGTTAAAACAGATAATACAAGAACAACAGCGACAAATTGATTTTCTGAAAAAAGTTACCTGTGCTACGCCGCATCGCAAAAATAACCCATCTCCTATCTCGAGACGAATATTAAGCATGAGAGTGAACACTCCACGTCATTCTCCTCTACGACTAGCTAGTAGTACTTGCTCAAATAGCCCCAGCAAAGGTACATCGCAACAAGATAAAATCGAAGGCAATACGGACTGTCAAGCGGAAAGCCGACATTGTTACGTTGAAAATAAAACATGTAAGAAAACACAACGTGCTATAGGTATGGAAAGCACACCAGTTATTACACAGACTACAGAGCGGGCCATGGGATCAACGGCTCAACATAAACTAATTTCGGAAGAGACGGGTTTCAGCAAAGTATGCATAATTAGTGCTAATAATGTAAATAATATATTAAGAATAGCCGAAAACACTTTTCCAAACGCCAAACTCTGTCACTACTGTATGCCTAATGCGGGTACAGCGGAGCTCCTTGCATCATTGGACAATAAATTAGTAGGTTATACTTTAAATGACTATTGTATCGTCTTCCCTGGCGAAAAAGACTTTTTAGAATCCAGTAATTATGAAAAATTGGTCAATCACATAAAATGTAAAATCGAAAATGTAATGCATACTAATGTTATTCTATGTTCTCCTAATTTTAAACTCAATTGGAATGTTAACTTATTTAATACTAGAATAGAAGCCTTCAATAGACTTATGTACCAAAGTAATCAGACTTTTGAATATGCATATTTGTTTGACACCAACAAACATCTAGAATATAATCATAAAATGTTTTGTAAAAATTCAGGCAAAGTCAACAATAGGGCTATTGTAAACATTTTTCAGAACTTGAATCGCTACATACAGCTATTACTAAAGTCTGAATATGAAAATGACTGTTTAAGTTTAGTTGATAAGCACGAACGCAGTAAAATCGACCAGTTACAACCTGGTACCATTCCTTACTACTTTAAAAAGATAATGTTGGATAGAGGTACATTTTTTCGTGGATAAACATGTAACACCATCAAATCTAAACGAATCTGGAGATAATTCATTGTGCAATTGTTTAAACATCTTCCATCAAAATATGTGTGGCCTAAATAATAAGAAAGATGAATTAGAAATATATTTAGATAGTTTGGGTAACCCTTCGAATTACTTGTGTATTAGCGAGCATTTTCTTTACGAAGAACTAGTACATTTGTTAAATCTTGCAAAATACAAAGTTGCATCATATAATACCAGAGTCAATAAGCTGAGAGGTGGTACTATTATCCTAGCAGAATCGGATAGGGAATACGAGGAGCTGACCATTGGCAAAAAATTATATAAAATGAATAGTTTCGAAATATGCTGTGTCAAAGATGTTTCAACTGGCCTGTATGTGTGTTGCTGTTATCGTACACCTTATGATAAAAACTTGGACACTTTTATGGTAAGACTTGAAAAACTACTGGAACATTTGTTTAACAAGAACTGTGTTATCTGCGGTGATTTTAATATTGACTTATTAACTGACAATAAAAAAAGAAATGACTTATTAAATCTTTTGACATGTTACAACTTTAGACCTTTAGTTAGTTCGACTACATTTATTCGGAATGACTCACGATCTTGTATAGACAATATCTTCACCAATATGTCAGATGATTGTGTTATAAGTTGCGATGTTGACCATAACGGCTTGGCAGATGGACATGCAGCACTGCTTTGCAATACAGCATTCAGAAGTAACAAAATATGTAGAAAGGTAAAAACCAGTAGTTTTCAAATTACCAAACGGATTTTCAATGCAAATACAAGAAGAAACTTTAGAAATTTAGTATTATATCACGACTGGAGTGATTTCGGAATAAACTCATTCTTAAAACAATTCGAGGAAATGTTCACACGCTGTTTTAAGAAAAGGAAATTGCAGGTACACTTAACGCGTAACACGCAGCTGCGCTGGGTCACTAAGGGTGTAAAGGTTTCTAGCAAAATGAAACGATTTCTATTTGCTGGTAAAGGAAATAGACAAAACGACTCTGTAATGGACTATGGGCAAAAATACATCGCTCTATACAGAAAAGTAATAAATATGGCCAAAAAATTAGCAGTACAATCTGAATTAGCAAAATCAACAAACATCTCAAAAGATGTTTGGAAAGTTGTAAATAAACATAGAAATAAGAGTGTCAAAACCAATAAAAAACTAATTTTGAAATCAAATAATAAGATTACGTCAGAACCGTCAGATATTGTGAATATCCTTGCCCAGCAGTTCCAACTAATTTCATCAACTATTACATGCACAGAGGCAGCCATGGATATTCTACGTAAAGGTACAAAAAGAGTAACGAAGGACCTTGTCTTGGACCCTGTCACTCCCTTTGAGATATTCAAAATAGTGAAAAAAATGGACGACAAAAAATCTTGTGGCTATGATGACATAAATATATCTGTAATAAAAGACAACATTGATGTACTGGCGGAACCTTTGAGCATTTTCTATAACAAGTGTTTCGATGAAGGAATTTTTCCAGATCAACTGAAGATAGCCAAAATAATATCTGTACACAAAAAAGGTTCTAAAACAGATCCAAAGATGTACAGACCAATCTCATTACTACCTATTCACTCAAAAATTCTTGAGAAACTAATTAAAATTAGATTGCTCAGACATTTTAACCAAAATAGAGTGTTAAGTAGAAGACAATTTGGCTATCAGAAAAACGTCGGGACACAAGACGCAATATCGACTCTAATTAAGGACGTAGTGAGCAGATTGGATGACAAACAGAAAGTAGCTGGGCTTTTCTTAGATTTAAGTTCAGCATTTGACACGGTAGACCATAAACTACTGCTTGAAAAACTTGAGCACTACGGTGTCCGGGGTAAAGTATTGGCACTTCTCACGTCATACTTAAAAAACAGAAAGATGTTTGTGGAGATCAAAGCAGTGATGTCACGGACAAATACTTCAGGCAAAAATTGTCCAACAGAAGAAACATACAGGTCCCAATTGTCTCCTGTCTACACTGGCGTACCACAAGGCTCCATACTGGGTCCGATATTTTTTATCGCGTTTGTAAATGACCTCATACAATACATGATGGATAAAGCTGCGGGATCTATCCAGCTTGTGGTATTTGCCGATGATACCAATGCTGTCGTTTCGGCTGACAATATACACGCACTCAATTCTATAGTCAACCAAGCCTTCGAAATCTTCCACAGCTGGTTTGCTGTTAACGGTCTTAAAGTGAATGCCAGTAAAACTAATGTAATGCCTTTTCGTTCCACTCCCAATAATAAAGGTACTATTAACTGCGTCATAAATGGAGAAACAGTGAACGTGGTCCAAGTAGTTAAGTTTCTGGGAGTTTATATCGATAGCCAGTTAAAGTGGAAGCAAGAGGTAGCTCACCTAGAAAAAGCCATCAGCTCTGCCTGTTACGTACTAAGAAGTCTAAGAAACGAGGTAACCATAAAACACTTGAAAATGGTCTATTACGCATTAGTTGAATCTAAACTGAGATACAGCATACTTTTCTGGGGAGGAAGTTATGACTACAATACTCAGAAAGCTTTTGTAATTCAGAAAAGAGCTATCAGAACCATAACTAGAATTCAACAGCAAGAATCATGCAAACCTCACTTTGTTGACTTAAACATTTTGACGGTCCCAAGCTTGTACATTATGGTCCTACTTAGTCACTTAGCAAAGTACATCTTTGAATATGAGACTGAAGATGAAAGGCAAAAAAGGGAGAATACAAGAAGAAAAGATCTCCAGTTAAAACAAGTGTGTTACCTTAATGTTGCAAAGCATAGTGCCTACCACAAGTCGATTAAAGTGTTCAATAAACTGCCGACAGAAATAAAGGGTTTGGTATATAAAAGTGAGTTTCAGAGCAAGCTTAAACTGTTCTTGTTAAACAAGTGTCTATATTCTGCTGATGAATTATAATTTAATAGAAATGGACATTTTATTGTATTTTATGAATTGACATTTGAAAATAATTTTATGACTTTCTTAATTTGTTTTGTTTTTGTTGTTTTTTGTATTTTATTCGTATTTAAATTTTTCTGATTTTAATTTGATTTCGTGCATTTTGATGCTTTAAATATGAGTCGACATTCAATTTGTTATGTATAATGGTTTATTGTGATGATTTAAATATGGATTGCATGTATGATTTTAGTGTATTTTAGTTATAGAAATTCAGACACAATGTAAATTGTTAGTGAATAAATGAATTGAATTGAATTGACGAGAAGATATTGCGTAGCTTCCCGAACCCTGCCCAGGCGAGTCAGATTCGACGATTGACCTCTTTCTCGAAATTGGATCTACCTAGCTGGACAGTTTGTCCTAGGTAAACATACTCGTCCTCAACTTCGAGCGTAGCGTCTCCGATCTTCATGAGAGTGGGTGTTACATGGGCATTAGACATGACCTTTTTCTTGTCCATGTTCATTTTAAGCCCCACTCTTTTGGAGACTCTACTGAGGTCATCTATCATTGTACCTCAGTACAATGATAGATGACCTCAGTAGAGACTCCCCTAGACCTCAGTAGGACCTTAGTCCTTAGACGTAGGAGTTATAATTGAGAAGCAAGATCTAAAGAAAAATAACTTATAATACTGCCTCATTGGTCTAATGGTCGCAAGCGCTACTGCTGAGCATGAGGTCCTGGGTTCGATTCCCGGGTCGGGCAAAGTATTATTGAGTTTTTCCATCTGAAATTTCTCAGTAGCAGCCCGTAGTCTGGATTTGTGCCCGGTTGATGGCAATAGGCTCGCCCCCAATTACATGGGACTTAAACATTATTCGCGAAATGTGGGTGTACTATAGGTACACCTCTACCTAAGTCTTTGTGGAATACAGACGTGCTGTTATGCTATGTTAAATTCCTACCACCAAAAATAGACGTTCCTTATGTCTAGGGGTATTCGAAAATACCCCATGTATGTTCCGCGATTTTTTGTAGTTTTCGAGTTATATTTTTTTTTGTAATTTTTTTGTGTTTTCTGCAAAAATCTTCTATATAATAATATCTTGAAAATCTCCACTACCAAAAAAAGATATGAATTTTTGAAGCTGGAGGAGCTTCAAAAATTCATATCTTTTGTTGGTAGTGGAGATTTTGCATTTTTTTTGTGCGACATTATCTTCTTAAATGTTAATTTCATACGTAAAATAACAAACTTCCTAACATTCATGCATTTATTAAAAAAAAATATCGATAGGAGAAATTTATGTATTTAGTGGTAAGACTTAAATTATCAACTGCAATTTAAAAATACTAAAATGAGGTTCCACAGATTCGGATATCCCTGGACATGAGGAATCAATATTTTTTTATGATGTCTTTTACGGCTTCCACCCTTTATAGTTGACCCTGCACTGTTAACATCTCAGTTAGAATGTATACACATTGTATCCCCAAACTCAAGACATGACATTTACAAACTTCAAAATATGTCTCACCCCGTTAACCACCGAGGTCGCATCAAAAGTAAGTGTTCAACCAACCACAAACCGGTGGGAAACAAAACAAGAACAACAACTAAGTTTACGGTCCGAAAGATGCGTCTGTTTCCATATTCCGGGTTTACGTGTAGTGTGTACCAGCCCTTATGTTACGGTCTGAACTCTTCATAAATCTGTCCTATTTATTTTGCCAAATCCGTCAAAGATAAACAGAGCTTTTTGATGTTCCTTTTTTACTAGGGCTTAATTAATGGTTGTCATGAAAAGTAGATGTAGGTACCTAATGGTGATTGTACGTAGTATGCTAAAAGAAGCCTTCACGAGTGCTGTAATGCTATCAGTCAGCCCGGCTATTGATGCAAACAATTTCACATTTTAGTATTGTCCGGCTACCCACGCTGACTAGTTCACATTTCAACATTGCCCGGCTATCCATGCTGAGTAGTTCACATTTCAACATTGCCCGGCTATCCATGCTAAGTAGTTCACATTTTAACATTGTCCGGCTACCCACGCTGACTAGTTTACATTTTAACATTGCCCGGCTATCCATGCTGTTTAGTTCGAATTAACATTGGAAGGCTATCCATGCTGACTTGTTCGTATTTAACATTGCCCGGCTGCCCATACTGACTTGTTCACATTTTAACATTGCCCGGCTGTCCATGCAGACTAGTTCACATTTTAACATTGCCCGGCTGCCCATGCTGAGTAGTTCACCTTTTAACATTGTCCGGCTATCCATGCTGTTTAGTTCACATTTTAACATTGCCTGGCTGCCCATGCTGACTAGTTCACATTTTGACATTGCCCGGCTATCCATGCTAAGTAGTTGGAATTAATATTGGCCGGCTATCCATGCTGACTTGTGCGCATTTAACATTGCCCGGCTATCCATGCTGACTTGTTCGCAATTTAACATTGCGCGGCTATCCATGCTGACTAGTTCACATTTTAACATTGTCCGAAAACCCATGCTGACTAGTTCACATTTTAACATTGCCCGGCTATCCATGCTCACCAGTTCACATTTCCGTTTTCACAAGGGAGTCAGACAGGGATGTGTGATATTACCTATCCTATATAATATATATGGCGAGTATACCATGCGCCAAACACTCGAAGATTGGGAAGGAGGCGTTAAGGTGGGTGGGCTTAAAATATAAAAGCTCCGGTACGCAGATGATACCACTCTCTTTGCATCATCAGAAGCTGAAATGGCGGAGTTACTGAATAAGTTGGAAGTAACCAGCCTAAGAATGGGTCTCGCGATAAATAAAAGCAAGACCAAGCTCCTTGTCATTGATCGCTTCAAAAGCATCCAGCGTGCCAACCTCTTAGCAGATTTTGAAACCGTCGGCCAGTTTCAGTATCTCGGCTCTGTAATCACCAATAAGGGTAGCTGCGAAATAGAAATTCGAAGACGAATTGACATGGCTAAAACAGCGATGACTTAACTGAACAGAATATGGAGACAGAAAAATATCACCCATCGGACATAGCAACACCTGGTAAAGCAACACTTGTATTCTCCATCTTTCTCTAAGAGGCAGAGACTTGGATGATCAAGTCTACCGATAGGCGAAGAATTGACGCCTTCGAAATGTGGTGCTGGCACCACCTACTAAGGATACTATGGACAGTCTATCGCACAAATATCTCGATCCTGAAACAACAAAAATTAGATAAAGCACAACAACTGTCTTCAACCTGCCTGCAACGAGTCGTGAGATACTTCGACCACATTGCTCGCAGAGGTACCAATAGCATGGAACGCCTAATGGTGACTGGGAAAATAGAGGGCAAAAGACCTAGAGGCCGAATCCCAAAAAGGTGGTTGGATCAATTATTCGAGCTTTTGACGATAAACTCCGCACTCCACCAGGCCACTGATCGTAACAGATGGAAAAGGACCGCTGCCAATTTGATACGGAATCACGATTCTCAGCAGGGAGAGAGCGATTGAAAAGAAGAAGTACTAAGTTTTAATTGTTGAATACTCCAATAGATAATAATGATTTTCTTTCTTTTTGGTAGTAAAATTCTATTGATCTCTCAAATACTTTGCAAACTATAGTTTTGTATAATTCAGAAGTATTAAACAAAAATTTAATTGTGACATCGTAATAACATAATAAATGGCACCATGGTGGTGCCATTTATTATGTTATTACGATGTATGTTGACTTGAAAGAGCATGGCAGTTGAGAGCATGTCATGTTTACTTAAATGTCTCGCTGATCGTGGCGACTGTGTTGGATCATTCGGTTCCCTACAAAATGGTTGAGCTGGATGGTGCTGATCCACGCGTCATGTTCGTGAACGGGCGGGGCGCCGTCAGTTGAGACTGGTCATCTCTTATATGCCAAAGTTTATTATTAATCTTATATTTTGAATTGTTTTGATTATTTCTTGTACATTGTTCTCACATATAGAAGCAACAAGAATAATGTACCCAGGATTTTGTAATATCTATATTTAAAAGAGTGTCCTTGGAGTTTCTTCCGCGTAGGTATTATATACACTTTTCTATAAAACAGTAGATTTTCTATTTGATAACCGACGAATAATTTCTACGAATATTGTGCTGAATTTATGGCAACAGTTTGCGCGTCGATGGCAGGTGGTAGGTGGCAGGGAGCCACCATGTATACAGGCTATACGATACCCACTGAAAGACTGGCGGTGGTTCTTTGCCAAGCCACAACCCTTACGACACTATCTCCAAAACTCTTCATAAACCTGTCCTGTTTATTTTGCGGAGATCCGCCATGGATACAGAATTTATTGAAGCTCCAACACTTTGGTTTAGTTCGACACTTTCAAACTAGTTTCAGTGACGGTACTGGGAAAAAGTTTTGAGTATGCACGTAAAATTGAAAGGTGGAAGTTTGAAGAATGGTTCCAGTGAACTGCTTTAACAACTATCATATGGAATTCAGGATATTGGTTTTAGATAGATTTAGGTGATGGCGCTCGTAAATTGGGCATGGATAAGCAACCTCTTTCGTTTCAATTTGCTTCTTTCAAAGTCAAATTCGTCAAAAATTCGTTAATAAAAAAAATATTTTAGCTGCGTAATTTTTTTGTGCTATTTTCTTTAACAACGTATCTCGAATAAAACATTGTTGTTAACCGTTTACGAAATAAAAATCTGTTGCATTTTCTTGTTAACTTCATAAAATATGTGCCATACATAGTCTTGCAGTAGAATTTTTATCGAATCCTGGCGTTTTATGGTGCAACTGACACAGTTGGTATTTATTTCTGAAAATAAAACTAGTTATTGTGATACGTCTGTTTCAGTTTACAAAAGTTTGTTTATTCCGGACGAAATTTCAGATTTTGGCAGTACCTATCTTTATTCGGCGTATCTGTAGGTAGATTAATTAATTGCTACTCAGTATTGGTTATTTTATTATTATTATAAGCCTGTGTTGTCCCACTGCAGGGCAAAGGCCTCCCATCCATCTTTCCACTTTTCCCGGTCTACAGCAATTGGCCAATCTTTTAAGAAGGAGTCGAGCTCATCCCGCCATCTCTTTCTGGGCCTGCCGCGTAATCGTTTCCTGATATTTCGGATCCACTGAGTGGTGATTTTTGCATATTGCTGCTCCGACATGCGACAGATGTGGCCAGCCCAGGTCCACTTTAGTCCAGCAACTGTGCGGCCAGCGTCCGCTATTTGTGTTTTGGAACGAAGTATAGAATTCCTAATGCTGTCTATGAGTTCGAAACCTAGTATGCTTCGTTCCATAGGCCGTTGGCAGATTCCAAGTGCGGACTTTTGACGCTTTGTAAGAGACCATGTTTGCGCTCCGTAGGTGAGGGTGGGAAGAATGCACATGTCCATGAGCTTTCGTTATAGTGAAATCGGGAGTGGTCCTTTCATTAGATGTTACATCGACCAATAGTTCTTCCAGGCTTCTTCTGTGCGTCAAGCAACTTCTTTGTCCTGTCTCGCCTGAAAGGATACTATTTGGCCGAGGTAAATATACTCATGGACATACTCAAACTCCACACCCCCAATTTCTACGTTGCGTTCGGTATTGTTCGTTATCAGCTTTGTTTTCGACATGTTTATCGTAAGTCCGTCTTGAAGACTGGGGTGGCTCAGTTGTACGAGCATTTGGCCTAGTTCAGCTGCTGAAGAAGAAAAGAGGACAATGTTGTCGGCGAAACGTAAATTGGTCAATCTCCTTTCTCCGACGACAATACCCTTGTCCCGCCAGTGTGGATAATTTTTTTGGAATACCTCTTCTAGGGTAGCTGTGAAGAGTTTGGGAGACAGCGGGTTGCCTTGCTTGACTCCTCGTTGAATTGGAAAGGATGGCCCGGTGGTATTTATGCGGATGGCTGCTGTACTATTGTAGTATATTCTTTGTAACAGGTGTATATAAGTGGGTTCTATTTCATGTTTTCTGAGTGCCGAGAATATGGCTTAGTGCGTTAGGCTGTCGAAAGCTTTCGAATAATCCACAAACGCCAGGTACAACGGTAGATTGAACTCTTGATGTTTTTCAATCACCTGGTTTAGGGACTATAGGTAGTCAACATTAGGCCTCGACGAAATCTACCCTGTTCGGGAAGTATTGGTACAGGTGTTATTAAAATAACTGAAAACCTGAAAAGGTTGATTCTTCATGATGAGTACAAATTCAGGTTTTCAGACAAATGATATAGACTCAATTTAATTAACAATAAATCATCTTGTAAGGCACTTTACTATAGGTGAAGGTTTTGACATTTTCTAATTAAATCTATTTGAATACTAGGACCTCTTCCAGTGACCCCTACATCCTCTCGATAGCCGAGGTCGGGATAAACCGGGGAATGCGTAATGAAATGCCCCGGGCAGAAAGGAATGTCAAATGAGAGTAAACCAAACGGCCCACTCTGAAATATTAATGTTTATTTAACCAAATATACTTCAAGCGACTCGCCTGTGTCCGTAATTAGGATTTATTACTTTATTTTAGACTATAATGCTAATTTATGAGCTTAAGTTTAAAGAATTAGCTTTTTGTGGTCGTCCAAATTAGTCAGGGGATTTTTTTTCAATTTCTTTTGTTTCTAATTAAAACTTTTTAGCAGATAGGTAGGTTGGGTATTTATCAAAGAAAGCTGTCAAAAAGTCAACGTTAAGTTTTATTTGACGGTTCCAAAATGGCTCTTTAAGATTGAGGTTTGGAATGATGTTTAAAATGTTATTAACGAAAGTTTTCTTCAAATTCAGTATTTTAATTACCCGTGTTCGATGACGTGACGGCTAGGCTGGCCGTCCACGTCAAAAACGTTAATTCTTAATTGGTACTTGTTCAATGAATCACGGCATTTTTGTAATATTTATTTTATGCTCTCAATATTTTGTTAAATATAATATACCTAATCTTCAGTACCAATAGAGAATAGTAATAGTAGGTAATAATAATTGGTTCGCGAGATTGTCGACATGTGGGATGTGGACTCAGCGATCATTGTGCTGATAGTTGTATCAGCCAATGGATTAATTGCCAAGAGCCTCGACCAACACCTATGGAGGTTCTCGTTGGGCAGCTGGATCAAGGGCTTGATTCAGAAAGCGGTACTCCTGGACACGGCTCGCATTGGTTCCTCTCTCTGGAGCCCTGACCGCTGGTAGCTTGGACTCTGTTCCCGATACCGGTGGGCTACTATTTTTTATATTTTTAATTGTTTTTTTAATATTTTTATTCTAATATTTAATAATGTAATTTATATTAGTGAAATAAAGGAATAATAATAAATTATTTATTGGCATAAACAAAGGTTACAGATTTTTCTTTAAACAGAGCTAGTGATTTGTACCAGTCAGGTTAAAATTGTAGGTTAATTAATTAGTTTTACGCAATTAGGTAAGTAGTTATACCAATTTCTCTACAAATTTCAAACGATTCACATAAATTCAATGATAAATCATTATAAAGTGTTTCCTGAGTAATTAATGAACGCAATTAAATAACAAGGTAAACACTACAAAATGTATTCACAAAGCATCAAAGTCGGGTGGTGGCCGATAATACGGCCGGAACGGCTTTATCCCAATACCGTAGCTTTGCGAATAATAAATAAACCTAGTGTAATTCTGAGTAATGGTCCGTAAATTATGTGTAATTTAAGAGCGGTTAAAGAGACGGAATTGAGGCTTATTATGTGAAAATTGGAGCGGATATGTATGATGACTTGATGAGGGATGCTTGTGTTTTCTTAACATGTTCAGTTCCGGGAGCTCTCCTGGAGGGTTCACTTATTCGCATATGGGATGCCGGGAGCCCTCGCGGAGGGTTCATTTTAAATGTAGGTGTTTCTTAGCGAATACAGCATTATAAACCGTGAAAATAAAATCTGATGTATATTTTAACAAGATTTTAATTAATGCGTTGGTTTTAAAATTCAAGCATATTTTTTTATTTTTTTTGTTTGTGGTTACAAATATTCACTAAAAGTTTAAAAGGTTGGAAACTACGCATAGCGACAAGACCCACTGAAAAAACTATTTTACTTCGTTTTACGGTGTTTTTTATCAATGTTTTAAACCTAATGCCGTTGACCGTCTGCGATGGTTTACTTTAGGGCAACGTAATGCCGGCAACCCTCCCGGAGGGTTCATTTTCAATATGTATGGCGGCATGGCGTATGAGTTCTATGAAAAGTGGGTGGAATCGAAAGTGTTAAGGTGAATCTGCAATTGTAGCCGCGAAATTCAAATTTTCTTACGACTTTTGCAATTTGCAGGTCAGTGTCAGGTTGTATCTTGATCAAAATATAATTCGCGACTATAACAGATATGTATTTACAGAATTATAATCATTGGAATCACTAATACATCTCTCTAAGTAAGATTTGTTCCATAAGAACAAATCTCTTATGGTAAAGTTCTATGGATCCAGATAAATCAAAACCGTTTTTTTTTTTTTGGGAAATTTTCATATAACTTCTCCCGCTCGGGGCGCAGTGGGAGGACGTGTCAGACTCTTACTGACTAAAACCCACCCGTGTTCCTTCAGTTGCCTGTACGTTGCCAGGGGCCACGGTATCCCTTTCGGACTTTCCCGCAACCCCGGCAGGCATCGGTCCTAACGAACCCCGTCAGTTGTGCTGACATCTCTTTGAGGCGCGCCTGGAACACAACGCGCCGTCGAACGAGGCCGGGTCCTTATCGGACGATGAGTTACCCATCGCTCACCGTCCGCAGGCCCGCACCTAGTTGGCCGGGAATCGGCCTGGGAATCCCGACGCCCAGGGCGTCTCCTGCGGCGGCTAGGGGCGTGAGGGCGCGAAATTTGCCTAAGGAAGTGGATGCCCTTTCGCTCCGTACCAAGGCCTGGACCAGGGCTGGACGCGAGAGATCACCGCCGCTGATCGCTCTTCAAGGACAAGGCGGTGCTCCGCCCAAGCCGGGCAGACCTCCACCGTATGCTCCACCGTGTCCTCTGGGCGATCCACACGATGGTGACACCCGGGCTTTTCCTCCCACCTTATCCGGAACAGGAACTTCCTGAAACAACTGTGTCCGGTCATGACCTGCGTCAGGCGGAAGGTGAGGACGCCGTGGCGCCTCTCTAGCCAATCATCAAAGGCTGATCAAAATTGCAAAAATCGTAAGAAAATTTGAATTTCGTGGGCTACATCTGCGGATCCACCTTAATAAATCAGTGAAAGGCCACACAATGACGCCTGTCTAAATACAGAGCGTTTTTTGACACCTTAATGTCAAATACTGGTGAAAACGACAGTTTTTCATGATGGAATTCGACGAAACCGCTTTCAGAGGAACCCAAAGCTTTAGCGTTTTTCCTTAAAGGTAGCGGAGTAGGTCACCGCGTTCTCTCTTACCTAGAACCGACTTATAAAAACTTTATCGAAAAATACGTAGAAGGGATCATAATGGTATTTTTTAGAAAAAGTACCTTGAAATGGAAAAAAGAAAAGTTTTGTTTTTTTAAGCATTTTCTTTTAAGGTTGCGAAGAAAGAGCTTCTATCATGAAAACAAAAACAAAGAAAATGATGTAATATAAAAACAGTCAGAAAATACGCGTCATATCTGCGCAAAATGGTCATAGCTCAGCATAATGCTGTCACAAATGTACAAAATAGCCATTATACTGGTTTTCAGCCGAACTGTATTTATCCCTAAACTGAGACGAATCATATAAGAATCCAAATAAAAAGTCGTTCAATAAAATAAGGTTAAGAATCAGCATTTTTTGAACATCAAAATTTTATAAGACAGGTCGCCAAAACGCCCAGCCTTCACAATCTTATATATATAGACCTAATAATCCTTAAGTATGAGATTATTAGGTATCAATATTACACGGAGAAATAGACACAAACTAATTTGATTGCCTCTCTTCATGTAATCCACTTCTATAACATAGTTAGTTGAGTAGTTGGAGTGGTTAACTCTGTCCTAGTAATATTCGTGAGTTGCACACTCACGAATATAATCAGAGTATAACTTTGAATGAATATAAAGGTACGAATCACGTTGTTCAGCGTTGGAATTGTTATGGAAACAATACGTAGACATGTTTCTCATAAACCACTGAGTCATCACTTTAATTATTTGCCCACTATTGTGGTTAAAAGCGTTTATTCCGGTTACACTTCGTAGAAACGCTAAAGTTCGCTTGTTAGTAAAGAAATATTTTGTTTTAGTTTTTAACAAAAGACGGTGGTTTATTACTAGGCACAAATATGGAGGTAGGTATTCCACTCAGGGCACTGATTTCAACAGCACTTGCCTGAACCGCACCAGAGCACTTCCACTAACCGCACTGAAATAAAATGTTGATTAGTGCGGTTCGGTGGAATAGTTTATTAATATTATTTTCAGTCCCCGAACGGCGCCTACGTAAAACGGTTTTGTTGGGAAGGTAGGCAGTAAGATTCTTCTTTTCTCAAACAGTGATCTTCAGTCTACTGGCTAAGTGCCTTATGGCTTACTAGTTTTTGCGCGGTTTCACCCGCGTTGAGATCGGAAATTATCGAATAACTACTGGGATAAAAAGCATTCTATGTCCAAACCCAAGTCATGGTTTATCCGTATGGCGATCCAAATCCGATTAAGGAGTGAGAAGGTAACAGACAGACATACTTTCGCATTTATAACATTAACACCTATGTATAATTTTAACGTACCACCTATCTACTGTTGAGTAAGTGTATAAGCTAGAAATTAACTAAATTGTTTATTTGATATAGGTTGTCAGAGATTGACAATTAGATCCGAAATATTGTAATAGTAATTTCTATACCTAATGTATTTTGTATTTTCACAACACACTTAACTGTTGTTCGACTTACGAATAAACAGTTCCATATCCAATAAATCCGGGCTGCATTCGGGCTATAATAATATAAATTCTACTTAACAAAGTACTACGATAGTAACTGTAAATACTTACATAGAAACCGCCTCATACATCCAAGTGTACTCGCGTAGCCTCCTACAAACGTATAAACAACGCTCCTCGAAACTGTGCTCATTCGATTTCGCAGTCGTTTGGCCAAAGAGACAAGAGCATGCAACTCTGAGCTCTCTAGAGACGCTCGATTGAGCATCTCTGCTTATGCTCTGAGTGGCGATACTTGCGGAGTCACTGATGCGGTGAGTATAGAAGAGGTTATGCTTGCAAGGGACGTTAATTTTGTATACAGGGTGTCCGGTAAATAATGGATAACCTTGAAATAGCATAATTATAATTTACCTTATGTCCGTTTTAAAAACATAAAAAAAATAAAATGTAGTAGGGACTAAGATATTTAACTAACTTTTTTTTTCCTTATTTTACATTCTTCTTCACCACGACCTCAAATGAATTAATTCCACCGTTGTCGTCATATTTGTTTTTGTAATATTGTACGTTGACTATCGCCGACAAGCGGTAAATAATGTCACAAGCAGAAACACACAATTTTTTTCAAAAAAATCTTATGTTTGATGCTACTTGGGATATATTTTTTGTATTTGTTTTAAAAAGGTCATAAGTTGTATTATATGCAATTTCAAGGTTATCTATTCTTTACCGTACAACCTGTATACAGGGTCAAATTAAATTAGTGAGCGAAACTTTGCAGACGTGATGGGTATCGATATCTTGAGACTGACAGACAGACTTGAGACAAAAAATATTTTGTAACTTTACTTTCACACTATACTCCATAGGTTTAGGTAGTTAAAAAAAGGTAATAAAGGTAAAACCACGTGACGAGATAGCTGTCCAGTAACTGACTAAACGTAATACCTGTCACTTCAGTTGTCATGCTACGTCACAGTTGTACTCTTCCATTTAGCAACGTTATAATTCGTTGACGTTTAGAGTTTGGGCTCTTTACAGTAGACAGATTACAAAATATTATCTTATTATTATAAATCTAACATCTAACCTAACATTAGTAAAAGAGGAAACTATCGTAAGAATCTAAAATAAATTTAGTTTGGTTTATCGTATTTTTAAACAAGAAAGTGTCATCTATAAAATCCCTTTTTAAGATTTGTTTACCTTTATTTAACTACCTAAAACTATGGAGTATAGGTAGATAATGAAGATATTTATCTAAATTAATATTAAATAGAGAAAATATTAGTTTTTTTGTATGTTTGTTTGTTTGTAATAAATAAACTTAAACCGATTTAAAAAATTCTTTCAACAGCAAAATGCTATATTATCACTGAGTAATAAAGGCTATAAATTATTAATCATGCGGGCGAAGCCGCTGGCGGAAGCTAGTGAATGATAAAGCAAAAAGTGTGTCCTTAAAAGAGAAAAATAAGTAAATTAGTAAATAAAATTTATGGAATAACCGAAAAGTACAGTTTCTTCTGCAGTAGTGTTATAAAAAATGCTTTAACTTATTCATAAAACACACATGAACTTTGTTCAATAATTCATCTTTTATTTTTTCTTTATTAATAAAACTGCATTGAACTACAATTAAATTCTATTGTGGTGCAACTATTTCAGCGTGACGTCATCATCATCACTCCCGCAAGCTTTCGTGAGGCGAGTCACACAGCCAGCCAGCACCCACGGCTTCAACGGGTATCCTGACTACCAGCAGCAGCAGCGAACGCGCATTCCTGGTCATCACCCGCAGCCTCATCAGCAACTTTGGCACAGCACCTGCATTTTCCGAGCCCATTCTACCCTCTCCTGGTCGACGAAAGCAGTCAGCCACAACCCAGCGCTGTACCACATCCGATTTACTGGATCATGACGCAGCGCCACCCTGACTCACTGGGGAATCACCACAAAATAGTTCCGACTCACTGCGAACTATGCGGCACCCGGTTCCGACTCACTGGAACCTCAGCTGGCACTGTGAAGCATCGCAAGATACAAGATCCAGCCCACTATTATTGACCTCCGGTCTCCGGAGGGGAGTAATGTGGCGGCATCTACATTGCCACATGCGAACTACGCTTCAAAGACCTGACGACACCCAAATCCTGCATCGCGCAATTAGAGTTTACCGCGCGATCGACATAAATATACAAGATCCCGACTTCAACCGTTGGACAGCTGCCCGCCAGACATGACACCCATCTGGTCGGAGGATCCTCCCTTTTCTATAGAGGATGAGTGAACTTTAGACCCGGTTCCTCATGCCTCTAAACTCTACTTAAGGAATAAAACAACAAAAATAAGATTTAAAAAAAAATGTTGTCTGTCAAAGAAAAAATTCTTTGGGTCACCAAAAGAACAAAATATGACAACTTGTTTTACCTGAGTGAATAAATAATATGACAGGATTAACCATGTGAATACATCAAACCAAAATATGGCTCGATCATACATAACTGAGGCCCTTCCACGAAAGAGCTAATTAACCGTAGCGTTAATTCGAACGATATAAATAGGAAATACTCGGTTCGCTCATAGTATTTATTTATTTATTTTATTTTTTTTGTACACCCAGTAAAATAGATGCAGATACGACATATAAGTATTGAGTACAACCTGCTGCTTATTTCTTAAGAAATTTCTTCCAGCAGACATCATCATCATCAGACTATAGCGGTACACTTCTGGACATAGGCCTCTCCAATTGGACGCCATTTAGCTCGATTCTTGGCAATTCTCATCCAGCCGCTACCAGCAACCCTGCGAAGATCGTCGCTCGAGCTAGCCTGAAGGCGTCCTACCTTACGTTTGACAATTCGCGGCCTGCACTTAAGAACACGTTTACCCCAACGGTTCTATGGCCAATATGGCCGGTCCATTGCCACTTCAGCTGCAGCTTGCTTATTCTGTGAGCTTTGGCGCTGGATCACCTTGTTCGGAGTTCCATCTGCCATTTCAGAAGAATTGCGAATGGAGAAATAAAAAAAATATTACTTAGTCTTAAGACTGTATTCTTAATATATGTAGGCCTACTGGTGAAGTTTTTAACAAAAGGTATTAAGCCCGAATAAAACACCTTCTTCCAGACGCGGTCAGGAACTTCTAGCCCCCCCTAATACCCTCCCATACAAATGAAAGTAAACTCAATAAAAGTGATAGGTATCCCGATAAGGAGTTTTCAAGTACTTTGACAGTTAGTAATCTCCAATCTATCGAGTTTGGATCCGTTGTCTCTGAACGTATTGCAGTTACGGCTCTTATCTCTTATCTGCCAGTCATTATGGCAGTATTGGTAGCTAAAAGATTACTTGTGCGAAGAATAGTAGGTCTCTTTGTGAAGATCTGGGAAGATAATTCTTAGAACAGTTAGGTTAGCAAACATGTCTACGACCCATCTGATGGAAAGTACTTTCTTTTAGACAATTTACAACATCTTTACTTATATTTTTTAGGTAATTACCTTCCACACTATGTTTGCCGATACATTTTAAGGGACTCGGAATCAACTCCATCGAATTCCGCGTCGCTAAGTGTGGTGACTTGCTAAGCCACCCCCGAATACTTCATCGACATTAGCCTTAAAACTATTTCTGTCGCTACAAATATACTTAGGCCGGTTCCTCATTGGTCGGTGCGGTATCGTTACGGTATAAACTCAAACTCAAACCAATACATTTATTTCAATTAAACCATCTACAGTCACTTTTGAATTGTCAAAGAGTCGGTCGGTTAGTCAGAAAGTTGAAGCTAGTTGCCCATTCCAAAATTGTATGTTAGTTGTCCATTCCATTATAGTAGACTCGGTATACCAAAAGGATACCGCACTGCTTTCATTTACAGACCTGACGTTATGTTTTCGGTATAAATTGTGCAGTACCACTTAATTAATTGAAATATAGGCGCTCGGTAAGCAGTACCGAGTATCGATCATACCGATCCCGCACCACTGACGCACCGACCAGTGAGCAAAGGGCCGATGACAAGGACAGCATGAGAATTAACGACGATTTACAATTGAGTTGTGTTCGATTATTCGGCCGTATAGACACAAAGTTGAAATGTCTATGTGCCTACCAATTACCAGAACACATACTCTTCAAAAAGGCACAAAATAATTCCATATATTAAATTATATAGCCGTATAGATTTAAGTGAAGTTCGTGTAGGACTCAATCATATTGGCTTAAAAATATTTGAACTTTTTGGACCATTGCCAAATATTAGGTGGACTTTTATAGAGCAGCTGGTTATGCGGTTATTGGCAAAACGTTAGGTCAGATTCTACATCATTGGCGTCTACAGTGTAGCTGTGGGTTGATTTTTAATTTTGGTCGTGGTTGTACTTATGTATACCGTATACATAAGTACAACCACGACCAAAATTAAAAATCAGACGATTTTATTGTAGAACATGATAAAAAATGGTTAAATTTTGTACGTCGTTAGGCGTTGCGGTTTCCAAAAAAGTATTTTCAAAGATGATTACGGAGTAATTATGCGTATCTGGTGAGCAGTGGTGGCCCAGTGGTATCAGTCCTGACTTACGAGTTGAAGGTCGTGAATTCGAACCTAAAGTGCGGGGTTGCGGGAAAGTCCGAAAGGGATACCGTGGCCCCTGGCAACGGGCAACTGAAGGAACACGGGTGGGTTTTAGTCAGTAAGAGTCTGACACGCCCTCCCGCTCCACCCAGAGCGGGAGAAGTTATTAGATAATTTCCCACCCAATAAAAGAAAAAAAAAAGGCGAGCACTTTACTTTGTGTATTTAATTTCATCACCACTTTTCTCAAAACGGTGAAGGAAAACATCGTGAGGAAACCGCCATGTCCTAGAACCAAAAATTCAAAGACATGTGACATCCACCAACCCGCACTGGTCCCGCGTCGTGGATTATTGTTTATGGCCCACTCCCTCTAATCGAGAGGAGGCCTGCGTCCTAGCAGTGGTAACATTATAGGTTGATTATGCTATGCTATATGCTATGATTTAGGTCCTTGGTGAAAATGATCCCATAACCTTTTCCAATGCAAAACTCAATTCTCAATTCTCAATTCTCAATTCTTTATTGCGTACCATAATGTATACAGTTGGTAGGAAAACAGTTACATAAGTCTCAATTATGGACCCTGTCGGGCACAGCATAGATCAAAAGTAGGAGAGAGGAGGAAGAACGCTGGGTGTTATTATAGGAAGGAAGTCAAATAACCAGTATAGGTACTTGTATTTAGTAACATTTGTTAAAAAAGAAACCATTTTCTTTTAAATTATTAATTATTCATTCATTTATTTATTATGTGATTTAATTATTATAATTCCTAGGTAGTTTTATTAATATATTATTATTTTTATTATGTGATTTAATTATTTTTCATATTTATAATTTATCATTTAAGTATTCACCTATACTATAGTAGCATTTGTTTTCTAGGAAGATTTTCAATTTATTAATAAATATATTATATTTCTCTAAATTCTTAATACATGCAGGTAACTTATTATAAACTACAACTTCTATATCTTTGGTACACACACGTGAAAAAATTTACAAGGATAGTCCATCAAAAAAAAATATCTACAGCAAAAAACACGAACAAAATTGTCCGTATACTTCCTTTTAAATAATATAAGTCATATAATAACGTAGAGGTTTACGTTTCATATCTCCTCATAATGTTTTTACGAGACCATCGCTGGAACAAAGCGCGAGTTATAATAAGTAAGCACACAGAAAAATATATAAAAGGCATTAAATGAATATTTTTATCACCCACGAGGGAACGACGTGGAAAAATAACGTGAAACTACGTTTTAATAGTATTTTTAAACTTTTGCAGAGAGAAGAACGCGTCATATTTTTGAGTTTTTAAGCTAGAGATGCAATGCATTTGTTTAATTTTAGTTTACTACAGTAAATCACTCAGGTTTGTTTATCTACACTAAAAAAAAATATAATAATAATATTCTGAAGTCATAATTTTTTTTGTTTGTATGTAGGGGGTTATATCCGGAACTACCAGTTGGATTTGAAAAATGCTTTTTGCATCAGATAGCCCAATTCTTGAGAAAGGTTATAGGCTACGACCCTTAAGAGCCGAGCAAAAAGAAAGAAAGCTAAGAGAACAGGAAATAATAGCCCGGGCAGGCGAGTGGATGCAACGCGCTGGGTCGGGGGCAACTGAACTGCACGCAAATGAAGTCGCGGGCAGAAGCTATTGAGTGATAAAAGCGGTCACAAAGAGCCTCATTATCTAAGAAAACATAACAAAATAATTAACGTTCATCTCCTCTAATGAGTCAAAGAAAGCCTATCCTTCACAAATGCGATATTTATCAAAGGAAAACATCAATGCAATCAATACACATACAAATTATTAGGAGAAAATCTTAACAACCTCTCGGTTTCCCGACGTCATCAACACGTTCGTCAGCAAAAAGAACAGGCGAATAAAAAAAGGTCACACATTCAAATAGCGACTCCATTGACATTCTCGCGGAAGTGAACATTGAAATGGCTCCCGAAAATCATACAAAACAGTCGACTGTTTGCTCAAAGAAAAGGGCACCGACTCGATTCCAATTTCTTTGTAATCGATGAGCTTCGAGTTCTGGCCCAAATCATATGTAAATACAAAGTATCCTCGAATATTTGTTTAGTACGGCAAGTAAATACCTTTGCTTGCCTAATGTAAGGTGTGGAGCGATTTCGGATATGAAGTCATGTTATGTTGATATTAAAAATATTTGGAATGTTCACTGTGTTAATTAAACATAAACCAAACATGTGTAGAGGTAAACATTGTGAAGTCAACGTATTTGGTGAAATATGTTGATTTAACAGTCTGGGCTGTCCTAGACATCTCCAACCTTGCTATATTGTTAAGTACAAGAAACATTGAAAACAATAATATAAGAGACTGTTTTTTTATGAGTTGTATGGCAATATGTGGTTAGCTAGCGACCTCGACAATTAATCATACTATTTTTTGCCTGAACAACCGGCAGTAAGTTCGTCATGCTCCCTTAGATGACACTGCTTGCGGTAGTGTCGGGGGTCGGGTTGCCTCCTTCCCTCAAATATGGCGAAGGGGTTAATGGCTGATCTTTGCGTTATGCTAGTGAATGGGTGCTGCTTCTGGTGACTAGTCGTCTTGTTGATATATATGAAGCAGACACGCCCTTTATGCCTGGAGGCTTTTATTTAGATATTGTTTACGTTTAGTCTTTTTTTATATTTCTGCCTGAGTATAGTTCTTGATATTTTTGGTTGGTATATCGGCGTGTGCTAGCTGACATGTGGCTATTAATTTATAATTTAAATTATGTTTTGTGTTGCGTAATGTAAATTATTTTGCATACTATTATATAGAATATTTTTTTTCTAACTGAACAGACAGCTGTGCTGCTGGGGAGTTTGTGTTAGGACTTAGGATACTTTTTATCCCGATATTTCCACGGGATCGACAATTATGCGGGTGAAACCGCGGGGCACAACTAGTAATTATATAATTTTCAAGATAATTTATTTAGGTACCTTAGTATTCTCTTGACTATATCATAAACATTGGACGGAGTTACCTATGCATTAGCCATTCTTCATTAATTACTCGCACCCCTGTTTCACAAGCTTTTTACGACTTTACAAAACATCGAGATTTTTTTATAACATTTCAGCTTAACATGAATTTAAGACCATGCACTCTAAAGACAATTTCCACGCAAGCTCCGCCCCCATGCACCCCGCCACTCCACTATGAGCTAAACGCTAACACGTCAATAATAAAGTTGAATATCGCGTGCGCTCTTTGACCGTGTTCAAGCACGGAACTAAATGGCGTAAGTCTCATTTCTTATTTCGTTTATAACTAAAGTAATAATTTATCTTGATATAAAATATCTTTTGGCTGGATAATAAACTATATTTTCTTTCTCTGATTACTTATTTTAGACATAAAACCCGAGTAATCTTCATTTTATTTAAATAATCTTTAAACAAAGACATAATATTGGAATAAAAAATGAATCGAGCGGAAATATTACAATTTATGTAACTGTCTTGTACACGGAAAGAAAAACATCCAATAAATCATATACTAAAGTTCCATTTTGATTATATACGTGACTGTTTCAGAATATTAATGCAAACAAACATACAATTTAGGGAGCCTCCTCTTAGTTCCTAAATGAGAGACGAGAAAACCGCATAAAAATCCATTGTGCGCTTTTATAATTTCTAATGTGACGATATTGTTGTGAACGACCACGTCCACGTCCATAAAATGTATGGAGATACGTGCATGTTATTACGTTATAATAATAATGTATAATATTTAAATGTTTTTATTTTTTTTTTCAAATATAATTTATATGTATATATAGTGAAATAAAAGAATAATAATATATTTTTTAATTTAAGAACCTTAGACATAGATTACAAAATATTTTAACAGGCTAATTTAGGTCAGAAAAAGTGGTGTAGTCATCTGTAACCGAACTAGGCAGAGCCTGTATTTCGGCTATCAGTGCCAAACCCCTCGAGTATTATACAAATATATAAAAGCCATAACATGATTTCATTTGCATCTTGTACATAATCACGTTATCGTGGACGGAAATTTAAGATCGTCTTCATATGTTTCCATACATTTTACTTCCCTGTGTTATCGAGCTGCCGTGACGTGGACGTGGGCGTCCACGATAATATCGCAGGTACGTTAAAAATTATAAAACCGTACATTGTATAGAATAGAAGCTCTAAGCGGTCACACAGACAGAGACGAAAATCGGCTTTGTTTGATACTAATTTTAGCCGACTTAAAAAAAAGTAGGTTTTCCATTTGACACATATGTAATATTATTGGAACTGCAATATATTCACAAATGATAATGCAAATGGCTTCCAAACACATACACAACGTACATATGTATTTTTGTCTACGCATTTTTAATTTATAGATACAGACTTTAAAGCATTTTCATTAAAAAAGTTATAACTTAGGGCTGATTTCACCAATGAAATTGAACGTGATCAGCATACATATCTAAAACGCGTTCAAGAGCTGTCAGTGTCAAAATTGTTATGGAATATAGTACACTGACAGATCTTGAACGCGTTTAGATGTGCTGAACACGTTCAATTCCATTGGTGTAATCCACACTTAGTAGTTTAATGAAATAGTACCAGTTTTTTTATAGTAATGTTTATTAACCTATTACAAGCAGCTGTAACGGTGAGAGACTGATCAACCCGTATGAAAAAAAAAAAAAAAATGTTTTCTGGGACTACCATCCTAATGTAACAAACATTAAACTACTGTAACAAGTTACTATTCTGCCAGTTATTATTAAAATAGTACCTACTTATGCTGTAAAACATAATTAGCAAGCAGACAGACAGTTACTATCGCATTTCAGTATAATATTTGCATAAATATTATAGCCCTTATCAGACATTCTCAGAGCTATATTTTCTATTATGAGAGAAAAATATGTAACTGCAGTGGTGAGATGTTTTGCATAATAATAATAAGAATGTTATTTTATGACGTAGCAACGAGAGACAGAATTTTTCAAAACTCCTGCGGAATCGTAAAACTGGGTAGTTAACTTTTCAAGCGAATGAAGATACGAGGTACGATCTTGTAGTGTATAATGTGCCGGCAAATTGAGCTAGTGTTCAATTTACAGCTATTATTTTATGCTCGATTTCTATGACTTACTAAGAGTTTGGCTAAAACGAATAAATGTCTACGAGTATTCATGATGGTATCTTTTTATTATTTTCCTCGGGGCCTCCAATATAGAACTTTTGTTAGCGTGTGTTAGAACCTATTCTATAGTAGGTTTTTTTTTTTTTTTTTTTTTTTTTTTACAATGAAGTTACTATAACTAAACACGGTTTATAAACAAGTAACTAAGATTAGATTAATATAACATGATGCGAGATGACGCGAACAGCAGCTAATGATTGACTGTGTATGACATGTGTGTCGTATTTGATTGCTGAATTCGAACTGTGTCTGAACTCACAGACGGGCGACTACTTGAGTTCCATTAAAAGTGTTAACAGACCCTTCACTTGAAGATACACCACGGCATAGGCAATTGTCGTAAAGCCGGGAAAACAATATATAGTTGCTTGCACGATATCACGAAAGTAGGATGTTTTCTGATTGGGTAACGCCAATAGCACACAAGCTGCGCTAGGCTATGTAACGATACACTAGGCTATGCTAGGCTAGGCTACGCTACGCTACGCTACTTTAAGCTATGCAAGGGTGTTTTAGTAACGGCGACACAAGATAAGGACATTGCTGAAAAGCACCGACAGTTTTCACATACTATAAGGACATAGTAAGTATGACCATCAGAACATGATAGTAAAACGATACCTGTGCCCTTATAACCTTGATCTACTCATGATGGTAACTAAGAATGTCCTCGTGGAGGCGATCGGTGGCGGGGATCTCTCGCGTCCGGCCCTGGTCTAGACCATGGTACGGAGCGAGAGGGCATGGGAGGCTGTCACCTTCTACTGCGAAGCAGTAATGCTCGCGAAGGAGGAGGCAGAACGCGTGAGGGAGAGACAAAGTTCACGCCCTCACGCCCCTAGCCGCCGCAGGAGACGCCCTGGGCGTCGGAAATCGCAGATAGATTCCCGGCCACCGTAGGCGCGGGCTTGCGGATGGTGAGGAATGGGTAGTCACCGTCCGATAAGGACCATGCCTGGGTCGACGGCGCGTTGTGTTCCACGCGCGCCTCAAAGAGATGTCAGCAACTGAAGGGGTCTGATAGGACCGATGCCTGCCGGGGATGCGGGAAAGTCCGAAAGGGATACCGTGGCCCCTGGCAACTGTACAGGCAACTGAAGGAACAGGGGTGGGTTTTAGTCAGTAAGAGTCTGACACACCCTCCCGCTCCACCCAGAGCGGGAGAAGTTATTTGATAATTACCAACCAAAAAAAAGGGTAAATAAGAAATAGTAGTCCTTTACAAAGAAAGCGTAACAGCATCCGTATTAAGTAATTGACGAAAAAAAGTAATATTTTCTTCTTGGAATCACGCTTTGATTAAATGAACAGTCATATGTTGTACGACTTCAATATCAACGTTGATAAAATATTATGAGAAGTTGTCAATTGATACCTATGAATAGTTGAATATTCTGAATTAAAACATAGAGAATCAAATCAGTTAGAAACAGGAAGCAAGTGCGACTGTAATCAATACTGTTTAATATTTGCCACACAATTAGTTATTAGATAAATAATCAATTAATCTACGTTTAAACGTTCATGCTAGCCCATTATATACACGATCGACTACATTCTGAATTCCCGTCGCAACACTTGCAGTCGCCGTGATTGCTCGTATTAGTAACGCATCGAATATTAGCGTTATTAAGAGGGAACAGGGCCTGCGATTCTCCATATGAAGTATTCCGTATTCCCGTTTTTTCTTCCTGAATAATGCGTCTAGAGCATTCATTTTTTTTCAAAAAATTAAGGTCTGCTGTAGACACGTCCCTGTTATTTCCTTTTTTTCAGCAACTTATTGGTAATGAAAATATGACCCTCCAACAAAAAATGCTCCATTTCTACCGCCGTAATTAGAGGACTACTAAACAAATTCGAAAAGTTTTTAACAGAAAAAAAAATGATAGGAACTTAGACATACTTATTCTTAAAATTTTAATCTAAAAAATAATTGAATCGGCACAGTTTTCGAGGAGAAAAAAGGGGAATACGAAACGTCAATCTCGTCAATTTTTTTTGTGATATAATCGATCTGAGTTGCAGCTGCCCTATCGTACTCTACGGAGGTAGACTTGAGGTAAGACGACGGCAATAGTTTCTTCAAAAACCTATTTTTCAAATTCCTCGCAGGCCCTGGGACCTTATTATGAAGTATAAATGCCATCATTATTCTACTGCGAAAAAAGGATGGTGCTAGCGGCCTTGTATAGCTCCGTCTCTCACTCACACTGGAATAATGGTGGCATTAATACGTTATAATACGGCCCCTGTTCCCTCTTAATACGAGCATTCACGGCGACTGCTCGCACTGGTGGCAATTGTGCAATTAAATTTAGCCAGTAGCACAGAATATAGATAAGAATAAAAGGTTCCATGCAATAAGCGAAAACGTACGCTCGTGGCTATATAATAACTTCAGCCACACGGGTGGATTAAAGGACCTGCAGTTGCCGCGGTCTTTTCGTGGATGGGTTACCATCCATTATTTATATCGAGTGCCTCGGAAAACACGTTAAGCCATTAGTCTCGACGGTCATTAATTTGTTGAAGCTAGATGCCCCCTAGGTATGTGTCTATGTGTGTGAGCGCCAATTTTCTCGTTGTATAATGCCAGCCGTGTATATATTTATTTTATGTCGGTAGACACGACAGCAAGCAACTGATGTGTCTAATACATAATCAGAGAATGGTAGCTAATATGTTATAATTATACAGGGTGTCTCACGTAGTGGTCCAAAGGCAAATGGGCTAAAGCGGAAGTGGCCACCGATAATTTAAAAATTTAAAAGTTGAGATATTCTCAACAATTCTGAAAATTGCGAAATTATCAGAATTGTTGAGAATATCCCATTTTCTTTTATAAGTTTAATAAAGCGCTAAAGTTTAATAAAAAGTTAGAAAACACAAGTCAAAATAAAATCTGAAGCGTTGCAGAGCCACAGTGTACGTAAATAGGAACATAATCTTGTACCTACACTATCAAGGCATCTCCCAGACAGATTTGAACTCGCAACACCGAAAATTTTGTTAAAATTTCTTGAAAATAATTAAAGTGAAATTTTCTGAAAGTTGAGAATATTCCAACTTTAAAAAACCTCCACTTTACCCCATTTGCCTTTGGGCCACTATGTTTGCTACCTGTGTTAACCCTTATTATGCTGATGGGATCGCTTCCTAGTAATATATTATGAGCTGTGTTTGCTCCGTATGGATAATAGACTAATAGGTAATAATATCCCTGGGAGAATATAATATGAAGTAGCACAACCTTGCAATAAGGGTTATGAATAATATAAAATGAACAACGAATTTGTTGAAGAGTCTTCTATTAACCACTAACCGAACAGCACAATACTTAATGAAAACTCCTATAGTAATAACGTAGGTACGTACATCTTGACAAAATCTCTAGAAATTTACTAACTTTTTGTTGCACTAAACTAGTTTATAGCATTGTTTATGGTATCGTTTAGACTAACCAATGAAACTGAACGCGTTTAGCACATCATAAACCGCGTTCAAGAGCTGACGGTATCATCATCGTTGTGAAATATGGACACTGACAGCTCTTAAACGCGGTGCTTTAATGTTCAGTTCCGGGTTGCCACATTAGCGGTTCTGATTGTAAGTTAAACCGCTTAACCTACCACATTCACTAAACAATATTTTTAATCAAAACTTATAACAAAAGTAACACCTAAATGGACCCTGTGGAACTGTTTCGTTAAGAATTCCCGTCGTATTAAACTTGTACGCGAGTTTTTCTGAACTTATAAATTGTTCCGAGGAATTTTCAAGGTGTGTACAAAAACTGCTCTAATACAATTTAGGTTGCTTTCGTATTCGGATTTGGTTATGTACGGACGGTACATTGGTGAAAAATAGTAATTGGTGGACTAGTGAGACTCGGGATTTGTAACTTATTAGTCTTTTTACAAATATATCTTGTCATTATACTAAATTGGTGTGCCCTTGGCCTTGTCCTTGACCGTTACTGTCAATTACAAAAACACACGCGGGGTGACGTGGGCGGAGTGATATGAAAATTTGAATGATTTTGTTCCGAAATATGCCGTTTCGAAAAAAATTGCGAGTGGTACGCCAGTTCGAAAACCACGAAGGAATCGAACTCACGAGCTCGATGAGACACACGACTTCTAAACAAATTAACGCAACAGTGAATTTCGATACTAGCGTACCATTCAAAAAGTCTTTCGCATCAACGTGTTCGCGATAACGTCATTCGATATAGCGGTTTTCGTTTCAATGTGTTTTCGAACTGGCGTAGCACTCGCAATTTTTTTTTAAACATCGTGACGTCATTCGAATCTTCATATTACTCCCGTCGTGGGACAATCCCTATCTAATTACGTAACATATTTTCGTAAAAAATTACGACTAATCTGTTTCATTTTGACGTTCAACAACATTCATTGCGTTATTTACGTTGTTGAGCAGATTTTTCTTTTGAACTTATGAAGCAATGGATTAGCAATCTGTATTACGCAATTAGGGTACTGGTTGGAACGAAGTTCCTTCAGCTTTTGCACACTTGGCGAATGAGAGCTAGAACGAAAAAAGTGACCGAAAAAAGATAATTTTGCTACGAGAACGAATAAAGTGTAACATTTTGATTATTTTGTTACGTAAAAAAATTGTCGTGACGGTCAAAATGTTACACTTTATTCGGCCTAGCTCTCATTCGCCAAGTGTGCGGAGTACAAGATGGAATAAGGAACTTCGTCCCAAAACTAAGTTTTTTGGAAAACGATTTTGCTTAAAATTCAAAAAAAAAATTCAAAATTCAAAAAGTCATTTATTCAAACTAGGCTGAGAATCAGCACTTTTCGAACGTCAAAATTACATAAGACAGTCCCCCAATACGCCCACCCTTCACCACTTCCTAGTGCTTTAGTGCCTAGTGCTTCTCACTACATCTAGCTAGAAACCGCATTCACACTCAGACTTCCTACGTTAATGCCCTGCAAGCCCGAAAATAAATAAGTACTATTATTCCCTAAGCGTGAATTCGTGGAGATTCGTTTAAAACGAACATTCCCGAGCGTAGTTTAATTTCAAGACAGTGAATCGTGTATTCGCTGATGCGGCAAATAGGCACAGTTGGAGTGGCATCCTGTTGTGAACAAAAATACGAAGTTTTTAATTGGTCATTCAGTTTATACGTAGTTTTGTCCTTTGATAGTTTGTTACGAGGTTTGCGTAGGAGCTCGCTTCCGCTGAAGGAGAAGGGAAGAGCGAGGATGTGGAAAATTATTGCCCCTTATGTTGCATTAAAACAGGATGTTGTTCTAGAATTCTACATAGCTACTATACGAGTATCAACCCTGTGCAATAAAACAAAAAGATTTTTAGAGAGAGAATATTTGAGGCGTAAAACAATTCTGACAAGATTTGACGAGAATCGTAAAATCTGGAGTGGGTTTTAATGAGATTGGCGCAGTGGCTGATCGATTGTCTTTATGTGCTGAGATTTGTGTCTGTGGACCTGCAGTCTTATTCCAGAATTCCTTATATTATGCGCCATTGTTAAGAGTCAGCTTGTGGGTTCTTCTTTTCCTAGTTTGGGGTCACCGTCCAATCTGTTCTTATACTTTGTGGTTATTAATAATCTATACATTTATAAATCTTCTATACAAATAAATTAAATTGAAGTGCCTGTTTGTAATGAAAAATAACAGCTTAGTACTAAGTGCCTAATACGGTACTTATAGCCAAAAAATTTTTTTTAAACTTTTGTCTGTCTGTTTGTTTCGGCTAATCTCCGAACCGGCTGGACCGATTTTGAAGGTATTTTCACTGGCATATAGCTGATTTTATAAGGAGTAACTTAGGCTTTTATTTTAGAAAAAGAATTAGGGTCAAATAAATCAATCTTCTTTTTGAGTTGATCGTATTTTGTAGATTACTTGGGCCCAGTGGCGTTGACTGCAACGTTTACAATCTTGTAGTAAAAATCGAAGTAATTAAAAAATAATACCACATACCTACTTTCCAATAATTCCATATTCGATTTACAATTTTGATCAACGATACGTAACACAAATTCTACATTAATGAGAACTTTAAGTATAAACGTAACCACTCGTTGACCTGATTCTGACTCACCTGATTAATGTATTTTACTCCACAAAGGACAAACGGGAAACACGTATTTATTGAAGCACATATGCGTCGAACAATCATTACTATTGAACAGCCGATCTCCCAAACTATACAATACATATTAATAACTGAAAAAGTAAATGAAAAATATTGGAAACAGTTGGAAGCAACTATTAATTTATCAATGTCGGACACGCTAAGGTCCCGATCACACGTACCACAACCACACCACAACGACAAAACGCGGACGGAAGTCAATTTGTACGAAAATTAATAGTTAATTCACATGGACCGCATTTGGCCGTTAAAATCATACCGACCACATCAGAGCCACGTCGCAGCCACAACGCAACGATCAGCGGGACGGTGCACTAGCGACCGGCCACATCGCAAACGCAACTATCTGTCTGCAAACATTAACTAACGCAACTGCAAGAATCTCCAGCGACTGTTCACATGTAACCACTACTTGCCCACATGTTGTCGCTGCGATGGTGTGGTTGTGGTACGTGTGTTCGGGCCCTTATTCACAGACTTCATCGCATCGCATCGGTCGGATAGGTCGCCATATTATTTCGGGTCGCCATATTTCTTTGCCGGCTCATAATTAATGAGAGCTTTGATTTGCTTTGAAAGTAAATGTATTGGTAAATGTACTGTATCGACGACGTATTCTTTGTTATCGTGTTATTTATTATGATGGCGAATGCGTTTGGTTTACAAAGCGAAGGGTGTACATACATAAACGGTTAGGCGGGGAGCTATACAAAGGAAAATATATAATTTATTTTTAAAGATTTTAAAAATTAAATTATAATATTTTGTTTTGTATAAAATATTTGAAGTCTGCATAACGTACGTCCGATAAATAAACATCTGTGCTACTTTAACGAATAAATTTCATTAACTTACGAACCTCGAACTTTTCAAGTTATTTGCTAAGCACTTGGTCAGTCTGCTTGCTGCTCACCACTTCATGTGTAGTTTGAAATTTATGAATTTATCATCGTAATACTTTCAGTCCGGGCAATTAATTAGCAAGCATCAATTTTCCGTGTTACAGCAATTTCATTAAATGGTCAAACGTTGAAAGTTGTGATTTTAATATCCGGACAATTATATTCTTAGTTATTTTGCTGGATTATTCCACTTTGCCCCACCACTCTGTCCTATCAGAGTGGGACAAAGTGGAATAATCCAGAAAAATAACTGAGAATTTATATGGTCCGGATTAATTTTGTCGTACACTGCGTTCCACGAAGATTTTAATATCCGGACAATTAAATTCTTAGTTATTTTGCTGGATTATTCCACTTTGTCCCACTCTGATAGGACAGATTGGTCCGGATTAATTTTGTCCTACACTGCGTCCCACGAATTTTTTTGGTAGGGCAAAGTGGAATAATCCATTTTGCTTAACAATTAATTTCCCTGACATAACATACCTACATTTACCTTTATGACCTCTATTTTCTTCTTTCCTTTGATTAATTTACGGTTGTATCGCAGTATTTTATCTAATGAGAGGCTACTGCTCACTTTTTCTTCATGATTCGTTGCCTTAACCATTACGTACTTCCCTTTTCCTTGTTGGCAACCATAGAGCCGATGTTATTGATCATCATAATTATTAGTAAAATGAGCGTCTTTTACGGGCCTCGATAGGCTAAAAGGAAAATGCTATAATAATAACGCTATTGTTGTTAGTAAGAGGAAGTTGCTACCAATTCCTTTGACGTTATACCTTAGTTGCCTTTTGCGACACGTGTAAAATGGGAATTATTCCATGCTGGAATTCGCACAAGCGGTGATATCTTCATGGATAGTTAAAAACGTGGAACATGGAAGTAAAAACATAAGAAATTAAATCAAACCACTGGACTTTTACTAACGCTTTGAAGGTTGTTCGACTAACAAATCCAGTTTGATGAGAATAACGAGCAGAATCCAAAATTGAACCACTTTTTAATATAGGTCATTTTTTTCAAAAATCTTCATTAAAAACGTTGCCGTGTCTATTTATTAATAGGTCAAGCCATCGCATGCGCAAACCAGCCAAAATAGGTAAACAAACACAAATTGTTGTCGACTAATTAAAATTTTCTCATACGCGGGATAATAATAGCTTTTATTTCAATGCAAATACGAATCTTCCATACAGTACCATGAATAAGACAAGACCGTCGTCGCAGACGCAAGAAACGATCAGAATTGCCGGTAAAACTAAAACAGCACATAAAACCTTTACAATTTTTTTGATTCAGATTCAGATTCAGATATATTTATTTGCCAACAATGTAGGTACACGTATAAGATGGTAAAGTTCTAAATGTTTCCGCTACATTCTACCTTACGGCATGCAAAGTCATAAACTAAAAACATAAAATACCATTTTCATTTATAAATCATGCAGTCGTAAAAACTAACGATACACATTTTCATCTAAATTAATAATTAAGTCATTCTGTTATAATATAAATTCTCCTATGTCATTATTTTTTTATTGTTATATATTTTTATCATTTAAAAAGTCTTTTATATAATAATAACATTTTTCTAATAATAATGCAGTCAGCTTAGATTTAAATATTCGTATAGGGTGTTCTTTAAAATTGTGCGGTATTTTATTGTATATTATAGGCCCCATTGACATAATATTTTTCCTAAGTAGTGCTGTTTTGTAATTGCCTGTATGTAATAAATTTTTATATTGTGTTCTCATAGGACCTGAACGAGTCCTAATATCAGCTAGTGTCGGAAATAAATTTAGATTCATTTTAACAAAAATTGCCACTTCTAAAATATACAACGACGGCAAGGTTAGTATTTTCAGCGACTTAAACATAGGCTCACACGTGTCTGTAGTTTTCAGATTTGACATAGATCTTATGCAACGTTTTTGAGCTTTAAAAATTGCTTCCCTGTCACTACAATTTCCCCAAAATATTACTCCAAACCTTAATATTGGCGCCACAAGTCCGTGGTAAGCTGTCAGGAGTATATCATTGCTTACTTTATGCGACAGGTTATACAGAACATAAGCTGACTTGCTCAGTTTATTACAAACGACGACGATTGATGATTTTTTTTCTATCTGAAATAGGTCAATTGAATTAAGAATCAGTTGGGGTGTCTGAGGTTTTGCGCATTTAATGTTACACGTTGTATACCTGCAGTATTAGGCCGTAAATTTGGCACATGAAGTTTTAGAAGAAGTTCGGCTTTGAAGAGCGTCGTCTGTGGCGGGATCTATATCGTCACATGCGAACTACGCATCCCATTATTATAATAATCAATACCACAAAAAGGCCGAAGATGAGAACTAAGTTTGGCAAAAAAATAATAACATTTGAAGAAGCACGATTGTACAACAAAATACCCGCATGTATTAAAAAGGTACACGCATTCAATGCATTCAAAACTCTATTAGCTGAATATTTGATCACAAATAACACCCTTCCTAAAATCTGAATGCATTGGATGTTGTACCTAATATCTAATTAACATAATTGCTACCGTGACGTCTGTGACGAACTTTAATTATAATTTATTTTAAGCATTGTTCTCATGTACTTTAGGTACTAACTAACTTTGTATCTTTTTTGAGAATAAATATCTTTAAACCTAACGTAAGCATATGTACCCAACGCGTTTATCTAAGAAGAAGACACTTGCTGTTCCAAAAGTAAAAAACTACTTTGGTAAGCGCACAAGATACGTAGTACCAACTTTAGTGAATGAGCTACCCGCAAAACTGATATCGGATGACAAGTCTAAAGACCAACTTAAAATAATTCTACAGAAACATTATCTCTCATTGTGTCCATAGGTATTTTAACTACCCTTTTTTTTTGTTTGAGATGATGTTAGGCTTTAGGTTGCTATCTCCCGGACTACACAGTGTTAACAGTATAATGAGAGTTGGGAATATTTTCTTTAGGATATTAACGTTTTTCCGTTACGATAGGATATTAAAAGACTGATCAATATTTACGATTCTTTACGTAACTGATGCTGCCATTGAATGCAAAGAAAAAGCAATTGTTTAGTATATTATATTTGTTTAATTTGAAAACCACCTCAGGGAGCTTGGTGGGTGGTTGGATTACCAACTCAAGTCTTTATTTTCTTGGAAATAAATCATAGGTTCATATTTGGCTAAACATAAAAGATAGGTAACGATAGGGTTGCAAGACTGTGGTAGCCGCCACATGGCATCCGCAATTTATCGTCGAATAACGCCACTGAAACTTTATTTAAAAAGGAAGAAAAATAAAATTGTTTATTCGGCACAAACAAAACGCACATAACAAAAAATAAATAGTAAAAATACACACATATTATTATTATTTATTTATTCTACAGACAACTAGATCCAATCGATGTTAGTAAACAATTTAACTTATTTGCTATGTTAGTATATCAAAATAGCCATCAAAAGCCTTGTACATATAAGAAGGTAAGTTGGTGCCATAATTTTCATGAAGGCCGTCACTAAGGCCGTTTTGTGGCGGAAACCGTAGCTTAGGTACGTATTTTTTGCATAATAACTTTTTTTTTACTAAGAGTAATGAAAAGAAATGCTGGCATTAATTTAACAGAGTTCAAGGCTGTAATTATGTTTAGATGTATTCCTAAGTAATGAATTCCAAAAAATCCTCGCCAAAAAAACGTTTTGTTCAACGAAGAAAATCTACCTAGAGCTACGAAATACAAGTCTTCAATTCTTTGCTCAATAAAAAGTTCTGATAAGTAACATTGTATACAAAAAAATCATTGTTGCCATTGTACATTCGGAGGGACGCAATGTAATGAACTGTCGGGGCAACTTTTTTCAGAACAATGCCTGAATTTAGATGATTAAAATGCCGAGAGCAATGATAATTCTTTGTTAGCGAGCTGTTGCAAAACATTCGCGTTCACACTTCCATTCATTCTGTTAAAATAATTGAGCAATTTGGTGTTTGGCAAAAAAAATTAAACCTGTCACACTAGTGGTTAGTAACTTGAAATTTTGACAGTAAGAACTTCATATCTAAGCAGTTTGAAAACGAAACCCCGTGAACACGATGGCCACATCTGTTACCGCCCCGATTCTATAGCAGCCGACCGCTGCAAGCAGAAATAGTCCTTACGGTGTATAGATATGAACTTCTTCGATGATAGCTTGTAAGCAACGACGATTTTTAAGTCCAACAGCGAAGCGAGACAATTGCCATCAACCGGATAAAAAATCTGAATCCGGGCTTCTACTGATAAATTCCATGCTGCATCGAACCCAGGACCTCATGCTCTGTTGTAACAGATTATCCAGTTAGGAAAACTTTTATAACTTCTTCCCCTAAGCTGGAAAAGGGCATAGAAGTTTGTATGAACGAAGTAACAAACAAAATAAAATAAAAGAAAGAAATAACATTTTGTGTTCTCGATTTCGTTAAGGGAGTGGACGATGGATCGAATCGTTTTCGAGTGTCAATGACGCGTTACAATTTGTGACGTGTGCCGACAATGAAGCTATTTGCAGTGGAATGGCAATCACCAATCGGCATTTCGAGTAATGTGTTGTGATTATTGCAGTATTGATCGTCTTTTGTAACAAAGGGAAACAAAGACAAACATTTTTTTGGGGATCTGTGTCAACAAATATCACAACAGAACAGTTTTTGTTACCCCATGAATACATACTTACCTACATACATAACATCATGCCTGTATTTCCCCGTAGGCTTAGACAGAGGTTTACCTATAGTACATACGGCAACACATCAAGATATACATTTTCAGTATAAGCTGACCTCGCATTGTAAGAAAATCCTATACAATGCGAGATCAGCATAAACTGAAAATGTATAGCTTGATGGGTAGCAGTGTGTACAACCAAAATTCACATTGCGTCATTAATGTTTAATCCAATGTAATTGGGGGCGAGTTTATTCTGCATCAACCGGGCAAAAATCTAGAATCCGGGCTGTTACTGAGAAATTCCTGATGAAAAAACTCAATAACACTTTAAATGACCTGGGAATCGAACCCTGAACCTCTTGCTTGGCTGCAGCGCAGAATGTAGGTACATATTAATAGAGCTGCCACAAAAACAATACATCAGTTCCTAGAACAGCCAGTTCTGCTTTCAATGTTGACATTAACTAGGTAGGTAAGCTCGTGCCAACACGAGAGAAGAATTTTAGACATTATAGTTCGACAACCTTGTGAATTTAAGCCATAAAAATCCTCAATTAGACACCATAAAATAAGACATCATAAACCCGCATGGAATAAAATATTTTTTTCTACAAAAGTTCCCAAAACATGCAAAAGTTTTTCATAAAAAAAAGCATACCTACCGCTATTTAATTATCATGCCACAGAGTGCAAAGTTGTCAACAGGATAACTAGCAAACGAACAACAACAAAAAAATAAACCAGAATAAACTCGGAAATGATATTACAAGACGCGCGGAACAAAACATAGTACCTTGTTAGGACGAAAACTAAATAATTATAATTAGTTTCACGTAGTTAGTCCTTGGGACTCTGCTTTTGTTTAGGTGCTCTGTGACTCCCCTTAATCTTAATTCTAGAAATGAGAAAAGAAAATCAGGTCCTTCTTTAGGCAGGCAGGTTTTGAATATTTAATATAAGTAGGCCCAATTATTAGAGTTCCGTTCCTAAAGGGTGCCAACGGACCCTATTACTATGGTTCCGCTGTCCGTCCGTCTATCTGTCAGCGGGCTTTATTTCATTAACCGTAATAGACAGTTGAAATTTTCACGGATTGTGTTTTTCTACTACAGTTAACCCAAAAAATATCTCATTTGTTCAATCTACTTTTGGAAATGACAACACAAATTGTAAAGGCCTACGCAGGTCAACAGATAACTTTTTTTTTTTGCCATGACTGGTCAACTCACTGCTGGGAAAAGACCTCCCTATTCTCTTTCTACCTCTCTCTGTTTATTTTCACAGAGTGTGTACTACTATGGCCGCTATAAAAACAAATAATAAAAATAAAATAATATAAAAAATTAAAGGTCGAGCAAAAACTTATTGTAAGGTGGTACGAAACCCTTCATATGCGAGTCCGACACGCACTTAGTCGCTTTTTTAAATAGCTACGTATATTTTTATCAAACTTCAAAACCTAATTAGGGGTTGCACTTCAAAAGTATGCCCATGTCGTTTATCAAGTAAGTACAAGATATCTCTATACCGAATTTCATCGAAATTAGTCCTGCTTTTCAATCGTGAAAACTAACAAACAGACTGACAGAGATACCTAATTTCACATTTATAATAGGTAATTGAGTAATGACTAGTTTGATATTTAGGGAAAGTTTATATTGTTTAACAGGATATTATGTTTCCTGCTAAAGCAACATAAAAAAAAATAACCGAACAACTGCAAAATCTAAAATTCAAAACATATTTGTCACAGAACGACAGGACAATTTGTCATAGCATAACATGATCCTGAAGTTAAGAGTTACGACCCGATTCTGTATTCAACCGCGAACATTGCAAGTTTAGAACTGCGTTACTCGTAAACTGTGTTCTGTAGAATTCCTGCTTTATGTGATGGTTCATAAGACATTTGTCATGAACAATTGGTCATTTGTGTTGCACAATTAGTCTTTAGTGTTGTACAATTAGTAATTTATTCACGCTACATCAGTTTGATTATGATTTAAAGAAATTGATGTCCGCTATCTATATATATAAAAATGAATCCCTATTTCCCTTGGTCACGGCATCTCGCGTGAACGGCTGGACCGATTTCGCTAATTCTTTTTTTGTAGTGTTCGTTATTCTCAGGACAAGGTTAGGTCAGGATAGGTAGGCTATTGAAGGTAGGGTAGGTAGGTAGGGTAGGTAGGTAGGGTAGGTAGGTAGGTTAGGTAGGTAGGGTAGGTAGGTAGGGTAGATAGGTAGGGTAGATAGGTAGGGTAGGTAGGTAGGGTAGGTAGGTAGGGTAAGTAGGTAGGTAGGGTAGGTAGGTAGGTAGGTAGGGTAGGTAGGGTAGGTAGGGTGGGTAGGGTAAGTAGGGTAGGTAGGGTAGGTAGGGTAGGTAGGGTAGGTAGGGTAGGTAGGGTAGGTAGGGTAGGTAGGGTAGGTAGGGTAGGTAGGGTAGGTAGGGTAGGTAGGGTAGGTAGGGTAGGTAGGGTAGGTAGGGTAGGTAGGGTAGGTAGGGTAGGTAGGGTAGGTAGGGTAGGTAGGGTAGGTAGGGTAGGTAGGGTAGGTAGGGTAGGTAGGGTAGGTAGAGTAGGTAGGGTAGGTAGGGTAGGTAGGGTAGGTAGGGTAGGTAGGGTAAGTAGGGTAGGTAGGGTAGGTAGGGTAGGTAGGGAAGGTAGGGTAGGTAGGGTAGGTAGGGTAGGTAGATAGGTAGGTGCGCCATAGATAAGTACTTATTGCTACCCGTGCGAAGCTGGGGCAGGCAGCTAGTTATTTATATTAGTTACAAACTGACTTACGACTTCGGGACATACGAGATCCTTCCTGGCAAACAAGTAGATTGTAAGTTTATCAATCATTCAGTTCTCACATTTCAAATTGTAGTTCACGACATAGAATCACTTACCACCCTACTGGTGACCTATTCTGTCATAAACCCGAGTCAACAATAGTTTACGGGCGTCTTTAAATAACTTACGAGATGCCCAATACGACCATCTTATTTTTCATTTGGAGCACAAAGCATGACCGAGTTTAGTGTCACTAGCGCCCTCGTGTGAAACTGTTAACTTTACTTACAACTCTTGTTCCCATAAAGCAGAAACGCGAAACGCATACAAATTATTTAGAAATAATATAATTTTATCTCTTTCAGACGGCTTTACGGTCTCGGCAATATAATTCACATTCGCTTATCTTTACGCGTAACTCTAAACATGTAGCATACAAAAGCAATTTTGAGGGAGCCAGTGAAACATACGACTTGACAAATTGACGGGCCGACGCGCTACTATTGCGTTCGCACGACAAACTATTTCATTTGTCCGGTTTATAGCTCGTAAACTTACGTAATAGGTGGGTTACAAACGAGACTCGTCCTGTGGTGACGATAATATATTGTTTATTTTTGTCTGTGGTTATTAGGTACCGATATGTTATTTATCACTTTCGGCTGGTTGGCATGCTCGGCGCGCGCGGCTATGCGTGTATTGCCTCCTTATTGCGAAAATTCTGCCAATATTTTTAGTGTTTCATACCGAAATTGGAAAAATGGTACACTATTAGTATCGTTTTGGCGTGCGCTTGTCTTGTTTATGTTACCATCTCTTTGTCTTGGAATATATTCACGATTTTAATGACTGTCAGTTCAAAAATGCATAATAAAAGTTTGCGCGTTGTTGAGTAAATTACAAAGAAGCTTTCCGTAGTAATAAAATAATCAGTCTTTGTAGGTAGTCTTTATTATTCGAACTACTTACCTTTTCATGGTACAACTTAGTTTGACTTTGTTCTACATAAAAGTAAATGGCTTATGCTTGTGTAATCGGTATCAATATAGGGCATGTTGATTCAGTTCGAGACGCACCTGCGTATTGATACAGTGAGATTAAAGTCCAGCTTATTACTGTTTACAAGAATTGTAGTGTAATTGATTAACCCAATTTGACTTCAATGAAAAGCGAATAATGTAATGAAAGATATTAAACGTTTTTTTTGCCTCTTTAGGGTTCCGTACCTCAAAGGGACAAAACGGAACGCTTTTTTTTTTGGGTGGGATATTATCAAATAACTTCTTCCACTCTGGGCGGAGTGGGAAGGCATGTCAGACTCTTACTGACTAAAACCCACCCGTGTTCCTTCAGTTGCCTGTACGTTGCCAGGGGCCACGGTATCCCTTTCGGAATTTCCCGCAATCCAGGAAGGCATCTTTGAGGCGCGCGTGGAACACAACTTGCCGTCGACCCAGGCTTAGTCCTTATTAGACGGCGAGCTACCCATTGCTCACCGTCCGCATGTGGCCGGGAATCGGCCTGCGATTCCCGACGCCCAAGGCGTCTACTGCGGCGGCTAGGGGCGTGAGGGCGCGAAATTTGCTTCTCCCTCACACGTCCCGCCTCCTCCTTTGCGAGTATTACTGCTTCGCAGAAGGAGGTGACAGCCTCCCATGTCCTCTTGCTCGTGGAGGGTGTAACGAAATACAATTACAATTTAATATTAATTTCAACTTGATAAGTTGAAATTAATATTAAATACAACGGTCTACGGTTCCTTAGAGCTCTAAAAAATTCAAGCTTCTAAGTCCACGCAATAAAAAAATACGGCCATTTATGTGACATATTTTCATACTCGCAAATAAATCAAAAGCTACAGGGTACTTGCCGTTGTACTAGAATCATGAAATTTGGCAGGAAGCAAGGTTTCGCAGCACAAGTAATGGAAATAGTCCAAAAATCGTTAATCAGTAGTTTTATCACATAAAAATATTTTTTTGTAATTACAAACTTACATTTGTAATTGGAAAATTGATCGTGACGTATTTTGATGTATGGGACAGCATGTTTTTAAACTAAGAGTTAAGTTTGTTTTTGGGATAAATTCATTCCAACTACGGAACTCTTCTTTGTGCGTGGTCCGAGACGCAAATGGTAAGTTTTTTATTTGAAGACAGCTGTCACAGCTGGCTTGATGTGATTGAATATTATTTACTGTAAGACAGAAAAAATATTTTTTATCCACCAATACCATGTTGTTTTAGCGAGATGTAACCTGTTAACTATCTATCTATTAGCTGACGGCTCATACTTATAAGAATACTGGACAGGACATTATTTTACAGTTTGAAAACACTGATTAAGAAAAGAATGACCCAGAAACTTTCTTCAGGTTCTTGTTAGGGAGACAATAAGCAAATTGGCAAACGTGAAACGTAGAATGTTTCATGTTGACCAATTTGCTTATTGTCTAATGTGTTGCCGCAACACAACGGAAAGTTTAGTGGTCAACGCAATGGCCAGGTACACTATCGGTCACGGGTTCAAGTATCATATAAATATACTTCAGAATAAAACTCTAACTCACAGAATTTTAATTTTAATCAAACCGATATTCAGAAAAATGAAGCTACTTAGTTGCCCATTCGAAAGCATAGTAGATTCCAATGGAGAAGAACGGACAAGAAACTCCATGGACACTCTTTTATTTATTTAAATTATATTGTTACAAAATATAATTACACCATTCATGTTGAATTTATAATTTTACTAGCTGCACCCCGCGGTTTCACCCGCATACGTCTCGATGCCGTAAGAATCTCGGGATTTAAAATATTTTATGTCCTATTCCAGATCATGGTATACCCATGTGTCAAATTTCACCCAAAACTGTTCAGCCGTTTTAGCGTGAAAGCGTAACAAACAAAAAAAACTTAGGATAATTATATATATTAATATTATTTATAATGAGGATGTGAGAACGATGTTAAAAATATGTAAAAATAATTACTGCATCGATAATTACTGTAACAGTTATAGCTACACTATGAACTCTGCTTTTTCATTACAATAACTTTCATTATTCACTACTATAGTTACTATATCATTTTTTATTTACAGCCACCTTTTGTACTATGTAACAAGAATATTTACGCATTAAAGCATTTTATGAGAGCGACGCGGGTGTCAGTGACTTGCTTGTAACAAATGGAACTTTGATGGAACAGGTGTTACCTACTCCCTGCTATTGTGAGTCAGTATATCAACGTGATGTTTATGTTGATTTAGTACGTGCTCTGGTTTTATTTTGATTAATGTTAGGTAGTGTATTACATTTTAGATGGTTAGGATTATGTTGGTTAGGTTTAGGCTTTGAACGTCACTTATCTATGTCAACAGGTTGTGAAATTGATTTTGGTGATTCTTTTCCGTAAAATTTTAATTTAATAACTTAAGTGATTATTTTCATTACATATTCGTGGATTCAATGGTGAATAATTGCATAAACATTAAAATGGTGGTAGCCATTTTAATGTTTATGCAAGTATTCATTCGTCTGAATAGATTTTTCCCAACTTTGTTGCGTCCGTATGGGTTGAGGAACCATGTCTCATATTTAAACACGGGTATTACCAACATGTAGTAGTTTACGATTTTGTAGGCCAGATCCTGGAATTTTTAATAAAACCCTTAAAAAGTTACAAGACGAGCCCTTGGTGCTCGAAATCCGACGACGGATATTATTGAAAATTTTGTAGGATTTAGTAGTGTTTATGTGTAATCTTTACAAAAAAAAAATAGGTTTGTACGTACGACTGAATTTGAGATAACTCCTTAAAATTTTAATTTTAACACTTAGTTAACACTAGTTTCATTTTGTTTTCAGTACATCATCGTGGATCCCCATGGCTACCGCCATTTGAATGTTTAGGGGATCATTCATTCATGTGCATAGACTTTTCCAACTATGTTGGGGTTGACCTTCGTTCTTACCGGATGCAGCAATTTTGTTATGTGTTATTATTGTCTAATGTTTAGACTATATTATTTTGGTATCCCGTAGCCACAAACCAGACACAATCGCACTTAATATTATTATTATTTTTAAATTCAGAGGCCATTTCTTTCCGCTGTCGTTTCTAAAATCTATTAGATTCTATGTCCGGCGATGCGTTAACCCCAAATCCACTTCGTGAGAATTTTAATGACCCACTTCTACATTCTACAGACACCTCCTTACTGACATTCCACATCACAACAGATAAAGTTTAGGGCTCAATGTTGACCTCGTGAAGTTGTCCCGCAGTGCAATCAACAATGCTCTTACGCCCGGCTTCGACCACAAATTATGTCCATTGCTCCAATACTAACTAGGTACTTAACGGAACTCTTGCATACAAGGCGGGTAATGGACGTAATTTTCTAAACGCTGGCCTACGTGCCTGCAGAGGCAGAAGAGTTATTTTATTATGTATGGTAGTTTGGATACTAATTTTAAGGCAGCTTCTTTAAAATGTCATTCTTGTCTTCAAATATATTTAGTTGTCTAATGAAGTAATAGGTCAGCGACGAACTTTTAGCGTCCAATAAATGCTTTTCATGCGACCATATATTGTAAAACAAGCTACTGCTAATATGACGCAGCATGGTGATAATTCTTAACCAAATAAATTTGTGATATGTCTACGCATTGCCAGCTTCTAATAAGTGTATGAATTGCATCTATAAAATAATTTCAACGTACTCTAATTTCATGTATTCACCTATATTTTTATACGTTAGCATAAGTAATTGATGAGTGAATCTACTATAATTGAACATAAAATTACTTTATTATTGTCATCAAATAATGATAAATGAAAGCTCTAATTTCATGTGGTCACCTATCTATTTATAATGTTACCATGAGTAATTGATGACTGTTATACCTACTCAATTGAACATACAAAAATTATATACAATACTGTAAGTGAAGGTGTTTAGAAACAGAGATGAATGATAATAACTGTCGGAGTGCCCTAATTTTGTTACTGCGACCAATTTCGACGTAGTGCTCGCCGGCAGCTGCAGCAGCACTGCTCGCTTCGCTCGCTCGGCTCGCGCGTATTTGGTCACTTTTCTAACCTAACCTAACCTATTAGGTCGGAGTGCCTTAATAGTTATATTACAAGGCCGTGCTCGTATCATAGTTACATGAACCGCTTTCATATAACTATATTACGGTATATAGCTATATCCCTAGAGATATCTGATAGTTATATTCCTAGGGATATAACTATCAGGGATGTTACGGAAGTCGAATTACGGTACCGGAATCGGAGGTTTAAAAATTATTGATCGGAATCGGAACCAAAACAGCTCATTCATGGCGCAAATGGCCGGTTGTGCCCTCTCCTTCCCAGCGAGCGTTAGGTACACTCCCGCGCTTGTGTTGCTAATAATTTTCATGAAAAAGAGTATGATTTATCAATTTTGTTGAAAAATGTTTGATGGGTAATTTTGAGGCTAGAATTTGATGTTATAGTAGACAGATGTTGAAATACTAAAATATACAACTTACAACATTAGTCGCTAAGTTATCAATTCAGAAGTAAATATATTTATCGGTAGCTCTGAGTCATATTAATTTACGTTTGTAATTTGACGCCGGTTTTTTTTTATTATGTTGGAATAGTAAAGATGATGAATTAATATAATAGAAGCTGTTCTATTAACTCGTTGCCTACATACAAAAAAAGACGTTCGGTTGCAGGTGCTAAAGAAAACTTTTGTTGCCTTACTCATCATTTCCCGTTTTATATTGATGCTGGGATGTTTTTACCTGACTGCAGCGAAGCTCAAAAGGAGGGTAGGAGGGTAATGTTTTTGTTTAGCAGTAACATGTGGTTGGTTTCCTATGAACCAAGGACGAAAATACAAAGTGGCAGTTATCCGAGCTTCGCAATTATAAATACTACCAAAACTTATTTTATGGTAAGACGGCGATTGTAGGAATTATGTATAGCATTCCTTGTAAACGTAAAAGTTCTATTTGGTCTCTGTAAACGAAATGAATCAGTGACAATGATGACATGTGTCAACTGACACTGTTATTTAATCTAACTTAGGAAAATGTTATTCTTCTCATTTTGGAATTAGTAAATCCGTTTAAATCGCGCAATTAGTTTTGTTTTATTGCTCACCTTCCAACAGCGATTACCTAAAGGTGTTGATAGACTTGAGCATTCACTTGGAACAAAACATCGAGCATTCGCCGTTTTTAAATTTGTCGAAATGAACGAACAGAGCCAAGCATAGAGCCAGACATCGCTACGAACATTTTCACGATCATTCTAGCGAACGCTCTAGTTTATGTTCAACAAAATAATATTCTGCACGAAGATGTTAGACTTGACAGTCGCGTGTGCTACATTTGTGGCTCGGCTCGGCAAAAAGCTCGAAGAAAATTTACTGTCTTTTCGCTAGAATGCTCGCTAGAACGCTCGCTAGAATGCTCGCTTCAATGCTCATTACAAGTGAATACTCAAGTTTATTAGCACCTTAAGAAGATAACCTAGTTTAAAGAAAACACTCTTTTCTTGCTAACACTTTTATTCCGCACAACTGTACTATTTCACAATCAAACGACGACTGGCTCTGCACTACATTTTATCATTTAAAATGGCTTTTGCTTCACCCAGAAATAACGATAATATTATAACCGTCATTTAGGCTTCCTGTACATGATGCCGAAGCCGCACCGGCGCCGGACCACATGTTTGTGTATTCAAATGAATATCGCCCATTAGCCGCATATGGCACCACGTAGATTTTACATTTTCGTTCTGAAAAGTTCAGATTTTTTTTCATCTTGCGGTCCGGCGCCGGTGCGGCTCCGGTGTCATGTAAAGGAAGCCTTATGCCAAAGTAAAATAATTCATTTATTGATAGGTATAAAATATTTCGCTGTTTTGATTAATTTGGCAATATTACTGTATGGAAATATGTAATGTGACTAACTAGTGAACTAAAATATTGATTATGAAATATAATAATTAATATCGTAACACCGATATTTAGTTTAAGATGTAAAAAAAGGAAACTTTCCAAATGCATTATAACGGTTACAACATCAAACTCAGTGTTATAATTGCAATTCATTATTAATATTCTAGTTCACTAGTTAGCCATATTTCATATTTCCATACAGTAATATTGCCAAATTAATCAAAACAGTTTAAAATAGACAGCTATTTACGACGTTGCAAACTTTTAGGATAAACGCTCTTAATAATTTGTACTTTGACAGTATTGCCACAGTGGATATTATAATTCGGTATTAAATTAATACTTTTTTTGAAATTAAATCAAAGAAACCACGACACTAGTATGAGCTGTTGAAATGTTGCAAATTACTCTCATGTAAGTTTCGTTAATCTATGTTTAGTCCGGTAGCGTTTAGACTTCGCGAAAATTTTAATGACCCACTTGTACTACATTTCGTAATTTACGTATTTAATGGACGTTATTTCTAAACGCTGGCGCGCTAGCTTACAATCCTACATGCTCGCAAAGGCATAAATGTACAAGTCCGTAGCTGACTGCAGGCAGCAGCAGCAGGCGACGTGTCGTCGCAACACTATTTGTTTCAGTATTTCTACGAAATACTGTGTCGCTAGCTACGGGAGGTAATTCATAGAAATACATAAAAACCAGTAGTATCGCGGCGACACGTTTCCCGCTGCTGCTGCCTGCAGTCAGCTACAGAATTCTACCTTTATTATCTCATGTAGTTTTTTATTGATACTGAGAAATTTTTACGCAAATGTTTAGGAAATGATCTGTGCTAGTGTCAGTAAGATTCCTGTGTATCATAGCTGAGCTGATAGGATAGAATCAATCTGATCTCTGTTAGTATACCACCGATATGGATATTCTAAGATGTATTTCATACCGACACTCCTCCGTGCCTCGGAATGCACGTTAAACCGTTGGTCATTCGTGGATCTATGACAGTCGTTTCGGGTCGTCAGAAGCTCGAAAGTCTGACAACCAGTCTTACCAAGAGGTATCGTACTTCACAGTTACTGGGCTGTGGAGGTCAGATAAGCAGTCACTCCATGTAAAATACAGCTCAGCTGTATTCGGTTAGACTGGAAGCCGACCCAAACATAGTTGGGAAAAGGCTAGGCAGATTGATTGATTGATAGATATTCTAAGGTAAAAAGGCGGTAGGTTACGGGGGAAATTGGCATGAGGTTAATCATTTTAAAAGACCGTTTGCAAAATACTTATTATTTGATTGTCAGGCGATTGTCGTAGTTGCGGGAAAGTCCGAAAGGGATACCGTGGCCCCTGGCAACGTAGAGGCAACTGAAGGAACGCGGGTGGGTGTTAGTCAGTAAGAGTCTGACACGCCCTCCTGCTCCGCCCAGAGCGGGAGAAGTTATTTGATAATTTCAAACCAAAAAAAGGCGATTTTCGTAGGTATGTCAAGATTTTATGACTACCTACTCAAAACATCCGATGTAGACCCCAAGTGATAGGTGATACAGTTCGGCCGTCGAGAGAATGCGGTCCTGACACCAGTCAGTTGGAAAATTTCTAGTAGTAATAAGGATCAAATTCGCAAAACACATATTCGTTACTATGAAACTGACAGGGGTCAAGAATGCATTCTCTCGACGGCCGGACTTTAAGTAAGTTATAAACATGCCATAAAATTAATTTACGAGAATATTTTAATGCTATAAGAGATGCTGATATCAACAGGATACTACTCAATAATAGGGATGAAGCCTGGGTCAAAAAAAAGAAATTCTATTTAGTCCGTCAGTTAGATAATAAAAAAATATTAGACCCGTATTTTTTGCTTTATCATATTAATAAAAAAATACTTACATAAAAACGCATTTAAGTTGGGGAGTGGGGGTTGATACGTCACAAGTAAGTATAAAATCTACATACTAGTGACGTCATGGCACATTTTAACTCAATGTATCGCCGTAATCTTCTGATAACGCAAAAAAAAAGAAAAAATACGTGTATGTAATTTTTTTTATAATCTACAAGACGGACAAAACAAATTTTGTTTGTCATCATCCCTATTTTAATATGTCTCACCACAATAAATGAATCATACAACATTTATTTATTTCAGTGGGACAATTGTACACCTGTACGACTGTTTAAAGACGAGCATTGAAACGGCAAAATATAATAATTCTTTCAATATATTAATTTTAAAAAGCGCTTGGCATCCGGCGTCCGGGCGCTGTCCGGTTCGTTCGTCCGGCATCCGGGTCGATCATCCGGCGTCCGGTGCAAAGGCGTGGCGGCACTGTGGTTAACGTTCCACTGCTATTGGCGTCTTGTGATTGTGCAGTCATGTGCTCCAAACTGTGTAATTACGTTCATAACAGGATGCTAGTATTTATGTATTATGTATACTTATGATGATTATATGGAGACATATAAAACATGATTGATTATATTCATACCTAACATCACGCCTGTAACCCCCAAAGGGTTAAGCAGAGGTGTACCTATAGTACACCCACATTTCGCCAGTTGTGTTTTTAAGTCTCATGTAATAGGGGGCGAGCTTATTGCCAACAACCGGGAACAAATCCAGACCCCGGGCTGCTACTGATATATCCCAAATGGCATAATCCAATAACACTTTGCCCGACCCGGAAATCGAACCCAAGACCTCATGCTCAGTAGTAGTGCTTGCGACCACTAGACCAACGAGGCAGTTATATATATATATATAGGAGAGGTGCTTACGAGGTGGTACGTGCTGAAAGAAACACTTTCTAAGGATTATCTCTTCGCTTATTTATCAATTCAATTAATTAAAAAATTTCAAAAATCAGACCAATGGATCCATATAGTGTAAGCATGAACTTAGCCTATGTTAGTACACACAAAAACTTAAAAATACAATAACTATACATTAATTGGCTACGTAAACATGTGCACGCACATGTCTGCCAGCCCAGAGCCGGATCCATCAACCTTGTCCACCAGTGTATCTAAAATATTGTTAGGGCTACCTCTGTATCGCCGCAACATCGATGCACACCGTTTGCGGTTCCGCAAATATGCCCGATGCTGCAAAACCGAGGCAGCCCCAACAATATCCTCAGCGCATTATTATACTGCACGCGCAGAGCGTTGTAAGCCTAACCAAACCCACAAGCTGCACGAGTAAACGGACTGGCAGTAGGCTCTGAAGAGCTTCAGTTTTACCGCGCAAACCTGCGGGCAAGCATATTGCATTGGGCTGCCAACGCCCTGCGCCCTATCCATATCCAGGTCATCTGTGACCAGTGTTTTGGCTCGTTATTAATAAAATACAAAATTCTTCTTCGTAACGTCGTCGTCGTAACGTGGCGGATGATTGCAAACTGAATTTGCAATCATCCGCCATTCTCGCCGTCCCGCTTTCACTCACTCGCGCCATATTCACTCATTTTACGTTCCATTCTACCAAAGAATTTAATGTTTCATTTCACGGTTAACTTTTATGGCCCACAAATTCATACATCTAAATACAAATGTATAACGGCAGGAGAGTCATGATGATAAAATATTATTGTTTCTTGTCTGAACTTTCATACCTACCAAAGTGCAACACGTGTTCTATGTATTATTTGCACCGCAGCGTTAAACATATTTAAAATATTATTCTCTCTTAAACACATTCTAGAACATTAGTCTCTGTAATCTTTAAACGATTGACAGGAATAGACGTTTTGAATACGTTTAGCGCAAAACTGTGCATTAACCCCTTTATTCATAAACGCTGCTTAAAGTTAAGTAATGATTAGCGACTGTAAAACCATACATTTTTGGCGTTTGAACGTCTCTTAACTTCAATCAGCGTTTATAAATAAACCCCTAAGTGATTCGTGGTGCAAGCAGGACTAAGTAGGTACCCTATATCCGTTACCCACAACAATAAAAGCTACATGACAGCCTTGTTTTGGCAAAAATACAGTCATTAGGTGCAGATCCAAAAATTCGAAGACATGTGACATCTACCAACCCACCCAGGCCCTGTGTGGTAGATTACAGCTCAATTCCTCTCAAAGAAAGGAGGGCTGCGTCCCAGCAGTGGAAACATAAGCTGATTACGGGTGCAGGTGCAGAGGAGACAGATGACTGTAGCAAACACCAGTTTATTACAGGACCTACAAGAATATATTCACTCTCATTACAGAACGATTTCTACCTTTTGTCAAACCTTTCGGCTAGTTTTTGTATTTCTAATCTTATTTCGACAAGGTTAAAGTTTTTAATACAATATTGACAGCTTAGACTCGGGTTTGAAATCAGATTTTGTATTTAGAACTTTGATGATGTTGGAATAAAGTTCAAAATTCAAAAATAGTTCGATGGGTAGATGAACCGGGGCTAAAGAAAAATATTGTTTTGTAATAAGGCCGATTATGTCCAATCGTGGATATTGTTTGTCATGGAGACAAAACTTAAATATCTTTGCACAACGCCGGCAAGATTATCCTTCACAATAGGGTTGAAAATAATTTATAAGTAGTGTTGCTTGCTCTTGCGCACGGCTTCGCCCGCGTGGAGGTTGGGAATTATTAAAGTATCATATATATATAGATAAAGATTCCATATTATACTTTGTCATAACAAAGTATGATATCGAATCTTTGCAGCCCTGATTTGCTGGATTTGTTTTCTCCTCTACTTATCGTTATTTCTCCTGACAAAGTTTATTCGGTTTATGTATTAGTAGGTATTCATTTTCAAGTTATCTATCACTCATGTTGCACCTGCCATGTTTTGTCTCTGCACCTACCCAAAGGTTGACTGGTAGAAAATGCCTCAGGCATTAAGTCCGCCTGTGTACAGTATTTTACTTGTGCATAATGTTTTAATAAATAAATAAATAAATATGACCTAAGTCAGATCACGAACTACATGTGTGCAAAATTTTATTGAAATCCGTCCAGTTGTTAAAACTTGAAAAGGTAACAGACAACTATATAGAGTTACTTTCACTATTATAATTTGACTAGCTGCATCCCGCGGTTTCACCAGCATTAATATCGATCCTGTAGGAATGTGGGAATAAAAAGTATTTTATTTCCTAGCCTAGATCAGGGTCTATCCATGTGTCAAATTTCATCCAAATCCGTTAAGCCGTTTCAGCGTGAAAGCGTAACAAATAAATAAACAAACTCACTTATATAAATATATATAGTTAGAATTAAATCATATATAAATGAGCAGTATTTGCATATATTTATATTTGTAATCACGTTCTCTCTCAAAAACGGTACTAACGATTTCGATGAAAGTAGCAGTATAGACCCTTCACGGGGGCGAAAAATCGATCTAGCTAGGTCTTATATCTGGGAAAATTCATTTTCACACGAGCAGAGCTCGGTCGCCTAGGTATGGATGATTTAACATTACTTAACAGTACTTTAAAACGGCCATATTCCAAAAAATCCTCAAAAGAAAAACTTTGTAACTTCCACAACAACAGTCCCATCTAACACACGTCGCGTGGACTGTGGCGAGCTTGACTGCGGTTAACCTTCCAATTGCTATTGATGCTTTGAGCTGTCATCCACAGAGCTCCCGAGAGTTTCCAGAACTTTGTCATACAAATTGTGTTGTTATCGGTAATCGGGACCGGAATGAAGTATGCTAGTGGATTTGCAGAAATGTGAAGTTTTCGACTGTATTACATGGTGATGGATGTAATAAAAGGTGGACGCGTTAGCTGTAAGGAGGACAAGTGGCCATGATTTATACGGTTGTTTTTTAGTAAAGCTAAATGATAAATGATTTTATTTCTGTAAGTAGCTTTGTACAAACGCTTTTACACATCAATCATAATTATTTTAAAAACTCGATGAGGTTGGCGCTTCCTATCTGACTACTCTGAGAAGAAACGCTGAAACAAACTCAGAGGTCACAGTCTCTTTCCGTCCAGACGTAATCTTGGTCAGATCATGTGAACACCATGTATATTGATAACTGAAACGGTCTTCAATCTGTGTGGTTCTAGGAAAGAACCACACAGATTGAAGACCGTTTGGGCCTGTCCAGTCAGTGCACGCATTTGTCAGTAATTATGGAGCTCAACTCTGAACTAAATAAGTGAGTGTTATTAATTTAATGAATCAAATGTTTTACTCATATTTTTCTATCATTTAGATAGTGTTTTTTCTAGTTAATTTCTAATAATTAATCTAACTCAATTCAACTAAAAAGGGCTTTTTAAACCAGATATTGCTATAAAAATCTCTGGTACAACAGCGGAATTTTCGACGCTCAGGGAACAGAATCATGTCCTGAATCCATGGGAAAAGTTTACGTTACGATGTCCTCTTCCAACGTGTACAGGAACTCGGCTGCAGTACCTTAGATCTTTTAACATAACTGTCAAAATGTACAATCAATCATTAAACGGCGAAGAAAAAAGGAGGATTATAATTTTTACCGGTATGTATGTATGTATGTTCATATGTTACCTACCTCATAACTTCTAAACTTCTGATCAGAATTTGACAAATGAGGTATCATTGGGCGCGCCTTGATGGTCCACTGTTTATAGGCTATGACGTCGCAATATGGCGACCTGTAGAAGACATAACGTTATGAACAAAAAAAAAACTATTATACGTTGTTGGGTATCAAAGGGCTTGACGAGCAAATTACAAATATGTATGTATATCACATTGTCTAAGTAAATAAATATGTTGAAATTGTTAAAAACAATGACTGATTGAGACTGTTCTACGTACGACGCGGCTGGAAAATTAATACCTAATAAACAATAAAACATAAACAAAAAATAAATAAAGCGGCTCTCTAAATACTTTAGCACGAAATTATAACCCCAAAATAATAAAAATGGTCAAAGTAAAGCCGTCGTCGCATGCCATTATAATTTTGTAGGTATATATAGGCATGCGACGGCTTTACCTTGACCATTTTTTTTTTACCTATGTCCTGATTTCTGTCTGAAATATTTTCTTGATCCATACTTTTTAGAGCTTGATTTTTTAGTAGTCAGGTTTTAGTTTACTTTTTATTATTTTTCCACACACGTTTCTCCAAATATCACATCTGACATTGACAAAATCGTCGACATCAGCACAATTGTCATAAGGAAAATTATAATAAAATAGACATTAAATGATAAATTTTTATGTTTACATGGTTTAATTTCGTTGCTTCATCCAAAGGTAAAAGTGAACCGTGTAAATTCAGCTTTACCGAAAACATTTCTTGTAAGCAATCGATTGAGTACTTTCGCTGCGGTGACGCCATTGACACGGCCGTGATTGATTCACAGGCTCACAGCTGACTCAATGCTTGCCAATCTTACGATACCTACTATTAACGTGAAGGGTGATTTGTTGTGGTCGGAAATGATAGCGATATAGGTAAATATAGCAACCAATAGTGCTACGAGGAGCCTTTGGAATTTGATTGACATTGACAGGGAAGCGTTTTTGGTAAAGCCAAAATTACATTTATTTATTTTATTTATTTAATACTTCAAGCACACAAATGTACAGAGGCGGACTTAATGCCATAGGCATTTTCTACCAGTCAACCTTCGGGTGATGCAGAGACAAACAGTGGTAGGTGCAATAGCGAGAAAAGAAGATTTTTTTATGATGATCCAGAATAGTAATGATCATACCACGGGTGATATTGTCACATCCCACCGCTTTTGATTTGATGGAGAGAATTATCTTTCTGATCTCTCCCGGTACGACTGGAATAAAACTGAAAGGATTAATATGAGGACGCGTTAGACCAGAAATAAGAGACAGAGTTTGTTGCTTGGTTAGACAATCCATGGTAGAAATAGTGGAGAAATGCCGGTTGAGATCATTTAAATCAATTGAATTAGGAAGGTCCAAATGTCGCGATTTGCCGATACCAAGAGTTCCAAGAAATTTCCAAATATCGGCAGAAGAGGAAGAACTAATAGTATCGAGAATGTGGCGGCGTTTAGCATTGCGTATCATCTGATTGCATCTATTCCTTGCAGCCTTGAATAATGTCCAGTTCTCATCAGTACGATCCCTTTTAAATTTACGGAACGCGCGGTCCCTACGTCGCATTGCCATCTGTATGCCTCTTGTCATCCATGGTGCAGGTGGGCGTTTTAACTTAATTTTTTTTTCACATTTCGAAATTAGTATTTTCGTTTTTTTTTTCGTGTGGTTAATGACTAACCAGTACCATAATATCGCAACACATCTTCGTAAACGATTACGACTAATCTGTTGCATTTTGACAGTTCAACAACATTCATTACGTTATTTACGTTGTTGAGCAGATTTTTTTCCAACTTATGAAGCAATGGATTAGCAATCTGTTTCAAAACGATTCAGATTCTGATTGATTGTGTATTACGCAATTAGGTTACTGGTGTCAGAGTTTTTATGCCACCCTGCCTCTGACTTGGTTTCAAATGCCGTCGAGAAATATCTCTCAGGCAAGCCGGTTTCCTCACGATATTTTCCTTCACCGTTTTTGAAGCAGGTGATAATTATATAAAACGCACATGACTCCGAAAAGTCAGATGTCTTGGGTTTGAACCCGAGACCCATGACTTGGAAAAAAAAAGATGTTACTGACATAAAATGACATAAAATTATAAGGCGACTTTTTAGTTGGTGAGAGTCCCATGGTTCACGCGGGCGAGTGACTGAAGCTCCCGCCAGGCGGTCACGCCGCTCGCACACTTGTGCGGAAAATTCGACCTATAATATTTTATGCCACTAAGGAGATACTTTTTCTTAGGCTCTCTTGTATTGTAACGTCTATTAATTGTATTGATCGTCGTATATTATCGTCTATTTATCTCTTGTAGTGTTTTTTTAGGTTATGATCGTATTTATCAGTATTCCCATTAGACAAAGTATAGTTATTACTAACACTGTAATCTAGGGATCTTATGGAACAAATCAACATGCGTTTCATTAATCGACGCCACAGTGTTTGGTGGGCCTAATCGCCGAACAAAAAAAACTATCTCCTTTCGAATGTAATTTTGTAAAATAAATTGTTTCGTGAAATTGTATTGAAAAAACAAGATAGCGGCGTTAGTACCGATTATGGCCACGCACCAAAATAACTTTATACAACTTTACGCTGTACCTACTGTGGGTAAACAGTATTCTATCTATTGATGGTTGGGATTCCAAGTTAAGGTATGATTCCGAACACGGCTGCACGCGGCAGTGTTGCCACAGGAGTGCTGCCGCGTCACTACTGGTCGCCATACATTTTCTATAGGTTTATATGAAATTAAATTCCAAGCACGGCAGCAATGTGACGCAGCAATATCACGCAGCATTGCTGCCGTGCTCGGAATGTCATATAAACCTATACCAGTAACACTTCCGCGTGCAGCGTTGTTCGGAATCATACCTTTAAAGTTCAATGTAATCTCTCCAGTTAATCTCCACTTTGACACCTCACTTCTCTTAAAAAAATCAAGCAAAAATAAAAATATATGCATTATGGGTTCCAAGTTCCACCTTCCAAAATTGTATGAGTTTGTGATAGGAATGGATTTATTTCAATATTACCTACTACAGATGCAATTCAAATGATCCACTGCATCTTCCGATGTCTCCAGTTATTTAACGTTAAAAACTACCCATTTTATAATATTTGGTCCGCCTCGTTGGTCTAGTGGTCGCAAGCGCTGCTGAGCATGAGGCCCTGGGTTCGACCCCCAGGTTGGGCAAAGTATTATTGGGTTTTTTTATTTGGAATTTCTCAGAAGCAGGCCTGAGTCCAGATTTGTGCCCGGTTGATGGAAATAGGCTCGCCCCCTATTACATTTTTTTTTTTTTTTTTTTTTTTTTTTTTTTTTTTTTTTTTTTTTTTTTTTTTTTTTTTTAAACGTTGCCCCAGACTACGAATTTCTCCTGTATCGTGGGTGCGTTTACAAACATATATACTCACATGCGCCAACCGTGCCGTACATGGGACTCAAACATAACTGGCGAAATGTGGGTGTACTATAGGTACACCTCTGCCCAACATTTCGGGGAATCAAGGCGTAATGTAATGTTATGTTTCCAATATTCTACTGACCTCTAATCAACACCAGCAATAAATGCAGACTAGAACCCGAAGACAATTTAATTAATCTGCACGTGACGAATTTCAAAGCTAATTACTTAGCAGTACTCGATAGTATTGTCTCCGTTTCATTAAGTTGACGTGCCTGATTTCGACATGGCATATACCAACTCCTATTCTCTCACTCCCACACTTACTCACTACTCACATACACACTCACCTCCTCACCATCTCCTACTCACATAGCACACACATCCCTGCGCGTATTATGCCTATCATAAAAATACTGTGTTCCCATTTCTTTCTTTTGTTTTTAATTTTAATTTTATTTGTATAATTTTACATGAATCTTAAACAGGCTCTATAACTTAATAACTGTGAATACATAACCTGAGGAAGGGTGGAGCATCCTAACATAAGCAAACTATTTGCTTAAAAGGATTCTCTCCATTGTAACTAGAATAAGTTGTATAAGATGAAGCAATAAACATTTTTTAATTTATAATGACGTCACTCGACTCACAATGCTGTCTGATGCACTTAATGTTATATTCTTCTGTAAGTAAATTATTATCGTTAAGTTGACACCATTATTTTGAGACAGGCCTAGAAGAAAATGTGCTAGCTTGAAGCGTTCATGAGAGATTGGCCAAGATTTGCAACACAAAGAGAAGTGTGGAAGGCTTTGGAGGAGACTTTTGCCGGGGGATAGAAAATGTTAAGAAAATACTAAATTATAATGGATTTCTTTCTGTTTTGTTGTTCTATAAAACTTGGATTATCGTCAAAACGTCGTTTTTAATTTTAAAACTTCGATCTTCTACCGGATTTTCTCTTTTTCAATCGTCCACGTTACAATCACTTGAAACATCAATATTACCAAGTCATAAACTTCAAAAACCCGAATAAAAACAAGCCTCTTCCTTTGCCACTTTGTGTAATTAATTTGTAATGCTTACAAAGAATAAATAATCGAATCAACCGGTCATTTATTTATTCACGAAGTGGAATCAGCATTAATGGTTATTTTCTTTTAATTAACAGTCAGATGAAACCACGGAGTTTATTTTAAAGTTTACATTATTTACATTCAATAAGCAAATAATAATTAGCAAAATACGAGTTTTACGTTACAGAAAGTGGTACTATAAAGTGTAATCAGGATACACTTGATTAAATATGAAATGTTTACTGTTACATTGATTTTGTACTGTAAATAAATTGGTAATTAGAGTACAAATATTGATTGTTTATACTTTATGCTATATAACGTAACATAAAATTACGTTTGTATTTCCTGAGTAAGGGTGAGCACAAAATAATATCCACATTACGCCATTTAAACTTTTAAAGAAGTCAATATCATAATCATATCTGCCAAAAGACACCGACTACCAGAAAACGAGTATTTGAAAGACAATATTTACCGAGCACAACCAATGAACGGTGCATTCAATTGATTCGTAGCGGTTTGCTACGAGAGCGTAGCGTTCGTAGCCGGCGTAGCAGTGACGTCATTAGATCCAGGCCACGTAGTTACGCCACACTCATTTATCTTCAGAGCGTGAATTCTTTGAAAATTTGTGATGAAGTATGCTTCTTTAAAATAGCACGATAGAGTAAGCTTTCAGGAATGAGTCTTGGGTATTTTCTAGCTTTGAGATTAAATTAAAAACCCCTCAAAATGGAAAGTTGTATATGAGTTGGTTAATAATAACACACAAAATATAACGCACAATGGTCCACCTGACGGACTAAGTGCGGAAACCAAACCCCCTAACATAGATATAACATCACGCCTGTAATCCCCGAAGAGTTAGACAGAGGTGTACCTATAGTACACGCACATTTCGTCAGTTATGTTTAAGTCCCATGTAACAGGGGGCGAGGCTGTTGCCATCAACCGGGCACAGATCCGAACTCACATATTAAAAAACTTTTTACAAAAATCACAAACGACCTCCAAAAAAAAACACTACAAAGTGGAAAATAAATTTAATTTCGGAAGTTAGTGTCTTTGGTTTTGAATTTTCGTTTTTTGCCACCGACTTCGTGGACAGTCGTAAAGGGTCGTTAGAAGCCTGAAAGTCTGACAACCAGTCTTACCAAGGGGTATCGTATTACCTAGTTAATGGGTTGTGGATAGGCAGATAGGCAGTGTCGCTCCTTGTAAAATACTGGTATTCAGCTGTATCCGGTTAGACTGGAAGCCGATCCCAACATAGTTGGTAGGCAGATTGGTTAGGCAGATTGATTGCAATGGAGTTTATTAAAAACAATGTTACGCAACAAACAAATGTGTGCAGTGTAGTTTATTACAATAAAATTGCCTATTACAACTTAAACTGACTCCACAGATAAAAAAAAAGGTACTGGTTAGTCATTACCCAAAAGAAAAAATAGAAAGACGAAAATACTAATTTCAAAATGTAATTTTGGCTTTACCAAAAACGCTTCCCTGTCAATGTCAATCAAATGCCAAACGCTCCTTGTAGCACTGTTGGTTAGGCTATATGTATGTAGCTATACCGCTATCATTTCCGACCACAACAAATCACCCTTCACGCTAATAGTAGGCATCGTAAGATTGGCAAGCATTGAGTCAGCTGTGAGCCTGTGAATCAATCACGGCCGTGTCAATGGCGTCACCGCAGCGAAAGTACTCAATCGATTGCTTACAAGAAATGTTTTCGGTAAAGCTGAATTTACACGGTTCACTTTTGCCTTTGGGTGAAGCAACCAAATTAAACCATGTAAACATAAAAAATGTCTATTTTATTATGGTTTTCCTTAAGGCAATTGTGCCGATGTCGACAATTTTGACAATATCAGATGTGATATTTGGAGAAACTTGTGTGGAAAAAAAGAAACAAGGTTAAAAATAATAAAAAGTAAGTTCATATGAAACAAGAAAATATTTCAGACAGAAATCAAGACATAGACCGTACAAAAATGGTCAAGGTAAATCCGTGGTCGCATGCCTGTATACCTAAAAAAATTTAATGGCATGCGACGACGGCTTTACCCTGAACAAATATTTTATTGTTTCGTACTTTTGAGAGCGTGAGTTTTCAGTAGTCGGGTTTTACTTTTTATTTAAATTATTTTGGGGTTAAAATTTCGTGATAAAGTATTTGCAGAGCCGCTTAAATTTTTTTTTGTTTATTTTTTATTGTATAATTGTTATTAATTTAACAGCCGCGCCATACGTAGCACAGTCTCACTTTTGCTTGTTTTTAACAATCATAACTTTAATAATAGGTATCATAAATGCGAAAGTAAGTTTGTTTGTTTATTTGCTTGTTTGTTACGCTTTCACGCTAAAACGGCTGAACGGATTTGGATGAAATTCGACACATAGGTAGAACATGACCTGGAAAAGGACATAGGCTACTTTTCATCCTGGATCGCCGACGAAGTCGCGGGCAACAGCTAGTTTAAACATACATATCTGTTTACTTAGACAATATGATATTTTTTTTTTTTTGTCTTTCATGACTATTTTACTCTACAGCGCGCCCTATTCAATTTAATGTGACGTCACATAGCGACAACGATACCTCATTTGTCAAATTATGATAAGCAGTAAGCAGAACAGATGAACATAAATACCCACCGCTCAAAATCATAAAATCATAAAACATCAAAGGAAATTCTATACACCAGACGGTAGACATCAAAATATAAACTTTCAGACTTCATCCGTTGACCGCAATCTAATTCTAGTTTATTTCACCGCAAATAAACTAAGTTCTGAAGCAGACTTCGCGACATATTAATATAATACATAATAGTATACAAGGCTATAAGTTTTGGATCAATTTAATACGAGATCAGCCATAACTTCTGTATGTGGGTTAAACAAATAGCTGAAGACAAACTTATATGGGTAACGAGTATTGTAACGGTTGAGAACTTCCATTAGTAACTTGCTTGTTCAGTTAAATTGATATTAGGAATATGTGGGTATTATGTGTATTATATGGTCCAAATAGTAATGATAGTAAAAAAAATAGATCCGTCATGCGCAGGGGTATCCAAAAATACCCCATGATGATAGTTTAAGATTTTTTTTTAAATTTCATGTTAATAATATAGGAACCGCTTTAAATAAAATCTATCTTTATTTTTGCACGGCTTTTTCAAATTCTTTTTTTGCAATTTCATTGTTTTGGAATATTGTTTCAGACAAAAAATAAAAGTTTTAACGTTTTTGTGATATTGTGGAAGCCTACATTCCGCCTAGGTTTTTGAAATGATTTAGTAACCAGTTACTATTTTTTTAAATCACTCGAATATTTTTTTTTCCTTTTCCATCAAAGTTTTTGTATCACGATTGAATGATATGCTTTTATATAGATTCTTTTCTTTTAGATTTTGTGAATGTGAGAACGTTGTAGGCTTAACAGACTGTAGATCTGTCGAAAATTTTCTATCTTGCCTGGTACTTGTTGATAGGCCTACACTGTCCTCTCATACATATTAACTCTGTAATTTGAAAACATTGTAAATACCATTTAATTTTAAAAGAGTAAGAAGAACCTAGCTTCTGACGTTTCATAAGTGCCCATGTAGGTTTATGTGAAATAAAATATTTTGAATTTTTTTTGAAGATGATTATTTGGACGTATATTATTTATAGTCAGACAAGTCGTGTATCGGGCTCACGGATTTTTCTATCTATAAATAATATACGGGATGGTCCAAATAGGTTTTCCCATCGGCAAAAATGATGAACATCCATACAAACTTTTATCCCCTATTTAACATCTTTAAGGGATGAATTTACAGAAATCCTTCCTTAGAGCTCACTTTCGTTATTTGTGGAACTCTAGCACACAATTTCATGCTTCTAAACCTAGCGATTTTAGCTTTGCGTTGTCAGTGAATAAATGTATGAATTTATTATGTAGAAGATATCTCTATAATTAATTCTTCTCTTTACACTGTTTTTTTTTTTTGGAGTTTATTCCTTACGAATATATTTTCATATACATAAGACCCCCGGTATAATATAATGAGCAGTAGGTAAACAAATAGGCCCTGTACACACGGCGATAGTAAGTACGATTTTTACTGTATAATTTTGGCATCACATCGCAGTGTACTGTGTGCATTTGTTTTGTACAATATGACAGTGGGGTGTTGACTATTTACACACATAACCGTGTGAGCAGCGCCATATCTGACTAACGGGCCGTCCGTCGCAGAAATAGAATGAGCATTCGCTCATTTGGTCTAAACCCATTTAGATAGTTTAACCTTAGAATGTTTTTTTTTTTTTGGATTAGAAATTATCAAATAAACCCACCCGTGCTCCTTCAGTTGCCTGTACGTTGCCAGGGGCCACGATATCTCATTCGGACTTTCCCGCAACGCCGCCGCCGGCAGGCATCGGTCCTAACTGTCTCTGTTTACATTTATGCGACCTACCCAAACGTCTTTTCTTTGGTATTATCGAATCGTTGAGCTCTTTATGTTTTGAGTTGAGCTGCGCAATTACTGACAAATGCGTGCACTGACTGGACACGTTCACTCAATCGGTGTGGTTCTTTCCTCAAAAGACCGTTTCAGACACCAATCTCCATGGTCTTCACATGATCTGACCAAGATTTTTTCTGGACTTGAGGAGAGACTGACCCAGAGGACTACTCTGAGAAGAAAGAGGTGGTTTCAGAGTAGTCAGATAGGAAATGCCGACCTCAACTAGTTTTTAAAATATGATTGACGTGTAAAAGTGTTTGTACAAACCTTACAGAAATAAAATCATTTATCATTATTAATCATAAAAAAGTTTTGATAGAGTGGGGAAAGAATAAGCGTTCGCTCGTTTGGTATAAACCCATCTTGGAGACATTAAAAAAAAAATTATAATACGTATAAATGGGAGTTTATTAGATGGTTTCTTCAAAACCGAGATATAATACGAAACTTAGTAAGTAACTATATTTAGATATTGTAATAAGGTAGGTAAATGGCAGTTATTATTTAAACTAATATTATCAAAGTTTGTACAAGAGATTCTACTTGGGAAAGTTTATTTGGAAGCAAATCGAAATATTAGTTTATATTGCTTTGGGCTATGAGTAGTAATATATCTTTTATGTTTTCATAACTATTTACAGTTTTAATGAATAAACGCTCTAGTTCTGCTAAGAAACTCATATTGCCTACAAAACTTTGCAATAGGTACAATTAAATAGAGTTTTCAACTTAGTAAACGTTTTTTTTACTCGTATAAATAAAAAAACAAGCTTAAAATGTAAACAAGAAAACGTACCTATCTTGTTTTGAATAATTTGGCAACATTACACTTAGCAAAGGGATTGCAGTACATTGTAATTATTGTCTCCTTTTTAAGGAAATTTGTCGTCGACTGTTCGACACTTCACGTGACCAAGGGGCTGGCTCGTTATTTGGCCAAAGAATTAGCATTGCCATTCAACGTGGTAATGCTGCGAGTCTTCTGGGCATGTTTCCCGATGACAGCGATGCGAACGAGTACTTCGACGTCTTAACTGTCCTTTTGTTTTTGTATTTATTTGTATAGTTAGTTAGATAGTCATTTAATTTATTGTTAGATTGTTTATGAGATTTGTCATCTATGGTTATAATAAAAACACCTTCAACTAGAAAAAAAAAACTGGAAAAAAAAAAACAATAGTAGCACAATTTTTTGTTGTAACATAAAAGAAACAAACTATTTTCCTGTTATTTTAATTTTCTTTAAAATTTAGCTCATGGAGGGAACATGGGCTAAATTTTATTTAAATTGTTATTTAAAATGGAAATTCATTATTTGCTAACGATGTCAAAAAGAGCTGCATTTGGATCGCTCGCCACCATCGCTAGTCGAATCACGTAAAAACTACTCAACTTCAGACGTTCCACCCGATGATATAGTGCAGGAATTTTGAAATGAACCCAGCATACTTTAACCAGTTATATCAGAGCTATGAACATAGTTCTGATACTGCATTCAGTTATATTTAATATAGGAAAAGGTTACAGGTCGAATGTAGTTGAGTCCATCTAGGTCCTAATAGGTTGAATCATCCTAACTATAATATTATGAATGCGAAAGTGTTTATTTGTTTGTTACGCTTTCGCGCTAAAACGGCTGAACGGATTTGGATGCAATTTGGCACATGGATAGACCATAACCTGGAAAAGGACATAGATTACCTTTCATCCCAATATTCCTACGGGATCGAGACTTATGCGGGTGAAACCGTGAGGCGTAGATAGTAATAATATTATAAATCTGAAAGTGAGTTTGTTTGTTTGTTACGCTTTCACGCTAAAACGGCTGAACGGATTTGGATGAAATTTGGCACATGGGTAGACCATGACCTGGAGAAGGACATGAAATTCTTTTTATTCCGATGTTCTTATAGGACCGAGGCTAATGCGGATGAAACCGCGGGGCTATAAAGTAAAGTTGCTTTTTGCGTCAGTTTGTGTGATCGCGTCTTCTAAACTACGCAATGGATTTTGATGCTGTTTTCACCATCATTTAGATAATGTATTGCAAAAAGTGTATGTGTATAATACTTTGATATTAAACGTACGTATAATAAAAAATCTTGCGAGGCAGAGGCAGGTCGTGTGGAAATAAATGCTGCTGATTGGGATCACTTACCAGTACAAAGTGAATTAAAATAGCCGTCATTGTAAGGCACTGTCCTAATAAAAGGGATCACGTGAATACGCGATCGTCGAGATCATTTGTTCCGGTTCACCGTTCATTTGTTTGGAGATCCCGAACAAATGATCACGACGATCGCGTATTCGCGCAACGATCGCTTTCTATTAGGACACCGAGTAAGTGTAATGCACCCTCAATAGTTGGTCATGATGCTACTTTGCTGACCGGCCAATGAATTCATTTTTTTTTTGTAAATTTTGACGTTCAAAAGTGCTTTCATCATCATCATCATATCAGCCGAAAGACGTCCACTGCTGGACATAGGCCTCCCCCAAGCACCGCCACTTCGACCGATTCTGTGCCTCCCGCATCCAGCGGGAGTGTGTGAGTACTTCCAAAAGTGCCATATAAGGGCCTATTTGAAATAAATGATTTGACTTTGACTTTGAACACATTATTCGGGTAAAATAGCTACTATGCGACCGTCTTGAATGAAATTTTTGGGCAAAATGTGAGTACGATGAGTGAATGAGAGATGTGTGTGTGAGTACGAATAAGTGATTAGGGCTCGACATTTTAAAGTCTTTTTAAATTCAAATAGATTTTCCAACTTTTTAAAACAAACCTATCCCTATATACTCATATTTTAGGCATCAACTCCTCCTTACACATATATTTTATTTAGAAGTTCAAAAATATCCTAGTCTGCATCTCCATAGTGGGTGTGATAGCTTGTCATAAATATGGGTACATATTTGCGAGGCATTTTCAATAACCGTCTCATATATATAACATGATCAATAAGGCGCGCCTGAAAATATATTTTTCTTTACTTGTTTTTCGTATACAAAGGGTGGATGTATTGTTTATGAGTAAAGTTGTGTGCCGAAATATACAATAGTTGTTTTGAGTTGGAGGAAACAGAAAAAAGGAAATGTACGTTTTTGGCGACTACGTTATATTTTTTCCTGAAATATACATACCGTACCAAGTTAATACAAAATACATGGCCGCAAAATGTAATTATTCGGTTGTTTCGGGAGGTTCTTGTTCCGGATAAAACGGGAGGAAACGCCCGGGTGTCATTACAGCGTGGAACGCCCAGAGGACACGGTGGAGCATACGGTGGAGGTCTGCCCGGCTTGGGCAGAGCATCGCCGTGTCCTCGTGGAGGCGATCGGTGGCGGGGATCTCTCGCGTCCGGCCCTGGTCCAGGCCATGGTATGGAGCGAGAGGGCATGGGATGCCGTCACCTTCCTCTGCGAAGCAGTAATGCTCGCAAAGGAGGAGGCGGAACGCGTGAGGGAGAGGCAAATTCCGCGCCCTGGGCGTCGGGAATCACAGGCCGGTTCCCGGCCACCGTAGGCGCGGGCTTGCGGGCGGTGAGCAATGGGTAGCTCGTCGACCGATAAGGACCAGGCCCCGGTCGACGGCGCGTTCTGTTTCACGCGCGCCTCAAAGAGATATCAGCAACTGAAGGGGACAGATGCCTGCCGGGGTTGCGGGAAAGTCCGAAAGAGATACCGTGGCCCCTGGCAACGTACAGGCAACTGAAGGAACACGGGTGGGTTTTTGTCAGTATGAGTCTGACACGCGCTCCGCCCAGAGCGGGAGAAGTTATTTGATAATTTCCACCCAAAAAAATAAAATAAAAAAGGGGCTGAATTTTGCTCACTTTAGTTATTTAAGAAACTCTTGATCAATGATTGAATGACTTAATGAATTTAAGATTTTTATTAGTAGTAGATTCTGACAGTTCAGCCACTGCAAACATTTGCGTCGTTGTAATTAAAGCGTAACCTCAGCATGTATATAGTTCGTCGCCGCCGCAGCCGCCGCGGCAGGGCCCTCACAGGGGGCACGGGAGGGGGCTGACATGGAGTGCCAATAATGGCCCCATTACGCCTCCTCCAGGCGAACATCAACCACTGCGCCGCAGCTCAGGATCTGTTGCTCCAGAGCATGGCGCAGTGGTCGATTAACATCGCCGTGGTCGCTGAGCCGTACTTTGTCCCGCCCAGGGACGACTGGGTGGAGGACCTGAGCGGCTCAGTGACCCTAATTTCGTCGGCCGCCGCCGGTACTCCGTCCCTCGAAGCTGTTAAGAGAGGACGGGGTTGCGTTGCAGCACGGTTCGGGGAGATCGTTGTGGTAGGGGTATACTTCTCCCCGAGCCGAACTCTTGCCGAGTTCCACAACTCCCTTGCGGAGTTGAGAGTCGTCGTCGTCGGGTTCTGTTCCCTTCCCGTGTTCGTCCTCGGGGACTTCAATGCCAAAAATGTGGCTTGGGGTTCCCGATATACGGACACACGGGGCAGGATGGTGGAGGACTGGGCTCTGGAGACAGGCCTGGTCGTCCTGAACCGGGGTTCTGTCCCCACGTGTGTGCGGATGCGGGGTGAATCAGTGGTGGACATTTCGTTCGCCAGCCCCGCTCTGTCGCCGCGTGTAATTGACTGGCGCGTCATGGAGGGGGTGGAGACCTACTCCGATCACCGGTAAATCCGGTTTGACGTCTCCGCCCAGACCTCGAGCGCGCCGGTCCGACAGGCCCCGAGTGGTCCGCGGTGGGCGCTGAAGCAGCTGGACCGGGAGCTCCTCCTGGAAGCCTCGATCCTGCAGGCCTGGGTTTCACCACCGGACAGGCCTGCCGACATCAACGACGAGGCGGAGTGGTTCCGGGAGGCCATGTCTGAAATATGTGACGTGGCAATGCCCCGGGTCCAGCCCGGACGTGCTTCGCGCCAGGTGTACTGGTGGTCGCAACAGCTGACGACACTGCGCAATGCGTGCGTTGCTGCGCGACGCCGGTACACCAGGCACCGCAGGCTCCGTATTCGTCCACCGGATACGGAAGCCATTCAGGCGGAGCTGTACGAGGGTATAGAGCGGCGAAGACCGCCCTCCAAGCGGAGATCCTGCGGGCCAGGGGAGTGGCCCGCGAGGAGTCGCTGGAGACTCTGAACAGGGACCCGTGGGGACGCCCATACAAGATGGTGCGGGAGAAACTCCGCCCATGGGCTCCCCCGCTGACGCAGAGTCTCCGGCCGCAGCTTGTGGGGGACGTGGTGAGCGCTCTGTTCCCTTCGAGAGGGGAACATGCCTCCCCGCCCATGGCTCCGCCTACTGCGGTGCCCGATGCGGATCACACCGCCGACGACGACGACGATGCTCCGGAGGTGACCGAGGTAGAGATGAGAGTGGCGGTACGTAGGCTGAATGCCAAAAATACCGCCCCAGGACCCGACGGCTTACCTGGGAAAGCCTGGGTCCTGGCCTTGGAGGCTCTCGGGCCTCGACTAAGGGGGCTCCTAAGCGCATGCTTGCAGAGGGGCCAGTTCCCACTTCGCTGGAAAACGGGGAAACTGGTCCTCATTAAGAAGCCGGGGTGGCCTGCGGACTCTCCGTCCGCTTACCGGCCCATCGTGCTGCTCGATGAGGTGGGCAAGCTCTTTGAAAGAGTCATTGCAGACCGCCTCGTCGGGCGGCTGGTGCGGGTGGGGGCGGATTTGGCGGAGAGTCAGTTTGGTTTCCGCAGGGGGCGCTCTACGGTTGACGCCATCATGCGCGTGCGAGCCCTCACGACGGGGGACGCTGTGTCCCGGGGTGGGGTCGTCTTGGCGGTGTCTCTAGACATCGCCAATGCCTTCAATACCCTGCCCTGGAGTTGCATCAGGGAGGCACTCCGGTATCACCGGATGCCGACCTACCTCTGTCGTGTGGTCGAGGCCTATTTGACGGACAGGGCCGTCATCTACCCCGGTCACCGGGGAGAATGGAACCGGCGAGAGATGTCGTGCGGTGTCCCACAGGGATCGGTCCTGGGGCCGCATCTGTGGGACATCGGATACGACTGGGTGCTGCGCGCTGACCTCCCTAGCGGCGTCAGCGTCGTTTGCTACGCTGACGACACGTTGGTCCTGGCGCAGGGGAGGTCGCACCAGGCGGCGGCCGAACTAGCGACACACGGGGTTGCGACAATCGTGGGCAGAATCCGGCAATTGGGACTCGAGGTGGCCCTGCACAAGTCCGAGGCCATGTGTTTTCATGGTCCTCGGAACGCGCCACCGTTGGGGTCCCAAATAACGGTAGGAGGAGTTCACATCGGCATCGAGTCGACGATGAAGTACCTTGGACTCGTCCTCGACAGCCGGTGGAACTTCGTGGAGCACTTCCGACGTTTGGCTCCCAGACTGGAGCGGGCCGGGGCTGCTTTGAAGCGGCTCCTGCCCAATCTAGGGGGTCCAAACGCCTCCTGCCGGAGGCTATACGCGGGGGTCGTGCGGTCCATGGCCCTTTACGGGGCGAGCCTCCTTGCCGGATTACCGCCATGGGATCTGGAGGCAAAAGTCCTCGCGCACATCTGGGAGTGGCGCGAGGAGTCGAAACGCCGGGGCGTAACTCCGTTCCCGCGAGAAATCGCGGCACAGCGGACAGAGCTCCGGCGGGATCTCATGGCGTCATGGAGAGTGCGATTGTCGCAACCCAGTGCTGGGCACGCCACTATTGCGGCGATAAGTCCCCTCTTTGAGGAGTGGCTAGAGAGGCGCCACGGCGTCCTCACCTTCCGCCTAACGCAGGTCCTCACTGGACACGGTTGTTTCAGGAGGTTCCTGTTCCGTATCAGGCGGGAGGAAACGCCCGGGTGTCATCACTGCGTGGATCGCCCGGAGGACACGGTTGAGCATACGGTGGAGGTCTGTCCGGCTTGGGCAGAGCATCGCCGTGTCCTCGTGGAGGCGATCGGCGGCGGGGATCTCTCGCGTCCGGCCCTAGTCCAGGCCATGGTACGGAGCGAGAGGGCATGGGAGGCCGTCACCTCCTTCTGCGAAGCAGTAATGCTCGCGAAGGAGGAGGCAGAACGCGTGAGGGAGAGGCAAATTTCGCGCCCTCACGCCCCTAGCCGCCGCAGGAGACGCCCTGGGCGTCGGGAATCGCAGGCCGATTCCCGGCCACCGTAGGCGCGGGCTTGCGGACGGTGAGCAATGGGTAGCTCGCCGTCCGATAAGGACCAGGCCCGGGTCGACGGCGCGTTGTGTTCCACGCGCGCCTCAAAGAGATGTCAGCACAACGGAAGGGGTCCGATAGGACCGATGCCTGCCGGGGTTGCGGGAAAGTCCGAAAGGGATACCGTGGCCCCTGGCAATGTACAGGCAACGGAAGGAACACGGGTGGGTTTTAGTCAGTAAGAGTCTGACACGCCCTCCCGCTCCACGCAGAGCGGGAGAAGTTATTTGATAATTTCCCACCCAAAAAAAAAAAAAAGTATATAGTCAAGGAATTTAAATGTTAATTTTCACCTGCACCTTATCACTTTTCCCACTGTACGAGTATATTGCCAACATTTTAAATGAAAATAACAGGTCGAAAAGGTGACATGCGATCGCTATGTTGGAAAGGAATGTGTTTGAAAAATCGTTTAACATTTTCGCCCCTTGGCCGTACTTATACAGGGCTATCTTAAATTGGCTAGGTAAACTCCGCAGACGCGATGGCTATTGATATCTAAACAAGAAAAAAAAAAAATGATGATTTTTTGTGGGGTCATCGACCGCAGTTATTGTAGTTACTTGAAATTTTTGTGTAAACTTCACAGAGGTGATGGGTATCGATATCTTAACACGATAAAACATACACAATAGTAACAAATCTATCAGCGGTCGTTGTCTGCGGAGTTTTGCTAGCAAATTTAATTTGACCCTGTATTGTATGAATTCATTACATTTAGAAATAGAACAGAATAATGCTGATGGTGATAGAAAACCTTTATAAATACAAACCTTAACGAAACTACTTAACCTTTCGTGATATTTTTCTGATAAATGCACAATTAATCAGTGTAACAGAACACAATCATTTATTGAGTTTCCTCAGAAAAGGGTTAAGAAGTTATTTTTCGTGTATTCCCCAGTGTTTTCCACGGAGCCAAGACATTCGATTTAGCTTGTGCAATCAGCTGAGTGGCGTCGTTGACTTGTATAGGAGTTGATAAGGCTGGTTGCACGATTCTGTATCATCAAATTGGAGATTAATTTATAAGAGAAGCAGAGTCTGTAGTTGTCAGTTGCATATGACGTTACGGATTTTTATGTTAATCTCTGCGTGACTAAGGCAATGATACTGTTTTTCTTACAGTTACATTATTTCATTCGCTTTTTTTCTGGCTTTGGCATCGTAAAAATACTGCTTGGTATTATACTGTAATATTATTTAAATGATTAATTTAAAATAATATTATATAATTTTAATTTTTATAATTTATCATAAATAACTGGGGTCGAATAGAAAAAAGATGAAGCTATACACGACTGTACAATTACAGCTTAAATATGACCCCGTTCTCTGAATTTGGTATTCGACTTAACCCCCACAAGGGTTCGCAATAGGCCCGTCGGCCACAACACTGTAATCAGCATAATCAGTCTATAATGTCCCCACTGCTGGGACACAGGCCTCCATTTTCTGTGAGAGGCAGCGGGCCGTAATCCACCACGCGGGCCCATTGCAGGTTGATGCAGGATGTCACATATCTTAGATATTTTGGTTCTAGGATATGCCGATTTCCTCACTATGTTTTCTTTCACCGTTTTGAGAGTAGTGGTAATGAAATAATTTAAACAAAGTAAAGTGGTTGCTTGGTTTCGAACCCACGACTCGTAAGTTGCGGCCGTTATCACTGGGTCACCACTGCACGACACTACTCAAATCACAATGAGTACTGAGTCTGTACATGACGAGAGTCGCCATGTCGATTAGTGCTGTGACGCTTGTGACATTCTGGCAACTAATTTGTGATTTGAGTAAGGTATCGGTTACTTTTAAGTAGCGTCGGCGACGGACCACAGACTTCGATGTTTTTTACTTTATTTAGGTATAAGCTGATCTCACATTGTACAGGATTTATATACAGGATTTCCGTAAAATAAGAGGTCAGCTTATACTGGAAATGTAAAGCTTGATAAGTAGCCGTGTGTACACACTTTCATTCGTAGATCTTTGACAGTCGTTACGGGTCGTCAGGAGCCCGAAAGTCGGACAACCAGTCTTACCAAAGGGGTATCGTATTACCCAGTAACTGGATTGTGGAGGTCAGATAGGCAGTCGCTCCATGTAAAATACAGGTATTCAGCTGCATCTGGTTAGACTGGAATCTGACCCCAACATAGTTGGGAAAAGGCTACGCAGACGATTATTAAGGTACACAGTTAAATAAAATAACCAATATCATTTATTATTCCTGTCAACTAACAATCATTTTAGTCAGTAGGCCGTAACATTTAATAAATCTGTCTATTACTGGAATGTTTAAGTTGAAAATCTCAAAACTGTGACAGTCTTTATCCGGACCAATAAGCCCCGGCCATCAAGGCCAAGTGATTTATGTTCCTCTAAAGGTTTTCATTAAATCCAATAATAATCTACTCCGCTATAAAGAGGGGGGCGTGTCGGGTTTTTGTATGAGAAGTTATTGTTATTAAGAAGTAGGTTTATAGTGAGGTAGGTGTCTTTACAGCCAGATTAGTGCGAGTAATTTAGAGATCATAGTTGGTTTCTTTTTTCATCTTTGGGGAATTCATGGCTAAGTAATAACAGCTGCACGGGTCGATGCATCAGGTTAAGCTATGCTTGCCGGGGTTGGTTCGTGGTTCTTTAAATACCGAGACTCCTCCGTGCCTCGAAAAGTACGTTAAGTCGTTGGTCCCGGCTGTCATTCGTGACAGTCACTACGGGTCGTCAGAAGCCCGAAAGTCTGACAACCAGTCTTAACAACTGGGTTGTGGAGGTCAGACAGGCAGGCGCAGTCGCAGTAAAATACTTGTAGTTTCTTGCCTATTCTTTTCCATGTGAAAACTACCTTTTGGAAGGGGCGACTAGAATATTTTTTTTTTTTTTGTAAAATTTGACGTTCAAAATTGCCTTACAAGGGCCTATTTGAAATAAATGATTTGACTTTGACTTTGGTATTCAGCTGCATCCGGTTAGACTGGAAGCCTATTCCAGCATAGTTGGGAAAAGGCTAGGCAGATGATGAGCTAGTTTCTTTTATGAAAAGACTAATAGAAATCTCTGGTTTGTATCACCCGAGATTTATCCCGTAGTGAAAGGTCTCAGGTCTACGGTCGATGGGTGTGTCTAAAAACCTGTATAAGCCAGTATAAGCCATAAGGATCATTTGGCGCTCATATTACGTTAACAGGGGGGCGCTGTTGGTGAACATTTGTGCAATTGTTGTGTTAAATGTATTGAAAAAGCAAGATGGTGGCGTTAGTTCCATTTTTGGCCACGCGCCATAATAACCTTGTAGCGCTTTACATGTACGTTTATTTTACTGCCCTCCCTATATGATCTGAATTAAACAGATGAACGCCATGAACCTATTTCAAAATAGGTGCATGCGGCATGTATTTTAAAATAATTTGTGTGTTAAGGTTAGACAGTCTTATTGGAATTGTTAAGAAACTTGCGATACCAAAACTATCTAGCATCACCAGTTTCAAAACTATCCATTTTCCATTCAGGCCCTTATGTAATGTGTATCAGGGTTTATATTAAAATCCCGAAGTTATTAAAATAAATAAAAGTAACAATTTATTTCAAACAAAATTGTTCTCTGAACCTAAGTGCTACTACATTTTGCAAGAGTTTTTTTGAAGATAAAAATTATAAAAAATAATAGAACAAATAGTTCACAATTGTTTTGTATAGCTACCTAGCCTACCTAACCTACATGTTATATTTAATTTATGATTAATAAATAAATTATATTTTTTTTTTTTTTACTTATTCATATTCTTTTATACTTACAATAAATAATATATAGTAATTTCAATAGCTACAGCAATAATAAACAATAATTATTCTATTCTATGATAGGTATATATGTTTTTTTATGTAAAAATGTCACGTGATATATAAAATAATTAGTAATGTAATTTGTTTTTTCTTGTTTTGGTGCATGTTTGAAACTGATTTGATTCGATTTTGGTTAATCTATTACGAATTTTTCAGTAGCAGTCTGGATTTTTGCCCAATTGATGACAATAGGCTCGCCCCCTATTATATGGAGCTTAAAAATAACTGGCGAAATGTGGGTGAATTATATGCACACCTCTGCCTTAACCTTCAGGGATTATAAGCGTTATATTGTGAGATTACTTCGGAGTAATGTCACAAAATTACAATTATAAATTCGGATTTATAATCACCGTCAAAGGGCGTAAACTTCGTGGCATTAAGGCTCTGTGTAGGAGTGGTATGTAATCAAGACTTCCACATGACCCAAAAAGTAAAGATATCTATACACATACATACATTCATACACATACATACATATATATACATATGTCAGAAATACGTTACTGAGTTGACTAATCGTGACGCCAGCGCCGCCTAGCGGCGCTCGACAGAGTCTACAATGTAACGCTCGGACCAGCCGGAGTAAAGCAGAGTTCATGGGTGGCGGTCAAACAGTAAAGACGTTTAGAAACTGTCGTGCACTCCGAATAGTTGTGTCGTGTGCCTACAGTGTGTGAATTGCTAGTGTGATTAATTTTATAGTAAATTAAAATGTGATCTGGACTGCAAACGGTTTTTCTATTGCGCAAAATAACCAACACTACCCACAGTACGCCCGCAGTAGTTAAAATATTACTGATAATAAGGAAATATACACATACCCTTTTCCGTCACATACATACATACAAATAAATAAATTAAAGTGTCTGTTTGTAATGTCAAAATAACAGCTTTTTATACTAAATTAATATGAAAGTAAAAAGGTAAATATGACTCCTATAAAAAAAAAAAAACTGTCTCTGTGTCTGTTTGTTTCGGTTGATCTCCGAAACGCCTGGACCGATTTTGACGGGACTTTGACTGGCAGATAGCTGTTGTTATAAGGAGTAACTTAATTAAATACTTTTATTTTAGAAAAGAATTAGGGCGAAGCCGCGGTCATCAGCTAGTTCCTATTAAATACAGCAATTTTCCTCTGACAGCAAAGTACGGATTAACACAGATAATTAACCAATTCAGTCTTGTGGGTCTTTTCTAAAGGCCTATTAGCAATAGTGAGTATTTATTGAAATAAAATCTGGTTGTTCTTATATAATGAAATAGTTTCTGAACTGTGATTACATGACTTAAAAACAGTGCGGTGAAATTAATAGTTTTTATGACATTAGCTATCTCAAATTCAGCCGTAAAAAAACATATTTTTAGGTTTCCGTACCTTAAAAGGAAAAAACTAGGTTATCCTCCCGTCTGTTAGGACCCTTTTTCTCAGGAACGCGTGGAGGTAACAAGTTGAAATTAATATGAAATACGTAGGGTTATGGTCCCTTGGAGCTCTAAAACCAAGCTTCTAAGTCAACTCTATAAAAAATACGGCCATTTATGCGACTTATTTTGGTACTCACAAATGAATCAAAACATACAGGGTAGACTTCCCGTTGACCTAGAATCATGAAATTTGCCAGGAAGCAAGGTTTCACAGCATATGTAAAGGAAAAAGCCCGCAAATAGTTAATGAGTAGTCTTATAACACAAAAAGAAAATGCGATTTCAAACTTATATGAAAAATCTTATGATCAAATGTATCGGAGAACGTGCTTTTCAACTACAATATTAAGTTTGTTTCTGGGATAAATTCTTCCCAACTACGGAACTCTTCGTTGTGCGTGGCCCGACACGTATTGTAGTAGTATTGTTTTCGGCTTCTAAGATAGTGGTGTACCATAAACGGCCTGTAACTTTTTAAAGGTTTTACTACAAGTTCCAGGATCGGGCCTACAAATTCGGCTAATTTACTACTAGATATTGGTAGCACCCACGCTTAAATATGAGGAATGGCGGACACCTTTTACCCAAACTATTATAAAATCTATACCATGCCATTAAGGTTCAAAATGGGTGTTGATTTATATAAATTGAAATATTAGTATAGATTATTATATTGCTGACATAATGTGTGATTCTTAAGCGATAAGCACTGGAAAGTGGAGAAGGGCAGGCGTTTTGAGAGACTGTCTGATGTAATTTTGACGTTCGAAAAGTGCTGATTCTCAGCCTAGTTTGAATAAATGAATTTTGAATCTAAATTTAAACAGTACCTAACCGGAGTTTAATTATCTACACATATCGATTAGAAATTTCGTTGATAGTGTAATATTCTGGAAACTTTAATGGCTGCGTAGTTAATGGGTATACCAGTAGGTATACCCACTAACTACGCAGCCATTAAAGTTTGTTATGTTAATTAGTAAATTAATTCAATGAATACGTTTTCTTGCGTGTAAAGTTGATAATAAAATCAAAATCAAAAGTCATTTATTCAAACTAGCCGAGAATCAGCACTTTTCGAACGTCAAAATTACATAAGACAGTCCCCCAAAACGCCCACCCTTCACCACTTCCTAGTGTTTTATCTGGGAAGAAGAAGTGGCGCAACAAACTCCCAGCAGCACAGCTGTCTGTTAAGTTAGAAAGACTTATTTCAATGTTTATAGTATGCAAAATAATTAACATTACGCAACACAAAACATTGAATTAAGTTATTTGCCATAAATGTCAGCTAGCACACGCCAATATACAAACAAAAAAAAAAAAACGAAAACTATACTAAAGCAGAAAAAAAAACTAAATACATAAACAGAACTTAATACCTTAATACCTAATAAAAACTTCCAAGCATAATAAGCGTGCCCGCTTACATTATAACTGCAATATAGAGGCAATAGAAATACACTTAAATACAATTAGATGAAAGAAAATTTAAAACTCATATTAAAAGTACACTTTGTAAGCAAGCATATTATAAATTAGAGGATATATATATATTTATATATATATATGCAAGATAAGAATGCTTGGAAACATGCTGGTCCTGCTCCATAGGATAATCTAGAATCTAGACAAAATCAAACTGGTTGCTAATTCAATTGTATAATTTATACGAGTATATATGTTTTTAAATATATTACATTGATTTTACATTCTGTGATTACTTCCTCACACACTGACTTTTAATTGTAAAATTTTAGGAAAATCGTCTACGATTACAATGTTTGTAAATATGTGAGTACCATGTATCTATCACATCATTAATTTATCTGTTGTTGCCTCATTTTTTTTTTCATTTTTATTTCTTAATTCTTTTTACCTATTGTGGTACAGTAATTTTATTCTAGGTGCATCGTCCTCACATATAATTATATAACTAATGTACTTTTACAAAATATTGTAAAACATTTTAAAAGAGTAACGGTGGAGTTTCTTGCCCATTCTTCTCCATGCGAAAACTACCTTTTGGAAGGGGCGACTCATATTTTTTGTAAATTTTGACGTTCATATGTGCATTATAAGGGCCTATTTGAAATAAATGATTTGACTTTAACTTTGACAAAATCTGTGAAAATTTCAACTGTCTACCTAATACGGTTCATGAGATACAGCCCGCTGACAAACAGACGGACAGCGAAGGCTTAGTAATAGGGTTCCGTTAACCCTAAAAAACGGAATGAAATAAGCAGGTAAAGTTATATCTAACAACGTTCCTTCAGTAACAAACAGAGAGCTAAGTCTAAGTTAAGTTAACTGGTACGTTTGAGCAAGGAACAAGCGATGACAGGTTGGTCACCCACGAGTTACGTCACTACGTGAAGTTACCTGTATCGCTTACAACTTGACTATGTGACTTGGTTGTATGTTACTGATGCGCTTCATATAGCTGTATTTATTTATTTAATCAAATAACAGTGTTAACATTACATAGTATCTATTATCTGTAGGTACACTTGACTTATGCTAGTTGACAAAACAGGTATGTGTTGCAACCAGCACCCTTACTAAGTTATAAAATAACTTGTATTAAGGGCAGTGGTATAAATACAGGATGTAAAAAGATCTATCACATAGCCGTTATTTACGTATTCTGTACACCATACTAAGTCATAATCAGCCTATAATGTCCCACTGCTGAGACAAAGGCCTCCACTCTATGAAAGGGAGTGGGCCGTAATCCACCACGCGAGCCCCAGTGCTGTGTCACATATCTTCGAATTTTTTGGTTCTAAGGCGTGCTGGTTTCCTCACGATGTCTTCCTTCACCGTTTTGAGAGCAGTGGTAATTAAATAATTTACACAAAGTAAAGTGCCTGCCTGGGTCTGAACTCACTACCTACAACTCGTAAGTCATGGCCGTTACCACTGGGCCACCACTGCTCTCCAACTAGTAATAGTGTGCAAAAATTATTGCTGGGAAACGACTTTTATTATTGTTCTACATAATCGATATTTTTTCACATTGAGCTTATTGGTGCATGCAACTATGCAGGAGTTTTGGGAAAAGTTAAAGTTAAGTTATAACATTTAAAACTGGATTTCGTGAAAAATATTTAAAAAATAATTTCAGAACCTACAATATCTCAGTAACCAGAAGATTCCCAGGTAGGGTTCAATATAAACTAATGATCGCGATTATGGAGAGTGATTAGAAATCAGAAAGAAAGGGCTTATTTATTTATTTTATTATTTATGTACACACAGAAAAATAGATACAGATAAGACATAATCATAATTATGAGTACAAAGGTACTGCTTATTTCTTAAGAAATTTCTTCCAGCAGACCTGCGATAGGAGAAATTAAAAAGAAGTGTAGACAATAGTGTGTGAGAACAAGAAGAGAAAAATATAAATATGCGAAGTCTTAAACTAAAATATTGAAATAAACCTACACGTATAACGTAATAAATTAATATATACTTAAATAAATACGTAGAGCTTAAATATATAAACATACATACTATAGGTATATAAATACTTGGCTTGATAAAGAAAGCCTTGTTTTAAAAGCCTCTTGCGTGAAAATCGTACCTACGGAATATTATGAATTGTTTTAGTTGTGATTTTTAAAACAATAAAAACACTCAGACTCTTGGGAATAACATAACATATCATCACGCCTGTAATTGCCAATGAGTAAGGCTGAGTTGTACCTATAGTACACTTACTCGTACATTTCACCAGTTATGTTGTGAATATTGGTATTTTACTGCCCTTTTGGGGTTGTAACTTGGTTTTAGATACAAAGACTGAGTTATAAATAAACTCAAACTCGAACTATTTATTTCAACTAAACCAGTTACAGGCATTTTTGAATTGTTCGGTCGGTCAGTCAGATAGATGAAGCTAGTTGCCCATTCCAAAGCATAGTAGAATAGTCCAATACGTCCGTTTTATAGTCCAATTATTATCTAAATTAATTGGTTATGAAATTTCAACAAAGGAATGGATACAAACATTATTATCGTTTAACAAGAAATTAATTACTTCCGTGTAAGTCAGTATTGTTTCTTGTTGAATACTTACTTAGCTTTCGTTCTATTTAATTCTTACCCTCCCTTCCACCGCTGAATATATAATTTCCTGAAAACATTAAAACCTTGAAGTACAAAGTCTACTGTACAATAAGTGAGCACGCCCTTTATGACTGGAGGCTATTTCTACTTGAGTGTAGTTTTCAATGCTTTTGTTGGTAAATTGGCGTGTGCTAGCTGGCATAATGGCAAATAATTTAATTTAATGTTTTGTATTTCGTAATGTGAATTACTTTGCATACTAGTCTATAGAATCAAGTTCCTCTTACAGAACAGACAGCTTTGCTGCTGGGAAGTTTGTCGCGCCATTTTCTCTTCCCAACTAAATCACTAGGAAGCGATGAAGGGCGGGGGTTTTGGGGAACTGTCTTATGTTATTTTGATGTTCAAAAAGTGCTGATTCTCAGCCTAGTTTGAATAAATGAATTTCGATTTTGTTTTTGAATAAATAATATAGGCATTTACTATTTACTTAGCAACCGCAAAATATGAGCAAGAATTCTCTTCCTTTAAAGTTTTTTCAATATAATCCTCTAATTAATATATAACTAAGACACATAATTTGGTGGTAAACCAACGTCACGGGTAACGTTACCTGTTTAATTAACCACAGCCCTTGAACGCGGTAATTAATTCGTAACACCACCCGTTACTACGCTTGTCACATAAATTCCTCAAAGTTAACATAATATCATAACCCTTGTAGGGTGACCATCAATCATGTGGCAACATTAGAGCTTTTGATTCATTCGTGTTTATTATAAACTAGGGACCCACTCCTGCACGCGTAGTATGACAACCATAGAAACGGGTTTTGTCGACCGAAGAATAGACAAAATGACAGATTGCGATTGTTTATCTGTCATTTTGTCTATTTTTCCGTCGACAAAACCCGTTTCCTTTATGTTCATGCTAAGCGTACAGCACGGTTTTACGACTTAACAAAATATCAAGATTTCTTAAATATTTGTAAGTTTAATAGTAATATAGCTCCGGGCATAAATTCTCCAAATAATGGTGAAGATCGCATCAAAATCCGTTGTCGTTTAGAAGAACAGCGCGGTCACACAGATAGCCACGAAAAGCGATGATATAATATGCCAGTGACCTTTAGTGGTTAACTTACGTGTTCTGTACTGAGCTCACGCAATGCGTCGTACGTCCAGCCAGTAATAGGACTCGCCCATCAAGGAGCGCCGTCTCAAATTAGATGCATTATTAATTGATTATACATAAAACAAAAGGTATTTTAATAAAACACATATACTAAAATATCAATAATTACATTATATTTAAAATAGTGAAGGTATCAGTAAAATACGCTTGATAGATTTTGCGTGATTCTCAGTTTTTTATCCGCGTTAGACATAACTTTACAAATTCATTTCACTATGTAATAAAAACATAATCTAAAATATTCATATACGTGATCTTCAGTATAAAATCATTAAAAGTTGGTTATCATTGCCTTATGATCTTAAAGTTACTTTTCAGGGCCTACTTACTGTTCAGGGCCTACTGCCGGTCGCTGTACACGTGCGCCCAGTTATAGACAGGGTTCGTACAATGCTCTACGAGTCCAATATAATAACGCGTTCCGGGTAATGCTGGGGATGCCGCGCTTCTGTAGCGCGTCGGGGATGTTCGCGGACGCACGTGTTCCGGATTTCGGCTCGCTGCTGCGTCTGCGAATCGCATTACTGACGCGTCGGGTGCGCGACAGCCCCAGCAGCCTCGTGGCTACTGTAGCCGGCAGGGTGGATGGTCTCCTAGTATGTCACTGGATAGCGGCACACAGACCGGCATTCAGATACGTGAGATAGTAGGAGACCCACATGATTGTGTGTGTGCCTAATTGCAATAACATAGATTTTAAGTAATTTGTAATACTAACACGCTATGGGTCATTGAAGTCTGAAAATAAACTTTATATTATTAAAGAAGTTTTAGTTTTTTCACTAATTTTATTTGAGTCCGAAACTAGTGGCTATTTCAGATTCATCTGGCTAATTTCAAACTCGAATGGAGTGCTTAGTAATGAGCTCATAATGAGGCAAGATCTCAAGGTTGAAACTGAACTAAACCTAGTCAGAATTAATATTTCAGAGTAAACATGAATTAATATTTCAGACGAAAGTTATTTTACCAGGCAACTGTTCCATACGTACGGAACCTTCACCGTTTCCCTATTATGGTATTAGTATTAGTATTAGTAGTATTTTACTAGGAATCTCCAAAAGTAGAACTGAAAAATATCGTACGTGTAGCTCGAACCGATAGTGTTCTGCGTTTGTTTGTTTTTTGCTCCAGCAATAGGTTTTTCAGAAGAAAAACATAGTTTTATGTTTGACAGCTACGCTTTTTAACAGTTTTTTTTTTCAGTATGTCTCCTTGTTCTAGTTGTGCGCTAGCGCTACTGCTGAGTATGAGGTCCCGGGTTCGATTCTCGGGTCGAACAAAGTGTTATTGGGTTTTTCTATCTGGTATTTTGCAGTAGCAGTCCGTAGTCTGGATTTGTGACAGGTTGATCCGTGTGCGGGCTCGCCCCCTATTACATGAGACTTAAACATAACTGGCGAAATGAGGGTGTTCCTACTACAGGTACACCTCTGCCCAACCCTTCGGAGAAACAAGGCGTGTTATGTTGTGTTTATTCTTTTTCAAATTTGTCAAAGAGTATTTGTCTAATAACAGCTTAGGGCTATTTTTACCCGCTAACATATTTTATAGCGCAACAACCGACGCACTACTTGATTCTCAGCAATTTAATCAGCTGTGATCGTTTCCGCGCAAATCATTTGTTTGGCTTTCTTTAATAAATGATTAAGCTAACAGCAAAAAAAATACCAGTCGGTAGTAGGTTTTTCGAAATATTATGTATCAAATCAAATCAAATTATTTTACTTCATATAAACCTACATGGGCACTTATGAAACGTCAGAAGTTAGGTGCACGGTTTCAATTGGTCGTTTCCTATGGAGAAGAGCCGGCAAGAATATCCCTTTTTTTTTTCTTGGGTGGAAAGTTACCAGTTAACTTCTCCCGCTCTGGGCGGAGCAGGAGGGCGTGTCAGACTCTTACTGACTAAAACCCACCCATGTTCCTTCAGTTGCCTGTACGTTGCCAGGGGCCACGGTATCCCTTTCGGACTTTCCCGCAACCCCGGCAGGCATTGGTCCTATCAGATCCCTTCAGTTGCTGACATCTTTGAGGCGCGCGTGGAACACAACGCGCCGTCGACCCGGGCCTGTCCTTATCGGACGGTGAGCTACCCATTGCTCACCGTCCGCAAACCCGCGCCTACGGTGGCCGGGAATTGGCTCTTGATTCCCGACGCCCAGGGCGTCTCCTGCGGCGGCTAGGGGCGTGAGGGCGCGAAATTTGCCTCTCCCTCACGCCTCCTCCGTCGCGAGCATTATTGAGGTGACAGTCTCCCATGCCCTCTCGCTCCGTACCATGGCCTGGACCAGGGCCGGACGCGAGAGATCCTAGTGATCGATCACCTCCACGAGGACATGGCGATGCAAGCCGGGCAGACCTCCAACGTGTGCTCCACCGTGTCCTCCGGGCGATCCACGCAGTGATGATACCCGGGCGTTTCCTCCCGCCTTATATGGAACAACCTTTTAGCCACTCCTCAAAGAGGGGACTTATCGCCGCAATAGTGGCGTGCCCAGCACTGGGTTGCGAAAATCGCCTAACCCCACGTTTGCACGGTAAAGATATCGTGGCGGGATTATATTGCGCACTGAATTTTCAACTCTCGGTGCAGAGCCGAGCGTTGCGAATCCAACGCGTTGGGACGCACTCTCGTCCCAGCGCGTTGAAAAAACACACTGTTGGATTTTCAACTCTCGACCTTCAGCAGAGAGTTGAAAATCCAGTGCACAAAGTGATTTCATTACGTCCGTGCGAACGTGGGCTAAGTGCTCATACACACGAGCGGCACGCGTCAACGGCAGAGGCAACTTTAGCCGTCGATACTCTACTGTTATAAATGCGAAAGCCAGTTTGTTTGTTTGTTACGCTTTCACGCTAAAACGGCATAACGGATTTGGGTGAAATTTGGCCCACGGGTAGACCATGGCCTGGAACAGGACGTAATATACTTTTTAACCCGGTAGTACGTTACCGTGGGATAATTACGGATATGTACGCGGGCGCTGGCAAAAGCTAGTAAGATAATTTACAGCTATATAAGATTTACAGCTGATTTCCCAACTACCATTATTGAGTTTAAACTTTGCCGATTAACCTTTATAGACCTACTAAATAACAATTTTTAAGCGCTTTTCAGAAAATCTTACCATTCAAGAGAAAATCGTCCGATATAAACCGATCGACACCAAATACATTTCATAATTGTTCTAGTTTCAAAACTTACCACTGAAAAACCGTCCACAAAACGCGGATTCACGAAACTCTTGCCAAACGACCAATATCCAGATATTCCTACAAATATCGTGATATTCCAAAAAAATATTGTGATATCGCACAAACTGCGTTCTATTTTTGTAGCGACGCTTAAGCCGGTGCAAGGGGGTTCTCTGCGGTTTGAAGCTTTGTATACCAATATATCGCGAGAGGATTAAATACTGCAATAACTTTTTGTCATCTGAAAGTACCTATGTACACTTGTACAGAAGGTTGAATAGCAATTGTCCGTAGATAAAAATCTCACCTGTCATTCTTTGTCAGTCATATGAGCTGGCGATAACACGACAAAATGTAGTGTGAATCTGCTGAAACTTGCATTTCCTTGAATGTAAAAAACCTTATAGGTACAGTATGTTTATTTCACGAAACGCGCGTTTTACTTGTGGTGACTAATTGTACAACACGCTGTGAATGTGTGTGTAAGCGCAGGAGCTTTTGGTACCGTCCGAGACAATGGCAAAGACAAGTCACGTGTGTGTGCGTTTGTGTGTTATGTGCTGAAGCTACTCGTCTTCTCGTATACATTTACAAAAAAAAAAAAAAACAAATTTCAAAATATTTTATTTCACATAAACCTACAAAGGCACTTATGAAACGTCAGAAGCTAGATGCACGGTTCCAATTGGTCGTTTCCTATGGAGAAGAGCCGGTAATAAACTCCATGGTTACTCTTTTAAAAGTAAATGGTATTTACAATTTTTTCAAATTACAGAGTTAATAGGTATGAGAGGACAGTGTAGGCCTATCAACAGCCTGTTTGTACACTTGGTGACCACAAGTAAAGCGCGCGTCGCTTTATGAGATAAAAATACTATAAGTCATGTGCTGAGCAGGTACTCAAAAAACACGACTGACGTAAGAACGGGGACGAATCAAAAGTTGTAGGTTTTAATATTGTTATAAATTGTTACACGTGGTGGATATAGAAAATAATGGGTGATTGAATAAAATATGTGTGAGCGTCCTGTTTGAGCGTCCTACTTCCCATAACTTTATAAATCACTAGCGTTTGCCAGCGGCTTCGTCCGCGTGCATGTCGGAATTTATCCCACGGTAACGTACTACCGGGATAAAAAGTAAGTATCCAATGTTCTTATCCTGCCCAGATTGTTGCAATCTGCAGTTTTTGGGAATACCATAATGTTTTAAAGGGAGGCGTGCTCTAAGTATGCATTTTTTTAATGTCAGTTGCCTCAGCCTGAGGCATGTGTCACATACGTGGCTTACACCCACACTCGCATTAGTCATTACGATTCACCAGCGAATGGCAGCGTTAAAAACCCATGTCGTAGTACCAAACATTGCATTTTTTTTCACGAATTTGCTCATTTTGTGGACACTGGCATTTGACCACTTTTCAACCGTATTACTAAGGGTATAAGGGTGAAAACTGGTCCACCGCCATTGTTACCGTTTGTACTTGACTGCGTAGAAGCAAATACGGTATGCACATGCCTCTCACAGTTTGGACGCCCTATAGAGGTATTAGTAACACAGTGTAAAGTTCACTCATTCTATTGAAAAGGGAGGATCCACCGACCAGTGTCTGGTGGGCAGCAACTGCCCGACGATCGATGTTGGTAAGTTATATGTATGCTGATGGCGCGGTAAACGCTGCTTGCGCGATGCCGTATTTCGCGTGACGTCAGTGTGATGCGTAGTTCGCATGTGGCCCCTTAAGACATCTCCGTGAAGAGACTTTCTTATTCCGAAAACTAAACTACTTACATAAGTATATTTGTCCATAAAAGACACATCTTGGTCTTGATGTGTTGAACAGAATTATAATTAATGCTCAGACATTAGTTGAAAGGTCAAGCCGTAGTTATGTACCTAGTAACATTTGAACCGCGGTCGAGAATAGAAGCAAAGTTCTTTGAATTACTAACAGTACATAAGTAATATGTAAGTTATTATGACATACAGGGTGGTAGGTTATACGAGGGACAAACTTTAAGAGAGTGTAGCATAAACTGATGAAAATGAACAAGTTTCTGAGACCAACCGTGAAATATGAAAAGAAAATGTCTGCTGTTCCCTGCACTTTGATCGTGTTTGAGTGTGAAATTTCAAGGATGCGTCACATTTAGGTACATTTCGTTACATGAGAGAGAAGAAATATATCTCTCTCTCTTTCACACTAAATTTCTCTTATTCTTTATTACTCGTGTGTCCGTCTGTCCGTCTGTCACAGCCAATTTGCTCCAAATCTAATTAATTTTCATTAATTTATTTATTCATTAAAAGTTAACATTGTGTTGAACATTACATCCTAACTATATATAAGGTCCCATTAAAATAGATGGACAAACTTTTATAAATCATTCAGACCACCAAAATAAGGTCAATAGTAAATAAATAATAAGGAAAACGCATTAGATACTTACAAGAAAAATAAATCAGCTATCGAAAATATACTAAAAATGTTGGTTACCCAATGCCATTTATTATTTTAGGTCAATATAAAATTACTTTAATCAGTTTTTTTTTTGCTTGGATATCTTTGGTTAGACCTACTTTACGCTGTGTTAAAATTTATCCATCTATTTTAATGGGACCTTGTATATATATTATACAGGGTTATTGGTTATACGTCGGCAATCCGTTAAGGGGATGTACTGTCAACCATTTTCAAGTAATTTGACATTTTATATTTTAAAATGAATGATATAAAAATATTAAATGTCAAGACTCGAAAATTGTTGACATTTGCGTAAGAGTCCAAAAGGGTCATTTGGTTGTAAATGTCTCTCCTACACCCCCTTAACGGATTGAAGACATAATTATAATCATTACCCCTGTATAATCCTGACTAAATGCGAAAGTGAGTTTGTTTGTTTGGTACGCTTTCACGCTAAAACGGCTGAACGGATTTGGATGAAATTTGGCACATGGGTAGACCATGACCTAGAGAAGGACCTTTCATCCCAATATTCCTACGGGTTCGAGACTTATGCGGGTGAAACCACGGGGCGCAGCTAGTAATAAATAAAATTATCACATGCAAAAACATTACATTTAAAAGCCTAATTAAAATGTATGTGAATTGTTTAGTTCAAGAGTCAATTTAAAATATTATGTTAACAAATAAATACACTTAGTGTCAAATTAATAACAGGCATAATTTCAAAATGTGTGTACCGTACCGTAATGTACTGATTAAGTTAACTCTGATCGGATAGAACGCGTTTAAAAAAGGTTCTTATACCACTTATGTTTCTCGGATAACAGATGTCGTAGTCTGAACTCGTATAACTCTAGACTGAGTCATTATAAAATGAAATCTTTAAGCGCACGTAGGAAGTGTTTAGATTTTATGTTTTTGTTTAAACTAATTAATGTTATAATAGATTCTCCTGAGCTTTTAGAAAATGTGAAATTTTGTATCTCACGTAGTAGTAGCCGCTTAATTAACCGAAGGACTTTCGTCCTGCCCCATAGTCGAACTAATATAGGTAATTTTTCACCCATTTGCCGCATGCTTTCCCTTGCCAACTCCATTCGTGGTGAAATAGACGTCTTTGCTGGTTCTGTGGCCTCAGCTAGGAGAGTAAGTAAGTGTTTTACATAAAAAATGCATGCAGGATTCACATCTAGTAGATGTCAATCAGAAATATTGTTTTGTAATTTTTTATTGCATTTGTGATTGTACATCAGTTTTGTGAAATATATAAAAAAAAAAAAATGAAATTTCTTACACATATCAATTTCTGTGACCAAAGAACGGAAGTGTTAAGTAAATAAACGAATTTTGAATATGGGGGCTAAATAATTACTTTTAGGTGAAAAATAAGAAAATTGAGTGGGTGTACGTACTATAGGCATACCTCTGCCTAAGCCTTCGGGCAATACAGGCGTGATGTTATATTATGTAATAAGAAATTTAAAAAAAAAACACATTTTACCGTGTGATATATCAAATGAAAGGGATTTCAGTCTCAAAAATATTTTTTAAATAATTATATAAAGTCATTTTATTATGCATATGTCCGAAACTACAGAGCCCAAAATTTTGAAAAAAAAAACTGTCCTATATTCATAGATTACAGTAAATATACGAAGTCTATGGTCTTAAAATAACATGTTAAATCTCCCAATATTGTGCGTACAAACTTACATTTGCAGTTAGAATGTTTGGGAGAACATATTTTTCAACTTCAATGTGAACTTTGTTTTTGGGATAAATTCATCCCAACTACAGAATCCTTCATTGAGCGTGGTCTGACATGTATTTGACCGTTTTTTAAGAAGTTTCATTTTAATCACGTGTACGGTGCTGCAAGCGCAATTATTTTTTTCATATTTCAGGGTTGGTGCCATAGTAAAATTTGATCATTCTCATGACTACTACACTCCTTTAAAGTATATCCCTCGTATAATATAACATCCTGTATACTTCCCAACTTTTAGGCAAATATGTTTATTTATAAAACAGAATACTCTGGACTCTTACTTAGCCACAAAAGGGGCTTGTGGGTAAGTAATAACAGCTCGATCGATCAGGTTAAGCTACTCTTGCCACGGTTGGTTCGTGGATGGGTGACCATCTTTACATACCAAGACCGCTCCATGCCTCGGCAAGCATGTTAAGCCGTTGGTCCTGGCTGTCATTTGCGGATCTTTGACAGTCGTTATGGGTCGTGAAGCTCGAAAGTCTGACAATCAGTCTTACCAAGGGGTATCGTATTACCCAGTAATTGGGTTGTAGAGGTTAGATAGGTAGTCACTCCATGTAAAATACTGGTATTCAGCTGCATTCGGTTAGACTGGAAGCTGACCCCTACTTAGTTGGGAAAAGGCTAGGCAGATGATGAGAATAGAATACCTACTCTTTATTATGTATACCATATGAATTACAGATATAAATGTACATAGGGTGACAAAATGGGCGGTCTATTTATAACTTCGAGATATATTGCAAATGAAACGGACCCTTCGACCAGAAATAAGTCCATATTTTACTCTCGGCCATTTTTCTATAAGTTATAAGCTATCACTTACGAGGTACCGGAAGTTCGACTACCCCAAAAAGACTCGTACTCTGTGAATATACAAACTAATTGCCAAAGGAAAGATTTTTTGCCTTTTCATATTATAAGGTACTCGGTTCCTTTATCTATTTTTTACAAAGATCTTTATCAGAATTTGTTCACTGTACAGAATATACATCAAAGACGAATTCACTTCTGGACCTTTTAAGTAAAACTTTTCTTTTAGACGATACAAAAAATATACAACACAAATCTGTACGAGTACACGAATAAATATTGAAACAACAAAAGCATATAAATTATTCCTCACATATATTTGCCGTTGAAAGTTCTGTCAGAAAAGACGACAAACGACACGAAATCTCTTTGACATACATTTTCTGGATAACCTAGTTAACTTAATACGCATCCAACTTGCTAATGCGGGGAACGAAGCTAATTAAGTGGCTTTTTAAGCTTTATTTTAACGGTATAGAGTTTAGTATATATTAAGGGGGATGCGCTAAGGTAGCCCGATATTCAAATTTTATTTCGTTTTTTGTAATTTACAGGTCAGTGTCAGGTTATATTATTATGTTGATTAAAATACGATTAGCGACCGTAACAAATATGGCTTTACAGAATTATAATCATTAGAATCAGCAATACAACTCCTTAAGTTAGCATAATACTCAAATTTCATGAAATAGTAATTCAATAGGATTACATAGAGAGTTGTATTGATGATTTTTATGATTATAAGTCTATATATAAACTTTTGATACAATCGTGAATCATATTTAGAATAACATACAACCTGATCCTTTTTTTTTTTCTGGGTGGGAAATTATCAAATAACTTCTCCCGCTCTGGGCGGAGCAGGAGGGCATGTCAGACTCTTACTGACTAAAACCCACCCGTGTTCCTTCCGTTGCCTGTACGTTGCCAGGGGCCACGGTATCCCTTTCGGACTTTCCCGCAACCCCGGCAGGCATTTGTCCTATCGGACCCCTTCACTTGCTGACATCTCTTTGAGGCGTGCGTGGAACACAACGCGCCGTCGACCCGGGCCTGGTCCTTATCGGACGGCGAGCTACCTATTGCTTACCGTCCGCAAGCCCGCGCCTACGTGTATACCGTAGGCGCGGGCTTGCCTGATCCTGACCTGCAAATTGCAAAAATACGTAAGAAAATTTGAATTTCGCGGGCTACCTTGACACTGTCGCCTTAATGAGTTTGTTTCACGTGTGTAATCTGGAATTTGACGTTTGTAGAAGTTATGACATACGTGTCAGCGGCTACGGAGGCATTCAGTTAAGACTAAATGACCTGGTGAACTTCGTACCACGTTAGACAACATTTTGATATTTTAGATTTTTCGGCTGATCTTTTGGGTTTTTTTCGATACCACCCCAGTGTTAAGGCGAACCAAAGAAAAAAAATAAAAAACATATCAGTCGAGCCATTTTCGTGTTTTTACGAGAGTAATGCACGGCAATTGATTTTTATATCATTTAAAGATGGTGATTTTGTTTAGGTTTAGTAAAAAGTTTTCAGATTTCTGCTAGAATCCACGTTCGCATGTAAATCCTCTGACGGTTATATTTACATGAGTTGTAGGTAAGCGTGGAAGCGAAACGGTTTCTTTGAGACGGAGCACAGATATCCAAAGATATGTGGAAATATTTATAAATGCTAAAGGTTAGAATTTATTAGACTCTTTGTTTTGTTTTGCCTTAGAAAGATTTAAAGTCACAACGCTGTAGAAGATATGAGTTACTGTTTCGGTTCTTTGTTTTAGTAGGTACATATATTATTATTTTAGGGAAATTAATGTTCAAAGTAAACAGTTACTGGGTTGTGGAGGTCAGATAGGCAGTCGCTCCATGTAAAATACTGGTATTCAGCTGCATCCGGTTAGACTGGAAGCCGACCCCAACATAGTTAGGAAAAGGCTAGGCAGATGATGTTCAAAGTAAACAAACTATAATTTAATTAATTGAATTGCTGAATTGTTTTTTGTCAATCGTCAACGATACTTTAAAAGCTCTTAGATTTTGGAACCAAAAATTAATTTTTATTTAATGTTTGTTTTCATACATACAGTCTTAATACAGTTAGTTCCATGTTTATTTTGTACCTTTAAACTAGGAATGGGGTTGTAACAAAACGTGCGGGAAACGTAGTCAGCATCGCTGTCTACCTCTTCGAGAAACACAAGCGCGATGATATTTTTTTACGACACGGCAACTCGGTGCCGCTTTACAGTAGTTATTAATTAATGAACCATTGGATACACAGATATATACATATATTTTCCTAGATCGCACTGCAATCTAGAAAGTATCTTTTTACCACCTTTGAGCAGCACTTTGATTCTACACTACTTGTTGTTTTAATGTAAGACAAACTATGGTAAAGTTTCATCTTTCATGACAACGTGTAAAGCGTACTAAAGAACTTCGAGCGACGTGAATACGACCGGTTAACCGATTAAGGGATTCCGGTTAATTACACTTATTTCCAATCATATTATGAGAAAAAAGTTTTTTTTAATTCAAGATGCTCTGGCTCTGCCGCATATGCGATTATGCCGCCCTGGTTGGCTTAACAAAATCATACTAATTCCATCAAATTCAATGTTATAATTGCAATTCATTATTAATGTTCTAGTCCGCTAGTTGGCCACATTTCTTATTTCCATACAGTAATATTGCCAAATTAATCAAAGCAGCGGAATATTTGACATCTATTTGGGACGTTGCCCACTTTCAGAATAAACGCTCTTAATAGAATGCAATGAACAAAAGGGCTTTCGACAAAATAAAACCACGAATATGGCTATTTATGAATTCATTCAAAATGTTATAGGCCACGTTGACAAAACAGTTCCAGCTTGTGCAATTTATTGCGATATGTCACAGGCTTTTGATTATGTAGATCATAATATACTAATCAGTAAACTTGAAGCATACGGCATAAGAGGCAATATTTTAGATTTAATTAGATCCTATTTAACGAACCGACAACAGATAACAGTAGTAACAAAAGTGAATCATAAAACAAAAAAAGAGGAAACATTCAGCTCCATGAGGAGAAATGTCACACACGGTGTTCCTCAAGGTAGTGTCCTGGGGCCACCGTTGTTTATTATCTATATCAACGACTTGCCAAAGGCAACGACTCAACCTATGACATTATTTGCTGATGACAGTACAATTTCAATTGCATGTAAGGACATTAATAATTATAAATCTGACATAAATAATTCACTGACATCTATAATTACTTGGCTTGAAAATAATAATTTAAAAATAAATTTATCTAAAACAAACATAATGCACTTTGGACAAAGATTGCATAATCCATTAAATGTAAACTTGATTTATGATAATTACACTATAAATGAAGTATCTAATGTCCGTTTTCTCGGCTTAACTATAGACAGCAAACTAAACTGGAAAGAACACATTGACGCACTATGTAAAAAAATCAGTAGTCAAGCATATGCTTTGTACCAACTTGCTCCAACTATCAACACTAATGTGTTACTATTAGCTTATTATGGACTTGTTGAATCTGTCCTAAGATATGGCATTATCTTCTGGGGCAACTCATCAAATAAAGATATGGCATTTAAAATGCAAAAGCGATGCATACGTGCTATGTTCGGTATCCAAAGTACTGAGAGCTGTAAGCCACTTTTTACAAAGCATCAAATCCTCACACTGCCGTCACTTTATATTTTAGAAATTGCCTTATTTGTAAAAAATAACCCCTATTTGTTTCCTCGAATATCGGACCTTGTAATACGAAATCGCCGGGATAACAGTAAACTTCGTGTTCAGCCAGCTAAGACAGCACTACTGTATAAAAGCGTGGTATGCAGAGCACCGATAATTTATAACAATATCCCTATCTGTGTAAAAAAACTAAATACAGACCAGTTTAAGAAAACATTTAAAAAAATACTGACAGGAAAAGCCTACTATAATGTCAATGAATTTTTAAATGACAAATCGCTCTGACTGACATACATGTATCTTTGTTGTTTTGAATCGCATGAATATTTAGCAATTATATTTTATTTTATTTTTTATTTAATATTAATGTTAATTGTTATTTAATTTTTTTGGATTATTTAATTTTTTAATCTTATGGTCATCCGACCTAATTTGTACACCAGCCATGGTCAAACATGTTGTGCCAAAGAATATCCTGTAACACCTATAATAAACATCATTCCATGTATATTATCTACACATGTTTTTGCAAATAAATTAATCTTTATCTTTATCTTTAGAAAAATCACAATTAGTCGATGTTGATTTTGCCATTAGGTATAAGGACTTATTACACGGGATGTGTCCGGAATGAAGTCTTAGTGCGATAACAGTATCACATCTGTGCAACAGCTGATTATCTATCCTTGGTGAGTTCAAGTGATGTGGTGGGATCGTTTTGTACCAGATTTATATTTTTTGAGATTTTGTATTGAAGTATACCTTCCAAAGAAATAATCCTGTTTGATATTAGGTATAAATTTTATATAGTAAGTAGTTATATAGTAAACTTAACAGGAATTCCCATCACATAAAAAGATTGCTTAGCTACCCAATATTCGATCTTCAAAAAGTGCAAATGTCACACTATCAGATAACACGTGGAAGAAGGACGACATGTCGTTATTTTCGGGACCGAAAAAGAGACAAGGCGAAGAGAACTTGGCTAATTAGCCAGGTTTTCACGTGCCACTTTCGGAGCGTGTAGAACCTATTTACCTCTTTTTACTTACAATATCATTGCTTATTCATATGTTCTTTGTGTTTAGCTAGCAAAACTCTACGCGACTAGATTGCTAAAAGCGTTGTGCTGCTGACAGTTTGCTAGTAGTAACCGTTTGCCTTGGTTCACTACGTTTGTGCGAAATTTAGAATGTATTAAAAGGAGTTTGGGATGATATGAACTGTCTTGAACAAAACTCTAATCTCAAACAGCAAACGACCGTGTTCGCTGTTTGAGATTAGAGTTTTGTTGTGTGACAACTAAAACATTACCGATTATTATGTCCCTTATTGTTATTTAATGAATTAACTTAATAATATTAACATACCGTAACACCCGTAATCCCGGAAGGGTTAGGCAGAGGTGTACCTATATAGTGCACTTACATTTCGCCAGTTATGTTTATGTCCCATGAGTCCTGTGTGTTTTGCTGAATAATGGTGGCATTAATACGTCATAATACGGCCCCGTATTATGACGTATTAATGTCACCATTATTCCAGAGTGAGTGAGAGACGGAGCTATACAAGGCCGCTAGCACCATCCTTTTTTCACAGTGGAATAAAGATGGCATTAATACTTCATAACTTTCTTATTGTTTTATTTTATTACTTTTTACCTGTAGTACAATTTGTTGTGTTGTGTGCCTTTTAGTCTGTGCTAAACAAATTTATTTTCATTCTTTCTTTTTCTTTCCATGTAATAGGGGGTGAGTCTATTTCCATCAACCGGGCACAAATCCAGACTCCGGGCTGCTACTGAAAAATTCCTGATGGATAAACCCAATAACACTTTGCTCGACCTAGGAATCGAACCCAGGACCTCATGAACTTATATACTCGTAATTATTGAAACAGTAAATATGATTTGACTTGGTCAAAAGTAGCAATAGCCCAACTATTAGGGCGGGTTATGGCAAGTGAGAGATCATGAGTTCAAATAATCACACCTTGCCCTGTTCACGGGATCTCCTAACTAAAAATAAATAATACTCCAAACAATATTAGGTATTATTTATTTAGATAGCAGGACTTTATACTAAGTATTTATCCTTATGCTAAAAATCTTAACATAAAGGGAAAGGGAAATATTGTCGGGTTAAAAAAATAAATAGCACCTTTAAAAAAAAATGGTAGTATTTTTCCATTCTTCCCAAAGATTTAAAGGCAAGGTCAGTTCACAAAAAAACGTGGCAGTATCTGTTATGATAATTGGCAGCCAGCAGAGGTCTTCGCGTTAATACCCCGCTTTATTTTCTCCAGTTATCTGGCCTATGCCTTAACGACCAACATCACTTAGCTGGGACGGACTTAACGTATTTTTGAGGCGGACTGGGTCGAATAGTCATTATGGGGAGGGACCATCATATTTTATGCTGGAAAAGCCGGATTGTTCATGTCAATCGGGATACGAGGGTGACACTGAAAGTTATTATAAAATCAAAAACTGAACAAACTAGCAAGTTATTAGTTTTATTATATCTTTTCAAAATAGTGTCCATTTATGTTATCGCTGCATCCGATGGAACCACTGAGAAAAGCACTGCCCACTCGTCCTTAGGGGTCTCTTCGACACCCAGACAGCAGACTGTCTCATAGTTTCAGGATCATAACAATAAATACAGCTTTCGTCACCCGTAAGTATGTCGAACACAGCATTTGAGTCACCTCCGTTAAACCTTTGAACCATTTCACGACACCAATCAACACGACGGAGTTTTTGGGCCTCTGACAAATTATGAGGTATTCACCGGGCACAAAGCTTCCTGACCGCTAAATGTTCATGGAGGATTTTGTGCACTTGACTCATACCGATGCCTATGCTTGTCCAAATCTGCTGATAAGTCACTCTTTTATCAGTCTCTATCATACGCCGCACAACACTGATGTTATCTTCAGTCGTCGCCGTAGAAGGCCGTTTCTCACGCAGATCATCGGTGAGATTAGTGCGACCACGCTTAAACTCATTAAACCAGTTATAAACAGTGGCACAAGATGGGGCTTCATCATGAAAGGCCAATCGAAGTCTATTATAACTTTCTTGTTGACTATGACATCGAAAGTCATAAAAAATCATTGTACGAAAATGTTCTCGTGTTAAATTCACGCTGACGTGACACAGACAATTTTCAATTTGCCGCCAAATCGTAAACAAATGATAAATGAATAAAATACAGACAAAATAATACTGGCAGAGTTCCATTTTCAAAATTTGAACTTATTTTTTTACTATGTCGTTTACAAGTGGCCAGTTCTAAGAACTTTCAGTGTCGCCCTCGTAAGACGAAATTGGTAAGTGTTTTGTAAGTGGTAAAGGTGGTTAATTTAATCGTCCACTATTACGGTCAACCATACTCAGCGTATAGCAGATTAAATTGGTGATGGCGGTTTCTTGGTATTTCTAAGTATAAAATATCGTGAGGAAAGTTTTGAGTGTGAATGTGGATGGCTATAAGAGTAGGGGAACCAAAGAAACGATGGATGGATTGTGGGAAAGATGATATGGCTAGAAAGGGGGTGACTACCGAGATGACGACTAACAGAGAAGTATGGAAGAAAAAGACATTAAATTGGAACAGGACACCCAATTAAATTGGAACAGGAGCAAGGCATTGGGCAGGAGAATGATGAGGTTCAGGACGGTGCTGCTGGTCATCCCAGGTCATCTTTTATGACCTGCAGAGAAATGAATGACATCGCCTTCTCTTTAAACCACACAGATTACAGCAGTTGATTTTTTGGCTACATGTGTGATTATAATTTGCTTTTTAGCCCATAGCATAATCAACCAATAATGTTCCCACTGCCACGACATAGGCCTCTTCGCTGTGAGAGGGAGTGGGTCGTATCCAGCACGCGGGCCCAGTGCGGGTTGGTAGATGTCACGTCTTCGGATTTTTGGTTCTAGGACATACCGTTTTCCTCATGATGGTTCCGATGGTTTCCATCTTTTTTAGCCCAATATTATACATATTATATTTTCAGACCGTAAGCAAACGTTATGCTCGTTGCGTGTGGTGACTAACACGTAGTATAAAATAAAAGAGCATAACTACATAGACCCACGCCTTCTTCCCATGGGGGTAGACAGAAATTACAGAACGCCACCTGCTACGATCCTTACATACTCTTTTTGCTTCGTTTACGTTCATACATCAGAGGCCCTAGTGTGAGTTTATTTTAACCATCTCGACTTTACGCATCAACCGCGTTCGGCGCTCCGCTTGGTCCTCCGATCGGAGCGCCGAACGCGGTCGATGCACTAGGGCCTCTGGTCATACACGCACGTACTACGTAAGTACTCGCGTACTCACGTAGTACTCAGTCAGTACAAGCGTGCGTGTATCCATAAGAGCACATCTATACTTAACCCTTTAACGCACACCCAATTTTTTTGTTTTATTCTTAATGTTTTGTGATACATTAACATATATTTTCGGGCCGTAAATCATAATGACATGTTTTAGAAAAAAAACCTGATAATCAATGTTTTTCGAGAAAATCCCGAAAATCTTGTGGCCAGTAAAGTGGCCATTGAACGTTCTGTGTCACTAACCATGGCTGCAAGATCACTGGCCAGAAAAATGGACACTAAAGAAATCTATTTTATTTTTGTGAAAGGATTATAAAAAAATACTTTAATTATGTATTTCCTAATCAGCCTTTAATAATAGAACATAATTATACTTAACAATCAGTTTTAATCATAAATATAATCATAATAACATATTTCTTCTAATTCTCCCACGTAATTATTGAAGGTACCTACTTGTACACACGGAACGGAACGTATACAAGTTATAGAACGTATACAACAAAATATTCTTGCGCGGGTGCTCGGTGGCCAGTTGAAAAAAGGCGCGTATTTGTTATACCGCGCGACGAACTTGAACGCTGGCCAGTTGACGGGCCAGTATACTCTAACGCGGGTCGTAAATGTCAAAGTCAAATAATTTATTTCAATTAGGCACAAAAAAGGCACTTTTGAACGTCAACATTTAAATAATAATTGATTCTAGTTGCCCCTTCCAAAAGGTAGTTTTCGTATGGAGAAGAATGGGCAAGAAACTCCACCGTGTGTTGTTCATAAGGTTCAACATACAAATAAAAATCTATGAGTTAACGACCTTGAAGTGACTGTCCAGTCAACTGACCACTTTGTATGAGCCGTCCTATAAGGGGTTAATATACTCAATACTTAATAATAATAATATTATAAAGAAGAACAATTTGCTTGTTTGTATGTAGGGGGTGATCTCCGGAACTACCAGTCGGATTTAAAATATATAGGAAAAAACAACCTGAGGAAGGCTATAGACACGCGGACGAAGTCATGGGCACTTCTGCCCACGACTTCATCCGCTAGTATTATATTATAATAAAGAGAAAAGATTTGATTTTTTGTATGTTTGTTTGTTACGCTTTCACGCTAAAACGGCTAAACGGATTTGGGTGAAATTTGGCACATGGGTAGACCATGCCGTGGGTTTGGACATAGAATATCTTTTATCCCGATTTTCTCACGGTATCGAGACTTTTGCGGGTGAAACCGTGAAGCGCAGCTAGTTGTACATATTTGCATAGCACTTTTAATACTAAAATATTTACACTTTGGTCATTAAAACCAAATTGGTCAATCACCGTAAGCACATTGCTGAAAATTCACAAGTCTCTGAAAAGATACGCCACAACAGCATGGTTCTGCAAAAATTGATAAACTTACTGACAAGAACATTCTTATCACTCCGTTGGATATCTTATGGTAAAACAACCCTTTTCCTCGATTTTACGACTAAAAGAAAGATAAGTAGCTGTTATATCTTTTTACTCGGATCGGCGTTACGGGAAAATTATTCAAAAGTGGCAAAAAATCTTTCTTGCTTTTAAGCGACCAGGAGACCGCATTAAAATATTTGTTTTTAATATTCAGCAAATACCTAGTTGAATAAATATTTACTTTTTCTCATTCTATAATTAAGTTACCTATAGGTAACTAAATAGGTAGCTCATACCTTCCTCTAATTTGCATTTTTGGTTTGGCTTTTTCGACCTATATTTTTGTAAATTGAATGATTAAAAATGCCCCACGTCTGAAAGCAAAGAGAAGTATCTCAAATTATCGCAAAAAATGAGTAAAAAAAATTTACATAGTTTTGGTTTTAATCCTTACTGCCAAACATACAAAATATTAATTCGGAAGAAGTAGGTATATAATTTAGTAAAATCTGGAGATTTTAGTTTTTGAACGACTGCTTCGTTGGTCTAGTGGTCGTAAGTGTTACTGCTAAGCATGAGGTCCTGGGTTCGATTCCCAGTTCAGTTAAAGTGTTATTGGGTTTTTCCATCTGGAATTTCTCAGTCCGGAGTCTGGATTTGTGCCCGGATGATGGCAATAGGCTCGCCCTTCTATTTCATGGGACTTAAACATAACTGGCGAAATGTGGGTGTACTATAGGTACCTAAACCTCTGCCTAACCCTTCGGGGAATACAGGCGTGATGTTATGTATGTATGATTAAAACCGAAAGTATGTTTTTATTACATTTCTAGTAATTCAAAAATTAAAATCTGCAGATTTTACTAAATTATATAGTACCCATGAACGAATATTCAGAGAATTTTTCTCGTATGTTAGCCAGTAAGGATTAAAACTGGAAGTATAATTTTTTTATTCATTTTTAGCGATTTTTTTAGATACTTCTCTTTGCTGTCAGACGTGGGGTAATTTTCTATGGGATATGAGACTTCTCCTTTTAACCATTCAACCATTTTGTAATTACAATAAGATGTATGTACCTACTACACATTTTACTCTAAAATTGCAAATTGGTTTCACGACACTAGTTTTGTTTTGTAAGTTACACTTTACTTAAGTAGGAAAGTTAATATGCGCTTTTATAATTTCTAACGTGACAATATTATCGTAGACTGCCACCCACATCCACGTCTATAAAATGTATAGAAATATCCGTTCTAACGTTATCGTGGACGAAAAACAAGCGTCTTCATTATATTTCCATATAATTATATTACTGCCCCGTGTTATCGTGATGCCGTGGACGTCCACGATAATATCGTCACGTTAGAAATTATAAAATTCACAATGTCTGTGTCGATAGGCTAAGTAGCTCTAAGTAAACTTAAGTATAAGAATTATTAAAGTAAGTGAAAGTATACCTGGAATAATAAACTATTGAATATTTTATGAGTTAGAAGTATCAATAATGTCTTTGTTTATATATCAAAGTTTATTTTGATGTTGGAGTATAATTTTGTTATTACAATCAAAAAGTACACACATCAAAAAAAGTTTGTGATCACTAGCAAAAGCCGATATATTTTTAAAATTTAACTTTATCAAGTAAATGTGTATACGTTATTATTATTAAATTATTAAAAAAAAAAATACTTTGTTTTTTTTTAGTGACAATCATTTAGTAATTCAATCCTAATGTAATTATTATTTCCTTTATTTCAATATTTACATATAAATTATATTTTTAAATATTAGAATAAAAACATATAAAAACATTTAAAAATATAAAAAGTAGTAGCCCACCGGTATCGGGAACAGGGTCCAAGGTACCGGTGGTCAGGGCTCCAGAGAGAGGAACCTCCTAACAATACGAGCCGTGTCCAGGAGTACCGCTTTCTGAATCAAGCTCTTAATCCAGCTGCCCAACGAGAGCCTCCTAAGGTGTTGGTCGAGGCTCTTGGCAATTAAGCCATTGGCTGATACGACTATCGGCACAATGATCGCTGAGTCCACATTATTATGATTATTATTATTTATTTTATTTCAATCATCTTGGATCATAGGTACAATTAAACAGAATTAACAATTACAAAATCAAAAACACAATAAAAATAAAAATTTTAACAAAATTAAATCAAATTAAAAACAAATCAAATTAAAATCAACATCACAAATAAAATTAAGATTATTATACAATTAAATCAAATTAAAACAATATCTTAACATTAGTCAGTACGTGAACCATGCAGCAGTGGTTCACGTACTGACAGTCGAAACGTTCAGCAAAAGCCTCCAGGATACTGTTGCGGCTGGCCCGCACCCTGCGCACGAGGGATGTGCACCGCTTGCGCATGACTGCAGCGCCCTGCGTTCCCTTTCAATGTCTGCATCGTCTTCCAGGTCAGAAGTTAATAAATGTCCAAGATATTTAAAAGTATTTACTCTATTAAGTAGGCATCCGTTGAGCTTAATTGCCGGCAAGTAATCTGGACACTTCCTCTTGGCCCAAAAGACCATGCACTCGCTCTTTTTCGCATTATACAACAAACCATGTTCCTTAGCATACTTTTCACAGATGCGAATCAGTCTCGACACACCACAGACATAGGCGCTCAGCAGCACCATGTCGTCTGCGTAGCTGATATTGTTTAGGCATACACCTCCAATATGGCAACCGACATGCGTGCCGCTGAGCCTCTCTATCAGTGCATTAATATATAGGTTGAAGAGCTTCGGTGAGGTTAGCCCCCATTGCCTCACGCCGCACTCCCACCTGTATGGAGTCGAGTAAGCCCCCGACCATCGAACAACATTGACCTGATTGTTGTACCAGTATTGGAAGACATGGATCAGTTCGTCTGGCACTAACGCTTGAATTGTAACAGAAATTTGATGGAAAGAAAAATATCGTTTAACCAAACTTATATACCTATTTATTAATAGAAGGTTTTTATTTAATACAATCTCCTCCCCTGGGCCGCACACATGCGGAAATCATCCTGGGCATGCTGAGGATCAATTTATCCAGCATTTCTTGCGGTAACCTGTCCCATTCTTGAATAGCAGCTTCCCTGATCTCTGGCACTATCTAGGGAGGTGGCTAACGGTTCCAAACAGCTCGCTTAAGAGCATCCCACGCGTGCTCTAACCTCGTCTAACCTTGTGATGTCGTATTCTCGGAGAGCAGCATTGACTTGTTGAGATCGATGTGCGGGCGCATTCAAAATTCAAAATATTTTTATTTCATATAAACCTACATGGGCACTTATGAAACGTCAGAAGCTAGGTGCACGTTTCCAATTGGTTGTTTCCTATGGAGAAGAGCCTGCAAGAAACTCCACGGTTACTCTTTTAATCATCAATTATCATCGACCAGTACGAATTGGTGCCCATGGTTTATTCGGAATGGTCTGACAATTCCATCAATAGCGACTGCTTCGTACCTATCTGCCGTCATGGAGCCTCGATACGGGATCAAAAGCGTTCTAGCTCCTATCATAATTCCACCCCAAAAGGACACCGATTTACCGCCTTACTGAACGGTTCCAGTGGCAGTTCTTTGCCTTTCATTGCCTTTCAGAGTCTCCAAGTCTTCTCCAGACACGTCAGTTATCTGGATGAGTACTGATGCGCGATTCGTCAACGAAGAGTCAGTTTTTCCAAATGTTTTCCTCCTCATGTTCTTCCGGCTGACGTTGCCGTGAATTCAGAGGTACTCGCCAATACCTCCGTGCTTGTAGTCTACCCTGTCGTAAGCAATTCCGAATGGTCTAAGTGCTAACTTCAAGTCCAGAGGCGGCTCGCACTTCTGCTTTTATCACTACAATAAAAGCAGAAGTGCGGGCCGCCTCTGGACTTGCGTTGATTGTTGGGTCACGGGCTGCCAGCAATCTGATATAGCGCTTCAGAGCAGCAGTCAGAACAGTTGAGCGACCAGTGCGGGTCGGTCAGCTAAATTATTCATGCTGTGGTCCCCTGCAACGTTGCTACGACGCAGGATTGGGATACAGCAACTCTGCGTGCTATATCTCTCGTGAAATATCCTTCTTCCCTCAAAGTTACAATTCTTGCTCGTAAAACTTCTGATAATCCTATTGACATTTTATCAATAACAACTTTCCTTGAATTATTATAAATCCGTTAAAATTGACTAAGTCAGATTTCTCAATGCGCGTAAGCTTGGATTGAATTCTTTTGATATAGAAAAACAATTGGATTAGTTTTTTGTTTTATATTCTAATTCTATAACTTTGAGTAAAGAATCTAAAAAGAAGAAGAAATTATAATACCTATAGTCTACCCTAACAAAAAAGATTTCGATCTTTCAAACAGATCGTAAACTTTTTTTGATGTGTGTATATTTTAACTTGACAGTCACCTTGTCTTATTCATGACATTGAAATATTCAAGAGAATTGATCGTAAGCAGATATAGTGCGTTCATTATAACTTGACCCCTGTGTTCTGTCAGTTGCCATTTTGAACTCTATTAATATTGAAACTTAGCTTGACAAGCAATGGTGCCAACATGACTGCAAGGGACAAGTTATAGTAAACGTTCTATAGTCAAGTTCAATAGTTTGTAAGATAGTAGACAGGTAGATAATTGTAGTTTAACTATCAACACGTCAAGTTGTGATGTGGAAAAGTTTGTTGCTCTTTTTTTTTCTTCTTTTTTTTTTGTAGGATGGGTTTTAGGGACTGTGTATATTAAGTATTTTTTTGCCTTTTGTTAAGAGCGCTAACATACTGGGACGCCATGGCGACGTCACCGACTACATAATCCAAACAATTCGTATTGAATTATATGACAGTTAACTCACTTGGCTACGGTCTGGTGACGTCGCCAATTTGGAAGCGTAGCCACGACCGACCGGCCCTACGTAGATACTGGATATTCTGGCGACCTGGTGACGCGTAGCCAAGTCACCAGTATTTTGTAAGTAAGTTACGCATCCCTCACTCACTGGCCAACTGATCGCCAGGACGGACGCCCGCGTGTTACTGGCTACTTATTTAGCAACCTTATTTGGCTACAGTAGGTAGCTAGAGGTAGCCATGGCTACGTAGCCAGCGACGTCGCCATAGCGTCCTAGTGTGTTAGCGCTCATAAGGTTGATTCGCATCCAAATGACGATGACCATTTTTGCCCTAACCACCACCAAAATATGAATTGGCTGGTCCAATTCATATTTTTAAGTATTTATTTATTTACATTTATTCAAACTAGATTTTAGATAATAGTCTAGAGTTAATCAAACCATTTTTTAAGATTGAATAAAAATAAATATTATTTGTTGTTCCGATTACATTTTCGGTTTAATGGCGACGATAAGTGAAAAATTGCAGTTCATTCCATTCATTCGGTCAATGTGATCAGATGAATGGTAGGAGTATACCTTATTTTTGAGGTACAGGAGATAACCATGGAGGCTACCATATTATTTCATGTTATGACCATATTATTTCCTTGCCTTGGCCTATATTTATTTAGGTTTTGAAATAAATGCTTAAAGATTGAATAAAAAAGGGGTACCTGCGTTGTTTGTGAATGATTTGTTTTATTTTATTTTACACTGTTTGATCGCTTTATTAGTATGTGGAATTCTCCCATAAGTTATTAGCATCTGGTAGGCCCACTCCAGATGCTTATAACTATCCTACCTAACTTGTGTGGTAAGCTGCTTAGCGGTCGATCTAATAGGATCTTTTGATTTTCATAGCATAGTTTGCTTTAATTCTGCTCGAAAAGGGTTAAATGAAATGAAGTACCTATACATAGTTTCGTAGCTTAGCTTGTCCGCTTAGCGATCTCACACATTCCTGATGGAAAGACTGCCTAATTCTCAGGGTTTAAAAATGTAGGTACATAGTTCTCACCACAGTCTTGGTACATTCTAAGCTGGTTCTAGCCGCTGCCGAACCTAGTGGCGAATTGTGCCACAACATTTAGTTATTATACTAAATCTAGTCAAGCGCTCCTAGGTTACACCAATTGTTATTTAAATCGAAATTCGATACTGAACACTGGTTTTTAAAACACCTGACAGAAAATGATTTGATCAATAGTTTTTTGAAGTCTAACGAATGAGCTGTTTGGCAGGAAAAGTATTTTTTTATTACGAAATATACAAAAAATTGCGCGTTAAATTAAAAAAAGAGGAATTCTTTCAAAATCTAGGTCTAATGAGCTTTTAAATGCACCATGTGTTGCTTTTGTACATTATTGTTTTGGTTGGGGTATGCATGTATAGAACTTTGGTCATGGTCCTTTGAATGAGTGTTTAATTGTTCAAAGTCAAAGTCAAATTATTTATTTCAAATAGGCCCTTATAAGGCACTTTTCAACGTCAAAATTACAAAAAAATTTGATTGATTCTAGTCGTGTTGTTGTTTTATCCTTGTTTCATATTTCGTAGAAAATTCAGTTTAATTTCTATACTTGGTATAAAAATTTAGTTCGTACTTCGGTATTCTAGCTGGTTTTCTCTTTACTGGTATATTTGTTCTTATGTAAATACCAGCAACAAAATAAAATTTCTGCCCTACTTTGTTTCTTCGCCCGATGTCAGCTGCAAGCTGGTAGGGTAAATAAAAACTAGTTACAGCTTGAAATTGCAGCGGTGAATATACTGTATGCACCTTATGCGGTATAAACGTAGAAGACGACTGAAAATTGGACAACCGCTCCTGTAAATAGACTGATTTGGTCGGCCTGCCAGATTATTCCGTCTGTCTCAAACTGAAGCGATTGAGACAGTAATAACATGTATACATGGTAACATGTATTCTACATACATGGTGTAGCTTTATAAATAAATAAATAAATATAAGTATAGTTACATACATACATAAACTCACGCCTTTTTCCCTATGAGGGTAGGCAGACACTACAGAACACCACCTGCTACGATCCTTATATTCTCCTTTTGCTTCGTTTAAACGTTCATTCATTTGGGTCATACATGCACGCCGCGCCGGTTGCGAGTACTACGCACTTCCACTAACCTTTCTTCCAATGTGTAAAAATAACAAATACTTGTTCCACTTTTACGCAATGAGGCCCAAATTCTCCGTTCGTGTTTGTTTAACTTTTGTATATTATGTGGAAAATGTTGCTGGTTATACATTTATACTCCCATTTTTGTTTTAAGTTTTTTTTTTTTTTTTTTTTTTTTTTTAAAAACGTTGACTCACACTAGGAATTTCTTCTGTGTCGTGGGTGCGTTTACAAACATATAAACTCACATACACAAACAGCCAGACCCGGAACAACTAATTGTAGGTCATACAAATATTTGTTCCGTGCGGGAATCGAACCCGCGACACGCAGCGCAACAGTCAATCGCTTAACCACTGCGCCAACCGTGCCGTCAATTCAAGTTATATACCATAATATTCTAATATGTAACCGTTTATTTTCCCAAATACAATAAAATTTCAGAAAGAATCCGCCGAGTTCATTACGGTAAGGTGCTGATAGACGTGAGCATTCTAGCGAATGTTATATTACAGAAAAATAAACTGGAGCGTTTTAGCCAGCATTCTAGCGAGCATTCTAGCGAAAGGACAGTAAATTTACTTTGGGCTTTTTGTCAAGCCGCGCCATTCCGTCATTGTTCCGCCGCCGTCAAATCTGACATCTTCGTGAAAAATATATTTTTGACGAGCATTGACTAGAGCGTTAGCTAAAATGATCGTGAAAATTTTCGTAGCGCTGTTTGGCTCTATGCTTGGCTCTGTTCGTTGTTCAGTTCGACAAATTTAAAAACGGCGTATGCTCGATGTTCTGTTACAAGTGCTCAAGCCAATCAGCACCTTAATATTCAGCAAAATCTGGTTTGGGCGGCATATTACTCTCTGCATGTAGGTACACAACTCTATAAATTATAGAAAACTAAGCACCAAAGCAAAAAGAATCCTAAAATTCCCACCATTTCTTAAACATATCTACAATTCCAAACACCGACACTAAGGTCTATATTGCTATAAATTGCCCGAAAAATAGTATCGTACCTCCACTTATCACGCATCTATTATAAATAAGACGTGTTTACCTGTATCCAGGGGGAACTTAACTGCAGAACCCGTTTACAGCATAATGTGTATTGATTACATCTCACACTAGAGGGAAATAAAATACAAAATTGATTCCGGAAACTTTCTTCGGGAAAATTCGACGGTGAAAGGGTTGGAATGAGGGAATTTTCTAGAATATTATGTTGGGAATATAGCTTAGTTTATGTTTTGATTGTTCTACAAAAAATAAGACCGACTTGTTGACTTGGCTTGTTCCTTACAAGCCTACTGAATTTCAGAATATTATTATGAATCTGTATTCGGGGTTTTCACGAACTTTACCTTCCCATGAATCCGTCAGTGTAGTCAAATTGTAAGGATAGAGAGTATCTCAATCCGGGTCCAGTTGAAAACCAGCGTCAAGCACTACTTGTCTGACATTTTTGTTGAACCCCCTGTTTGGCGCAGCCGCGATGTTCACTTTCCTGTTAATTTCTTACTTTCCATTTTTTATTGGTTTACTTCTTTTTTCTTTACTTGAAGTATAATACGTTGTGTAGGCCTTTTAGTCTGTGTTAAATAAATGTATTTTCTTTCTTTAAATAATTATGACTTAAAACGGTGAAGGGAAACATTGCGAGAAAACTATGTCGAAATCTTAATGGTTGTTTTCCCGCAGCGAAATGGTTTTGTCTTGGTAATACAATCGTTATATAAACAAATAAAATATTAGAAACAATTTTGAAATAAATTTTGTGTTGTTGCGTGCAAACTAGTTTATTTTGCCGTATCACTACGTGCGAGAGTTTATTTTGCTTTGAAAATGTATGCATCGCTGTTCCCTTTGTCGGCGGCGCGTGCGATTCGAGTAGTACCTACAAGTTACCTGTTACTATTGAATCTCACGTTTTAGAGTTGAATATTTTTTAAATTATTTTAAAACAAAAACATCTTGTTTTTTTTACTCTATGCTTTGAAAGTACTCCTTATGGCAAGTTGTTCTGCCGCGGAAAAACAACCTTTAAGATTTCACGGTGTATTTACCTACAGGGTTCTAATCCGTCACATTGAGAAAAGAATCATCAAAGCTTTTTATCAAAAATCATACATCGCTACTATGTAAGTATCCCTGTCTTTTAATACTTCAAACGAGATATATTTCAAAGTTCTCCCTTTCTCGTGGAATCCCAGACCCTTGTCCACGTACTTGTCAGTTAACCTATAGTTAAGTAATTAGGTACTTGTTAACATTAATCAGGGTGAGTAACAAGAAAATTAATAATGCAGCGGAGATCCCGCATCGCTAATCTTGTTACCGGTGATACATGAATACACTTAATTATAAAGTTAATAATTAAGCAAATCTTCAATTTTCGTACTGATCGTGAAATGGGAGAAATAAGGTGAAAGGCGTTTTCATAAAGCAATCGTGCGGCAAGCAAAGAGGACGAAGCTTGACTCAAACTGACATCCTACTGCAGTTTTGGCTATTAAAATTTTGCTACTCCTGTCAAATGAAAGTAAGAAAGCAGATGTCAGACGATTCATCCTTCACTCGAAATGAAACGTTTCAACACAAAATTAATAGCTACATAATTTTATTGATGGACTGTGTTCGATACGAATTTGATGTCAAGTGATGTCTTTGTGGTCTTGAGGTTGAACCGACTTGATTTAGGCACATTTAATAGAATTCTCTCTCAACCAAAAATGGTGATGATGTGAAGAGTCTATTAAGGTTCATGGCCTAAATGTAATCCGCAGCAGTGTGTAATTTATTAGTTTTTATTAAGGGTATCATGGGACTATTATTCGTAATGCGTTTATAAAAGTCATTAGTATATATTTTTTTTAACAAACAAAATAAAAAATGAAATAAATGTGAAAAGTTAATTCATTAGAGAACCGATATCGGCACTCGGCATCTTTCACTCGCTTATCGAATGATCGATAAATTCAATGAAATGAGCAGATAAACGTTAATTCTTATTTAATTTTGTCGATGTCGTGTAAACGTGGAATTAAACAAAAATGAACATTCACTCCAGTGAACCATTCACTCGAGTTTACCGTCTGATATCAGCTTAACCACTGTAAGTAGGAAGTAGATGCTTTTTGTTATTCTACAGTCCGGCCTTCGAGAGAATGCGTTCTTGACACCTGTCAGTTGGACAATTTCTAGTAGTAATAAGGATCTAATTCGCGAAACACATAATCGTTAGTATGTAACTGACAAGTGTCAAGAACGGATTTTCTGAGTAACTTCCCGACAATGATGGGAAGCAACGTATTCCCGTCTGCTAACAATAACATCTTTTGATCACCAATCCGTATGCAAAATGTGGTGATTAAATCACATTATTTTTATTAACTTCACGTCTGTTTTCATTTTATTGTAGGTGCATCGTCTTCACATATAATGATATAATTAATGTATACAAAATATTGTAAAACATTCTAAAAGAGTAACGGTGGAGCTTCTTGCCCATTCTTCTCCATACGAAAACTACCTTTTGGAAGAGGCGACTATAATCAATTCAATTTTTTTTTGTAAATTTTCACGTTCTAAAGTGCCTTTTATGTAAGCACATAATAAGGCACTTTATTGAAATAAATTATTTGACTTTGACTTTGACCCCGAAGTGTTAGGCAGAGGTGTAAGTAACTATAGTAATAGGGATGAGTCCTGGGTATAGAAAAATAAATTAAATTTAGTCCGTCAGTCAGATAATAATAAAATACTAGACAAGTATTTTTTGCTTTATCATATTAATAAAAAATACTAAGATAAAACGCATTAAAGTTGGGGAGTGGGGGCTCGCTACGTCACAATTCAGTGTAAAATCTAGCAAGGCGTGACGTCATGCCACATTTTAATTCAATATTTCGCCGTAATCTTTAAATCACGTTAAAAAACAAAGAATACGTGTCCAATATTTTTTAATAATCTAAATGACAGACAAAAAAATTTGTCATCATCCCTATTATACTAATTATACAAGTATTTTTAGCTTTCTGTTGAGCAGCTAAGAGCAGTGGTGGCCCAGTGCTAACGGCCCTGAATTAAGAGTAATAGGTCGTGGGTTCAAACCCAGGCAGGCGTTTTACGTTGTGTAAATAATTTCATAACTACTGCTCTTAAAACGTTGAAGGAAAACATCGTGAGGAAACCGATATGTCCTAGAACCAAAAAATCGATGACATGTGACATCTACCAACCCGCACTGGATCCGCGTGGTAGATTACAGCCCTCTGTTCCAGTAGTGGGAACATTATTAGCTGATTATGCATACAAGTATCTCCTTTGTTCCAAAATTACCTAAGTACAGTTGTCGTCACGTAAAAAGAACGCTGAGCGGGGGATGAGTCTGCGCACGGGTACAGTCGCATCCTAAATTACTAAGCTATAGTTTTATAATATAAGGGTATTTTTTTATTGTAGAATCATAATAGGTACTTTATTAGCTACTTAGTACTATTTAATAGGCTGGAATCGACCAGCGTTCTTTTTACGTAACGGGACCAGTACCTACATAAAAATACGGCTTCCAGATTAAAAATCAAATCACTTAGCAAAAGTGAAATCAATTCATTTCAATTAAGCGCTCCTTGATTTTTCAAATTAAATTGCTTACATTTAATTAACAATTAGTTCCGATTGCCCCACAAAGGAACCTTTAATGTTGATTCTGATTCCAAAGATTCGAGATCCTCTTGGATCTTTCGTAAAATATAATTGAGACTGCGGACAAAGAAACATGTCATTAGACAGATAAAACATAATTTTGACTTTCCGGATTTAGTTAGTCTGTGTTACCTGGTTCCACGAACAGTTCATGTACGTGAGGTACACACTCGTTTATTTGCTACTAGCCTCTGTAAAGCCAACGCTGGCTCGCGCTCACCACTTCATCGTTTGGTTGAAACATATAACAATGAGTTTAATTCAATCGACATTCTTTTTCTTAGTAAACATGCATTTAAGAAGCAAGTCCAAGCAACCCTAAAAGATCAGCAAAGTAATTTATAATAATATTTATATTTAGTATAATAACGTAATGTTTAATAATGTACGCATACAAATTTTCCTTTTTTCTGTTATAAATTTAAAAAATCTAGATATGAGTTCTAGGACAATGACTGTCGTATAGGTATTGTATCTGTGTTACTAGCTACTTTTAAGTATTTCAAATTGTAATCTGTGGAGAACGTAGTGGGTAGCTTAATTTTTGAAATTTAAGATAATATGACTCTTTCTTATTGTGCTACTGTTTGCTTTTCCTTAAAAAAAAAAAAAAATTATCAGTTCACAAATGGAGTTAAAACTCTTGGAATTATCCGCAAATATATATTTTATTTTTGTATTCGTGTTCTTTCGCATTCGTAATATTTGTGTCAGTCCGTCGCAATTGTGACTTTTTAATAAGTAATTACAATAATATTTTTGAAAGTAAAGATTATCAAAAGTTTTGTTCAATCAATCCACCTAGCCTTTTCCCAATTATGCTGGGGTCAGCGTTCAGTCTAACCGAGGGCAGCTGAATATACCTATCTGACCTCCACAGCCCAGTTACTGGGTAACACGATACCCCTTGGTAAGCCTGATTAAAAAGCTTTGTTATATTTTCATAAAATCATAACAAGTTATTATATAATTTAATTCTCTCATTTGTATATAATTTTAAATTATTTCATTATTTATTTTGGATGTATAAATAGGTTAAACCGCGTGGTTGGTGGACTTTTATCGTCACCTAAAACAAAATAAAACTGGGTTAATTCGACCTAGTATTTTCACGTCAGATTCTGATCCAGATTGTACCAGTCCTAATTACTTAGCCAAACATTCGACGCTAGTGACGCGACCAACCGTATTCTTTAGTAGATGTTTATCATTACAACTACTAAGCCTACTTAGCTCGTTTGGTTTAATTACGATATATTTACATAATAATATTATAAAAAGGCATCATTAAATAACTATTAAAGCATTGGCAGTCTACTTTATTCGCTTCAGGATTGCAACGACTTGCCCGGCGGCATTTCCGTCGGTACTGTGTATTGTGTTGCTGCCATTAAAGTATTTAGTAGGTAGACGAAGTAAGTAAAGAGATTGGTTAAGAAATGAACCTCTTAAAAACAAAAATAATGTCGAACTATCAAAAAAATACCCATATCACTCAACGACTCTCCGGTGGACTACATAGACGATTATATTTACCTGGGCAAACTTGTATCGTTAAGCAAGAACAAGAACATTGAAGAAATAGACAGGTGAATCGCGACAACATGGAAAAAATACTGGTCATACAAAGAAATCATGAAGTCAAATATCCATATTCAATGGAAAAGGAAAATTATGCATTCCTGCCTTCTAACCTGCCTCATGAACGGTTGCCAGACATGGATAGAAGTACTCTGAAAATAAAACTATTAGAAAAGATAAAACATTCTGCTATAAGGAAAAAGACAAAAGTAATCGACGCTGTCTCCTTTGCTCAAAGCCTAAAGTGTAAATGGGCTGGACATATTATATGATAGGTGGACTAAAACAGACACAGCATGGAAAGGGCACACCGGTTACAGGCGCAGAGGTAGACAAAATGCACGATGGAAAGACAAGTTATAGGCAGTTGCCAGTAAACATTGGACTTTTACCGCATCAAATAGAGACGAATGGAAGGCTCTGGAGGAGCCCTTTACCCATAGAGGGGTTCATGCATCTTAATTAAATTGTGTTATTTAGAAATTTGTAATGTTTTACATACATACATAAACTCATGCCTTCTTCCCATGGGGGTAGGCAGCAACTACAGAACGCCACCTGCTACGATCCTTACATACTCCTTTTGCATCGTTTCCGTTCATATATCTGGACATACACGCACGCCGGTTGCGAGTACTACGCACCTGTCCTTTCTGGTCAGTATATGTGCTCCTAGGGCGTCCCCACCCGGCATTTCCAGTCACATCTGTCTTGTAAATACATTTTGTTAGTCGCCTGTCATTCATCCTCTCAACATGACCAAACCATCTCAGCATACCCTTTTCAATTTTTGTCACTACATCTTCTTTTAACTCAAACCGTTGTCTTATCACATCATTCCTCAGCCTATCATTTATAGTTGGACCACACATGCTTCACAAGGAACGCATTTCCACAGAATTTATCCTACTTTCATACTTCTTTTGTCACATCCAGAATTCACTTCCATACATAAGCGTGGGACACCAGCACGCCATTGTGAACAGCCAGTCAAGCCTTTTTGGACATCCACTGGTTGGTCACAATCGCATGTATAGCACCATTCATTTTATTTCCTGCATTTACTCTCCTTTCCACATCTTCAGTAATCTTCCCATCTCTTGTAAACAGACTCCCCAAGTATATAAACTCACTTACTGCTCCACACTCTTATCATTTATTTTCATATCACACACCGATACATCCTCTCCTCTTTCAAACACCGTGACCTTCATCTTATTCACATTTATATTTATCCCTTTACTCTTATATGCTTCACCCATCACAGTCACTATGTCTTCCAACTGTTCTGCTGACGATGCAAGTAGAACTTGATCATCTGTGTAGAGAAGGCATTTGACAGGCAACTCATTCATCCACAATCCACATTCACCCTCTTTCAAATCTGTCAGACAACTATCCATGTACGTTGAAGAGCCACGGTGACGCTACACAGCCCTGTCTAACACCCCTAGAGATGCAGAACCAGTTTGTGTAAGCCCCATTTATCCTGACACAAGCACTGGAATCCTTGGATATCATTGTAGATTTCAGTGCCCGTATCAAGTGTCAGTCCACACCGTACATGAATAGCGTCGACCACAGTTCTTCCCTTCATACATTGTCGTAGGCCTTCTCCAAATCAACGAAAGCACAATAGACTTTCTTATGCTTTGCCAGATGTTTTTCGGCTATGCACCTTAGGGAGAAGAGCTGATCTATACAGCCCATTCCCTCTATAAATCCTGCCTGCACATTCCGAATTTTCTCATCTGTCATTCTTATGACTCTATTTATTAATACCTTCGCATACAGTTTGCCGACAATACTCAAAAGACTAATGCCGCGGTAGTTTTTACACTCCTGTTGAGCCCCTTTTCCCTTATATAATCCCGGTTTAATTACAGCCTTGCACCAATCACCCGGCACACGGCCATATCTCCTACACATATTAAAGATCCAGCACAACAGGATTGCTACCACCCCGTCACCGCCCTTCAGCATTTCAGCAGACACTGTCGTACCCTGCAGCTTTCCCAACTTTCATCCCTTTCAGCGCTTTTATCTCATAATTATTTACTTCCAATTGTTGTTATTTACGTATAATTTTTGTGCAATTATTTATTGATTATTATTATATGAATTTTAATAACTGAAATATAACTATAATTAAGAATTTTATTTATAAAATTATTAATAAAAAAAAAACAATAAATTTAATTAAATTGTATAATTGTTATCATTGATAGAGCACCAAATGTCACTATTATTAATAAACTATGTTCCATAATCATAATGCATGTTTTGAATATGTAACAGTAATTTTGAATTCTTTGCACTGTATACAAAGTTCACAGTTTTTAATTTTTTTTTTTTTTTGCCTGTTACCTACTAGTGGTCTTATAATTTGGGTTATGCTTTCCATCATCGCATATAGGTGTTACAAAACATCACGCCAGTGTTCCCCGAAGGGTTAGGCAGAGATGTACCTATAGTACTCCCACATTTCGCCAGTTATGTTTAAGTCCCTTATAGAGGGCAAATAGTACTAAATGATATTCATTAATATGAAAATACACGGCATTCCTCCATCCATTAACTAAAATTGATATGTATGTAAACTAAAGTTGATAAGTATGATCAAGGCACTGTTCCACCACAATATATTGTAGTTATTATGTCCGGTCATCGTTTACAGGCTATCCGCCATCTTGTAATATTCACGAGTCATCAAAAAGACATGGACGATAAGTTGTCTGTGGGTAATGACGTAATAGATTCCCGTTCGAACCCACGACCCTTCGATCAGCAGCCACCCCAAGGGTTGTTGTCGTTTTAAATTACGAGTATTATCACAAACGACAGCAATTTCGCTATACTACCCGCCGAACGAGGGTGAATATCATACGTGCCATAAATATCTGCTCCTTGAAACACCTAAAAGGCCACGTAAAATTAGGGTTACCAACAAACCACGAAATAGAAAATCACGACAATTCGTAACGTCGTCACCAATAGGGTTGCCAACTAAAAGGTAGATTTACGCGCTAGAAAACTGTCTATTGTTGTAAGTTTTCGCTCGCCCAAGCATTCACTGTTCACGGTGAATCGCACATCGAAATTCGGAAATCCGTAAAATTGTCGATTTTTATGGCCTGCTTGCAAGTTTCATTTTTTCGTTGGAGGCTTGTGTCGTCGATCTTTCTGTTTGATACGTCACTCGTAATGATTGCGATCAAACGGCTCGGAATTTGCGTATTCAGTATTTTTTTCGTAACATTTTCGGGTTTACAATCGTTTCCTGTGGTTTTACTTGTATCGGATGTTTGTCACTTTATATGTGACCCAAGAGAGTGGGAATGTTTTTGTATAGTCCGTAATTCGTTCGCAATTGGTTTGATTTCGGTAAAGCAATTACTTAATTGACTGTTGCTCTCGAGGCTGGCGCGGCCTGAGTGATTTATATCTTCTATACTAATAATAAGGACGGTTATAGGCTCTTTAACATCACGCTACAACCAGAAATATATTTAAGTGAAAACGAAGTAATAGCGCGGGCTGGCGCGCGGGCGATGCGACGCGACGCGGTGGTTCGGGGACCGGGAGAGTTTTATAAAAATATGGCTGTTATTTAGATATTTCTCTGTCTGTGGATGGGTGACCATCTTTACATACCGAGACTCCTCCGTGCCTCGGAAAGCACGTTAAGCCGTTGGTCCCGGCTGTCATTCCTGTATCGTTGACAGTCGTTACGGGTCGTCAGAAGTCCGAAAGTCTGACAACCAGTCTTACCAAGGGGGATCGTATTATCCAGTTACTGGGCTGTGGAGGTCACATAGGCAGTCGCTCCATGTAAAATACTGGTATTCAGTTGCGTCCGGTTAGACTGGAAGCCGACCCCAATATAGTTGGGAAAAGGGTAGGCAGATTGATTTTGTGTATCTTACGACTTCCACGCGAACGAACTCGCGAGCAGAAGATAGTACTCGATAAAACAGATGAATAGTTTGAAACTTCTAAAGTTCTTAAAACTGAGAGAATATTACTAAAGAAAAACTTGCGACTTTGTCTCGTGATCAGTTCGTGATTAGAGGATATTTCTGTTTGCAATACTGGCATTTTCAAAACATGCATTAGATTAAAACAGTAAACAATCATACAATATGAGCCAGTACCTAGTTATCATGAAATTAGTAAAAATAACGTTTTTCTAACTTGAATAATAATAGAAAACTAACCAACCAATCCAATACCACCAATAGTAAAACTAACTAAGTATTACGGGCCGTGGGGTCCGAGTGCTCACGGCTTCTTCAATGAAATATGAAAACGGCTATTTGACACTTCCCGTGACCCAAGGGCTGGTTTTTACCTTGGGCAGAGGCTAAGCATTGCCATACAACGTGGCAATGCGGCCAGTCTCTTGGGTACATTACCAGTCGACAGCGATGCGGATGAATTTTTCGATGCTATATTTTAGTTTTACAATAGTTTTAGTTAAGTTTGTGTATGATTTTGCTATTTTTATTAATTGATTTGTAAAGTATTACGAAAATATTTTATTTGAAATTAAATTTATTATATAAATATTTATATTGCACAATTTATATAAGTACCACGGTGATTTAACTCTGTTCTGGTGAAAAAAGAGAATGCTCATTTAATAGTATAGGAAAGTTAATATTAATTCCATGCTGCCATGTCATTATTCTAAGGTGTCATTATTCTTGTTTTAATTTTGGGCGACCGAGCTCAGCTCGGTGGGTGAAAATACGGAGAAAACGAATTTTCTCAGATAATTATGGGACCTAGCTAGATCGATTTTTCAGCCCCAGAAACACCTATATTGCAACTTTCATCGGAATCGTTAGAGTCGTTTCCGAGAACGTGATATACAAAGTCCCATTAATATAGATGGACAAATTTTTACACAGCGTTCAGTACGTCTAACCATAGATATCCAAGCAAAAAAAAAAATATTAAAGTGATTTTATTTTGACCTAAAATAATACTTAAATATTTTTTTAATCAATAATTATTATTTTGGTGGTCTGAATGATTTCTAAAATTTTGTCCTCCTATTTTAATGGGACCTTATAAATATATATAATAAACGTAATAAATATATATTAGGTATTTACCTATGAAATTGCCGTGCTGCAGTATTGGCCATTTAAAATCAAAATAATTTTTGTTTGGCTAAGAATTCTAATTTCAAATTAATTTTATTTTAAAATAATGTTTTTTTTTTTCCAAAAGTGTTCATTTGTTTATTGATTAGTGTTACATTTTCATCGCATTTCAATCTTTTTCGTCATCATGGATACGTTAAAAATTCGAGTAATTATGGAATATGAGTACCGTCGTCGTGGCAGCAACGCGGCACAAGCGGCACGCAACATCAACGACGTTTACGGAGCTAACACTATAAACCAACGCACCACCTGTTATTGGTTTGCTCGCTTCCGTTCTGGAAATTTCGACCTGAAAAATGAACCTCGCGGTCGTCCGAAAACTTTGATCGACAATGACGAATTAAAGGCGATTGTGAAAGCTGATGATACACAATCTACGGCTGAATTAGCAGCAGCTTTCGACGTTAGCGTCAAAACCATATTGGTCCATTTGCGTCAAATTGGCAAGGTAAAAAAGCTTGACAAATGGGTGCCCCACGAACTCAATGATCGCCAGCGCGAAGTACGCGTCGAGACGTGCCTTGCACTGCTCAACAGACACACAAATGAAGGAATTTTGAACCGCATTGTTACCTGCGATGAAAAATGGATTCTATTTGATAACCGCAAGCGCTCAGCAAGTTGGTTGGATCCTGGTTCAGCACCTAAATAATGCCCTAAACGAAAACTTACCCCTAGAAAAGTGATGGTCACTGTTTGGTGGTCTAGCGCCGGTGTGATTCATCACAGCTTCTTACCAAACGGGGTGAGCATTACTGCAGATGTGTACTGTGAAGAACTGAACACAATGATGGAGAAGCTGGCACATCTCCAACCAGCATTGGTCAATCGTCTCCGCTGCTCCTGCACGACAACGCGCGACCTCATACTGCACAGCAGACGGTCTCCAAGTTGCAAGAACTGGGGTTGGAAGCTCTCCGTCATCCGCCCTACTCACCAGACCTTGCGCCTACAGACTACTACTTTTTCCAGAATTTGGATAACTTCTTGGCGGGAAAAAAATTCAATACCCGAGAGGCAGTACAAAATGCCTTTGAAGAATTTGTTGCCTCCCGTTCAGCTGATTTCTTTAAGAAGGGCATCAATAAACTGCCACTGCGTTGGCAAAGATGCATTGATTGCATGGGTGATTACTTCGATTAATACAAATAAAAAATACATGAAAAAAATTCGTTTAAATTTTTTCATACAAAACAGCAATTTCATAGGCTAAGACCTATTATATACACAAATATTGCTCGTATAATAGTATAATATATAATCTGATATATCATCATGATAATATGAATTTCCTGGATAATCTTAACGGCTCTTATATTGTAAGTATGAATAATAAAAATAAAGTTAACAGCAACAGTCACATAGCCTCTGCCGGGAATAGAAGTGGTTAAAGTTTTTAGTGCCATCCAGAGCCATGCGACTCTTCAAAGTTCGTCATTTTGAAATTATCTTTCCTCTGCAAAGAATAAGTCCTTATCTGTAAAATATTATAAGTAGATATTTTTTTATCCGACACAGCCTTCGTTATCGAAATTAAGTCTGTAACCTTTCAGCTCATCGTATTGAAATGATTAAGTAGTTACATATTACAATTAACATAATTAAGTAGGTACTAACATAATATCTTAATTCACATCAATAACCCAAGGATGTGTTCATCACGTTACTAATGTATGTAAATAAAAAATTCAATTAGAATACTGGATTTGTTTTTTTACAAAAAACCAAGTTTTAAAGTAACTTACCTATACTTAAGTCCGTTTCCTTATTGGTCGGTGTGGTATCGTTTCGGTATAGTATGCTCGGTATACCGAAACGAAGCCGTGCGGCTTTGCTTTAATTTTTCCTCATTTTTCGGTAAGCAGCAGTGCGGTATGCTCTGTATATCCAAACGATACCGCACTGCTTTCATTTACGGACCTGACGTTATGTTTTCGGTATAATTTGTGCAGTACCGCTTAATTCATTGAAATATAGTCGCTCGGTAAGCTTTCGGTACCGAGTATACCGACCATGCTGTAAAACGCGTGACGTGAGCGTGTACCGCACTGGATGTTTCTACCGAGACGCGGTAAACCGAAACGATCCCGTTCCGCTCCCGTGTATACAGAGCCAATCAGGAAACGCTCATTGAAATATAGGCGCTCGGTAAGCTTTCGGTACCGAGTGTACCGAGCATACTGATCCCACACCGCTGACGTATGGACCAGTCAGGAAAGGGCCTGAGTATTAGTGACATCGGTAAAATTGACACCGTGAAAATTTTGGTGACGTGAGCTGTCGATAGTGTAAACCCTCACTTCACGTAAGTTTTCACGATGATATTTTTACAAAATAGACCGCCGGGAACCTACCTACCTACTAAAACAATTCACAGCCATTTTCTTCCTTGACCTCGGCTAGTGAACATTTTGTCGTTACTCCAGTTCTGGTCATTGACGCGTAAGTGCTACTTTGTGAGCTGAGTTAATAACTAGACCATTAGTTTTGCTTTTAAAGGCAAGTGACCATTTGCGTTCAACGCTTCAATGAATATTTCAAATCTAGAACGACGCGACGTGCATTTGTTTTGATCTTGATTTTTTGTGTTTGATTGCGAGTGAATTTTTTCTTTGTCACCGGCTGAAAAAAGAAGGAGGTTTTAGATTTTAGGTAAGAAGATGCAAGCGACGATAACGACGATGTAAACTCGGAGCTATTAGGTATCGGTTATACTTACTTATGTATTTTCTCCGATTTTTCAGATTATTCTTGCCAATTTTTGTCGCTGGTATGTTAGTGACAAGGATATCTTACGGGTGTAGTACTAATGAACATGCGCTTACTAAGGATTATAATGGTGCCGATTCTCTTGTACACCGAACTAAACTAACTAAACTATCACTAAAATTCCTTACTTTTTTCTATGAGAATCTTAACGCTGTTCTGCAATAAAAAGTCTCTAAACTTAAAAATTATTTTGACACAACTAAATCGAATTTGACAATCGTGACTCCACGTGGCACACACTTGTTTGTGCCCTACCCCGTGAATTTTTTAGAGCCGGAGGTGCGCAGGGGGGGCAGCCTGGCGTGTTTTATATGGAATTTTTCACGTTTTGCATGCAAAAAAAAAATATTACCTACGTGTTGATAATTAGGGGTATAAGGGCTTCATAAAGGGGGTCGAAATTTTAATTATTTTTGCGATAGGACACACCATTTTTGAGTTATAAGCAAAAGAAAAGAAAAAATATATATATACAGTACTGTTTTTGCATCTGAAGTCGAGGTGTTCGTGTGAACTTTAGTTCATGACAACTAATAGTACTCCACACCATATTTTATCGCGATAAAAAATGGTCAGATTTAGGCAGACAATTAAAATTTTAGGTGAAAAACGTCAAATTCAGAATAGCAAAATTGTCATTTTCACTAAATTAAAAACTCAGTGCCATCTTAGTGCTGTCAAACTAAAATATAGTTGAGTTGTGTCACTTTAGTCTATTTCAGAATGAGAAATCATCGTTTGACAGGAATAAACTAAATTTTAGTGATTTTTAGTCTAGTTTAGAGGCATTTGTGACAAGAGAATCGGCACCAATGTCGGTGGCCGTTTCCCACTAACTAAAGCAAACCGTTGTGGGATAAAAAATAATATTGCTTGTGTGACTTAAGGGGACTACAGGACCTAAACGCAAGTTTTATAATGCCTAAAAGTATATGATTCATTGCAGTAAACAAAATCAGAAAAATATATGATATTCTTCAGGATATATGCTATTTAGAATAGTGGTAGTAGTGATAGTGATATTAAAACGGGTAAAGTTTAGTTTAGTCCAATCAATAGATTATTGTAAATAGATAATTGCTTCATATTTTGCAATAAATTCGTTTGCAAAATATGAAGCAAATTGCAGCGTTCTGTCATCGCGCTTCTCTTTTTTTTCTATGCAGTCCAGCAGTGACCGCGCTTTAGATTCGGTGGCCTTTTTATGTATTTATTTATAACAGCTTAAACTAACATTACAGGGTTTACCCTAATGCGACAGTAAAGAATTTAAACTAATAACCTAAGCTATATAGGTACTTACAATAACCAAATTATAAAAAAATAAAGCTAACAACATAATTTAATTATTACACCATTAAAAGCACAAAACATAGTATAACATAATTACTTACGTCACATAGTACAACATAAACACAAACATACTATACTTACATTATGAAACAATTAAGTATTATTTTGTAGCATAATATAAATAGTAATACTCTTGCGAATTCACTCACAAAACACGTAAACACATCAATCTGAGCAACTCGAACAATACAATTTTTAAGAAAACTTCACGGTATAACAATAACCGGTGTCGCGTCGCGCTGCACGCAGCTTTATGCTGTATCTCGAGACAAGACAAAAACAAATACAATTAATTAAATTCAAACAAGATTGCGTAGATACCTCCGTATTAAGACCTGCCCTCAGGCCCAGTTACAGGCCAACATATTGCTATTCTACTTGCAATAGTAACAGTATATTAGATCTACAATAAAAGCTAATCTTAGGTCTTTATCTAAATTAATTCGTGAATAGTTAGTATTTGATTTATGAATGCTCCAATTACGTTACTTAGACTCATGTGAGTTTAGGTACACACCGCTACATGTTAAGCTGTACAGTTCCAGTATAAGCTGACCTCTACTTGTGCGGAAATCCTATATGATACGAGATCAGCATAGACTGGAAATGTATAGCTTTATATGTAGACGCGTGTACCACTAGGAATTAATGACAACACACATTCAATGAGAAACTTATTTTAGTTTAGGTAAAATTTTATTGATTAGCAACAAACTTAGTTACTAAGTACTGGGTAACATTGTCCAAATTCGTGTCATAAAAACCATTATTCGGTTGCCTTCGTAGATCCAAGAACAACTGCCCCGTTGGTCTCGTGGTCACAAGCGCGACTGCTGAGCGTGGGGTCCTGGGTTCGATTCCCGGACCGGGCAAAGTGGAGCCCGGAGTTTGGAAGTTGGCGGTGTGATACCCCCGTGCCTCGGAAAGCACGTTAAGCCGTTGGTCCTGCGCCTGATCTCTCTCCGATCGTGTCGAATTGCCGTCCCATCGGACTATGAGAGTGAGGGAAGAGAGAGTGCACCTGTGTCTGCGCACACACTTGTGCACTATAATATCTCCCGCGCCGAAGGCTAGTCTCCTTTGCGATTGGTCGACGTGGCCGAAATATGGTCTGGAGGACTATAGATCCAAGAATTTCATGTTTTTGAAGTCAGTCTCTAGGTACAAATGTTTTGTCTCATATTTTTTCTGAATTCTGCATGTTTTCACGGATACACAGTCATCCTATAATTGTTTATACATATAAATAAAATTGAAGTAGGGTGAATCATCCAATTACTATCACTGTACCAATTATCAGCACCTCGGCGAATAAGTTAAAAATATCCGTTTCTCTTTTTGGTTGTCGTATTGCAAAGGAAAAGAAATATATTAGGGAAATCCTACTTTATACAGTGGCAAAATTTTCAATACGTAAACATCAATAATGGCGGCAGGGTCGTAATTCAAAAAGTTGGTCTGCAGTTGTTGGTGTTGTTCGGCCATTTTTACTCATTGGAGGTAAGTTTGTCTGTCAATTTATCATTTTGTTTCTAATGTTTCATAAGAATTCTAACAAAATCTTAGTTTTTATACGTTTTATGAGGTATTTTTAGTTAGTTGTTTCAATAGGATTTTAAAGATTTCCATTAGATTATTTCAAAATATGGGGTGGCAATATCTGGGTAGGTATATTTTTAAACAGAAATCCAACTTATCAGCATTCATGCTGAAAATGTTGTTATTTAAGTGTAGACTAAATTACAGGTTTTTTTTTTAATTTTAGGCTGTTCAGTAAGGATTCAGAATGAATTTTAGTGTAAAAAATATGATGTGACATCATTTTCTAAATGTTGGCACCATGCTGAAACTACATTTTACCATTTATCCGCATAGTGCTGATCATTAGTTAACTTTTATGCCTATAATTGTTGTTTTTATCTAATTCCGATACCTAATTTGAACTGTTTGTTGAGTGTCGACAATTATTGTCATTTTTCTAGTATTTTTCTAAGAAACTTCTTAATATTAATAAATGATTAATTATTATTTTATTATAAAAAAGCATTTTATTAATTTACAATATTAAAATGTATTTTATTTACCAAGTGGTCATTTGGTGCCAATAACTGGCAATAATTGTGCCAACAAATGGAGGTAACTTAGTTTTCAATTATAGTTTAAATGCTATTTCATTAGCTGCAAAATCCGATGAAAAGTATTTTAACTATTAAACATCATTAAACAAGAAGTTTTATGGATACATAAATTAAGGGAATAACATATAGTATTATGTATAAGAAAATAAATCAATTAGAGGACTTTTTAAAGTGCTGATAATTGGGTCTGTTACCCTATCTATTTATAATGTCATGCAAGCTAGCGGCGTTTTTTCGCAATCAATAGCAAGCCAGTGGATAACAGCTTTTTACTAAATGTGTTAGAAAGTTGATATGATATTTATAAAAAAAAAAAAAAAAATTAATAAAAAAACTGTCTGTCTGTTTATTCCGGCCAAACTCCGAAACGACTGGACCGATTTTGACAGGACTTTCACTGGCAGATAGCTGATGTTATAAGAAGTAACTTTTTTTTTAGAAAAACAATTCCACGCGTGCGAAGCTGCAGGCGACAACTAGTCTGAAATAAAACCTGTTCGCTACACAAATATTTATTCAATTCCAGAATCACAAACATCCCGACAATTCTGTATCGAATCTACGCTAAATTAATGTGAATGTGAATTTATTTTCACGCTCTGTTCGCAATTCAAAAGTCTCTCGGTCGTTGACGTGACTCTATTTTAAAAATAGAACAGAATAAAAACATGGCGGAACTTGAACTACAATAGACCGAGATGATTGACTGAGAAATGAAAGCATAAAACTTCCAAGAATAGCTCCGTTTCCTCCATAAAATTACAACAAGTGAATAAGTTACTCCAAATGAAAGGCTAACGCATATTTTCCTCCGTACAATTTTACTCATTTCCCTTTGTGAACGAATTTTACGACTGTTTTCGGCTCTGTCGATTTATACGGACATAATTAAGGTACCAGTCGAGGGGGTCGGCCTCTAACAAAAGGTACAATGCAGGTGAAACGGTGCTCCGCTATCATTGTTTCCAAAAATCAAATTTAACTCGTAGAAGCTGTAAAGAAATCCGTAAACCGAAAGCTTCATTTATTTAGAACAAATCTTTTGTAGGCGGAAAATTTTGCCAACGGGAATTCTGCATTATGTTGCTAAGTCCCCCATTGTCCCAATCTGTACGAAGATTAATTTACTAGGCTCGGTAAATTCGGGCATAAAAGATTTTGGGTGAAATGGAAGAGCCAAGTTTGATGGAGTGCGCTCCAAGAGAGTTGGATAACGCGCTTTATATCTTTGTTTATAGTGCTGAGCTTGAGGGCTAAATACAAAAAGTTTTCTTCAATAACGCCTAACCTTCTTGTAAAAATAATGTTTTCGTGAATAATGTTTGGGAGCTTTGGGACTTTTCTATTCTATCCGAGGCAATTAACTTACAAGTAGGTTACTTGGGCTTTTTTTTTCAGTATTTATATTCAATTATGAAAGTTGCCGACAACACTTATGAAGTTTTGACCTAAAAAAGCCGGCTAAGTGTGAGTCCGATTGCACACGAAGGATTCCGTCTGCCGTGGTTGCGGGAAGTCCGAAAGGGATACCGTGGCCTCTGGCAACGTACAGGCAACTGAAGGAACACGGGTTTTAGTCAGTAAAAGTCTGACACGCCCTCCCGCTCCGCCCAGCGCGGGAGAAGTTATTTGACAATATCACATCCAAAAAAAAAAAAAAATGGTTCCGTACCGATCGAACAAAAACGCGGAAAGAAACACGTTTATTCTATGGACCCCCTTTAATTATTAACTTTATTTATTTTTTATTATTTGTACAACGGCAATAGACATACACAATCAAAATTTCAGCCGTCTACCTATTATGGTTCTTGAGATACCGCTTGAGAGGTCGCTGATAGACGGACAGCGGAGGCTTAATTATAGGTTTCCGGCGCCCTTTGGGTACAGAACGCTAAAACTGATCAAGGATTTACGTCAAGAGTATTGGAAACAATGTTTTTTTATTCGTAAGTTAAGCGTGATTATGGCTTTGTACCGTTAATTCAAGCGATTCCCGAAAGACTAGAGAAAGTAGTCAGTATGCGTTTAAGAGTTGAAATGATTTTTTCCCTTTTCCTAGTTTGAAACCTAAATCTATTGCTAAAGCCGAAAATCACTTCTGAATTTCAGTCTTGAATTGAAAAATCGCAGAAGCTTTTACAGCCACATCAAGGGGATAAAGCAGTGGTAGCCCAGTGGTAACAGTCGTGACTTACGAGTTGTAGGTTTGAACCCAGACAGGCGCTTTACTTTGTGTATATTATTATATCACCACTGCTCTCGAAACGGTGAAAGAAAACATCGTGAGAAAACCGGTATGTCCAAAAGATAGAACCAAAAATTCGAAGACAATATGTACCAACCCGCACTGGGCCGCGTGGTGGATTACGGCCCACTCCCTCTCAGTAAGGAGTTTGTTGCGCCACTTCTTCTTCCCAGCTAAAGCACTAGGAAGTGGTGAAGGGTGGGCGTTTTGGGGGACTGTCTTATGTAATTTTGACGTTCGAAAAGTGCTGATTCTCAGCCTAGTTTGAATAAATGACTTTTGAATTTTGAATTTTTGAATTTTAAGATGAGGCCTGTGTACCAACAGGAGGAACATTATAGGTTGATTATACTTATACAAGGGGATAATAGAATAACTAGTTCCATTTGCGTCCAGAAACTTCTTGGACAGTGTCACATTCAGTAAGTTTATATCTCGACAAAGGTTCTATCAATCTTGTACGTCAGATGCACGACTCGTCGGTTTTCACACAATTATGCTTACTTAAGTGCGTGTTCAGTCGTTCACAAGTAAGTACGAAACTTGCCTTTCGAGCCTCATTGATAACTTTTGTGTTTTCTTGTGGTTAACCTACCTACCTAAATCTGTTTTTGAATGATACGATTATTAGGGAGCCTTATTTTGAATGATTTGAGAACTTTTCTCTTTTCTAGCGGTCATGATATCTCAGATTTCATTTATACAAATAAATAAAATTGAAGTGTTTGTTTATAATGTCAAAATAACTTTACATACATACACATACAAATACATACTACACACAATAAAATAAAGGTCTCTGTTTGAAATGTCAAAATAATATATCAGCTTTACTAAATGCATTCGTTAATATGCATTTATTAAAAACTAAATTGGTTGCTAATTCTAATTAATTTTTTTTTTAATTTTTTTCTGTCTGTCTGTTTGTTCTGGCTAATCTCCAAAACGGCGGGACCGATTTGACGGGACTTTCACTGGTAGATAGCTGATGTTATAAGGAGTACCTAACTTGGGTTTTTTTTTTTCGGGTGGGAAATTATCAAATAACTTCTCCCGCTCTGGGTGGAGCAGAAAGGCGTGTCAGACTCTTACTGACTAAAAGTCACCCGTGTTCCTTTAGTTGCCTGTACGTTGCCAGGGGCCACGGTATCCCTGTCGGACTTTCCCGCAACCCCAGCAGGCATCAGTCCTATCGGACCCCTTCACTTGCTGACATTTCTTTGAGGCGCGCGTGGAACACAACGCACCGTTGACTCGGGTCTTGTCCTTATCGGACGGCGAGCTACCCATTGCTCACCGTCCGCAAGCCCGCGCCTACGGTGGCCGGGAATCGGCCTGCGATTCCCGTCGCCCAGGGCGTCTCCTGCGGCGGCTAGGGGCGTGAGGGCGCGAAATTTGCCTCTCCCGCAAGCGTTCTGCCTCCTCTTTCGCTAGCATTACTGCTTCGCAGAAGGAGGTGACGGCCTCCCATTTCACTCCGTACCATGGCCTGGACCAGGGCCGGACGCGACAGATTCCCGCCACCGATCGCCTCCACGAGGACACTGCGTTGCTCTGCCCAAGCCGGGTAGATCTCCACCGTATGCTCAACCGTGTCCTCCGGGCGATCCATGCAGTGATGACACCCGGGCGTTTCCTCCCGCCTGATAAACCTAGGCTTTACTTTAGACTTTTATTTTAGAAAAAGAATTAAGGTCCACGCGAGCGTCGCCACGGAGGGCAGCTAGTTTGTCATAATTTTGAGGAGCATATTTCAGCAGGTAACTAACGACTAAAGGTGTCCATTAAGTATATCGATTAAGTGGTTTTTAAATTGACTTAATCTACACTTAAATCGAGCATAGTGTCTAGCATAATCAGCCTATAATGTTCCCACTACTGGGATAGTGGCCTCCTCTCTTCGAGAGAGTGGGCTGTAATCCACCACGCGGGCCCAGTGCGGGTTGGTAGATGTCACATGTCTTCAAATTTTTGGTTCTAGGACATGCTGGTTTCCTCACGATGTTTTCCTTCACCGTTTTGAGAGCGGTGGTAATTAAATTATTTACACAAACTAAAGCGCCTGTCTGGTTTCAAACCCACGACCTACCACTCGTAAGTCGAAGCCGTTACCACTGGGCCACCACTGCTCTTAGCTGCTCAATAGAAAGCTAAAGATACTTGTATAATTAGTATAGTAAGGATAACACATTTTTTGTGTCTGTTATTTAGATTATTCATACACGTATTTTTTCTTTTTATACGTGATTTAAAGACGAAACATTTAGTTAAAATGTGGCATGACGTCACACCTTGCTAGATTTTATACTGAATTGTGACGTAGCGAGCCCCCACTCCCCAACTTTAATGCGTTTTATCAAAGTATTTTTTTTATTAATATGATAAAGCAAAAAATAAGTGTCTAGTATTTTATTATTATCTGACTGACGGACTAAATGGAATTTCTTTTTCTATACCCAGGACTCATCCCTATTACTATAGTTACGTACACCTCTGTTTAACACTTCGCATAGTGTCTACAACTAACTAGGTTAATTACTAGGGTTATTTTCACCAAAACAATATCCTTTACTTACCAAACTTCGAGCAGCCGTCAAACTATGGCTCAATAGATAAGTCTGCGTATAAATCTGTTACAGAGAGGATTTTCAACAACACTGTCAAAACTACAAACCTACAAAAGTGGACTTTGGCATGTGACCATACTGCCAACTAAATGAAGTCTTTTCAATATTGTGTCACAAAACTAAATAACTCTCAAGCTATTTTCAACTCACTTCTTCCTTAAATACAGTTTAAGTTCGCTTGCCAAAGTGTTGCTCTATTATTAATGTGAGGTCCGTAAGTACAGCGAATTTCGTTGAAAGTTCAATGTCAGGAGCTTTACCTGGTTAGTTCTGAAGTTTCATCAGAGGCTTTTATTTTGTTCTGTAGGCTTTACTCACACTTAAAGTATCAATCGGTACTAATATTTTATGAGATTGTTTAAGTATGTTTAAGCGTATTGGGTGTTGCGATCTGCGTGTCTTAAAACTTTTGAATTGTTTATTTATGAACGACAAACTTTTGCCCGTGGCATCGTTCATATGGAGGTTGGAAGTTATATCATGGGATAATAGTACGAGGATATAACAAAAGCCGAATTTCACCGAAATCCGTTCAGCCGTGAAACACATAAATACCACCATTTTACCTAGAAGATACACGTGGGTGAGATTTAAGCGTTCACAGTTCTAAGAAATTCTTATTAATTTATCTTTTAAGTATTTTTAGGCTTCCGTGCCTTAAAAGGAAAAAACGGAATCAATAAAGGTCCACTCGTGTGTCTGGCTGGCTGGCTTAGTGTCTGTGTGTCTGTCTGTCACAGACAATTTGCTCCGAATCTAATGGACCGATTAAGTTGAAATTTGGTGCACATAATTATGTATTTCTGTGGCCCAAACACCGCCCGTGTGTGTAACGTAAATAAATGATTTTTGAATATGGGGTCACTTTTGGAGGTTTTTTATTTTATTTTTATAAATTTGCAAACTTTACCGTGTGACATATCAAATGAAAAGGCTTATAGCGAGGAACACAACTTTTTTTCATATTTTTGAAATGCATACTTTTAAAGATATTTATCGTCAACTTTCTGACTACAAAGTTGAAGCTAGTTGCCCATTCCAAAACATAGATCTCTGTTGAGAAGAATGGGCAAGAAAGTCCAAGGACACTCTTTTAAATATAAAAAATACAAAATCCTGGGTACATTATTCTTGTTGATTCTATGTGTGAGAAAAATGTAAAAAAAAAAAAAAACGATTAAAAATATAAGATTAAAAATAAGCCCTGGCAGATAAGAGATGACCAGTCTCAACCGACGGCGCCCGTTCACGAACATGACGCGTGGATCAGCACCATCCAGCTCAACCATTTTGTAGGGAACCGAATGATCCAACACAGTCGCCACCATCAGCGAGACATTTAAGTGAGCATGCCATCCATACTCTCAACTATGCTCTTTCAAGTCAACATACAACATAATAACATAGTAAACGGCTCCATGGTGCTCACATTTACCTACAAAAATTTAATAAAAAATGATTCTAAATTATACTAAACTATATTTTGCAATATATTTGTGAGATTAAAAGAATTTTACTGCCAAAAAGAAAGAAAATCATAATTATCTATTGGAGTATTCAACAATTAAAACTTAGCTATGTAAAAAAAAAAAAAATAAGTTCGTAAAGTCAGACAAAAAAAGGGGAAGCAACTCTACCAATTTTTTTTTTATCTAGTTAGCCCAAGTGGCTGTAGAGCATGACCAGCATTAAGCCAAGCATTTTTATCTATAATATAATCATTCAACTTATTATAAAGTGACAAGGCAATTTACATTTTGTCTTCGGCATATTTTGTAACTGTGAGCGTTTGTAAACGGACGACACCGTTTGTAAAAAGCGGAATCATACGAATTGCCTGCGACAGATGAGTGAGTGTGAGTATTTTTGCACGACAATAATTTGTAGATCGAAATCGGTTTGGTTTCGGAATCTTCTGAACGATTTAAAAAACAGATTACCTTCAAATTGAAATGTCATGTTACTTTCAGCTTTAATCTCATTTGTAATTACTTTAAGTACTTTTTAATCTTCAAAGTCTTTCGCTAATCGGATTTGACGAAGAAACTCATTTCTTAATTTTTTGTAACTGTCTGGATTTGTAACCGGCGGTCTTAGCACGAACGCATGAAGTTAACGTAGCGTAAATTCAATCAATTTTTTTATCGAAACTAAAACCTCCTTGTTTAATCATGTGCTACAACTATCTTTTAGCATTTTGGTATAAAATGCGGCAGGCACAATTAGTATTACCCATAGATAAGAATAAAGTCTTCGAACTAAATACATTTTTCGTGCGAAACGTTGATCGATCGTGGATCGAAAAGTTTAAAGTTATGTGTTCATTATTATTATTTGCGTACGAAATGAAATATTATTACGTAAATGCAAAGATATAAATATGTCTAGATAGACAGTCAAAGCTGTGAACTCGTCGAAAAAAAAGCGTCCAACTGTTGGCCGCTAAATGCACGCACACTGGGAAACCACAATGACAGCGACAGCACAGTGGCGTCGCGCGAGTTTAAGACGTAGCAGTCACGCTCACCAACGTAAAAAAAAGCGTCCAACTGTTGGCCGCTAAATGCACGCACACTGGAAAACTACAATGACAGCGACAGCACAATGGCATGGCGTGAGGGTAAGAAGTAGCAGTCACGCTCACCAACGTAAAAAAAAGCGTCCAACTGTTGGCCGCTAAATGCACGCACACTGGAAAACCACAATGACAGCGACAGCACAATGGCGTCGCGCGAGGGTAAGACGTAGCAGTCACGCTCACCAACGTAAAAAAAAAAGCGTCCAACTGTTGGCCGCTAAATGCACGCACACTGGAAAACCACAATGACAGCGACAGCACAATGGCGTCGCGCGAGGGTAAGACGTAGCAGTCACGCTCACCAACGTAAAAAAAAAAGCGTCCAACTGTTGGCCGCTAAATGCACGCACACTGGAAAACCACAATGACAGCGACAGCACAATGGCGTGGCGCGAGGGTAAGACGTAGCAGTCACGCTCACCAACGTAAAAAAAGTTGGTCTGTTTGTTTTTGTTCTCTTGCAGCGCGACATTATCTAGACATAAAAATAATCAAAGCGTAAATGTTTTGTTATAAAGAAAAACAATAGCTACTTATTTGGTGTGTTAAAGCTTTTTGATACTAGTTTAAAAAATGTTCTCAGGTAAGTGAAATCTTTGTAATTTGAATTGAAAATAAAAATTTCTATAAAACCAATAAAATCGTTCGAATTTACGTTATGTTTACTCTGTGCGCGTTCTTACTAGGCCCTTTTTTTTGGATGGGAAATTATCAAATAACTTCTCCCGCTCTGGGCGGAGTGGGAGGGCGTGTCAGACTCTTACTGACTAAAACCCACCCGTGGGCCACGGTATCCCTTTCGGACTTTCCCGCATCGTACTAGGCCCTCGAGTAATGGCCTTAACTTCACCTCCTAATACATTCCTATATACTTAACCATATCTGTACCTAGGTATTATAGGCCTCTGCTTATCCCTTGACAGAAAACAGGCGTGGTGTGACGTAATGTTACGAATAAAAAGTAACTTATCTCTTACATTACGAGTAATAGTCATCTTTAGTTGTTTCACGAGTACTAGGATCACATGAAAGTAAATGGAGTCATCTACGTAAACGTAATAGTGTACATCAGTTGTCTAAATGTATTGTTTGTTGTTTGTCAAATAGTTACATGTTTATGTAAGGCTGGTAATACATGAACCTTAAAACAAGATTTTTAGGTTAGAAATGTAAAATCTATCATGGAATCACCATGGATTTCCGCAAAGTAACGCCTGATTCCATAACATATTTTAAGGTTATTGTTACCGCATCAGACAAGACAGCAGCAAGGCAAGCGTAGCATGGGACGCCCCTTACTTCAAAGGAATAACTACAAATAACTCTCCGTTGTTGGCTTTGGCGCAGTCGGGTAAAAAAAGGCAACTCAACTGCAAAAAAAGTTAACAAAATAGAGGCTAAAAAGATTATGTCGAGAATAAATAAATCATGCTCTTATATCGTAACATGCAGGCAAAGGCTAGGTACGAATGATAGGGATAATGCTTTGGTCAAAAAAAAGAAATTCTATTTAGTCCGTCAGTCAGATAAATAAAAAATATTAGACACATATTTTTTGCTTTATCATATTAATAAAAGATTCTTAGATGAAAGGCATTAAAGTTGGGGAGTGGGGGTCACTACGTCACAAGTAAGTATAAAATCTACATACTCGTGACGTCATGGCACATTTTAAGTCAATGTATCGCCGTAATCTTTTGACAACGTAAAAAAATAAAAAATATTTTTTAGTCATCATCCCTATTATCTAATTCGCAAACTCATTAACCGAAAACAAAACTCACCTCCGAATGTCTGAACCCTGTCTTTCCTGTCTTGCAGTTGGGTAAAGAGGCAGTTAGGATGGAAGGAATACGGCAGGTGATGGATTGATTGATCTATTCTAATATTATAAAGAGGTACAATTTGTGAGCTTCTATGTGGCAAGCTTTAAGTACTTTGTGTAAATAATTTAATCACCACTGCTCTCAAAGCAATGAAGAAAAACATCGTGAGGAAACCGGCATGTTCTAGAACCGAAAATTCGAAGACATGTGACATCTACCAACCCGCATTGGACCCGCGTAGTAGATACAAAATCAAAATATTTTATTTCACATAAACCTACAAGGGCACTTATGAAACGTCAGAAGCAGATTACAGCCCACTCCGTCTCGAAGAGAGGAGTTCTGCGACCCAGTAGTGACACAGACGTTCACTCTGTCTCAAATAATGCTTAGCGTTGTATTCATAGTATTATAGTGGCGTTTGCATATTTTGGTTGAGATGGACGAATTGTATTTGGCTTTTTGAATAAAGATTATGATTATGATTATGATTATGATTATGACTATTATAGGCTGATTATGCAATTATGCTATGGGAGGCTAGAGTATTGCCAAGTGTGTATGTACGCAAGTCGGCTATATTTACGTCTTTGCATTACAAAGTCCTCGTTTAATTGGCTTCAAAAACAAAGCATATTTTCCGCTTATTATTTCACGCAGTTCTATAACCGCCCTAAGCAACGTGCTCTAGAAAACTTGGGAACTGTAGCATGGCTTATCCGATAGAAAAATATTGACTTTTCTCTGTAACATTTGTTGTTTTTGTATTATTTTTATATTTTTGTCCTGAGGGACGCTTAAGCCGTTTATGTGCATAAGAATTATCATTACGTTCTATGTATGGGCTTCAAAAGGTAGCTGGGTTTAACATAAGCCTGTTTATTTATATTACTTAATTCACCATTCAAGACTCGGTAAAAAATGTACGGTTATGTATACAGCGTGTAACAGAAACCCTATTGCTATCCTTAAGCACTATAGATAACAGCTGGTATAGAATCACTATACATAGTTTCAACTCAAAATAACATACTTTAAGAATTGATACCAAATTTTCGGTTTCATATGTTTCTTAAATTCAAATCATAACAAACGTGTCACCGCACTACGTAGGTCAATAACTTTCCACGTTACTTGCCATAAATCTCTTCCGTAATTCTGCGCGCCTGAGTGATTCTCATATCACGCAATAAAATGACGAATTTTAAAAAAGCTTCTATATTACATAAATTTATTTATCTGTCGTGTTATTGGTTAAAATATAAGTAACATTAAGTATGAGGCACCTCATTCTATTAATTATTTATAGAGTAATAAGCCATTAAAATTTTACGCACGGGACGGGAATGAAATTAAACGAAGGGGAATGAAATAAATGTTTATTAAATTCTAACCGAAACACTAACCAACAATAATATAATCTTTGAGTGATAAATTGCTCTTACGCATCTACTGTAGATCACAATTATTTGAACGATTAAGGTGGTAACATTTTTAAGAATATTTAAGGCTGATTATCAGAATCAATAAAAAAAATAAAAAAAAAATATAGGAAGGAAGGTTCCTGCAACATGTATATAGGTCGTACAAATAACGTCAAAATACGCGACCTCTGTCGCAGGACCCTTCCTATATTTTACGAACTATAATAACGATATCTTAAGCAAATTAAGCACACAAAAATAAAAAATAAAGTAATCTCAGATACATTAATTTCAATATTTGTTTGAACAAAAATACTTCGGGAGTAATAATTAAGGTAAACGCTGTGATGTTGAAGGTTGCGGATCATTTTGAGAAATGACAGTTGAATCAATTAATGATTCAAAATCTTTTGCAATGTCGCATGATGAAATATTATAAGATCTAGAATTTTTAATTTCAAGTTGTTTATCATCAGCAAAACGCTGTTTCCTAGAAACCCGCAATTTATCCACATTAAGACTAATGTCTGAAAGGACCGTAATCCTCTTGGATTGGGGTATAATCTTTGTTACAATAGGTGGTTGAGATTCCTTTAGCTCCGGATCTTTAATTAAGTCTATAAAGCCTAAATGTTTTCCATGTAAGCATGGACTTGGGATACACATACAAGAGAAGCAACTTAAGCTTCTAGCAGCCATGACAGGTGCTTTAGACTCCCATAAAACCTGATGAATGCGTAATGTACCTTTAAATGAGGGAATTGTGGCAGGCAGTAACGCTTCTATATTCATTATGTCAACTTCGTCAATAACTTTAATTTGAATGTTGCTATTGCACTGTCTCATGGCTGTTAGAAAGTCTGCAAAATTACCTATATCACGACCGTGACTAACAACGCGGTCCATTGCAGTCTTTAAAGCACCGCCTACTCCATCTGGTGCACCCTTACCATGGCCGGCTTCGCTATAATTCCAAGTAACACATTCGAGTGCGCTAAATTCTTCATGTAATTTAGAAATCATGTAAAAAGTAAACTTGTTACGGTACTGACTAGTTGGACCGTCGGACATAAAATTAATTGTGTTAACGTGAGGATTGTTACTTTTAATGTAATGCAGTAATGGTTTTAAGTGTGCCCAAATGGCAGGAGTAGTGTGGTTTAAAGACTGGCTAACAGTGCAAAATGATCGGGGAGTTATCACCCCTGTTAATGGATCGCAAATGTAAACAACTGATGTATGTAAGCTAATATGCTGTCGACTGCCTCCAAAGTGTAGTGACTGAACTTCTTTAGCGTATTTAAGTGCATAATTTTCACTCCAGTCACAATGAATAATAGCCTCAGTCATTTTTAGGTTTGATTTGATTTCATTCAAGGATTTATATTGAACAAGAATATTTCGAACATGTGACAAAAAGTTCTCTAAAGTCTCATCTACTTTCGATATAACCACTCTAGCAGGATCTACAAATTTAACTTTAGATATGAATGACTTGGAGTTTTCCTTCCTAGTAACCCATTGGTGGTAGACTACTCTTTTTGAATCATTAAACTCTAGATACTTAACGCTCTTACTCTTACAAGACGCACACAAACGACCCAAGCAATTTTCGTTATATTCATCACAGCACAAAGACTTAAGTAGTTGACTTGTATTACTTTCTGATATGACACTAGCTCTATGCAAACCAGAAACCAATAGATCCATATTTGTATGTGTTTTACATAAACAAGTGTCACGTTTTTTTTGTGGGAAACATACCCAAAACGGTCTCAGCCTGCAAAACGAAGAGTAACTCAAACATATTCTAGGGTTATCAGTTTTAAATTTTTTATAAATATCAATTAATGTACCTGACAAATACCTCTTTGCTTTTCTTACTCCAGATTTCTTAATATACTGATTCTTGCCAGGTGCTACATAACTAATTATATCAGACTCAAAAAAAGTCTCAACTATTTTGAGCTTTTCTTTATAAGTTGCATCCTGTTGCTTTTTGGTATCTTCCTTATTATGTTTATAGTCATTATTTTCCTTTTCTTCTAAAGACTTTATCAGTTTTCTGTATTTCAAATTTTGTTTCTTTAAAAAAAATATAGTTTGCTCTAGCGTTTTTTTTTCTTTATTCATTTTATATCGCATTTTTCTGATTTTGATTTTACATTGACAGTTGCTTGATGTAGGAGATGAGAGATCACTAGGAAGAAAGGGATCACTATATTCATCTGAATTATGTAAATTGAAAATACTTTTTCCAGTTTCGTCAATAAAGACTTCAGCTGTTTCTTTTTCGTTTATCTTCTTCTCTAAATATTTCTTTGAGTTTTCTCTCCATCTTGCACGTTGAGCTTTTTGATCACGTCTATTCATTTCTTTCACAGAGACTTTTATTTTCTTCTTTTTTTGATCTAAATACTTCTTTCTGTTTTTTTCTTTTTCGATTTGGTATAGTAAAGGATCATTTTTAATTCTTGCATATCTCTCCCTTTGGTATAATCGTTGTGCTGCTCGTTTTTCTTCAGAGGATTTCTTTGGTTTAGGCATTTAAGATCTAAAACAAACATTAAGTATATATTTATATTATTTTATAATTAGCAAATAAAAACAATTGTATAGGCATTAAAGATAATAATAAGAAACTTACAACTGTTGTTGTCCTTGTATGAAAAAAAATGGTGGTAGTGAAAATTAAGATTCTGACGGATGTTCCTTAATTGGCTTATTGTTCTTGATATTTTTTTAAGATAGATAAAATTTCTGTCCAACAATCGTCAAGTTTCGAGTCCGGTACGTGATTTATTAAGTAACGAAATGCTACTGCTTTTACGTTTCTGTTACACGGACACGTGCACATACCCGTCTTCACGCCACCCAACAAAACCTCCTTCACGTCAGTTTTTAATGAATCTTTATCTAAAAATAAAATAATAATATTTGTTTCTTTTACGAAAATAATTTGAAAATGTCATAAAAAAAGAATAAAAAGTAAACCTTTGTCATCAGAATTAGTTTTGGTTTTGTTCCAATTTTTGTGATTAGGTATTATGGACGGTGAATTTGGACGACTCATATTTCCTAAAACATTTATTTACTTTGAGCATAGTAGGTATAAAATATAAATATGTACCTTTTGTACTTATATAATGATGGCTGAAATTATACATAATATTATACATTAGCTACCTACTAAACAAAAAAAGAAATTATTTTAAATAAATTATTTATCATTCCCCTAGAAACAAAATCATTCTCCTCATATGTTGAAATAGAGGGAATGAAATGTAGGGGAATGAAAAATTCACGTAAAAACACGAAACAAGCAATAAAATCGTTAGAATTATGAGAGAAAAAGTAACCTGTTGATAGTTTCTTATTATCATTTAAATAATAAAAAAGTCATATTGTTATCATTAAGAATACTTACCAAGATATGAGGTATTTGAATAATGAAAATCACTTGGACAAACTCCGTGCAAGGAACAATCACCAGCACTATTTTTTAAAAACAGAACGCCTGCTCCCTTTCCGGTGGCTTGCGGCGACTGTTTGAAAATCCCGAACATTTGATGAGGGTGACGGTTGCGGTGCGCGGGGGGCTGCTGCATTAAAGTCGCATTCACGATTTGTTGGGGTAATGAGCAAAATGGGATTACAATTTTTCTCTTTCGATTCTTGGGCCCTTGGAAATTTTATGGAGTAAAAGAGTTAACGATATATTATTTAGGCCTAATCGACAACATCGAAATATATTAGTTTGATAAGATTTTTGGAACAAAAGCTTAAAATTTGTGAAGACAAATGTATAACTACCAAGAAATAACCTAGGGTAATGAAAAAAAATGCCAATTTTCTATATATAAAACTTAATAGCGAAATATACACACAAATTTTCGTAGCTGCCCTTTTAAAACAAAAAATGAGAAATAATATGGGATTTTTGTTTATTTAATATGAGTTCATTTTAGGGCACTTAAATGGATAAATAAGGTTTTTTACGTGATATGAGAATCACTGGCCTAGTACTGTAGTAGCCTACCGCAGGCGGTATTCTTTGTCGGCGCGAACTGACGAAATAAAAGATGCCGCCGCCGCCGCGCCGCCGCCGCCGCGCCGCCGCCGCCGCGCCGCCGCGCGCCGCCAATTCCGCGCGCGCGCAATAAATACGCCATACCTACTTTACCGTGATGTAAAAATTAATGCGTAATTATTGATTTACAGTTTTCTCGTTAATATCAAACCAGAAATTGCACGTAAAAACTGAAATAACAAGAGTTACGTAAAAAAGCGAAACAAAGTTTAGGTAGGTTAACTAGTTTCATCTCTTATTATTTACTTATTACCGAGTAAACAGTAAAATCATAAAGCCTTGCTTAATTTAGTAAATTGACTTACATTTTTAAAGATGGGGTTCGATGTGGTGACCTTGGTATTGTATGCACAAGGCCGCTCGCTTGTTCATGGACACCCGAACATTGCGTAGCATGTCTGGTGTTATTGTCCTGAAAGCGGCCTTAATCCGCACTTTCATTTCGTCCATCGTATCACACTGTACTGCGTACACTACATTTTTAATGTACCCCCACAAAAAAAAGTCTAACGGCGTTAGGTCTGGGGATCGCGGAGGCCAAGCCACGCTTCTACTACCACGCCCAACCCACTGGGGAAAGCGCGCATCTAAATAATGGCGCACATCTCGAGCAAAGTGTGCCGGTGCACCGTCGTGTTGAAAAATTAAATTATTATCCATCACAAGGTTAACATAACTTAACACTGGTAGCACTGTGAGGACATCGTCTAATTCATTTCTCAGGAAGCTTAAATAATTTTGGCCGTTTAAGCTTTGCGGTAAGAAAACTGGTCCTACCACAACGTCTCCAATTATACCTGCCCACACGTTTAGTCGCCATTGGTGCTGGAATGACGACTCTGTCGAAGCATGAGGGTTCGTGTGAGACCAAACATGTTCATTGTGGATGTTGCTTATTCCCGCTCTCGTGAAGGATGCCTCATCGGTCCATAGCACTCTTGAACCAAAATCTGGCGAAGCTTCTAATTGGTTTCGGTACCACTCGCAAAAGGTCACGCGAGGCAAAAAATCGGCCGGTATCAATTCCTGGGTGCGACGGAAGTGGTATGGGTGCTGACCGTCATTGCTGAGCACTCGCCATACCTGCATATGGTTAGAGGCACCCAGCGCTAACGCAGCTCGACGTGTGCTAGTGCGTGGGTTGAGGTTAAAATGCTCCAATACGGCTTCTTCAAATTCTGGATCGGTAGTACTCGGGCGACCCTCTGAAGCAGGTGCGTGGAATGACCCAGTTTGGTACAGCCGATGTACCATCCGACTAAAACATGCCGACGAAGGCAGCTGTCGACGCTCAGCATCTGGTCTACCTTCAATAAAACGGCGACGGTACAGTTCTCGGGCAGCTCGCAAATTACCATGTTCTGCTCCGACACACATCATCATTTCATAATATTCGCTATTACTTAACGACATTTTGCAAACACAACAAAAAAAAGTCAATTAGGTGTAGCCGTACTGAACTGACTGATCACAGGGATAGATACGAGTGCACTAAACGGAAACGCGGCGGAACAGTCGACTGACGAGCAAAGCAAAGCAATAACAATAATGTTAAATAAAGCTCCTATTCCCTGCTATTCTGGTACCTAAATATTATTTCGTTAAATTTAGATACCTATGGGGTAGCTGTCCTATTAGTGTCCACTAACTACTATTAAACAATATTGTTCAAGAATTCAAAATTATTTTACATCCTAATAATAATTTCAACTAACCTCCGTTAAACTTTAAAGTAAATTTAACACACCAGAGCAGACAAATTACGTAATTCAAATTCTTTTTTGGGGTAGGAAAATCATCAATGATTCTGCTCCCGCCCTGGGTGGGGCGGAAGGAAGTGTTAGACTTACTGACTAAAAACCACCCTGTTCCTTCAGTTGCCCTAACATTCCGGGGCCGCGTTATCTCGTTAGAGCATTCCCGCAACCCCGGAAATTCACGCAACTCCGAAAAATCATCATCCATTAAAAATCATAACTATGGGGCCGCGTTATCTCGTTAGAAGTCTGAATTACAAGTTGTATTTACCAGGAGTAATTGAAACTACACGGACTGCAATTGGTTCACGGACCCTAGAACCCTAACCCATTAGGTTTACACACATTATGATGCTCATTGTGTGCATAACGACGTAATTAGGGTTCTGTGAGCAAACGATTTTCAATTCGGCAATAATAATTCCTGTTACTCATGCGGTCCTAGTACTTTTATTAATTTCTTTCCACAGTTAGATGCAATTTTACGACATTTTTTATTGACTTCTTTTGAATTTATAAATATTAAGACTACGTGACGTGCTCAAACCAATAAAACCCTGACCACTCAAACAGCACCGACAGATAATTCCGACAATTCTTTCGGTTACTCCTACAGACAAAAATTATGCGTACGTGCTATTATTTTGTAATTTAAAAAAACTATTAATTTGTTGATAAATAGTTTTCATAATTATTAAACAAAATAACCTTATTTTAAAAATTATGAACGGAACCCACTGTGATTTTATTTGTACTAGGAGAAGAATATGTTGCGGAAAAGTGAATAGAAATGATTTTTTGGGTTCAGTTGGACATAAATTGTTACTAAATCCTTTTTCTATTCTAAGTTCTAATGGCAAAGAATCCTTACGTGAATCCTATATGCACGTAAGGATTCGATTTTTGTGATCGATTCAATGTTACGAGCTGACGATTTTTCTAAACAATTCGTTTTAATGCGATCTTCAAGCAAATCGATTCAATAGTAAGGTGAATCGAATCTCCTGGATCGTATGTGTAAAAAATATTATGATTAGGGCTCATTATTATTGTTCGTATTTGCCCAGTGTTGTGCTGACAATCATAAACAGCGAATAGGTATGTTTATCTATTTCAAGCAAGATCAATTACCATATGCCGACACTTTTTAACTAGTCCGCATTGTTTATGTTAGCACTAAGCGAAGATTGAAACATTTGACGGTTTGATAGAAGATCTCATTTCGAATGACATAGCTGTGTTTTATAAATTAATCAATTGAATGAATTTTTAGAAGAGCATGGGATTCGATCTGTGAATCGGATAAAAATCGATTTCACGTTCAAGCCCCGCAGTTTGACATTGACTGATTTGATTTGAAAAATTCTGGAATATTCAGAAATTTTCGGTTTTACCTGAAATTTTTTGATTATTTTAGGTCTACTTGAGAGAATATCCGTCAGGCCATAGGTTGAAACAGCCCACAGACGATAATAGCCATTATTTAGCAGAAAAAATAGTGATTTGAGCCGCGTGAGTAACCGATAGTCCGCAGTGGGGCTTGACTGTAATTTCGCGTATCGTAACCAATTGGTCGCAGTGGGGCGTTGTCGGCAAAACATCGTTCATCCTTATGGCCAACAAAATAATAGGTTAGGAATAACGTTAGGAAATTTACAGCAATATTGTTTTTGAATTAGGTTTTTTTTTTAAAGTAATTTTCTACAAAAGGACAACTACGTAAAAAACCAACAAGTGTGTAATGTATCCAAATATTATTTCGTAAAATTTTGATACTTTAGCTAGTTCACAAACATAATCAAAGTTTAGGAAAAGTCAGTAATAATATTTAAAAAAATAAATAAACGTGCGGAACCTTTTATTTAGAAATACCAGGAGTAAGAAGTTTATTTTTACTTACAAATAGTTCGCTGACACCGATCAGCTGACTCAGTGCTAGTGATGTGTTTATTTCAATTTGAAAAGTTCGGTTTCTGGTATCAATGTATTAAAAATTCTCATAACTTCCGACCATGTAAAGATAGGATTAAAAAACCCTACCAATATCGTTTGATATCATCCAAAGAAGCCGTGCCCTTGGTATGTATATACCCTTTCCGTTACACGTTGTATATTTCAGTGGCTCTAAAAGTTATTGTGACCAAGTCATATTTTCTTGTGGATACTTTTTAGGAACTTTGTTTAGGCCTACAACGCCTGCGTGGTTTTCAGTACCTAAATATCACAAGGGATTACTACCGGCATTAAAAGTACCCAGCATTTCGCTGAGAAATGACCTGTTCTTGCACAGATGCGACGCACAGCTTATTTTTTTTTTATTATTTATTACAAAAGTAGTTTACTCTGCAATCGGCATTTTGTTTTTGTTATGTTTTTGTTGTCATTTGCCAATGTCGCAACCATAGAGTACGTAATATTGTAATAGTAATTACGCAATATTGTCTTTATCTGTGGACTTGACATCAACCGCTGAAGAATCGTTTTATAAATAGCGTTTATTTGTTGGCTAAATACGAGGCTTTTGGCTACTTTTGTATTTGTGTTTTTTATTTAAATGTGCGTTTTGTTTGTGCAGAATAAACGTATTTTCTTTCTTTCTTATCATAAGTGTTAATCCAGGTAAACAATGTATTAATTCCATAATACATTTTTGACATACGTGGCGCACGCCCGTAAAGCTCCCAGCCGGCATGTTTTTTTTCCGATATCTTCAACAATCATCGTCATATTTCAGCCAATTTACACAAAATCTTAATGAAACCTAAACCTAAATCTTCCTCATGAATCACTCCGTCTATTGGTGAAAACCGTATGAAAATCTGTTTGGCAGTTTTTGAGTTTATCGCGTTCAGACATACAGACGCAGCGGGGAGACTTTGTTTTATAATATGTAGTGATTTTATAGGCCCCTAAAGGTACCGATCACATTAATATTTAGTTGCATTATGTTATAGTACGGCCGGTGGCGTTAGTTTGAACAAGTTATTTCATACCGGTTGAAAATAATAACTCTATTAATTTGCCCATCTGAGCGTTAGCTGCTCTAGTAGTGGGGGAGTCCGTAGTTACAGCATGTCAAAATTGTAATCACATTTTTTCCAACTTTGGCATGCTGTATTGACTTTGGATTTCCCCTTGCGGTAACGGACTCTTAGGCCTTTTGTACATACACGTTTTTCTTGCCGTGAAAAACTATGGTTTATTCGCCGTTTGTAGGCACGGTCGTCAGTGTTGTGAAACTTGTTGACAGACACTTTTTTTCTGCGGCGTGGTTTATACGCCGTGTCTTTACGTAATCCAAATAACATTTCCATAGCGATCCATTCAATACTGACGACCATCCCTACCCCGTCGAAGGAAAAACTGTAGTTTTTCACGGCAAGAAAAAAGTGTGTGTACAAAGGGCCTCATTCTGATGGTTATTGAATATTAAACAATTACTAGCACAATGTATTCGGTGTAAAATTTACCGCAAAAATCGAGCAGTACCTCCCTACTATGTAATAAGGTTATAGTTAAGGTTTTCATCGGTACCAACAAAAATAAAAATCTGAATAAAATCATCCACTGAAGTATATATACATTGTTCTTTTTTTTACATTTTGTGCGGGAGTTTTAGCAGCTGTTGTTCGAAAAACATAGCCGATAGTAACAATAGATATTGTTTTATTGTGTCCATTTGGATTTAGATTCAAATAGCATGTGTCAATATACCTCTCGCTTTAAAAAAATAAAAGAAACCTAAGCACGTGCTGGTTTTGCCGATATATTTGGGCAAAAATCATCATCTGCCTAGCCTTTTCCCAACTTTGTTGGGGTTGGTTTCGAGTCTAACCCGAAGCAGCTGAACCCAGTATTTTACATAGAGCGACTGTTTATCTGACCAGATACAGGTATAGTATGACACAGTAACTAGGTTGTGGACAACCCAGTTACTGTATAGTACGATATTATCTTATATAATTTTGACGTTCGAAAAGTGTTGATTCTCAGCCTAGTTTGAATAAATGACTTTTGAATTTTGAATTTTGATAGCTGTGCACACAGATTCTAAATTCTTATTTCTGGATCAACTAACATAACACCCTTTTGGGTGGGCTTTTTCAAATAAGCCATTTTTATGGCTTATTTGAAATAAATCACTGACAGGACTGTATAAATTATTAATCTAACTTAATAATAAAAACAAATAATTTTTACCTTTTTAACCATATAAAAATTTTACTTGATTACTAATTATTAAGTTATTACATAACAATCAATATTACATTACATAACAATAGATAAGTATTATTTTAATAACTATCACGATATTTATAAGAAAATGTTGTGTCTATCTTATACCTAATTGTTGTATTTAATTGATCCGATAAAATATTTATAAAAAAACTTACCTAAGATTATTTAAGATACTTTTAATAATATCTATTGCCTTCCAATAAAAAAGATAATAAATACTGTACGTCTATTAAAAAAAAATTACAGTGTCTACAATTTGAAGAGACCATTTAAGCAGACGCTGCACTTCTACCTGCAGCGTCTGCAGTAACTAAATCTAGACGAAGAAATAAGTAGTTCGTCGGCTAATTTATTGATTAAGCAAAGCGGACTCCGGCAGGTAAAACAATGAAGTGAATAATAAGTAAGTTCTTAGGAATAAAATGCAAAAAATTCTCAGTTCAACATTTTGTGAAAAGCGTTTTTTCTTCATTTCTCTAAGGAGATAGGAAATGTTTGAGAAACTGGTTTCCAGGGCTTTTTGAAGGTAGTTGCATAATAATAAAGGTCAGGAAATCAAAACTAACTATTTTGTATCCGTGGGCGCGAGTTCAAACATTGTGTAGGTATATTTACGACTCGCGCCCACGTAAACTGCTTTAAGTTTTAGATTTTAGAATCATGTCCTTACAGAAATTCAGTAACGTCTCTCAAGCGACCCGCTTCACAAGAAAAGCGACGAGCGCGCGAAGCGAGCTCATAAATGGCACGAATCAACAGAGCGCGCTTACTCAACCGATGACCCGAGCACAACGAGCCCCTTCCCTCACAAGACAAGCAAGTGGAACAAGCCCACATACATCCAAATTAGTATAGCCTTAAAAACTTGCAAAATACACAGATGAGCAGACAATAAGTAAATTGTAATGGTTGAAATTAACTTCTAATCACATTTTATATACGTCCTTCAAATGAATGTAAACAGAGCTGAAGAAGGACATAGGTTCTTTTGATTTCAGAAAAATGAAACTAAGTTGGCAACTCGGGCACAGCCAATCTCAAATAATTATTCTTGGCAACAGCTTTCCTTGACCTTTTGCAAATGAAACCTCATTTTCATGTCTCTATTACCTACGTTATCTTTTGTTTTAGTATAAGATGAAATAAAGGTAGTAACGTATATCAGTCTGTAATTGTAATTGTTTCAGTAAAAGCCTTTGTCTTTACGCTTGTTCACAGCGAGTCGACTTTTATTCAGAGCATTAAGTTCAGGTATTCTTATGTAGTCTGTGGTGACTTAGAACTTTAGAAATACAACGTAAACGCACGTCTACGTTAGTTTGAGTTCGTCTGTTTGTTTTTTTTTCGTTAATTGTAGACCTGTACTGACTAAAACCCACCCGTGTTTCTTCCGTTGCCTGTACGTTGCCAGGGGCCACGGTATCCCTTTCGGAGTTTCCCGCAACCCCGGCGGGCATCGGTCCTATCGGACCCCTTCACTTGCTGACATCTCTTTGAGGCGCGCGTGGAACACTACGCGCCGTTGACCCGGGCCTGGTCCTTATCGGACGGCGAGCTACCCATTGCTCTCCGTCCGCAAGCCCGCGCCTACGGTGGCCGGGAATCGGCCTGCGATTCCCGACGCCCAGGGCGTCTCCTGCGGCGGCTAGGGGCGTGAGGGCGCGAAATTTGCCTCTCCCTACCGCGTTCTGCCTCCTCCTTCGCGAGCATTACTGCTTCGCAGAAGGAGGTGACGGCCTCCTGGCGGGATCTCCTGTGCTTGTCCCAATAAATACTTTTTCTTTCTTTCTTTCTTTCTCCCATGCCCTCTCGCTCCGGACCATGGCCTGGACCAGGGCCGGACGTGAGAGATCCCCGCCACCGATCGCCTCCACGAGGACACGGCGATGCTCAGCCCAAGCCGGGCAGACCTCCACCGTATGCTCCACCATGTCCTCCGGGCGATCCACGCAGTGATGACACCCGGGCGTTTCCTCCCGCCTGATACGAAACAGGATCCTCCCGAAACAACCATGTCCGGTGAGGACTTGCGTAAGGCGGAAGGTGAGGACGCCGTGGCGCCTCTCTAGCCACTCCTCAGGGGGGACTTATCGCCGCAATAGAGGCGTGCCCAGCACTGAGTTGCGACAATCGCAATCTCCATGACGCCATGAGATCCCGCCGGAGCTCTGTCCGCTGTGCCGCGATTTCTCGCGGCAGCGGAGTTACGCCCCGGCGTTTCACCTCCTCGCGCCACTCGCTAATGTGCGCGAGGACTTTTGCCTCCAGATCCCATGGCGGTAATCCGGCAAGGAGATGTGATAGCAGGGCTGACAACACAACGTGTGTATACGGTAGCTTATTTAATACATCCAATAGAATCTTTATTTCTTTTTCGTGCGTCTGATTCGGCTTCACATGTCGTCGAGAAATATCTCTCAGGCATTCCGGTTTCCTCACGATGTTTTCCTTCACCGTTTCCGAAGCAAGTGATAATTATACAATACGCACATGAATCCGAAAAGTCAGAGGTGCGTGCCTTGGGTTCGAACTCGCGACCTATAACTTGGCAGTCCGACGGTCACACCACTAGGCTTTACCCAATGGTTCTAGTATTCAATAAGTCAAGGCCCGTCGTCCACGAAGCTACTCAAATGTAACCAATTATAAATTCAAATCACCAATGAGTAGCCAGAATGACCCAGAACTTTACATTTCATTTTATTCCTTTATTCTTTGACAATTCAAAAGTGCCTGTAAATGGTTTAATTGAAATAAATGCTTTGAGTTTGAGTTTGAGTTTCCACTGATATTTCAATGTCGGTCCGTACACGACGCTTTTATATCCTAATAACCAGCATCCTAATTGCGTAGAACACTTTCAATCTTTCAATTTCTTATTATTTGTTACAAAAGTAGTTAACTCTGCAATCGGCATTTTGTTTTTGTTGTCATTTGCCAATGTCGCAACAGTAATTACGCAATATTTTTTTTGGTCCGTGGCCTTGACATCAACCAATAAATAACATTGTCAAACTTTTAGTTATTGGTAGAATACGAGGCTTTTGTGTTTATTTTATGTCTTTTTTTCTTTAAATGTGCGTTTTGTTTGTGCAGAATAAACAATTTTTCTTTCTTCTGTTTTCTTTTTCTATCACAATCTGATTTTGGTTTTAATAGAAATGTAAAGAAATATTTATAGAACTGGAAGCAATAGGAACTGAAAGTAATTAAATGCAGCTAAACGTAACAGGTTGTCTTTTGTCCGCCGTGTAAATAAAACACTTTCCTCGTTCGACTGTCGCGAAGTGACGGAAATGGGGCTGAAAAATGTAGCTTTTTCTGCTATTTTAATTTTTAATTAATTTTCTACTGTAGATATAATTTTATGGTAAAGGTATCATTCCGTAGCCGACCGCAGGCGGCAACTGCAGGTGAGGTGTCGCCGCGACACGAGTGGTTTCTATGAATTTCTATGAAATATCTTCCATAACTAGTGACACGTCGCCTTCATAGAAATACATAAGAAACATGTCGCGGCGACACGTCGCCTGCAGTTGCCGCCTGCGGTCGCCTACGGAATTGTACCTTAACTGTTTTTGGGATTAATTAACCTTAATCTCAGTAGATTATTTGGAGATAAAAGCACATAAGACACACAAACATAAACTCACGGCTTCTGGGTTACGTACGTTCGTACTGGTATTGTGTTCGTCTTCATACTGGTTTTCTGGTCATACACGCACGCCAGTTGCGAGTACTACGCATCTGACCTTTTTTAAGAACATCACCAAGAAGATCACTGTTCTTTTAGGGCGTCTCCACCCGGTTTCCACTCGCATCTGCCTTTTGTTAAAAAAGGACATAAAGAAGTAGGTACTCACACAGTACCTGGTGTAACTGTGTAGTAAGATAAGTGACAAGCATAATTTTAACACAAGAAATAGGAACAAATTAGATCAACCAAGTTTCAGATTGTATAAAGTACACACTTCTTTTATGGGGGGGTACTGTATAAAATGTTATAATAAAATACCACTCGATATTCTTCAACTAAATGAGAAGAAATTTAAAACATCCATTAAACGCACACTATGTAGTAAAGCATACTATAAGTTGGATGTTTATATCGTAGATAAAAATGCTTGACTTAATGCTGGTCCTGCTCCACAGCCACTTGGGCTCACTCGTTAAAAATATATTTTTGGAACAGTTGCTTCCCCTTTTTGATTTTGTCTGACTTTACGAACTTCATTTATTTATTTGATACAGATAAGACATAATCATAATTATGAGTACAAAGGTATTGCTTATTTCTTAAGAAATTTCTTCCAGCAGACCTGCGATAGGAGAAATGAGAAAGAAATGTAGACAATAGTGTGTGAGAACAAGAAGAGAAAAATATAAATATGCGAAGTCTTAAACTAAAATATTGAAATAAACGTATAACGTAATAAATTAACATATACTTAAATAAATACATAGACCTTAAATATATAAACATACATAGTATAGGTGTATAAATACTCACAGTTGAGAGGAAAGGTAATGCTCTTTTACTCGAAATTTGAATTGTGAAACAGTTTTTAAATCACGAATGCTAGGTGGAAGTGAGTTCCACAACCTTACTGCATGGACAGAGAAGGAATAGTAGCTTGTTTTATGAGGATGAGATTTAAGGAGGGATCTAAGGTGTGATCTACATGGTGCATCGCTAGGGCGAGCGTAAGAAAAACGCTCACGCAGGTAGGAAGGATAAGACGGGTTGTGTAAGACGTTGAAGAGGAGACATAAGATCCGAGTGTTCCTGCGAAGGCGGATTGGGAGCCACTTGAGTTCCTTGCGAAGATGAGAAGCATGGTCATACTTTCTAAGTCCGAAAACAAAGCGAATGCACAAGTTTTGCAAGCGCTCAAGCTTGTTTAATAGCTCCTCATTAGCATCCAGGTAGCAGGAGTCGGCATAATCTATAATCGGCTGAATAAGTGTTTGTGCCAAAGAAATTTTAGTTTTCAAGGGCAGGGTTTAATTGAAATAAATGCTTTGAGTTTGAGTTTAGGTAAAACATATTCGCACATTATTGATTTACATAGGTATATGGCAGCATCTACAACGCCAGATGCGAACTACGCATCAAAGACCTGACGTCACACAAATCCTGCATCGCGCAAGCAGCATTTACCGCACGAATATTTACGACCTCCCGACATCACACGATGACGACACCCGTCTGTATAGATACGTATAACCATATCACGCAAATCTGATTTAGTATAAAATCATTATAGTCCTTTCCAAAAACATTACCATTCCTACAACATATTAAAATTATACGGAAATAAAATAAACAAACAAAAAATATATGTTTACGATCAGTTGTGAACGAAACATAAAAAATACATTCGTTATATTTTATCTCATTAAATTTTTTGCGGGTCCCGCATCAACCCAATTTTCATTCAGTCGCCTACTGCTTATTTAAAATTGAAATAACATTTTTTTATATTTTTACAAATTAAATCACGAAAAAAAGATGGTGGACTTTCCGGAAGAATATAATCTTAATGATGGTAACAGTGAATTTGGTTCTTATTATCATCAATTTGAATGACGTCAAGGATCGAGCCATCAAGAACCACTTGTTATATCAAGTACTTGGCAACAATTACTCTCATTTTCAGGGTACCCGAACGGTTCCAAACTCTATTACTAAGCCTCCGCTGTCCGTCTGTCTGTCAGCGGGCTTTATCTCATGAATAGATAGACTGTTAAAATTTTCAGATTGTACTCAATACTCAATTCTTTATTGCATTCCATATGTATTACATAGATGGTATAGACAAGTAAAAGATCAATATGGACCCTGTCGGGCACAGCAACATTAGGAGAGAGGAAGAGGGCTAAGTAACAATTCAAACAATAATATTATTATAATTAATTAATTACATGTGTTTAACTGGGTGTATAATTATACATTCTTATTATATATTATTAGGTTTGTGTATGTCGGTGTAATTTTGAAATGATGTATTGAATATGAATAATGTAGGTAATTATTATGAAATTCTTAGAAGTATTTTGATTATTATTAAATTATGTTATTATTTATGTATTCATATTTATATTTTTGTGTATTTATATTTCCGTTATAACAACAAAATATAATAAAAATTAAATAAAGTTAATAATTAATTATTAACTTTATTTAATTTTTAAGGGATACAAGAAACGTTTGCTTTTTCGGCGATTTTTGCTCGATCTTAATACGATACGGAACCCTTCGTGTGCGAGTCCGATTCGCACTTGGCCGGTTTTATTGCTATTTTAAGTTACTTTGCAATAAATTAAACAAGAGCCTTATCAACTCATACCTTTTGCCATGTTGATACCAGGGATGTTGCGGATATTCGCATCCGTATCCGCTATTGCGGAGCTTCCGCATTTATTTAGACCTCTGCATCCGTATCCGCACTAACCAATGCAGAGCTCATGCGGTTGCAGATGTGGGTAGAAAAGGGTGAATATAAGTAAAATCATAATCAACAAAATGGAAATTAAAATCATTGAAATCATAAATATGGCTCTAAATTGTCACATTTTCACGAAATAGTCTTATATCCGTCAAACATAAAATTTCGAAGATATATTAGATTTTTAAGTAATTATTTTATTATAGTTGCTGCGAATAGAAATATGATCAACATACAACGAAACAGCGCTGCAATTTGCAAAATACGTAGGTAAGAAATTTTGAATTTCACCTTGCCGCCTTAGATGGTGGGGATTGGTGATTCACATTCGCGGATGTTATAAAATCTGCATCCGCAAAATCAGGGGTTGATACCTACCAACGAGCTATAAGGTATCAATATCCATAATACACAAATCATAGTTCCAAGCCACAAACAGAAGGTTAAAATATCATGGTATAATTTAGCATTCTATCCTAAGGTTGCCGAAATTTTATCAGAAAATACAATTGTTGTATTAATAACAAGTTTGTTTAAAGTACGAAGCTACGAAAAATACCTCCGTAACCAGCTGTTTATTTAGCAAGCAAATTGAATTTGATGGAGTAAATAAATTAACTTCCACCTCTTCGGAATGCGCGTCAGGAAATTATGTTAAAAGACTTTTTTTAAATAACATTGGTAACCCATTTCCGTGACTTTTGCTCGGAAGAATGAGTTGTCGTTAATAGGACAGTAATTTTGACATGGGCCGGGTAAAAGATTGGTCCTTGTTGGCGCGTTATGAGTATGTCAAGTAGGAGTTTGAATAAGGGGGAGCGAGGACTTTGAATGAGAAATTGGCGAGTCCCTAATAGTGTTAAGGAAGTGGTCCTTCGTTGAAAATCTCCTATATTTACCTTTGTCAACCTCAAGTATTTTTAGTCAAACACGATAGAAGAGGAAAGGTGCTGTTTTGTTGATGTATCTATGTTTTCAAACTATTAATGTCGATGATTAAGTATGGTCATCCTATACACAGTATTTAAAGCATAATTATTATCGAGCGGTTTTGGCATTTATGATATAACTAGCTGTGGTCCGCGACTTCGTCCGCGTGGACCCTAATCTACAACTAAATCGATGCCTAATATTTTTCCTACACTGGCAATTCAAAAAATTCAAAAATTCAAAATATTTTATTTCACATAAACCTATAAGGGCACTTATGAAACGTCAGAAGCTAGATGCACGGTTAACACAAGCACAAGCTAGAAGAGCCGGCAAGAAACTCCATGGTTACTCTTTTAAAAATAAATGGTATTTACAATGCTTTCAAATTACAGAGTTAATAGGTATGAGAGGACAGTGTAGGCCTGTCAAAAAGTACCAAGTACTTAGCAAGATAGAAAATGGTCGATAGATCTACAGTCTGTTAAGCCTACAACGTTCTCACATTCACAAAATCTAAAATAATATTTGTAAGCCATAGACAATAAAAGGCACCGATTTACGAGTAGTTACATATTTTATGCAAAAATAATATTTTAATGGTGACACCCGAAGGTGCCACTGGTCCATAACGGGTGCACACAGTAACCGACCCCTCCGGGTTTCGCGGGGACTGAACCGTTTATTTACATAATATTATAGCCTATGTCCATCTGAAATATTATATCTTTTAAATCGTGAAATATATTTTCAAATAGGACTTGTAGTGCCGAAGATTACCCCCATTTAGAAGATTAGAAAAAAATATAGAATTAGCTTAGTGAGCTGACAGAGCGCATCATCATATAAAATGTTATATTTTGTTTTGATTTACATAAATACGTTATTAATACATAATATGTATTTTACTTATTCGACTCGAGACTGTTGCGCGCTCAGTGTTAACAATATCTACTCGTTTGTGAGCGTAGGACGGCATCATGTTATTATATAATATGATTACTTACAGATCGATTATTGCTATAAAACTCGCGAGGCTTTTACAACTCCCTCGGGAAGGGATGTAAGTGGCCCCATTCAATGCGAAGCGTAAATAAATGAAATATTAATATGAAGGCTTTCAAAGACGACAAATAAAAAAATATAAAAAATTACAAGTTAGCATTACTTTATTAAAAATCAGATAGCTAAATGTCCAAGAAATCTTTATCTTTTACCCCATTTAAGGACGTAAGTATACAAAGGAAATAGAGAAGTCTCTAGTCTCTTTGAATTTATTTATCTTTTGTCGAATGAAAGATAGAGTGAAAGAGATATTAAATCTTGTAAGCATTATTTAATGTCAAGAAATGTTTAGTATTTATCTTACCTTTTAGTCTGTTTATTAGCTTTTACTAGACAACAAATGAGAAATAAGTAAGGAGTATAATCATTAATTTTTTGTGTAATTGAAGAGAAATTAATGTCTTCGACCATAAGGACCTAATCCTTTTAATTGAAGATAGATTAGTTAGGTAAATGATCATAACACAGGTAAAAAAAAATGGCAAAAATTTACTGGGCATAACAGTAGATGCTAAACTTCAGTGGGGCCAACATATCTCGAGCCTAGCGGGAAGGCTCAGTTCGGCCGCCTACGCCGTCAGAAAAGTAAGACAATACACTGACGTTGATACAGCTTGGTTAGTCTATTTTATTTATTTTCATAGCGTTATGTCCTACGGTATTCTGCTGTGGGGCAAAGCTGCTGATATTCAAAATATATTTGTCCTTCAAAAACGAGCTGTTCGAGCAATTTACCAGCTAGGTGCCAGAGTTTCTCTGAAAGATTTTTTCAAAGATATCGGTATCCTCACAATGGCATCACAATTCATTTTCGCCAACATATTATATATTAGGCAAAATATACACTTATATACTAAAAACAGTGATATTCACAATGTTAACACTAGAAATAAGGACAAACTACGTACTCCCTTTCACCGGCTTCATAAGGTTCATCACTCATTTGTTGGGCTTGGTAACCTTTTACAACAAGCTACCTTCTTCTTTGCCTTTTAATGCGTTCAAAACTAAAGTAAAATCCATCCTCTGTTCAAAGGTATACTATTCTATCAACGACTACTTAAATGATAAGAATAGTTGGTCGCTGTGATTAACTCAAGACAATGTTTAAATGTTCTTTCTCCAGAATTAGGTTACTTACTGACAGGTTATATGAGTTTATATAATTGTTTATAATTTTACTTTATAAGTCAATTTATTTTAATTTATTGTTGACAAAATCTACTCATTACAATGTTTTTTTTTTGTGTTGTATTGTTGTTATTTTTTTTTTTAAAGCTTATTGCTTTAAAGTGTAGTTTTTGTTGTGTTTGGATATGTGCGAAAAATCACGGCAATAGTATATATAAAGAAGTTTTTTTTTTTTAAAGGTATACTATCCCAGCTAAGTAGGCTTAACGAGTAATAATTGACCAACTTACATTTGCAGTTGGAATTTATGGGATAACATATATGTTTTTCAACAACAATGTTAAGTTTGTTCTTGGGATAAATTCATCCCAACTACGGAACCTTTCATTGTTCGTGGTCCGACACGCACTTGTCAGGTTTTAATACATAGAGACTGACCTATTTGATACCTCCAACCAATTTTCCAAATTACACGACTGAGTTATTTTACCTTAAGCAACTATTTGCGAAATATCAGCATCAACATCTCCACTACGAAATGCAGCAGTAAGTACCGCATTAACAGCGTTTTTATGTAAATTCAGAATCTTGCCAGCATTATCGCTCAAATCTTGCTGAACTCTGGCTGAATGCCAGTTGGATTTTGAGTGGTTAAAAGATAAATTGAGCCCCGGAAAATTGAGGGAAGTAAAGATAATGGCCGCTGAGACGAGTCAGCTGAAAAGTGTTTTTTATGGAGACGAGATACTAACTTTGTTACAGATCTTGATAGTACTTGTTTCTTTTGATTGTTATCGTAATAAACGCTTCATATTTTTGTGAGGGTAAAAGATGTACCTAGATTTTTATTTAGATATCTTTTACCCGTCGGTTTCCCAACCCTATTTATTCATGTCGTGGGTTCCTACGTTAAATATTTACGTAGGCATGTAAACATCCAGATTCGGAACAAATATCGATAGGTCATCCATTTAGGGGTTCAAAGGGCGTAAGGGGCATTAGCGTTACCTATCCTTTACGATCTTTGAGCTCAAAGGTATCGATTTATCGGCGAAAATTATATTTGCAATCACTGAGAACAAAAGTCAGTCGGTTTAGAGTGTTTATTGTGTTTAATATTTAGGTAAATACTAAGATAACATTACGCTTTTATGCCCTTAAGGGACAGACAGAGGTATTTAGTTTAGACATTATTTCGCTACCTAAGTTTCAGTCAATACCGACTTCGAGTTGCTACTTAGAAGTTCCAGACCGAAAACCTCAATTCAAGTGTTCCCATCCTGGGAATTGAATCCAAGAAAGACCCTGTGATTAAGTCGCATTTGTGACCACTGGACGAACAATACAGTCATCAAAATCTGCCTCGACTTTTCCCAACTACGTTGGGGTCAGCTTCCAGTCTAACCGGGTGCAGCTGAATACCACTTTTTCACCAACAAGTTAGTCAGCCATTAAAACTCTACCTACTTTTGAAATAAATCTTTTTATCTGCTTAATCACTGAAAACTCGCTCAAGTGAAGTCTTTTGTAACATTATTCAATTGACACTTTTTCCAACCCTTCCCGCGGCGTGACAGGAACGCTCGCAAATGACATTACGCGCGAGTGGAAGTATAAAAATAGAGGAAATGATGGCGGCTTTATCTGTTTATGTCTGTAAAAGATTTGAACAATGTCGGAAGGATAATACGAACATAAATGTGTATGTTTGCGTTTTTTTTATTCGTTATTTTGACTGTGGTCACATATGTAGTATACAAAAATACCCAAATAAAGTTATAAACACTGCTATTTTTTATACATTACATAAATTGACACAAAATTATTGTTTATTGTATGTCAGCATTTAATATAATAGCTAAGAGTTAATATTCTTTTAATTTTACTTCTATTCCAATTTTAATTAAATATCTAGCTCAATATTTAAGTTTAGAAAAAACTAAAAGTAAGTAGGTAATCGAATTTAGTCGCTGACTGTATCACTTTGAGCATGTAAGCTTTCTCAATAATTATTATAGTTTCCAGGCTGATATCCTGCACATGAAAATTCTCGAACCCTTTCAGTTTATAAGACTTCAATCAAATTATTCCTGGATATATACAGGAATCGAAATAGTATGTTCACCTACACACATTGTAAGCTATTTAATTGTATTACCTACAACAAAGAAACCACACAACAATACGAAATATCCTTACTCCATCAAATCAAAGCTCACCGCTAATAGTAGTTCTCTAGAGAATTCTTTCATCAAGTTAATTCGAGAGCCATTAGCAATATTTGACAAGACCTTTACATCCTCATGTAACTTTCCGTTCGCATTACTACAAACTTTGTAATTCTCATTCCACTCCAATACCCCGCATTATATTTTATAATAACCCCTTCTGCTCACTATGTACTTATTATGTAAAGCACCTGTGTACCCATATAATTTCGTATTAAACTATAATCCCACCAATTTACAGTGTCAGATTAATGCTGAAGTTGAAACTTGATTTTGGAACCGTTCCAGCTTGGCAGCATATTCGGCAATTTGGATACCTCGCCGATCTCGACTTTTTTATCGAACATTAGTAACAGCTCTAATCTTACTTTGTTTATTAGACTGCTAGCTACAGCTTGAAAATCTTTATGTAACATTTTGCAAAACTACACTCATCAAAAGTGTCTAGGATCAAGTACATTTTTAACTATAAAAAATATCCAATTAATATTTACCAAACAGGAATTTAAGTAAGGAGCCAGTCTAGAAGACTAGTTCCAGACTGGCTCCTTACTTTAATTCCTATGTTTAAGTTAACAACTTATCCTTATATTTTGTAAAAAATAAGAAAAATTGCAATTTTTGCAAATTGTGGGAAACTAACCTAAGTTAATGTCGTCAAGTCGGCAAAGAAAGCAAAAATGAGGATCTTTAATTTTTTTATTGTAAAGATTAAAAAAAAAAACTACGTGTCCACCATTGACACGAATCACACAATCACAGCGATTTGGCATGCTTAATGAAATGATTCATGATGACTGATTAGTCATCATGAATCAATTCATCAAAATCACTTTGAGGAATGGCCGCCCACGTTCTTTCTAACAAGTCAAAAAGTTGCTATGGGGTATGCACGGCAACCATACTCGGCAGAGCTCTTCTTTGGAGCATATTCCATGCGCTCAATTGGGTCTAGGTCTTGCGATTGAGCAGGCCACAGTAGAAAGTTGAGCATCTGCAAGAGTGCGTGTTACGACTCTAGCCGTGTGTGGACGTGCATTAGTCGAAACGAATCACCCAACCGGCTTCTCAAAGGGATGATCACGTCTGAAACAATCCTCTCCGTATAAATCTGAGCATTGAGGTTGCCCCTAATCCAAATGAGATCGGTTCTTCCACTGATCCAAATACCAGCCCAAATGATTATTGTTCCCGCTCCATGTGAACGAACTTCCTGACAAAATTTCAAACGTTCTTGACGTCCAGAGGTCCTCCAAACTCGAGTACGTCTTGTATCCGGCCTCATACCGAAACGAGATTCATTGGAAAAGCAAACACAACGCCAGTCTTCTTCCTCCTAATTTCTGTCTTCGCAAGCCCATTGTAAACGGGCCCTACGATTGCGGGATGCTATAGGTGGAACTCTTAGCAGCCTTCGGGAACGCAGACCCACTTCACGTAAACGATTTTGAATGGTTTGGTCGCTTATCAGCAAGCCTGAAGAGCTATGGAGCCTCATAGCCAACATCATGGTATGATTCCATCGAGCAGTATTTTGGATGTACTGGTCCTGTCTGCGAGTGGTGGTGGTGATGCGAGATCGTCCTCCATGTCGCTCGGCCACGCTGCCCGTGATACGATGGCGTGTCCAGAGGCTGCTTATGACACTCTGTGTAGTGCCAAGAGCGACAGCCACAGTTTGCTGCCTGGAGCCAGCTTGCAACATTCCGACGGTTCTCATCATCTCTTCTCGTGTCTAATGATGTCGTCGCTCCATATCGTTGCAATTTTTTTCAGTTCCGATGCAGAAATTGTAATGGAAATTGTAAGGGTTTTGTAAAAACGCTATTACACACTTTTATGGAATCCTGATTGACAGTTGATTTTCTATTTTTAATCAAAATTTTAAGTTTTTTTATTTTATCAAATAGTGAAATTCACAAAAAAGAATCAATAACGATCCAAAAAAGTTAAAATAATAATCCTCAATTGCGGCGATACTCTAAAACGTACTTGATCCCTAGACACTTTTGATGTGTGTATAGAATAAGGAATATCGCGTGCATACGATATGCCGCCTTCAGGGACCTATACAAACTTAAATATTTGCCAAAGCGTACGTTGCGAAACTCAAATAAGCTTAACTGGCAAGAATTCCACTTGGGAAATTTTCTGCAGCACTTACAGTGTTTTAACAAAATGGCTGATTTGATACAGTGAAGTAAATTATCAATTCGAAATGGCCCTTTATAAACATCTCCTTTAGAAACGGCGAGCTTCTCGAAAAACGGAATTCTCAATCACAAAATAGGCTGACGTTTTCATTGAATTGAAAATGAATAAACCCATCCGAATTATATCAAGTATGATCAGATAAGAATTTATAGGTACGAATGACAATTCAAATAAGGGTCGTCCCTACCTAGGCCGATTTCTAATCAGGATCTCGTTCGGATTATTACCATGTGGCTTTAGTTGGAATCCTTACAGATAATTTGGGCCAAATATGCTCCAGCTGCGGCGGGTTTTTCAACTGAAATAAATGAAAGGTCGAGGAAATACAGCCATTACGTTATCCCGCGGTCCAATTTCCTTATACCTGCAAATAGCGCGTTCTATTCAAAAGATATTTTTTAATATTTCCGTGTCGGCACTGCGAGATGTACGGGCCTTTCAGTCCTTTGAAAGCTTATTTATTTTGTGTTTCCTCTTTGTAATATTCTGTGAAACTATCAAATAGGGACTGTTATATTTTGGAAATCTATAAACAATTGTATTTTGCGGCAAATTGAAATTGTCATTGCGACATGCTGTGAATAACACGTGGTATACTAAGTGTGTATGCCTTCAGGTATCTTTTTCGAAGTTAAATATTCCTTTTACGGCGAAAACGTGTGGTTATCATGTGTGTTTGTGTTCAGTTTTTGTTACTTTTATGATTGTGATATGAAAAATGTGTTATTACGTGTAATGGTTTTTTTGTGTTCGTACTTATTACTTCATGCTTTTACGTTGGATAATAGTAGATATTAAGGAAATAAAATAATGTTGTATACCGGCTACGTCTAGGCTAAAAGTATATAAATAAGGTTTAATACACATTACATTGTCTTAGTCCGTCTCGTTGGTCTAATGGTCGCAACCATTACTAAGAACCATAGACTAAGACAATGTGAACAAAAGCGCTACTGTTGAGCATGAGGTCCTGGGTTCGATTCCGGGGTCGGGCAAAGTGTTATTATGTTTTCCATCTGGAATTTCATAGTAGCCGTCTGGATTTGTGCCGGGTTCGCCCCCTATTATAGGTATGCGACTAAACATAACTGGCGAAATGAGGGTGTACTATAGGTACACTTCTGCCCAACCCTTCGGGGAATACAGGCTTGATGTTATGTGCGTTGTTGATTTTAAAAAATATGGACATGTGAAGTTTGCACAAACGAAATCTAGTAGGGTTGGAACAAATTATCGATATCGAAGCACTGTCTTCACACATTTTTTGTGCTCTAAAACGACTCTAAAACCGCAGAAGTTATTACTGAAATGTAAAAGAACAGTTAACGAAGCCATCAGAAGACTCATTTCATTCACATTTATGTGTGGTGCAGCAAGATGAGTTTTAGTTTTAAAACTTGCTTTTATTTTACTTATATGCATGATTTAAAGTTGGAGTTTATTTGTGTGCTTTTCGATGGCGCGACCTAGGCGATATAAAAAAAAAAACTATGCCAAGATTTTGTAAAAATTTGTAAAAGTTGATTCCGAGAACCATACATTTGTAAAAGTTACGGTTAAAAAGTTATAAGGGTTTGAACGTGGCCGCGCCATTGAAACGCAAAGAACCGCGCGGCCATGGAGATCTTTAAAACTAAGCATTGCAGAGACCTGAAATTTAGATAAATAAGAGATTGAATTTGTAGAAAAAAAAAAAGTTAAAAAAATTCTAGGTTTATATTTTAGGAGCTGTAAGATTAGAAAGCATCGCAGAGGTCTGAAGTTTTAAGTAAAATCTAGATTTAAATTTGTCAACATTTTTAAAAATACACAAAAAAATCCTAGGCTTATATTTCAGGACCTGTAAGACTAAAACCCCATGGCCGCGCCATTGAAACGGTGAAAAAAACGTTATCGCCGATATCTCGCTGGAAAAGCATCGCAGAGGTCTGAAGATCTTCCTGAAGGTTTAAAAGAACCTAGGCCTCGCCCCCTATTACATGGGACTTAAACATAACTGGCTAAATGTGGGCGTTCTACTATAGGTATACTTCTGCCTACCTCTTTGGGGAATACAGTCGTGATGTTATGTTATTTAAAAGAAGCGTATGTTACTTACCTACTATTATTTCTTTAACTGCTCAACGTTGCTTATTGCTAAAAACCGCTCAACTGAGAGCCAGATCCGCGGACTGAGGGTTCCGTACCACGGAAACCATTACAGTTTACCTTCCTTTTATTACTTCCGCCATAGAAAAGCGTTTTTTATTATTTGTATTGGCTACTAGCTATTATGGATAAACAGACAGACGACGTATGCTTAACTATTTGGAAAAAGCAATTAATTTTAACGCTTTTCATACTCTTAAGGCTGATGCGTTCTGATGATTCATTGGGTGGGCCGCATCGCAACGCACCGTAATTTTCATACATTTTTTATGAACCATGGCTCACTACAGGTGTGTCAAACAGCGCTTTTATGTATCGAAACGCGATGCGCTGCGGCCCGATGTGGCTGTAATGTACCTTTGCAATGTACCCTTGCCTTTATAGAACGTTTATGGATAAGTGAATACAGATAGTGCCATCCACGAAGACGCGCCCAACTCCGCTCCACTCGATACTAAAGTAAAGCTTACAGTACAAAAATCGCGGAGTGGGGCGCGTCTTTGTGAATGACACTGTCTGTAACTGTGCAACTATTTTAGCGATTATATTCGTCGCCTATCCAGACAATCTCAGAGTATGAAGACATCTTCTATTTATATTGAACTAGTAACCAACTTAAACTTTGATATTAAATACCTTAACTGAAGTCTAGAAACTATTGGCTGGGCAACAAAGGGTACAGATTTATCTCTATTCAGTAGCAGGCAGGCTTTGAGTTAAGAGTGACCTAAGATAGTTATCCTAAAGCTAAATGACATTGGTATCTATCAGAGATGTTCTTTGTTCGAATACTTACCATTAAGAGGGAACAGGGCCTGTGATTCTCCATACATATGTATTCCCCTTTTTTCTACTGTAGACACGTCCCTGTTATTTCCTTTATTTTCAGTAACTTATTGGTAAAGAAAATATAACCCTCCAAAAATTACAAAAAATGCCACAGCCGTGATTACCGGACTACCAGACAAATTCGAATAGTTTTAACATAAAAGAAAATGATAGTAACCTAGTCATACTGAAAAAATGATTGAATCGAGTTTTCGAGGAGAAAAAAGGGGAATACGAAACGTCGATCTCATCATTTTTTTTTGTATTATAGTTGGTCTGAGCTACAGCTGTCCCTATCGCACTCTATGGAGGCAGAATTGAGATAAGACGACGGCAATTAATAGTTTCTTCAAATACCTATTTTTCAAATTCCTTGCAGGCCCTGTTTCCTCTTAAACTCATAATTTTACCTGAAAGACGTCCACTACTGGATCGGTCGAAGTAGCGGTGCTTGGGGGAGGCCTGTTACCCCAAGCATCGCCACTTCGACGGGCACCCTAATTGCGTAACACACGACAGTCACAATCTGAATCATTTGAAGGATATTGCTAATCCATTGCTTCATAATATGTTCGAATGTGTCTGCTCAGTAACGTAAATAACGCATTAAAGTGTCAAAATGAAACAGATTGAAATTAAATTGTTTATTCTGTAAATAGGATATCGGAATCAATTTACACGTTATAATTTTGTTATTTATTATTAAGCGTCAGTTCTGTGCTTGTCGCATGTAGCGGATTCCTGCCAACAAACTAATCAATTTGAATGTTAGCATTTGAGCAGTATTCATTTTTTTTTTTGTAGTTATAAATATTCAGGCTCAGTTCACACCGTGACGCCACTCAACGCGCACTTTTTTAAGATCCGATAAAATATCGAATTTATTTACTACACATTAAGGTACACGCGCTGCGTAGTGCCGCGCATTTCAGCGTACTTCGACACGCGTTCACGCTCGCACTGAAATTATACCTTTTTGTGAAGACAATAAGGTCGATATTTGTTTAAAGTGTGCGCCGCGTCGCGTTGCGTCGCGTCAATAAAGTGGTCAGGCGCCAGTGTCCGCGATCGTACATACATTTAAACCCTCGTGCAGACTGGCGCTACGCGACTCAAACAAAACAATTTCTAAGAAAACTTCACGGTAGAACAATTATCGGTGACACATCGCGCCGTCGTGTCGCGTCGTACCAGTCTGCTCGAGGTTTAAGACGGAAGCCTAACTCTCATAAACGAAGGGTTAAGTAAACAAGGAGAGGGACTGGCAGTAAAATTATTATAACAAAATACTAGCTCTAACCTGGATTTCTATTCTTAATATTACACGACTAGCTTCTGCCCGCGTGAAATTTCTTGTTCCCCCGGGGGAACAAGAAATTTCCCGGAGCGCGTTCAAACAAACAAATAAAAAACAAACTCTTCAGTTTCACTATTAGTATTGATATAGATAGCAACCAGCTGACAAGATATTTTCTGATTTCCCTGTTCGATAATACCTACGTACATCTGTTCAATAAATCAGTGGAATCCATCATCTCGGTCAGGATAAAGAGACCAAGGTTAAGATGGAACGACGAAATTTTTGCCAACTTTCTCAAACTTTACGACTTTGTTTCAGAGTTTCAAAGCTAATAATTTTTTATCTTCTCACTCGAGATCGTCTGTGGGCCAAAGTCGCGTTAAGCCTCGTTTACGTTGGTCGAGTAAGTAGACGAGCACTGGCGGGAGAGTGCTTAGGTTTTTTATCTTCTTAGCTCTATGGCAACGAAGGTAGCTCTTAATAATAATGTCTATAGTTCAAAATGAAAAAGATCTTATCTAATATTTCATAATTTTAATTGGCTAATTGTGTTTTTATGCCTGAATAATTTTGAAAACTATTGTATCAACAGTATCCTTAACTACTCTGGTAAATACATTTTAATTACTAGAATAATACGAGCTAATTGCTTGATGAATTTGCACCAAGCTGGCTATAGTAGGTATTAATATATATAAGTCCTCGACCGCCCATACTAGACTTCTTGCTCGACCAATGTAAACAAAGCCTAAGACTGCCGAAGTTATTTTGCCGCCAGTTCCCAATGATAACGGTAGCAGCCTGATTCCCAGTCTATTGGAAGAGGAATGAGCTACAAGTTTTAATTGAAAACAAATGCCTAACTTGATTACAATAATGCCTGGCTGACTGGAATGTAAGCTGAGGTATTTGTAGTGAATGCTTCTATTAATATACATACATACATAAACTCACGCCTTCGTCCCATGGGGGTAGGCAAAAACTACAGAACGCCACCTGCTACGATCCTTACATACTCCTTTAGCCTCGTTTACGTTCATACATCTGGTCATACACGCACGCCGGTTGCGAGTACTACGCACCTGTCCTTTCTGAAGAACATCGGTCGTAGCTGCTTAACCGGACTTTCCTGTGGCTGCCTTAAGCTTCTACACTCAAAGCCTCCAGCCAGGGGCAAAACTATTCTAATTATAAACTAGGCGAGCGCTCGCTAAGGGCACCCCCTGTGGGGTACGAACCTCGGCTTAGGGCGTCGTTGGGGGGAGGACAGCAAGATGGGACAGGCTGGATCATCGACGCGGGCTGGCGCATCGTCGAGCAAGGGTCGGGGGGGAGAAGAACATCACCAATAAGGTCAGTATGTGTGCTCCTAGAGTGTCCCCTCCCGGTGTTTTCAGTAACATCTGCCTTGTAAATACATATTGTTAGTCGCCTTTCATTCAACCTCTCAACATGACCAAACCACCTCAGCATAACCTTTTCAATTTTTGTCACTACATCTTCTTTTAACTCACACCGTTGTCCTATCACATCATTCCTCAGCCTATCCTATTTATAGTTAGACCACACATGCTTCGCAAGGAATATATATATTCTGTTAATATAAGTGCCTCGGAAAGCACCTTAAGAGGGAACAGGGCCTGCGATTCTCCATACAAATGTATTCCCCTTTTTTCTTCCTGAATAATGCCTCTAGAGTAATTTTTTTTTTCATAAAATCAAGGTCTGCTGTAGACACGTCCCTGTTATTTCCTTTTTTCAGCAGCTTATCGGTAAAGAAAATATGACCCATTTTTACCGCCGTGATTAGAGGAGTACCAGACAAATTCTGGAAGTTTTTAAGATAAAATAAAATGATAGGAACCTAGACATACTCTTTCTTAAAAAAATTATATAATAAATAATTGAATCGGTTCAGTTTTCGAGGAGAAAAAAAGGGAAAAAGGAAACGTCAATTTCGTAAATTTTTTTTGTGATATAATTGCTCTGAGCGGTAGCTATCCCTATCGTACTCTACGGGGGCAGACTTGAAGTAAGATGACGGCATTAGTTTCTTCAAATACTTATTTTTCAAATTCCTCACAGGCCCTGTTCCCTCTGCTGTCATTAATAGATCTGACAGTCATTATGGGTAGTCAGTAGCTTAAAAGTCTGACAACCAGTCTTACCAAGGGGCATCGTGTTACCCAGTAACTAGGTTTTGGCTAGGCAGTCACTCCATGTAAAATACTGGTATTCCGCTGCATCTGGTTAGACTGGAAGCTGATCTCAACATAGTTGGGAAAAAGCTAGGCAGATTGAATTTGCTCCTGTTAATAAAAATTGGTCGAAAAATATTAGGGTTAATAAAAACAGAAAGTTTCGAAAATAATATTAAGTAAGTAATTCAATATAGGGTGAAACTCACAAGGAGGTTGATGAAATTAATTGTTTTATCCGGGTGATGCCCTATCTCCCCAAGTTCCAAGTTCCCCAAAATGATTTTTCAACGTCACCGAAATATTAAATTATTTTATTTGTAAAGTTCACACTTGATCAATCCTCGTACTGACGTGTCCAAAAGTTTTGTCGAGTGTTACCTAGTTGTACTTACTAGACTACTACAACGACCACTAAACGACAAATGTCAAAACTAGTGGATGCAATGACAAAAGACATCGAAAAACTAAAAAAGACACATCAATATCTATTACAAACTCATGGTAAACTGAGTTTAAATGGCAAGGTTTTTTAATTGCTGAAAGTTAGGTCCTGGGTTTGATTTCCGGTTCAGGCAAAGTGTTATTGGGTTTTTCATCTGAAATTTCTCAGTAGCAGAATGGAGCCTGGATTTGTGCCCGATTGATGACATAAGGCTAGCGTGTTTGACAGCTACGCTTTTTAACAGTAAAATTTGGTTTTCAAATTGCCTCGTTGGTCTAGTGGTCGGAAGCGCTACTGCTGACCATGACGTCCTGGGTTCGATTTCCGGGTCGGGCAAAGTGTTATTGGGGGTTCCCTATCCATTTGCATAAAATTTTAAGACCTAATATAACTTAGTATAATGTTGTTTGGCATAATTATATTTTCGAATAATATAATTACGCATAACAGCTTACGCGTAATTTTTTTAAGCATAATTTCTCTAACCTTAATAATGATTAAGCATAATATTCTAAAGCATACATTTATTAAGCATAAAGTTAAAGCATAAATTTACTAAGCATAAAGTTAAAGCATGCAAGCAAGCATGCAGCATGCAAGCAAGCATGCAGCATGCAGCATTCAAGCGAGCATGCAGCAGGCAGGGTTTCTGTCACGGCTCCGGCGCTGCGGGCCTCCGGCGGCCCCACGCGTGCTAATCGTCGCAGACGGCTTTCGCTCACCACCGCAGCTTCGGCTTGTTGGCTTCGCCGGCCAGCCTCAGTCGCGGCGGCTCGCTCGCAGCCGCCTGCTCCTCAGCCCGCGGGCCGCCTCGCCCTTACGCGCCTACGCGATTTTAAATTACACTATAGGGGTAGGACAAACAAGACTACGTGGAGTCGGTTTTGCAGCAATTCGGTTCTTAGGCCTACTAACGTTATGCGAATCAAATTTATGCCAAAACAAATTAGTCTTTAAGATGATTATGTCAACATAAAACGTATGCCTAAAGAAATTATGCCGAAGTATTATTATGCCAAAACAAATTGTGCCAAAATCGTTATGCCGAAGTATATTAGGGCAAAGAACATTATGCGAAAAGAAGGTATCCCGTTATTGGGTTTTTCTATCTGGAATTTTTCAGTAGCATTCCGGAGTCTGGATTTGTGCCCATAACTGCTGCCCATAAGCGAAATGTGGATGTACCTACTGTAGGTACACCTCTGCTTAACCCTTCGGTACAATACAGACGTGATATTATGTTTCTATGTTATAAATTGTAAACAAACTGATTCCATAAACGGGTGTTTTCTATTTCCCCAAAAGTAGCGGCGCAAACATATTAAATTCAAAGACAAAAGCAACCGTTTCACCCTCAATCTTTAGTGAAGAATCAAGAATTCCTTTTATACAGAACTCCAGTTAATAGATACATTTGTGGAAGAAATATTAAAGAAAAGGCGATGGAAACGTCTCAGGTTTGCGTCATTATGCCTTTTATAACCAAGAAAATGGTTTTTAATTATATGCATAATATACACAAGTAGAATCAAAAACCAACCAACTGAGACGTTTCCATCGCCTTTTCTTTAATATTTCTTCCACAAATGTATCTATTAACTCAAGTTCTGTATAAAAGGAATTCTTGATTCTTAATATATGTATATACTCGTATATATTATAATTATATAATTTTATAAATTTGAAACATGGATGTTTGTTAGTCAATGACGCAAAAATTGCTGAACGGATTTATATGACAATTGGCACACCGCTACACAATGACCTGTGTTAGGACTTAGTATATTTTTTATCTCGGTAGTTCATTTCCGTGGGATAATTAGAAAATTGTCCTCGTAGATTTTTTTTAATAATTAAAACTATTATATAGACCCGCCCGTGCTTCGCACAGTTATTAACACTTGAAAAAACATGGAGATGTTTTTATTATTATGTAAGTTAAATATATTTAATGTATTAAGCATGTCGGAAATACAATCACTGTTTTGACTAATCGGGGCGCCAGCGCCGCCTAACGCCGCTCGACAGAGCTCACAACATAACGCTCGAGCTGAGTTTGTCGGTGGCGGTCACGCAGTGAACACGTTTAGAAACTGTCGCGCGTTCAGTAAAGTTGTGTCGTGTACCTGGGAATTGGTAATGTGATTGATTTGGTCAAACTCAAACTCAAACTCAAAGCATTTATTTCAATTAAACCATTTACAGGCACTTTTGAATTGTCAAGGGGTCAGTCAGTCAGAAATATGAAGCTAGTTGCCCATTCCAAAGCGTAGGTTCCTATGGAGAAGAACGGGCAAGAAACTCCACGGACACTCTTTTAAATCATGATGTTGTTACAAAATATTGGTTACATCATTCATGTTGAAATTATACATGTGAGACCAATGTAGAAAGACGTGCAAGTAAAAAGCGTCCGTTATAAAAAGATAAAAACAATTCAAAAATTAAAATAAGCCGTGGCAGATAAGAGATGACCAGTCCCTACTGACGGCGCCCGTTCACGAACATGACGCATGGATCAGCACCGTTTAGCTCAACCATTTTGAAGGGAACTTAACGATCCAACACTCGGTCGTAAATTATAATTTGATCTGAACTGCAAACGGTTTTTCTATTGCGCAATAACCAACACTACCCATAGTACGCTCACAGTAGTAAAAAATATGGCTGATTATATCGAAAGAGAGACAGGTACTCTCTCCGTCATACACATAAGCCTCCCGAAATAAGTTCTCTAAATGATGGTGAAAAATGCATCAAAATCTGTTGCGTAGTTTAGAAGAACAACGCGGTCATACAGACAGAATGGAAAAGCGACTTTAATTTATAATATGTATTGATATAATTATTGTATTTCGAAATAAATCCGGTTCCTAAGTTGTGTGAAAAAGTGTTAAAAGTGAAATCGAACGATAGCGATTTTTTGTTTAGTGGAATAAAAAAAACATGAATAAACTGAGCAAAGATAAACTGAGTAAATAAAACTCCAGTATATACCAATCTCTTCGTATTCATAACTAGGACTTTGATGTAAATGCTGTTATGCAGACCATTAGTCAAGAAAATTAATTAACTGTGACCAGTATCTTATGTCGGCTGTTCGCTTCAAAAGCTAAACTACTCACAGTAATTACGAAAATATTTCTCCTTCCACTTTAATAGTCGTTCTTTGAATTTCTTGAAACGACGCTTGACATCTACGACTTTCATTTCTAATTAGAAAGGATGCCCTCTCTCGCAAAAAACCATTCAAATTTTCGACTTCAATTGAAGTCCCAATGTGTTTGTTGACTGGACTTATTAAATCAAGCTTGAAATCTTTTTTATTCGAGTTCTAAGAGTACAATCTTTAGTCGACCGCGCGTTTTGATAAGAAGTCGAGGTTTCTTTGTATAAGCTCGTGGCGGAGAATAAATAATAGTACTTTGTGACTTTTAAGTACAGCCAACAACAAAACTCGATTAACACTGTTAATTTTACCTAGTCCTTTTTTTTTTTGATGGGAAATTATCAAATAACTTCTCCCGCTCTGGGCGGAGCGGGAGGGCGTGTCAGACTCTTACTAAACCCACCCATGTTCCTTCAGTTGCCTGTACGTTGCCAGGGGCCTCGGTATCCCTTTCGGACTTTCCCGCAACCCCGGCAGGCATCGGTCCTATTGGACCCCTTCAGTTGCTGACATCTCTTTGAGGCGCGCGTGAAACACAACGTGCCGTCGACCCGGGCCTGGTCCTTATCAGACGGTGAGATCTCTTGCCTTACCCTTCGGGATTTTACCTGGTCCTTAGTTTTTATTTAGTCTTTTTGAACTTAAACATATCTGGCGAGATGTGAGTGTACTATAGGTACGCTCTGCCAAACCCTTTGGTGTATACAGGCGTGATTTTATGTTCTGTTTTATTATATTTTGCCTTCCTATCATCTTAATTAATACAAAATAATTTGATACATGGCTTTCAGTATTTCATGTAATAGCTAGTAGTTAAAACTCCTTATGTTTTATATCAATTCAGATTTTTATGAATAGTTTGCTCAGTAATATAAAACAAAGTCGCTTTTGGTGTCTGTCTGTGTGACCGTTTTGATCTTCTAAACTACAAAATGGATTATGATGCGGTTTTCACCATTACTTATACTCCGTTGGTTTAGGTAGTTAACAAAAGATAAACATTAAAAACCATATGATGAGAGAGGTGTCTGGATAACCGCGTAAACCTATTACTTTAGTTGTCATGCCACTTTCATTTAGCAACGTTATAATTGTTAAGGTTTAGAGAACCTGTCTTTTTGGGTTCTTTACAATAGACGGATTACAAAATATTTTATTACTCAATACTCAATTCTTTATTGCATTCCACAATGTAGACTTAGGTGGTAAATATTTGCCAAAAGAAACAATCATGGACCCTGTCGGGCACAGCATAAGAAAGATATGTGCAGAAGAGGACTTATCATTTACATACTCGTAACTTATAATCTAACTTATTCTCAACACACTTTTACAAAATAATTAATTTTACAATAACAAAAATTTCACATTTAGCTTACGAGTATTATATACTTATGTGTTTATAAATCTAACTAAAAAATTGTGCTCAAGCACTTACATCTACGAAGAGTAGTAAGAATAAATTATAAAGTTTAACATACCTACATTTAGAGAAATGAGGAAACTTTCGTTTTTTTTTCAAAAGAGGAAACTTTCGTATTTTTAAACAAGAAAGTGGCATTTACAAAAACCCTTTTTACAATTTGTTTACCTTTAGTTAATTACATAAACCAATGGAGTATAGAGCGTTTATTCCGGAAGGTTTAATGTATCTATTAATATATTACACACATTGCACGTATTTATTACATTAATATCTAACTTATATATAGCTCAAAAATCTCATGTTGCGACATGTCGTCATTGCACGCGTACGATAAGAAAAATCGGAGAAAAAGCGCCAGATAAGAAAAATCGGCTTTAGTTGCTGACCGTACTACTGAAAAAGTTAAAGTGTAGTCTACGAAATCGGTGCTATTGTGTATTTTATGAATAATAACTGCGTTCAACCTCTCCAATTAAATAAAATGTGGTTATAATACTAGTTTACCACATTTTTTACAGGGGATTTATATTTACCACTCTAAGCGTCTAGACAGCTGAAATTATTTTATCGTGCGACATTGAAAACATTCCAAAATGTTCGACTTTATCATTTTAAGCCCTGGTTTCTGAAAGCTGATTTAATTTATTCTGTTGTCAAATTTCACGTCAATGTAATTATGACTGTTTGTTGTTGTGATTTTGGTCAACAGTAGGTACGTAGCAACATGATTATTTTGAGAGTAGATTTTATCTCATCTATACTTACTACATACATACATATTATGCGTAAATAGTCTATCGAGATCAGCTGCTTGCAGCAGATTGTGCGATGAAGTGCACGGATTACTAAATTATGTGTTGAAGCGTGGAAGTCTGGCATCAAAACAGGTTTTGTTCGTTTTGATAGATTTCTAGATCTGTCATGCGTCCGTCTCATTTATCTGTCAGTTTGTTTATGTCAGGCTATTTTTATTTAATTTTTTGTAAAAAAGTGTTACAGACCTTAATTTATGACATCGCCTTGGATGAATCTGTAAAGGTGTTATAATTATAAATAAATAAATAAATGTTGTTTTGAAATTTTATTTAATATATCTAACTATTGAAATATTCGTTATTATTATTATCTTACACAAATTTATTTTATTTAAGTATACATACACATTGCAGTATAAAACTGATTTATATCCGTCACCCCACACTTCAGGTCCAGTTGAAAACCAGCGTCACGCACTAGTTGTCTGGCATTTTTGCTGAACTGGGCCTATTTGGCGCAGCCGCGAGGCACACATTCCTGCTAATATTTTACAATCGAACGTTACACTTTTTTATTGTTTTATTTTATTTCTTTTTTACTTGTAGTACAATTTATGTTGTGTGCCTTTTAGTCTGTGCTAAATAAATTTATTTTCTTTCTTTCTTTATACATACAGATAAATAAAATTGAAGTCTCTGTTTGTAATATCAAAATAACAGCTTTTTACTAAATGCATCATGAATGTATATCTATATAGGATACGGTACTTAAAACAAAAATAAGTGTGTCTGTTTGTTCCGACTAATCTCCGAAACGGCTGGATCGATTTTGACGGGACTTTCACCGGCAGAAAGCTGATGTTATTGCGCGTAATTTAAGTTAATTTTGTTTTAGAAAAAGAATTAGGGTTCACGCGTATTATTATAATATTTAATATCACCACAAATTCACAAAGACCCAACATGTTGTCAAACTTACTACGTATCGCCCACAACAGTGTGCATCAACTAATTTTATATTCTCGTGGGAAAAGTCACAGTGATGTCTAAACCTGGCCTGGTTTAGACTATTACTGGGACTACCTAAAATAGACGCCATCGCAATTTATTGCACTGTTTCTAATTGACAGCTTTTCACTTGGCAGAATAGTCGAAATCGGCTTTGCTTGCCATTTATTAAAAATAGAATAAAAATGCGTATGAAATTACATACGGTACTTATAACAAACAAACTTATCTATTGAAAAATCAGCGCTAAGGTTACTTACCACTTTTTTTTTTTTCTTGCTCAAGAACTTTTGCCTTCAGATCCCATGGCGGTAATCCAGCAAGGAGGCTCGCCTCCTCACCGGAGACCATGTGGTATCCCTGGACCAGCCGGGTGGCCATGACCCTCTACCGGCGGGCTGGCCGCCGCCTTAATGAACGCGCCCACACCGGTGCCCCGTAAAGGGCCATGGATCGCACGGCCCCCGCGTAGAGTCTCCGGCAGGAGGCGTTTGGACCCCCTAGATTGGGCAGGAGCAGCTTCAAAGCAGCCCCTGATTTGCCCCGCATCCGCACACACGTGGGGACAGAACCCCGGCTTAGGACGACCAGGCCTGTCTCCAGAGCCTAGTCCTCCTCCTATACCGGGAACTCCAAGCCACATTCTTGGCATTGAAGTCCCCGAGGACGAGCACGGGAAGGGAACAGAACCCGACGACGACGACTCTTAACTCTGCAAGGGAGTTGTGGAACTTGGCAAGAGTTCGGCTCGGGGAGAAGTATACCCCTACCACGACAATCTCCCCGAACCGTGCTGCAACACAACCCCGTCCTCTCTTAACAGCCTCGAGGGACGAAGTACCGGCGGCGGCCGACGAAATTAGGGTCACTGAGCGGCCCAGTCATCCCTGGGCAGGTTACTTACCACTTACATTTTGCTCTGTGATACTAACAAAATAGTGATGAATGTACATGTTGATGGATGGAGAGGGAGAGGACGGCCAATGGATGATTTATGTGATAAGAGGAGGAGATACGAAAGAGAAGGGAGTGAATGATAGCGTGACGGTTGACAGGGGAGAATGGAAGAAGGAAAGGTGTTGCGCCAACCCCACGTTACATGGTACAAAGGCAGGATATGATAATCAGTTATCGGATCAGCGTCCGGTCTGCACCAAGTGCAAAGGCAACTGATAGAAATCCGATGACTGAGGAAACACGAAGTTTGCCGAGGGGCATTAAGAAAATAGTTGTACTGTATATTCGTTGTTTTCTACCAACTTGTCTCGTGCAGGATAAAGGAGCTGATTGCCGTATCGTTACTAGCGTTGACTCTGCATCAAACTGTAGCTCTCTTTGTTGAAGAAGATCAAATAGATAAATGTACCTAGACGTCATACTACATACATAACATCAAGCCTGTAATGCCCGAAGAGTTAGGCAGAGGTGTACTTATAGTACACCCACATTTCGCTAGCTATGTTTAAGTCCGACGTAATAGAGGACTTCAAAACATGCTCCAAGGTTTGTCATGTGAAAGCGAAAAGGTCAGCCTAACAATAAACAGAACAAAGATCAAAATAATAACAAATAAATCCGAAATAAACATCTCAGTCGGTGAGGAAGAAATAGTATGTAAATTCCTATATATACCTGGGCCAACTTATTGCCTTCAACAACCAAACGGGCTCAGAAATAGAGAAACGGATAGCCAATGAAGAGATATTGGTCTTTCGAAGAACTGCGAAAAGATAAACAATATAATATTGCAAGGAAAAGAAAAATATATAACACATGCATATTACCAATAGCAGCCAGGGTGCCAGACCTGGGCAAAAACATAAAAACAAAACCAGAAACTGAGAACTTGTCAAAGAGCCATGGAGAGTATTCTGGATTACACAAAAAGAGACAGAAAAGAACCGAAGATAGAAGACACATTACAAAAATTGAAGATGTTGTAGTCAATATGCACACAATAGGCAGGTCCAATATGGCACAGAACAACTCACTCAAACAAGAGCAGACTGAATAACTGAAAAAGGCATTCGTGTCACACAAAGACACGCCGAAGCCCAATAATTGATATATATACAAGCTCAACTACTTACATTGTTAAATAATTAATTATAATTATTGTAAAAAAAAAAAAACTATAATGTAAGATTTTATTGAAAATTGTGTTGGCATTAAAGGCTTCATAATAAATAGGGGGCGAGCTTATTGCCATCAACCGGGCACAAATACAGACTCCGGGCTGATACTGAGAAATTCCGGATGGAAAAACCCAATAATACTTTGTCCGACCCGGGAATTGAACCCAGGACCTTATGCTCAGCAGTAACGCTAGCGACCGCTAGACCAACATGGCTGTATCATACATCATACTACTATCTACCACATTACAGTACTCAATCATTTCAATTTTACGAATGCATTTAGTTATATGCCTTCACATGTTGTTGCGTTTTCGTAAAGATCATTTTCACCTAAAGCAGTAATAAAGATTGGTGAATTTGAAGGCGCATTCAATTCGGATGGTGATCGGTTTTATGAATTTTGCCGATGCTACATCTAAGTTGTGTCGTACTGTACCGTGTGCGTAAAATGCGGTAGTGGGGCGTGTCATTTCAGAGTGAACAAGCTTTATACAGTATGATTACAGTTAGACAACTTGTACCTGTATAACGCCGCATCCTCAAACTTTGCATGAATTCTGGAACCTGTTTGTTTGCAAAGTTCAAGTTTCATTGCAAGGACTATTGACGTGACGCCGACATCTCTCGCCTCAGGTATGCAAAATGTTTCGTTTAAAAATACTTTGTTTATCACTAACTCTTATTGGGGAAACAATGAGTGATTCCGTGCAATGTCTTTAGCAATCTATGCATATAATATATACATAATTATGTAGATATGGGTCGCAGCAAATAAAAATCACGTGCTAGGAGAACCAACGGTGTTTCATTTTACTTTTAAGCACTTTAAACAAGATAGCACTACTAGTTTTTAAAATTACAACTTTTACTCGTCTTTTCGTCTTTCACACACAATGCTCACCCCGCCATCATCTCTTCCGTCTCTCTTTTTTCCGCTTCCCTCTCACTCGCACCTTAACATTCCATTTCACTACATTCTTACTTACTTTACATTACATTATCCTTACGTTCCATGTCCGCACATCCTACACATATATTGGAATGGATTTTGAGACTAGCTATTGCCCGCGACTTCACACTATTACTTCGTTTTCGCTTAGCGTTCTTTCTGATTTTTTATATTTTTGCTCGGCTCCTAAGGGTCGTAGCGTGATGTTACATAGCCCATAACCTTCCTCAAGAATTAGGCTATCCAATGCAAAAAGAATCCGACTGGTAGTTCCCTACATTCAAACTTTTAGTGAGTTGGTCTCATATCAATAAATAAATAAATAATATGATGGCGTCTATGGTTATCTCCTGTACCTCAAACATAAGAGATACTCCTACCATTCATCTGATCGCATTGACCGAATGAACGGAATGAACTGCAATCTTTCACTTATCGTCGCCATTAAACCGAAAATGTAGTCGGACCTACAAATAATATTTATTTTTATTCAATCTTAAAAAAATGCTTTGATTGACTCTAGGATATTATCTCAAATCTACTTTGAATAAATGAAGGATGCTTAAAAATATGAATTTGCTGGACATGATTAGGGCATAAATGGTCATCGTCATTTTACCTCTTTATAATTTTTATTATTATAGTTTATATATTATTATTATTATTATTGGAGGAGCTCGTGGATAAGTAATAACTTCCGCACGGGTCGATCCATCAGGTTAAGTTACGCTTGCCGGGGTTGGTCTGTGGATGTGTGACCATCTTTACATACCGAATCCTCTGTGCCTCGGAAAGCACGTTAAGCCGTTGGTCCCGGCTGTCATTCGGGGATCTTTAACAGTCTTTACGGGTCGTCAGAAGCCCGAAAGTCTGACAACCAGTCTTACCAAGGGGTATCGTATTACCCAGTTACTGGGTTGTGGAGGTCCATGTAAAATACTGGTATTCAGCTGCAGCCGGTTAGACTGGAAGCCGCTCCAATATAGTTGGGAAATGGCTAGGCAGATTGATTGATAATTTATATTAGTATATATTATATTACTTAGTAAAGCATAGATTGATAAACTCCAACAGTCGATCACTATGAAAGTCGCCACATATATATTTTTGCTTAGAGATGGTTTTTAATGAGTCTCTCCGACATTCACACAGGTGACGAAGCGCCGGATTAAAACTAGTATATTATAATGTAGTTGAAGACTCAGTGTTACTAAACAGGAAATTGTAAAATGTTTTTTATTTATTTCATCCTCGACGTTGTTGCGCTCAACACCCGAAGCCGTGTCGCCGTGTTACAGTTTACAGCTAACCTCATTTTTTTGCTTCTGTAGCTACAAAATAAAATTAGCTGTTATCGGAAATAAGGGGTTTATAAATAAAACTCGCACAGCACGGGTAGAAATATTTATTACAACAGAATCAAGACTATACACAACCTAATAATTACAATATACACGATATCTTTAACAGGAATACATTTTGTACAATTAATTTTAATATTTCAACGATGAAAATCTATGAAATTGATCTTAAACATTTTATGTTAACATTACAAATACAGACCAATTTAAATGTTTAACTTGTAAGAACAATGCAATAAATTGTGATTTATGCTAAAAGAGGATTGAATGAATTTAAGCTTATTTTACGTAACAATTTTCGGAAATTTCGATTTGTCTTCTTACCTTTGATAAATACAGGGTCATAATATGCTCTGATTACTGTGAAGATTAACGAAGGTTCCAATTTTGCAGTGATATCATTTACATGAGAAAATAGAAGGCTTGTTTTCTAATATAAATAGTTAAAGATGTGGAAAAGCATGCTTTTTCACATATTTAACTTACATGCTGTATCAGAACTACATGCACGAAAATTTCTGTGTCTTTGAAATGCCCAAAAGACTATCGACTATTAACTTGCAATTATGTATACAGACACTTGCTATGCAGTTCACACTACACTTGCTTCACTCCATAGGTTTAGGTAGTGAAATAAAGGTATACAAAAAAAATCACGTGACAAGACAACTGTCAAGTAACCGACTAAACGTAATACCTGTCACTTCAGTTGTCATGCTACGTCACAGTTGTACTCTTCAATTTAGCAACGTTATAATTCGTTCACGTTTAGAGTTTCGGTTCTTTACAATAGACAGATTACCAAAATATTATATTATTATTATAAATTTAACTAAAAAATTGTCCTCAAGCAGTAACATATACGAAGAGTAGTTTAAGAATAAATGATAAAGTTTAACATTCATTAATAATAGAGGAAACTATTGTAAAATCTAAAATAAATATCATTTTTTTTTATAGTATTTTTAATATGCAAGTGTTATAAAAACCCTTTTTACGATTTATTTACCTTTATTTAAGTACCTAAACTTATGGAGTATAGTTACTTTAGGACGTCTCTGACATTACTTGCAGAGATTTGTGGGATCTGAAATACGGTCTTATGGTAAGCGCACATTATATTCGCATCGAGCCGCAGCGCATCGCACTTCAATACAAAGAAGTGCGATACGGCCCGCCTGTAGTGTCCGATGGTTTATACTAAATGTGTGAAAATGATGTGAGGATTTTTATGTTGCGGTGTGGCCCGCCCAAATGTGCGTCAGCCCTACAAGAACTGAATATTTTAAATGACTAATTAACTGGTAATACGCAGTTACATTAATTAAAAACCGGCCAAGTGCGAGTCAGACTCGCGCACGAAGGGTTCCGTACCATTCTATAAAAACGGCAAAAAATACATGTCTGTTGTATGGGAACCCCACTTAAATATTTATTTAATTCTGCTTTTAGTATTTGTTGTTATAGCGGCGACAGAAATACATTATATGTGAAAATTTCAACCGTCTAACTATCACGGTTCATGAGATATAGCCTGGTGACATATGGACAGTGGAGTCTTAGTAATAGGGTCCCGTTTCACCCTTTGGGTACGGAACCCTAAAAAGCAAATATTATTCCATACCGTCCTTGCACAAGCATCGTTACAAGTTTAATTCAGAAACGAATTCCAACGAAGCATCATACCAGTCTAGATGAGACATTGTTTTATAAATGACACAGAAAGGGAGGCAGTAGACAAGAAATATTACAGACCAAATTGTACCACTTAAGAATATATAACAATAAAACAAACACACACTCGCAGTACATTTTCCAAAAGAGTTAATGTAGGTAGTTATGAGGCGACCTCAGCAAAAGGAATATAAAAATTCAGTTCACGTTACTTCTATATCTACGCATAGTCGCTTTTTGTGTCTCTCTGTGTCAGCGCGTTGTTCTTTTAGACTACGTAACGGATTTTAATGCGGTTTTCACTATCATTTAGATAATTTATACCGAAAAGTTTATGTGTCTAAAACATTAATAATAAACTTACGTATAATAAAGGAATCTCGATGTTTTGTCAAGTCGTACAAACCGTGCGAAACAGGGGCGGTCGCTAGTACAGGATATTTAATAAAATTTCCCGGCCATTTTGTTTTGCTCGGTAGCGTTAGACTCATGTATAATTAAAGGATAAAATGGGCTATAATCTTGATATAGATGGTAGTATCGTTACGCGGTATCAAACTTAAAGTAGACTTGAAATGCTTTTGTACGAGTCGTCTAATTATATTTTGTGTTATTTTGTACTGAGGAGGAAGGAAATTCTTAGTATTTTATACAGCGTTTATCAGAAATATGTGATTATATTTAAAGGTGTGGTACAGAAACCATCAAACTGTATAACTTACTCCATGGGACCAACATAGTAATCGCAAAAAAATCGATCGAAATGAGTCGAGTACGTATTGAAATTTTGTATGGGATAGCTGATTATTTTTTCGCGCTTATGTTGTTGGTTCCGTGGAGAATGTTCTTCAGCTTGATGGTGCCACACTCTTTAATATGACCACGCATTTTTATTCAAGTTGCGTCTTATAGAAGTTGTTTCTGCTGGGGAGTTTGTTGCGCCACTTCTACTTCCCAGCTAAAGTGAAAGACGGGCGTTTTTGGGGGACTATCTTATGTAATTTTGACGTTCGAAAAGTGCTGATTCTTAGCCTAGTTTGAATAAACGACTTTTGAATTTGAATTTGATTTTGAGACACCCTTTCTGTACTTACCTACACGCTCGGTTTTCAGGCCTAAAACTGATAGTAGTTACCTACCAATAGGAATATTTACAAGTCTTATTTTGTCAGTAAGTCTGGAGTATTGTGATCAGTCTGTGTCCTCTAACATAATATATAACATCACGTCTGTATTCCCTGAAGGGTTAAGCAGAGGTGTGTCTATAATATACCCACATTTCGTCACTAAGATTATGTTTAAGTTCCATGTAATAGGGGGCGATCCATCAACCGGGCATAAATCCAGACTCCGATCTACTACTGACAAAAACCCAATAACACTTTGCCCGACCCGGGAATTGAACCAAGGACCTCATGCTCAGCAGTAGCGCTTGCAACCACTAGACCAATGAGGTAGTCACTGCCTCGTAGGTTTGAGTCCTAGTTGTGTCTTAATTAGCGTAAGCGGCCTGTAGTCATTCTTATGAATTAATAATTATTTATGAATGAAAAATGAATCATTCATGAATAATTAAACCTCTACAGAAATAATTATTACGTGTTCAATTTAATACGCAATCGATATTTATTGTTAATTTAACGTGACACTAAGTAAAAGTCAAATTCAAATAGTGTATTTCAATTAGGCACATAAAAGGCACTTTTGAACGTCAAAATTTAAATAAACAGAATTGATTCTAGTCCCCCCTTCCAAACAGTAGTTTTGGTATAGAGAAGAATGGGCAAGAAACTCCACCATAAGCCCACGTTCACACGGACTTAAAAATATCGCGGCGAGATTTTATCGCACACTGGATTTTCAACTCTCGGTGTTGAGCCGAGCGTTGAGAATCCAACGCGTTGGGACGCACTCTCGTCCCAGCGTGTTGAATAAACACACTGTTGGATTTTCAACTCTCGGAGCTAAATAGAGCGCGAAAAAAAATCGCCGGTGCGAGCCTAGGCTTACTCTTTTAATTTTTTTTCAAAAACTCTTTCAAACTATTAATTAATTTGCATTGCTGAATGGAATATTATGAACTATCAAAAACATGACGGTCCCACTGCTATTGTATGTTTATTCTTACATACCTACTTGTTTTATTTGGTTAACAGACTCTGTAGGAAAATTACGAGTTTCCGCATCAGACACTTTAAGTTATGTGTGAACGTCTTGATCTCAGTAAGAAACAGTCGGTATGAATTTATAACAATAGAAATTTCAACACATTAGGAATCAAAATTTCTCTTGCGACAATCAAAAATTTTATACGCCATATTTTTTTCGTTACGATATACTTGCACAAGTCTGCGTGACACCGACCAAATGGCTCGGATATTTGTGCTAAGTTATCGCAGACATCACACGTCAATGTATACTTGTGCGAGTACAATTTTGCGCAAGTATATCGTAACGTGTGGCCTGCATTACACTTTAGATTTTTTTTAAATGTCATGACTAAAACCTATTTATCTTACAGGCCATGCAGATAAATGCTGATATAAAATAACTAAACATTGTTTGTGAGTTACAGCTGCTACCAGCATCATAGATTAATTGATCTCTAATTTTGTGATCAATCAATAGTTCATGTGTAATAAATTTATCATGTCTGTGCATTGAAAACCGCTTTTTACTCATTGAGTACCCTCATTGCCGTGGAGAGCTTGTTAAACAGTCAGTTTCGGTTGTCAAACGAATGAAAGGATTTTGAACAATATTCTATTTAACTGCACAAAACTTTTAGAGTACCAAGTGTATATTGATCAGTCAGAGTATCCTTTAATACCAACAATTTTCAAAGATTTAAAAATCAAAGCTTTAGAGGTTTGAGAAAGAGGTGTAAAGTTCACTCATCCTCTTTAGAAAAGGGAGGATCCTCCGACAAGACTGGTGTCGTGTCTGGCGGGCAACTACCCAACAGTTGATGTCGGATAGTCTTATATACGTCGTTCGTGCGGTAAATTCTAATTGCGCGATGCAGTATTTATGTGACGTCAGGATTTTGTGTGACATCAGGTCTTTGATGCGTAGTTCGCATGTGGCGATGTAAATGCCGCCACAAAGTGAATGGGATCATTTAAGTGCAAAACATAGTGAAAAACTAAAAAAAACTCAAAGAAGCGCATTGACACAATGACGACAACCACTGAGGTAGGTACCTATTGTTATAAGTAGGTATAATGCTTAACCCAAAACAGCCTGTTAACTCCTCTTTGTTGCTACGCACTACAGGCAATGACATGCAGACTTAACCCCCTAAATGATGAATGTTTCAACAATGATAAAACAAATGTAAAGCAGAATGAATGAGACGTGTGCATTCTTCACTATTGAACAACAATTATAATCTCCTAACTGAGCGCCACTCAAATTCGAATATAACAAATTCATAATTTAAAACAAAACGTTGTAGCAATAAAAAATAATAAATAAACCCAGCATTCCTGTACTCGATCAACAATAACAGGCTAACTATTTACATCAAATCCAGCTTAAATTGAGAGCGAATTCTCGTTTTCACTCTAAAAATATATTCCTACCTAATAGAGTAACCCTTGCTAAAATTCCCGAAAGCTAGATAATTTTAAGCGTCCCGGCTTACGAAGCTCGCATTCGGAATGTTTCCCGAATCACACATCGGTTTAATCCCTTGGGAAGTCTCCTTCCACGAGATTTTTTTTTCCGTACACTCTATGAAACGTAACACCCTTGACAAAAAAAGGACATTTAATTTTTATAATAAAAGCGTGCAGTGGTGGTCCTAATTACTGGATGACAATTATTGACACACATCGAGGTGACGTAAGTACTTGATATATTATTTAGATATTATGTCCTTCGAAATCCAGTTTAATAATGTTTTATAAAACTTCTGGATATAAAATATCGGTAGGTACAAAAATATTCAGTATCCTAGCTTTTTTGGATTAAACCTAAACTCTAAATGCTTTTAGGTAAATAAAATACTCAAAGTAAAAGGTAAAAGTTCAATGTAACTTCAGTTCATAAAATATTAGTATTATCATAATCAGATCAGAGTTTTTTAAAGGCGACTGATGAAAAGTATTGCCTGTTTACAAGCAAAACTAATAAGGTTAATGGATTGAAAGTATTCACTTTAACCATGTATATAAAAACACATAATACAAAAACAGCACAAGTTTTCAATTCATGAATTAATTAAACAACATAATTACTTCGTCCAAGAATTGGGGCATACACCGCACGCTTTAAAATTTAAATTGGCGACTACAACAGCTACATCCAGAACAACAAATATAAATTCTGTACACGAGAAATACACTAATTAACGTCTAATATCACAAATATCTTTGTCTCATACTTAAAATTAACACAACAGCATGAATAGAACTAAAATTAAGCAGGGAGAAATTTTCTCGACACTCGAGAAAGCTTTGAGTCTGATTTCATTCTGTACAGGGTGTCCGTATTCCTCAGTCTGCATCAGTTCTTTAGGGCACGGGAGTGTTTCTAAGGGAATATCGGTCAGTTTGGTTGCTTTTTTCGTGAATTTTCTTTCAGCGTAGTCCTCGTTTTTATCATAATAGTCATAAGTGTCGTCGGGTACGGCATTATCTTTGACGTTTTCGTTATCTTCCTGGTCGTTCAAGTGTCTGTCGGGGGTAAGTTCGGTGACACATGATACTTTCTCGAGGGCGTTTCTCAGCGTGTTGTCTCGCGTTTCGTTGCGTAACGCGTAGATCCAGGAGAGGCGGCAATTACAGCTGAGTGGGTTACCTGTAAACAGAGAGCCTGTTAACGTGTTTGTTTTACGAACAGGTTTATTTTCTCATACGATATTTGCGCCAATTTGAATATAAAGGGCTCATTTGTCTTTAAATAGATTCGATTGTCGTGAGCTCGTTCTAAAGTGTTATCGGTAATCGACAAACATATTTGAAGATTGCGAGTAGGTATACTTTTAGGGGATTGCCGTAATGTGTGGCGTGTTTAAAGTACATTATAGCGTCACATAAAATGTTATAGATTTATTGAAAGGTAGGGACTAATAATCGTTAAGTAAGTATTAAAAATATTAGGTACCTATTATGTACTAATGCATGACGTCGAAATTTCCCATAGCTATAATTATGGCAACTTAATGAGAGTATAATGTTACGCTATTTGTATCTCATTAGGAAACATATATTATATGGAACAGTGCCATATAATATATGTTTACGTTATAAACGACAAAATAGTCCATTATCGCCGTCAATTATTTATTTTTTTGTTTTGTAATGACTATTTGGAACCATGCACCTAGTTTTTGACGTTTCATAAGTAACCTACATAGGTTTGTGTAATAAAATATTTGGATTTTGTTTTGTAAAACTTACTCGGAACAGCTGCAACAAGCACTAGAAACATCAACATGGTGACAAGATTTCAGGATAGTATTTAAATACCAGAAGGCCAATTCTCGTACAGTCAAAATATTTTATTACACAAACCTACGTAGGTTACATAGGTAAGTGTAATAAAATATTTTGATTTTGTTTTGTAAAACTCACTCGGAACAGCTCTTACAAGCACTAGAAACATCAATCAAAACGTTCACATTCAAGTCGTAATCTGTCAAAAATATTGATAAATTGATTGTATTTTTGACAGATTGCGAACGAGATTTGTGACTGCGAACGTTCTCAAAAATTACGGGAATTGCCCCTCTGAATTACTAATAATTTTATGTCTCTTTACCTTATTAAACGATACGCTATATTTTTCTGCTTATCAAAATTTTCTTATTTTTCGTATGGCTACCAACCTAGCTACAAAGCTGTCAAGTGTCAAAAGTGTCAGAGTTTTTATGCCGCCCATGGGTCTTTGACTTGCCTGAGAGATATATTTTACTTTATTATATATTTCTCGACGGCATATGTTGCCATCGAGAAATATCTCTCGGGCATGCCGGATTCCTCACGATGTTTTACTTCACCGTTTTTGAAGCAAGTGATAATTTACATGAATCCGTAAAGTCAGAGGTGCCTTGGGTTCGATCTCGAGATCTATTACTTAAGTGAAGCATATTAGCAGTATCAGTACGAAACTGTAATTTTCGAAATAATTATTTATGTCATACGTGTGGAGTAAAATAGAAAAGGGTCTCAATTTTATGGCTATCATTATTTTAATTCCCGTATGAAATAATTTTATAAAAGAAGGGTTTTTCTTATCATTTTAATTAATTTAATTAATACGTGTTTCTAACAAAAGGCTACCCAACTCTACCCATGGTTTAAGATGTACATTAAATCAACCGTACATTCAACCGTACCTACATTGACAAAACCGTATATAAATCTAGTTTTCTATGTGTAAGCGTGGCAAAGGTCGTACGGAAGTTAACTACGTTGTGCGTAGAAAATGGAGGGACCCAGTTCCTTTCAGTAAAGGAAACCGAGGCAATAGGTCGAGAAAATGTTATGATGAAGTACCTAAACGTCTCAAATGAGTTAGGTGTGCAGGCTGTAACACGGATTTCTGGACTACGAACGCAAGTGGGATTCTTTTTGATTTGGTCAAGTAACTAATAATTCATGTAATATCGGTACTTTTATCGGTAAAATTTTCTCAAACATGCTTGGAAATTAGACCATTATTTTGACAACCTTCTTCGAGATAAATCAAGAATGCTGTACTGGTCAAAACCATGCAAGTAGGCGGCCGATAATCATGTCTGTCGTGTTTAGCAACCGAATAAATTACTATGAAAACTCATATCTGTCGTGTTATTTAAAAATAGAACGAACTTTTTACTTCAACACATGGCAACGAAAGAGGTAACTTATCAAAGATTTTATTTAAATTTCTATTTTGCTTGCAAATAGAGCTGTTTAAAGTAAAGAAGAAACAAATGAATATATTGGAGCGTGAAATTGATTTTTGAATTTATAATTAATTTACTTAGTTTGAATTTCCGCGCATTATTTGAGAAAAGCCTTGGCCGCAACCAGGCATTGATGAGTCCATGTCCCTGTTGTAGGTCGCAATAGTAATAGACTATTCCACGAAGAATTAATTCTATATATATCCTTTAAAATATGATTTAAGTGTAATATTAAGCGTGTAAGTTTAAAGCAGTAATTATTCATTGTATGTTAAGAAATTAAATGACTAGCTAACATTTAACGCATGAACACCTTATATTAATTATATCTTCAGTATTAAAAGGTTTTGAGATCGAAATTCCAAGAAAAGCTGACTAAATGGAACACGTCTTAATTTTATACATTTATTAATATCGGTTTAGTTTATTAAACAAGCGAGCATCGCAAGAGTTATCAAAGTAATATCTTAGTTCAAGGTATCTTAAACAGGGGGTTAGGGGTGCTATAGGTAGGTAAAGTTGGATTCAAACGTTTCTTAAAATATCTTCATAAAAAGAAAACGATAATCCGTATACGTGTGTTAAATTAATGTCACCATTAAAGCACCACGCTGTATAATTATTAGATTTTGCGTCCGAGCATGTGTGTAGCACCCCTTATAAATTATTGATGGCGACCTTATGACATGGATACATAAAAACGTATCAAAAATGTTATCAAAATGTCGTGAGCTAGCTTCATAAATCTCATTTGCCGACAGTAACAGTATTGATAAAAAAAGTCCATGTTATATAACACGTTGTACTGTTTCACCCACGATGCTAACCGAGCTTGTAACAATCAAGTTAACTCATGAGACAGAGTCGAGCCTCGGGCTATCACCGTTGCAAGTCACGACCGAAAGCCATATGACTTTTATAACCACGTATAGTTTAAATTACAATGTTTGTAATGCAACAACTTATACTACTCTAGATAAAGTTCAGTACAGATGGCAGGAAAATATTATGTGGCTACGTTGTCGTTTGAAATTGGTATTTCAATGTAGTTGCATAGTGTAAATAAGTAACAGTATTATATCTTCATAGAAAACGGCCGAAACGACGCGCTTCGAATTTTCAATGTTTACGCAACAGTATCGAGTGCGTGGCGTGTTACACACGGACGCGGAAGGTTTATCTACCGAGCGGCGGCCGTAGGTAATTATTTCCAAGTCACTGCCGAGACATAGTACTGTTACCTATTTATACTGTGGTACTTGATTTGTTGTCAACGAATGAAATAGTATCCGACTTTTTTATTAAGCTTTTAATTGGTAAGCCGAAAATATTTAGTGCCCACCCAATATTTATAGAATTAATTAGGTTATTGAGGGCTTAGCTACGGTTTCTCTGAGGTTTTATTTTTATAAAATACAATTTATTAATAATGAAACTGATTAATGAAAGCAGAACATGGGTAGTTTATACAATTTAATTAATAAAGCTACTATTTGCAATCTAAATACTAAAATATCTTAATAACTATAAATCTTCATCGATTAATTGACCGTACCGGACAATTAATTGTAATAACGAAAAACAAAAATAGAAAGTAAACAACATGCAGTTAATTATACAAAAATATCTTGAACAATACAAAAATAAATTCTTCCGAAACTGAGGACCAAAAATCTCAACCCGTGAATCGTCTTGTGTGACGTGTTACATATGTTCTCCTTGGAAAGGTGAATTAATTTTTATCATCCATAGTGGATTTGGTCAAAAGCTTTGTTCAAATAATTTATTTTCTATAGTTATCCTGATGAGTGAAACTTTGTCAACAAGCCCATATTTTCGTTTATTCGAAAAATATGTCAGTTTTGTTAGATTTAAATGCTTCTTTTTTACTGTTCGTGTCCCTAATAGTTTCCTTTGTTTCTTTTTTTCATACTCAAACTAGCATTTGTTTCGCTCAAAGCATTTATTTCGTGCCTCGGAAAGCACGGCATTGGTCCCGGCTGTCATTTCTTGATCTTTGACAGTCGTTACGGGTCGTCAGAAGCCTGAAAGTCTGACCACCAGTCTTACAAAGGGGTATCGTGTCATCCAGTAACTGGGTTGTGGAGGTCAGATAGGCCGTCGCTCCATGTAAAATAATGGTATCCAGTGGCATCCGGTTAGACTGGAAGCCGACTCTAGCAGAGTTGGGAAAGCAGATGATTTATTTCAATTAAACTATTTGCAGGCACTTTTGAATTGTCAAAAGAGTCGGTCAGTTAGAAAGATGAAGCTAGTTGCCCATTCCAAATCGTACTGAGTTCCTATGGAAAAGAACGGGCAAAAAAGTCCACGGACACTCTTTTTATTATATACAAGTTGGAAATACGTTACCAAGTTGACTAATTGGGACGCTAGCGCCGCCTAGCGGCGCTCGACAGAGTCTACAACATACGCTCGGACCAGCCGGAGCTAAGTAGAGTTGATCGGTGGCGGTCAAGGAGTGAATACGGTTAGAAATAGTCTTGCGTTTCGTATGGTTTTGTCGTGTACCTACATTGTGTGAATTGCTAGTGTGAATAATTTGATCTGAACTGCAAACTGTTTTTATATTGCGCAATAACGAACACTACCCCACAGTAGTTAAAATATGCCTGATGATAACTAAAGAGACACATACCCTCCTCCGTTATACATAACATATAATAACATCACGCCTTGTTTCCCCGAAGGGTTAGGCAGATATGTACCCATAGTAGGTACACCCACATTTCGCCGGTTATGTTTAAGTCCCATGTAATAGGGGGCGAGCCTATTGCCATCAACTGTGGCACAAATCCAGTCTCCGGGCTGGTACTGAGACCTAATGTAAAAACCCAATATCACTTTGCCCGACCTGGGAATTGAACCCAGGACCTCATGCTCAGAAGTAGCGCTTGCGACGACTTGACCAACGAGGCAGTCAAAGTAACTTATAAGGTTCCAAGATATTAGTTAGGTACATGATAAATGTTGAATTTATAATTATCTGCGAGAATTATGTAAAAAGACTGGCAAGTGTACATTATGTATGTTGCTACGGCACTTAATATCGCAGTCCGACCGCCGGCACCGTGCTAGCCATTTAGCCACCCCTTTCACGCCTTGCGAAAATGCGGCTCAATTTCAAGGGCTGGGCTCTTAGCCACGTAAACCTTTACGACGCAGTTTTGTAGTGCTTAAATTTTATTTGAGTAATCTACCGTAGTGTGGGCGGTGTTGTAGCCAATTTGTAACAGAATATCTTGGCTATAAGGCCATAGTAATATTAGATGACCCTGTTCATTCCAAAGAATATTATTTTGAAAGTAATTTTTAAGAGGTTGTTGAGGTATAATAACAATTCTAATGTTAATTGCTTATGGTTATGTTATATTCTTTAATTTGCCTTTTGGCTCGGGAAGGCCGTTTTGTAATTGTTAATTTCAGGTGTGAAAACAGGAAAGGTAATTCAAATATTTTGCTCTGGATGTAGTTATAATTACGTGCTGTTTGTTTTAGCCAATGAATGGATTATTTCTCTGAATTTATATAGAGCTTAGTTTGTTTGTTGTGTTGTAATGGAAAATTGATATAAATGATTATTGTGTTCAGAATAGTAATTGTTTCAAGTGTTACTTAATTAGGTACAGATGTTATAAACAATGAAGATAGCTACTTTATTTTATGATTCATAATATTATATTGTTTTATGCAAAACCAGGCCTTTTCAGCTAAGAGCAGTGGTGGCCCATGAGCAGTCGTGGCTCAAAAGTAGTAGTGCCCGAGTGGAAAATCAGTGGTGGCCCAGTGGTAACGGCCGCGACTTACGAGTTGTAGGTAGTAGATTCGAACCCCGACAGGCGCTTTACTTTGTGTATATTAGGTAATTATTTATTCATCACCACTGCTCTCAAAAAGGTGAAGGAAAACAATAGTGAGGGAACCAGCATGTCCTAGAACCAAAAAATCGAAGACATGTGACATCTACCAACCCGCACTGGGCCCGCGTGCTGGATTAAGGCCCACTGCTTCTTATCTAGAGGAGGCATGTGTCTCAGCAGCAGATGGAACATTATAGGCTGATTATCCAAGCCTTCTGTTCTTTGAGTACTAAATGCGCAACGAATAGGTTTCCTCTGTATAGAGTAACGGTAAATAGGTAGAACTGCCATGTTGGTTGATGGAGTTTCTTGCCCATTCTTCTCCATACGAAAACTGCCTTTTGGAAGGGGCGACTAGAATCAATTCTATTTTTTTGTAAATTTTGACGTTCAAAAGGGCCTATTAGAAATAAATTATTTGACTTTGATTTTACTAAAAATGCGAGTGTACTATTAGGTACACCTCTGCCCGACCCTTCGGGCAATACAGGCGTGATCTTATATTATGTAATTCACACCAGTAACAGTTCTTGTAACTATTGATGTCAAAGTCAAAGTCAAATCATTTATTTCAAATAGGCCCTTATAAGGCACTTTTGAACGTCAAAATTTACAAAAAAATTGAATTGATTCTAGTCGCCCCTTCCAAAAGGTAGTTTTCGCATGGCAATTATGTGAGCACCATGTATCTTAATTCTTCTTACCTATTATTATACCAATAATAGGAAGAAGAATTAAGAATTAAAAATGAAGCAACAATTGATAAATTAATTATGTGATAGATACATGGTGCTCACATAATTATTCACAAACATTGTAATGTTCGACGATTTTCCTAATGTGTGAGAAAGTAATCACAGAATGTAAAATCAATGTAATATATTTAAAAAACATAAAAATTAGACAATCGAATTAGCAACCAGTTTGATTTTGTCTAGATTCTAGATTATCCTATGGAGCAAGACCAGCATGTTTCCAAGCATTTCTTATCTTGGATATAATCCTCTAATTTGTAATACGCTTGTTTACAAAGTATACTTTTAATATGAGTTTTAAATTTTCTTTCATTTAATTGCAATATATCACAATGTATTTTGTTGTAACATTTAACACAGTACCCCATAAAAGATGTATGTACTTTAGATTCAAAAGACCATTTCAGAAACTAATCTACATGGTCCTCATAAGGCCTGACCAAGATTATGTCTGGACTTTAAAAGAGACTGTGACCTCTGAGTTTGTTTCGGTCTTTTTTCTCAGAGTAGTCAGATAGGAAACGCCGAACTCATCTAGCATTTTCTTCTTTTTTTTTATTTTTTTTTTTAATATGACGTGTAAAAGTGATTGCAATATCCTATTTACAGAATAAACCATTTCATTTCATTTCATTTCAGATGATGTGACCTACTCCTATCACAAGATATAAATATATAGCCTTAGGTTTACACTGTACCTGCGTGCCTACGTGGTAAATAGCGTTAGGTACTCTCTCTACCCAAATCGGATTTAAACCCGTATTTAGCAAACTGAGGAGGCACGATAGGACACATACCGTTCCTACACCCTTTCTGAAATTAAGGCCACGACAGGCAGGGGGCTAAATAATAGCTCATTTCTATAGGTACTGAGGAGGAAGGTAGGTACTATACCCGTTCTATAACTAATTTCTTACCCTCATTTTAGTCTAAGGATCAGGTCCTTAGACTAAAATGAGGGTTCCTTCTTGGGTAAGTAACAAAATTAGTTTTGAATAAGAATTCATAAGAATCCGCTGGATGCGGGAAGCAGAGAACCGGTCGAAGTGGCGGTGCTTGGGGAAGCCTATGTCCAGCAGTGGACGTCTTTCGGCTGAAATTATGATGATGAAGGTAATGTGAAAAGAAATATGGTACATCTAGATTCCTACTGAATTCCGAAGATGGTGCCGCAAATCAATAATTTATTCAGAGAATTAAATAATATATTATATATAATATATTATTTAATCGATTAAATATTATTATATATAATATGATATATTATATTATGATTATTAGAAATTAAATTATATTTTTTAAATAATATTAAATAATATTATTATTATAATATTTAATCGATAGTTTTTTTTTAGTAGCCCATACTGTTACCACCAACATATTGCTGGGCAAAGGCCTCCCCCAAATCCTTCTAGGAACTAGTTGATAGTTACGACTTTTAAAAGCACATAAATAAAAATGCAAAAAAAAAATGCTTTTTATCGCAATAACATCATATTGTTTCATTATTAATAATTATGTATTTGAGAAAAGTATAGTTTAATTAAAAGTCTCTTCAAAAGCAACAAACTTCTTACTCGGTGTTATTTTTTGCCGGTTCGATATCCGAGTGTGGCAAGCGAATTTTCGAAAATCTTTGAATGTAGATGTGTTTCTTATTAAAAATAAAGGAATGTTTTCTCTCAGTAAAATTTGCTATCGCCAGTATTTAGAGTACTTTCCCTCCAGGTGAGGTTAAAAAATTCGACCCTGTATATGTCGTCGTAAGATTGTGAGAACCGTTAATTTATAATCTATCGATATTATTTCCGTTAGATAATAAACTGTCAAAAAATTGTGAACTGGGTGAAATGGGTTAGGTTAGGTTAGAACTGTGACAAACCGCGCGCGAGCCGAGCGAGTGAAGCGATCGGTGCTGCGGTAGCGGCCGTCGAGGGCTACTTCTATTAGAAGCAGGCTATTTAATATTAGCGCAAGGTGCGTTTCGTCGCAAGCAAGTTTGATACCAGTTCAGAATTTGCCGGTTTCCCATGGATTGATTATAAACTATCGAAAAATAATGCGATAAATTAGAAATGGTCTGTTGCAGTTCACAATTCTTCGACAATTTATAATCTAACAGAAATAACACCGAAAGATTATAAACTATCGAAGTGCGAAGTACAGTGACATAATATATATAATATATACATCTTATTATATCAATACTTGTTAACGTAAAACAAACACAATATTGTATTAAGTTGTTAAAAGGGTTGCAGCTGAAGCAGGAATATTTACATACAAATTAAAAATTCTCCTCACTGAATAGGAATATTGGTATCCAATTTAACAAAACCGACAATTCGCGGAAACAGTGTTGAGTAACGATCAATTTAAAAACCGAACACTAATCGGACTGCCACGCCACTAACGGTATTGAAAAAAAAACAAAATATCTCGATACCGAAAATAAAAAAGGAAACATGCTGCCAGTAGTTTTTCATGCCGCACATGTTGTGAATTGTGTATTTTATATGTGGATAGATTTAGTGTCAAATTACAATGTTGGAATTTATGCGTATGATATAATCTGAAAAAATATCACATTATATATTTTTTTTGCATTCGGTTTGCCAATTATTTTCGGTGGCTGGTTATAGGCATGTAAAGCTCAATTTATAAAACCGTGCAAATGAATGCATGTTATCCTTTTCGTTATTGTCACAAACTAGACTGTATTTATAATTTCAATGTAGGTAACTGTTATATTTTCAGAGAATAAACTTTTAGAGGACCAAATTATTTTCTATTTAACGCTAACCAGAGAAACAACAAACGAAGCCGAACAAAAAACGAAAAAGTTTCTAATTTATAATGTCCCCAGTAACTTCAAGCTCCATAATTTCCAATTAACACCTTTCCTGGACCCAGAATACAATACATTCACATAAAAACTCACCGTTGGTTGGTACGTATATCAAGACAAACAAAAATAATTATTCGAACCTTTTATTCAGGAAAATAATTTTATTTGTGTCAGTGATCTATTTTATTTGCATTCCGTGGAGGATTTATCAGAGTAGCCGACGCAGCACCCTGCCTCCGCCAGATAGCTAGCGGAAGAAAAATGGCGATCGGGATGGCACGCCCCGCTGGAGGGTTATTCTGGACAAATAGTCGCTAGCAAAGCCGATACGTGAAGTAAGTGAACGAACTAGAGAAATGTGGTGCCTATGTTACAGGCAGAAAACGTTTTTGGGTGCTTAGAATAGTAAATAAGGAGTAAATTACATGGCAGGTGGATCAGATGAAGACTAAGTGAACTAGAAGTGTGTGTGAGTATCGCGACTTTTCATACATAGGCTGGCACATTTGGGAAAGTCTGAAACTATAAGACATACGAAGATCTCTTCTTAGGAACCATGTCATCAATTTTAGTAACAAGAAAAACTGCATTCATACATTTTAAAAAAACTTGTACTCAGCTCGGGAATCGAACCCGGACGTTTTGAAAAATAAAACTAACACTATTTCTATTTAGATATCGACTGTGTAGGTCTTAAGCAGTAAATGTTACTATGAAACATGATGTCTAAAATGTCACGCGACAGAGAGGCAAATGTCGCCGCAGGAGACGCCCTGGGCGTCGGGAATTGCAGGCCACCGTAGGCGCGGGCTTGCGGACGGTGAGCAATAGGTAGCTCGCCGTCCGATAAGGACCAGGCCCGGGTCGACGGTGCGTCGTGTTCCACGCGCGCGTCTTAGAGATGTCAGCACAACGGAAGGGGTCCGATAGGACCGATGCCTGCCGGGGTTGCGAAGTCCGAAAGGGATACCGCGGCCCCTGGCAACGTACAGGTAACTGAAGGAACACGGGTGGGTTTTAGTCAGTAAGAGTCTGACACGCTCTCCCGCTCCGCCCAGAGCGGGAGAAGTTATTTGATAATTTCCCGAACAAAAAAAATATAATTTAAAAAAGCATTGTTTTACTTTAATTTATTTTAGTAAGTTTTCGAAATTACCACCATTTTGTTGACCAGCGTTTAAATGTGCCACCCTATATTGTTACCTTTCAGAGTATTGTAATTGTATAAAAAAAAACAGCGTGGAATGAGAATCTAAGAGATACGTACGACACATTCATTGCCATCGAAGCACCGAAACATGTTCCCGGCTTAAGAGCTAGCGTCTTGGCATTCGATACAATGTGTTATCGCCTAAGACGAACCCATTACATAAAGCGACGTGTACAATCAGCCGAAATTAGTTTATCAAAGTGACGTGCCTGTATCACCATCCCTATAGTTCCCGTCAATCTGAGATGAATCTTAATGGGGGCTAGAAGTACCCAGAGTTACTCCCGTCCCCCATTTTCGAACTCCAACGACACGATACTGGAATATTACATCCGCTAATAATTACATAAGGGAAGTTTGTTTAGTAAAGGCTTGTGTAGAACTGTTTACCTAAACCAAACATTTACTCAATGATAGGTTTAGTTGGTAAATGTCAAAGGTTGAAATATCACCGTGGGCGAGTCACTAAATAATTATTGAGGTTGAAATCTAAACACTCGGAACTGACTTTGGCATACAAAAATAACATACGTTGTGTTTGTCTAAATGACGTAGTTTTAAATATATGACACAAAAGTACATTAGAGGGCCTATCTCAGTTCAAAAAACACATTATTGAATCCTAAATTTATAACAGTTTTTGTCTTGCAAAACGAACTTTGTTACGCCGAAACTTTAGATATGTCGCTGAGCCGAAACTTAGTTGAAAACTAGATCGATGAACAAATGCAGCTCAAATAACTTGAAACGAAAAACTGTTCTCGATATTGTTCTTCTAGCGTTTGCTTCCAAAATAATCCTACGGACAGCCGCTTAGCTTAGCCGGCAAACGGGTTAGCCCCCAATTCCACAGTTAGTTAAGAAATGGCCAAGTTCCGTTCCTCTAATTCCCAAAATTAAATTGAGAAAATGAAACTTATCCGAGGATCGTTCTCTCGGAAGCGTATTTGTAAAATTGTTTTAAAGGTGAATTATTAGAATTAAGAGAATATTTGATGCGATTAATTGAATTAAATTAACCGTAAGGTCTACCGTTTTAACCTTAATTGAATTAATAAAACTATTCGTCTAAAAAAATCTTTCAGCCGTCGGCCGAAACTAAACATACTTCTTTTATATTTTATTTTTAGAAGACAATGAGCCATAAAAGAAAAAAACATTCAAGATTTCTGAATGCGTAATATTTTCGTTATATTGAAACCCTAAAAGTAAAATAAATTAAGAATTTTCGCATCGAATAAAACTCTTATTATTACAAAAGAAAGACAACATCCCTGAAAACTTTTCCCTCTTTACGACGGCGTAAGTCCCGAAAATTTTAATGTTCCATTCGCAACTTATTATTCAGAGTAAGAAGAATATAAAACTCGCTAGCGGAACGAGAAAAGTAATATAAAAAATAAACAAATAAGTCACAAAAACCCACTCGTGAATAATAAAATAAGCGACCTGTATCCGATACAACACACAAAACACGTAATAAACAAACGGGTTTGCGAATAAAAAGCTATTTCCCGATGGTGGGACGGGCCAAATTTATCGGGTTGCTCGGCGAAATATAGGTGCAATCCTGCCAACGGTGGAAAGGTGATTTACGTACGCGATGTCTATGAAACGCAAGAAATAAAAGGATTTGTGTATCTTTCACAGCCAAAATTGTGTATCAAATGCGATTGAGATATAAGTATCGTTTGCAAGTGTCACCCGCCGATATATTTGGTGCCGCTAACGCTTCGAGAGCTGTGCACACGTTGTTACCCTTATCGATAATCTTTGCGATGCTATTTCAGGACAATTCTATTATGCTCAAAGTGGAGAATGTTTTGACCTGTAGCACTTTTCGGGAGCACTTAAAGAAATGTAGGTTCGTGGAATATAATTTTTTTTTCTTTTTCTGAAACTTCGTAAAAGGTCTTAACATCTTACGTGTAAATGTGTGCTCTTAATTTACCGAAGCCTACAGGTACTTGGTGAAAACACGTACGACCTTAACACCTATATTCTTTGCTCACGACTACAATTTTGTTTTAGGTCCAATAAGACCTGTCTGAAGGAAACACCAAATACATTTTGTAGGAGATTTTTGCTAACGCTACTTATTTGGTTATTTAAATTTCATCCAACACACGAAGGAACCTTCTATTTATATTTCCTTCGGCGAAATCCCGCATTTAGCAATATAGAATTGAATCAATAATCGATTCAAATCGTTTGCGGGCCGAGTTGGCCTCTAGAGCTCACACGTTTTCGATGACCACGCAGATCAGGCCGACCCTTACGAAATTGAATTAATAGTTATAAGTTACCGCAGGCACACGTACCTACACTAAATAGATATAAAATATTGGTGAAGGAACAAAGGTACTGTTCGATATTTGGAGGAAGCTTTTATCATTTCAACGGTCTCGATTGTTACGTCAATCATAATTACCGGATGACTGAGGAATAGATTCAATTTCTATTCCACTGAAGTTTATTTCTGGTTCTGCCTTGAAAATAAAAAGTGGCACGATTTTTGGGCTCAGGGCAGTTTATATCTAATTTATTTTATTTTAGAAATGTCCCAGTTTGATAATCTAAAAGAAACTGGTCATGAGAACTATTCTTTGAGCAAAAAATCCAGATTCTTTCATCATTTTCTTTAGCTATGTTATTCTGTATCTTATATATTACAGCAAGCTTTCACAATTTTCGCAAGAAACACTCACGCAAATGACTGAATATATATTCAACGTCTTTTTTTTTGTACCTAAGTACAAGTAGGTACTGTAGAATTCTCTCCAGGAAAGTGACTTTTCTCTAAAAAAATGTACGGTATTGAAGTAGGCACAAAATCAGAAACCAAAAGTTTGTCTGTCTGATAAATGTAAACGACATTAGGAATTAAGACGCTGGCAACAGCTAAACCGCGGTCACAGTCGGATTGCATAGAAAAGAAAGAGAAGCGCGATGACACAACGCCTGTAATTTACTGCAAAATATGAAGCAATTATCGATTTATTTAAAAATGAGTTGAGTAATCGGTAATGAAAAACAACCAAGTGCTGCATTCAAATAAGACGCTCTTGTAATTTTTAATTATAATACCAACATACGTTGCTATTTAATGCAGATATTTTGGATTGGAACTCAAGGAAAGAGGTTAGTTTAACGTTATTTTGTATCAAGTTTTTTTTTTCAAAACGTGTTCTGGTATCAATCAAATTCTGAGAAATATGTTCGAGATTCACATATATTTTTTCCGCTACCACAAACTACATAGATTTGGCATTTTTTTTGTTTAAGTCAAGCCTACTTTTACCGTTTGCTTGTTGTCAGCGCCTTAATCTTAATAAAGTAAAACGCTTCACAGACACAAAGTTTTAACGAATACCTACATTTAAAAACGACGAAAACTATCTTCCATAAACACCCGTCAACCAAGATCAAAGTATTCGTATTGATTTTACTCCGTTTTGCGACACTGAAATTTATAGGTACAATGATTCTCTATTTTCGACACCATTTATCCTTCAATATACAATGGAAATTCATCTTGAATAGACGGTTATTTTTTAGTCAAAACCGAGGTGTTTTCTTTGTTTTCATATGGCTTTTTTATTTCGTGCCTGTTTACTCGTATAAAGCTTCGTGCAGACTAGCGCGACGCGACAGCGCGACGCGACACCGGTTATTGTTATACCGTGAAGTTTTTTTAGAAATTGTATTGTTCGAGTCGCGTCGCGCCGTCGCGTCGCGCTGGTCTGTACGAGCCTTAATAGTATTCATTGGAACTGCCTAAACTAAATTTAGGTAACCTGTAGGTTTACCTACATTTTACTAGGTTTACGTACATTTCATTATCAGCCGATCGCCTAAAAAGCATTCAATTTTATTATTATTTTTAAGTATTTGATTGGTTTCAGTCTAGAATCTAGATAATGCCTTGTAATTGTATGTAATGGGCTCACGATTGTTATAATAATTGTTTTCATATGCTAGCTGACATATGGCTATTAATATATAATTAAAAATTATGTTTTGTGTTGCGTAATGTAAATTATTTTGCATAGGTACTGTTATTTTAGAATCCATTTTTTTTTTCTAATTGAACAGACAGCTGTGCTGTTGGGGAGTTTGTTGCACCATTTCTTCTTCCCAGCTAAAGCACTAGGAAGTGGTGAAGGGTGGGCGGTTTGGGGGACTGTCTTATGTAACTTTGACGTTTGAAAAGTGCTAATTCTCAGCCTAGTTTGACTAAATGACTTTTGAATTTTGAATTTCATATTTTTCTTTATTTTCGTTGAAGACACGATTGCTTTAACGTCACTGAAGAAGAAGACTGAACAATGATTTGACTAATGATGAAGTTGTTATTTGTGTCAAATATTCACACAATACGTTATCATGTATTGTGTGAATATTTGATGTCAACGGTGTGTGTTTTTACGTGTTATTAATGCTTTTATCCACACGTGCTAAAAGCTTAACATTGTAGTTGAAAATAATGTTCTCCCATACATTCCGTATGGGAGAACATTATTTGCAACTGCAAATGTAATTTGGTCGATTATTACTCGTTAACTTGTAGAGCCTTCTTAGCTGTGATAGTTTTTATTTTAATTTCGTTATATATACTACTGCTGTGAATTTTTTCACATATCCAAAACCAACCATTTAGCTGGCAAAAATTAGCACTTTAAAGCTTAATATTCCCTAAATCCAAAAATAGTTTTCACAAACTCAAAATATTTTCAAACGAACTTTCCAGCGTTACTCCACACCATGGGATAGATGAGAAAAAAAAATCCCCACTTTACGTGTAGGGGAGGTACACTAAAAAAAATTTTTCTTTACCACTTTTTCGGCATAATTAATATTTACGAGTATACCCATGCCAAATTACAGATTTCTAGTACTAACGGACAAACAAACAGACGGACGGACATGGTGACACTATAAAGATTTCTTGATGACTACGGATCCCTAAAAACCTACTTCTGTATATTTTCTGATTCAAAAGGAGATTTAAACAAAAACAAAAAGGGTACAAAAAAGGTACCAAAGTAATAGGATTTTGCACCAAACGGTAGGTATTGAGAAAATAAAATATTCAAAACCCCATACGCACCGGGTGTTCACGAATGGAAAGTCATGTGACGTAACCGCTCGTATATTCGGTTTAATAGTCGGTATTAGGGCCATAAATAACAAAAGTTCTAACTCACCTTCCAAATAAACTGCAGTTGAAGCAGATTTGTCATTCTCCACCACCGGTCGAACAGTTTCGTACGATATCACTTCCAGCATATTGTACCTCAGATCTAATACGACTAGGCTCCTTATATCTTCCAATATATCTTCGTAGAATGTGGTCAGCTTGTTACCGGACAACGTCAATTTTCTCAGCTGTGTGAGGCCGCCGAACGCTCTTTCTGATATGTACTCTATCGCGTTGTTATCTAACATCAACTCCTTCAATCCCCACAGTTCACTAAAAGCCAGATTCCCAACCATCGTCAGTTTATTATTTCTCAAATTTAACCGGGAAAGATTCTCAAGCCCCTCCAACATTTCCCTAGTCACTACTGATATGTAATTATAGTCCAAATTTAGTTCTACTAAATTATTCAAGTGTTTAAAACAACCTTCGTGTATTAAACTTAGATTGTTATTCGATAAGTGCAAAACGTGAAGGTTTGGCAATCCAAAAAATACGTCTCTCTTCAATTCTGATATTTGGTTTTCGTCCAAGCTTAAGTTCGATAGCATCATCATTTGTGAGAACGAGTGCTTCTCTAACGTGCTGATCTTATTCGATTTCAAGATGATCTGTCTGACTGTTGAAGAATTCGTGAATGCGTACGGTGGTATTCTTTTGATAGTCCCAAATTGTATAGAGATATGTTTCAGTTTGTCCAGTCTTACTATAGCTTTCGCAGGAATAAATGTCAGAGCGTCATCCGATCTCACGTTAAACATTAGATGTTCTATTTCGGACTGCGATGAAAAGCTCGGCCAGATGAGGTCTTCTTCAGTTATACCTCCACTAAATACCCAACAGTCGGCTCTGGTCGCCATTTTTGGCTTGTTACTGTCACAATAACAGTGCACTTTAGAGCGCCGGTCGACGATGTCACAAACGTTTATAAAGACAGGTGAATAATAAAGTCTCTCCATTTTTGGTTGCGTATCTTCATTCACACTTCCTGTCACTGTGAACTTGACTGTCATTAGTGATGCGATGATGATCAAGTATTTGGTGATTTGCTCCATTCTTGTAGTAAATATATCTGAAACAAAAGAAATAGTCTTTGAGGTCGTGTTTAATTTCAAAATCATTCACCATCTAATTCACAACTTTCCGTTTCGATTGCGATAAAAGTTTTACATAGAAAATTATTCAGACATTACTGGAAGAGCCATTCTTTGTTATATATTACTAAGATAGGATAATATGAAGGTAATAATAGTGTTCTAAAAGCTTTCTTAACTGCTTTAGTTTAATAGGTTGCGATAAGAAATGATATTGGATAACTAATTTGATAGTAGTTGAAGTAGGTAACTTCCATACTGTTAGAAAATGTTAGAAAAAAATGCTATCAGAAATCTTTTCACATAAATCTTGAAAGCCTGAGGAAATGGGCGAAAATTATAATAGAAGTCGACCAAGATTTACAGGCCTTTTATATTTTGCAGCTTGAAAAATTTAATTTAAGTACAAGAAAAACGAAAACGACATCACAGTTTGCTGAGAATATTAGCTAGACGAAGGATAAAACACGTATCTAAAACATCTGTAAGTAATAGAAGGTATTTAAGATGATATGGATACTGAAAGAAAACACACAGTGAATCTCAATCGAGACAAACAACATTGTTCGTTCGTCGCACAGAATAAAAACATGTGTCGAACAAATAAAATTGAAGGTAATAAACACGACTCGTTTAATATCGATTCAATACCAAAACTGTCGCCCGGGGCCCCTAAATAGGATAAATTGCGATACAGTGTAATTACACGTACAGGAGCCGCGTCGGAGATAAACGCAAAATATTCTTTTTTATACAACAAATAGGCATCCCACGAAGGGCCAGGTCACCCTTTAAAATATTGCCCTAATAAATAACCCTAAATATTCGGTTTCACACATTGCCAGGTCACGGCACGGTAAAAAAATGTCTTCCATTAGCAGTTTTAACCTAATTAAAAGCGAAAGGTAATAAATAAGCTATAAATAGTACAAAATAGGGTCGCTTTTCGTGTTTGCCTTTTTAACCGTTAAGTTCTTCTAAACTAATCACCTTCAATTTCAATGTCGTTTTGTCCGAGTGGTTAAGGCCTCGCCTCTCATGCACGTGGTTGTGGGTTCAAATCCGAGCAAGTACCAATGTGACTTTTTCTATTTATATGTACTTTCTAAGTTTATCTTTGACATTACTGACATCGGTGAAAACATCGTGAGGAAACCTGGACTATAGTTAATATATAGTAGTAGGCGAGTATTGCCCTCCCTGAAGCAGATAAGTTTGCCAATAAGTGCTCTGGCCCCACCAATATGGCGTTCAATTCTGCACTGCCAAGCTGGTACGGCTGGTTTAGGTCGTGTAGCTCTAGAGTCATTTGCAAATTTAACGTGAGCTACACGACATGCCGCTACAGCCACGCAGTACAGAATCGAATGAGTATCGGTGAGGTCTTCGCAGTTATCAAAATAGTTTGATAGCTGCGAATCCAGAGCCGCCACTATTATTATTATTATTATTTAAACACCTTCAGCAACAACAAACAATACTATTTTCTATTTTATTTTAAACAACACAATATGTTTTGATACTGTTTTCACCACATAACATCACGACTGTACTCCCCAAAGGGTTAAGCAGAAGTGTACCTACAATACACTCACATGTCGCCAGTTATTTAGTGTCATGTAATAGGGGGCGAGCCTATTGCCATCAACCGGGCACAAATCCAGACTCCAGGCTAGCTGCTATTGAGAAATTCTTGATGGAAAAAACCCATTATTTCGATCATTATTCTCGGGTCAGGCAAAGTGTGCCTGACCCGAGAATCAAACCCAGGATCTCATGCTCAGCAGTACCGTTTGCAACCAGTAGACCAACGAGGCATATTAATAAATTCAAATATAGACAGAAAAACCGCGCGAAGCAGTGGCGGCTCACTAGTGTTATATAATACACAGTACGAGTATTCGATGTCTCTACGAGTTTTGTCAGCCTTCGGCTTTTAGGATTTCAAAACTATAAAGTTGCTTTTGGTTTTTAACCAAAAGTTGCTTTTGGTCTTTAACCTTTTTCGCAAGCGGATTAAAAGTAGTGCTCCCGGGAGTTTAAAATGCATTTTTAACGCGGATGAAAGTTTTTATCATCTATTTCTGTGTTTCGTTAAAATCGGATTTGTGTGACCGGGATTTTAGACCCCGCTAAGAATACTTTAAAAGTTGATTCCGAATGAAACACGTACTGAATGCTAACAAGGGAACTTGGATAATCGTAGGAGATGGGATGACATATTTTTGCACAACTTTGCACAAACTTTGCAAAAATATGTCATATCGCTTTGGAAATGTTAGATGGAATTTTGAACGAAATTGCTAAAGTTGTGTATGATGTCGGTATCACCGTCTGTATTGAGAATTAAATTTTTATTTAGACATTCTGCGAGTTTGCTCTGCATTATTTTGTTAAACAACTATGTGGCACAGTTTTGTGTACGATAAGAAACGACCGGACAAACACTGTATGGTTATTATTGCCCTAATATAAAAATCTGCCTAGCCTTTTCCTAACTATGTTGGGGTCTGCTTCCTATCTAACCGGCTGCAGCTGAGTACCAATATTTTACATTGAGCTTAGATAGTCAGTCCTATCTGACCTCCACAACTGAGTAACTGGGTAATACGATACCCCTTGGTAAGACTGGTTGTCAGACTTTCGGGCTTCTGAAGACCCGTAACGATTGTCAAAGATCTACAAATGACGGACGGGACCAACGGCTTATAGTGCTTTCCGAGGCACGGAGGGGTCTCGATATGTAAAGATGGTTACCCATCCACGGACTAATCCTGGCAAGCGTGGCTTAACCTGATGGATCGACTCGTGAGGCTGTTATTACTTAGCCACGAGCTCCTCCTATTATTACCCTAATAATGGACCTCAATTATATCTTGTCGTCTTCATTCTTTAATTCTGAATAAAAGACAAATAAAAACCAAATGCCAATTTCTAACCTTTGTTAACTATTAAAATCAGTCTTATAATGTTAAGATTCATTATTAATATTTGATTATACATTAACTATGTACTTTTTATCGAGGAGTCTCCATTTAGGCATAGAAAATGCCTGTAGTTGAAGATACCGCTCTTCCTTTACATTATAAATGTACGAGCACAAACAGGTATATTGAGAAACAGAAAGGAAAAAATAAAAGTGCAATCACTTTTTACGAGTGTGTGTGTGCGTGTGTGTTGGGATGTGATTGTATGTGTGTGTGTGTGAGAGAGAGATTTTGAGTGTACATGAGTGGCTAAATAAGCGAATAAAATCACATCATACTTATTATTTAGTCACACGTTGCAAAAGTAACTCTGTGTCATTATATTTTAACTGTGAGACATATAAAAAAAAAAAACATTTTTTTTTAAATCATTTGTATATATTAGTTTATTTAGTGTATTACAACTAACTATATATTAGGTCCTTACCTATGAAATTGCCGTTCTGCAGTACTGGCCACTTCAAATCAAAATAATTTTTGTTTGGCTAAGAATTCTAATTTCAAATCAATTTTATTTTAAAAACATGGAATTTTTTTTCCAAAAGTAGTCATTTGTTTATTGATTAGTGTTAAATTTTCATCGCATTTCAATCTTTTTCGTCATCATGGATACGTAAAAAATTCGAGTAATTATGGAATATGAGTACCGTCGTGGCAGCAACGCGGCACAAGCGGCACGCAACATCAACGACGTTTACGGAGCTAACACTACAAACCAACGCACCACCTGTTATTGGTTTGCTCGCTTCCGTTCTGGAAATTTCGACCTGAAAAATGAACCTCGCGGTCGTCCGAAGACTTTGGTCGACAATGACGAATTAAAGGCGATTGTGGAAGCTGATGATACACAATCTACGGCTGAATTAGCAGCAGCTTTCGACGTTAGCGTCAAAACAATATTGGTCCATTTGCGTCAAATTGGCAAGGTAAACAAGCTTGACAAATGGGTGCCCCACGAACTCAATGATCGCCAGCGCGAAGTACGCGTCGAGACGTGCCTTGCACTGCTCAACAGACACACAAATGAAGGAATTCTGAACCGCATTGTTACCTGCAATGAAAAATGGATTCTGTTTGATAACGGCAAGCGCTCAGCAAGTTGGTTGGATCCTGGTTCAGCACCTAAACAATGCCCTAAACGAAAACTTACCCCTAGAAAAGTGATGGTCACTGTTTGGTGGTCTAGCGCCGGTGTGATTCATCACAGCTTCTTACCAAACGGGGTGAGCATTACTGCAGATGTGTACTGTGAAGAACTGAACACAATGATGGAGAAGCTGGCACATCTCCAACCAGCATTGGTCAATCGCTCGTCTCCGCTGCTCCTGCACGACAACGCGCGACCTCATACTGCACAGCAGACGGTCTCCAAGTTGCAAGAACTGGGGTTGGAAGCTCTCCGTCATCCGCCCTACTCACCAGACGTTGCGCCTACAGACTACTACTTTTTCCAGAATTTGGATAACTTCTTGGCGGGAAAAAAATTCAATACCCGAGAGGCAGTACAAAATGCCTTTGAAGAATTTGTTGCCTCCCGTCCAGCTGATTTCTTTAAGAAGGGCATCAATAAACTGCCACTGCGTTGGCAAAGATGCATTGATTGCATGGGTGATTACTTCGATTAATACAAATAAAAAATACATGAAAAAAATTTGTTTAAATTTTTTCATACAAAACGGCAATTTCATAGGTAAAGACCTATAATATTATAATAATATATTAAGTACAAGTATTTAAAGGAAAAAATAAGAAAATAAAATAAAGAGAAGAGCTCATTGGGCATCAAATAATTCGTCCGCATGGCTGTCAGCGGGAAACGTGCTCAAAAGGCTGGCAGCATTGCCATGTTGGATGGCAATACTGATTTTTTGGCCTAAAAAGTGGCCAGCCCTTTGGTCACATGAAGAATCGACCAACCGCTTGGCGATGTCCCGAAATATTCGTTGAGCACTCAGACCCCCGGCCCTAGTGTTTTAATCCCAAACGGCTCAAAAATATAGCTACCAATAAGGTTGTTATATTTGCACCGTTTGAGGTTTTCTGCTCCTGCAGTAGCCGCCCTGGCACAGCCCGCTGTGCTAGGAAGATGGGATGGTGCAAGGGTATCGACACAGGTTGCATCCCACACCAAGGGCCTACCCAATATCCAAGGCATTATGGTCATTCCATCTGGCCTCTTCCCGTCGTTGCGTGCCAAGCTATTGGGTTCTAAGACAGCTGGCTACCCGGCGGTGACAACAGCCCGACGGATGATGTCATTAATGCTTGCGTGCCGTGCCAACCGACCAGCGCTCTTGCTGCAGGAAAGGCCATGGTGTGCGAGGCGGTGGACTGCTTCACCGCATTGACCTTCGCTTCCATTTGTCCTGTAAAAGTATATTGCCAATCTATACTAATATAATATTTGACTGCACGGTTGGCGCACTGGTTAAGCGATTGACTGCTGCGCTGCGTGTCGCGGGTTCGATTCCCGCACGGAACAAATATTTTTATGACCTACAAGTTGTTATTCCGGGTCTGGCTGTTTGTGTGTGTGAGTTTAAATGTTTATAAAAGCAATACAGGAGAAATTCATGGTGGGGGAAAGTTAAAAAAAAAAAAAAGCAGAAGAGTTTGTTGTTTATTTGAACGCGCTAATCTCCAGAGAGTTTCCATGGAGTCGGATTTGAAACATTGTTTTTGCATATCATAGCGCAATTCTTAAGGAAGGCTATTAGTTAACATGCCACCACAACCTTTAGGAGCCGAGCAAAAAGGAAAAAAAAATAGAAGGAACGCTGGGCGAAAAAAAAAATGTAATAGCACGGACGGGAAATATGGCTGGTATTTTAGTATAGGTATTATTGTGATGTCTTACGACTTTCACGTGAACGAAGCCGCGAGCAGAAGCTAGTGTACCTACTGAGATATACAGAACATCTATAAGAAAACAGCGGCATTAAGATGCAGATATATGCCAGTGACCTTGAGTGGTTAGCTTGCGTGTTCTGTACTGAGCTCACGTAAAGTGTCGTATGTCCAGCCAGTAATCGGACTCGCCCATCAAGGAGCTCTGTCCCAAAATAGACGCATTATTAATTTATTATACATACAACAAAAGGTATTTGAATAAAAAACCTGTACTAGAAGTTCAATAAATAAAATATCTTTAAAATGGTGAAAGTTTCAAAAAAATAAGCTTTATAGATTTTGCGTGATTCTCAGTTTTTTATCCGCGTTAGACATAACTTTACAAATTTATTTCACGATTATAATATACACATAATCTAAAATATTCATACATTAAGTTATTACAAAAATTCTCTAATTTAACATATATATATTTTATCCAAATCACAAACACTACTCGTTTAGACGTTATTTTCAGTATAAAAGTCTGTTTTCGCCGCCTTAACGTGTTTTCTTTCATAAACATTAATATTGCCCTACCACTAGTATGACAGTAATATTAAGCGCCATTTTCTTTGTCCTAGCGTGTTTCTTCCTTGTGATTTATGTTTTTCCTATTGCGTTTGCTTCGGGTAATTAATTTATAGGAACGTATGAATTTGTGGTGCGTATAACTTTTCGTGGTGACAACGAAACGCTACAGTTGTATTTTCATTTGTTTTTTCATACTTATACTTAAACTTTTCTCGGCGTAGAATAGGTGGGTATAGTATTTACCGCATAGCTGCGGGGGTATCGCAAAAATCACTAAGGTGAGGGCACAGTATAAGTATGGACAGTACAAAAACTACGAAATGGTACACTCACACAGACGCGCTCATTGACGAGACCCCAACCAAGCGATTGTCGCGGTGCTGTCAGTTGCGGGTGCCATATCGAGTCGAGTGGTCGCCGCGATCTTTTTAAAAATGGTGCGCTGGTAATTATTTCAACAAATAGGCCTAGTTTCCATACTGATAATATTTATATTGTGGAGAGTGTCCATGGAGTTTCTTGCCCGTTCGTCTTCATAGTTATCTAGGTTGTAATGGACAACTAACTTCATCTCTCTGACTGACTTACTCCTTGACAATTAAAAAATACCTGTAATGGGTTTAATTGAAATATGCTTTGAGTTTGAAGGGGTTATATGCCGGCAGTATCTACCGTTGTGTGTGCTTATTTAATCACTGCAGCTACCAGTTTACCGCATTGCATGTGAATAATATGCAGTAATTCCTCCTTTAAGCGTTCATTGAAGATGTCTGTTATGGTTTGATATCCTGAAGACACAATTTTCTGAATATGACAGTTCTAATTATAGTTACCCTACAAATTGGAGGATAAAGCTAGCTAGGAAGGAGGAGGAAACCGGCATGTTCTAGAACCAAAAATTTTGAGCCATTTAACGTCCACCAACCCGCACTGGGCCCGTGTGGATCATGGCCCACTCCTTCTCAAAGAGGCCTGTGTCCTAATACTGAGAACGTTATAGGCTGATTATGATTTTATACTTTCTGGATCCTGAAAGGACATAGGCTACTTTTCATACTGGAAATTCGTATTTAGAAATTATGAAAAACAAAAATACAGACGAAGTCGTGCGAACAGCTAGCCCTACAATATGGCAGGGTATTTTTTTTTTTTTGGAAAATAAACGGTTACTCATTTTGATTGAGCCTCAGTGTCATTAAATGTATAAACCTACGACGACATTTTACACATAATATAAAACGAATGTGGAGTTTCTTGCCAGCTCGTCTCCATAAGAAACGACCAATTGGAACCGTGCACCTAGCTTCTAACGTTTCATAAGTGCCCATGTAGGTTTTGGTGTTTTTTTTTGTGCTCTTATAATTTGATAGGTACCTACAGGACAAAATTAAATAATGTGTTAATAATAACACTAAAATCTAAACAGGATTGCAATTAAAAAAAAATCTTTCTAAGCATGTTCAAGGTTTTCATAGGCCGATTATACCTACATCTTTTAAGTCGCCAGTCGCTCGCCGTAAAATCGCCAACGTTCACCATAATACCATGGATGAAAAGATTCTGTGCTTGTCAATAATCGCACGAGCAGTTCCTTTAGCGAATCCTGGCCCCTGGCCAAGAAACGTGAGGATGAAAAAAGATTGAAGAAGGATTAAGGAAAATTATTTGAGCACGGATTTCACTCGCAGCCCGCCTTGAACTTTATCGCCTTTGGAATTGATAGATGGGAAACTCCTTATTGAACAGCGGATAAAGGAAAAACAAATGAATTGTATGAAAAGGGTGATACAATGGGCGGTTTTATTAATTTTTTATCTGAAATTCAATAAATACATGAAACATATTACACAAAATTTGAGCCTTATCTATCCTTAATTATCCTTAGAATTCCTTTTGCCTCGTTTACGTTCATACATCTGGTTATACACGCACGCCGGTTGCAAAAAACAGATTCTTCAGTAGATTTTCGACTGCCTTGTTGGTCTAGTCTTGTTGTTGGCAAGCGCTACTGCTGAGCATAAGGCCCTGCATTTGATACCCGGGTCGGGCAAAGTGTTATTGGGTTATCCATCTGGTATTTCTCAGTAGCTGCTCGGCCGTCTGGATTTGTGCCCGGTGGTTGGCAATAGGCTCGCCTTAAATGGGTCTAAAACATAACTGGTGAAATGTGGGTGTACTATATATACACCTTTTTTTTTTTTTTTTTGGGTGGGAAATTATCAAATAACTTCTCCCGCTCTGGGTGGAGCGGGAGGGCGTGTCAGACTCTTACTGACTAAAACCCACCCGTGTTCCTTCCGTTGCCTGTACGTTGCCAGGGGCCACGGTATCCCTTTCGGACTTTCCCGCAACCCCGGCAGGCATCGGTCCTATCGGACCCCTTCACTTGCTGACATCTCTTTGAGGCGCGCGTGGAACACAACGCGCCGTCGACCCGGGCCTGGTCCTTATCGGACGGCGAGCTACCCATTGCTCACCGTCCGCAAGCCCGCGCCTACGGTGGCCGGGAATCGGCCTGCGATTCCCGACGCCCAGGGCGTCTCCTGCGGCGGCTAGGGGCGTGAGGGCGCGAAATTTGCCTCTCCCTCACGCGTTCTGCCTCCTCCTTCGCGAGCATTACTGCTTCGCAGAAGAAGGTGTACTATATGTACACCTCTGCTTAACCCTTTGGGGATTATAGGCGTGATTTTATGTTATATAATGTTTTTTGATAAGTTTGACTATAAGACTATTTTATCGGGACTATGCGCGCTATCATTGTTGCCATAGAGTATCTAACTAAAGACAGTCTTGTCTCAGTATTCATTGCGTTATTTGCCTTTTAGAGCAGATGAACTAACCAAAATTAAAGTAATGGACCATGAATTTCCTTCAAGATCCTTCGGATTACTGTGATAGAAACTGAGTTACGCAGATCAGCCTTTTAACTCTTGTCAAAATTAAGTCTGGATTTCTAGAACATAAAATCAGTCTTCAACATAAAATTCTACGATAAAATCAGTCTTATTCTATACTAATATTATTAAATAAAATAAAAAGAGGTAAAATTTGTGAGTATGTATGTAAGGGGTAATCTTCGGAACTCCTGATCCGATTATGAAAATTCTTTCACTAATGGGAAGCTATAGTATTACCGAGTGTCATACGAAATAGCTCGGTCTAAATAGCTTTTTATTTTTATTATTTGATTTTGCTTTTATATAGATTATTTTCTTTTAGATTTTGTGAATGTGAGAACGTTGTAGGCTTAACAGACTGTAGATCTGTGGACCATTTTCTATCTTGCTAAGTACCTGGTACTTGTTGATAGGCCTACACTGTCCTCTCATACCTATTTACACTGTAATTTGAAAACATTGTAAATACCCCTACTTTTAAAAGAGTAACCGTGGAGTTTCTTGCCGGCTCTTCTCCATAGGAAACGATCAATTGGAACCGTGCACCTAGCTTCTGACGTTTCATAAATGCCCTTGTAGGTTTATGTGAAATAAAATATTTTGAATTTTGATTTAAAATATTTAGAATTTTTGAAATCATATATTTTATGTTAAAACAAGAAATTTCACGCGAACGAACTCGCGGGCTTGTAATCCATAAAGTTAATAAGAGCATGGAGTTAAGTTTGTAATATACACTGGAAGTGCCTTACCAAGAAGAAGTTAAGTATATGTGATGTTGCCAACTTGCACAAATTAATATCAACAGAAAGCGCACTCGAGCTCAGATTTTGTAATGTTATTAGTATGTGATACTATAAAGTTGTATTAGTTTCGAATTTGAGCTGCTAAAGAGGTCGGTCGATATTCCTCGGAAATATGCCGCTCATGTTGCTTGAATTAGTTCGTTTGGTTGAATTTGGAAGTAAATAAGTTATACGATACCTCAATTAATTTTAAAGACAAGCTGCGCTTCAAAGGGCTCAAATAACGTAGAATATAATGTTTTCGGGATGAAAAGTGTTATGTTCCTTAGCAAATATCAAGCTCTGTCAGTTTTATAAAAAGTTGAAGAATTTCATTAATTAATGTTAAACCGATTGTGGCACAAACCATTTCAATAGATTTCCTCATTAAACGAAATTTCGGCTCCTCACTTTGAGTGGAGTCGATTACATTGCATTTCAAGGCGTATTTTCAGACAGTGATACAAAAATACCGATAGAGAAAAAATACAAAGTACATATTCACTCATTCATAAAATTAATAAGAATAAGAATGTGGCAGTCCTGCAGGAGTAAAGATTAAATTAAAATCCACAACTTAATTAATTCATTCATTTTCAAATATCTTTATTTAAAATCGGTACAAAAAAAAATGCACTTATACTAAGCCACACTAACTCATTATAATTAAGACACAAAGTGATTAACTTAGTAGAAGTGTCCTGCCAAGCCTGTGAAAATGTAAAATAATATTGTTGACTTCCCCACTGTTTACAAAAGCGGACTAAAAGTATTTTTTTTAAATTTGATAATGTATTGTGTTCGTACACGCACCGGCAGTAATTGTGGCGCAAGCCTTTTTTTTTTGGATGGGAAATTATCAAATAACTTCTCCCGCTCGGCGGGAGGGCGTGTCAGACTCTTACTGACTAAAACCCACCCGTATTCCTTCCGTTGCCTGTACGTTGCCAGGGGCCACGGTATCCCTTTCGGATTTTCTCGCAACCCCGGCAGGCATCGGTCCTTTCGGACCCCTTCACTTGCTGACATCTCTTTGAGGCACGCGTGGAACACAACGCGCCGTCGACCCGGGCCTGATCCTTATCGGACGGCGAGCTACCCATTGCTCACCATCCGCAAGCCCGCGCCTACGGTGGCCGGGAATCGGCCTGCGATTCCCGACGCCCAGGGCAGCGGCAGCTAGGGGCGTGAGGGCGCGAAATTTGCCTCTCCCTCACGCGTTCTGCCTCCTCCTTCGCGAGCTTTACTGCTTCGCAGAAGGAGGTGACGGCATCCCATGCCCTCTCGCTCCATACCATGGCCTGGAACAGGGCCGGGCGTGGCGCAAGCCTTAAACGCGAATTTGTGAAAAACCTAAATTTTTCTTAGGGCTGTTTTAATAAAACAGATGTCAAGTAGCTTTTCTTGTTAGCCTGAGTGAATAATCTGACATTAGGTTCATTTAAAATTGACTTGTGAAAAAAATATGTTAAAGCTGTTAAATTTACTTCCCTAGAAATGTAAGTTGTCAATTTTGTAGTATATAGAGTGCCGCTATTTGCGGCATAATAGTGGCGCTGCCTCGGCTCGGCTAAAGTGGCGTAAGCAGTGCATTGTCATTGTCACTTGTTATTTTGTTTGATTGTTGAGGTTAGTTCGTCGCCCTTTGTATTAATTGATCGTATTTGTTTTAGACAATTATATCAAAAGCCACTACGATGCCTGAATTTACGAAAAATGAAGTAGCAAATGAAAATGGCTGAAAAGTAAGTTAGGTTAGGTTAGAACTGTGACCACACTACGCACGAGCCGAGCAAGCGTGCAATGCTTACGGCACTTTAGCCGGGCCGAGTTAGCGTGACTATTATGCCGCTAGCGACATTTTATCCGATAGTGATAGAGTGCCACTAGAGGCACTCTATACACTGCCCTTTTTTTTTTACTTTCAATCTGTAAAATTTTCTTTTGCGCGTTTTTTTATTAATAACCTACCTAGGTTAAGCCGATCAATGTCACGAATTCGTGAGCAAATCTTAGACGCAACTCGATTGTAGCAAACGTAAAACGACAAACGTCTGTCGTACTTGTAGATAATCACACTCCCTCATGAAAACACAAACACAACTCATTTGTTTTAGATTTCCAACGCATGAACGCCTGTTTTAATTGGCTCTCTCCATTTGGTATTTGTATGCTTCAAGGAAACCCAATCAAAGTAAGGCGTCAGTACAATTGTACATTCCAATCACTTTATGTCTTATAAATCTTAATTGGCTTAGATTTAAATAAAATAAAAATACAACCGTGCGGAAAAGTTAAAAATAGCTTTAATTTCGGAAATCAGGAGAAACTTCCGAAATCAAAGTTATTTTTCATTTAGTAGTGTTTTTTTTTTTAAAGTCTTATTCTTTAAGTAAAAAAAAATAACCCGACTATAATTTAACACATTATAATTTTGTAGGTGTTCCTGGCCATGGTATACAGGCATGCGACCACGGCTTTACCTTGACCATTTTTGTACCTATGTCTTGATTTCAACTCCCTACTGTTCAACTCAATATATATAGTTTTTCTTTTTTTTTTATAATTTTAATTCTTGTTATTTTTACTTTAAATTGTATACTTTATTTCCATATTAATAATTGATTGTTTGATATCTTAATGCAAGCTGTGGTCTCCTATAATTGAAGATGCACAAGGATTTGTATCTTTTTATGTTTTATCTTTAGCATGTAAGGTGTAATCTTTGTTGGAGATCCAAATAAATAAATAAATAAATAAATTTCTGTCTGAAATATTTTCTTGTTTCGTACTTTTAAGATCACTTTTATTTTGCCGTAGTCGGGTTACAGCAAAGAGATTTAAGTTATGTAATATATCTTTAGCCTACAATTTTTTAAACTTAAATTTTCCTTTTTAATTTTCCGTTGTAACGCTTGATATACGATATGACAGCGTTAATGAGAGTAATACAATAGGTCAGTAATTAAACGAATGAGGAAAATATGTGGCCGAGTATTATGTAGGTATCTTTTATCCAAATAATTATATTCAGAGAAAAATTATTTCCTAGCAAGAACAACCGACCGACTACTATTTTTATAACCTACTTTTAAACAACGAAACCAATACTACCAAACGACTTTGTGAGACAGAAATCGAATGAGGAAAATATGTAGCCGAGTATTATGTATTTTTTTACTAAATAATTATATTCATATTGTTTTCAATAGATTTAATAATATGACAGTGACAAACAGTATGACATGCCATGAAGAAAAAAGAAATAAATGTAAGTCGAAACAAAGAGGCCACATACACACATCAACACGGTCTAGGGATATTTTTAAAAAAGCGAATTACTATCAATGTGTTAATTATTTATATGACATGTATATATTTAAAAGATACGTTATTTAATATTCTACCATTTTTTAATAATGGTTAAGGTACTTCGATTAAAATTTCAGGATTTTATGGAAAAAAAATGAAGCATAGACGGAAACCGTATATGAATTAACTTTTAATTTATGAGTATAAACTGAAAAAAATAGAAAAATCATTTAATTTGTGTTTATAAACTTGAAGTTAGTAGTCTGAGAAAGCGCCCATGATGTTCATAACACATCGGCAACGATTCGGCATGCTCAGAACAAGGTTGTCAATGTCTTGCTGCGAAATATTGTCCCATGTCCTTCTGAAGTGCGCAAAAAGTTGATCTTCTGTAGCCAGATTTTCTGGAACTTCCTTCAGAGCTCTTCTTTGCAGCATATCCCACGCATGCTCAATGGGATTTAGATCTGGCGATTGAGCAGGCCAGTCTAAGGCCCTAACATTGTGTGTATGTAACCAAGCTGCTACCGTTCTCGCCGTGTGTGCCCGGGCATTGTCGTGCATGAGCAGGAAATCTTGCCCCATTTGTGTTCTGTGGGGCAAGATTACGGGCCCCAGCACCTGTTGGACGTATCGTACTGCCGTCATATTGCCCCGCACCCAAACGAGATCCGTCCGTCCTCCAAGACGAATTTCTGCCCAAACCATAATTGTTCCTCCTTGGTATGGGTGAACTTCCTGAGGGTTCTGAAGACGGCTCCATCGTCCAGGAACTCGCTAAACACGCGTCCTTCATGTCCGTCATTTCGCACAAATGAAAATTCCCTCTCCTACACATCAAGACATTTTTATGCCACCGAAACAAAAGAATTTTCAAAAATTTGAATTTGGAATTAGTCTGAGATAAATTACAAACAAATCGGTGTATGAAAGATTACAATGCGGCCAGTACTTTTCGAGTTATTTAATTGAGTATGAAATATCCCTAGACCGTGTTGATGTGTGTATATAGCACTTCCGTCCCAAATCGTCTAGTTGTCAAGTTCCGAAGGCTGTTTCGGTTCTACTGTTTCTCTCTTGGTATTAAGATAGTGTCATTACAAATCGTTACTATTTATTGAGATTTGATTAACTGCGCGTTAGTAAAATTTTATTTTATTTTATCATGTTTTTTATTACTGCATAATAGGTATTATTTTATAGCCGTGCTGTAAGTAGCGCAGTCCCACTTTTGCTTGTTTTTAATTTAACAATTTAAACATATTTATTTACATAGACATTATGATATATATACGTATTTTTAATGTGCTCGTTAAGACTTTTCTTTTGATACCAATTATAGCATGATTACCTCAATATTTTTTTTTTCGAAATCAGGCATTTAATGTCCACCATACTAAATTTAGGGAGAATTCATATAGCCTGTGTCATCCGGACCATTATTATGAACCTATTGATACCTTGTTCATCAAAACTGGTTCAGTAGTTTAAGCGCTACGGTGGAACACACGTATAAGCAAACATACATACAAACATAGACTGCTAAAATCACATTCCTTTTTACTTTGCCGTAGTCGGGTAAAAAGTTTTTATTTTTAGCTTACCAGGTGTGGTACCAACCCCACACTTTATATACTACTATTTGCTATGTCAATAACAGTAGTTTAACAGGAAGTTATGACATGATCAACATACACAAAGTGGATTTTAAATACGTATCATTGAAGCTAACTCAAAAACTACTCAGTCAAACTTAATCGAATTTATGTATTTTGTAGTGGAAGTTCACGCCGTGGTCTCAACCACAAATGAAACATTAACGTAAATCGGCCCAGGGGCCGTATTATGCCGTATTAATGCCACCATTATTCCAGTGTGAGTGAGAGACGGAGCTATACAAGGCCGCTAGCACCATCCTTTTTTCGCAGTGGAATAATGATGGCATTAATACTTCATAATAAGGCCCCTGTACTCACGAAGAAAAAGATACATTTTTTTTTTTAAACTCAACGAATGCAAAAACTTCTCCTTTTTTGAAGTCGGTTAAAAATAGTCCCTTTTCTAGATAAAATAAAATAAAATGAACAAGAATAAAATCTAACCTATATATAACAAAAAAAAAGATTAAGGTAACGAGACTTTTTCAAGGCACCAAACAAGCTAAATTGAGGGTTCAGACAAAAAGCTGGTTAGAGATAAGAGGCTTTAAATAATTTTATAATTTTGTTCTTCACAATCAGATTCGAAATACTTAATACTTTTAGTCCTAGCGACACACTTGCTGAAAATGATGTCGCGTAATTTGGCGGAAAAAATAATTTATTTATTTATTTATGCTAGTCAATAAATAAATAAATGTATACCCGTGACTTCCTCGGCGTGAAATTTCGGCCTCCAACCCACCGGGTCGTCTCACATCGCTATTACTTCGTTTTTGCTTAGCGTTCTTTCTGACTTTTTTGAAGTGAATTTACAAAAAGTTTAATTGATTCAAGTCGCCCCTTCCAAAAGGTAGTTTTCGCATGGAGAAGAATGGGCAAGAAACTCCACCGTTACTCTTTTAAAATGTTTTACAATATTTTGTATAAGTACATTAGTTATATAATTATATGTGAGGACGATGCACCTAGAATACAATTATTATACCACAATAGGTAAAAAGAATTAAGAATTAAAAATGAAGCAACAACAGATAAACTAATTATGTGATAGATGCATGGTGCTCACATATTTACAAACATTGTAAAAGTAATACGATCCTCCTAAGATTCCACAATTAATAAGTCAGTGTGTGAGGAATTGGTCACAGAATGTAAAATCAATGTCATATAATAAAAAATTATAATAAAATATACACTTAAATTTGCAACCAGTTTGATTTTGTCTTGATTCTAAATTATCCTATGGAGCAGGACCAGCATGTTTCCAAGCATTTCGACTGTTCTATCGCTCTCGATCCACATAATCTACATTTCTTAGCTCCAACTGTATTAGACAATACCCACATTCACAGATATTGATGAAATCCTTGCTCCAATTTCCCTTATAACTCTCGTGTTTTAGTTTTAGCTCGTTCACCTAGAAACTTGTTCTTGACAGCCTTTATTATAGAAGATGTATTCGAGATTGTGGGACAAAATTGGAGCTGTTGTTGTAGGTAGTAGTTTATCTTAGATTAGGTAAAGACAAAACGGCTGACAGAAACCTATTGGGAATAGACTATTGTTGACACATGCGTTCATATATTATTATTTGTTTAAGCCTTTTATTTCCTAAAAATTACTGCAAAAATACGAAACTGAAGAGAGTAAAATAAGCATTATAATCTGTAAAATTTTGGTAGATATTGCAAGCAGGGACAACCCAAATATGGTGTAACGTTTTTCCCCTCCTGCGATACCAAAATTCACAATTTTACATAGATACAAGTCAAATACATAACCCTCCTTTTTGGCTTCCCCGCAGTCGGGTAGAACACAAAGCATAGTCAAATAAATTTGTTGTTTATTACTTTAAATTGCTGACTATCAGGGCCGTATTATAACGTATTAATGCCACCATTATTCCAGTGTGAGTGAGAGACGGAGCTATACAAGGCCGCTAGAACGATCCTGTTTTCGCAGTGAAATAATGATGGCATTAATACTTCATAATAAGGCCCCTGGAGTAAGAAAAGAGGGAACATGTAGGTACTTGAGAACACGTAACCCATATCAACAGTTGGGTAAACCAAGAACAAATTCACATTGGTTTACTGTTATCAAAACAATGCAAACCAACCGTCGATCCATTAAATTAAATACGAATACTATAATCATATTCTAGTGAAATCATAGAGAACAGTATAAGGCTTTCAATTCTACATCGTTTGTACAGGCATACGTCTGAACGTCGGAATTACGTAGTCCTTTGTTTCATGTGGCGTTACATCTTGTAGCCAGCGGTTATTGTGTAGTTAGAATTGTTATACGATCCTCTGATGTGTTCCTTTAACTATGATTTCAAGTTCTGCTTTGATTTAAATGATAAATGATTTTAGATGTAAGTAAGTTTGTACAAACATATCTGCTTAATCCGTAAATTATATTTATTGTAACAGACTATCACACTTTTTTGAAATAAATAAATAATTATTTATTATTAAAAAAAAACACATTTACACGATTTTTTTTTTTTTTTGTTTTGCAACATCTTTCCTCTCGCTTTCCTGCAATCTGTGGGAGTGATTTCGTGAAAAGGGACGGAAGTGTGTAACAGGAGGCCGGGGAAGCGCGCGCTATTACCATAGATAGAGATATAGACCAATGAGCGCACACGGTGCTAGAGTTGACCTTCAGATGGTACCAACCCATTTTTAGAAAGGTTGGTACCTACTGTCAGCCAAGATGTCAGATGTACTTCACATCATATGTGACTGCAAGGTAGCTCGTTTATTTTAAACTTGATGAGTTCGTTGTTTCCCATCTGACTACTCTAAGAAGAAAGACCGAAACAAACTCAGAGAACACAGTCTCTTTTAAAGACATGATCTTGGTCTGATCATGCGAGGTCAATATAGGTTAGTGTATAAAAAGGCTTGGGCTTTGAGGAAAGACCTGCCTAGTTAGTGCAAGCATTTGTCAGCAACCGTGTAGCTCAACTGAGAACTCAAGTAGCTCAAGGAGGAGCTTTACTTATTTGGTACTGTGAATTGTATTGTTTGAATTTGGATCTTATTTATTTTTTCTGTCCAAAAGGTTTGTGGTTTTGATTTACACACGGGTTTTTTTGTGGTTTGCAACCGTCAGTCAGCGTAGAGGTAGTGGAAGGCTAACAAATCTGTTGTTTGAAAAAGTATCGCGTGATGTTTTGCAAACCGCAGAAGGGATATTTTTTGTGTATAGTCTGGGTGGGTGGGTATAAACAATCTGCAATCTGTGGGAGTGATTTCGTGAAAAGGGACGGAAGTATGTAACAGGAAGCGGGGGAAGCGCGCGCTAATTGATTTGACCAATGAGCGCGCGCGGTGCTAGAGTTGACCGTCAGATGGCACCAACCCATTTTTAGAGCATTTTTAAGCAATCAAAGCAGTGATTTTGGCTTTTTTTTATAGACAGCAGTCTAGGAGCCATATTGCTGAAGTTTTAAGGATGTATTTATGAACACTCTTCTTCAAAGGCCTCAATATGTTCGGAAAATTTTATTCTTTTTTTTTTTTGTTTTGTAAGAACATTCTTATCTAAATTGAAATAAGAAAGAAAGAAAGAAAAGAAAGAAAATACGTTTATTCTGCACAAACAAAACGCACATTTAAATAAAATAAAAACACAAAATACACATACAAAAGTAGCCAAAAGCCTCATATTCAGCCAACAAACAAACGCTATTTATAAAATTCATTCATTCATCGGTTGATGTCAAGGCCACAGACAAAGACAAAGACAATATTGCGTAATTACTGTAACAACATTACATACTCTGTGGTTGCGACATTGGCAAATGACAACAAAAACATAACAATAACAAAATGCCGATTGCAGAGTAAACTACTTTTGTAATAAATAATGAGAAAAATTAAACTGTGCGTCGCATCTGTGCAAGAACAGGTCATTGCTCAGCGAAATGCTGTGACTTCGGATGAACCTAACGTCAACAGCGCTGGTTTTCAGCAATTACCTAAGGAATGACACATTGACGTCCCCCCGTGTGCTGTAATTATATCGGGTAAGTATTATTTTCCACTGAAATAATATGTGTGATTCAACGGAACATAGTATGTTCACATAAATAAGTAATAAATTAAAAATATATATCTGCATTTGTGCGTAACATAAATTTAAGAAATAATAATAATACATTATATAATACAATGAGAATATAAAATAAGCACGAAATCGCAATATTGTACTGCTCGCCACAAAACCCATGACAACTACTTCAAAGAATCCTCATTATTAAAACAGTAAATGTCTTGTCTTCCAACTACAGTACTTGTGAAGTTCTAGAGAAATCTAAAACATTCCAATACGCTTTGTCGACAAAACTTCAGCTAGAAGTTCCGATTCAGAAGATCGATCGCTGATTGTGTGACGTTAAGAGTACACCAAGTACAAGACTGAGTACGATCTGATGACATTCGATTCGAGTTTCCAATTTCTTAATGAAAACGCGCGGTGTCGCGTGAATAGCTTCATTAATGTATGACATCACGCCTGTAACACAAGGGTTAGTACAGGCATAAGATTAATTAGATTGTAATTAAGTAGTTCTATAAGATATATAAGTCATTTGATTTAAGGAAAGAGATTTCCTTTGACATTTCTCGGGACCCTAGGGTCCCGGACCTTTGAAAGGCGTACGAGGGGCCGAAGCCAACTCGCAGAGGCCCGTTAGACGTGTTTAATGAAACGAGGCACCAACCGACGATTAACCCTGTACGCACTATGCTAGTGCACCCAAGGACAACCCCCGGTTGGTGCAGGACTATTGCAAGATATGGAAACAAAGATATTGGATTATGGGTTTAGTTGGATGAGTGAACTGGTTATCTAGAACTATGGAAAGACTATGGCCCCTGCCTGACCAATATTTTATATAAAATACACAGGTAAAATGGCAGGGGGTGACTTGCACACTCAATAATGGGCCCCCGAAAACGGCCGCTAGCACAAAGTGTCGTAGCGCAAGGAGGCAACATGTCCTGAGGTGCTTATAAGGAGTGGAGCGGTATTCCACGGCTATCAGGACAATCCCGGAAGTACGGTCAAGATCCCTACCAGCATCTTACTGGAAAACTTCCTTCCTCCGAGCTCGTTTGCTCTTGCGAATCTCCACTCAAGCCGGCCAATAAAGGCAAGAAAGAGGTGGGAGCTCTGTTCCTCATCAGTTTTCACTCCAGCCGGCCAATAAAGGCAAGCCAGAGGTGAGAAACAAGACTTCTTCCGGGTCCGTGGGGTCGCTACTGCCCAACAACTCGCCACATGCTGCCCTGCGGGTTTAGATGTCCGCACTAATAAACCTTATTTGTAATGTTTGTTCTGTTCCCACACATAAACCGTGAAACCGGTTTTGCGGGGCATAGTTCTTAAGTTAAGATTCTTATAAACTTTGTTCATGATAAATAATAAAAAAATAACCTTTTGTAATAAGGGCTTTTCAAAAAAGTACAAAATGGTCACCTTTGACATTGTTTCTGAGTCATTTTATAGTTGGAATGCGCGTGGTGACCCTTAGGAAAGACCTAGTATATAAATGTCAAAGTATTTTTGGATACAGACCAACACCCTGATTGCGTTACACACTTTCAATCACAATCCGAAGGATTTTGAAGGAAATTGCTAATCCATTGCTTCATATGTTTGAAAAAAAAATCTGCTCGATAACGTAAATTACGTAATGAATGTTGTTGAACTGTCAAAATGAAAGTCATTACCATTGTAAGAATTACATACACAATTACCTCACTGGACAGCGGATTTTTCTGTGCCAACACTAACCAGTTGCTTTTGTACCTAAATGTGTTTGAGAAAATAACAGTAAGGTCTTGAAAAGATAGGTACTGTATGTTTTTTCCTAGCCTTATTTCTCAACTACTCGGCTTCGCCCGCGTAGACTCTTATTCTTAGCCTAAGTTACTCTTTACAACATCAGCTATCTGTCAGTGAAACTCCTGTCAAAATTGGTCCAGCCGTTTCGGAGATAAGCCGGAACAAAGAGTAAGACAGACAGACAAAAAAAATAAAAATTGTTTTTTATAATAGGTTGGGGAAAAAGTTTCTTCGTATTTTTTAAGAAAATTCAAAACATTTTTTAACATAGTATGTTTACATTTAACTAAAGTATGTAGGTACCATTTTGTTCGATAACTTTTTGCCATCTTGTAGGTAGGGACATGATCCCATTGCTATAGAAATTTTGGGACTTCTGATCAAAATACCGCGACAAGTGGTTTTGGCAGTCCTCCCGTGATGTTAACCTGACACTGCCTAAAGAATTCTGAAGAGACCGAAACAGGTGGAAATCTGAAGGTGCAAGGTCAGGACTATACGGCGGATGCATTAACACCTCCCAGCCAAACTCTCTTAATTTTTGCTGAGTGGCTAAAGATGTGTGAGGTCTAGCGTTATCATGATGAAAAACCACACCCCTTCTGTTGATTAATTCCGGCCGCTTTCTCTCAACTTCTTGCTTTAATCTCATCAGTTGTTCGCAGTAGAGTTCAGAATCGATGGTCCTGCCTGGTGGTAACAGCTCATAATGAATAATGCCCTTCCAATCCCACCACACACACAGCATCACCTTGTTGCGAGTTAACCCGGGTTTTGCCACAGTCTGTGAAGCCTGACCGGCCTTTGACCACGACCTTTTTCGCACGTTCTTGTCGTACGTGATCCACTTTTCATCACCAGTTATCAGCTTCTTCAAAAATGGTTCGGTTTCATTACGTCGTAATAAAGAATCACAAATGAGTACACGGTTCATTAGGTTTCTTTCAGTGAGCTCGTGAGGTACCCAAATATCGAGCTTTTTTGTGTACCCAGTTTTTTTCAAATGCGCCAAAACTGTTTTGTGGTCAATTCCCAGTTCTTCAGCTACGTCGTAACTACTAATATGCCGATCTTGCTCCACTTTTTCAAAAATGGCATCCATTTTATCCGTAATAGGGCGACCAGAGCGACGTGCATCTTTGACATCAAAATTTCCGGATTGAAAACGCTTAAACCAAATTTGTGCTACTCTCACAGACACTGCACTAGGTCCATAAACATCGCAAATTTTTTTCGCGGCTTGCGTTGCATTTTTACCTTTTTTGTAGTAAAATTTTAAAATGTATCGAATTTCTTCATTAGATTCACTCATCTTGACAGTACGAAAAACAAATAAAAATCACACATTTTCCTAATTTGAATTTGGAATTATGTTCTTTAAAATTTAAACTTTCAATGATACCAAAACCAGCCAGATACACATAGTATAGCCAAAGAGATTTTATTACAAGTTCATACATACTATAATGCGAAAAGACTTTTTCCCCAACCTAATATACAGTATATACTTTCATATGCATTTTGAAATTATTTAGACATTACAAACAGACACTTCAATTTAATTTTTTGTATGTATGTATAGATACTGTCAGTTGCTTCATTCCCAGCCCAGTTCGTAGATTCAGTCTTATTACAAGTCTGAACCTACGAACGGCAGAGTGAACGGAATGAGCACAGTATCTAATCAACACGTTCGCAAATTAGCAACTGTGCTATATGCGCTGCGCATTCTACATATGTTAATTTCTGAATGTGAGAGATAGGTTGGCTGCTTGCCTAGTGTATCTGAAGACTGGGTTAAAGTGTGCGCTATTTCTGTTATGATAATATTAGAATAATAATGATACCGAGGGCTGTGTTTCCCAACGTCAGGTATATTTTATCTGTGGAATAAAATTGACGTCTGACCGTTTTGGTACGGAACTGTCAATTTTTTTTTTATCATTGAGATAAAGATATTTGTTGTAGCAAAATCAGCGCTGAGTGTAGCTTATCATCAAAATGACGTATTTTTCAGCGATGGCCATTTTGCAAGATTGAAGGTAGTAAACTTAGTACCTTGGCTAATAACATGAAATAAAAAAGAACTAAGATTTTGATCTAGTGGTCGCAATCACAATTGCTGAGCTTAAGGTCCTGGGTTTAATTCCAAAGAGTTAATGGCTGCGTCTCAATTTATAGACTAGGTCCCTATTACATGGGACTGAACTGACAAAATGTGGGCAAGTATACTACAATTCTGCCCACCCGTTCGCTGTATACAGGCGTGATGTATGTACAGTCAAGGAAATTAATTGTTTATCAAATTGACAAACTACGTCAATTTACCGTGTCATAGCCATTTCATTTAACTGTCAAAGAATTACAGTTATGATTTGAATAGCCGGATAGTTTAAGTTGGTTATCAATTTGGTAATTGAAAGTCTGATAACCAGTCCTACCATGGGGTATCGTGTTATCCAGTATCTGGGTTGTGGAGGTCAGATAGTCAGGCGCTCAATGGAAAAATACTAATACTCAGCTGGATCGGGTTAGACTGGAAACCGACCCCACATAGCTATAGTTGGAAAAAGGTTATGCAGATTTTTTTTTGCTGTGGATCAAATTGTTTTAATAGGTAGATATGTTTTTGACTGAAAATTAATCCTTTTCAACAAAGTACGGAGGTGTTAGCTTTAGGTGGTGCTTTAATCTTGATAAGGTTACGGGTATTATGTAACTTCTACACCTCACAGTTTGGTCGCAAGTTTGCACACATAATATTCATGAAATCCTTCCTTGATTAACACTATTAGTGGCGCGAGCTAATCTTTTCACCGCGGCTTTAGTGGGTTCTTCTCTTGTATCATGAATTGTACGAGAATAGCTTGTGTCATGGCTACAATAATTAGCCAGTCAGCGAGGTGCTAGCGGGGCACCTTGCCCTGTAGTGCCCTTGGTGCGTTATATTTTATATGTATTTACATAAGTAAAGTCTGTTTTCGTGATATGAAAGTAGAAGCAGGTATATGTATTTAAGTTGTGAGTTGAGCTCCACGATTACTGACAAATGCTTGCACTGACTGGACAGGTCCACTCAAATCTGTATGGTTCTTTTCTCAAAAGACCATGTCAGACACGAATCTACATGGTCCTCATATGGCCTGACCAAGGTTATGTCTGGACTTTAAAAGACTGTGACCTCTGAGTTTGTTTCGGCCTTTCTTCTCAGAGTAGTCAGATAGGAGACGCCAAACTCATTTAGCAATTTTTTTTTTTTTAAGGTGTCGTGTAGTAGTGATTCCAATATCCTATTTACAGAATAAACAATTTCATTTCATTTCATACAATGTTCTTGGTAGAAGAAAAAAATTTTGAGTCATTTGCTACCAGTTTTTTTGTTTTTAATTTTAATTAACAAATTATAAAATTGAAAATTTTCGTTCCAATTTTAAGACTTTTGACAAGTCATTTTCTAGAACCAATGAAATATAATATGTACATTGTAAATAACACCAAAAATGTTTGTCCTACCAGGTTTTATGGGTAATAACTAGGATGTGACGCTCCCATTCCTAAGAAAATTGTGTCGTCTTCCCAATTTTAAAGGTAGGAGGAACAGGGTGTAAAGTTCACTCATCCTCAATGGGAGGATCCTCCGATCAGACGGTTGTCGTGTCTGGCGGACAACTGCCCAACGATTGATGTCGGAAAGTTATATACAATGTCCCATTAAAAATAGATGGACAAATTTCCAAAGATATCCAGCAAAAATTTATTTTGACCTAAAATAATAAATGGCGTTGGGTAACCAACAATTTTAGTGTATTTTCGTTGGCTGTTTTTTTTTTTTGGAAGTATCTAATGCGTTTTTCTTATATTTTTTTACCATTGTCTTTATTTTGGTTGTCTGAATAATTTCTAAAAGTTTGTCCATTTATTTTAACGGGATATATGTTGATCGCGCGGTAAACTATGCTTGCGCGATGCAGAATTTCTGTGACGTCAGGATTTTGTGTGACGTCAAGTCTTTGATGCGTAGTTTGCATGTGACGAGGTCGATGCCGCCACAGACTAAACACCCTGTATAAGTATTTAACTCACAGTTTCATTCATTATTATCAGTATCCATACAGAAATTGCATCCACGTGCGCAATAACGATTGCCATCGATATCTCGACCACGGCACTAATAACGGTAACAGTTAAGCATAATTCCTGCCAAGTAATTATCATTAATATTAACCCAAACAGCCCAAAAGGCTGATTCCCAAAAGATAAAGAATAAAGCGTTTATAAAATAAACGGTTATGTAGGGAGACACGTAATCGCTCCCGAGTGGTTACCGAACGTGGAACGTCAAGCTGTCGCTTTGAGCAACCGCGCAACCCGTATCCAACCTACCTTGTTTTACGTAAATAATATGGCACTTTAATATAAAATAGGTGGAGAATGTCGTTTTAGGATTATTTTCAGCAGTTACGTGATATTTTCATTGTTGATTTTTGTGGGAAATTTTTTATACAAAGGATTTTTGAACACCCAAAAAAGTTATACTTAAAAATCGGATTGGCAGGTACAACTATACGTCCTACTTACTTATATGGAAAGGTCAGGTTGATTTATTTTCGTTTTTTTTTTTTAATGAGTGTGGGTCTGTGCCCGGTTGATTCAAATTTAAATTCAAAAGTCATTTATTCAAACTAGGCTAAGAATCAGCACTTTTCGAACGTCAAAATTACGTAAGACAGTCCCCCAAAAACGCCCGCCCTTCACCACTTCCTAGTGCTTTAGCTGGGAAGAAGAAGTGGCGCAACAAACTCCCCAGCAGCACAGCTGTCTGTTCAGTTAGTAAAAAAATATTCTATATAATAGTATGCAAAATGATATTTACATTACGCAACACAAAACTCCCCAACGCAATAGCAATAGGCTCGCCCCCTATTATATGGGACTTAAACAAAACCGGCGAAATGTGGGTGTACTATAGGTACACCTCTTTTTTTTTTTTTTTTTGGGTGCGAAATTATCGAATAACTTCTCCCGGGTGGAGCGTACGTTGCCAGGGGCCACGGTATCCCTTTTGGACTTTCCCGCAACCCCGGCAGGCATCGGTCCTAGACTAGGGCCGGACGCGAGAGATCCCCGCCGCCGATCGCCTCCACGAGGACACGGCGATGCTCTGCCCAAGCCGGACAGACCTCCACCGTATGCTCAACCGTGTCCTCCGGGCTATCCACGCAGTGATGACACCCGGGCGTTTCCTCCCGCCTGATACGAAACAGGAACCTCCCGAAACAACCATGTCCGGTGAGGACCTGCGTCAGGCGGAAGGTGAGGACGCCGTGGCGCCTCTCTAGCCACTCCTCAAAGAGGGGACTTATCGCCGCAATTGTGGCGTGCCCATAGGTACACCTCTGCTTAACCCTTTGGGAAATACAGGCGCGATAGAATTATATTATGTTTTGTTATATTTTTCTATTTCTCCCTTTTATAGAGCTATTGTCATCTGTTATTTAGGAAGAAGAGGGATTACGCTTTGTATTATCTTTCACAAGTTTTAGAATTAGACTGGGTCAACTAAAAAGGTCTGCAAACGGATGATAAGGAGATAATAAAAAGGAAGTGGCTTCTGACGTGCAGCAGGGTATAATATTGGTAACGCTTGTAATGTAGGTTATAATATAAAAGGAAAAAAAAAAGAAGATGAAAGTTACTTAATTAGTTTTTTTTTTTTTCTCTTGATTGCAGTTTGTTTATTATACTCGTACAAGTGTTATTTTGTTTGTTAATTTTGTTATTTCTAGTGTTTTTGTATATGTGTTACTTTTTAGTTTGTAAATTGTTCTATACAACGCCCTGGGATTATAATTATATTCTGTAATGTTGTGCATGAAAACTAAAATAAATAAATAAATATTTTAACATGACTGTGCTAATTTGATGTAACATCGGGCATGCCATGTGTGTATAGACAAATAAATGATCTTATCTCATCTTATCTTCTTCATAATCATCATTCTCCTGCCTTTAACCCAATTTATTTAAAAAAAAAACGTGTTTCTTCATATTTCTGTTACCTATACTATCAAAAATATCGACTTCCAATGCAGAGGAAGCATGGCATGGCAGTGTAGTATAAGCTCCATTAAAAAAAAAAACCCATAATAAAAAGCGGGTACGTATACGTATTTCAGAAATTGCAGTCTGAAGTAAAACCCCATTTGAACCAAAGTGTTTTAAAGTTCTAAATGTAGGTTTCCAGCCAATCTAGATTACAATGGAAACGAGATATTCAGAGGAATAGATGAAAAGGATCTAACATTTACTTTATCTACCACACAAAACACGAGAATATTATTACATATTTAGTCTTATAAGTTAGTAATCACCACGTATCTTTAATAATCTTCCACCTTTTTTCAGAACTATGTGCGATATAAATACCTTTAAAAAAAATCTACACGAATTATTGATAAGTAAATGTTATTACTCTATAAGAGAATTTCTAAATGACAATACATTGAATCAGCCGGTTTATTACAACAAACCAGTGGGTACACAATCATAAATTTAAAAACTAGATAGGTACTCATAAACTATGAAGAAAGCACTGTTCAATTGTTTTGTAACTATTGTGTAACATGAATAGTTTCTAATTTAACATAAATATTAAAAACCAACTTAATCTTAATGTATTGCATGACAATTTGACGTATTGTATTTAATTTATGTTCCTGAACTGCTAATATGGATTTTGTATGCCTCAATGGCGGGACATAGCAGACCTACATGTATGTAACTAACACAACATCTTATATACCTATGATCCACAATAAATGATTTGAATTTGAATTTGAATTTAGTATTCATAATATAAGGCAACATTATTTCTGCTCTTAGGTTAAGTAGAGCGACGGTCTTAGCAAGATAGCTGGATATTTCTGACTAAATTCATATCAGTATACACGTTTCATGTAGCACATAATTTCTTACTTAAACTTGAAGAAATCCTAAAGGATCAAAGTAATAATTTTGTAATAACTTAATTTTTAAAGAGGCTCCATTGAGTTTCTTGCCCTTTCTTCTCATTAGAGATCTACGATTTGGAACAGGCATCTAGCTTCTACTTTCTGACTAACTGACCGACTCCTTAATGATTCAAAAGTGCCTCCAAATGTTTTAATTGAAATAAATGCTTTGACTTGACTTTAATACTTCGCACGCGAAGGAAGCCAAAAGATATCTACAATGAAAATGCCGTAAATCTTTTTTTTTGCTTTATCATATTAATTATAAATGACTTCCATAAAACGCATTAAAGTTGGGGAGTGAGGGCTCGCTACGTCACAACTAAGTATAAAATCTACCATTGCGTGACGTCATCGTCATGCCACAATGCCACTCAATTTACTGCCGTAATCTTTTGATTACGTAAAAATAGCAAAAAATACGTGTCCAAAGTTTTTTTTTAAATTATACATAAGGGACAAAAATAAAAAAAAAGTTGTCGTCAACCCTATTCTTATTATTTATTCCTAGTCACTTTAAAGTCATAATTAAGTAAGTAATTCACTGCGTGGGGCTTTTGATTTAGCAAATCACCTCCTGACTCAGCAAACTAAGTAATACATGATGATACGGAACAAACCATGAGAGATGAATGAGTTTCAAATACAATATGACCTTAATTTATTTAAGGTCCGCGCGGCCATTGACCAGCTAAAACTTATTAATAGAACCCCAACCTGTGTCGCTACAGAAAAACTTTTCAACTATCGCAACGCTAAGTTTTCATTCTAAATGTAGCGTACCCCGGATGAAACAAATCGATCGAAAAAAGGATTTTTTTGTATTCTTCGTTGGTTCGGAAATATATTTGTATTTTAAGGTCTACATTATGGAATTGAATTTCACCTTTGCTAGACCTTTTATTTTCGAACAAACGGGTTTTGTATCCTTCAGATATAAATGAGATTAACTTATTTATCATAAATATAATATATCTAGGTTAGATAATAATATGCGGTTTATATGTAGGCGGAAGGCAACACAAATATTAGGTCTTTACCTATGAAATTGCCGTTCTGCAGTACTGGCCATTTCAAATCTAAATAATTTTTGTTTGGCTAAGAATTCTAATTTCAAATTAATTTTATTTTAAAAACATGGATTTATTTTTCCAAAAGTAGTCATTTGTTTATTGATTAGTGTTACATTTTCATCGCATTTCAATCTTTTACGTCATCATGGATACGTTAAAAATTCGAGTAATTATGGAATATGACTACCGTCGTGGCAGCAACGCAGCACAAGCGGCACGCAACATCAACGACGTTTACGGAGCTAACACTACAAACCAACGCACCACCTGTTATTGGTTTGCTCGCTTCCGTTCTGGAAATTTCGACCTGTAAAATGAACCTCGCGGTCGTCCGAAGACTTTGGTCGACAATGACGAATTAAAGGCGATTGTGGAAGCTGATGATACACAATCTACGGCTGAATTAGCAGCAGCTTTCGACGTTAGCGTTAAAACAATATTGGTCCATTTGCGTCAAATTGGCAAGGTAAAAAGACGGTTCATACATAGCATAATTATAACGCCTAAGTGACGAGACAAAACAACAAAAACTTTGCAAATACAATTTGATTACATTAGTTTTGGAGATCCAAGATGGCGGTTCATATAGGGAAAATTCTGCCATATTCGCCACCCTTGACAACCAGTGTGGTGACCGCGTATAATGTTATTAGTTAATAGCCGGATGCTGGCCGTCTCTCCGACGTAATCCTTTAGTCTCCCCGCCGAGCCCCGCCGAGCCCCGCCGAGCTCCGACGAAGCGACGAAGCGAACTTATGCATGTTACGGAACATATGCTACCCTGATATACGCTATTATAAGACAGCTGTTTTTGTTTATTAGGGTAGGTGTAGATTGTAGTGACAGCGCGCGTTTTTGTTCTGTTTTACTTATTTGTTTTTGCTCTGTATTCTACAACGGTTCTTAATCATGTCGAGATTTGAGATAGTATGAAATGAGTATCGTTCTTGGTCTAGCTACATGGTAAATCGTGCATTGACACTAATGATCAAGTCAACAGTCAATGAAAATCGTATGTTGCTAAGTTTGGTACTTGTAATACCGCTACCACCCGAAGTTAGCCTTACCTAATCATTCAAAAAATAAAATACCTGAGAAGAGGTAAGATTTATCAACCAATTACTTTCACGCATCCAATTAGGATGCGTGAAATTCTCTACGGTCTTGTGGAAGCTACTCGCAGTAGATTGTTTTCGCGCTGAACGTAACTACGTCTTGCGTAGACGTAGACGTCACGTTGTCGCCCTATAGTCATTGTGTAGACGCTGCGCTAGCATCTCGTGACCAAAATACGATACTTTGACACGCCATTAGCGTCTACGCTGCCTTAAACGTTTGACGAACGCCTATGCTAGATGCAAAATACTTAAGAGCGTATTGAAAGTTGACAACGTCGCAAAGAGCTGTCAAATATTTCGCCGTTTTGATTAATTTGGCAGTATTACGGTATGGAAATAAGAAATATGGCTAACTAGTGAACTAAAATATTGATTATGAAATGCAATAATTAATATCGTAACACGCAACATTTAGTTTTAGATGTAAAAAATGTATTTGAATATTTGCCAAACGCCTTTTTTACACTTAAAACGGTTACAACATCAAATTCACTTCAAATTGATGATTTAAATTCATTATTAATATTCTAGTTCACTAGTTAGCTATATTTCTCATTTCCATGCAGTAATATTGCCAAATTAATCAAAACAGGTAAATATTTGACAGCTATTTGCGACGGGGTGCCAACTTTTTGGTTGAAGGAAACCTAATGTGATGCAAAGGGAAGTCATCATTCTGTTACCCTTATTACCCCAATTTATTTGGGGTCAGTGCATCATATATTCTTTTTATTCCCTTTTTCTCTATTAGTCGTCATCTCGGTAGTCAACCCCTTTGTAGCCATATCATCTTTCACACAGTCTATTCATCGTTTATTTGGTTTTTCCTACTCTTATATTCATCCACGTTCATACTCACAACTTTCCTCACGACATTTTCCTCATTCCTCTGCATCATATGCCCATACCGTGACAACCGATTTCTATACAATTTTTCAGTCACCGGTGGAAGTCAGTTGCTAAGAATGAGTGGTTTAAATAATCGTTTCTATAGAGGAAGTTATACTATTAAGTGTGCATTTCACCAATGAAACTGAACGCGATTAGCATTTCTAAAGAAAGAAAGAAAGAAATAAAGAAAGAAAAATAGGTTTATTTGTCACAGAGACACGTGCATACAAATAACAAAAATATAAACAACAGAAATATTCGGCAGCTGCACGTCATGACTGTGACAAGAAGGCTTCCACTCAGCATAATTCTGAGCTATGAGGGCCACACAGCACAGCGCTGATTATCAGTAGTCACCCGAAAAATACGTACGGACATCAAGTCAGTAACTAAAAATGAATGAAATAAGAAAAATTCCAGTGTGTAAAGCGCGTTCAAGAGCTGTCAGTGTCCATATTCCATAACAACTTTGACACTGACAGCTCTTGAACGCGGTTTAGATGTCCTGGACGAGTTCAGTTTCATTGGTGAAATTTGCCATTAGAATTTTTTCGTCACGTTGTGCAGAGATCACTGAATTTGGTATCCACGGTGCAAGTTTACCATAATGTGAATATTCAGCAGCCAGTTAGACTGGGAGCCGATCTAAATATACATAAGTTTAGAAGTGATCTTACTGGCGCTAAGGCTCAATACACCGTAACATTGTAGTAAAAGTCTATAAATTAATGTTAGGCTTATTTATCAACGGGATAGCTCGACTAATTAGATTTTTGACCTCATGGATGTCCTCCACCCTGGGGTGGGTGGAGTAGTCCGCGAGACTCTAACTGGATAAAAACCACCCCGGTATTCCCTTCCCAAACTTGGACCGGGGATGGGAACTTGTTAGCCTTCCACGATCCCCAGCTAATGCCAGCCGATTTGGCGGGCCACCTCAGGCCCGGGGGGAGTGAGTTGTAAGACGTCCAATGGCGGCGCGCGTAGAACTAGGTACACGCCGTCATAATAACAGCCGCACCGGTCGATCTTCAAGGTTAAGCAACGCTTGCCGAGATTGTTCCGTGGATGGGTCCATCCATTACATACCGAGATCCGTCCGTGCAAAGTACGTTAATCAGGTGGTCCCGGCTGTCATTCGTTGACCCTTGACAATCGTTACGAGTAGTCAGCGTCAGAAGTTCGAAACTCTGACAACCAGTTGTGCCAAGGGGTATCGTGTTACCCAGTAACTGGGTTTGGAGGTCAGATAGGCAGTCGCTCCATGTAAAATACTGGTATTTAGCTGCATCCGGTCCAATTGGAAGTTACCCCAACATACTATACGGCCGATATAACTTGGCAGTTCCGAACTTTGCGCTAAAGGCTGCTCGATAAATTTTTTTAGGAACCAAATGGTGACATGAGGCGAGTGTGAGTGAGAGAACATGCGCGATAGGTCTTGTGCCTATGTACCTGTACCTACCTGCCAATTTATATCGGTCGGTAACTGGGAGGCTAGCTGATGGTGTTTTTTAGCTATTTCGAATTGGGTCCCATATTCAAAGAAGTTATGTACTTCAACAAATTTATGAGTAATAAAACCCCAATATTTTACACTTTACAAGTTACATTAACATTAGATTAATCAGCCTATCATGTTTCCACTGCTGGGACACAGGCCTTCGAGAGAGAGTGGGCCGTAATCCACCAAGCAGGCCCAGAGCGGGTTGGTAGATGTCACATGTCTTCGAATTTACACGTTACATTTTTATGTATATGTCTATATGGTTGAATCCGTGATTATAGCTATATCCCTAGGGATATCCCTAGGGATATAGCTATACCCCTAGGGATATAGCTATACCGTAATATGCCCTAATTTTGGTACTGCGACGGTAGTTGGTCACAGTTCTACCCTAACCTATTTGGTGGGAGTGCCTTAATAGTTATATTACCAGATTGCGCTCGTATCATAGTTATATTTCTAGTAAGACAGTTATGAACCGCTTTCATATAACTATATTACGGTATATATCCCTCGATATCCCTAGGGATATAACTATATCACAGCTTCAATCATTTTCATAATCAAGACACAAGCCTCCTCTCGGTAAGCATCATGTTCCCTCTAAACTATCCTACTGCGACATAATATACATATTATGAATCGAAGTCACTTTTCGTGTCTGTCTGTGCGTCTGCATTGTTCTTCTAAACTACTCAACGGATTTTTATGTGGTTTTCACCATCATTTTGAAAATGTTTTTCGGAAGTTTTATATTTATAATACATGAATACTATACTGACAAATAATAAATAAATCTCAATGTTCTGTTAAGTCCTAGAAACCGTGCGTAATAGGGGCGGGTCGCTAGTATTCAATACAATATAATTTAACACCTTAATTTTTTTCCCTTTCCAAGCCCTACCTGTTAGCCAGCCAGCAATTGAGTTACAATTTCCAACATTATTAGCCTCTGTTAGTATCGATTAGAATACCGAATTTGTTGCTTTAATTGGTCCGCTCTTAATTGCTGTATATTTTAGTAGTTATACCACTGTAACAGCTTGTTTACCAATTATGTTGCAAAACCATACATTATACGTTTTATCGATTACAATTTTTATAGCATTTTCTAAAGAAAATGTTGTTTTTCAAACTTTTTTGATGACAAAAATTTGGGACCTACGTCCTTACTTTTGGGAGACATGTATAAGTTTAGTAAATAAGTACACCTATAATAAAAATAATAAACAGTTTATTTGGGAACAATAATACAGGACTAAGTACAAGTAAAACGATGATAGCTGCAAAAGTATAAACTGTAGCGCAGCTAACAACGCCCTTCTCCAGATACAGGATGGAATGATGTTCCATGCAAAAGTGCTTAAAAGGTAATTACGTTAAATTAGATTTAGTAAATTAATAATAAAAACAGAAAATAAGACAAGGATAAACAGTACATAACAGGATATAATGATTTGGGATGTATTTTGACGTTAAATTAATGTGGTGAGTGTAGGGTGAATGGGTGTGGTGTGGGTGAGTGTTAATGAGATGTCGAGGGGTGTTTGTGGTGTTTGAGGCATGTGTGTTGTGCGTAGTTTTGTTGGGGTGTGTGGGACCTGCATCCTAATTGCGTAACACACTTTCAATCACAATCTGAATGATTTTGATGGATATTGTTAATCCATTTCTTCGCGTGTTCGAAAAATTTGTCTGCTCAAAAACCTAAATAACGCAATGAATGTTGTTGAACTGTCAAAATGAAAGCCATTGCTGCATACTATAAGTATGTTTCGCAGTTACCCCGCAGCTGAATATAAATGCACCCTAATTATTATCTATATATTATCGGACACAATGCCAAACTAACAAAAACACCCAGTCGCACTTGCATCCAATAGGCCAATCAAAAATAAATAAGTTTTGATGCTTTCCCCATTGTCAATCTTCATTTACAGTCACAGACAGAGATGCTCAACCTACGTTTTTAATATGATAGCGATAAGAGTGTCCATTGTGTCACCCTATGTAAAATTTCATGTAATTTTTATCGTGTACATAATAGCATAGAATAGAATAGACAATGATTTTGCAAATATGGGTAATACATAATAGGTGTTATGAAAGAGTAACTATGGAGTTCCTTGCCGGCTCTTCTCCATAGGAAACGGCCAATTGAAACCGTGTACCTAGCTTTTGACGTTTCATAAGTGCCCTTGTAGGTTTATGTGAAATAAAATATTTTGAATTTTGATACATTACAGCTCAGCCGTATTTCACCATTCGGCATGCAAACATTTATATTATTATTCAATTAAGTTTAACCAAAACCCAGATTCATCAACCTAGAGCAATTCAGCAATATTTTTTCTCTGATAAATTCTCTAAAATCAATTTTAAATTAAAGAGTATTCTATCTGTCTATGTACATATTTGAAGTTCACACTCTATAGACCATAAGGTTTAGGTAAAAAGACAAAAGCCTCGTTAAGTGAACCCGAGCTAGGTTTCCTCTCTGTTATTTGTTTATGAAAAGCAATATTTTCTCAATTTATCACTTCTGAGAATTTTTAAGGCGCCCGCTATAAATTTTTGCTCAATATCACAAACTTTCTTCATATATTTCATGTAGGTGAGTGCTGTGGGAACTTTGTCAGGGGTCCCGCATCGTATTTTTTGTTATTTATATTTTTTTGCCGAAACGTTCAACAAGAATTTATGTCAAGCAACTTATTCAATATCAACCAGACTTACACAGGGACAGAATAAATCAGAAAATAAATTCGTATAAGGTATTGTCATGTTTGTTGAATAAACATCGTTTTTATAAGCTATTTTCTTGTAAATATGTTAGTGAAAGCGCATGATATTTTCAATTTACGAAATGTTTTCATAATTTCTTTTTAAATAAAATGTTTCGAAAGAATTTAATCAAAAGCTTTTAACTAAATCCTCAGATAATCTGTAAGCCCGACTGAAATCTTATTTAAGATTAAAAAATTATGAAGACCAATCCGCAAGCAAAACCAAGTCAGCCTAGTCAGAACATTAATTACAGATCCTCTAACCAACACAATTATCACTAGAGTTTATTTATTCGATTTTCCACCCGATTAATCGAACTCGATTTATCGAAATCGTCTTAGAGGCTCAAAGTACTTAAAGCGTTTTCCAATTCTAAGCAAGCGATTATTTATCACAGCATTAGCATACTTCGTTGGAGTAAATCCATCTTGTAAAGGGGATAATGATCAGTAGAAGATGCTGTACGAGCTAGAGATTGCTTCAACGCTTCATTACTCCTTGTCATGCATTAAAAGCTATTATATCATGAACGTGACCGATTTGCCAATCTACTCGAAATTGTCTCCGATGTGCGGTGTAGAGTTGGGTTTATCGATGATGTAAGTATCGATTGGCGGTTCACTACGTCGGGATATTCGAACCGGTAACAAGCGAGCTTTTATTTGAAAGATGAAGTTACGTAGCTTCGTTCAAAGAACATTGTTTAGAACTTTAGAAGATTCATTGTTCAAAACACAACAAAAACTTTATCAAAAACAAATTCTACGTATAAATCAATTATTTACCCCGAAATTTCGAAATCGATACCTGAAACTGAGTACCAGAAACTAATTTCAGCCGTCGCTGAATATTACAAATTAATGTTAAGTACGTGAACCTGCTTCATCGATAATGTATCGATATTACGCCCGCTCAAAGAGCGAGTTATCGATAACTTATTTCGCTAGGGGAGTGCCGCGTTTGTCTTTGCTTTGAGACCAAACCTGGTTAGTTAAGACTATGTATTGTGAGGCCGTGACGTCATTCCCGAACTCTGCCCTCATTGGTTATTAAATTGTGTAGGAATAGGGAATGTTCGCAAAAATTGGAACGAAATTTCCTCTGAGGCCATTACTTGGTCCGAGGGTAACTATCTGAACTTTGAGGTTACAAAGAGAACGATTCATCATCCCGTATTTTGAAGTAATGGACTGTTTTGCTTTTTATATTTTTTATAAAGGAAAATAATATTGAATGTGAACGGAGTTTTCTATTTAAGTCTAACATCAATTTAGTGATAGAAATGTCATTTTTTTGTAGGGATAATAAATTAAACTTTTATATAGAATTGATCTTTAAGTACCTGGGTACATACTTGAATGAGTTCTAAGCTTTGTAGGGTGACAAAAGGGGTAGGTGCTCTGTCAAAATACAAAAAATTAAAAATTAAAGTCATTTATTTCAATTAGGACATTAAAGGGCTCTTTTATACGTCGAAATTTACAAGAAAATAGAGTGATTCTAGGCGCTCTTTCCAAATTCTCCTTCATATGAAACTATACTCCATTCGAAATAAGATTAGACATTTAAATAAACCTTTTTTACAGTCTGTTCAGCCGATTATTTTATTTATTATGGGACAATAAACAGCTACAATATAAAATGTTTACAAATAAAAAAAATATAGGCTCATAAGGAGTATTAACAATATTGCAGCCCACTACATTATCCGCATGTTAACAATATTAAAATAAGGTAAAAAGTGCCACTAGATTATTTAACATTATTGATTATGACTTCTATTGCGTTGGTGGCATGACAAATGGCAGTTGCAGTAAACAGGTATTTTAACTACTTTTTTGCTTTTAATGCCATCCTTATGTTTACGGTATAGAAGTCAGAATCGGTTGACCGGACTGTAAAAAAGGTTTGTTTAAATGTCTAATCTTATTTCAAATGGAGTACAGGTAGGAAAACTCCGTGGTATGTTCAAAAATAATTAAGTCAGTGTCAGGTTATATATTGATTCAAATATGATTCGTGACCGTAACAAATATGGCTTTACAGAATTATAATCATTAAAATTAGCAATACAACTCCTAAAGTTAGAACTGGCCTCGAATTTCATGACTTCATGAAATAGTCATTCAATAGAGTAATATGAACTTAGAGAGTTGTATTGCAGAGGCCACCGTAGGCGCGGGCTTGCGGACGGAGAGCAATGGGTAGCTCGCCGTCCGATAAGGACTGGGCCCGGGTCGACGGCGCGTTGTGTTCCACGCGCGCCTCAAAGAGATGTCAGCAAGTGAAGGGGTCCGATAGGACCGATGCCTGCCGGGGTTGCGGGAAAGTCCGAAAGGGATACCGTGGCCCCTGGCAACGTACAAGCAACTGAAGGAACACTGGTGGGTTTTAGTCAGTAAGAGTCTGACACGCCCTCCTGCTCCACCCAGAGCGGGAGAAGTTATTTGATAATTTCCCCCCAAAAAAAAAAAAAAAGGTGGATACTCGGAAACGTATGTCCGAGAATCCACCATAGGCCTAGTTGGATAAACGTAATTTCTATAAATTACGTTAGAATCCACCCTATGCCTATGCATAGGGTGGATTCTCGGACATACGTTTCAGAGTATTCACCTTAGGGTGGATTCTCGGCCATACGTTTCCGAGTATCTACCTTAGGGAGGATTTTTTGGGCTGGAAAATCGGAATAACCCGAAAATTTTAATTTGGCAGTCTATCCTGACGCTTTCTCTTTAATTAGTCTTCATCTTTACTATTCCTTAATCTTAATTATGCGGCCCGTATTCTATTGGGACTACACATTGAATAAAATTGTTGTACTCGTAGAATCTTTCATACAGACATAATGTACCTCTACTGGAAGCCCGACAGTCTTTTCTCATTTTATTAGCCTGTATTAGAGCTAATGCCACTTGTACTTCACGTTTCTTTCCAAGTTCTCAGAGCAGTTCCCTTGTGGGTTAAGCTGAGCTTTGTAATACATACAACAATTGTCTGGGTACCGTTGCTCGCTTGGTTGAATCCGTCCCTAGCAGCAACGTATTGTATTTCAATTAGGCTCAATTCACACTGGATTGCCATCGTAGTTGCGTTCTCGCCTCAGTGAAATACTGTGTAATGGTACTGGGCAATGGAAGTTAACTGTATGTTGATTATGTTTAAAAAAAGAATTGAATGGATTGGAGCTCGGTTGAATTAAGTTGAATAGTTTGTCACTTGGACTATTTTAAGACTAATTTAGTACCCATTTTAATTAAATAATGACACTGACTGCATCTTTGGTGTAGTGTAAATTTGAAGAGTTTCGGTAAAAAAAGAGAAAAACATTTAAATTAATATACTTCTGACTGCTTCGTTGGTCTAGTGGTCGCAAGCGCTACTACTGAGCATGAGGTCCTGGGTTCGATATCCACGTTGGGTTAAGTGTTATTGGGTTATACCATCGGGAATTTCTCAATAGCAATCCGGAGTTTAGTTTTGTGCCCGGTTGATGGCAATAGGCACGCCGCTGTAAAATTGGACTTAAACATAACTGGCGAAATGAGGGTGTACGTCCACTGCTGGACATAGGCCTAGTAAAAGCCAAATTCAACCTTCTAGAAAAAAAACTTACAGCCAAGCTTTTTCTGAAGTCGGTTAAAATACACTAAACAAACTGTCCTCATTTGCATGCAGGAGCTGGTGTCACTTACTTCCGCAATATCTTGGCCAGCTGTGGCCATTTTTCTCAATGACATCTGACGTCAGGATGCAATAAGTTGGTACCGTGACACGGAACGTGCTTCCACTAAATAGAGAAAAATGCAGAAGACTCTTCAGTTTTTATTTTTATTTTAGCTTGACGAAAGATAGACAACGCTGTTGGTATAACCATTTTGTAATCTGTTTTTCACACCATTGATCAAGTGAAGAAGACTGTAACTTTAAACAGTCCAACCTTTTCATACATATTATTGATTTGAAGTTTCTCATCTGAGCATTAAGCTGCTTAATACCTACCAGTAGGTAGGTATTGTACTATAAGGAGCGATTGCTTCAGACTACTAACTTGAATACGATGTCTTTCGTAAGAAATCACGACCGACTGTTTAATGTCTACGTAACATGAGCCACAAGTTGACTCATTTTGGCAAAGGAAGCTTATGAACGCAATGCTTTAAATTCATCCACAATTTGGTTTTCAACAAATTAACTAGATTACTGGCACCAGCTGTCTTGATAAAGAAAATTAACCCTTCTGCCTAACCTATTTAGTGGTGCCAGCCAAATGGTAGTGTCACAAACGAGTAACGCGTTTAACGGAACGTCGACGAAGTGAATAATGAATAAACGGCCCGCAGTGAGAACAGACATGACGGACTGCGCAAGTTGTAAATGTACAGTCACAAGCAAAAATCATACACTTCCTCCAGATTCAAAAGCGATTTTTTCCAAAACTGTTGATAGAAATGTTATGGTGTTACGTAATAGGTATATTCTAAACTTAAAATTTTTATGTGACGAGAAAAACGCTTTTGAAGTTTGCTTAACTGTAAGGTATTTATGCTTGTGGCTGTACCTAGACGAGGGAGTTGGCTCAAATGTTGGATCAATCAATTCAGTATGTGGCAGTCGTTATAAAAAAATTGGTTGTCCATCTTGCTGAATTAAGCTGCTGCAGTCGTAGCAATGTTATATAACTCTACCTCCATCGTAAAATGTTATCAAACCCCTGTGAGTTAGAAATAGTGTTGGACTGCAAAACGTACCTACTGCAGTTTTTGTTACAGCACAGCTGGGGTGCAAAAATACTACAATGATATTCTGAATTTGCTTAGAATTTAGTCACTCTCTATCAACATGAAAAAGCCCTTACGTGCTTATCCATACCAAGAAAAACGTAGATTCTACATCCGCCAAGTTTGGTGATTAAGTTAATATCACTATGACTTTACCGGTAGCTCATCTTCACCACTAAGGCCGACTTGCACCACAAACCACTAAATGTATATATATGTCGTGGCCAGATCTTAAAATTGATTATTTCATGAAATGAACATCGACCACTGGTCACATCATGATGTGGCCTGGCCAGATCATTGAATACTCAACGTTTAACGATATGAACAGTAAACGCACGACTACTTCATGATGTGGCCAAACATTAGTGATCATATCGTAAAATAGGTAGATTATCAACCGAAGGCGTTGATGTCGCTTTATTTTTGCTGTGCATCATGGCGGCGTCATGAACAAATCAAACAAAGTAGGCTGACCACGCAAAAAAAGTCGAAGGACTTTTATTGGGTTTCTAAATATGATATTATGGAAAGAGATCAACTTGAAAGTATCACTCGCCGGCTGCTGCCGCGGCGTGAAATGCAACAGAGCACTTAAAATTAGTTTAAAAAAATTAAAAATTTACTCCGATTATGTGGCACCCTGACTAAATGGGTTAGGTTAGGTTACAACTGTGACCAACCGCGTGAGAGCCGAGCGAGCGCTACTTCCCAGTTGGTCACAGTTATAACCTAACCTAACCCATTTAGTCACTTGGCTATTTTGACTACATCTTACACCACGGGTATCCTTAATTAATGATGCGGCCAAACGTCGACCGACATATCATTAAACGTTGACGTTTCAAGGATATGGCCAATGTTAGCTGGCCATTTCATGAAATGATCAATTCTAAGATCTGGCCATGACATATATCACTTAACATATTTAAAACATCATTCCGCCTCTGTCACCTTCAAACGGTTGAAATAAACAGAACGATGTTTTTAAATTCGATTAGCGCTAAGCGCACTTAGTGATTAAAATTTGTGGTGCAAGCGAGCCTGAAGCTATAAACCATCTAAGTCACAATCCGCTCCCGTCCACCCTTCATCCCCCAGACAACATTTCTGCAACGTGTAAACCGCCATCCACCGAGTGCTATCCCCCGAGATAAAGGCTGATGACGTCACGGTGAGCCCTCTCGCCGACATTATTAGCACCTTATCCCCTATATAAGTTATCACGCTGTTTATTTACTAACTCTCAGGATTTCTGGGCTTATCTCAAGGATAACTAGGTTTAGAGGGATAATCTTTGCCTTCAAGGGTCTTTTGCGAGATAAGTTTATTTTTTAGGATGAAGATTTTGTCAGGAGGTGGTGTGTTTATTAAGATTTTCTTATCTAAAAAGAAGGGTTTTTGAGGTCATGTTTTTAGACAGAAAATAACTATTCTAAATAGCAGTTACGAAATAAATAAACATGTCGTAAATTACCTGAAGTTATATTTGGAACCAGGTTGCGTGGTCAGGAAACGAAACACAAGCTTCGTGCAATTAAACATGATATCGCAATGACGATTGACTATAGCGTTTTCATCGTTCTCATCGAGCCCAGATGACAGGAGACATATAAGTTTCCGGACAATGATCCAGTGTTAGCAATATTAATAATTGTTGAGGTGAAAACACACTAAATACATTACAGTACCTAATCGAGTTCTTAAAAGCAGATAATAATTCAAACAAATACTGACACAATTAATTAAATGAACCAATGCGTTCTTGAGATATCCAGAGGGAAGCAAGGAATCAATTCCCTTCGTGCCCAGAATTTCGATTTAGGTTAGATCGCTCTTGAAGCAATCATATCTAGTGCAATTTATTATTTATCTTTTCTGAAAAGATATATCAGTTGGGACGAAAATGTTACTAGAAGAGGGTTACGCCAAGTAACTTTTTTAATAAGCTCGTCCCGTCAAAACAGGCCGAATTTTCACGCGTTACAAAGAGGAGTTTTTTTCATTATTTCGATCAAGCACTTTTTCTGATTTGCTTTTCCGATAGTGTGATCCGGGTTTCAGAAGCTGTCCAAAATAATCGCGATCGTAGGGTAGGTACCTACTTAATACTTCGGAATCGATCTAAAAAATATTGGAAAGACGATTTATTACAATAAGACCTATACGATATTGATTTTACAATGTCGTAAAATATACTAGTGATCAGCTCCTGTTTCGCATAGGTGCAATCAATGGCGACATGTCAAAACATCAAGATTGCTGTGCTCTATCTATGTTAAATAGTAATAAATCATGATCATCATCATTTCAGTTAGTAGCAGTTGTTTTATTTTTTATTGTATTTCATACATCTATTTAATTTATTTTTATTTTGTATTTATTTCTGTATCAGTTGTTTTATTTTTTATTGTATTTCATACATCTATTTAATTTATTTTTATTTTGTATTTATTTCTGTATCTTTCTATCCGTGACATCACTGCAGGCCCTATCAGAGTACTAGCGCTGCGACATTTATGATTAAATGTCGCAGCACCATGCTGAGATAGGAGCCTTTTGGCCTTACACAGGACTTTCCGCTTTATTTTAATTTTTACTTTGTTTGTATTTTCTATTTTTATTTTTAGTGAGTGTGTGTTTAGTTTAATTAAGATCTCCTGTGCTTGTCCCAATAAATACTTTTTCTTTCTTTCTTTCAGCCAAAAGACGTCCACTGCTGGACATAGGCCTCCCCCAAGCACCGCCATTTCAACCGATTCTGTGCTTCCCGCATCCATATTCCGGGATAAATTATTTAAATGGTAAAAACCGGATCAAAATCCATTGTGTAGTTTAGAAGATCTAAACCACTGTACGACTAAACGCTGACAGACACTACGCCGACAGACTGAACACCGACAAGACTTTACTTCGACGGGACTCTTCGTCGACAGGACACTTCGCCGACAGGACTCTTCGCCGACAGGGCTCATCAGCGACGCATAGCGAGCTCGGGACTTGGGGCACCCCGACTCGGACAGGTTAGGTTAGAAGGGGATGGCGGGGTCGCCTTCGTGGTTATTTTTTTTTAAACCACACAGAAGTCGGAGCCCCGCGAAGCGGGGCTCCGTCGACAACGCCTTACAAAAAACTGATTATCGGAGATAAATTGCGTCGTTGATGAGCCCTGTCGGCGAAGAGTCCTGTCGGCGAAGTGTCCTGTCGGCGAAGAGTCCCGTCGAAGTAAAGTCTTGTCGGTGTTCAGTCTGTCGGCGTAGTGTCTGCATCAAAATCTGTTCTTTAGTTTAGAAGAACAACACGGTCACACAGATAGACACGAACTTCGTGACTTACTCAAATTGTATTGTATGAAAAATTAAAAAGAAAAAAACATATGTCAGTTGATTATTTCACATTGTCTAATTAATACCCTAGAGTTATGGGATATCAAAAAGAACACGTTGTATATTAGAAGATATAGATTTTCACACGCAGTGTTACAAGCGCAAACATAAATTCTAGCCCTGGCCACTATTCAGTCAATGCACAGATGCCATTCGATTTTAAATAACGAATACTTTGTCGGGTAGCCAACCTTTTGTTTATGGCCACTCAAACCTTTTCCCTCTAAACCTACTTTGAGACTTCAAGTAGGTACTTGTATAGTTATTTTCCGAACACTTCTTGTTTGTTCCATTTAGGGACCGAATCTCGGTTTGTAAATAGATTTAGCTCAGCTTCGCATGAGCGATTTTTTAACGCGACTCTCGGAAATTCGACTCTTGGTATTGAGCTGAGCGTTGAGAATCCAACAGCGAATTCCACGTCAAAAAAACACGCTGTTCGATTTTCAACTCTCGGCCATAAGCAGTACGTTGAAAATCCAGTGCGTGAAAAAAAATCTCCCGTGCGTACCTGGACTTAACGAGATCAGTATGAAATCTGTCAACTGTCTTAATTGAATCGAGATTCATGCTTGGACATTGTTCTAGAATTCCACTGGGCCTAAGGAAACTCTTGAGAAAAACTTCTCTTATTAATTAAAAAGAAACCCGACTATTAAAGGAACGTGGTCAATTCTAGGAAAATACGTTGCGTAAGAAAATATCTCAAAAAATATTTTATGGGATGTTTCACACAGTGTCTTTTGTGTGTGTAATAGAAGACGCATTTCGCAAGAAGGAAAATTGGACATTGACAAACCTTCATATTTTATACAGTGTCTGCACGCACAGATAATTTAATCAATATCTACATAAATATTGAGTATCTATCACTCTGTAATTGACTTAGTTTAGAGAAAAAGAGTAACTCTTGATGTCATTTCGAGAAGAAACGAACATTGATCGCCACGCATACTCATCGCATGTTAATATTTTTCTATGTTATTAGATATCAACCAAGTCGGCAGTATCATATCTACAGGGTTTTACAATTAAATTAGCTAGCGAAACCCCGCAGAGGTAATGGCTATGAATACATCTGAACATGATAAAATGAAAAAACAGTTAATTTGATTAGCTTTTTTTGTGTAAACTTTACAGCCGTGATGGGTTTCGATATCTAAATACGACAAAACAAAAAAAAAAACAAATTTTACTAACTCATACTTACTTACTTCAAGTAACAACACTACAAGAGCAAGCAAGTAAAAAAAAAAAAACATCAAATATATATTTTTTGTCGTTTTTATACAGCGTGTAACAAAAACCCTGTCCGATCCGTTGGGGTTTTTAAGAATCACACTGAGAGTTACGTGGTAATTTTCTGGAAAAAAGAAAATGTAAATGGCCGTTTTTTTTGTTTCAATGGGGAATTTTACTAGTCTATTGCATGGGGCGCAGGCGGCCGTCGCTTAGCGGGTGTCTACAAGTCATAACTTATGACCCCTGTTGAAAATTTACCAATTTTTATTGAACTGGCATAATTTTGGTACAAGAAAATTTTTGACATGTCTATGGAGTTTTGCTAGGTAACTTCATTTGACCCTGTATATTTGAAGTGGTCGCCGGCCCATATGGACAACTGCAATACCAGAGGAATCTCACATGCGTTGCTATCCCAGAAACATACCAGAAATGTGTCATATGCCTGCAAGTAATTACACGGGCATGCTCTTTAAACCAAAACACAGCAACGCTGCAATGCGCAATTTCAGCCTCTAATGTCTAGAATTGTCCGAAATTCTGACAACCAGTCTTACCAAGGGGTATCGTATTAACCAGTATCTGGGTTGTGGAGGTCAGATAGACAGTCGCCCCATGTAAAATTCTGGTATTCGGCTGCATCCGGTTAATCTGGAGGCCGACCCCAACATGATGGCAGATGATGGGGTCATCATCTGCCTTCCTGCCTATACAATGAAACACAGCAACGCTGCAATGCGCAATTTCAGCCCATAATGTAGGCTTCTTCCCACGATTTTCCTTTACCTTAAGTCAGAGCAAATACAATTAGCAATAATTTATTGAATTGATTTATTGTACAATAAGTGTTTGATTTAGTAAACCAACAAGGAGTTGCCAGCACAACTAATAACTTCGGTTGGTCCATTGGTCTTTACTTTGTTAGTACAATTGATCAAAATTGGCCACAATAGTTATCGAGACATTGATTCGGTATTCATTTTGGAAAGGTATTTCATCGGCCTCAGATTATTCCCATTTCGCTTTCCTAATAATGTCAATAAACACTCTGAGGCCCTTTGCAAACACACGTTTTTCTTGCCGTGAAAAACTACGGTTTATTCGCTGTGAGGCACTACGGTCGTCAGTGTTGTATGGATTGCTTGATGGAAGCTTGTTGACAGACTCGTTTTTTCTATGGCGCGGTTTATACGCCGTACAGTTTACAAAGTGCCTATTAATATCGGACGGTGAGCAATGGGTAGCTCGCCGTCCGATAAGGACCAAGTCCGGGTCGACGGCGCGTTGTGTTCTACGCGCGCCTCAAAAAGTTGTCAGCAGAACTGAAGGCGTCCAATAGGACCGATGCCTGCCGGGGTTGCGGGAAAGTCCGAAAGGGATACCGTGGCCCTTGGCAACGTACAGGCAACTGAAGGAACACGGGTGGGTTTTAGTCAGTAAGTGTCTGACACGCTGCGCCGCCCAGAGCGGAAGAAGTTACTTGATAATTTCCCACCCAAAAAAAAGGGCCTGTTAATATAATGATTGAGCCTCTTTTTGTGAACCTCAAATAATCGCGACCAACTTGGATGTAGCGCTCGTTGGCCGCTGCCGTGGCACCGGAGGATCAGTGAAATATTTCCCTTTTGGAAATAATCTATCATAATAATTTACTGCAATTCTTATATACAGACATGATGTTTTTTAAATACGTATTCCTAAAACTTTTATGTTACAGCTTCGGTGTAATTAAAAACTTATTTAAATTAAAGTTAATCTAAAAAGCTTTATACACACCAGCATCGCCCACTAGTTTCAACTCAGTACTAATAAAAAGTAATCTCATTTATTTGTGTTTGGACGAGCTGGAATGAGCAAAATATTAATTTTGTGCGAAATATTTACTCTTTGACTTTGGATAGGCCAAAAACATTAGGCGACCGTCTCGTCAAAAAATATAAAGCTACATTAGAAAGACGATTATTTTTTTGTTAAATTCGCAATAAAGCTTGATAAACCATATCGCCCTGTCTGCCTAAACATTTATTTAGGCAGAAAGATTGATGAAATGTAAAGAACAAAAACGTTTTACGTGAAAAATCAGGATTCCGTCAGCGTTTGCTCACCGAAATTAAATGAAAATTTCGCTCAAGGGATCAAGGTAATGTCAGCTCCTTATATTCATTACCAAACTACTCATAATATATTGTTCGTTAACTATACTTGTTTATTTACGAGTTTAATTATATTACATTACTTGAGAACTTCATTAAAATAAGGAATGGCGACCCTAAGCCATACTCCGTTTATTATAAACTCTATTCTTGACAGCTGTTGACGATATTCTACGTGACTTTACACACAGCCGACCCGGGGTCGTATTTTTTAGGTTAATTAAGTATGCGCCACGGCTAAATAAATAATAAAGTTTTGACAGGCCGCATAACCTTTTTTTTCCAACAAACACAACATTGTTTTAAGATTAAAAGACACCCGGTCACAGCCTGCTTATAAATTTTGCTGAATTATTAAACAGCCCTGCTTTAGGAATATTGATTAAAATTCTATTAGTATAGTATATTTTCAAATGCGATTCATAATTTATTGACTGGCAGTCTGTGGCAAAATGGAGGATCTTTTTTTTTTTTTTTCTCAATGGAAAACAAAGGTACCTACTAAAACATACTGCCTAATCTGCGGTATACTCGTATATTCTTGCCTTTCAAATTGTTGATAAACCAAATGCAGCTTTTAGGTGAAAATACTGACTGACGGTCAGTTTCTTCATCAACAACTAAAGTAATCGGTAAAAGTATTAACTTTTACTTGACCTTTACTGATGTACTAACCAAAGCAAATGCAGTTGTAGCAAATGTGTTTTTTTCTTTCTTTCTTTTCTTTCTTTCTTTCTTTTCTTTCTTTCTTTCTTTTCTTTCTTTCTTTCTTTTCTTTCTTTCTTTCTTTTCTTTCTTTCTTTCTTTTCTTTATTTCTTTCTTTAAACGTCATAATTTCCCCAAAATATCGTGGGCAGCTTTTTTTACACATGGCAGCACCACAATTTCACTCTCAAGTCGTGTCAGATGCCAAAGTGAAAGTTCTTCTTTGAGTATAATAATAAATAAGGACAGCACAGCATTCGTAACGCAGCTTTGTAAATTCGAACGCCTGTGCTGTTTTTATTGATTTTAATTTTATAGTATTAATTTTAGGAGATCGGTGTGTTAGATGTTTGGTACTTATCCATTTATGTGCATAATCCTTTTTAGGGTTCCGTAGTAAACAAGGAACCCTTATAGTTTCGCCATGTCCGTCTGTCTGCGGCTTAGCTCAGATACGGTTAGTATTAGAAAGCTGTAATTTGGCACGGGTATACATATTAATCGTGACGAGTAAACGACAAAGTTGTAAAACAAAATCAAGAAAAAAAAAATTGAGGGTACACGTAAAGTGGGTCTTTTTCTCGTCTATACCATGGTGTGAGATATCGTTGGAAAGGTCATTTAAAAATATTGCGGGTACATGAAAACCATTTTTCAATTCAGGGATCCGTTTGCGAAATATTAAGCTTTAAGGTGCAAATTTTTGTTACAGTCAAGTATCCCCCCCCTGCTAGCTTAATAGTTGTACTTGGATTCGTGCAAAATTCACAGCAGTAGTATATATAACGAAATTAAAAGAAAAAGTATGTACAGATTAACGAGTAATAATCGACCAATTTAAATTTGCAGTTTGAATAACATGTTCTCCCATACATTCCGTATGGGAAAACATGTTTTTTAAGTTTGTTATTGGGATTAATTCATCCCAACTACGGAACCCATCAATGTCGTGGTCCGACACGCACTTGGCCGGTTTTCATTTTATTATAAGGTAGTAAGATAAGATAATAAGATTTATTTTCTCACCACAATATTACAAAATACAATTATTTCATGGTATCAGACAACATTTTAATATTGTGGGAGACTGGTGCCTAAACTAAGCTCTAGGCCCGTATTTCAGGACACCAGGTCTCCGCCCTTTTACAAAATGATAAATTTTATTTTGTTATGTACTTGTACACTGACTACGTAAAAGAAAAAAAAAAGATCAACATTATAGACTTATAGTTATTATGTATGTATTTATTACAAAAGATCCCTAAACTTCTTTAAGGTGACCGGTGTTATAAGTTCCTACTATTAAAATATAAACTAAAGCTTAAACTGACTTTAAAGTGTCTTGCAATAATAAACTGAGGTATGTAACTGTTGTACTTTGGCATTCTGTTAACATTTTATTAATAAAATAAAATCTAGGTTATTACTTATTACACAGATAAATACAAAGTGATGTATGTTAGCTAAAAGCTCAAACAGGTGTTGAATAAGTCTAAACTACAACGATAAACTAGACCACCTTTATTTCATTCATTCATCTTAAATATAATATACATCTAACACTAAAATATATAAATTATGTGCACAGTATACAGAGCAAAAAAAACAAAAATAAAGGAAGAGCTCATTGGGCATCCAAAAATCTACCAACAACAATATAAACTTTGACAAAATGATAATTACATTAGCTTTTACATCAGCTCAATGAGCAGTCAAAGTTAGAGGCGAAAGTAACAGCTAAATCGTGAAGAAACAAATTTACTATGACTTACTGTTACTTTGGCCATTACTTTTGATGAAGAAACTGGCCGTGAAACAATTACTTAGTTTAATGCTTACCTTTGAGCCTACGTGTTTTATTCCGACATATATACCTATCTGTATTGATAAACACTACAATATACAGGCACATTGAATTATTCAATATATCGGCTACTAATTGGATTTAAATTACTCGTCGACAACGGTGTCGTACAAATATCTGTTATCAAATGATTTGATCGCATACTAATACAACGTAGGAAACACTAAAATATTCATATAAGTATACGTACATTTTATATTGCTTACGTCCTATTAAACCTGTAATTATAGGTACATTTAGTTAGTCTATTTTACAAGTTTGTTTTTAAACATTTTATCCTATGTTATACGATACACTGTAAGTATTATTTCTATTTCAAAATTCAACAGATTATAATAAGGCCTATAAAGTCCCCACGGCTGGGACACAAGCCTCTTCTGTGAGAGGGAGTGGGCCATAATTCACCACGCGCGGGCCAAGTGCGGGTTTATGGATGTAACGTATTGTCTTCTAATTTTTGGTTTTAGGACATATCGAAAAACAGCGTGAGCAAAACTCACGCTGTTTTCCTTCACCGTTTTGAGAGCAGTGGTGATGATATATATTACCCTAGGTTTTAAACTCACGACCTACCGCTCGTAAGTTGGGGCCGTTATCACTGGGCCAGTACAGATCTATTACTCTCTGCTCTATCTCGTATTAAATAAAACAATTAAGCTATCCAGCTACAATGGTCAGAAAACAGCCAATCCGCGCTCCCCGAACGATCCCAACTTCTTTATCTCTCCACTACATCAACCCCTTTTACAAGCGATAGATCGAGATAACAGCTTCTTACAACACAAAGTAACTACATAGCCTCGTATTTTCAGCAAAAACTTAAGCTTTCCTTGTGTTGTGTGGCATGTGTAAATTCTTAAGAGGGAACAGGGGCTGCGAGGAATTTGAAAAATAGGTATTTGAAGAAACTATTGCCGTCGTCTTACCTCGAGTCTGCTCCCGTAGAGTGCACAACTTAGACCTACAATTTTTTTTTACAAAATCGACGTTTCGTATTCTCCTTTTTTCTCCTCGAAAACTGAACCGATTCAATTATTTTTTGCATTAATATTTTAAGAAAGAGTATATCTATGTTCCTATCATATTATTTTACGTTAAAAACATTTTCGAATTTGTCTGGTACTCCTCTAATCACGGCGGTAAAAATGGGGCATTTTTTAAAATTTTTGGAGATTCATATTATCTTTACCTATAAGTTGCTGAAAAAAAGGAAATAACAGGGACGTGATTACAGCAGACCTTGATTTTATAAAAAAAAAAAAGATTGCTCGAGAGGCATTATTCAGGAAGAATACAGAATACATTCGTACGGAGAATCGCACGCCCTGTTAAGACGTCCTCTCACAGTGTATGGTAAATATTTAATGTCCACTGTGGGTTCTACTTTGCATATAACGTGGTGGTAGGGAAGGCCCTTTGTCATAGGCTACAGTGTCGAGCATTGCTCAGCATTCTGATAGCTAATGTCCATAATTTAGCAAAGTTGAGCGTCACTAATTATCTTTTGATGTTGATGTATTGTTTGCCGTTTATTTGTCGATGTTTTGCTCGAATATTGTTTTGTTGAAATTTTGTTTTGGGTTATTATTTTCAATAACGAAGTGTTTTGATCGAGTATTTGACTAATTTTAGAGAAATTGTTTTGTATCATTGTTTATTATAAGTGCCTACCCATTTAATGCATGTCTCTTAAACAATGTCTGTCATTATTAAGATTAAAAATCAATGAAAAATTGCAATGCAATGCTTACATACAAAAGGTTAACGCGCCTTGTTTCAATTTATTCATTGCCATGTAACTTGACTCTTACCAAGGGGTATCGTATTACCCAGCTACAGAGTTTGTGGAGGTCAGATAAGCAGTCGCTCCATGGAAAATACTGGTATTCAGCGGCATCCGGTTAGACTGGAAGCTGACCCCAACATAGTTGAGAAAAGGTTGGGCCGATGATGATAACGTAACTTGAGTTACAAAAGGCTTTGAGATTTGTAGTTTTCATTCCTACTAATTAAGTTAAGTTTAGACAACATTAACATATTATAACATCACACCTGTATTCGCCGAAGGGTCAAGCAGAGGTATACCTATAGTACACCCACATTTCGCCAGTTATGCATAAGTCCCATGTAAAGGGGGCGAGCCTATTGCCATCAACCGGGCACAAATACAGACTCCGCGCTGTTACTGAGATATTCCTGATGAAACGCTTTGCCTGACCCGGTAATCGAACCCAGGACCTTATGCTCAGAAGCCGTGCTTGCGACCACTAGACCACCGAGGCAGTCTTGTTCTCTCTCCTAGTCATTATTCTCCATGCAATAATAATATATCAAGTTCAAACACAATGTGAATTGTTTTATGAATAAATAAATGAAATTAAACAAACCAATGCCTATATTTTGGTATGCTTTTAATAACATCCTCATATTCTTTAACTCTTTATAAACCAAATGCAACTGAATACGATACACTCGGCTCGTCTTCTACATAACTTTGAAAACTCAACTAGTAAATATATCGAAAACCTAACAGGCTTTCAGGGTGTTGTCTGCCCGTGACGACTGACATATATATCTGCATGACATTCTACAGAATGTAGAATACAATACGTTAAACAATAAAGTTACCAGTATCGCGAATTTATACAGGGCGAATTTAAAAGTACGAAATGATGTGGGAGTACTATAGGTACACTTCTGCCTTAAAGCCCTTCGAGGCATACAGGCGTGATGTTATGTTAATGTTATGAATTCAAAAGTACCGGTATCGGTATCTACGGTTTTTAGTTCTATGTATAATGTTTTTCGTTTTTGCTGGGTAGGTATAATTTCTATACGAAGGATTTGTTGCTAGGCTTGTACTATTCTTTATTTTCTGGTGTAATTCTAGCCTGTTGCTAGGTTTCTATTGATGAATTTTACAAACAAAATAATGTTCTTATTTCTCAAAGTTCTTAAGAAAAACCAATGCTAAATACATTTAGAAAAGCTTAGTGAGTCTAGGAAAACATATCATAAACTCTATGAAAAATAAGCCGATCATATTTTTCATTTATTTGCTCAAGGAAGAGTACAAATACACACATGAGTTCGGTTTTTACGACGCAAGGTTTTTTTTAAAGAGCGATGAAGACTGAACGATATTATAACGTTCAGTCCCGGGTGAAAATATACCTTAAGCTGTAAGAAAAACGCTTTTGAAATCACAAAATGCGAAACCATATTTCTCATGAAAAAAAATTGGTTCTTTAAGAAAATACTTATTATTTCATAATAGTATGGTTTCGAGAAGACTGTATTCATAACAACATAAAAAATGTATTAATACTTTAATCGCTCCAATCACTATTGAATCTTGAACAAGTGTGAGGTATTGCTCTTGATTGTACTTTGCAAGCACTCCCACGCAGACACGGTGCAAAGAATACAAACGATTTAAAAAATAAAAGAATGCCATCCAATTACAAACAATATACGATTCCAACCGTAGACCCATTTGTTTCTTCACCATTTATGTTCTACATGCCCACAAATCATAGCAGGTGTCGAAATTGCTGTAGCGCTAAAAAGTTCTTTTGGCGTGTGGCCAAAATTGGAACTAACTCCGCCATCTTGTTATTCAATACATTTCACAAAACAATTGCACCAATGTTTACCAGCAGCGCCTTCTCGTCAACGTCAATCGAACGCCAAAAAATCCTTATACAGACCGTTCACTTTAACTTGTCCCTTGCCGTCATGTTGGCACCATTGATTGTCAAGCTTAGTTTCATGGTTTCAATACGAGTTAAAAATGGCGACTGACAGAACAGTGCTACCAATCGCGTCACGGGATAAGTTTTAGTGAACGCACAGTGGTAGTGTAACTATATTATTCAAATCTTCCAACTGAAACTGTTATATTGTTTGCAAGTGGCACCAAGTAAACAACCTGCCAAGGTAAACAGAACACAACATATATATAACTACCTTTTCATTCCCATCAGCCGCGAGTTGAAACTACGCAGTAAATTGTTTTGAAGGACATCATTAACGGGTAACGTGTCTCTTGGGTGTCCTGTCGGGCTTCCACTTACATTTGCCTCATAAATCCTTTCAGTTAATCTTTTACTTGGCTTGGCTGACCGAGTGATATGATATAGCTTCGTAAGTATAGAGGAAAGTATCATAAGTATCATTAGGTTTGTAAGCTTTTTCGAATAGGGCAAATAACAACTACTGTTAATCTGTTTCTATATAGAATTCTTCGTCATCATCGTCTTCATTATCATCGACGATATGCTGCAAGCTACCATTGTTCGATTTGTTGTCTTGATTGACCGTTGCAAACAAATGTTAGTAGGAATTGACATAGACTCCTTGATATGTGATTTACGAATAATAAAATTATTCGTATTATGTGATTGTAGTCAATATGTGTGATAGCGTACTGGTGTGACCGTCGGACTTCCAAGTCATAGGTCTCTAGTTCGAACCCAAACCACGAGTCCATTTCTGACTTTTCGGATTCATGTGCGTATTGTATAATTATTACTTGCTTCTAAAACGATGAAGAAAAACACCGTGAGGAGTGCTTGAGAGATATTTCTCGACGGTATGTGAAGCCTAGTCAGAGGCCCATGGGCGGCATAAAAACTCTGACACAAACACCAGGTAAGTCACTAAGCACACGAAAAAGAAAGTGTCAATATTGGAAAGGATACTAAGAAAACTGGCCATTCTTCTAAAACGTAAATAAGTATGTCCATTTCACTCCTTCATGTCCAATCGATAACCACCTTTCTCGTTAATTAAAAGCAGAACTTTAAATACCACCACTAAATATGCAGACGTCCGAAGAGGTAGTTAAAACCATCCAATCTACTTACTAACTTGCTGAGCTAGTACAATTACTTTATGAACTTCAATAAAAGGCCCTTGAAGTAACCTCAATGGGCTATTACTACTTTTATTGCTAGTTATAGAGCGTGTGCGGTCAGGTTAGATTAGGTCGTGGCACCACTACCTCGGTGACGTCACGAGCTTAGTAAGTGACAGGATAGAAAATGAATGTGTTGTATGCTCCTCTGGCTTTTATGCTGCCTTAGTCAGGATCAAGTTTTCATGTACACTGTTTACGCTCCTTTGTAACATTCTCATTGTTTGTCTTATGTAATATTCTGTATTTTCTTCTATGTGTGCAGTGATGTGTAAGCCAAAACTGGAGTTTGTTTGAAATTACTTTATCGGATTCTGAGAATTGTAAATTAGATCATTTGGCTGGTTAGAAGAATGAACAACAACTTTGTATTTGTTTGTCTAATTCGGTTATGTTTTGTTTTATTCAATTACAGTCTAAAATACTGAAACATATTATTATAGCTCCAAATAATTCAATATTTCAATTATTTGTCTGGGAGTCGCAACCGCTACAGCTGAGCATGAGGTCCTGGGTTCGATTCCTGGGGCGGGCAATGTGTCATTGGGTTTTACTATCTAGTCCGAATTCTGGATTTGTGCCCAGTTGATGGCTCGCACATGAGACCTGAACATAACGTATGCTCCACCGCGTCCTCCAAGCGATCCACACAATGGTGACACCCGAGCGATCTAGCTAGGTCTCATATCTGGGAAAGTTAGTTTCTCCGTATTTTCGCCCGAACAGAGCTCGGTCACCCAAAGCTTAGCACAAAGAGTACTATAATATTACGGAATAATGACTTGGCAGCATGGAATTAGTAAGTACCTACTCGTACTATCATGGCAGCATGGAATTAGTATGAATAATTATCCAATACAATTATATGAGCACTCTCTATTTTCACCCGAGCAGAGCTCGGTCGACCAGGTTTTGATTTATTAACTGAGTAGGTTCTAAGCGATAAAACGGTGCAAATGTATGGAAATAATACACACGTGACAGTTACTTAATATTATGTAATCAAATAGTACCTATATCTTCAAGAAATATTAGGTTATTATACCCTTCAATATGATCTGGAGATGCGTAAGAAAGAGCCAGCTGTCTCAATTGCTTTTCTAACGCCCCAAAATGATTTATACAGACATTTTATTCAATTAAACGACGCAGAAATGAGGCTATATTGTTTGTGACCTTAGCCTGATTTTGATTATGGTAAGAAATACCAATCAAAGGGAATATCTTACTCGAAATGTTAGTTATTTAGTCGGTCGGCAATACTTACGATTAATAAGTCATAAGATAAAGTTTTTCTCAATAAAGTTATCAACCAATAAGCGCTGGCGTAGCTTCAAGTACTCAGGCCCAATTAGTTTCGCCTTTAATAACCTAAGATCTTATAAAACCGAGTAAATTGACTTGAAAATTATTTTCGCTCTCCGAAATAATATTAAGAAAATATCATGAAAGTTAAGCACTTTCAACGTACACATATTTCTTCAAAAGATTTTAGTTAAATGATCCGCGCACTGAACGCTGCCATTAGCCGTAGAATGGCGCCATTTTGAAAGAGTGATACTTACTCGTAGTTCATCTAAAGCTACATCAATATATTATCGTTAGTGCCATTCGCAATGCCAGATATAGTTGTATAAGACTAGGTACTGTGGGAGTGGCACTTCAATGAAAGAAATCTATGAAATAAAAAATAAAAATTATACATGTAATCGTTTTACGTTTTATATCATGACATCCACTTGTCCACTCTTCTAGCTCATCATCCTCATCATTATTTTTGCTGAAAGACGTCCACTGCTGGACATACCTCCCCCAAGCACCGCCACTTCGACCGCAGGAATCCGCTGGATGAAGGAAGCACAGAATCTACTCTACTACTAATTAATTTTTTTACCTTCTTAATACAAAATAGTGCTTGTCTTATAATTATGCCATTCATTATAAACTACTAGCTGCGCCCCGTGGTTTCACCCATATAACTCTTTATCCCGTTGGAATTTTGGGGATAAAAAATCTTATGTCCTAACCTAGGTCACGGTCTACCCTCATGCCAAATTTCACCTAAATACGTTCAGCCGTTTTAGCATGAAAGCGTAACAAACAAACTCATATTCGCATTTATATTATTATAAGTTAGGATTAGGATTCATGAAGGTTTCATGGTAAAACCATGCAGGCTAAAGGCTCTTACAGTACAATATTTGTAAAAACCCAATTTATTAACTAGGCTACACAAAAATTATCAATGAAATCCTAAAAGCTGTTAATCCTAAATGCTGTTCAGTGATGTGAAACTGTGCCTCCTCGAACCTCTGTGCTCTATGATCTCAATTTAAAAGTTTATAAATATAAATGAAGATCACATAAGTATCATCACTGCGTGGATCGCCCGGAGGACACGGTTGAGCATACGGTGGAGGTCTGTCCGGCTTGGGCAGAGCATCGCCGTGTCCTCGTGGAGGCGATCGGCGGCGGGGATCTCTCGCGTCCGGCCCTAGTCCAGGCCATGGTACGGAGCGAGAGGGCATGGGAGGCCGTCACCTCCTTCTGCGAAGCAGTAATGCTCGCGAAGGAGGAGGCAGAACGCGTGAGGGAGCGGCAAATTTCGCGCCCTCACGCCCCTAGCCGCCGCAGGAGACGCCCTGGGCGTCGGGAATCGCAGGCCGATTCCCGGCCACCGTAGGCGCGGGCTTGCGGACGGTGAGCAATGGGTAGCTCGCCGTCCGATAAAGACCAGGCCCGGGTCGACGGCGCGTTGTGTTCCACGCGCGCCTCAAAGAGATGTCAGCACAACGGAAGGGGTCCGATAGGACCGATGCCTGCCGGGGTTGCGGGAAAGTCCGAAAGGGATACCGTGGCCCCTGGCAACGTAAAGGCAATGGAAGGAACATGGGTGGGTTTTAGTCAGTAAGAGTCTGACACGCCCTCCCGCTCCACCCAGAGCGGGAGAAGTTATTTGATAATTTCCCACCCAAAAAAAAAAAAAAAAGTTCACATAAGTAAATTAAATAAACATTTAACACTGCACCATAAAATCCCAGTTTATCTTCTTAATTTAATCTAGGGACTTTTCAGAACACCCACATTTAAAAATAGACTAAGTAATTGATAGTTCATCAAGCTACAATAGTACATTATCGTTAGTACCACTCACAATGCCTAATACAACAGTTTAATATAAAACTAGGTAGCAGTGATGGCCCAGCGGTAACAGCCGCTACTTACGAGTTCTAGGACGTTCGGTTCGATTCCAGACAGGCACTTTAGTTTTTGTAAATTATTTCATTACCACTACTCTCAAAACGGTGAAGGAAAATACCGTGAGGAAACCGGCATGTCCTAAAACCAAAAATTCGAAGTCATGTGACATCTACCAACTCGCACAGGTCTCCTCTCACTGCGAAGAGGCCTGTGTCCAAGCAGTGGTAACATTATAGGCTGATTATGTTATGTTTTGTAGGTACAATACATTTGAAAAGCCCCTTTAATTTAATGCCATACATTACTATTATTTAAGGATTAGGCCCTTTACGCACGATGCGTCATGTTTACGCAGTAAACATAATACAAAGTTTAAACAATTGTTCCGTCGACAAATCCTTTTGTAGTCCGCCAGAGCGCGCGACTATTAGCGTTCATAATAGTGATGTAACTCATTCGAATTATTCGTCGAACGCGATTATGCCAAAGGGTATTTTTGTGAAGAGTCAATAGTGCGTGAATGAGCTGGTGGAATGACTGTTTATGTTACCTGCTTAAATTATTCAGCGTATTTCGAATGAAGATTTCAGGTATGATTATAGTTTAATTAATTAATTTCATTGTTATTAGTGGCCTAGTGGCGAGAGCAGCGGTAGCCCAGTAGTAACGGCCCTAACTTACGAGTTGTGGGTCGTTCGACTCCAGACAGGCGCTTTACTTTGTGTAAATTATTTCATCACCACTGCTCTCAAAACGGTGAAGGACAACATCGTGAGGAAACCGGCATGTCCTAGAACCAAAAAGATATCAATAAAATCTAAAGTATAAGAGCTATATACAATTGAAACGTTATATGTTTAATAAGTTCACTATTGATATCATATCTCGAGAATTTTGTTTATCTGGTATAATCCAAACCCAAGTTATGAGGGTTCAAAAAAACGACGACGCACTTCGAAAAAAAGGTAGGTTTAAAAGGTAGGCTTCGCTTGGCTCGTCTTGGCCCAGATGTGTCCCAAATTTTAAGTTAATCGCTCAATTAGATTCGGAGCAAATTGGCTGTGACAAACGGACAGACAGACACACGAATGATTCTATAAGGAGTCCGTGTTCTCCTTTTGAGGGGACTAAATAACTATCAAACGAATACGCTACGCATAAGTACTACTAGCTGTGCCTTTTACTCAGCCCGCGTGAAATTCGGTAAACAACAAACATCTCCCTCCTTACACCAACAATCACCTGTAATCTATCGATCAATTATCAAGTTTTACTGATCGGAGTCCGGAAAACAACATTGTTTTGTATGTAGCAATCAATCATGACCCCTAATTTATAAGACTGCATACAATAGGGACGTCCAAGTTATACCTCAGTATTGAAAAAAAATACCACAATTTTATAACTAGGCCTTGTAGCTACTTACACAAAATTACCGATGAAAACCGTAAAGCTGCAGTTCACAATAGCTCTCTCCTCCTTTGCGAGCATCATCCTCATCGCCCGACTTTGGATTGCCCAGAGATTGGCACATGATTATCTTGTGACAATCCGCACGTTCCACAACTAACACATAAACTCAAAAAATATTGATTTCTATTGTGATGTTTACATACCTTTTTTTAATTATTATTGTCTGGGTAATTATCAAATAACTTCTCCCGTTCTGGGTGGAGCGGGAGGGCGTGTCAGACTCTTACTGACTAAAACCCATCCATGTTCCTTCCGTTGCCTGAACGTTGCCAGGGGCCACGGTATCCCTTTCGGACTTTCCCGCAACCCCGGCAGGCATCGGTCCTATCGGACCCCTTCCGTTGTGCTGACATTTCTTTGAGGCTCATTCCACCTCCTCCTTTGCGAGCATTACTGCTTCGCAGAAGGAAGTGACGGCTTCCCATGCCCTCTCGCTTTGTACCTTGGCCTGGGCCAGGGCTGGACGCGAGAGATCACCGCCGCCTATCACCTCCACAAGGACACGGCGGTGCCCCGCCTAAGCCGGGCAGGCCTCCACCGTATGCTCCACTGTGTCCTCTGGGCGATCCACACAATGGCGACTCCCGGACGTTTCCTCCCGCCTTATCCGGAACCGAAACCTCCCGAAATAACAGTGTCTGGTGAAGACCTGCGTCAGATGGAAGGCGAGGACGCCGGTGCTCGCCTGGTGCCTCTCTAGCCATTCCTCAAAGAGGGAACTTATCGCCGCAATTGTGGCGTTCCCAACACTGGGTTGCGACAATCCGCTGTGCCATGATTTCCCGCGGCAGCGCAGTTACGCCCCGGCGTTTCGTCTCCACGCGCCACTCCCTTGTTTACAGACCTTGGACCTCAATGATCATATTTAAAGTTTATAAATATACCTAAATTAAGTTTAGATTGATAAAAACAAAAACATTTATCACCGCGCCATAAAATCCACTTATCAACTAAACAAATTACAATCTAGCCAATTTTCCCGACACCCACATTTAGAACCAGACTAGCTGATTACCGAGAACAGCATACAAACACTTATTCATAAACACAAATTACACGAAAATCTAAATATAAACCATTGTTAACGAAATGACGAAACCGAAAACGAAGGCTGCTCACAACACCAGTCGTACTTACTTAGTTGATTTATTACATTAACGGAAGCTCCAGGAATTAGACACAGTTGCCTACAAGATTAATGACCAAGGATACAACAAATTTTATGCTTAGTATACTCCAGATTTACGTCCAGCTAAGTTGTAAGGGTTATGTTCTTAGAAATACTATGTATCCACGTAAAGATAATGTAGTTTGAAGTTGAAGAAGTTCCTATGTAAACAACTCAAACAAAGCAAACAAAGGAGTTTCTTGCTATGTAAAGTATGACATCACATAGGGCTTTAACTACTGTTTTCATGACAGGGGTAGAGAAAACATTCTTAGCTACCATAGGTACCTACCTACTACGCCTTGGAATGGGCAACTAGCTTCATATTCCTTGACAATTCAATTGCCTGTCAATGGTTTAATTGAAATAGATGCTTTGAATTTGAGTTCGACCCCGTCGATTATGGTCTTGTTTGGTATACATTCAAATTATAGCACCTGTGTAAGATTAAAAATAAGAGAAATCATAGCTCAATAACCTAAACATTTCTGTAGACACTGTCTTCTTTAAAAGAAAGAAGAAGAAATATATAGATAAAACTAAAAAGAGGCATAATATATATATAAGAAACCAAAATCATACAAAATAATATTCACTGTAGCGATAATAAACGCAGGTCAGCGGAAATAATTAAACATACAAATATTATTAACGATTAAATTAACAATTTAATTACGGTTAAAGAATACTTAGAAAGTGTGTTATTAGTTTAAGTGCAAGTGTCAAGTTGAAGAATGCTTATATCGACTATATACCTAATTTTCATTATTTTAAAACGACTTTCATTTTGACTGTACTCTTGCCCATATGCGAATTTGCCATTATATGAATTTGAGCATAAGAGAATTTGCCGTTCTGAGAATTTGCCCTTTAGCGAACAAACGCTACATTTGGGGTTTAAAAATAATATAAGCCCTTTAATGCTGTTTTTTTTTGCGTTGTGATATTTTCGGTATTAGTCTACAAAATCTCTTAGTTCAGTGTGGCTTTTGGCAAAAACCTCCTCTCACTACAACTAAAACTAGGGTAACTTACTATTAATTTTCAAGGGTTCGCGTCAATATGTGCACGAGGCAGTCTGACCAAAATAAGCCATGACTTTTAAATTAACTTCAAACAAAAATTACAAACAATTCTGAATCCAATAACATTAAGACTGGTTTATTAAAACGATGTTTATTCAATTTCTGTGGCATCAACGAATTATAAGCAGCCTTCAAATTCACTCGCCCATAATGACTGCAGCGTCTTGCAAAACTCTTGTCCAACCAAAGACTTTAATGAATAACAAGGAATATTCAAATCAGTGGTTCTGAATGCGTCTTTAAGATTCGAGACCCTTTAGAGTTAATGATTTGGACTAAGGGTCGGTTGCGAGGCAAATTATACAGAATTATTTATATGAGACCACTTACTTTGGTCTGCGGTTTTCGCAAAAATAGGCTCGTCTCTCTCGTTGCTGGGTTGGAGAACGAGACGACTATAAAGGTTCAAACTACGAGTAATATTGTATTTCAGTAGGTACGTCAAAGTCAAATTATTTATTTCAATTAGGCACATGAAAACAAAGATTTAAATCGTAGATTTGCCGTTACCGTATTAAGTCACGCAAAAAAGTGTCCAAGCTAAGAAGAGTGAGCTCGCACAATAATAATGACGTTTTCATGACAACCAACTAAAGTCTCTGCGACATGGTGTGTCAGAGGTGTCAAAACGAAACAGAAACGCGACCATCTTTTGACGAGGCAGGGCCAGTCTACGATTTAAATCTTTGCATATAAGGCTCTTATGAACGTCAATATTTACAAGAAAATCGAATTGATCATAGTTGCCTCTTCCAAAAGGTAGTTCATATAGAGAAGAATGGGCAAGAAACTCCATAATTACTCTCTTAAAATATTTACTAATAAATATTCTGCGACCAAAAATAAGTTTGCCTATTTGTCGTGATTACAGTGTTTTTTTTGCTTACACCAATCCATTATAGCATTATATCAGAGGATTCACATATATTTATTGTACAAAAACCTACATTGACAATATAGCAGTACATGCTGACGTAACTAGTTACTAGGATAAACTATGATCGTTTTACAAAACAAAAGCCACACAACAAAATTTCCAAAATGTTAAAAAAACAAAAACATTTTCACGTGAAAATAATATTATAACGTGGTTCGGAAACTATATTTCAGTAACTAGTACACGATCGAGTAATATTTTTTAGTATCGAATAGTTTTAGTATTTGGTTTTTTAGCTACAAAATAATAAAATTATTGTGTGTATCTACCACAAAGAACGTAGTGAATTGTATAAACAAAATTTTATGTTGCTTCAGGTGATTTACCCCGTCATTGAAAAAATGGATTGAAACTCCAAGAGATAACACATAACATCACGCCTGTAACTCCCGAAGATTTAGGTAGAGGTCTACCTATAGTAGGTATATCTATATTTAAGTCACATGTAATAGGGGCGAGCCTATTGCCATCAACCGGGCACAAATTCAAACCCCGGTCTGCTACTGAGAAATTTCTAATGTAAAAACCTAATATCACTTTGCCTGACCTGGGAATCGAATCCAGGCAGCAGCTCAGCAGTAGTGCTTGCGACCACTAGACCGACGAGGCACTCCAAGAGATATTTGACCAAATTACTTACGTATTTGATGAAAGCGTTCTATTGTTTGAGCACTGAGTATGTATATTATAAATATATCTATATGTTAGTCTCCATAAAGGAAATTTAATTTCCGGGCCGAAGGGTGTATACCCCTAATGTCGTCTGAATTAAAATTCTGATAGGAAATACGAGACCAATGTGTAATAAACAAAGCATTTTGACAGATTTATTTAGTCCAAAATGTATTCAAAGCGTGCCTATTATTGCCTTTATTATTATATTTTATTTTTAACGCTAGTTAGTTTTGCTTGCTGCACGCGTATCACGACAATAGAAAAGGGTTTTGTCTACGGAAGAATAAACAAAATGACAGGTTGTCATTTTGTCTATTCTTCCGTGGGCGACGGGCGTGGCGGGTTTTGTCGACAAAATAATAGAAGAATAGACAAAATGACAGTTTGTCATTTTGTCTATTCTTCCGTAGACAAAACCCGTTTCTATTGTGGTCATGCTAAGCGTGCTGGTCATAAAATTATTAGGTATAAATTTCCTTTCGCTCGCGACTTCCTCCGCGTGAAAAACTTGTTTTAACAATTATATTTCCTAAATATATCGTATGACATTCGGCAATACTGTAACTTCCCATTAGTGAAAGAATTTTCGGAATCGGTTCAGTAGTTTCGAAGATACTTCCCTACATAAAACTCACATACCTCTTCATATTATTTCGAACACCCACCTGTCATAATTTTTGTTTTGTGATTCAAATTAAATAAAAAACCAACGATAACTATTGAGACCGCGTATCACTGGTCAGTTGCCCTCAGTCGTCAGTTTATTTAATTCGCCAGTTTCGTTAATTAGTCAGTTTCACTGATTCATCAGTTTTGCCGATTAGACAGTTTCGTTAACTCGACAGTTTCCAGTATTTGCCAGTTTTTGTCGATTCGTCAGTCTTATTCAATTCGTCAGTCCAAGAACAGTCGGTAGTAAACTGCAAAAACGTCTGCTAATTTAAGTATATATTATGATCTATTTGATAACTTTTAGCCATATTTATGGAATAAAACAAATTCCTTTTGTGAAATAGGGGGACCACAAAAAGTGTTTCTGTAATTTGAGTAAACAGTTACAAAGGCCAACAAAAAGTAAAGAAACAACAACTTGAAAACAACAGTTTCACTACCACTCGTAAAAACGATTTAAATACCTACAGACCAAATAAAAACCAAGACAGAGCCCTACCAAGCACTTTGTGTGGTGTAGTTTAATTGTAGTCTCATTGTAAATGGTTGATGTAACCAATATTTTGTAACAATTTTTTGATTTAAAAGAGTGACCGTGGAGTTTCTTGCCCGTTCTTCTCCATAGGTACCTACTACGCTTTGGAATGGGCAACTAGCTTCATATTTCTGACTGACCGACTTCTTGACAATTCAAAAGTGCCTGTAAATGGTTTAATTGAAATAAATGCTTTGAGTTTGAGTTTGAGTTATAAATGTGTGCGTGTGAGCGTGTATGCACAGAGCGGCGCGCGGTGGTGTAGTTTTAGCATGGTTCACTGTGTTGTTCGCAGCGTTCTGTCTTGGTTTTTTATTTAGTCTGAGTTATTGATCGAAGAGTCTGAGCCTACAGTATAAAACAAAACAAAATATTCAAACAGGTCTTCATCAATATACCGATAGCCTAAAGCACGAAAAGTTAATTCGTGTGGGCCTATACATAATAAGCCTACCTAGGCATCCCACTGTTGGGACCCAGACCGCCTTTCGTTGAGAGGTAGTGGCCGTTCCTATAATGCCTTTGATATTTTATAGCATTATGAACAAGGTATGAAAAGGTTTTACATAAAAGCGATCGCCGTTGTCCACTGATGGATTGGTAACAAATTTTAATGTAACTTTTATGTACCTACGGCCCCAAAAACGCGACAGTGTTAATATTTTTACGAAAGAAAATCAAGTGGCAAATCAATCTACCTTATTTAGTCCATAAATTATAAATAAAGCCTAAATTGTAGAAGATTTTCTCGGTATTGAATCTTGATTTTAACTGACAAATAACATAGGCATTGGAGCAACTAGGCTAATGTCCAATTAAGAGAGACGAAAACATTTGACAGTTTCTTTAACTAACCATTTCTGTGACAGTTTCCGTAATTTTGACAAAGAAGAGTGAACATTTTTAGAAGGATCCTGTTCGTCGTCCTGCATTAATATATCTTTCACAGTTAAGTTGTTATGTAATATGCAAAGCTGTATTATAGAGGTTATAATATTCTTATAACTCTAAATCTTGCGACTGTCAACGAAATATTCTTTCATAGCTAGAAATAGTTCTCATTCAAAGCCCAATTAACACAAACAGATGCCTGTTAAATCTTCTGCCAGGATGAATACAAATAGTATAGTAATTTAATTACCTAAAATCAAACTAAGCAACTATCTTGTAAACCACTTGAACTTAATAATAGTTGAATAACACTTAGAATTTACTACAGTATTTAGGAAAGTTATGAGGTCATGCCCTTTTTGATATCTGGGTTCTTCCGAAACGTTGCCTAATTTTGTGTAGTCTAGAGATGGTGAACCTTTCGTAAGCGTAGAATAGCACCCCAATTGTGTAATACACTTACAATCACAATCCAAAAAAACCTAAGGTAGAAAGGAAGTGCTTATCCATTGCTTCATTATGTTTGAAATTTTTCTACGCAACAATGTAAATACCGCAATGAATGTTGTTGAACTGTCAAGATGAAAGGCATTGGCATTGTAAGTGTGTACGCAATTAGCCCACTCGCTGGTGACATGTGAAAGAAAATTGTGTCACGGCATTAAATTGATTAAAGTACGAAATCGTGCAATTTTATTTTCATTCCCCTTTCAAAAATAGGTACCTACTGATCTGCAGTGCATTAATTATAAAAGATTTTTGTGAGCGTTTGTCTTTAATACGCTTTATTTTTCTCAAAAAACTACACTACTATTGTAAATAGGTTCGCCATCCCCGATCCAGTCCATCTTCATTATGTTTGGGTCAAGATAGCACTCGGAGTCAGTCAAGTGAACGAATGAGGGTCCTACGAGGTGTATACGATACTCTTTGGTCCTTTTTACGAAGTAGGTAAATGGTGTCCTTTGGAGTTAATCGTCGTATGATTGAGATTGTATTGGTTGTCAGTGATATCGGAAAAAGGTTGTAAAATAATAAAAAGGCAAACATATTTATGTTGGATTTAAGTTATCATAATTAATTTTTACCGCGACTTTAAGAGTTGTATGTAGGTCGTAGGTTCTAACCCAGGCGTTTTACTTTGTAAAAATTATTTCATCACCACCGCTCTCAAAACGGTGAAGGAGAAAATCGTGCGGAAACGATGATATCCTGGAACTAAAAATTTGGAGACATGTGACATATACCAACCCGCACTGGGACCGCGTGTTGGATTATGGCCGACTCTCTCTCACCGAGGGGAGGCCTGTGGCCCAGCATGAAAATTATAGGCTGATATTGCAATCAATGTTTATGAGACTCCTTGGCTCCTGAGATACAAGTATCTTTTAACTTGGTTCGGGAGGCAGCTTTTCAACCGGCTTTTGACTTAATTCGGGAGACAGCTATTCAACCGGCTATTCGCCACTGTAGTATAATGTTTAGTGTATTACTAACTTTATGTTTTTTTTATAATACACACGGCTACACATCGAGCTACACATTTCCAGTATAAGGTGACCTCGCATTGTACGGAAATCGTTTACAATGCGAGATCAGCATAAACTGCTAATGTATGGCTTGATGTGTAGGCGTGTGTATTATTATACGTCTCTTGACATTTCTCGGGACCGTGGGGTCCCGGATCTTTAGAAGGCGTACGAGGGGCCAAAGCCAACTCGCAGAGGCCCGTTAAGGTTCTTAATAAAATGAGGCACCAACCGACGATTATTATTATTATGTTACAGGTAAACTGGCTGTCTCCGGGCGAAAAGTATATGGTATAAGTACGACCAAATTTCTTTCGACCGCAGACAAATATCTTCGACTTTGTTTAGGTAATAATTATTAAATAGTCTAATTATATAATAGCTAGCGATATTAACACAGTATTAATAATACATTAAGGTACCTATCGCCTATGAAATTATTTGTGTCCTTTTGTTTTAGTAATTATTTTAAGTTAGTTAGTTTTTTTTTGGTACCTAGAATAAATTAATCTTTAATTTGTTTTATAAAATATACTGTATATAAGTTTATATTAATTATTATTGAAGCAACTTAAATATTGATTATAGTGATTAATTCATGAGTCAACGTGTTTTTACTCACTTAGATATTCCAGAAATTCTTAAGTAGTTTCCAGATCTCAGTTGGAGCCGTTATTCTCAGAGCTCTTCACCCGGCCATAGTTACGAACTAAACTGATAAAATTACATGGAATACCCCGATTTTACGTAATTTTAACATCACTTCTATATACTCATAATTAAATATGGTCTATCCTCCAATCTTATTGGGACTTATATGTTCGAGCTATTTGGGGTTGAAACACTAGGGCCATGGGGTCGGAGTGCCCACTTAGTTTTTCAAGACATCGCCAAGCGGTAACTCTTTACGTGACCGGAGGGCTGGCCTATTTTTTGGCCAAAGAACCAGCATTGCCATACAACGTGGCAATGCTGCCAGCCTTTTGGCATTTTTCCTATTGACAGCGATGCGGACGAATTCCCCCCCTATTTTATATACTTGTACATAATATTATTATTATTTTAAGTCGGTTTGTTTTTAAATTATGTAAATACGTCTATAAATAAAAATATATTCCACCATTAAATAATATATATGATCATCATCATCATTTCAGCAGAAAGATGTCCACGGCTGGACATAGGCCTCCCCCAAGCACCGCCACTTCAACCAGTTCTGTGCCTCCCACATCCAGCGGATACCTGCGGCCTTTACAAGGTCATCGATCCATCTTGTGGGAGGCCTTCCAACGCTACGTCTTCCGATACGCGGTCGCCACTCCAGAACCTTTCAGCACCATCGGCCATCTGTTCTGCGAGCAATGTGCCCTGCACATTGCCACTTAAGTTTGGCAATTCTTCGGGCTATGTCGGTTACCTTGGTTCTCCTGCGGATCTCCTCATTTCTGATTCAATCACATAGGGAAACTCCAAGCATATTATAATATAAACATATTATGATATAATGAATACAAATATCACCGCTTGTCCTAATTAGTAGTTTGCACATATTCAATTCCAAATGCCGAAATATTCTGAGCTTCCCCAAATCAATCGTTTATTCACCTATTAATTCGCGTTTAGTCAAAATATTTGCCCCAAAACATACCGTTTAGCAAAGATAATTACATGCATACCTAACATAAGTCCTAGTGTAGCTATTGCATGTTTTGGATGCTAACACACAAGCATCCATACTCGAGATTTACGTTGGATGTAGGTCGTTCAAATATTTGTATAGATTCAGTTTCCTTCCATACTGTGAGCCCAGAAGATACAGCTTTCCTTTTCATTTTAGCTCGTAATATCGTTTTCAATAACGCAACTATACACGGGCTTAGATGCCTCTCGTTCGTAGAAGTTCTATGGTGCTATGTTATCCTGGTAGAAACAAATTTTAATATGGCCCGCTTCTCATCCTATACTATTAAATGAACAATATTCGTATATTAAAATAGATGCACAAACTTTTAGAAATAATTCAGTCCACCAAAATAACATGCACCATACAACAATGGTTACAAAATAATAGGAAAAACGCATTAAATACTAGAACTTACAAAAAAAAAACTGCTAACGAAGATACACAAAAAATGTTGGTTACCCAATGCCATTTTTATTATTTTAGGTCTAAATAAAATCACTTAAATCAGTGTTTTTTTTTTTGCTTGGATATCTTTGGTTAGACGTACTGAACGCTGTTTTAAAATTTGTCCATCTATTTTAATGGGACCTTGTAAATAAATTTGTAATCACGTTCTCGAAAACGGCTCTAACGATTTCCTTGAATGTTGCAATATAGTGGTTTACAGGGGCGAAAAATCGATCTAGCTAGGTTTCGAATCTGGGAAAATTCTTTTTCTCTATTTTCTTAAGATTGATTTATGTAGCTTAATGAAATGGTCAAAATCAATAAAACTATTTGAACATAATCATGGCAATTCTAATAAAATATTGTTGCTTGAACTTTGACCTCGATGACTAATCCTCAAGAATGTCAACTAATCTTGATTAAGAGATAAACGTAGGTGGTGATAGAACTAGAACAAATTGACAAACTGCTTCCGTTGCCCACACTTCATAACAATCGTTGAAGCAAATGTACGATTTCGTCATTCATTACTTGCTATACTCTGCTTGTGTTTACTTTAGGTCTTCAGAATAGTTAGAGCTAGCTGGGTTACTGGGTTGTGGAGGTCAGAAAGGCAGTCGCTCCATGTAAAATACTGGTATTCAGCAGCATCCGGTTAGACTGGAAGCTGACCCCAACATAGTTGCGAAAAGGCTAGGCTTATTGAAGTTGTTTACAAAGACGAGATCTAGCCAGTCATATACTGAAATATTTTATAATAATATTTTATTTTTTACTGTATATTTTATAACATGTTCCGGCTATGGGTATATTTCGGCCATAATATAGACACCTATTAGTCCCACAATATATCTGTCGACAAAACCATGTTGGTCTTTGTCAATATCAAGCTAAGTTACATAAACAAAGTAGCTAATGAGGTAGCCCCATTATGTTGACCTTTCATCCAGCTCCACCACTGTCTAGTTCTGGACGCCCCGTGACTTCTTCTCTCTCCATTGAGCAATCAATAAACCACTACAGAGTTGGGAGTAGGATGACAACCCAACGAGTCATCCGTCTCGCTGCGTTGTCACCCATGAATCATTGGCTAGTCAAACCTAACAACCGCCCTTTTTGGGGTACAGTCCAGCAACGCACGAAATCTTACTATTTCTAGTACTACTAAGTCGGGGGCCCGGGAGATACTTGTACATTCACCACACGCCCGATTAGTATCAGCCCGCCATGCCTAGCGGGCCCCATCACCAAGTCACGACCGCACGCCCCCCTATAAAGGCGCGCATGCCCTTATCCCAATTGATTTAGGGGTCAACGCTGCTTGACTTTTTCAGTCATCCATCTCTTTCAATCGTCAACTTAGTGTCCACTTTCTTTCTAGCTATATCATCTTTCACATAATTCATTTTTCTTCCGGTTTGCTTTTAAGAATCACTCACATTATATACACTATTCTTCTGGACATTGGTTCATACAGCAGCTTACAAAACATCATCATCATCATCATCTTCTTGCCCTTGTACCATGTAACGTGGGGTTGGCGCACCACCTTTTCTTCTTCCATTTCCCCCTGTTAACCGTCACGCTATCATATCACCATATTATTTAAATGTCTGTATATTTTTGAACAAATAAATTATTCTTATTCCTTACACAATATTTCTATCTTTACAGCTAGTACAATCATAGTGTGTAATTATAGTATCACCTTACACAATAGGTGTGTAGGCTACTGAGACCATTTCGCTCCCTCTTTACCCCCTCTAAGCTAAGATCAAGCGACGGTCAAAACGACCCCGTGGAATTACTTATATAATAAATCTAGGGCTCTTAATGTGCCTCGGGGCTTGAGCCGCGGATTACGGGTTCGGTTTTCAGGTTGAATCGAGTGTTTGTTTCAAATTTAATTTGTCATTGTTTGTTGGTAAATGTACTTTTAATTTTTGTGATATATTTTTTGCAAATAAATAAAATTATACTATTGTGGACAGGCCTACATAACTTTAAAGTTAAATTACCTACATTAATGTTACTTCAAAATATGTTACGTAATTATTTAACTTGCTTAAATGAGCAGGTCGTATATACACATTTTTTTTTAAATATCAATAACATCATAATATAATCTGTTTAGAAAAAAAAACCGCTTTACATAAACACAATCTACTTATCCTAACCCAAACTTTATTATAATTACATATAAATTCTTTTTAAAATTAAAATAACCATTAAAAAATCGACTCACCTCAAAAACAACCCAGGAACATTCGTCCATAAACAAAACTGCCACTTAAAAACAAAAGCGTTCGATTTTCAAATTTCGTAACACCGATAGGCGAAGGAAACTTCACATGAAGCCGAATCGAGGCGCGTAGCTCCCCCACGACGGCACAAACTACACTGAATTTGACGCTCTCAGGAAAATTATCTGTTGCACTATGTTTTATACATGCGCAAAGCTTACTTGTTCAAACCGCGTCACTTGTAAAACATTGCCGCCCCACTAACAACTGAAATTTCTGGCACACGAACGAACAATGCAATGTATAAAGCTAAAGCAATACACTCGTAAAGATTATGACATTTGGAAAAATAATTTCTCGCTTTGTTTAGCAATATTCGACGTGAATTTTGAGTCAGAAGATTTTCTTTGTGTTATTGGGAGAAATACTCTTATACATTTCTTATTGTGAGAGGTACAAAACATTGTCTTCGAGCGAGAACAAAAGACGATGTACTCGTTCTGAATATATTGTAATCGTTTTAATAAGTTTCAAACGAACTTCGACAACCCATATTGCGGTTGTTACTTAAAAATTGGCATTTTTAATTAAACTTTGAACATTTTCAAGTATTTAAAAGGGGTTACGATGCTTCTGTATCGCATTAGGGGTTTTGAGGGCCGTAATGGGTAATTGCTGGCCGCGTCTGTTGACTTTTATATTTAAAAAAAGAATAACACATAAATAACCTCCACAGAGGCACAAGCAGATTATCTTTGGTACTCAGACTGCAAACTGGGACCTACCACAATCACATTTTGTAACAGAAAAAAGCTTAATTTTATGCTTGCTAGTAACACGATGTTACAAAAACATATTTAGACCCTTTCAAAACATACGAGGAACTCGCACCAAAGAATTAATTCTATGCTAATTAAATAATTAGTAAAATTACTCATGGTATACGAAAAACACAATATACTTTTTAGGCCCAAAATCCTGTATTATTAACATTGGGGGCGGCATTTAATCCTCTAAATACGGTAATTTTGAAAGTCGAAGCGAATGGGGCCAACTGTTTAATTTTGTTTATTCTAATTTAATTTCCAACACTCTGTACACAGGGAATTACTTATGGACCATGTTGTGTTCCCACTGGAAGTGACTTGACACATGCGGTGAGTCTTATATCAATTCTGACTCCTAGAAATTAACGGAAAAGCGAGTCAGAGAGATTGTTACCCCTTTTTTTTTTATTTGAAGTTATCTAATAACTTCTCCTGGTCTGGGCGGAGCGTGAGGGCGTGTCAGACTGTTACTGACTAAAACCCACCCGTGTTCCTTCAGTTGCTTGTACGTTGCCAGGGCCACGGTATCCCTTACGGACTTTCCCGCAACCCCGGCAGGCATCGGCCTTGTCGAACCCCTTCAGTTGCTGACATCTCTTTGAGGTGCGCGTGGAACACAACGCGCCGTTCGACCAGATTGATACTCCTTACTTGGTAATCTACGATAAATTACAATACTGGTTGTATTGTAATTTATTAAAAATATAACGTAACTTGTCGTACTCGTGATATTTGAGCCTAGTTACCAAACAGTCGCCTTTTGTAAAATGAGATCTTATTGCTTTTCCAATAGATGAGGTCGATCCAAGCTAGGTTGATCCAAGCTGCATTGTACGAAGCTCTTTGTGCCGCAGTAACCCACTGTTAATGTTTACCGTACTCAAGCAAAAGCAGATTACAGGGCGCAAACATTGAACTCCATTAACTATGTTAAGAAGGTGTCTTAGTGCTTGGAGGTTCCCACCATAGCTGAGCTGTGTTCCTTAAAGTTGTCTAACCCCCTTGACTTGTTAAAAAAATTGTAAACTTAGGTTAGTGGAGCTACAGATTTTTTTTTCTGTTCTGCTTGTGTTTGATCTCGTTCGAGTCAGATGCTAAGTGATGAATTGTCGTCAAGGATAGTTCAAGATTGACAAAACATAATGAGCACCCGCGGGATAATTGTGTCACATATAAGCACGTACAAAGGCAATGCTTTTAATTTTGACAGTTTAACAACATTCACTGCGTTATTTACGTCACTGAGCAGACTATGAAGCATGGATTAGCAATTTCCTTCAAAATGTTTCGGATTAAAAGTGTGCTACACAATTGGTGCCGATTTTATCATGATGAACTTAGGACCCCATTTTAAGTACATTTATTCAAATAAAACGTAACTGTATAAAGGCCCTTCCAGCGTCCAACTTATATCTGTGTCTAATTTTAAGGGTGCATAGCACGGTCAAAAAAATTAAAAAAAACTTTTACAAAAAAAAATTCGCTGGCGTGGCCGTAATATGAAGGTGAGTTTATTTTAATGTAGCAGATGTAGTCTTGTGAAGTAAAAAATAATTATGTGAGAAAATGTTGAGTGGAGGAAGCGTTTTGTGCGCGCCTGTATCAACGTTTAAAAGTACACTCGGTGCCAACGTACTTTTCTAAGGAAAATAGGAATACTATTTCAAATAAACTTTTTGCCTGTTTTAACGTTAAATATAGAAAGACGAAGTAAGATTATTGAAACTACTCCAGAGATTAATAAATCATAGTTTTTCACATCATGTTGTAAAATCGAAGGGTGTATTCAAGTAGAAAGCTTGTGCTGGTAAATCGCACGGTAAACCTTGCTTCGCGATGAGATCGCACGGTAAACCTTGCTTCGCGATGCATGATTTTGAGTGTCGATAGTATGATGCGTAGTTCGCATGTGGCGATATAGATGCCGCCACAGGTACAACTTGACTTGATAATTTCTTCTTCACTTGAATTTCTAACCAAATAGGGATATAAATAAAAACATGACATAACATCACGCCTGTATTCCCTGAAGGGTTAGGCACAGGTGTACCTATAGTAGTTATACCCACATTTCACTGGTTATGTTTTAGTTCCATGTCATAGGGAGCGACCCTATTGCCATCAACCGGGCATAAATCCAGACTTCGGACCGCTACTGAGAAACTCTAGATGGAACAACCCAACAAAACTTTGCCCGTCCCGGGAATAGAACCCAGGACCTCAGGTTCAACAGTAGCGCTTGCGACCACTAGCCCACGAGGCGGAAAAGATAAATAATTATGATGATATGGAGTAAACTACCTATATGCTTTTCAACATAGTAGGCAGTAAAAAATCACAAACCTTAAAAAAATATGCGTTCAAAGCAGGTATTTTATTGTTTTACAAAGCCTATTTGAAGACTTATCAATTATTCAGTAAATACTTCAAGAAAATCATACATAAACTTAAACTAACGCCTCCTTCCCATGGGACCCCCACGGAACCCCCTTGTGACCCCCATGGGAAGAAGGCGTGAGGTTATGTTTAGGCAAAAACTACAGAACGCCACCTGCTACGATCCTTACATAGGTACTCCTTTTAAAAGAGTAACCGTGGAATTTCTTGCGGCTCTTCTCCATAGGAAATTACCAATTGGAACCGTGCACACACATAGCTTCTGACGTTTCATAAGTACCCATAGGTTTATGTAAAAAAAAATACTTAGATTTTTTTTTCGAAAAAAGCGTTTTTTACCAATAATACCTATTATTATATTATATTATTTTATTATGTTAAGACCGTTGAAAGGTTAACTTAAACTTGGTAACGACAGTAAAATCGAATAAATTGAATAGTGCAGTTTCAGCATCAAGGAAAACAGTCAGTTTCTAAATGCAGGTGTGACTGTACCTAAATTACCCTAGGCTGATAAAATTTTCGTTTTTCCTTATTACGTTAATATTAGTGTTTGAGTCGGTTCCCCCTTAGGGGGAAGTGCCGCACCCCACCCCGTGCAGCACTGTAGAGCTCGTCTCCAGACTGGACACTCTCCCACCGTTATAAGAAAGAGAAGAATTCCCATAAACTAAACTGCCCTGTCCCGACTTAGAAAAGCTAGGGGGACAGGGAGGGATATAAGGTGAAGTTAATATTGGGAATTCACAGTCAGTAAACATAAGTATTATAATACTAATACAATATGAAGCTAAGAAGATTAGAGGGTATGCAAAATATATGATATATATAATTTAGTATAATAAATGTTGGAGCGCCAACGTCTCCTCCTCTCGCAGTTGAGCACCTATATCTGCAATACAGTCTTGATCAAGTGAAGGAGTAAAGGGATCGTTACGCTTGCGCTTTATATAATTATTTATAGCTACGTTAATTTGTCTGATTACAATGTACCCACTTTAGCGAGACCGGGAACCGTTTAACAACGTTTGCCTCATTATACATGATCCATTAGACCTAACGCATAGAACCTCTGAGGAACTAATACGATTCTAACGGAACACATTCCCTAATCACAATATAAATATCTTACCCAATCCTAAGACAGAGTACTGCGAAGTCCAACTGTTATTGAGTAAGATAAGTTTAGTTTTGAGTAGTTCTAAACGCGTAGTAATGTACAAGACTCCCTTACGGCGGCCTAGCCCTTTTACTAAATTAATACAAAACTAGCGCAAGCGCACCGTAGACTCAGTCTCTAGCAGAACTCATTACGATTGCACTTGGTGAACGCCGAAGAGGAATTTCGTCTCTTCCCATTTCCTTAATCTGCCCCATTTAGAGGATGCTTGCAATGTAATCGGCAGCCGTGTGGATCGTCCTTATCTGACAACGGGGCGTTTCGATCTGGGCATCCAAATGACGTGTCTCGCTAATATAAATTTGTGAGAGGCCCGAAAGCCGGTTGTAGCTTAACGAGACACGATTTCTAGCGTTCCTTAGAACGGACTATCGATTCAGTTTGGGGTACTTGGTGAAGCCTACCCCCTCTCCCGGAAATGTACGTCAACAAGCCTCACGCAAAGAGTTCTGGGGCGAGGCCTTTTTGGATACAGAAATCATCATTAACATTTGGTTGTTTTATAATCCAATTACAGATTGGCTTTATAGCCTAGTTCAATTTTAAATGAACTGTGAGTATTTATGGTTCTGCCTTCCAAATGTGGTGCGTCAGCTTAAGGTCAACAATCGTCAAAAGTCTGGAGCGTTAGTGCTCAGTGTCAAGTATGGCGGAAGGCTTTCGCCATTTCCCTATAACTAAATGCAAATGACAATAATCTGCCAAGGTACGGATTAGGACATAGACACGTAATACACGAGAATGTACATTAGTTATAAAACACGATACTAGATAAGAGTTATTTAGCCTTTCTGGTATAAACGATCAATAATAACTCGACAGCGATATCACCTAGCTGTTACCTATAAATACAATGCAAATCTAAAGGTAAAAGTTAATTAAAGTTGACACTTACCAATTAATTCCTTAGATTACAACTCACTTACAAAATACTGCACACATTACCAGCATAGCCTCGGGTACCGCTCTTATGCTTCGACTGCCTCTCGGGGCGCCTCGAAACTAACTTATCTAGCTTAGACTACGTAGTCGCTACCTAAAATGGTCTTAAACCCACTATCAACTTGATAAATAATGCTCGGTCCCTTACGATAGCTCACGGACATCACCTCTGATATTCATCAAGTCTCCTAACTTAACTAGCCTGAACTCTCACGTCCTTCGTCTTTCGCGATTCAAAATCAACTGCCTCGTCCTCATCCCTCAGCTTTCTAAATTCCTAAAACCCCACGGTCCGGCTTCCCACAGTTTTGCAGAATAGATTTATTGCTGTTTTTGTGTAAAACTCAATTGTTTCAAAAGGTTCGTTACCTACGCATTTATTACCGCCACATGTGTGCAATAATGCCCGTTGCATTGCATCCAGGGAATATCAACCTTTTCCGACGGAAGATTCAAAGTTACAATTTATGTATATTATATTTTTAAATCATACTATTATGTTTTTAGCACAAAACCTAATTAAAGTATTTTAGCTATCTGTTAGAATAATCAATAAATCAATACAATAGCATAACTACAGTTATAAGATAATAAATAGTTATATCAGTTATAATAGTTAATCAGACTCATAACTTATTGTTTCAAGCATGACTCTAAATTTATATTTGTTATTTATCTTACTTTCATTATATTCATGTAAGAGCATGCATGTTGACGATCCCTGCTTTGGCCCTTAACTTACAATCTGCAAGTCATAAAGTATAAATGGGATGGGATTCTAAGAGGTTCAATATTGTTTAACAATTTTAAAGAAATGGGAACTATTGTTATTCATTAGGGTAATTTATTAGGATGGTCGAGCTGACCATGTGTTTCTTAGTGGCCCCGATCATGTGCCGATTTTAAAATAAATATAATATTTCGTTATTCATTTAGTGTAAATGACACATAGTCACATTCCCCCCTCTGAAAATCAGACGCGTGACGCAGTACAGCGTATGAGCTTTCACAATATGATGAGCTCTGCCTTTCCTTGATAGTATTATAGAATATTTATGGGTCTCATATGTTTACTTAATCAAATAGGTAATTAACTATAATGATTCTAATTGGAACCTGAATCCAATAAGATCATGAGATGTAATGTGTGCTATAATTTAGCATTGTCTTGCAGACGCATCTTCATCCGATAAACATAATATATAATATCTCTATAATATTTGAACTATAATTCTTTTTGCAAATACTCTTCTCATGATAATTTAAATAGTATTACCGCGCCTCAGTTAAGTTCAGAAAACCTGTGCATGCTTATAATGTAGTTTTACATACCAGGGTCTCTTTTAAGAGTATTTGTGTTATCGTGGCACTCTACCTACAGTGCTCCCTCGTTCTAATCTCAGCCTATCGCAGTTGCCGATGGACAGAGGCCTCTCCTTATGGACCTCAATGCTGAGTCAGCTCAGTCAGCTGCCCGCTGTCGTTTCCGGGAGTAGCTGAAATAGTCCGCACATGACATATTAGACTGTATTCCAATTGGACGCCCGCCTCTGATTATGAGAGGTTGGAGCAGTTTTGAAATCCATCAAGAGCTAGGAAGTTATACTAATTAGAAAATATAGGCATCCTAGATTGTCCAAACAATTGTTGGCCCGTTAGCACAAAATGCTGTTAACTATCTCCTCAGATTCTCAACATGTTGACGAGAATATTCTCATGAACATATCAGATTGTATTCAATCTGCACGCCCCCCTCTGATTCTAAGAGGTTAAAATAGTTTCCAAATCCAATAAGAGTTGGGAAGTTATACCTACTGATTAGAAATTATAGGTATCCTAGACTGTACAAACAATTATTGGTTTAGTATTACAAAAGATTGTCAATTCCTCCCGTCGTTTTTAAAATAATATTGACAATAAAATGCTTTTGCTTATCTGAAGTGATAACTATAGTGTCTTCTGCTCAAGACATATTAATTATATTAAGTGAGATAACAAAAATCATACCGCGTAGTAACGGGTAACCCTAATGTACAAATATAATTGAAACTTAGCTTCGTCCCAGGAGCCACGCTACTGCTGCTGCTGTTGCAGCCGATCACAGCCGATTTTGATGAAACTTTAAACCAGGCGCTCTCACAAACCAATAGTTTTGACAGAGCGTAGTCGCAGCTAAGCGAAGACTTAAAGATCCTGGAATTTGAAATAGGTCCACAAAAGTATCCGTTCACGTATCTGACATAGATTGCAGAGTTAGAAAGATTTATGTTTACTTCCTATGATCATAGTTAATGAACCTTCTCGTAATTTTTATTTTCTAAAACCTAGTCTATTAGCTAATAAGTAATTTAATTATAACTTAAACTACTAGGTAACTATAAAATTAAGAACTCCTCCAATAACGTCTTTCATATTTACTTTACGTAAACGCAAGACACGTGATGCACGTGTTCTTTATAATTGTCAGCACTTACACCGCAGTCTTCGTAAATTAATTGTTATCTTTATAAGCTTTACGCTTCGTAGGTCTAAATAACAAATAAGAGTTTACCTTTAGGTTTACCCATATTAAAGGTGTGTTATATAGCTAAGCTCACGCACATATATAAATATGAAGCGCACAAACACTTTTCATATTCACAAACTATCGATACAAAACTCACGTTTTCAGGGAGTCGAACCCATTATTGCAGTCGCACAACCCAAACAACAATCATACCATAACCTACTTAAAATTACATCCGTGCATGTGGGAATCGAACCCACTATCAGTAGCATCGGAACCAAAGTCAACTATTCGTGCGGGGATTGAACCCACAAGCCGTGACACAGGAATGCAAGCACTTATAAACCAACACATGTGTCGGGAATCGAACCCAAGATTCATTTACAATGAAATCTAAGCACATAAACTAACAAATTATGCGGGAATTGAACCCACTACAGTACTCTAGAAATTCAACTTCCATAGTCAAACCGTTACCTAATTTAAACATAAGTTATTATAGCCGTTGTAACTCTTGCCGTCTCTAACAATTATAGAACCATAAAATTACGTTGTGTTATTTTTGTAGTAACCCATAAGTTGTTCTTTCTCGTTGCACTGAAGTTAATCAGTACATTTAATGACGAGAATCCTGGTCACGGCACCACATGTGACTGTACCTAAATTACCCTAGGCTGATAAAATTTTCGTTTTTCCTTATTACGTTAATATTAGTGTTTGAGTCGGTTCCCCCTTAGGGGGAAGTGCCGCACCCCACCCCGTGCAGCACTGTAGAGCTCGTCTCCAGACTGGACACTCTCCCACCGTTATAAGAAAGAGAAGAATTCCCATAAACTAAACTGCCCTGTCCCGACTTAGAAAAGCTAGGGGGACAGGGAGGGATATAAGGTGAAGTTAATATTGGGAATTCACAGTCAGTAAACATAAGTATTATAATACTAATACAATATGAAGCTAAGAAGATTAGAGGGTATGCAAAATATATGATATATATAATTTAGTATAATAAATGTTGGAGCGCCAACGTCTCCTCCTCTCGCAGTTGAGCACCTATATCTGCAATACAGTCTTGATCAAGTGAAGGAGTAAAGGGATCGTTACGCTTGCGCTTTATATAATTATTTATAGCTACGTTAATTTGTCTGATTACAATGTACCCACTTTAGCGAGACCGGGAACCGTTTAACAACGTTTGCCTCATTATACATGATCCATTAGACCTAACGCATAGAACCTCTGAGGAACTAATACGATTCTAACGGAACACATTCCCTAATCACAATATAAATATCTTACCCAATCCTAAGACAGAGTACTGCGAAGTCCAACTGTTATTGAGTAAGATAAGTTTAGTTTTGAGTAGTTCTAAACGCGTAGTAATGTACAAGACTCCCTTACGGCGGCCTAGCCCTTTTACTAAATTAATACAAAACTAGCGCAAGCGCACCGTAGACTCAGTCTCTAGCAGAACTCATTACGATTGCACTTGGTGAACGCCGAAGAGGAATTTCGTCTCTTCCCATTTCCTTAATCTGCCCCATTTAGAGGATGCTTGCAATGTAATCGGCAGCCGTGTGGATCGTCCTTATCTGACAACGGGGCGTTTCGATCTGGGCATCCAAATGACGTGTCTCGCTAATATAAATTTGTGAGAGGCCCGAAAGCCGGTTGTAGCTTAACGAGACACGATTTCTAGCGTTCCTTAGAACGGACTATCGATTCAGTTTGGGGTACTTGGTGAAGCCTACCCCCTCTCCCGGAAATGTACGTCAACAAGCCTCACGCAAAGAGTTCTGGGGCGAGGCCTTTTTGGATACAGAAATCATCATTAACATTTGGTTGTTTTATAATCCAATTACAGATTGGCTTTATAGCCTAGTTCAATTTTAAATGAACTGTGAGTATTTATGGTTCTGCCTTCCAAATGTGGTGCGTCAGCTTAAGGTCAACAATCGTCAAAAGTCTGGAGCGTTAGTGCTCAGTGTCAAGTATGGCGGAAGGCTTTCGCCATTTCCCTATAACTAAATGCAAATGACAATAATCTGCCAAGGTACGGATTAGGACATAGACACGTAATACACGAGAATGTACATTAGTTATAAAACACGATACTAGATAAGAGTTATTTAGCCTTTCTGGTATAAACGATCAATAATAACTCGACAGCGATATCACCTAGCTGTTACCTATAAATACAATGCAAATCTAAAGGTAAAAGTTAATTAAAGTTGACACTTACCAATTAATTCCTTAGATTACAACTCACTTACAAAATACTGCACACATTACCAGCATAGCCTCGGGTACCGCTCTTATGCTTCGACTGCCTCTCGGGGCGCCTCGAAACTAACTTATCTAGCTTAGACTACGTAGTCGCTACCTAAAATGGTCTTAAACCCACTATCAACTTGATAAATAATGCTCGGTCCCTTACGATAGCTCACGGACATCACCTCTGATATTCATCAAGTCTCCTAACTTAACTAGCCTGAACTCTCACGTCCTTCGTCTTTCGCGATTCAAAATCAACTGCCTCGTCCTCATCCCTCAGCTTTCTAAATTCCTAAAACCCCACGGTCCGGCTTCCCACAGTTTTGCAGAATAGATTTATTGCTGTTTTTGTGTAAAACTCAATTGTTTCAAAAGGTTCGTTACCTACGCATTTATTACCGCCACATGTGTGCAATAATGCCCGTTGCATTGCATCCAGGGAATATCAACCTTTTCCGACGGAAGATTCAAAGTTACAATTTATGTATATTATATTTTTAAATCATACTATTATGTTTTTAGCACAAAACCTAATTAAAGTATTTTAGCTATCTGTTAGAATAATCAATAAATCAATACAATAGCATAACTACAGTTATAAGATAATAAATAGTTATATCAGTTATAATAGTTAATCAGACTCATAACTTATTGTTTCAAGCATGACTCTAAATTTATATTTGTTATTTATCTTACTTTCATTATATTCATGTAAGAGCATGCATGTTGACGATCCCTGCTTTGGCCCTTAACTTACAATCTGCAAGTCATAAAGTATAAATGGGATGGGATTCTAAGAGGTTCAATATTGTTTAACAATTTTAAAGAAATGGGAACTATTGTTATTCATTAGGGTAATTTATTAGGATGGTCGAGCTGACCATGTGTTTCTTAGTGGCCCCGATCATGTGCCGATTTTAAAATAAATATAATATTTCGTTATTCATTTAGTGTAAATGACACATAGTCACACAGGACGCTCATTATAAATGAACCTGATTCCACTAATGCTAAAACCTTGTACAAACCACTAAATCATGTCTAAATGTGGTTTCAATTCAAATAATATTTTGAGGCTGTGTCGACGCTTGATTTGATTATTGACATTGTGTATTTCTTTATTATTATGCTAGCTTTAAATTTTTATTTTTTTTGCCTATTTTAAATTACTTTTTTTATTTTCATTCGATTTAGTTGTAATAAAATTTACTTTCAATATTTGCAAGCCTAATTGGTAGATTGTACTGAGATCTCAAAATTTTGTAAACACCTTTATTTATACTACTACTTTCAAAGCAAATAAATGATTATGATTATGATGAACAGTCAGTCCCAAAGAGGTGGCACGCAGTGTTCCATGCGAGCCTTTATGGGCGTTCTATTGGCCGCACGTGGTGATGGGGCCCATTAGGCATGGCGGGCAGGGATGCGGCGAATGAACAAGTGCCTCCCGGGCCTCCGACTTATGGTAGTAGAAGGTACAGTGGGATTTTAGACGGTAGGAGCCCTACATACCCTTACGTTCTCCACAGACGGAAAAAACAATACATCCTTACGATCAAATGGTGTGATAGATTATAATAATAATAATAATATATCATTTATTCTCTCTTCACAATAAGTGGTCTTAAAAATAGTGTAAACTTAAAACTGATAGATTGAATATACAATGAAGAGACGATGATACGACAATAAATAATAACACTTTAAATAAAAGAAAAATGAGAGAAGAATAATAAGAGAAGCATAAAGAGTGAATTAGAGTATTTTGGAACTATTAAATAAATCCTAGCATCGAAATTAAAAAGTCATTGTTTCAAACAAACTAAATAGTAAGGCGTCAGCCGTCTAGTTATAGTGACTAAACTCTCTTATATTTTAATAAATGAATTGTTTTTTTTAGACGTGAAGTCATTTATTCGCTCGGTTGTAAGTTCAATATTTCTGACCGTCAAAAACATGTAAGATTTCAACCGCTAATAACTAAAAGACTTTTAATGCTAGAGTAATGATTTAGCACGTAAAAGATAGTTCATATTTATAACAATTTTGATAAAAGGATATAATTTGCTTATGACGTCACATCGCGAGAGCAGGCGCATGCGCGTGGCCCTCTATTTTTCACTATATGTCAAAATTCCAACTCGTATAGCGCAAAAACGTGTTCTGCTAGAACATCAATTCTGGTGTCGTTCTCAAGAGTTAACAAAGGACTACTACTAAAGAGAGAATCAGCTCAGAACTAAAAAATATCACAATCGATGAAAGCTTGCATCATTATGATAATGATAATGATAATGTTTGTGATTATTTCACGACACGTTTTCACGAAACTGTGCGGCTTTATTGAGTTTGTATGCAAACTGGGAACGTCAAGAGATGTACACAGTTCAATTTACTGTCGTATATCCTTTCTTCTTATGGCATTATACTTACTGCTGAATATATACATCGTGCTTATACCGTAACAGCAACATTTAGGCGCCTTTCGCATAGCTCAATGATCGTATCCTTATCTGTTGTTAATGTGACGTCATCGAAACAAATTGTTCTGATAAGCCTAATACCTACCGTATTCCACAAAACACGAACCACGTCCGACGTCAGAGCAATGTTCACTTTGTCCTCAGGATTTCTTATCTGTTCGCAGGAATGGCGCGACGACAATAAAAAATAAGAAAAATTACCAATAGCACTTATTTGTATGGTGAAATACGTATAACACGCCATTTAAATATATATACCAGCTACTACAAAAATAACAAACCAAAAACTGATTCCAAAAACAGCAGGAAGGAATCAGGTCTAACACCCGGTTTCTATTTTTCTATCTAAGTATTATGTAATATTTATATTTAGCATTCTATGCAGATGTACATAATTAATCATATTATATAATATTATGAATCATTTTATGTACAAAAAATGTAGGCACACACATACCCACACGCACACGCACACAGATATTCACACATACTCACACACACACGCGCACACACGCACACACACTTAATTAAACATGCACTCACTCAGACACACCATCAACCACTCGCAATTGTATTACGTTGACAATCTTTACTATGTGCTACAATGGGGGACCTTTTTTTTTTTTTTTTTTGGGTGGGAAATTATCGAATAACTTCTCCCGCTCTGGGTGGAGCGGGAGGGCGTGTCAGACTCTTACCCCAGGGCGTCTCCTGCGGCGTCTAGGGGCGTGAGGGCGCGAAATTTGCCTCTCCCTCACGCGTTCTGCCTCCTCCTTCGCGAGCATTACTGCTTCGCAGAAGGAGGTGACGGCCTCCCATGCCCTCTCGCTCCGTACCATGGCCTGGACTAGGGCCGGACGCGAGAGATCCCCGCCGCCAATCGCCTCCACGAGGACACGGCGATGCTCTGCCCAAGCCGGACAGACCCCCACCGTATGCTCAACCGTGTCCTCCGGGCGATCCACGCAGTGATGACACCCGGGCGTTTCCTCCCGCCTGATACGAAACAGGAACCTCCCGAAACAACCATGTCCGGTGAGGACCTGCGTCAGGCGGAAGGTGAGGACGCCGTGGCGCCTCTCTAGCCACTCCTCAAAGAGGGGACTTATCGCCGCAATAGTGGCGTGCTCAGCACTGGGTTGCGACAATCGCACTCTCCAGTACGCCATGAGATCCCGCCGGAGCTCTGTCCGCTGTGCCGCGATTTCTCGCGGCAGCGGAGTTACGCCCCGGCGTTTCGCCTCCTCGCGCCACTCCCAAATGTGCGTGAGGACTTTTGCCTCCAGATCCCATGGCGGTAATCCGGCAAGGAGGCTCGCCGCCTCACCGGAGACCGTGCGGTATCCCCGGACCAGCCGAGTGGCCATGACCCTCTGGGACGCGTTCAACCGGCGGGCTGGCCGCCGCCTCAATGAACGCGCCCAAACCGGTGCCCCGTAAAGGGCCATGGACCGCACGACCCCCGCGTATAGCCTCCGGCAGGAGGCGTTTGGACCCCCTAGATTGGGCAGGAGCCGCTTTAAAGCAGCCCCGGCCCGCTCCAGTCTGGGAGCCAAACGTCGGAAGTGCTCCACGAAGTTCCACCGGCTGTCGAGGACGAGTCCTAGGTACTTCATCGTCGACTCGACGCCGATGTGAACTCCTCCTACCGTTTGGGAACCCGACGGTGGCGCGTTCCGAGGACCATGAAAACACATGGCCTCGGACTTGTGCAGGGCCACCTCGAGTCCCAATTGCCGGATCCTGTCCACGATTGTCGCAACCCCACAATGGGGGACCTGGAGTTCTAAAATACAGACCTAAGTATAGTTTAGACTTCAGATATCCCACAAATTACAAAATTTTGTCAAAATAACTGTCAAATTATTATGTATAAGAATGTTATTTGTGGAGATAAATAAACATAATTTTTATTTATTTTATTTATTTATTTATTCTACAAGGCTGGTAATCAAAAGTTATGTCAACTGCTGTGATTAGTTGTCAAAAATAATAAAATTCAAACATCAGACATTCAATTCCGGTATTTTTAAGAACGTTCGCATTTTAATCTCAGTTTCAATCTGTCAAAAATACCTATATATACAGGGTAGCAGAGACATTTAATAACTGATGAAAAATTTCGACGCAGGGAGTTCAGAATCTATGGTAACAGTTTTTGCGTCGATGACCCAGCCAAGATAAGTTTTTGAAATTGTTTGTCACTGAGAAGAGATTGCTATCACTGAAAACAGATACTGGGTTCAATTATAGGTTATTTAATATAATTATTTCCTTTCTTATTTTTAATTTATATAAATGACTTACCTTACTACATAAGGGATAATCACAAGATCGTATTATTTGCAGATGTCACGTCCCTCATTTTTAAAATCAAACATTAGTCTTCTTTGAAAAAGTTAACGATGCATTCTCTAAAGTTGTGCATTGGTTTAATATAAATAATCTTCTCCTGGACGAAAAAAAGACAGGCAGCAATGTCAGGCAGCTATCTGACAATGTTCAAGTTAATGGAATAGAGTTGGACCCTGTTGAGTCGACAGTTTTTCTTGGAATCACTATTGACGGTAAATTAAAATGGGGCCCATAGAAAAATTCTCAGGAAGGCTAAGTTCGGCCGATTATGATGTTAAAAAAATTAGAAAGATAACTGACGTAGATACAGCCAGCATTGTTTATTTTAGTTATTTTCATAGTCTTATGTCATATGCCTGCAGGACGACATCAACCGAGGGTTCGAGTGGAGCATCGGCAACAAACTTCATTTTAATGTAGCCAAATGCTCGGTGATGTCTTTCACTCGCGCCCGGATTCCATTGTATTATCAATACAAGGTAGAGGATGCGCCGATGGAACGAGTGTCGAAGGTACGAGACTTAGGGGTAATCTTCACTCAGGAGCTAACCTTCCGTGAGCATATCAATAAGATAATATGTAAGAAGGCATACCAAAACCTGGGTTTCATACTCAGGCAGGCTCAGGGGTTTACCAACATCACGACACGCAAGGTGTTGTATGACGCGGTAGTCAGGAGTCACCTTGAACATAGTGCAGTCATATGGGCTCCTCATGAGGCGAAATATAGTGTGATGTTAGAACGTGTTCAAAATAAGTTTACTAGACACTTGTATTTCAAGCTTTATGGGGTATATCAATTTTACCCATTGATGTACCCGACACTATTTGTACTGGGTATGGTAGAATACAACGCGTTAAAGGTGCGACGGGACTTTGCACTCGCAGCGTAAGTAGTGAAGCTACTGCGTGTCGCGGCGCATAACCCGGGAGTGCTGCGGCACCTGGAACTGTGTGTGCCTAACCGGTAAACCTGCGGCGGCGAAACCCGCCCCTGCTTGCTGTGCCTGCAGCCAGAAACAACCTACTGGCGAGGACTCCTCTCACTAGAGCCATGCGTGTGTGAACGAGGATCACGAGAGGGTTGATGTATTGTGGTGCAACTTGAGTGAATTCGCAAAAGCTGCATTATATGTGTATATAATATGTTATTTAGATGTAGGTTAAGATTTAGGATATAGTATGTAATTTTATAGGATGTAGTTTAAGTACTTAGCATGCAAGGCCACTCTATCGCATTGGATCGCAGATCTGTAATGGTAGTTGCAGGTAAGATTTGCGTAAATAAATAAATCTTTGTTCTACAGAAAAGCGCTGTTCGAGCCATTTACAACCTAGGTCCAAGAGATTCCCTTCGAGAAATATACAAAGAAATAAATATTCTAACTGTAGCCTCACAATATATTTTTGAAAACCTATTTTATGTACACAAAAATATACCAAATTTTAAGAAAATGTCCGATATTCATAGTTTAAATACCAGGAATAAACACAACCTTCCTGTCCATCGCACACGACTCCACATAATAGGCAACTCGTTCATGGGTCAATGTATATGCTTTTACAACAAACTTCCCATTGGAATTTGAATCTTACCCATTAAACGATTAAAAAACTTTGTAAAAAAGGGTACAAAAAAAAATCTGATTATTAAGAAAGGCGTGGGATTGAGCTGCTCGCTCTGCTAAGCCTTGAGATAAACCCATAAAACATGACATTTAAATTATTAGGGAAAATCATCAAAATATACCAGTTTCTTAAAACATTGACGTTGAAAATTATAATATACAAAATGACATGATTACTTTGTAAAGTATTATATTATTTTAATTATTGTGAATGTGAGGACTATATGGATATTTTTATTTTCTTCTTTCTTTTATTTTTTCTTTCTCAGTTAGTTTTAATGATGGTCTGGCAGTTTGAGTAGTTTATGCGGCCTACCCAAATGTTCTTTCTTTGGTGTTGTTCGTCGAGTTAAGCTCCTTAAATTCTGAGTTGAGCTCCACGATTACTGACAAATGCTTGCACTGACTGGACAGGTTCACTCAAATCTGTGTGGTTCTTTCCTCAAAAGACCATTTCAGACACTAATCTACATGATCCTCATATGGCCTGACCAAGATTATGTCTGGACTTTACTGAAAGAGACTGTGACCTCTGAGTTTGTTTCGGCTTCTCTTATTTGACTAAGATAGGGATAACGCCGAACTCATCTAGCCAATTTTTAATATTTTTTTTTAATATGACGTGTAAAATTGATTACGATATCCTATTTACAGAGTAAACAATGTCATTTCATTGGAAGCCGACCCCAACGTAGTTGGGAAAAGGCTATTTTTAGTTGTTGTGTTGGCTGATTTAGTTCGCAGTAAATTAATTATTCTACAATAAAATAATTAAACCATAGTATGAATACATGATTATAATCATTCGACTACGGTGGATTTTGGTATAGGTAATTATTTTTGAGAAGTGACTGTGTTTGGCTTAAAAAAACGGACGGGTCGCTTGCAATATAATATTTTTAGGCTTAAGTCTCAAGTAGAGACCAAAGCGAATGCAAAGCCTAAACTTATTATATTGCTAGCGACCCGCCCGTGTATCGAACGGTTGTAATGGCGACATGTCAAAATATTAAGATTTCTGTGCCATAACTAAATTAAATATTAATTCTTAACCTAAGTTCTTTAACCTTAAACCTTCCGGCTTAAATGCTTTAAATGGAGATGGAAATCGCATCAAAATCAATTGTGTAGTTTAAATTTTAATAGTCTAAGCGGTCACACAGACACGAAAAGTGACTTTGTTTTATAACACATAAACAATATATGTATATTAGTACTATGCTTTAAGCAGTGATAGCCGGGTGGTGTGACCGTCGGCCTGCCAAGTCGTAGGTCTCGACTTCGAACCCAAGACCCGCACCTCTGACTTTTCGGATTAATGTGCGTATTGTATAATTATCACTTGCTTCAAAAACGGTGAAGGAATATATTGTGAGGAAACCGGCATGCCTGGGAGATATTTCTCGACGACATGTGAAGTCAAGTTAGAGGCATAAAAACACCAGGTTAGTCACTACCCACACGAAAAAGAAAGAAAACTATGCTAAGATAAGAATGTTGCTATACACAACAGACTCAGAAATAAGCAATACCAAATATAATTAAATAAATAAATATTATTTATTTAATTATATTTGGTATTGCTTATTTCTGAGTCTGTTATATGAATAGATAGAACCTGTATATAAAATATTAATAGAATAAGTGAATGGATGGAAATATAAGTACATAGGGTAATAGGATATAAAATAATTCTAACTTAATAATAAGGAAAATTAATAAAGCGCTCTTGCTCTCTCTACCTATTTAAAAATTTGCTGTGCCTGACAGGGTCCATAATTGTTTCCATTATTATTTATTTTATTTACCACCTGTAATTGTACATTATGGATTGCAATAAACGATTTGAGATTTGAGACTCCTTCAAACCAAAATTCGTATTTTCAAACATTTGAAGCAAAAGAAAAAACAAATGAAAGCACAAAACGTACATTCCCTTAACACAATTACCAGAGTAGAGACATCTGTCTGTTTGTATATCGCGGTGCATTAGCATAGAAATGTCACATAGAGGTTCGCCTTTAACAATTAGTTAATCAGTACAGAGGTGCTAATTCGAAAGAACAACACGCATGCACAGTGTATTAGTGGAGTTGTTGCTAAAAATACTCATGTCTGGCATGGGAATTGAGATTCTAACTATAATCATAACTAATATTATAAATGCGAAAGTGAGTTTGTTTGTTATGCTTTCACGCTAAAACGGCTGAGCGGATTTGGATGAAATTTGGCACATGGGTAGACTATTTCCTGGATTAGGACCTAGGATAGATTGGAGATAGTGTGAAACCGCGGGGCGGAGCTAGTCCTACTACTATTATAACTATGAAAGTTTGTATGTTTGTGCGTTTGAATGTTTGTTACTCAGTCACCTCAGTCACGCAGAAACGGCTAACGGATTTAGATGTTTGGCACATACATAGTTTTTAACCTGTTTTTTTTTTATTTTTTTTTATTTTATTTTTTTTATTTTTTTATTTATTTATTCATTTATTTATTTATTTAAGGACAACCAACAAAGCATATGTTACAATACACATATTATTTTTACATATTATAGTGTAGCCTTAATTAAAGGCTGCCACGGCATGCATTAACATAGCAGTAGGAAATGCAGTTACAAAAACAAGGAATCACTGATAAGAAAACCTGGATAACGTATCTGATACTTTTTATCCCAGTAGTACGTTCCCGTCGGATAATTTCCGACCTCCACGCGGCCGAAAGCTATTACTTTTATAATTAGACTGTAAGGACCCGTCAAAGGTATACTTTGTTAGTTCCCGAGAAGACTACTGAGGTGGCTTGGTAAAACTATATTTGGTATTTCAGGTTCCGTACCCGAAGGGTGACAATCGCAACCCTATTACTAAGCCTCTTCTGTCCGCCCGTTCGTCCATCCGTCTGTCTGTCAGCGGGCTGTATCTCATGAACGGACAGTTGGAATTTTCACGGATTGTGTATTTCTATTGACGCTATAGCAACAAATAATAAAAATAAAATTGAAAGGAACCCATACGAGAAACGTGTTTTATTCGGCTTGTTTTGCTAAACGGTGATACGAAACTCTTGGCTGTTTTTTTTAATGTGACCTAAGCATATTAGCAAGGCACAGTTTTTTAATTCTTCTTCTTCTTGACAATCTCATTTGATTCGGCCCAGAACTCGGCTACGAGTTTGACACCTTCATTAGCGGCCATTTCTGTATGCAGACATCAGGACAAGCAAGATAAGATATTTTTCTTCGACTCTCTATTTCTAACTCCCCTGTATTATCCCACTGCCGCAATGCCCCGTTGGTCTCGGGGTCGCAAAGGGTCCTCTGTTTGATTCCCACGTCGGGCAAAGTGCTATTGGGTTTATTCATTAGGTATTTCTTAGTAACAGCTCGGAGTTTGGAAGTTGAAGGTGTGATACCCCCGTGCCTCGGAAACCATTAAGCCGTTTGTTCTGCGCCTGATCTGTCTCCGGTCGTGTCGGATTATGAGAGTGAGGGAAAAGAGAGTGCACCTGTGTCTGCCGCACACACTTATGCACTATAATATCTCCCGCGCTGAAGGCTAGTCTCCGCTGAGATTGGCCGTCATGGCCGAAATACGGTCTGGAGAACTATTTTTGTCCCACTGCTGGTCAACTGCCACCCACAAACTTTTATATGATAACGACCATTTTGCCATAATCAAACTATACGCTTGGCAGAAGGATTGGTGGTTTGAATTTTGCATCCACCAGCATCAAGCGTGTGATTGTGTGATTGCAGTGTATTTTTTATCGTGAAGGCATAACAAACAAAAGAACGCTGCAGCTGCCCTTTTTTTCGTAAGGAAATACCCATGGATACCCTCCGTCTTGGAAGAACAGAGGGTTATGTCTGACTCCTACCGACTAAAATCCCACTGCTCTTTCTACTACCATAACTCGGGGGCCCGGGAGATACTTGTACATTCGCCGCACCCCCGACTGGTACCAGCCCACCATGCCTAGTGGTCCCCAACGCTTCTGCCCTCCTCTTGATGTAATTCCACCGACATTCTTTACCAACAAATTAATGATTGAATTTGTGATTGATTGATTGAATTGATGATTGAATTTATAGTTTTTAATAGGTATATATGTATATCTTTATATTTAAATATAAAAAATCTTCGAATCTCTCTGTTGCACCTACCACTGCTTGTCTCTGCATCACCCGAAGGTTGACTGGTAGAAAATGCCTATGGCATTAAGTCCGCCTCTGTACATTTGTGTGCTTGAAGTATTAAATAAATAAATAAATAAATGATCACAGTATTTTGTGCATTATCGACCCAGAGCTACTGCACAGTATAAGCTATTACAAAATTGATGACTTCCTTAATGATAAATCTCTGCACTGATTGATAAAGTACTATTATGATTGACATCTATATTCCTGTTCTGACAATTTTTATTCTTATTGACACTTTGACACACTATATTATTTTTTTGACATTACAATAAAAAATTCTATTCTAAAATTCTAATGATTTGACATTTATATTCATTCAGTATCAATCAATAGAATCTGTTTAATTATGGAATTCAATATTATTTGCATGCCCATGAGACGGTAGAATATGGAGAACTACTTTTTTAAGAAAATATCTATAATAGCAAAAATAAATGATTTGATTTGATTTGATAGTTTTCATCTGAAATATTGAGGCGGGCAGGTGAACCTGAATAAAAATAAATAACCATCCGATTTACAAGAAATCTGTCTGTCGATTATAAAAAACGCAGAAATGAAAGTCCAGACGTTTAACAAACTTTACTGAGTCGTTCAAATATTTGTCTTGATCGGATATCGAACTAACGACCTTCGAACTTACATAATATATTACTTACTAGCTGTTGCGCGCGACTTTGTTTTCGTTTTTTTTACTGGATTTTAAAAAAGGGGAGGTTAAGTTATTTTCTTCTGAATGTATTTTTTTTTAATGTATGTTTATCGATATTTTCGTCAATTGAAGAAGCTTGCACGGTGAACGGTGGTCCTATATAAATATTAACTTTGCTTGGGTATTTTTTCAGTTACCTTCGATAAAACGTATTTAATCTTGATGATGTACCTATATTTATATAACATATCTAAAAAACATTTTTACAAAACAAAACAACCAACTACTTTTGTTTTCAACTTTTTAAGGGCTTGTACATATCAACTTACCAGTTTCATCATCTGCCTAGCCTTTTCCCAACTTGGTTGGGGTCAGGTAACAGTCTAACCGGATGTAGCTAAATACCTTTATTTAACATGGAGTGACTGCCTATCTGACCTCCACAATCCAGTTTCTGAATAATACGATACCCCTTGGTACTTAAGACTGTCAGACGTAGACCCGTAACGACTGTCAAAGATCCACGAATGACAGCCAGGGCCAACGTGCTTTCCGCGAAACGGAGGCGCTTGATATGCAAAGATGGTCACCCATCTATGGACTGACCGCAGCATTGTAGTTTGACCGATTGACCCGTGTTGGTTAACCACCAGCATTGCATGAATACGGAAACGAATAAGGGACGATCAAACAAAAAAAAACATTTATTCACATAGATTTATATTTCTGTCACTCATGTACGGACTGACCGCGGCATTGTAGCTTGATCGGTCAACCCGTGTTGGTTAACCACCAGCATTTCATCAATATAATATGGAAACGAATAGGGGACGGAAACAAAAACAAAAAAACATTTATTCACATATATTTATATTTCTGTTGTCAACAGAAATATACATATATAGAAATATATATTTCGGAGTTTGTTGAACTCCGAAATATTTCGAACATGGACGAAAATTTTGAATAAAGTACAGACAATGGGTGTTTCCATTTGATTGAATAACGAGGTTTGAGGGTGGAATTAAAGAATGTTCGCGCGATGTCTGCGGGGCACGTCAGCGATACACAAAAGCGATCTTGTGTGGTTGTTTTAAAGAGACACTGCTTCCTGTCGGGCGGGGAGCGAGAGCGGTGCAGTTTATAGGAGGAAGCGATTTTTTGTTGACACATTCAGAAAAAGCTCTTTGGTTATCTGCTACGACAGCGTAGCCGCGTATCCACCAGCTACGCCGTAGCAACAATTATTTTATTCATAAACTAGCTTCCACCAGCGACTTTGCCCGCGTGATATCTTTATAAATTATAATAGCCTATCGTCAGTGAAGTTCAGTAAGGAAGTCAAAAATGGCTACTTTACAGGAGAGTGAAAAAACTGTATGAAATTAATGTAACTTACGCTTAAGGCCATATTGTGTTTAATTATTAATACAAATGAACTCTGTGATGATTTGAACCCATGAAAATCCCAATAATCTTTTCCATTGAAGTAATTTGGTGACTTTCACAGTGTTGCCAGTAGTAAGTAGCCATTTTTGACTTCCGTACTATTAGAACTTCACTGACGCTATGTTACTCAGTAATACTCTGGTGAAAGAATTTTTTAAACTGGTCCTGTAGATTGAGTTTATTAATTACAAAAAAAAATACAAATGTTTTCTCTTTATAATATTAGTGTAGATGAACAGAAAAGAAAAAGCGGCCTTTGGTCTACAATAGAACAACACAGGCTTCTTCTTCTTTTCGTATCCACGATCATCACCATCATCATTTCAGCCGAATGACGTCCACTGCTGGACATAATCGGGAGGTTTGCCATAATCGCCACGCTTGGCAGGCGGGTTGGCGATATAATGCATAGAGAACGCTGCTGCCCATTCTCTAGTGAGTCCCTTAGTCACTTTTTACAACAGCCATGGAAAGAAATGGGGTGGTACTATTTATGTCCGGCACCACACAAAACTAGTAATATATAGATGTATCCACGATACATCTATATATTACTTGTTTTCGCCCACGGTTTTGCCCGTGTGGAGGTCGGAAATTATCCCACGGGAATTTACTACAGGGATAAAAATATATTTTATATGTTAAAAATATATTTTATATGTTAATCCGGGTTATAAACTATCTGTGTGCCAAATTTCATCCAAATCTGCTCAGCCGTTTTTACGTGATTGCGTAACAAACATCCAACCGTATAAACATACAAACATTCACATTTATAATATTAATAGGATTACTGAATATCCCAGAATCTGAGCCATCAAAACAACTTAGTTAAAACTAAAACGACATTAAATGAACTTTTACTAGTAGACGTTGGAAGGCCTGCCAATTGGTGGACCCATGACCTTGTGAAGGTCGCAGAAACCCAAAAATATAATTATTTGGACCACTCAAACAGGATACCCACCTGAATCCAATATTGTCATACCTACCCCATTCATACACAATTAATTTAAAATAAATACGCCACTCAACCGTCCGACCGCTTGTAACGCACACCACTTACAGAAGAAACATCACTGGCAGGGTCATAGAACAAAGGGCGGTCTCGAAACTGGAGGGTCCACCACTCCACTTGCTTTGTCCCCTGTGTCACATTGTTTAACTTTCAGACACACCTACGTTCACACATCACATAGATCGTGTTTGATATTACATCCTATGTCGTACTTAGGGGCAATGCTTCATATTCATTGAGTCAATGGTAATGATGAATGAAATGTCTGGTGCTACGCCGTAGCTTACCGCTACGCTGCTACGTGGCTACGCTTTCGTAGCAAGATTATGAGAACCGATTATAATCATATTAGTGACCCGCCCCTGCTTCGCATGGTTTTTAGGACTTTGTAAAATGGAGATTTCTTTATTGTATTTTTTAAAATTTCTTATTAATGTATTAAACATATAACCCTTTTGGAATAAATTCTCTAGTAGTGAAAACCGAATCTAAATTCGTTGCGTAGTTTAGAAGAACAACGCGGTCACACAGACAGAAATGAAAAGCGACTTTAATTTATAATATTTATAGTTATATATACAATTATCATATAAATATGGCACTAAAAATAATTACAATGGAAAGGTTTATTATTGAAAGAATATTGTATATTTAGAGCAAAAATGACTAAGTAGTATTGTTAGTGAATTCTTGAAAATAATCTCGTTCATAATTTACACAAAATAACTGTTAATTTTATTTCGATTTGGGTTCGTAATAAATTCATGAATGAATTATTTGTCTTAAATTCAATTCAATTCTTCATTATTTAATTTGACGCCGTTTCTAGCAATTGAAAAATCAGAATTACTAGAAATCATAAAGGTCACTTATTTTCTCGAACATTTGAATCGACTGACCTTGACATTTAGACCTTTCTTAGAAATATGTGTTGTTGATTTCAAGTAAAATTGGCTTATAAATTCACTTTAAGCCAATCACGTATTAAATTCACAGTGAAAAAGAAAGCCAAACTTATTAGAATTCCTGGTCAATGCACCAGCTTTCAGTTAAATCTGTGAGTTTTCAATTTTATATTTTTTGCTTTTTATATTTAATTAAAAATATAAACGGCAAAACATCACCAGAAAATGGGTCCTAATTGGAGCACTCTACGAGTCGTTAGGGAGCGAAGCGTGGCCGATAAAAAACCCAAAATCATAACCGAAACCAAACCGAAGTAGTTTATACCAAATAGCTCACTATTATAGATATTCGGTTTTTATGTATAATAAAAAGTTATCGTAAAAACATTCGCACCATGTTTTATTATAATAAACTACTCTGTTGCCTCCAGGAATCGAATTCAAGACTCTTCAATTCACATTTCGACACTCATAAAACACATAAATAAATTGGATATTTGAGGAAAAAATGATCCGCCAGAGATTTTTATTGTTTTTCCAAGTGTTGGTCGTAACCATGCAATTGCAATAGACGGGTTAAAGGAAAATGATCTTTGGGTGGTTGTCGTAAAGGTTAATTCATATGTAAGAGAGATTTTTGTAGCTCGAGTGGGATGCCTGTGACATTCTTTTGTGGGGAGCTACCGTGCTTTTGTTTAATAGCACCTTTGTTCGTGTGTTCGTTAACAACCTCGGAACTCTTATTAACTTGATGACATACAAGTTGGTTATAATTAAAAAGAAAATGATTTTTCCATTTTGCGACGGGATTCGTTCTGTGTTTGACGCGTGTGTTGAGGTTTTGATCATGACCCTCTTAGAAAAATAAGTGTTTAGCGAGACGTGGGGCTTGGATTCTAAAATCTCTTTTGTTTTTTTTTTTGTCTCTTGAATCTTAGGTTAGTATTTTTTTCTGTTATTTTATAATAAATACTATTTTCGTAAAATGAAATACTGTTTTCTATATTTCAGCTCTCGTTTACATGATTAAAAAAACTAGACTGTTATAGAAAAAATTAAATAAATAGTACCTACTCAGAATTAAAATTTTAAAATGCAACTCATATGTTTAATTAAAGAAAAACACACATTTATATCAAAGTTGCCGTAACTAAATATTGCGAATTGCTGTAACCATTCATGCATGCATAACATTAGACTGGCTGTAGATTTAATCGCTTATTACTACCACTTGACACTGTGAGTATACCTTGCATATTTAAATACCGAATCCATTGACGGCCAAGTATGAATTGCAAGTGTGTAATGTAGTTTGAAACCAGCGATGGCATGCGGGCAGTAAGTTACACTCTTTGCAAACCAAATAAGTGGATTATTCAGTACGAGGGTACGGTGTTTCGGAATAACGGGCATATTAACTGAAATTCCTTTCAGATTGGCTCCGGACTCGACCCTCATCAGATTGGACACTGTCATTACACATTATATAATTTTGGATAGGCTCATGTTGTGTACAGACGAGGTAAAGTGTATTGCGTTTATATTAAAATGAAAACGATTTTTATTTAGCTTCAAAATGATTTTTTTTTATTCAAAGGGCAAATGTTAATGGAACTTCAGACTAAAAATTTTAGATTGGTCCATTTCAGTTTTCATATGAAACCGTTACTTTAATATAAGACTTTATTAAACTGATTATGCCAGAAACTTTCAGAAGTCCTTTAACTTTTAACTATTACAATTTTATACAAGTATATTTTTCTTATAAATTGTCTTATCTGCAGTAAGTACCTATAACTTTTAAACTAAATTCTCCTAGTGTTTCAAAGAATTTTTAATGGAATAGGCTTAAAAATTTGCTGGCCGAAATTCTGCACAGTTGCTCCAATTAGTATGCTAAAAGCATTCATTTTAAGTCTTAGCTAACTAACTTTGAATTTTAAGTGGATTGATTACTGAATTTTGAATAATGTCTCGTACACCGTCATTTGCATACATAGTAACCGAATCTATAAAAGCTAGACTAGTAATAAACTCTCATGTAACCTCTGGACTCATTCATGGCTCTTCAGCAGGATCCAACAGAATTCTTGCAGCAACATTTCAAGCGGCCTGATTTTGGGCTCGTCTGTACATACCAACTTAAATTGCGCTATTACGTGAAACACCGCTGTAATACCTAACAATGGATCGCATTAGGCGGTGCCCAATGAACCGGTAGCCGCAGCTTGGATCACTTGATTTCCCCGAAGGCTCCTGAGATCTGTCCAAATCTTACCCTTCTCTTGTAATATACGATTTGGATAACAGATTGCTTTTGAAATTACGATTAAGTTGTAGCCAATAATTTATTCTGGGAGTCATTATTGTTAGGTCCTGAGATCCTTTGGATCCCTTCAATCAAAATATAATGGTTTTGGTGAACGGTTTTCGTATGATAGTCGTGTATAGGGCTGTTAAACTAGTTTCATCAGTTATTGGATCGACCCAGTTTGAAAATGTATCTGAAGCGAAGGAAAAAGTGGCCAATAAACGACACAGCTTGTTTGCATAATTTGCCTTTAGTTATTGTAATGAGGTTTCAGCTTTATCCCGTCTCAAACAGATTGGAGTAAAATAAAATAGAAAAAGTAGATCTAATATTTACAAATGCCAGTTTTTTAGTTTTAGTTTTTATGAAAAAGATTATTAAATCTTATCCCCGATGATTAAAGACTCAATTACAGAGTCTAGAAACTACATTTATTGTAAACTAGCTGCGCCCTGCGGTTTCACCCGCGTAAGCCCTGATCCCGTGGGAATATCGGGATAAAATGTAGCCTATGTCCTAAGTCCAGGTCATGGTCTACCCATATTTCAAATTTCATCCAAATCCGTTCAGCCGTCTTAGCATTAAAGCGTAACAAACAAACAAACAAACTCACTTTCGCATTTATAATATTAATAAGTTAGGATTAGGATATATACATATACTTATATGTATATATATACATATAAGTTAGAATTGACTTAAAAACATTTATCCGACTTATCAACTACTTGCATATTATTTTTAGTAATTGTTTTACGTAGTTTTTGTAAAGGGATATTCTTATAACGGCCAATTTTTATCTTCTAGACAAAGTAAAAATAAGATATTACGTAACAATGTGACCGTAATCTTTACGTTTTAAATATCTTCAGAACTCGTCCTTTCTTTTATGTGTTCAAAATTTTGGACTTCTTTACAAAGTTTATCGTCCGTAAAACCGTTTTGTACTTACAATGTAATGTGGACGAGGGACAGGGATTATGTTTTTGCCCTGTTAACCTCAAAAATATTTCAAAACATTTTAAGTTTCAACAGTCACTGGTTTGAATGATATTGCTTTTTTAAATTTTTGAATATAATTACTGAGACTTTTTAAATATTTATGAATAGTGTTTTGGCAGCAACTTTGTATGCCAGTACACCTTTCTTGTTTCCATTTTCATATAACTGCCTGCAGCAGCAAAAAAAAATGACTGTCATTTTTTTTATTATTAAGTACTGAAGATTTTTTTAAAGTTAGGGATTAAAATTATTACTATGCTTTTACTAACGGTCCTAAATCAATTGATGTTTATAATCACCACCACAAGCAAGTTAAAATTGATTACCGCGAATAAATATTTCACAGTAAATAGGTACCTACTTAGAACATTTTACGTTTAACACCACGACCACCCCCCAAAATATCATGTTATTTACAACATAGCAATCCAAAAAATAAATAACTTTCCTGACAAGACCTGTGGTCTCAAACAGGGCTTCAACGAAAAACATGTATAAACAAAAAATTCCTTACGTCAAAAATACATACTCGTATGTGATTTTTTTCATGAAATCCTTTAGATACAGGGTTTCTGTAATGTTCTTGTGTTAGTGTCGGGGATAATTGGAACAGTCTGGGCTCTAAAGGACAGTGTGTCGTAATTATCCCAGCTCCGTTTCTATGCTCCGTTGACCACTGCCCTATGGTGGGCTACAAAAAACCCCGGGCCTCGGCTGAGACTTTTTTTGGCGCGTTCGCGTTGTGTTTTTTGTTTTGTCCGTTGTGTTGGCAAGCTATTGTGATGTTAGGTTGTCTTTTGTCATAAATAATTGGTGTTGGTTATTTCAAAGTGGGTAGATTTTTAGCCGACTTCTTAATAAAAGAGAAAGTTCCCACTTCGTCTGTATATACTTTTATGTATGTACATCGATATTTTCATCAACTGTGTACCAACTTTACAAATTCTTTTCTTATTTGGTAGAGTAAACTTGCGCGATGGTTCCATAAAAAAATGATTAACTTTGCTTGGGTAGTTTATGAGTTAACTTCAATAATAAGTATTTTTTCCACTTAGTGTATGTTTATAATGTTGTAATAATTTCCTGTCACTGTTATTTACATAGAAAGTAGTAGTACAAAAATACGAATTTCTATAGAGTAGGTACCAATACTAACTATTTTTTTTTTTAAACCGACGCGACCTCCATTAAAACACTACAAATTCAAAAAAAAAATCGGAAGGCGGTGGCAAAAAACTGAAATACAAATCTAAAGACACCAACTTCCAAAATTAAAGTTATTTTTCACTTTGTAGTGTTTTTATGGAAGTTGATTTTTTCTTTGTAAAAAAGTTTTTTTAAGTAAATGGTTTCCAGTCTACTTACTTCCAGTCGCCTAACTGGCAAACACACCGAGCGAAGCGAGCCACACCTTCATGTTAAATTTTAACTTTAGTCTTTTTATATGTTTGTTTTAATTCCTTTTTTTATTTGTAGTATAATTAAATATTGTGTTGTGTGCTTTTTAGTATATGCTAAATAAATGTATTTTCTTTCTTTTTTTTCACTGCCCAAGAAAGACAAAATCTCTTTGAATAAATGATTGAAATCTGTATTTAGAAATAATAATTAGAACACATTACACACATTTGGTACATTACCAGCTGTAGCCCGCGACTTCGTCTGCGATCTAGGATGAAAAGTAGCCTATGTCCTTTTCGTGTGCGTTACCCAGGCCAGATGTTGTCGAAAATGGTAATTTGAATCTAATTCACATACATTTAAAGGCATTTACAAGCTTTAAAATAACGTTTAAAGTAAGTCTTTAGACCTCTTATTGAGAGTGCTGGAACCAATTGAAGTGTTTTTCTATTTAATGAAATAACCTTTAAACTATGCATTATTTTGTTTTTTTTATTGCAGAACAAATTTAAACTAATTCCTAAGAAGTCATGTACAAAATATGATAAGAATCCGCTTAACCGTTTCAAAGATCTAGCAAAACCAAAAACGTTACCCCAGCAAAATCTCGAATAACTTCGCAACCGATGAAAGAACAAATACAAAATAAGGCACAACATTTACTTCATCTAGACAACTAATTTTATAGCTAGTATTTATTTAAATATTCCCATTAGAAAGAAAAAGGTCTGGCTGGGATAACGTTACCCCAGCAGGAAATGTTTTTGTGAAATAATTAAAAAACTATAAGCGCAACAAATTTAAAAATGTGCGCAACAATTACAGAAGCCGCAAAACTAATTATCTATTAGATTCAAATGACCATTTTCGACAACATCTGGCCTGGGTAACGCACACGTCCTTTTCTAGGTCATGGTCTACCTATGAGCCAAATTTCATCTAAATCCGTTCAGCCGTTTTAGTGTGAAAATGTAACAAACAAATAAACAAACAGACTCACTTTCGCATATAATATAGTTAGGATAGGATAGGACTAGCTGCGCCCCGCGGTTTCACATGCATAAGTCTCGATCCCGTGGGAATAACGAGATAAAAGTACCTTATGTCCTAATTCAGGTTATGGTCTAATCTTGTGCCAAATTTCATCTAAATCCGTTCAGCCGTTTTAGCGTGAAAGCGTAACAAACAAACAAACTCATTTTCGCATTTATAATTATAGTTAGGTTTAGGATTAGGATTGACTCAATGTTGAAGCGATACGTAGCACGCGTGGAATGAAGCAAGTTTTATTTTATTTCAATTAATTTTATTTTATTTGATTTTTAAGGTTCCGTAGTAAACAAGGAACCCTTATAGTTTTGATGTCCGTCTGTCTGTCTGTCTGTCTGTCTGTCCGCGGCTTAGCTCAGAGACGGATAGTACTAGAAAGCTGTAATTTGGCATGGGTATACATATTAATCACGCCAACAAAGTGGTAAAAAAAAATCTTTTTTTGAGAGTACCTTCCCTACATGTAAGGATGTCGTTGGAAAGGTCGTTCAAAAACATTGGTGGGTATGTGAAAACTATTTTGGAATTCAGGGATCCGTTTACGAAATATTAAGCTTTAAAGTTCTAGTTTTTGTTAGAGTCAAGTGTCCCCCCCCCCTGCCAGCTAAATGTTTGTACTTGGATTTGTGAAAAAAATCACAGCAGTAGTAGTATATATAACGAAGTTAAACGGAAAACTATTACAGCTAAGTAGGCTTTACAGGTTAACGAGTCGATCGATCAACTTAAATTTGCAGTTTGAAAAACATGTTAAGTTTGTTATTGGGTTAAATTAATCCCAACTACGGAACCTTTCAACACTTGGCCGGTTTTTTATGTGACTATTTGTGTGAATTATTATTATAAGTTATGATGTATAGTTATGATGTATAGAATTTTGTATGTAGCATGAATGCTACATACAAAATTCTATACATTTCTCCAAACATTTCCAATGTTTCTCTAAAAAACCCTGACGACCTTCTCCACCCAACATTTTTATTTAAATCATCCGCATTACCAATTCTTTCTAAGCTTTAATAATATGTCATAACTCACTTTCAGTGGGGTCAGGGACAGGGCTGACCCACAAATGAGAACATAATGCGAACTGACCGACCGTTATTGTTTTATTATAATCAATTCATGGCCATACCTAAATATAACTTAAATAAGGTCCACGTGTATAATAATTCGTTTTTTTTCCTCTTGAAAAAAAAAAAAAAAGAAGAAAAGAAAATACGTTTATTTGCGGTAAATATGACGCAAAGAGAAAAAAAACAAAAAAAAACACGAGAATAACAAATTGGGGGAAAATATGCGTCACATCCACGCAAAACGGCCATCGCTCAGCATAATGCTGCGACCCTATGCGAGACAGAGCCCCAGCGCTGGTTTTCAGCGACAGCCGGCGTTGACGTGATGACGTCAACTGGTGCAGCATATAGTGAAATAACAAAATAACAAAATCAGAAATAAAAATAAAATAAATAAAATAAAACAAATACAATAGAATACTTCCTAAATTATATAATATTTAAAATGGCAACATTTTGTTCCGTCAGCGACTCAAGCGCCGCAGATGCAATCTGTGCGCGCAGCTGTCAAAGCTGTGTACTAGTTACGTAATAATTATATCATGGCGCATTATGTAACGAAATGAATGTTATGTTATGAATGATGCAATGCGTAATAACACAAGATGTATTGGGTGATTGTGTAGCTATGATTTTTGTAAACAGTGTTTGTGAAAGTAATAGAAGGTGCAGAAGACAAACTCGGTGACTTATAAGTAGGAGATCAATGGTAAGTGCAAAATAATTATTATATTGATGATCAGAGATTTAAAATTGAATTTTATTACTATTAATTTATTTTATTTTATTTTATTAGTTTATATGAAATTAGATAGGAGTTATACAAATTATTTTTTTATTAAGAAACTATATCGACTCGACAAGCCCTAGTGTGCCAGTTGATAAAATTTTGTTTTGTTTGAGATATGTGTGTTACTGTATTTTGTATTTTAGTGGCTGTTTTGCTATTTTGTAATTAAAAATGATTAAAATAAATCGCTTTTAGGTTTTAAGATTGTGTAACAATCTAAGTGACTATAACATCTCTATGTATAATTATGTAAAATCAAGGTAGGTAACTAATTTACTACTGACAGCATCAAATGGTCCATCATCACCTTACACTTCAGGTCCAAAACTTCCTTCAGGTTGAAAACCAGCATCTGGTACTAGGTGTCTGGCATTGTTGCTGCACCGGTCGACGTCATAACGTCAACGCCGGCTGTCGCTGAAAACCAGCGCTGGGGCTCTGTCTTGCATAGGGTTGCAACATCATGCTGACGCAATGTGACGCATATTTTCCCTAAATTTGTTTCTTTTTTAAATTTTGTATTCTTTTTTTGCGTCATGTTTACCGCAAATAAACATATTTTCTTTCTTTTTTTTTTCTTTTTTCTAACTGGGCCTCTTTGGCGCAGCCGCGATGCACATTTTCCTGCTAATTTCTTACATCGCACTTTACACGTTTTATTAGTTTTTTTCTGCTGTATATAATATTGTGTGACTTTTAGTCTGTGCTAAATAAATGTATTTTTTTTCATTTTTTCTAATGCCGAACATTTATTTATTTATTTATTTATTTGCATAAAACATGGTATACAAGGGTGTTACATGAGTTAATGATGAGATCATACATGTTTTGCTTAAGACTAAAGCATGCAAAATTATTAACACAACTTATGCTCAAAGTATTCCTTAATGCTATAAAAATTATTATCATTCAGCCATTTAAACAAATGGATTTTTATCATTCTATCACGTATTTCATTATACCACGTCAAATTGACGGAGTGTGTCAATTTGATAAGCAAATACCCCTGATTGTATTTATACTTTCTATACATCTTTCACTTAACAGTGTTGGCACAGCACACTAACAAAGGTGAGTTATCACTCACTTACCTAGAGGATGTGGAGAAATGCGTTGTGGCGGCATCTACATCGCCACATGCGAACTACGCATCAAAGACCTGATGTCATACAAAATCCTGACGTCACACAAAATCCTGCATCGCGCAATTAGAGTTTACCGCACGACCGACAGATATACAAGATCCCGACTTCAACCGGACACGACACCCGTCTGGTCGGAGGATCCTCCCGTTTGTATGGAGGATGAGCGAACTTTCCACCCTGTTCTTCATGCCCTTAAAGCGTAATTCGGTGAAAGACAAAGATTATACCTGTTTAAAACTTAAACAAAATTATAATAACTATACAACGTTATAAAAATACAATTCGTAAGAATAAATCTCATACCCTATATTCTTCTTCCCAAAATGTATAAGTAATTCAATTTTAGAGTTAACCTTTCAAACTCGAACAAAATAACACAGTTGATACACCTACTTCCGACTTTTATTCCACTCCCATTCTTTAAAAAAGTATATTTTCTTTTTCCTTAACTTAACTTTCCTTAGCATTCGCGCGCGCCTTTATGGGAAAACCATGTAGGTCGTAGATACGAATATGAAACTCTTGTTCGTATTTTTTGTATTTACATAACACAAACTTTGCTATAATATTTTTCTAATAAAAGAAAAGAACACAATCCCGTATCTAAAATAATCATAAGTCTGAATACCTTTTATAAACCCTAATAACTGTAAAGAAGGTAACCCAATTTCACGTGGCAACAGGCTGGCCTAATACTCCATAATGTCAAATCCTTGTAGAAAATCAGTGAAAGAGAAAAAGGAAAAAAAAAACAATAAGTCTTTGCCGATTTCAAAAGAGGTCAAAGGCAAAGTAATTAAGATGAAAGATGTCATTACATTTTGATCTTATAAATCGTCCACGGCGGCGGCGTACCGTATAAAATATTTTATTGTTTTTATTTTCATCTTAATTTTTTTTTCTCTAAGTGTTGTAATTGGGTTCCTGAGCCGAGGGCTGAAATAGTTAATTGGGTACAATTAAAAAATGCTGTGGGCTCTAAAAATATATTACGCGTTATAAATCATGACTGGAAGTGACATTAAAAGATTAGCGAGCACCTAATTTTAAACAACAAAACACCAACATTGTAGTATACTTAGTTCGCAATAAACGTTTTGAGTTTGACAATTACAGTTACGATCACACTTATGTTCAGATGAATACTTGAAATTGTTAGTGTAAATCCTTTTAATTTCTTAAAAAAGAAATTGTGTGGAGAGAAAATCTAGTGCATTTCTTCTGCGGGCAGCATATATAGACATATTATAATAAATTGCCAGCTGCCTGTGAGCCAGAAGCATTTACTTTTTTATACGGCACTAGCTTTACCCGGCCCGGCTTCGCACGGGTAGCACTAAGTACTTATACCTACCCTACTAAACTACTCTACCTACTCTACCCTACCTACCCTACCTACCCTACCTACCCTACCTACCCTACCTACCCTACCTACCCTACCTACCCTACCTACCCTACCTACCCTACCTACCCTACCTACCCTACCTACCCTACCTACCCTACCTACCCTACCTACCCTACCTACCCTACCTACCCTACCTACCCTACCTACCCTACCTACCCTACCTACCCTACCTACCCTACCTACCCTACCTACCCTACCTACCCTACCTACCCTACCTACCCTACCTACCCTACCTACCCTACCTACCCTACCTACCCTACCTACCCTACCTACCCTACCTACCCTACCTACCCTACCTACCCTACCTACCCTAACCTACCCTACCTACCCTACCTACCCTACTTACCCTACCTACCCTACCTACCCTACCTACCCTACCTACCCTACCTACCCTACCTACCCTACCTACCCTACCTACCCTACCTACCCTACCTACCCTACCTACCCTACCTACCCTACCTACCCTACCTACCCTACCTACCCTACCTACCCTACCTACCCTACCTACCCTACCTACCCTACCTACCCTACCTACCCTACCTACCCTACCTACCCTACCTACCCTACCTACCCTACCTACCCTACCTACCCTACCTACTATAAACCTCACGGAGCCCGAGACCTTTCCAACGAATGCAAAACCGTGGAAATCGGTTCGTGCGTTCTGGAGTTATAGCGTCAGGAAGGAAAACCCGACTTATTTTTATATAGTAGATTGTAGTGCATGTCGTCAAAATAATATTCTACCTAAAGGTACCGTTGCTAATTTGAAGAGTTTCGGTAAAAAAACGACGAGGGAAAATACATTTAAATGATATATTTCTGACTGCCTCGTTGGTCTAGTGGTCGCAAGCGCTACTGCAGAGCATGAGGTCCTGGGCTCGATTCCCGGGTTGGGCAAAGTGTTATTAGGTTTTTCCATCTGGAATTTCACAGTAGCAGCCCGGAGTTTGGATAATGGCAATAGGCCCGGTTAATGGCAATAGGCTCGCCCCCTATAACACGGGACTTAGACATATATGGCGAAATGTGGGTATACTATAGATACACCCCTTATTTTTTTTTTTTTTGGGTTGAAAATTGTCAAATAACTTCTCCCGCTCTGGGTGGAGCGGGAGGGAGTGTCAGACTCTTACTGACTAAAACCCACCCGTGTTCCTTCCGTTGCCTGTACGTTGCCAGGGGCCACGGTATCCCTTTCGGACTTTCCCGCAACCCCGGCAGGCATCGGTCCTTTCAGACCCCTTCACTTGCTGACATCTCTTTGAGGCGCACGTGGAACACAACACGCCATCGAGGTTCGCCGCCTCACCAGAGACCGTACGGTATCCCCGGACCAGCCGGGTGGCCATGACCCTCTGGGACGCGTTCAACCGGCGGGCTGGCCGCCGCCTCAATGAACGCGCCCAAACCGGTGCCCCGTAAAGGGCCATGGACCTCCGGCAGGACGCGTTTGGACCCCCTAGATTGGGCAGGAGCCGCTTCAAAGCAGCCCCGGCCCGCTCCAGTCTGGGAGCCAAACGTCGGAAATGCTCCACGAAGTTCCACCGGCTGTCGAGGACGAGTCCAAGGTACTTCATCGTCGACTCGATGCCGATGTGAACTCCTCCTACCGTTATTTATAGATACACCCCTGCTTAACTCTTCGAGGAATACTACACACTAGGAATTTATCCTGTATCGTGGGTGCGTTTACAAACATTTATACTCACATACACAAACAGCCAGACCCGAAACAACTACTTGTAGGTCATACAAATATTTGTTCCGTGCGGGAATCGAACCCGCGACACGCAGCGCAGCAGTCAATCGCTTAACCACTGCGCCAACCGTGTCGTGATGATGATGATGTTATGTTAATATACTTTTAATTGAGATACGTAATTACTCGATGCCACTTCCAGTCGCAATTCTACGCACACGAAGTAGATTTAGCAAGTTATACCACGCCAGTTCTTGAGCTTGCCAATTTAGCGTTCAACCAAAACCAACTTCCACATAAACTATATCAGCTAATTAGCGAGCGCAACCCTTAAACAAAAACATTTTATATTAATATTTCATTCCGAAATTCATATTTAGGTAAACTTTATTAGTGAAACATCGACAAAGGGTTTCAGCCAATGATCAAAGTCGGAACGGTCGGCAATTTCCTTTGTTTTAGGGAGACAATAATGTAGTGGGTCCTTTACGAGATATGAAGGACGGATTGCCAAAACATCATTATCTCAGTGGTTTTCTCATTATTCAAGTTAATGAGGAGAATTCATTTGATTTTGTGCCGGGAATGTTGTGTTTAAGAAGTCTTCTGGAAGTACTTAATTTACTTGTACAGCTTTTGTTACGAAATACAATGGATGGAAGACACCTTTTGATTTTTCTTTGCCACATTGCTTGAACTGGGGAGATAAAAAAAATGTAGAAAAGAATAGAATACTCTTTATTATGTACAAATAATACAAATAAATTAAACTGAAGTGTCTGCTTGTAATGTCAAAATATTAGCTTTTAACTAAATGCATCCCCTTGACTGTCGGGACGACTCATTGGGTCGGCCGCGCGGTCGTCAAAAACTGCGTATCTGTCAACAGACTCATTGAGTCTGCATGTTCCGGGTCGAAAATATTGCGTTATATTGCCTGTCTAAAGTATACCTTTGCTGCTCTAACTTTATCAAAGTGTAGGAGAAAGAATAGGTAAGGCATATAATATCACATAATTAATAATTCGCGCCGAAATGTAAAAAATGGCTGACGTCTTTTGTTTACATTTTGATTTTGTAATTTCGATATTGTTTTTATTAGGCAACAGGCCTTTGTGTTGTGTTTTTCCATAAGTAAATATCATTCTACAGTAGAATGTACATTTAGATTTGAACTAAGTGCAACGAGATTTAAACTGTGATTCAAAGTTTGAGCGTATTTTTTGTCGTTTGTGTTTCAAGTGCGGAGGTGGGAAATTCGATAAAAAATAAACAATTTTATCAGTTGAAACTCTGTCTGCTTTAGGCATGTGGATAAAACAATAGATTAGCTACGATACGAGCTAGTTTGTGTGTTAAGTGTTCTCGGAAAAAAGCAGGTAAAAATACTTTATTGTACACGACCCGGATGAGTCATATTATTGTTTTCTATTGTTCAGCTTTTGGTATCGGTCCATGGCACTGAGACATTGATCAGGAACATTCTAGACTCCACACTATTTATTTTTGATGTGCCGTGCTTCACCGAGGCTATGGATAGACCTGGAGACTCGCTTGCCCGAACTCAGATCTACCCAATTATCCATCTTTCCAAAGACGGTGGGACGAGCCGTTCTGTACACGTCTGGAGGAGCTCCATGTTGTTCTCCTCGTCGCTGTCACTATGGCGAAGTTGTCAACAGTCTCAGATATCACGGCCTGTCTTGCAGTCGAAGTGACAAAACATAACGAACGAACATGGCAATGCGGCCAGTCTCTTGGGTACCTTACCAGTCGACAGCGATGCGGATGAATTGTTTTAGTTAAGTTAGTATATATTTTTGCTTTTTTTATTAATTGATTAGTTATAAGTTGTTATGTACACACTTGTAAATATTAAAATAAAGAATACCTAATTCAGACTATTTTCTATACATACATATAAAAGAAAGTGGGGTAAGTTACACCATTTATAACTCAAGAAAGGTTGGACCGCTTTTTATGATTTTTGATTTGTCTCCGCCCCGAATAGCAGAATAAATTACATTAAATTAGATTTGTTACAGCTATAGTGGCAATCATGTCATTTGGTATAAATTGGTCTTATTTTTATTATTTTATTTTATTTTATATACATTATTTTCTTTTAGATTTTGTGAATGTGAGAACGTTGTAGTCTTGACAGACTGTAGATCTGTCGACCATTTTCTATCTTGCTAAGTACCTGGTACTTGTTGATAGGCCTACACTGTCCTCTAAAACCTATTAACACTTTAATTTGAAAACGTTGTAAATACCATTTACTTTTAAAAGAGTAACCGTGGAGTTTCTTGCCGGCTCTTCTCCATAGGAAACGACCAATTGGAACCATGCACCTAGGTTCTGACGTTTCATAAGTGCCCTTGTAGGTTTATGTGAATAAAATATTTTGAATTTTAACAATTTGAACATTGGAAAATTTCACGAATAAAAAAGATATGAAGGAAAATTATGTTTTCATGATTCATGTAATCCTAACAAAAAGTACTAGGCTTGCATGAATTCACGATAGTATTTCATCATTCACACTTAATACATTTTGTATGGAACGGCTTTTTTGATGACATCTCAAAAACGAATTAGAACTGATTTAGAAATTTTTAAAATAAAATAAAAATTGCCGGAAAAACGTAAAAACCCCAGTTTTATTGTTATCTAATTACAAAGTGTTCCTAGCTGTCGTCGCCATAAATCCAAACAAAAAGTAACTAGGCTTGCATGAACTCACAATAGAATTTGGATGAGGCAAACAGATAGATAGTTTATAACCTGGATTAACACATAGGATATTTTTATCCCGGTAGCACGTTTCTATGGGATAATTTCCGATAATTTCAAAGCTGCGGAAAAAAGCTAGTTGTTCATAAAAAGAAAATATGACAACGTCGCATTTTTAACCGACTTCCAAAAGGAAGAGGCTATAAATTCAAATGTTTTTTTTTCTTTTTTCTGTTTGTTTATACAGGGTGTAAGGGTTAACACCGTTATCCATTTCATTTATAGAACGTAAAATCAATAGAAAATTAACTAACTTTTTTTAAAAAAGAAATGTCATTTTTCCATAAGAGGATTTCACCCTATGCGCTAGGGTTGTCAACCTTGCGTCTCAACACGAGAGGGGGGCGCGGGGAACACGTTACGTGGCCCGACCGGTCGCGAGCGCGACCGCGCGGGCTCGGCCCTTCACCCTAGTCAGTCAGCTTTGTCGCTAATGAGCGCACGTACGTACCGCCACTCATTTCTCGCGCGTAAATTGATTTAGTGTATGAAGCGGGTGTATGCCACAGAGTTCCGTAATAAGTTGGAACTCGAAAGGCGGTTTCGTAGTCCTTTTAGAGACATAAGATATGACACTGTTGTGCTTTCTCGAGTGCGAAACAACGTACGAAAACGTGCGGAGGCTTGGCTTGCGTAACCGTAAATGGATCCCATTTTGAACATGTTGAGATTAATGTAAGTAGATATTCAATCAGTGTAAATTTAACCGGTAATTTTTAATTGAACTGTACATAAAATTGTGATTAACTTTTTAAATACGCCAAAAATACCTACTCAATGGTTTGTTTTCTTTTTTAATTTCCTTTGTTGTCGAATCAAATTTACATTTAAATTCGTCACGCAACACCTAAGGTTGGTATTTTTGCCTGTCCTAAGCCAGGAAAAGTATGAAGGGAAAGTTGCATCACAGGTGTTTATTTATGTGTTGTGTAGGTAGTTAGAACGGGCGGCGATCGTATTACATCACTCGGGCGGGCGCATATCCATGAATTTGCGGACGGTGTCGGATAAAAACCTTTTTAATATTTATTAAAGAAAATAACGTTTTTTTTTTACTCTGTTATTTATGTTTATTTTTAAGTCAACTACCCATAGTTTGAGTGACTTTTTTGGGTGGGATATTATCAAATAACTTCTCCCGCTCTGAGCGGAGCGGAAGGGCGTGTCAGACTCTTACTGATTAAAACCCACCCGTGTTCTTTCAGTTGCCTGTACGTTGCCAGGGGCCACGGTATCCCTTTCGGACTTTCCCGTACGGTGTTTACCCTTTTATACTTAATTTTTTATTCTCGTGTTTTTTTCTTTGCGTCATAATTACCACAAATAAAAAAAAAATAAAAAAAGTATTGACGGTTTTGCAAAATTAATTTTTTGTTTGAATATGAAAATGTATACTTCTGAAATGATCCCATTGTCATCAGGTCAGGATCTGATGATGGAATCCTGGAGAAATCGAGGGAACTCTTCAAATATTATAGGCACACCTATAGCGATTTGGGTATTTTTCATAGTAACTCGTGCAGTTGCTCTTGGAAAGAACCATTTGGTGAAGTGGAACTGATGGTGAAGACCACAGATGTCCACCGGAACTGTTCAATAATAAGTATTTCACGGGTTGTGATTCGATTACTTTAATAGGGTTGCCACGCAATTTATGCTCGTCAAAATGCATATGGAGAAGTGTAGCTATAGGTGAAATACCAGGAGAACTCTTCAACGATTAACGCCCCTGCATCGAGAAAAGCAATATTTTGTAAAAGGTGATGAGTAGTTGACATTAGGTTATTGTTACTTAAATATACAAACCGACACACTTAAAAGCGAGAAACAAAAACTTAAAAAAACAACCGGCTTCCAAAGAAACACTACAAAGTGAAAAATTACTTAAATTTCGGAAGTCGGTGGCAAATAACAAATATACAAAACCAAAGACACCTGCTTCCGAAATTTAAAAAACACCTTGTATACAGGGTTAAATTAAACTAGCAAGTGAAACTCTGCATAAGTGATGGGTATCGAATGTAAACGCGACAAATTAAAAATAAAAAGATTTCATGATTTAAAAAAGGTCGTTCAAAAATCTTATGAGTTTATGAAAACCGTTTTTGGATTCAGGGATCCGTTTGCGTAATATTCAAGTGTCCCCCCCTACCCTACCAGCTAAATAGATATGGGAAAAAATTCACAGCAGTAGTATATATAACTATATATACTATATATAAATAAAAGTATATATAAGGAAAACTATCACAGCTTATATGTTTTTACACTTGCAGTTGTAAAAACATGTTCTTCCATACATTCTGAAAAACATGTGCTATGTTTTTCAACTACAATGTTAAGTTTGTCCTTGGGATAAATTCATCCCAACTGTGGAACCCTTCATTGTGCGTGGTCCGACACGCACTTGGCTGCTTTTTTTGTTTTATTCTGTTCAGATATTGATATCCTATCACGTTTGTGAAGGAAAAAAAAATAGTTAAATAAACAACAACATTTACATTTACCTACTAAAGATGAAAACACTAATTGACAAAATATTCTTCATAAAATGTGACCGCATTTTACTCAAGAAATTACAAAAACGTCCAAACAGAATACATCCTTTGGCTTCCCAGTAATATTACGGAGCGAGCTATACGCTATACCAAGTTGTCAGCCACTAACACACTCCAAAATAAGGTTGGCAGTTATTCATATACAGTAAAACGAGAATATGCGGACGGTAAAAATACCGCACGCTTTGAATGAAGTATAAAATTTCGCATCGTCAACACAAAGGACGCGGGTGCCACCACAAAAGTTTGGAATGAAAGCCTTTTCCTTCTGTATAAGGTTGACAGCCCTGCTAGCGCCTGCAGCGCACAATGTAATTTTTGCTTTTTTAATAGAAACCGCAACTTGACAAGAGAAACGTGGATACACAGACAGTTGCGGGCACAACTTTAAATAAGGCACTGGTCATAGCCAACCCTAATTTGTTACGGAAAAGCTTAGCTGTATATTTATGCAAATTGTAAAATTTAAAGTGTGTTTTTGTGTTTAGGAAGAGTTTTTGTTCAAGACCTAGGAAGGAATTTGTTCTATTTGTGTTTTTAGAACTTGGTTGCTTTTGAAAATAAATGGATGTTTGCTGTTACTCCCAGTTAGAGATTAGTTGATACTGACTTCTGAAAGGAATTTATTTCATTAACAAAATCTATGTCAATTACTTGACTCGCTTTTGTTATTGTGGTCTTAAGGAATCACAAAAAGTATCATGAATCTTCTTTCATGGTTTTATCTCTGGATTATCTTTCTTCTGCACGTCTTTCTACATTGTTCTCGCATGTATTATTTCAACATGAGTGATATAGCTAATATTTTGTAAATATTTTTTTGTTTAAAAGAGTGTCCGTGGAGTTTCTTGCCCGTTACGCTTTGGAATGGGCAACTAGCTTCATATTTCTGACTGAAACACTCCTTGACAATTCAAAAGTGCCTGTAAATGGTTTAATTGAAATAAATACTTTGAGTTTGAGTCTATCTGTCTTTTAAACCGACTACGCCGAAGCCTAAAGGAAGGGTATTTCTTTAGTAGTCTATGTATGTATGTTTGTTTTACGTATGTTCCTCTGTAGCGCTAATTACTCATCTAAATTTCATGAATGAGGTGTCAATCGATTTGTTATTATGTTCCGGGTCCATAGGATACATTTTAAACTAACAAAATCAATATGACGGATGTTACATCCAAAAAAAGTGGGAGTCTCAGTTTCTTTTTTGCTATCGTATCGAGTGGGATCTCAAATGCCTTAAGGAGTACTTTAAAAAAATATATTGGTTAGGTACCTATAATTATACTTATATAAACACCAAAATAAGTGTAAAAAAGGAAAAAAACTTAAGCCCAACAAAACGACAATAACGCCAACTAAAAAGGTATTTAAAAAAAATACATCGTTATCGATTTTTTTCTAAACGAAATCTGTACGATTTATCCCTTAATTACCTGACTATGGCAAAACGAAACGAAAAAAAACGATATATACCTAAGTCTTGTTTATACCTTTTATGTAGCTAAGAGAAATCTCATCAGTGATCTCCCGCCACTCTCTGTGATCGAACCCAAGATCTAACGCTCGGTAGTTGCACTTACGTTACGACCACTAAACCAACGAGAGCACGTATGCATATTTATGACGCTTTACTGTAGGTATAACTACTTATAACACTGACTATGCACAACTGCTCATCAGCTTATAAAGTTACGACCTATTTACCGACCGTAACGCATGGTTGCGAATCAGCGAAATATTCGTACCGATAATGAGATTGCTGTCAACAGTAGCACCTTTAGTTCGTAATTTTCAATATGAAACATACAATATCACGACTATATTTTCTCCGAGGGTAGGCAGTAGTGTAGACCCATTGTTTTGCCAGTTATGTTGAAGTTCTTGTCATACGCGGCAAGTTTTTTTGCTACGTGCACAAATTCAGACTTCCTGCTTATCCTGAGAAATGCCTTATGGGAAAACTACGTAACACTTTGCTTGAGCTGAGAATCGAACCGAAGAACCCACGTTCAGCAGTCGTCGAACAAAGAGGCACTTCTGCTTCGTTAACGTTCTGTAACTATCATTTTAGGACAGGTTGGCGATTACAGTAACAAACTCAAACCATTTATTTCAATTAAACCACTTACAGGCACTTTTGAAGTGTCAAGGAGTCAGTCAGTCAAAAAGATGGAGCTTGTTGCCCATTCCGAAGCGTAGTAGGTTCTCATAGAGAAGAACAGTTGTTACTAGCTGATCTGACAGACGTCGTCCGGTCCAAATTACAATTCCCATAGAAAAAAATACATTCAGTTTTTCCAGAATTTTCCAATTTTCCTGGAAACGTTTTGAATTTTTATTTCACTATTACAAACAGTTAAAAAAAAAAAATTGCCAAATTGGTCCAGCCGTCCTCAAGTCATGCGCTTACCAACGAAAAGCATTTAATTTTTATTTTAATACATTATACAACATTTCCTTGTGTAAATTTTGTATTCGAAGCTCAAGTCAAGTACCCAATCAACGAAATGATTACATTTATTTCTAGAGTCTTGTCAGTCATTGTCTTCCAGGTTGAAAACTTTTAATTAAACGTGTCATTGAACGTTTACGCTCGAAATTCTATTGAGAATATCGATAAGTTAAATTGATTTGAATATTCATTAAAATCATATTGCGTAATGAATGAATCATCCTTTCTTTAAAATATGAGGTCTTGGTACTTCCCGTGGTTGTTGTAAGAGGATTTTGTTGAAAATTTTGTCTGTAATGTACCATTTACCTTACATAATGATGTACCTACCACACAAGAGTTTATATTTTCCCCATTTCTACTAAAGAGAGAGCGAATTTTGTGAGTTTGTGTATATGCAGAAAGAAGGTAATCGCAGGAACCACAACACCTATTTGAAAAATTCTTTCACCATTACTAATTATTAGTATTCCGGATGGATATAGGCTATATACTATGTAAATATATACAAGTAATACTAATGAAATACTATCTTGAATTCATGCAAGCCTAGTACTTTTTAGTAGGTCTCTCAGAAGTAGAATTGCATGATTCATTGGTTGGTACGTGTAGAAACAGGTATAGTTAAGGAGGACCTTGCTATTAGGATGTATTCAAAAGTAATTTATTCAAACTAGACTGAGAATCAGCATTTTTCGAACGCCAAATTACATAAGACAGTCCCCCAAAAAACGACCACCCTTCACCACTTCCTAGTGCTTTAGCTGGGAAGAAGAAGTGGTGCAACAAACTCCCCAGCAGCACAGCTGTCTGTTCAGTTAGAAAAACTTGATTCTATGCAAAATAATTTATGCATGTACGAGTATGCTACCGACACCTAGAAAAGGTGGCTTTGAATGCGATTTTTTTAATTACCCACATTCATTAAAGGCAGACATTTTACATCAAGAAAATATCATACCACCACAGGCAAAAATACGGGTACCTAAGTAGTTGAGAATAATGGAATATTAAAAGCGTCTTTACGTAGTCCAGGTGTTGCCAACGTAAATAATTAGCTAGACGGAAGATGGCTGCAAGACATTATGTGTCAGCTTGTATGCTGCTCTTTAGTGTACTTACTCGTAAGTCATCTTCGTTTCAGTTTTTATTAGATTCCAAATAAACTGAAGGATGTTGTTTTTGTTAGTATGATAGAGTATAATTTTAAGTACCCGTATTATCATATTGGTAGGTATATTATTTTTATAGTGGTAGTCTAATTTTTCAGACTGTATTTTAATTACGGTTATGGAAAATTAGAGTCCGAAATAATAAAAATAGGCAGTATATAGAGGTGCCAAAGTGAGTGGTGATAAACTGCCGTTAGCGGCATAATAGTGGCGCTGTCTCGGCTTGACTAAAGTGTTCGCTGTAAAACACCACATTCCCAAAACATTACATTTTCTCGGGAATGTGGTGTTTTACAGCGAACTAATCTCAACAATCAAACAAAATAAAAAGTGACAGTGACAATGACAATGCAATGCTAACGGCACTTTAGCCGGGCCGAGGCAGTGCTACGAAAATGCCGCAAATAGCGGCACTTTATCTGACAGGGTTAAAGTGCCGCTAGCGGCACTCTATTCACTTCCAAAATATGTATTAGTAACGTCATTAACCAACGAAGTACCTAATTTTGTTTCCCTGAAGCATGTCAAAAAGTTATCACGATCGTCAATTGTTTGATATCAAGATCTACGCAGAGGCTTTTGGGGTCAGCTGTCGATGTTCGTACAGGCTAGGATCGTTCATTCTAAAAGTTGCCATTTTTGCCAATAGCTGTCAAATATTTACCCGTTTTGGTTAATTTGGCAATATTATTATAAGGAAATATCGCTAACTAGTGAACTAGAATATTTTATATTAATGAATTGCAATTATAGCACTGAATTTGATTTTGTAACCGTTTTAGCCGTAAAAAAGGCATTTGGAAAGTTTCCAATACTTTTTTTTACATCTTAAACGAAATATACGGTGTTACCATATTAATTATTGCATTTCATAATCGATATTTTAGTTCACTAGTTAGCCATATTTCATAATTCCATATAGTAATATTGCCAAATTAATCAAAACAGCGAAATATTTGACATATATTTGCGACGTTGCCTGCTTTCCGAATAAAGGCTCATATTTGGCGACGATAGTAAATGTCATTTAAATATTTTTAACGTAACCGCCCGCGCCCTTGCTCTGAGTCTACTTGTGGCGACAAGTCAAAACATACTTAACTCAAAAACTACAGGGGCCGTATTATGACGTATTAATTATTCCAGTGTGAGTGAGAGACGGAGCTATACAAAGCCGCTAGCACCATCCTTTTTTCGCAGTAGAATAATGATGGCATTAATACTTCATAATAAGGTCTCTGAACGGATTTTCATACAGGTTTTGTGTCAATTGGTTGAAATATGACGATGATTGTTGCGGATGTCGAAAAAAAACATGCCGACTGGGAGCTTTACAAGCGTGCGCTGCGTAAACCAATAGAGTTATATATGGAACAACTTACTACATATTATAGTTTGTTTGTTTTTACTCTTTACTTTCTCAAATAAGTATCTGCAGGATTGGAAATAAAATACATTAAAAATACTCCAATTAGGATGAACATCAGTTACATTTTAATCTAACCTAGATGCTCGACGAAAAAGGATGTTACTACACTACGACACGACATAGTAAAATAATGTAGGCATATATGCTATGCTAGCCGTGCGAAGCCGGGGCGGGTTGCTAATTAATTTATAAAACACATAAACTTACTAGAATAAATTCTCTGAATGATGGTGTAAGCCACATCAAAGTCTGACAACTAAGCGGTTACACAGATAAACACAAAAAGCGACTTTGTTCTATAATATATATCTATAACTATATTATATATATATATATTAATATATTATAAAAAGGTAAAATTTGTTTGTTTGTAAGTTTGTATGTAGGTACCTATCTCTGGAACTACCAGTCGGATTCGAAAAATTCTTTTTGCATTGGATAGCCCAATAGGGATGTTGACTGGGGAAAAAGAACCAACTATTTAGTCCGTCTGTCAGATAATAAAAAAATATTAGACACGTATTTTTTGCTTTATCATATTAATAAAAAATGATTTAGATAAAACGTATTAAAGTCGACGTCACAAGCCAGTATAAAATCTACCGGGGAGTGACGTCATGCCACATTTTAACGTATTGCCTACTCAATGTATTGCCGTAATCTTTTGATTACGTAAAAAAAGAAAAAATACGTTTCCGATATTTTTTAATAAACTACATGACGGACAAAAAAAAATTAGTCAACATCCCTATTGTTGAGGCGAGCACAAGCTAGTCTTTAATATAGATATAAAATCACTGCAATATGATTGTTAAAAACACCAAAGCCAAATAAAATGATAAATTATTCCCAAATAAAATGGCGTAATTTAAAATCATCTCATTCGTTATGTAAACGAATGCTAATAACTTCACAATTCGACATATTTCAATTACGTACAGCAACAAAACAATAATGTTGCCAACAAATTTTTGCATCAGTTCAAATGCAGCAACTCGACGAATATTAATAATTTATGGCCCAACTTCGAGCGTTCGTGTTACTTACTTTTCTCATTATCATATTTAACGTTGTCATGTAGCTCTGCACAGGCCTCTTGCAAAGACTTTATTATTTCAGCATTTTGTGGCTATGTAGGGAGGTACAGAAGTTCAATTAACTGCTCAGATAATTTGCATAGTTGAAATAAAAGATGTCTATTTTTTCTTTAAATGATCGTAGAACCCAAGCTGTTATAAAAGGATCGTCAGAGACTTCTTTTACATATAATCTAAATTTGAAACAAATGATTCGATACATAGTTTTTTAACAGTTCATAAAAAGCTAAGAGTTTGCTAATACTCTTTAAATTTGATATAAGTCTGAACAGATATAAAATTTAATATACAATTATTAGTAGACTGAATGTCTTATGAATATTTTGCTCAATAATTAAGATTTAATAAACTGAAGTGTCATTTGTTGCTGATCGGGCCTATTCTAATAAAAACCTTATGCTTAGTTTAACAACTAGTAAAACACAGTTTTGATGGCATAATACGGCTGTTGCATTTCCAGTCACGGATAGTGGCAGTAGCTTAGCGATTTACTGCTGCGCTACGAGTCACAGCTTTGCTTCAAATAATTGTCATCATTATCATCATCAACATGCAGCAGCTAGTCCCTGGATGTTACTTGAGGTCTTAGGGTTTTTTGCTCCCATTCTCCCCTGTCAGCCTTCAAGAGTGAAGGCTTGAAAGGAGTGAATGATAGAGATCATTCAATCCTTTTTCATTCATATCATGAAAGTTTGAACGTGGATGGCTATACGAGTAGGAGAAGACCGACGATGGTTGGACTGTGTTAAAGATGATATGGCTAGAAAGCGGGTGACTATCTTTAAAATGGATCCTCGTGAGTCCCTTAGAAATAAATTCAAAGAAATTGATATACTAACTCAGCCTTCTCTTTATATCTTAGAAAGTATTTTGTGTGTTCGGACTTTTCAAAATAAGAAGCGATTTCCGTAATATAAATACACGTAGTAAACATAAAATTGTGATACCCAAATTTAGATTAACTAAAACTAGGAAGTATTTTTTTATAAACAGTATTCGCTTTTATAACAAGTTACCAAAGTCGGTTACAGAACTTAGCGATGGAAAGTTCAAAACCCACATCAAACGTGGCCTTATTAAAAAAGCATATTATAAGATTAAAGACTACGTTGAAGACAAGGAAGTTTGGCAATAATTCCTCATTAACGGCATATCTATGTAAATGTCTATTAACTGCTCCCAAATGAATTTGATTATTCTATTTTACCTTTTTTTTACATACTTCCTTAACATAATCTTTTCATTATTTGACATTATGTAAACCTACAATATTCTATATTTTTTATTAAATTAGATTTGTTACAGTTGTAGTGGCAATCATGTAATTTGGTTTAAATAGGTCTTTATTTTTATTATTTTATTTGTCTTATATATATATATATATATATTATTTTCTTGTAAATTTTGTGAATGTGTGAACGTTGTAGGCTTAACAGACTGTAGATCTGCCGTGGAGTTTCTTGCCGACTCTTCTCCATAGGAAACGACCAATTGTAATTGTGCACCCAGCTTCTGACGTTTCATAAGTGCCCATGTAGGTTTATGTGAAATAAAATATTTTGAATTTTAAATGGACTATCGTGGTGACAACTAAATAGAGAACTAATAAATTGAGATAAGGTCAAGCCAATGATGATGATGGTGATAATCGCTCACACAATCCATCCATCTTCAAATATATATGAGGTCTACTTATTGTTGTTGCGGGTCTGACTGTGAGGTTCATGATACAGGAAAAATCGCACGGCTACGGGAGGGGCAAAGTTATAAAATAAAACTGCAGTCTATAAGCGGTTATAGGAGTGTCTGCACGTGGTTGTTCCGCACGTGTAGCGGCTATATTGCACTTTTTTCTCATTTTTGTTCTACACACACATAACATAATGACAGGCCTGTAATCCCGGAAAGGTTATATATAATTGTTTATAATTTTACTAATTTTACTTTATTTATTGTTGACATAATCTACTCATTACAATGTTTTTTTTTATGAGTTGTATTGCAATATGTGGTTAGCTAGCGACCTCGATAATTTTTTAATTTACCTCAATGGTCCTAGTTTATCAATTATAACTTCTAGTTACAGCTATATGTAAGCGGGCACGCCCTTTATGTCTGGAGGCTTTTATTTAGATATTGTTTTCGTTAAGTTATTTTTATTTCTGCTTGAGTATAGTTCTCGATGTTTTTGGTTGATATATTGGCGTGTGCTAGCTGTCATATGGCTATTAATTTTATAATTTAAATTATGTTTTGTGTTGCGTAATGTAAATATCATTTTGCATACTATTATATAGAATCTTTTTTACTGAACAGACAGCTGTGCTGCTGGGGAGTTTGTTGCGCCACTTCTTCTTCCCAGCTCTAGCACTCGCTTCAAAGCACTAGGAAGTGGTGAAGGGTGGGCGTTTTGGGGGACTGTCTTATGTAATTTTGACGTTCGAAAAGTGCTGATTCTCAGCCTAGTTTGAATAAATGACTTTTGAATTTGAATTTTGTTACGTAGAGGTGTTCTTATAGTACATACACCCACATATCACCAGTTATGTTTAAGTCCCATGTCATAGTGGGCGAGAATTAATGCCATCAACCGGGCACAAATCCAGACTCCAGGCGACTGAGTATTTATTTTTATTTTTGTTCTGTATGTAGGTAATTATTATGAAAGTCATAAATGGGAAAAAAAATCAAGCAAGCTGTACTATCCCACAAATTCGCCGAAGTGGATTTTCTGTAACAAAATAAAAGGGGATTGGAATATTTTTCAGTTTTACGTTGTGTTTTTTTATACTTCGATGTCAAAGACGTCACAATAAATCTTTGAGTTTTATGGTTCACGAGGCTGTCGGTATTATCTGAGATTAAAATGCGGCATCGGAACGCGTGGTTTTTTTTTTTGCGTATAATGTTTGATCATTGTAGGTATTTCGATTTCGTCGAATTATGCAAAATTATGTCAGATTCCAAAGGTGATATGGAAGGTTTTGCTGTGCCCTACGGGGTCCATAATGATCTAAATTATATAGTTACCACCTAATTACACATTATGGTAAAGCAATCAAGATATTGAGTATTGAGGTAAATGGACTAAATGGTGTTTTAGCCATACATGATATAATTAAAATCTACTTTAATTGCTGAAAATTACATGAAAAGAAATGTTCAACCCACATGTTTGGCTTTACACGGTAAGAGCTTAAAAGGCGGCTAAGTGCGAGTCGGACTCGCCCTTGAAGGCTTCTGTACCACCGTACAATATTTATTACTACATTTTTTTTTAATACTTAAGTTAAAAGAAACGCTGGAACAAACAGGTTATGGGAACCCCTTTAATTTGAGTATTTGTTGTTATATCGGCTATAGTAGTACTCTCACTCTGAAAAAATTTCAAGTGTCTACTTATTACGGTTCAAAAGATACAGCCCTGTGACAGACGGACGGACAGCGGAGCCTTAGTAATAGGGTTTCGTTGGCACCTTTTGGGTACGAAATCGTAAAAATAATCCCCCTAATAATATTCACCCACGCTGAAGTAACAATCTTCCAAATAGGTAAGATCAACCTAATAATTACCTTCTAATAAGGTGCTTGTACACTTTGAACGTACGCTGTCTCTACATGATTAATAAGTCTCCTTATAACACGTTTGTATTTATTAACAGTTGTCAAAAGGGATTAAAACTAACATTGTTAATGGGCTTTTACGTCAATATTACGAAAATTATACCCTGCCTACCCCTATAGGAACGCGTGAGTTTATGTTTGTATGTATTAGGAAAAACGTTATTGATATATACCCCATTAAAATTTTTGAAAGCAACCAAAATACGACTTTCAAAATAAACAAAAAAACCGGCCACGTGCGGGTCGGACCACGCACAATGAAGGGTTCCGTAGTTGGGATGAATTTATCCCAAGAACAAACTTAACATTGCAGTTGGAAAACATGTTCTCTTATACATTCCAACTGCAAATGTAAGTTTGAACACACAATATTGAGAGATTTGCAATGTTATTTTAAAGCCATAGACTTCTTATAGGCTTTTCTGTAATCTATAAGTATATAACGACTTTCTGTATTTTTTTATAAATTTTATTTTCTTAAGTATCTATAAAACTATTTATTTTAGAATTATACAAAAATATAAGTTAAAGACCCTCACAGTCCCTTTCATTTGATATGACACAGAGTACTGCTTGCAAAACTTTTTATTTTAATTTTCTTATTTGCCTTCCAAAAGTGATTCAAAATTAATTTATTTATGTTACACGTCCGTGTACTGAAATTCATATGTGTACCAAATTTCAACTTAATCGGTCCATTATATTCGGAGCAAATTGGCTGTGACAGACGGACAGACAGACATGTAGACGGACACACGAGTGATCCTATAAGGGTTCTGTTTTTTCATTCGGACGAACGGAACCCTATAAATTACATTATATTATTACGTAAATAGATGCCAAATAAATAAAAATCTATTCCATTTAGGCTAGAAAACGTTTTAAATACTGAAAAGGCCAACAGATTTTTTGCATGACAGCCTTATTTTCGTAGGCGACATTCGAAGCCGACAGGTATTATTTTGGTCTGCCCCGAGACCCTGAATCCCGAGATGACCTTTGGGACATGTTTAAAGTTTCAATAACGTACCTTTTAGTGCGAGCGTTATTTTATACCATTATTGAATGCATTAAAGTATGATAAAACTCGATTGGTAAAGGTCAAGTTTCAGCTTCTTAAGAGGTTTGAAGGCACTGTCTGTCTGGCAATTTTGAGAGCAAAACAGGGCAGCAGAGTCAGCAACATAATCTCAGCTAGCAAAACAGGGTCAGTAGCACTGCGTATTAGGCTCCGGTTGAGTGCGAAACAAATCGGACAACTTCGATAAAATACACTGGAGAAAAGGCAGGTGAAGACTCCTAAGGTCAGGCGACATAATCTCAGCTAGCAAAACAGGGTCAGTAGCACTGCGTATTAGGCTCCGGTTGAGTGCGAAACAAATCGGACAACTTCGATAAAATACACTGGAGAAAAGGCAGGTGAAGACTCCTAAGGTCAGGCGACATAATCTCAGCTAGCAAAACAGGGTCAGTAGCACTGCGTATTAGGCTCCGGTTGAGTGCGAAACAAATCGGACAACTTCGATAAAATACACTGGAGAAAAGGCAGGTGAAGACTCCTAAGGTCAGGCGACATAATCTCAGCTAGCAAAACAGGGTCAGTAGCACTGCGTGTTAGGCTCCGGTTGAGTGCGAAACAAATCGGACAACTTCGATAAAGTACACTGGAGAAAAGGCAGGTGAAGACTCCTAAGGTCAGGCGTTTCAAAATTTGCCAAAGATGTAAACAACAATGGCCGCTCGAAATTGTCTATAGTTTAGTGATGCGGTAGTATTATCTTTAAGTTTTGGTGCTATCGATGTTACAATTTTTTTAGTAGTGCTTCATCAGTATTTTTTCTATTCAGTAACTTTCAAATCAAAAGCAATTCCATTGAAATGTGGTAATCGACTTCCAAACGGACCGTGACAGTCATAATTTTTTAAATGGACCCTCTATAGAACTAATTGGTGATCCCAGGTGTAGCTCATATTCTCTCCTCTCTTCTTCTCCCTCGGACATGTTGAATGTCAAAGACAAAAACATTTTATAATGAGTATTTCGACAAGTAACGATATATTGTATTCGTCTAGTTAGCTCAGAGGATTTAAGATCACTTGAAGCGGTTATGAGTGGAGTTTCAATTCCGACATTATTTAATAAGGAAAAAAAGACCGCATCTTTAACCGCGGGCTAACAAGAAGTCGATATTTATTATGTCAAACACTGGCATTTCAATGACAAGATAAATTTAGACGAAGTAAAAAAGTATGTCGGTCGATTTTTACAAACGTCAAACGTTTGTAAACATTCAAAATCTATCCCAATTTTCGCTTTTATTGTATATTTAAAAGTTTGGAAACACGCACAAGATGTAAAAGTGGGGGTGATAATACGTATCGTATTTAGTGCGTATTTAATCAGTGACACGCAGATATCGTGTTCAATTCCCAGCAAGTTCAATATTATTGCACTTTATTCACTCACGACAGGCTAACTTTACACGGAAAAAATATTTTTTACAGCTATAAGAACCTACTCGTATAGTTATGAAAATAATAGCTAAAATAACGAGAATTTATTGTTTAGCAGATACTGATCAAATTGGAAAGATAATAATTTCATTCTAGTAATACGCAATCTAGTTTAATCTATATTCAGTCTAGTTTAATGACAAGACGCATGTAAAGTAAATATTGTATTCAGAACTTGAAGAATTGTAGACTAGGCGAACTAGGGGGGCGGGAAGACGGTGGAAGACGGCAACAGTAGAAGAAAGAAATAATAATTATTATTGAGAAACGGTATCTATAGGAACTAAACGTTTTAAAATGTTTCACTAGATGTCGCTGAGCCGATTACGTGTTTTTCTGAATCGCGGTGTTAAGAGTCTCTGCGAATTAATCTCGTGAATTGGTTTTTGAATTTCGAATCAAAACCTCATTTCTATAGAGAGGCTTTTGAGACTTTCACACTATATGAGTCCTCCTAAGTCACGTTAAGGAGACGTGGCGCAGTGCCCTGAGCATGAGGGGTGCGGTGGTAGACCTACCACCAGCTCTCGATAATCGTTCACTCTTGCGAAGCAAGAGACCGCATAGGGTGCTGTTAATTATTACGAAGGTACATCGCAGTGTTTACAGTGTTACACTAGTAACCACACCAAAAAGTATAGTTATTGCAAAAACATACTTTTAACATAACACATTACAATATAGTAAAAAATAACAAATTTGCTTGCAACTTAATCAATTCTTTTCGGTAATAATTACGATACAACCATTTGGTGATTACTCTCATCTTTTAACAAGAACAGTCTTGTACTGATAATAAAAAGTAAAGTCGTTACATATGGCACAGTCATTCTTGTTGAATGTACGACACGAGATTTGTTCTTCCGCGTAGGTACCGTGTTTAAAATCCTGCCAGTATGTAAACAGCTGCTGATGAAAAGGCATCGATTCATGGTTTAATATCGTCATCATCATTTGCCTGGCCTCTTCCCTAGTTGCTAAGTACCAGTATTATACGTGGAGCGACTGTCTATCGGACCTCCACAACCCAGTTACCTACTAGGTACCACGATAGCGGTAAGAGTGGTAGTGGTGGTGGAGACTTTTGGGTTGAACGATCCACAAATGACAGCTGAGACCAACGGCTTAACATGCTTTCCGAAGCACAGAGGGGTCTCGGTATGTAATGGGTGGTCAAGTCACCCATCCACGGACCGATCTTGGCAAGCGTTACTTAACCTCGTGCGACTGTTGTTGTTTAGCCGAGACTCAAAAAAAAAGCACAGATTATTATTTTTAGTTGCTCTTTCGTATTTTAAATGCCAGCAAACGGTTGACCTATAAGTTTACACACCGATAACCTTCCGTGCCTCAGAGAGCACGTTAAGCCTTTGCGTCCCGGTTGTCATGCCTACACATAGACAATTGTCATGCATAGTTGGATTCGCTATTCGAAAAAAAATTGTCAATTCTTCGAAAGATCCCGCATTAGTTATTCGGTTGTTTCAGATGTGTTCGTGATTGTACAACGATGTTTATCACTATTGGACATTGACTTCGTCTAAATAGCGCATCCTGGCGATAAATTATCCCAGAGTTGTGAAAAACTGTCATAATCATTCTCCTACTATTATTCCAGTTTGTTTGAGGTTAGCACAGCAGCTATTTACCCATAACTAGTCTCCAACTCAATCGATTCATTGTTTCTTTGGTCTTCCTCTACTCTTATAGCTAATCAGAGGAACAATTTCAGTTTACATTTTAATCTCAATCTAAATCTGTCAAAAATACCTCTAATTAGTTTCATTCAGTTTTGACAAGTTTTTGAAAATTTTTGTCGCTGAAGTTAGATTGCGACTTGATTTTGAACACTTGTTTAATTGTGGGAATTTCCATTCAGGTGTATCAGCTCCTTGTGTCTTCATATAATTTTGTTCCATGTAGGATAATTTGAACTTAAATCCATACATGAAGCTATAGGTAAGGCTGACATTTTAAGTCTAGACTTAGACCTTTAAAGGTTACCATATTTCCTGGCCAGTGTGTAATGTAAGGTACCTATTTCACCCTCAATTTATTTAACAGTGTATGTCATGCAGAACAGGTCTAAGATCTAAGAACCGTTGACCTACATGCTTATAGACGTAGGCGGTACACGGGTACCATGTTTATTTACGGAGATTTAACCTCAGCATCTTATTCATAAAGTGTAGCCGGGAGCTACAGATGTTGGCTTAAGTACGCTGTAAAGGAAAGATTTTTTTAGGGTTCTGTTCTTAGCCTTAATTTCTATAGCTATTAATTTAGTTGCAGTACGTTTTCTTACCACACGAAATTTGGCGGAAATGGGTGAAGGTGAGTGGCTCAGGGGCCCTACTCTCTAAGTCCGACAACAAAGATACGAGCCCGTCCTAAAGTAGTTCGAAATTTCGTATTGACCCCTACATCGGCCGATTAATCAACTTTTTCAGTCGGGCAAAAACACATCGGGAGCAGGGACAACTCAAATCGTGGTGTCATTCGTTCTTAGATCGGGCCCCAAACGAATCATATGATAGGTAGATAGGTGATACCGAGTAGGATTCGCCGAAATATACTTCAGCCGAAACAACAGATGTTGTGATAAAGGAGTAGATTTCCAGGATTAAGCCTAGTTATTGGAGAGGCCTTTATCCAGCTGTAGACTGCTGAGGGCTGGTGATGATAACGAGAACGCTGACCCATGACTTTGACATAACTTCTTAGTTTGTTATTGCAACATCTACGTTGATAAGTGACTAACCATTTCTTTATCGGAAAATAGCTGCGCCTCGCGGTTTCACCCGTATAAGTCTCGATCCCGTCAAATTTCATCCAAATCCGTTTTGCCATTTTAACTTGAAAGCGTAAAAAACAAACAAACAAATAATCAAAGTCACTTTCGCATTTATAATATTAGTAAATAGTAAATAAAATAAAATAAACCGACTTCGAAAGACTTTTTATATACACACGAAGTTAACCAACAAAACGAAATCAAAAGTAAGTACGAAACAAATTAGGGGACAACAATTTTATTTTGAGAGCGGTGCCAGCTAAGCCATCGAATTCAAAATAGAAACGATACGAGTATATCCGCGGGGCGGTTTCACCCGTTTCGTCTCGTCTCGTCTCGTCTCCCAGCTAGTTTAAAATAACTGTGAAAGGACTGCTGTAGGTAGATTGGTCTCTACTACAGTCCATTCACAGTTATTTTATTTGACATTAGTGCATGGTCGACTAAAGGATGTCAAAGAAATAAAGAAAGAATCATAAGAAATTTATTTTCTAAACATGTAAGCAAACACGAGTTTTAGGAAAAACAACTGTAATACCTACTCATATGGTTCAGTTTGCGCTACAACTTCATATTATTTTTTATGACATTTTCAACAGTACTAGTCAGTCTAAAATCAATTTTATTAACACTTTCATAAAGTTGATGTTTGTTTAAGTGGAAATAACTCTGATTGATTCGAAACAATTATTTAAATAGACCTTATGTAGTTTATTTATTTATTTAGAGATATAAAAATGATGTATTAGGTATGTTGAAACTGTTGGTACTTCCCGTCACTTGTCCATGAGGGTTCATTAGAAAACCAGTGTCTGACAGCATTTGTCGGGCATTAATGCTGAAATGAACCTTTTTGGCGCAGCCGTGAGGCACACACTATTATTGCTTTATAATTATTTTCACTTTTTATCTTTGTATTATGTGTTTCACGAACTGTGTCCAAATAAATATTATTTTTTCTTTCTTTAAAGAGAATATAGTTGCATAAATTGGACCGGCTTGTAATTTGTACCACCTCAAAGTTTACCAAACTGTAATGTTTAGTTTTAAATTGGCAACACTAAAAAGCAGTACTACCAACATGACGCAACCGCTGCCATTTCGGACTCGATAATACAACAGAGTAAATTGTAGTAAACAAAAATATTTTTTGCGGCGTTCTAGTATTATTTTATGGGTGTTTACCTAAGGATTTCTTGTGGCAACGGTAAGTACACTGCAACTATTACATATGTTTTTGGAAAGTAGGCCTATTAGTGACTTGAGACTATAGTTGACTTGAGACTGTAGTTTTATGTTTAGCATTTTGAGGTTATAATGCCGGCTCACATAAAAATAAAACTTAGTGTTGCCTAATTTGTACCAGGTGTGGTACCCCTAAATTGTACCGGTACAATTTAGGTGTATGGTAGTTTTTAAACTTGATGGTCAACTAGAGAAGATAAAAAGTATTACAAATGGACACAAGACGACTTAGAGAAGGCTTTAGATTGTTTAAAAAAGAAATCTATGGGAATTAATGAGTGTTCACGCATGTTCAACGTACCTAAGCCTACTTTAAGTAGACATCTATCAAGTTCGAACAAGTATGCGAAAGAAAATACAATTTCCAAGGGCAGGCCCACTGTTTTTCACAATGATGTTGAACAAGAGCTTGTGTCGTATTTTGTTGAACATGGAAAAGCATATATTTGGGCTTACAATTAAAGATGTAAGAAAACTGGCGTATGACATTGCGGAAAAAAATGGCATTCCAAACACTTTTTCGAAAACAGCAAAGATGGCTGGTAAAAAATGGTTTTACTCATTTCTTAAAAGACATTCGGAACTTAGTGTTCGCCAACCAGAAGCAACATATTTAAATAGAGCCAAAGGATTCAACCGTGAAAATGTCACAGAATTTTTCAATCTTTTGGAGCAAATTATAGACAAGGAACGGTTCACTGCAGACAAAATTTATAATATCGACGAGTCTGGCTTTTCAACGGTTTAAAAGAAGCCCCAAAAAATTATAGGAGAAAGGGGGTAAACACAACGGCTGTGTGCTGTGCCAGTGCAGCAGGTCATTTTGTGCCTCCTATGATCATTTTCAAGAGAGTCAGATACTCACCATTGTTGGCCCAAGAGTGGCTATATCAATAGTGAATTATTTGTTCGTTGGCTTAAACATTTTATTGACGTTGTAAAGCCATCAAACGAAAACAAAGTTTTATTGCTGTTAGACGGACATACGACACATTCCAAAAACTTGGAAGCTGTTCTATTGGCTAGAGACAATGCCATTATTTTGCTCCAGCTGCCCGGCCATACTACACATAGGCTTCAGCCTTTAGACGTTTCATTTGTTAAGCCATTTAATGGATACTATACAGAAGCGGTAGAAAAATGGCTTCAAGCCAATCCTGGACAAAGTGTGACTCAATATCAAATATCCGCTCTGATGAACGAAAGCTATGGACGAGCTGCATCTATTGCAAATGCACAAAGTGGATTCAGAGCAACAGGTATTTGGCCAACAGACCAGAACTATTTCAAAGACTGTGATTTTCTTGCAGCTGAAACAATGATAACAAATGCTTCAAGACACGGTGATGATAGCCAAAATCCTGGAACCTCTACAACAAATTTTGCAGACCAACCTAGCACTTCTAAAATATCAACTTCGCAGCCAGAGGTAATCGAAGAGTGTCGTAAAACCACCATGAGCAACCAAAACTAATCAGATAACGACAGACCTGTTCAAGAAGTATCTTTAGAGGGCCAGTCATTTTCGCATATTGCAAGTTCTCAAGAACTTCAATCCACTACAAATATACCAGCTTCTAATGCAAACTCGAGCAAACAAATTGTTGCTACCAGCACAAGCAGCCCCACTGTAAAAATCAGAAACGATGAAGCAACAACACTCTACCTGAAAATTGGAATACCATCTCTATTACCCAAACCAACCCAAAAAAGAAATACCAAGCCTCAAAAGGCGGTTATACTTACTGAGAGTCCCTACAAACAAGAACTAGAAGAAGCAAACGCAAAAAAATCTCTAAGAATTCCGAAACTACAGAAATTGACAACTATGACTGAGACTCATACACAAATACTCATAAACAAAAATCGAAGAAAACACTTAAATTAGACACTAAAAAGCGGAAGGTGAAAAAAGAATCGTCCACAAGTAGTGAATCTGAAATAGAAGAAATTGTGCTACAAGACGAATCTGACGATGATGAAGAAATTGAAATGGATGATGAAAATTATTGCTATGTGTGTAATGGCTATTACTTTGATAAAAAGGGACCAAAAGTAGAATGGGTCAAGTGTGTAAGATGCCAAAAATGGTTTCATGAAACATGCGGAGACAACCCTGATATTTGTAAAAAATGTTGGAAGAGGAAAAGAGTGAATTAATTAATATTTTCTCTTCAATTATTTCTTGTTTTTTCTAATTTCATATTTTATTAAAGTAATTTTGGATACTTAAGACATAAAAGTACCTATATTGAAATTGCAAGGCTGATTTTAGTTCATAAATCAAAATGAAAGCTTTATTTAGACTGATTAAGATAAAAGTAGAATAAGAGAAACTTTAACTTGTTAACAAGTCTAATATTATTTGTTCTTGTTGTTCATTCATATTTTATTTGGAGTACTTAAGTACTTAATTGATATTCATACCTATTTGAATAATATTTTTCATAAGATTTTTGTACTTTTAGTTAATAAGAAGCACTTGAATCTCATTTAGAATATGAAGTACAATTTAGGATACCTATGGTACAATTAAGGAAACCGGTTTCCTAAATTGTACTTTTTCAGACTTTTTTAAAAACTTTAATTTTCATATTTATTTTTGAAATTCTTCATTTTCTTTCAATAAAAAATGATCGCTAATAGAACAACCTTTTTATTTCTAGTAATATATTCCTTTAAAGTTAAATAGTTTTTGTGACAGCTTGTGAAGTTTGTTAACTGGTACAATATTATGATGGTAAACGTGTTGAGGGTACCTACCCGTGTACTATAATGACAGTGCCGCCTATAACACACTCACGGCATGGTGGGGAATTATCGACTGATTCCACAGAGGTTCCCTATCCATTTGCATAAAATTTTAAGACCTAATATAACTTATACGGGTATAACCGTATAACCGACCTAATATAACTTATACGGGATATAACTTATACGGGTAGGACAAACAAGACTACGTGGAGTCGGTTTTGCAGCAATTCGGTTCTTAGGCCTACTAACGTTATGCGAATCAAATTTATGCCAAAACAAATTAGTCTTTAAGATGATTATGCCAACATAAAACGTATGCCTAAAAAAATTATGCCGAAGTATTGTTATGCCAAAACAAATTGTGCCAAAATCGTTATGCCGAAGTATATTAGGGCAAAGAACATTATGCGAAAAGAAGGTATCCCTCTTGTTTGTCCTACCCCTAGAGTGTAATTTAAAATCGCGTAGGCGCGTGGGGCCGCCGGAGGCCCGCAGCGCCGGAGCCGTGACAGAAACCCTGCCTGCTGCATGTTGCATGCTCGCTTGAATGCTGCATGCTGCATGCTTGCTTGCATGCTGCATGCTTGCTTGCATGCTGCATGCTTGCTTGCATGCTTTAACTTTATGGTTAATAAATTTATGCTTTAACTTTATGCTTAATAAATGTATGCTTTAGAATATTATGCTTAATCATTATTATGGTTAGAGAAATTATGCTTAAAAAAATTATGCGTAAGCTGTTATGCGTAATTATATTATGCGAAAATATAATTATGCCAAACAACATTATGCTAAGTTATATTAGGTCTTAACATTTTATGCAAATGGATAGGGAACCGTTCCTGCAAGATCTTAGCGGGATTCCTGTAGATCTATTTGCCCAGCGTGTAGTGAAACGCATTAGGATACCTCCTAGGTACCTAATGCGCCAGGCCGTCTCACTTACACGTATTAGTTCATATCTTGGAAACTACTGGACCGATTTTGATGAAACTGGCACTGTACCCTAAGTTGAAGTAACTGTAAGCCAAAAAAGTGATGAGATGAGAAGAAATTATCACAATTTGATTAACAGTTTCGGAGAAATGCGTGGACAAACATACATACACCTGTAAAAATGTGTATATTTGTTTGAAAGCCCTAACAGATTGTCTTATGTAAATATAATACTGCAGTTCCAATAATATTACATACATACATGTCGAATTGATAACCTTCCTTTTTTTGAAGTCAGGTAATTAGTAAATAAAGCCAAATCAGACCCTGCGTAGGTGCTCAGTGTAAACAGATCCGGCCAAATACCTGCCGAACTATTCTGCAAAAGTCTCACCGGGAAAACTTAGGTGAAGTGAGCTGTCAATATTTTCAACCCCTAGCATGAGCTGTTAATACTGTCAGCCCCTAGAATCAGGTGGTAAGACAGCTCACTTCAAGTTCACACAGTGAAAATTTAGGTGAAGTGACCTTGAAGTGAGCTGTCAATATTGTCAACCCCTAGCATGAGCTGTCAATACTGTCAACCCCTAGCATCAGATGGTAAGACAGCTAACTTCAAGTTCACATAATGAAAACTTAGGTGAAGTGAGCTGTCAATACTGTCAACCCCTAGCATTAGGTGAAATGACAGCTCACTTCAAGCTCATCTCACCTAAGTTTCCACGATGCTTTTTACGTAACACTCCGGCTGCTGTGGATAGTCTTAACCTAAGCCTTAACATTTAACAATATGCCTAAAAATGTCCCTACGCAAAATAAAAACCCCTTAAAAAACGCGTTCACATTTTTTATCACCGCAAAACTCATTTACTTCATTAAGCTGCCAGTTATTTATAATTTGCAGTTAAGCGTAGCCTTGTGTTGGACAGATAAACAATTAAATGACAAAAGGTCTCTAATTGTCCAATTTAGATACGGAACCACGGCTGGCTTTTGTACTCGCCTTCAAAAGGGTGATTGTTGTGGCTTTAGAATTTGCGATACATTTTGAAGAGCGGTCAAAGACCGCTCTTCAAAATGGTGGAGAAGCCTTTTGAAATTCACGTACTACTTCTGCGTCTTAATTTTGTCAAGCTACCTATTTTGTTGAAAGTCATTGTATATTTTTAACACGTAAATATACAGGCTGTAATTTTATTCTCTATTCTAGGGCCAAAGCTACGCTTGTTTACATGTAAGTTTTTCTATACTGAAAGTAAGTAAATATAAAGAGCGAATATGAAAACAGTAGATACATAATCTACAGACCAATCAGTGTCCTTATCATTAACGAAATAGATTTGGCTAACAGACTACTTAAATAAATGTATTCCGGACCGCACCGAAGGTACTTTTAAATCCTATAAGCTATGTCGCGACTCATTGACACAGCGACTACAATACACATAATAAGGCAGTAAAAAAACATTCGACTGCCCAATTACCACTTAACCCCATCACAGGGTATTTTAAGCGCCCTAACCACGTTTTAACATACAGCCCTCCGAAAATCGAAACTACTATGAAGATGCACCGTTGTTAGGTAGGTACTAGCTACTGAAGCCGTCCGGTTAGTTTCATACGACGGCGCAAATATCCATTTATTTCAATAGGGTTAAGGCGAATATGTAATCCTTTCCGCTGGGTCGAATGAATACGGGAAGCGTTGAGTCCGCTATAATGTGCCTCTTCATATTTCGAGCCTTCGCAATTCATGCCTTAGACAAGGATTGCATGATTATACAGTTTTGTTTGTTACTTTATTCTGTTCAGAAGGTATGGTTTCTTTTAATTTATGTCTCACTAGCGACCCACCCTTGCTAACTTGCACGGTTTTTACAACTTGACAGGGCAGTGATAGCCTAGGGGTGTGACCGTCAGACTGCCAAGTCATAGGTCTCGAGTTCGAACCCAAGGTACGCCTCTACTTACTTACGTACCTCTGACTTTTCGGATTAATTTATTTTTATTTTATTTATTTAAGGACAACCAACAAAGCATACACCAAAAATACATGTTAACATACACATATTATTTTTACATTTTATAGTGTAGCCTTAATTAAAGGCTGCCACGGCATGCATTTAACATAGCAGTAGGAAATGCAGTTACAAAAAAGTTACAAAAAAAAATGTTACTAAACAAAGCATATTTTACTAATTTAGATAGATGCGCGTATTTGCTCATGCGTTTGTTTTGGGTTTTTTGTTCATGTGCGTATTGTATAATTATCACTTGCTTCAAAAATGGTGAAGGAAAACATCGTGAGAAATTGGCATGCCTGAGAGATAGACAGCTTTAAAACACTGACACCAGGCTAGTCACTAACCACATGAAAAGAAGAAGACAACTCGAGATTTCTTTATTATATTTTAGTTTTATATTAATGTTTTATACACATAATCCTTCCGGAATAAATTTTCTATATGATGGTGAAACCGCATCAAAATCCGTTGCGGAGCTTAGAAGAACAACGCGGGCACACAGGCAGATGAAAAGCGACTTTAATTTACAATATATATACCAGTAGGTATAGCTACTGGAATCAGAGAACCTCAAACCCAGAAGAAATTTCAGTGTTCCATACAAATGTGCAATAAACGTATATGGATCAGAATGTATGAAACAGCAGTTTATTTTTTTACGTTAGTTCAAACGGTTTCTATCTGCGATAAATTATTCTTGATCTTGTTAGTTCTCTTAGTTAGAAAGTTATTTACAACAGCACTATCTCCCATTTTATCAGGTCTCGCGGCTTGAGACAGGTAAAAATGAAAATGAAAAGCCCGATGCTGTCGAGTTCCGCTTTTCACAGCAAAGTAACCCGTCACAAACATGTGGAACCTTGTAACAGGACGCAGTTTTTATGCCAACTTTTAGTGTAGGGTGCAATTTTTATGATAGGTGGTTGTGCTTGTAAACCTTAGAATGGAAACTTAACAGACCGTACATTAAATTGTACGTTGACTGAATGCTTCAATGTCATTTGTAGATGTTTGACAGTCCTTTTTTTTGTTTGGGAAATTGTCAAATAACCCTCCTAACACCTCAACGAACGCGCCCACACCGGTGCCCCGTCAAAGGGCCATGGACCGCACGACCCCCGCGTAGAGTCGACTGCGCCGATGTGAACTCCTCCTACCGTTATTTGGGAACCCGACGGTGGCGCGTTCCAAGGACCATAAAACACATGGCCTCGGACTTGTGCAGGGCAACCTCGAGTCCCAATTGCCGGATCCTATTGACGATAGTCGCAACCCCGCGTGTCGCTAGTTCGGCCACCGCCTACTGCGACCTCCCCCGCACCAGGACCAACGTGTCGTCAGCGTAACAAACGACGCTGACGACGCTAGGGAGGTCGGCGCGCAGCACCCAGTCGTATCCGATGTCCCACAGATGCGGCCCCAGGACCCGTTATCCCTGTGGGACACCGCACATCTCTCGCCGGTTCCATTCTCCCTGGTGACCGGGGTAGATGACGGCCCTGTCCGTCGAATAGGCCTCGACCACACAACAGAGGTAGGTCGGCATCCGGTGAAACCGGAGTGCCTACCTTTTTTTTTTGATTACTTGCGGAAATTCTCATGGATATCTGTCACTCTTACTGACTAAAACCACCCCGGTGTTCCGTCTCACACTTGCACCCTCGATCACGGGATCGAATGCGACTTCCGCGATCCCCGGCTAGTGCCGGCTCGCCTCTGTGGGCCACCTCAAGTTAGAGGGGGATTGAGGTGCTTAACTCCCCCCTTACAGTATAGAGAGGTGCGCGTGGAACACTACGCGCCACTATCTCGGGTCCTAAGGAGTAGGGAGTGACGGATTTCCCCAGATCCATCGCCCCTGGACTCATTTAGGGGGGGGGGCTGGAAGAGGGCGTTACCCGCCATTCGCCTCGCGCCCTCGAGTCCTCGCGCCGCCAATGCAGTGGCGCGAGTACCTTCGCCTCAAGGTCCCAGGGCGGGGACCGGCCAGTACACAAGCCGCCTCGTAAGAGATCTTGCGACACCCCCTGATGACTCTGACGGTCATCGCTCGCTGCGGCTTCCGCAGGACAGCGATGCTGCCGGCTTTCAGGTCAGCCACCCAGGTCGAGGCCCCATACAGGGCCATCGATCGCACGACCCCCACGTAGAGCCGCCTACAGGCGGCGCTCGGGCCTCCCAGATTGGGAAGCAGCGTTGACAGCACCTCAGCCGCGCCCAACAATTTGGGCGCCAGCCAGTGGAAGTGGGGGACGAAATCCCATCGGCTGTTGAGCACCAATCCTAAGTACTTCATGGTGGACTCGACAGCAATTCGAGACCCCCCGACCACGATATGTGATCCCATCGGAGTACTTCCCTGAGGCAACTCCAGGGCAGGATATTGAAGGCATCGGCGATGTCTAGAGAAACCGCCAAGACGACCCCACCTCGGGTCACAGCATCTCCCGTCGTGAGGGCCCGCACGCGCCTGACGGACGCCACGTCCACCGTAGAGCGCCCCCTGTGGAAACCAAACTGGCTCTCCACCAAATCCGGCCCCACCCACACCAGCCGCCCGATGAGGCGGTCTGCAATGACTCTTTCAACCAGCTTGCCCACCTCGTCGAGCAGCACGATGAGCCGAATTATTGGCAGTCCTTACGTTACGGTTAGTCAGAAACCCGAAAGTCTGACAACCAGATGAAACTTACCGTACCGTACCGTATTACCCAATAACTAGGGTCTGGAGGTCAGATAGGCAGCCGCTCCCTGTAAAATAGTTATTAGTATCTATTCAGCTGCATCCGGTTAGACTAGAAGCCGACTTCAACATAGTTGGGAAAAGGCTAGGCGGATGATGATGGTGGACTTCGATGTACATACACGAAATTATGTAATAAATTTAATTTTGTGTTGTAAAATGAGCAGTATACAACGAATCAATAATAAATGTAGTAAAAACCGCTCGATTCTGATCGTTGAAAACTCCGTCAATAAAATTCTTGTTTCACTTGGAGAAAAAGTTGACGAAGGGAATTCCTAGGTTTTTATTTGTTAAAAAATAACTTTTATATTAAATACTTACTAGTGGGTTCTATTAAACCGTTTTACGTAGTTTACAATAATGACAAGCTTCATAATTTTGGTTTTATAAACCTAATTCGCTTGTAATTTTTATAAGTTTTCCCAAAGCTTCTTGTAATAATCAATATTTATTACGCACGGTCTATGACTCGTAAAGAATGTTCACTTACACTGATTACATAGTTTTACGTCACTGTTTCGCTTTTAATTAAAATATCGTGACTGCCAAATGTTCCATGGACTAGCTCCCTAAGGTTTGGTTTGAACCCTTCACGGTTGGACATCAATCAATCTACCGCTGCTGGGCATATGCCGCTCTCAAGTAGCGTCAGAATACTTGATTCAATCCCATCAACGTCCAATCTGTCTCAGAATCTAAATCAGAACTTTATTTGCTACAAATCTAGGCACAGGTATATATATTGTACATAAATTAATGAGATCGGCTATAGTCTACTGTACGGCGTGCAAATTATTACATGAATTAAAATAATAATACAAACAAAATAATGTCACCAAAACAAACCAGAAATTAAAGTGAAGTCCCTTAGTAATATTATCGAAGTGTCTAGTCGTCCGCTAAACGGATGAATAAAATAAATTTGTCGTCGGACTGTCGGATATCACGAATAAAATAAATACATTTGTCGTCCGACTATCGGATAACACGAATAAAATAAATTGGCTAACAACAGCCTAATATAGTCAGGTATATAATTAAGTCTTATATGGTCAAATTTGCAATTAATTATAACAATCATAATCTGAATAAATTCATATAATTTAGAAAGTCTTTCACTGAGTGGCTAGAGGGTGTCCTCACACTATAAGGCTTGTCAAGTCGTCACTTCTCTCAAGAACTCGTCTGTTCCAACAACCATCGGTTTTTTGACAGACATCGCCGGCCTAAAGTCAGCAGTTGGGCAGGCATTCTCAACCTCAGAGTTCAAACAGGTATTTTTATAGACTTCTGTGGGCCTAGTACGAACGCGCGAAGTAAGTGTAACATAAATTGGAACGATTTTTAAAATTGTAAATACGTTGTTTCGCATATAATATTTACTTAGTTTTAAGACTGTAACTGTGCGTGATACATGATTATCTCATTTGTCTAGTCTTTTCCCTACTATATTGCGGTCAGCTTCCAGTCTAACAGATGCAGCTCAATACCAGTTTTTTACATGGAACGACTGCCTATCTGACCTCTACTTAGTGCTTTCCGAGGCACGGAAGGGTCTTGTTATGTAAAGATGATCACCCATTTACGGACCAACCGCAGCAAGCGTAGTTTAACCTGAACTATAGACCCGTGCGGATCTTATTACGTAGCCACAAGCCCCTCAATCTTTGTATATATCTATGCGTGATGATTGTCGCAACAAACGAAATATCTTCGATTCTAATTTAAGTTACATCTACGTTACGCGTTCGCGCTAGGGCCTGGGTCTTACTACTGTAAATAAGTCTCTTCCAAAAATAAGATTAGATATCTGCACGAACTTCACTAACCAAGCGAAATCATGTCATAACCCTCTAACAACATTCCATCTCTGCGTTAAACAAACATTCAGAATAACAAACGTTCCCACAATGTTCAGGTTAGAAGTCAGTACTTTGTTTATGATTTAAAGCGATGTTAATATTTTCGTATTGCCGTTAGGAACAGTCCAAAATGTACTTTAGAGCGAACACTGAGTGATGGCTTGACATTTATTTCCTAAATACATCACTCCACCATTGTTGGCTTCCTTTATGAAGAAAGATAAAATATTTCCTCAAGCGGGGAGGGCATTGTGGGGGAAATGTCGCGGGGAGGGGGAGGCGGGAGGTTCGGCATACTGAGTGGGACAAGCGATGAGTGGAAGCGATTTGAACAGTCCGCTGTCCTGAGTGGCAATTCCCGTAATTTTTAAGAACGTTCTCATTCGCATCTCATTCGTAATCTTTTTGACAAGTTTGACAGATTGCGACTTAGAACTTGAACGTTTTTTTAAGTACGAGAATTGGCCTTCTGATATCCGCTGGCTTGAAATTGGCAGACTTTTCTTTGCATAGCGTTTTATTCCTACGTTTTTTTTATTTAATTCTGACTTTATCATCGTATTAATATCCAATGTTTATTCATGAATTGTATGCGTAACCGCATAAATTAAAATTTGTTTTATGTTACTTCATAGATAATTTGAATTTTTTTTGGGTTTGACAACGAAACCCTTAACTAAGTCTTACAAAAATTAAAAAACGGGCATATCACCTCTTCTTTCCCTAATCTGTGGAAAATGGCAATAGTTAGACCAATCCCTAAAGTACCTAACCCCACTAGCGTGAAGGACCTTCGCCCGATTAGCCTACTGTCATGTCTGTCCAAGATTTTGGATAGGGTTATCTCAAACTCAAACTCAAAGCATTTATTTCAATTAAACCATTTACAGGCACTTTTGAATTGTCAAGGGGTCAGTCAGTCAGAAATATGAAGCTAGTTGCCCATTCCAAAGCGTAGGTTCCTATGGAGAAGAACGGGCAAGAAACTCCACGGACACTCTTTTAAATCATAATGTTGTTACAAAATATTGGTTACATCATTCATGTTGAAATTATACATGTGAGACCAATGTAGAAAGACGTGCACGTAAAAAGCGTCCGTTATAAAAAGATAAAAACAATTCAAAAATTAAAATAAGCCGTGGCAGATAAGAGATGACCAGTCCCTACTGACGGCGCCCGTTCACGAACATGACGCATGAATCAGCACCATTTAGCTCAACCATTTTGAAGGGAACTTAACGATCCAACATACACGCCACCACCAGCGAGACATCTGAGTGAGCATGACATACTCTCAGCCGCCAGGGCACATTCAAGTCAATGAAAGACGTACTCAGTAAATGGTAGCTTCATAGAAGGTACATGGTCACAGTGCTCACACATGTGCTATGCAATTATACAATACTACGAGATTGAAGTTATACAATTCAAAGATAATTTATGCAATCTTCAGCAGCTCCGACAATATTTCCGAATGCTAAAATTAAATTAGTTTATGCGCCCTTGTGGAGCTGGACCAGCGTTGAGCCAAGCATTTTTGTCACCGATATAATCCCCCAGCTTATAATATGCTTGGCAGCATAGTGTGCGTTTTATACAAGATTTAAATTTAGTTTCATTTAGTTGTAGTATGTGGGGAGGTATTTTATTGTAACGTTTTAAACAGTACCCCATGAACGATGAGTCTACTTTCGCCAGTCTGAAACCCGGTTGAACTAATTGATCCCTATTTCTAGTACTATAATTGTGTCTTTCACCTCTTTTACTGAAAAGATTAAGATTTTCAAGGTACCGTCATGATGTTAATGTTTTTAAACAGTTCCCTTAGAGAATCGCGCCTGCGGAGGCAATATATATTGCTCTAATAAGAGCCATTATGCATTTCGTTTTCTTCCCATTTAATACTAAATTATTTGCAGTAAACCAATTTTGGACCTGCAGTAGGGCGTTATTTACGTCGTCAAGATTTGATGCACGTCTATTTATCTTAAAAATTAGGGAAGTATCGTCAGCAAATAACACCATTTGTGGTTGGTTTTTTAATAAAGGGGTAGATCATTAATATAAACTAAAAAGAGGAAAGGACCCAAAATCGAGCCTTGTGGAACACCCATTGTCACTTTTAGACCCAGTGAATTGACACCATTAATTTGGATTTGCTGTTGTCTATCATTTAAATAAGATTTTACTAAACTGAGCGCAAGTTTACCTAGTCCGTAATGCTCAAGTTTCAAGAGTAAGGTTTCATGATTTACGCAGTCAAATGCCTTCGAGAGGTCGCAAAAGATTCCTATGGCATCTTGAGCCTCCATCTCTCATATCTCCGACCAGTTTAGGGCATATCTTGAGCAGCATAGTATTTTGCCACTGGCTCAGTCCGGATTTCGCAGGGGCCATAGCACAGCGACAGCACTCCTGGATGTAGTCGGTAACATTCTGGAAGCCAGAGACTAGGGCATGGGGACCCTTCTTGTCTTACTAGATTTTTCACGTGTTTTTGACTTATTAATACTTCACTTCTTCTCTCCAAGCTTTCTTACTATGGATGTGATGTCGGAGCGGTAAAATGATTTGAGAGCTACCTCAGTAATCGATCAGTTTGTCGAGGTAACATGCGACAGCAACGGAGATAGCATGTCTTCTTGTCCGAAGCGCGTGAACAGGGGTGTACCGCAGGGATCGATCCTTGGCCCGCTTCTCTTCATCCTGTACTGACATTGCCAACTGTCTGATCAACACCAAGTTCCACTTTTACGCCAATGATTTGCAGTTGTACTTCTCCTTCCGCTCCCAGAATACTGCTGAAACTGTAAAAAGAATAAATGAGGATTTAGAAAGTGTCTCTGCTTGGTCCAGAAAAATCTCTTTGGTCCTGAACCCTAGTAAGTCCAAGTATATTGTGATGAGATCTAGAGATTTCCTTAACAAATTGCTTGCTTGCAACCTGGCCCTCAGGATTGATGGTTGTGAAATTTGAAATTCATAAACCACTCATAACATTAGTTTATCTGTATTTCTCCATATGCTGTTAACTGACTACCACAAAACTCTTGTCATCCTACTATTCACTTTTATTATTGAGCAATAAAAAGCCGTAATGTTCTATTCTATTTTTATTAAATGGCAAGCAAAGCCGATGTCTAGAGTGCATTGGAAAAACAAGTGTCCATGAAGAAAAAAAAAAAAAACAATAACTGAAGAGACAAGTAAAATTCTTCGATTGATACAGTTGAACACAATGTAGATCTTGTTGGGTTAGTACGGGACTGAAACAAACAAAAACTATAAAATAAATACATATTATAATTGTTAAAACAAAATAATATATACGCATACCACACACTCATAATTTACAGTTTTATGTTATTGTGACGGATAAAAGTCATCAGCGCCACGAGCAGTTCAGGAGAGGAATGTGTTAACAAGGAGGGAAAGTTAGTCGGAATAGGGATTTTAAATTTAGGAAGACGGCTATAGAGATCTAGAGGTGGAACTTTGTTGGAGCATTCAAAGAAGATGTGATCAAAAGTGCCCTCCTCCAACCCGCACTCACAGAGAGAGGAGTCCTTCTCCCAGATTTTTTCCAAGAACACAGGGGTACAACAAAACCCCAGGCGAATACGACAAAGGACGGATATAACAGTTTTGGAAACTTTTTTGCAGCCGTAGAACCAAGGTTTTGACTTTATGGTTGGTTGAACTGCATAATAAAACCTGCCCTTTATATGCCGTAATGTTTAAAACTATTTTTTGCCGGTGTCAGCGTCTGCGTCTCTTTACTTGTCACATCGATGCCACAGACACGAAAGGCATAGACAAGTAACTGATGTTACGTCGGATGCAAATTCAAAAATTCAAAATTCAAAAGTCATTTATTCAAACTAGGCGAGAATCAGCACTTTTCGAACGTCAAAATTACATAAGACAGTCCCCCAAAACGCCCACCCTTCACCACTTCCTAGTGCTTTAGCTGGGAAGAAGAAGTGGCGCAACAAACTCCCCAGTAGCACAGCTGTCTGTTCAGTAAAAAAGATTCTATATAATAGTATGCAAAATGATATTTACATTACGCAACACAAAACATAATTTAAATTATAAAATTAATAGCCATATGACAGCTAGCACATGCCAATATACCAACCAAAAACATCGAGAACTATACTCAAGCAGAAATAAAAATAACTTAACGAAAACAATATCTAAATAAAAGCCTCCAGACATAAAGGGCGTGCCCGCTTACATATAGCTGTAACTAGAAGTTATAATTGATAAACTAGGACCATTGAGGTAAAGTAAAAAATTATCGAGGTCGCTAGCTAACCACATATTGCAATACAACTCATAAAAAAAAACATTGTAATGAGTAGATTATGTCAACAATAAATAAAGTAAAATTAAAAACAATTATATAAACTCATATAAGTAAGTAAGCTAATTCTGGAGAAAGAACATTTAATCATTGTCTTGAGTTAATCACAGCGACCAACTATTCTTATCATTTAAGTAGTCGTTGATAGAATAGTATGCCTTTGAAGAGAGGTTGGATTTTACTTTAGTTTTGAACGCATTAAAAGGCAAATCTAGCAAAGAAGAAGGTAGCTTGTTATAAAAGGTTATACCAAGCCCAACAAATGAGTTATGAACCTTATGAAGCCGGTGAAAGGGAGTACGTAGTTTGTCCTTATTTCTAGTGTTAACATTGTGAATATCACTGTTTTTAGTATATAAGTGTATATTTTGCCTAATATATAATATGTTGGCGAAAATGAATTGTGATGCCACTGTGAGGATACCGATATCTTTGAAAAAATCTCTCAGAGAAACTCTGGCACCGAGCTGGTAAATTGCTCGAACAGCTCGTTTTGAAGGACAAATATATTTTGAATATCAGCAGCTTTGCCCCACAGCAGAATACCGTAGGACATAACGCTATGAAAATAACTAAAATAGACTAACCGAGCTGTATCAACGTCAGTGTATTGTCTTACTTTCCTGACGGCGTAGGCGGCCGAACTGAGCCTTCCCGCTAGGCTCGATATATGTTGGCCCCACTGAAGTTTGGCATCTACTGTTATGCCCAGAAAAACTGCCGTGTTTACAGTTTCAAGTGACTCTTTATCTAAGACGATGTTGGGTCCTAGATTTCTAACATTTGGAAGGGCGAACTTTACACAATGCATGCATACACGCGGACTACATATGTTTTATTTATAATTGTATTTCATACATCTATTTTTTTATTTTTTTATTTTGTATTTACTTCTGTATCTTTCCGTGACATCACTGCGGGCCCTATCAGAATACCAGCGCTGTGACATTTATTATTAAATTTCGCAGCATGATGCTGAGATAGGAGCCTTTTGGCTTCTCACAGGACTTTCTGCTTTATTTTAGTTTTACTTTGATTTTTTTTTTTTTTTTTTTTTTTTTATGAATGTGTGTTTAGTTTTATTGAGATCTTCTGTGCTTGTCCCAATAAATACTTTTAACACAAAGTAAAAAATGCCCGGTTGGGTTCGAAGTTTCGAAACCAAGATCTACAATTTGTAAGTCGCGGCCAGTACCAATGGGCCACCACTGCTCGCTTATAACTCGTACTGAATCAAAGTTCGTACTGTAAACCTCCAACAAAGGCAGACGCCGACGTCAGTGAATTGACGAATATTTATGTATTTATGTTGTAAATTTTACTATATTCCTATACAGGTTGTATCGACAGGCGTTACACATCGGGGCGTCTTTTCACGAGCACCGCTAATGGTACCTTTTGTTACATTGTTGTTACGGGGGATATAAATACGCTGCGTTTTTGTTTGTTTATTATAGGGTTAATAGATTTATTTTTATACCAGTGACCTGGTTAGCGGTGAAAGGGTTATTGTTGATAGAGGTAGTTTCAGATTTTTTGTAGCGTTCTTTGTTGCGTAAGTGGTTTCTTTTTGCTTTTTATAATAAGTTTTCCCGCAGCTACAGTTGCTGGAATATGGTGTACCGTTTATTCAATTTAGCGTAATAAATTATCGGTTCCTATGCCAACAGCAACAACAACAGCAAGCAACAGCATAATAAAAATATTATTAGACAAAGTTTACAGTCCCTTTATAAGGCACTGGGTACGGAGGCACGTGCCAACGTGTGTTGGGCCACGTCAGTTTTATTTGTTTTATTTTGTAAAAGTTTACTAACATAATTTTAATTCACTGTTACTGACACTATATGGATTGTATCTGTAGTCCGGAATAAATAATATATTATTATTATGCCCAATGTTAGGACAGTGACGATCGGTTGAGGTGTAACACCAGTACGTGTAGCATGGGAACCATAGAAACGGGTTTTCTACGGGTTTTGTCGACGGAAGAATAGACAAAATGACAGATTGTGATTGTTTATCTGTCATTTTGTCTATTCTTCCGTCGACAAAATCCGTTTCTATTGGGGTCATGCTAAGCGAGCAGGATATAGAAAAAGAAACACAATTACACACATGAAAAATAGGCACATGTTAGGCAAGATTCGGGGAAAACGTAACAGTTACTTATTAATGAAAATATCAAGTGAGTGACATTTTTATTTATTTTGACATATCAAGAGATTTGATGTTTTTTTTTTTGTGACAACGACCGTAAGTGTGTAGTGCAGTGTAGTTACTTCGATTTTTTTTTTGTTTAAACTTCATAGTCTTAATGGCTATCGATACCTAAATACGATAAAACAAAAAAAAACAGATTTTCTCAACTCTTACTTCAAGTAACACTACTAACGGTCGCTGTCCCTAGAAAAAAAATCATCAAATCTTTTTTTTTTTTTCATGTTTAGATATCGATACCAATAACGTCTGCGGTGTTTCGCTAGCTAATTTAATTTGATCCTGTCCATAATGCACAAGTAGGTAAATATAAAAAAGGGAAGAGATCATTGGGCATCAAAAAATTCACAGTGCTGTCAATGAGAAAAGTGCCTAAAAAGCTGACCGCATTGCCATGTTGGATATCCAATCACAGGTGAAAAAGTATATTATCAAGATAGGTAATCAATTTCAAATTTTTGAGTATAACTTTTTGCTACTAATCGAGCGTTATAAGTAGATAAAAGAAAATCTTATTTTAAATAAAAAGCTTCTACAAAAAAGGCAAAGTTACTACATAAGTTTCCGAATTAAATAAGATTTCATTGAAGTCAAAAGAGATTAGTTTTTCATCCATAAACGCACAAAGCCCTGAAGGTTTCTCGATAAAACTTGAATACCTAACCTGTGCAAAGACAGGCTTTTTGAACTAACCTATTTAACAGTCTTTTTGTAAAATTATTGTGCCGACTCACAATGGACGACTTCAGAAAGGACTTTTATTTTTACGAACTGACATTAAAGGAAAGACGTACGACATTATTTTGTGAAGACTAGCGGTTCGATAATTATTTGATGTTTTGGTGTGTGCCTCACAATGTTGTGTTATGCTGTCTGGCCTTGAGCCTTTGGCTGTTGTACAAAAGGGAAATTGCCGTAACCACGCCTGACAGGCAAGCGCAAGCTTGACAACCGTTTATGCACAATCAATTTGTGCATGCTTTGTGCGAGCGTATGAGCGTTCTCAAGTTTGAAATTCTATTACCTATTTTTACGGACCTAAGCTCTGCCACTACTAAATAAATTGCGTAAAACCTTTTATAATACTGATTTAATTAAACATAATTCAAATTATTTCATGTCAAAACTTACCAATGAAATTAAAATCACGTTTACGCCTTCACAACGCCACTCAAGGTGACAAACCAGAGTTCACAAGTGCCAAAATCTTAAATAAGGGACTTATAATCACACAAGAGTTCACGAAACACTTCGAAAAAACAAATACTACTTAAAAATAATAAAGAACAATATCGTGTCGGTCGGCAAAGCATCGCCGAACTCTCGATCAACTTCGAGCCGCTTGAAATTTTGACAAAACTTTGCGATTAGATAAGAAACGGAGTTAAATCCGATTGAAAAGTTTTCATTCGACACTCCTGAGAAAAGATTAGAGCACCATGTAGGGTCCGCATGTGAGTTTTTTTTTTTTTTTAGGATTTTATTTTGAAGTTGTAGATTTTTTATACAGGGTGGCAGGGACATCGAAGTATCACCTGTTACCATGGATTCAGTACATTCTGAACCCCGCGTTAAAATGTTTCGGCAGTTATCAAAAAAAGCTAATCAGCTGTTGCATACAAAGGTGCAGTACGCGGTCAAAATGTATGGAACAGCAATTTTTTATTGTTTTTTTTTTTCGAATTGAATTGATCGATCGATCAGGTTAAGCTACGCTTGCCGCGATTCGTCCGTGGATAGGTGACCGTCTTTACATGCCGGAGGCTTAACGTGCTCTCTGAGGCATGGAAGGGTATCGGTGTATAAACTTATAGGTTCTCCGTTTGCTGGGATTTAAATTTGAAAGAGCAACTAAAAATAATAATCTGTGTTTTTTTTAAATCTCCCCATGGCATGGGGCTCGTGGCTAAACAATAACAGCCGCACGGGGTTAAGCTACGCGTACCGCGGTTAATCCGTGGATGGGTGTCCATCTTTACATACCAAAACCCCTCCATGCCTCGGAAAGCACGTTAAACCGTTAGTCCCGGCTGTCATTCGTGGATCTTTGACAGTCGTTACGGGTCGTCAGAAGCCCGAAAGTCTGACAACCAGTCTTACCAGGGGGTATCGTATTACCCAGCCTTTGTGGTGTGGAGGACACAGATGATGATACTTGAAAGATCTTCTAATAAATTACAGTCCATTTCCGAAGGCTTTTTAAATAGGAACTAGATTTAGATGAAAATATCCGGTAGCTGGACGGTTGTGAGCGGTGTGGGTCACCGGTGACCACTAAACAGGAGCAACCGCTTTTAAGGACTACGGGATCCTGTAGCTTGTTAATGAGTAAGTACTTGTAGTAACGTTAAAACCGAAATAATTTGCAACCTACCTTGATATTAACCACGTAGGCATACATAAAATAAAGACACATATTTGAATTTATATATATGAGTTTATATAATTGTTTATAATTTTACTTTATAAGTCAATTTATTTTATTTTAATTTATTGTTGACATAATCTACTCATTACAATGTTTTTTTATGAGTTGTATTGCAATATGATGACGAGTTAATAAATAAATAAATAATTATGTGGAAATGAAATGACATGAAATTGTTTATTCTGTAAATAGGATATTGCAATCACTTATACACGTCATATTAAAAAAAAAAAAAAAAAGAAGAAAATGCTAGATGAGTTCGGCGTTTCCTATCTGACTACTCTGAGAAGAAAGACCGAAACAAACTCAGAGGTCACAGTCTCTTTTAAAGTCCAGACAAAATCTTGGTCAGGCCATATGAGGACCATGTAGATTAGTGTCTGAAATGGTCTTTTGAGGAAAGAACCACACAGATTTGAGTGGACCTGTCCAGTCAGTGCAAGCATTTGTCAGTAATCGTAGAGCTCAACTCAGAACTTAAGGTGAGCTCCTTAAGTTCTGAGTTGAGCTCTACGATTACTGACAAATGCTTTACTCGACGAACAATACCAAAGAAAGGACATTTGGGTAGGTCGCATAAAGTACTCAAACTGCCAGACCATCATTTAAACTAACTGAGAAAATAAAATTAAAGAAAGAGGAAAAACAATAAAAATAAAATATCCACATAGTCCTCACATTCACAATAATTAAAACAATATAATACTTTACAAAGTAATCATGTTATTTTGTATATAATTTACAACAATGTCAATATGTATTTAAAAAACTGGTATTTTTAATGATTTACATAATAATTGTGGTCAGCTAGCGACCTCGATAATTTTTTAATTTACCTCGATGGTCCTAGTTTATCAATTATAACTTCTAGTTACAGCTATATGTAAGCGGGCACGCCCTTTATGCCTGGAGGCTTTTATTTAGATATTGTTTTCGTTCTCGATGTTTTTGGTTGGTATATTGGCGTGTGCTAGCTGTCATATGGCTATTCATTTTATAATTTAAATTATGTTTAATATAAATTATAATATAATGTTTTTTAATATAAATTTTTGACGTTCAAAACTGCCTTATACGGGCCTACTTGAAATAAATGATTTGACTTTGACTTTGACTATGTTTTGTGTTGCGTAATGTAAACTATTTTGCATACTATTATATAGAATCATTTTTTTCTGACTGAACAGACAGCTGTGCTGCTGGGGAGTTTGTTGCGCCACTTCTTCCCAGCTAAAGCACTAGGAAGTGGTGAAGGGTGGGCGTTTTGAGGGACTGTCTTATGTAATTTTGACGTTCGAAAAGTGCTGATTCTCAGCCTAGTTTGAATAAATGACTTTTGAATTATGAATTTTTTGAAGAAAATATAATTAGGAGGTATCTAAAAACACACCGACCGTGTCTAAAAGCAACCATCCTTTACTTCTTCTTATTGTTTTGCTTTTTCTTTGCGTCATATTTACCGCAAATAAACGTATTTTCTTTCTTTCTTTCTTTGTAAAGAATCAGCCGCCCCCTATTACATGGGACTTAAAATACCTGGTGAAATGAAGGGTTAAGATTACCTGAAAGGTTAGGCAGAGGTTTACCTATAGTGCTGAGTGCACTTTTTTCACCTCTGCTTAACCGTGTAATGTTAAGTTTCAGTTTGAAAGAAAAACCGAGCTTATAAAGTCCCCTTCATAGCTTCCCAATTATTATTAAGTACCTAAAATACAAGAAAAATTCACGTCATAATAGAGTTTACCATCCATTAAAAAAAAAAAAACTACTTCAATAAATCCCTAATAATTCGGTAACATTGTCACTCCAACGCGTTTGCACGATCCTTAGGAGTTTTTAAGTGAGTGTCGAGGAACGAACGATGCTAGGACACAAAATAGATTGATACAGAAGGTTGGCTCCATACAACGAGCGAAAACGCACGCAAATATAAACACGCTTCACGTACAGCCACAGATTAATACAGCTGGGACACTCCGCAGCTTAGGTATGAAGCTACAAGTACGCGGCGAGCTCGTCTTTCTGGGCCAATTTGTAACGTAGTCAGAAGATCTAAGAGTCACGCGATAGAAAGAGAGGTAACTTCTAGGTGAATATAACTGTAGGTGATTAGTGCTTGCGACCTGAATTGTACTTTATTGTGTCGTAGCAAGAGACGCTTTTTATTTAAATGATTTTGCGGAGTGTCCCATCTGTATTAATCTGTGGTACAGCGAGTGAAGCGCACCCGTGACTGTCATTTGTTTTGTGATAGTCATACGTACGCGTCTATGTGTTCGTGCGCCTGTTTTTCTCGGTGTATAGGCCCGGCCTTCTGTACCTATTTATTATGTGGCCAAGATATAAAGCTAGGATGAGACCGAACTTATTACAGGTGTTACTTTACTTTGTAATACTTTGTGTCATGCTCAAGTATCTCGGTAATCTTACAGTGATTGTAGAACACGAAGCAGATCTCATTAATATGTGCTAAGTTACAAAGTTTGATTTGCAAAGAGAGACAGAAAGAAGAGCTTCATCGGCCCAAACCAAGTTGATCTTGAAATAGCTGCCATACGATGCTCGTATTCATGGAAACTTAGGTCTTTTTTTACTAATAGGCACTATGTACCATATAAATTAAAAAGGGCTAGAACATTCATCATATTTGCATCCATAATTAACGTGGAACGCAGGTCAACAATTGGTTAAGAAATGAGTTCATTGAAGATTTCATTTGAAGACAGAACTCCACTGATTGGTCGCCAATTTAATAATTTCATGTTTTTAAAATCGACTTCAAGCTACAAAATTATCTGCCAACACGTTAACTTCTTTTTCGTGTGGTTAGTGACTAGCCTGGTGGCAGAGTTTTAAAGTCGCCCATGGTCCTCTGACTTGGCTTCAAATATCTCTCAGGCATTTCCTCTCGATGTTTTCCATCACCGTTTTTGAAGCAAGTGATAATTATACAATAGGCACATGAATCTGAAAAGTCAGATGTGTGTGCCTTGGGTTCGGACTCAAGACCTGGCATTATTACTTGGCAGTCCGACGATCACACAGTGGGCTATCACATTAACTAAAAACATAATTATAATGAGGAAGTGAAACAGACCATTATTCTCCGAGTATTCAAAATATTATGAAGATTGTTTGTTTTACTTACGCTTCAGGAATATCCAAGTAAAGGATTCTAACAGACATTCTCCACACTGCATTGCATAGTGTTGCCCATGCGACGCCATGTCGATAGTGTTCGTACATCTTCGTTAAACTTCGTAATGAGATTTTCGGCACTTAAGAATTGTCAGAAGCTAATTGCCAAAATAATCCACACTGGTCGTTTACTTGCTGACCCTTTCAAATCTACTCGAAACTTCCTAGAGCCATTTATTTGGTTGCCAACCATCGTCTCCTCAAATCAGATTGATTAATAAAATTAATTGATTGATTGATTGTTGTCTGCTGAATGCGTGAAAAACAGGACTGGTAGTGGTGGCAATGTTAAGAGGAGACCTATGCCCAGCAGTGGACAACTTTCGGCTGAGATGATGAAGATGATGTTGTATGAACATACACAATCTGCCTAGCCTTTTCCCAACTATATTAAGGTCGGCTTCCAGTCCAGCCGGATGCAGCTGGATACCAGTGTTTTACATGGAGTGACTGCCTATCTGAAATCCAAAATCCAGTTACTGGGTAATACAAAACCCCTTAGTATGACTGGTTGTCAGACTTTTAGGCTACTAACTGGATGTTGTCTGAATATACAGAATAAACATTAATATTTATTATTCGTCATCATTAATCAATGGTCATAAAGTAATTTTAATGCCACATTGTGGACGTACTAATTCTAACTAATCGCCCGCTATCATAATTTATTATAATGCCTGAATTATTCCCATTAATAACACTGACAGTATTAATTCGGAGTAGTTATGTGATATGAATTAATTATAATTGAATATTATTATTATATGTATATGTAGGTGTTTATTGATTATCTCATCAGTTTTTTTTTATCCACCAACCCGCCGTGCCCGCGTGGTGGTTTACGGCCCACTTCCTCTCAGGAGGTCTTTGTCCCAGCAGTGGAAACATAATAGGCTGATTATGCATCAGTTTTTGTGCTGTAGTCAAACTTGTCCAGACTTACATTTTTGTGACGGCAAAATTTTGCTAAATTTTCCAAACGTTGGGTAATATTTCTTACCCATACCCCAGCCAGACGAATCATTAACGTTTTCAAATAACACAAAATAACATTGTTTTTTTATCTATACATTTATATCCTAACTTTAAATGCGAAAGTGAGTTTGTATGTTAATTTTTTCTTACGCTTTCATACTAAAACGGCTGAACGGATTGCGATGAAATTTGGCACATGGGTAGACCATGACTACTGGTCATGGTCTACCCAAGACATAGATCGCGACTTATTATTATTTATAAAGTCGCTTTTCGTGTTTAATCTGCGCAACGGATTGTGATGCCGTTTTTACAACCATTTAGAGAATTTATTCCGGAAGGTTTTTGCGTATACTCTACACTTATATTAACTTTTTAAGGAAAATGTCGACGTTTTGTTAAGTAGTCAAAACCGTGCGAAGCAGGTGCGGGTCGGGTATAATCCAGTCAAGTGCTAGACAAAAGCGCTTTGCTTTATATTAATTTTGCACTTCAGTTTTGCGTGAACATCACTCAAAATACCTACCTACGCATAAAATATTACATGCAACTACAAATTAATATCACATATCTAACAATTATTCCTTTCAGTCGAAGAATTCTCATCAAAAATTCTCATTAATTCTCGTTAAATGAAAGGTAAAGTATAATTTCTAATTTCTCGCAAAATTATTTTGAACCTAAATATTATTGTCTCATCAAAAATAATCTGAATAGTATGCGGCGAGTGTCATTGCTTGCAATATTTAGTTCTTAAAAGTCACATTTTATTAGAATCTGTGGTCTCGAGGTAAAATGGCGCCCACCACACTTATATTTTTAGTCTATTAAATGTTTTTAATTCATTTGAACAGGTGCAGTTTTTATTTGAACATCTCATGAGGCATTTTTTTTTAAATTTGGTAATAAAATTGACCAAGTGCGTGTCGGGTCACGCTCAATGAAGGGATCCGTAGTTGGGATGAATTTATCGCAAGAACAAACTTAAGTTTGTAGTTGAAAAACATGTTCAACATGCTGAACATGTTTTTGAACCAAAAATGTAAGTTGGTTGATTATTACTCGTTAACTTGTGAAGCCTACTTAGCTGTGATAGTTTTTCCTTTTAATTTCGTTATATATACTACTGCTGTGAATGTTTTCGCATATCGTAAGCCAACCATTTAGCTGACAGGGGGGGGACACTTGACTCTAACAAAAAATACCACTTCAAAGATTAATATTTCGCAAACGGATCCCTGAATCCAAAAATGTTTTTAACAAACTCACTCAACACACATTTTTGAACAACCTTTCCAACGACACCACACACTATGGGATAGGTCAGGAAAAAAAGAACATCCCCATATTAAGAGTGCATTTATTTTACCACTTTGTCGGCGTAATTAATATGTATACCCATGTCAAATCACAGCTTTCTAGTACAAATAGCGTCTGAGCTAAACCAAACAGACAAAGACGGACGCACAGACAGACATGGTGAAACTATAAGAGTTCCTTGTTTACTACGGAACCCTAAAACAGAATACAAATATTAGATAAGGCATTTGTATGTACAGGATGGCCGGCTCAGATGTATTGTATAATTTTATATCTATTATTTAGTTAAAATGTAGCAAATTCGTGGTGCGTCTATAAGACCATGACCGCCACGATACCTTCAGTAATTTTATCCTGAAGATCTTAAACTTATTGAAAAATGACCCAACTTTTTTAACAAATCATTACGAGTAAGGAATACCATTTTGATCACTGAATTTTTTCTGTGGCGTTAATTAAAAGGACGAGTCTTGTTTAATCTTGAACACGAAAACCAGAATATTTGTAACTTTGTTAGTGGCAAACCAAATATTAAAAAAAAAATGAAAAACATGAAAATAGATCAAATTTTAAATAAGTGGAAATTTGGCAGATGTTATTTATCTCGTCATTTTCATTTTCAATAAAAAATATGTTATATACTTTCGAATTGGCCACCATATAGAATAACCATTTGTGGTATTTATTCAAGATTTAACGTTCAACATATTCAATAAGTCGCGAAAAAACATAAATAAAATATTCACCAGTACTTAGGTACTGGTGAATATTTTATTTATGTTTTTTGGTGGTATTTATTCAAGATTTAACGTTCAACATATTCAATAAGTCGCGAAAAAACATATGTAAATAAAATATTCACCAGTACCTAATTCGATGTTTGTTTATTTGTAACTACTACAATTACACAGATAGTATTGTAAATTGAACACAGTAAATAAATTATCATCTCGGTAGGCATGAAAATAATGCAAATTGAATGTAAACTTACCATTACCAAAATAATTACTTCGTTTTCGCCCTGCAATAATACAAAATGAGTTCTGTGGCTTGAAATAATCAGGTTTTAGTTTAACTGTAATTAATATAATTGTCACTATTAAGCTCTCATCTAGATTTTCAATTAGATTTGCAATATAGTGCGTAATTGTGTAGGTATTCCAGTGGTTCAATGATTTGACATTGACAGTACAATTGTCAACATGCTTTTTTTCCGAGTACAAATCCTCATGTATACCCTCCGTCTGGGAAGAACAGAGGGTTATGTCGGACTTCTACCGACTTAAACCCCACTGTTCCTTCTGTACTATAAGTCGGGGGCCCGGGAGATACTTTTATATTCGCCGCACCCCCGACTGGTATCAGCCCGCCATGCTTGACGGGCCCCATCACTAAGTGCGGCTGGATTGACCGCACGTCCTCCCATTAAAGCGCGCATTCAATGTGTGCCTGCACTCTTTGAGCCTTACTGCTCGAGCGACGACACAGCCCCAATTTCACCGCTCGCAGGCCCCTCCTCATGGTGGCTGGAGATCATTAAGCGCCCTTCGAAGGCGCCGTTACCCCTCAAATTAGAAGACTGAGTAAATGGTTAGACTGTGGTTGTCATGGATATTTGACATAATTACAACTATTACAAAAAATACATAATTCCTACAAGATCTACATTGTGTTCAACTGTATCAGTCGAAGAATATTATTTGTGTCTTCATTTGTTGTTGTTTTTTATTATTATGTAAAGTCATTAAAATATACCAGTTATATATACATATTGACATAGTTGAAAATTATATACAAAATTACATGATTACTTTGTAAAGTACATATTATATTGTTTTATTTATTGATTTTTTTTCTCTTTCTTTAATTTTTTTCTTTCTCAGTTAATTTTAATGATGGTCTGGCAGTTTGAGTAGTTTATGCGGCCTACCCAAATGTCCTTTCTTTGGTATTGTTCGTCGAGTTGAGCTCCTTAAGTTCTGAGTTGAGCTTCACGATTACTGACAGATGCTTGCACTGACTAGACAGGTCCACTCAAATCTGTGTGGTTCTTTCCTCAAAAGACCATTTCAGAGACTAATCTACATGGTCGTCATATGGCCTGACCAAGATTATGTCTGGACTTTAAAAGAGACTGTGACCTCTGAGTTTGTTTCGGTCTTTCTTTTCAGAGTAGTCAGATAGGAAACGCCGAACTGACCTAGCAATTTTTTTTTTTTTTTTTTATATGACCTGTAAAAGTGATTGCAATATCCTATTTACAGAATAAACAATTTCATTTAATTTCTGGCTCTGATACGCTTTTTTGTCACATAACTTGGAACTTGTAACAAGGGGACTTGGAAGAAAAAAAGTACTCACACTTTTACTTAAGTGCTTAAACCAGCTTTTAAAACTACATCATCCAGTACTATCGGGCCTCTCCCTTAACGCTACAATTCGGAAAACTTCTCAATTGATGCCCCACTTCGAAGAATCGCGGATTTCGAACTTTATTTTAGACTGTGACTACGCTTTTTGGTGAAGTTTGGAGTTTATTCCGAAATTTCGTTGTCTGCTCTCAGTTGGAGATTGATGTTATTTTTGTTACAGATACAGATTTTGGGGGGTAAAAAACGTTTTTTTTCTTTTGTCGTCATGAACAATGCTAGAAGTAATACTGGGATATATTAGCAGTCAGCAGGGTAGCGGAGCTGATTGCCCAGGGTATGTCGGATTTACAATTGATTCAAAATATTTTATTTCACATAAACCTACAAGGGCACTTATGAAACGTCAGAAGCTAGGTGCACGGTTCCAATTGGTCGTGTCCTATGGGGAAGAGCCGGCAAGAAACTCCATGTTTACATGGTTTTAAAAGTAAATGGTATTTACAATGTTTTCAAATTACAGAGTTAATAGGTATGAGAGGACAGTGTAGGCCTATCAACAAGTACCAGGTACTTAGCAAGATAGAAAATGGTCGACAGATCTACAGTCTGTTAAGCCTACAACGTTCTCACATTCACAAAATCTAAAAGAGAAGAATCTATATAAAAGCAATATCAAATAATAAAAATAAAAAGCTATTTAGACCAAATGACATGATTGCCACTACAGCTGTATGTAAAAAATCTAATTTATTATTTAAAAAAAAATTGTCATGGGTGGAGGGTTTTTTGCAGTAAAGATATCAGAAGTGTAAACTTACCTCAGAAGGGAGTCATAGAATTCAAATAACAAATTAATCAACCCAATAACAATATTTTATAAATTGATCAATATTACAGTTCAGTACATTTTACATTGTTCTTACTAACCTTACAACTTGGCGCTCCGATGCCTCGTTCCAGACTGAATCATGTCGGCAACTTCACTTCAATGTCAAAACTCAAACTCAAACTCAAAGTATTTATTTCAAATAAACCATTTACAGGCACTTTTGAATTGTCAAGGGGTCAGTCAGTCAGAAATATGAAGCTAGTTACCCATTCCAAAGCGTAGGTTACTATGGAGAAGAACGGGCTGGAAACTCCACGGACACTCTTTTAAATCATAATATTGTTACAAAACGTTAGTTACATCATTCATGTTAAAATTATACATGTGAGAACAATGTAGAAAGACGTGCACGTAAAAAAAGTCCGTAATAAAAAGATAAAAACAATTGAAAAATTTAATTAAATTAAAATAAGCCGTGGCAGATAAGAGATGACTAGTCCCTACTGACGGCGCTTGTTCACGAACATGACACATGGATCAGCACCGTTTAGCTCAACCATTTTGAAGGGAACTTAACGATCCAACACACACGCCACCACCAGCGAGACATTTGAGTGAGCATGACATATTCTCAGCCGCCAGGGCACATCCAAGTCAATGAAAGACGTACCCAGTAAATGGTAGCTTTATTGAAGGTACACGATCACAGTGCACACACATGTGCTATGCAATCATGCAATAATAAGAGATTGAAGTTATACAATTTAAAGATAGTTTCTGCATTCTTCAGCAGCTCCAACAATATTTTCAAATGCTAATCAATTAGTTTATGCGCCCTTGTGGAGCTGGACCAGCGTTGAGCCAAGCATTTTTGTCAGCGATATAACCCCCCAGCTTATAATATTCTTGGCAGCATAGTGTGCGTTTTATAAAAGATTTAAATTTCGTTTCATTAACATAGTTGTAGTATGTGGGGAGGTATTTTATTGTAACATTTTAAACAGGAGGGATGAGTCTACTTTAGCCAGTCTGAAACCCGATTGAACTAATTGGTCCCTATTTCTAGTACTTATAATTGTGTCTTTCACCTCTCTGACTGAAAAGATTAAGATTTTCAAATGACTTGTTAACTGACAGTGACGTTTCAAAATGTCACAAACGTAACTCGACTTATCCATAATCTGTTCAGTATAATATTACTAATATAAATCTACCCTCATATAGACAAGTCTTGTTATAGAAGTCTAAAACTTGGGTTTCTCAGAAAGCGGTGCCGTCACACGATGCCTGGAATTTTCCGGCGGACGGAAAAGGCACCCTTTTTTTTTTTTTTGGGTGGGAAATTATCAAATAACTTCTCCCGCTCTGGGTGGAGCGGGAGGGCGTGTCAGACTCTTACTGACTAAAACCCACCCGTGTTCCTTCCGTTGCCTGTACGTTGCCAGGGGCCACGGTATCCCTTTCGGACTTTCCCGCAACCCCGGCAGGCATCGGTCCTAACGGACCCCTTCACTTCTGCTGACATCTCTTTGAGGCGCGCGTGGAACACAACGCGCCGTCGACCCGGGCCTGGTCCTTATCGGACGGCGAGCTACCCATTGCTCACCGTCCGCAAGCCCGCGCCTACGGTGGCCGGGAATCGGCCTGCGATTCCCGACGCCCAGGGCGTCTCCTGCGGCGGCTAGGGGCGTGAGGGCGCGAATTTTGCCTCTCCCTCACGCGTTCTGCCTCCTCCTTCGCGAGCATTACTGCTTCGCAGAAGGAAGTGACGGCCTCCCATGCCCTCTCGCTCCGTACCATGGCCTGGACTAGGGCCGGACGCGAGAGATCCCCGCCACCGATCGCCTCCACGAGGACACGGCGATGCTCTGCCCAAGCCGGACAGACCTCCACCGTATGCTCAACCGTGTCCTCCGGGCGATCCACGCAGTGATGACACCCGGGCGTTTCCTCCCGCCTGATACGGAACAGGAACCTCCCGAAACAACCATGTCCGGTGAGGACCTGCGTCAGGCGGAAGGTGAGGACGCCGTGGCGCCTCTCTAGCCACTCCTCAAAGAGGGGACTTATCGCCGCAATAGTGGCGTGCCCAGCACTGGGTTGCGACAATCGCACTCTCCATGACGCCATGAGATCCCGCCGGAGCTCTGTCCGCTGTGCCGCGATTTCTCGCGGAAACGGAGTTACGCCCCGGCGTTTCGACTCCTCGCGCCACTCCCAGATATGCGCGAGGACTTTTGCCTCCAGATCCCATGGCGGTAATCCGGCAAGGAGGCTCGCCGCCTCACCGGAGACCGTGCGGTATCCCCGGACCAGCCGGGTGGCCATGACCCTCTGGGACGCGTTCAACCGGCGGGCTGGCCGCCGCCTCAATGAACGCGCCCAAAAAAAGGCACCCTTTAGATACAAAATTCTAAAAACCACATTTAAATTGCATAATATTATTTGAAATCACCAGAGTATCAAAATATTGACATTTGCTTTGCGTGTCAATAGCAAACATTTGTCCGAATAAACCAAAATTGTTTTCATTACAAATGTTTACAATAACCACTGCGCAACAAATTATTATTTACCTTCGTCTATTATCACATTTTATCAGTACCAATTGGAACCTATTAAAATATCATTAGTATTTGACAGTCCACTCAAATAAAACAAAAATAAAGTTTGAAACAAAAACAGGTTTTTGTAACAAGCGGTCATATATCCTATAACCCACAGAACAATATGATGCCTCGTTTGTCAAAATACGACTAGTAGTTTAGGAGATAAGAGGGAACGGATGAACATACATAGATAGCTTCTAAGATCTTTGGCTTTGCCGTAGTCGGGTAAAAAGAGTACGAATTATTATAATTATCAACGTAAGATTCTACATAATACTTCAAAATCAAACTCAAAGCATTTATTTACAGGCACTTTTGAATTGTCAAGAAGTCGGTCAGTCAGAAATATGAAGCTAGTTGCCAAAGCGTAGTACCTATGGAGAAGAACAGGCAAGAAACTCCACGGACACTCTTTTAAATCAAAACATTGTTACAAAATATTGGTTACATCATTAATGTTGAAATTATACATGTGAGAACAATGTAGAAAGACGTGCACGTTAAAAGCGTTCGTAATAAAAATATAAAAAACAAAGAACAATTCAAAAATTAAAATAAGCCATGGCAGCTAAGAGATGACCAGTCTCTACTGACGGCGCCCGTTCACGAACGTGACGCATGGATCAGCACCATTCAGCTCAACCATTTTGAAGGGAGGTAAATGATCCAATACACGCGCCACCATCAGCGAGACATCTGAGTGAGCATGACATACTCACAGCCGCCGGGGCACATTCAAGTCAACGAAAGACATATTACCCGGTAAATGATAGCTCTTTAGTACATAGTACACACACAGCTGTGCTATGCAATTATATTATATATACTTAAAAGGATATTTTTTAAACTAGTATTCTAAAAGTCCCATACTTACTTAAAAAACAGTTTTTATTTCTAATTTTTCTTGTGGTAGGTAGGCAAGCATATAAAAAAAGGTTTCCACGAAAAAATATTTAACATTTAAAAATATTCTTTACGAAAGCTCTCAAGCCCAACAGGGTGCAGGCGTGCCCATGAATAATTATTTGATCCTCTCCAATTAAAAAGTGCCGAGTGGGTACAGGTATTTAGCACTCCACAAACCTTGTTATTTGTGAATCATTTAACAAAAATACGTGGAAAAAGGGCTAAGGTTACGCTATATGTGTGTGTGTCCCAGACGACAGTTTGAATATATGTATAAGTTTGTAATGTTATTACGATGTGTCTGTAACATTTCATTTAACATGCTAAAACGCTGAATAATTTAAAACCAGTTCCTTGACCCGTGAAGCTAAAAACCAAAACATTTTAGACAAAAAGTTTAAACATTAAAAATCATTTTGAAAGACCAAAGTCTTGAATTGAAATCTGAAAACGTAATCCTAAACATACCTTTGATGTTTTTACCAAAAAGAAACACTAAAAGACGTCAAGGCAAGTTCTTTTCCTGAAGAAAATAAGGAAAAACACGAGTTTTCTTATTAAGTTGTGCGTCCCATGAAGAGTTAAATCACTCGAGGAGTGAAATCAATCGTCTATTTTGATATTTCTTTGTGTGTGCATATCAAATGAGCTATCTCTTCCCGTGATATGTAACGGGTAGTCAAATGGCTGACGCTTTCTCGAAACAAGAATTCAATGAATCGGAACGTTTATTGAAAATATTCCGCAACTCGCAGCGATAAAATTGAAGAATGTATCAGTTATAGGTACATTCTACTACATATTATTACCCGAAAGGTACAAAGGTGTATCTATAGTACACCCACATTTCGCCAGTTATGTTTATGTCCCATGTAATATGGGGCGAGTCTATTGCCATCAACCAGGCACAAATCCAGACCCTGGCTGCTACTGAGAAATTCCACATCGAAAAACCCATGACAAAATGATCAGCAGTACAGCGCTTGCAATTCAAAAAGTACGCAATTACACTACTAACTTAAGTGGCAGTGGGCAGGGCACATTGCTAGCAGAACAGATGGCCGATGGTGCCGAAAGGTTATCTCACATAGGTACCCGTCGTTTTTTTTTATATAATAAAAAAAAATGCATTAGTCCGTTGTTGCTAAATGAACCTCTTTTTTTGCAAACAGAAGTTAAGGGTTTATGCTGAAAACCAGCGCTTAGCAACCCGCAACCTAAGCATAATGCTGACGCTTAAACATTTTGATTCCGGTGTTCTTGAGTGGCGCTCGCGTACCAGAAGACGTAGCGTTGGAAGGCTTCCCACAAGGGCACAAATCCGCTGCATGCGAGAAGCACAGAACCAGTCGATGTGGTAACACTTGGGGAAAACCTATGTCCAGCAGTGGACATCTTTACACTGAAATGATGACGTATGCAACTACAATTACTTCCAGATTTTGGCGATACTACTTCACATAGCAGTTGTAAGTTTCAGCATTATACGCTTCTCGCAGTAATCATTTACGCACAGCCATAAAAACTACTTCAAGATAAAAAAGAATATATCCACCGAAAACTATTGGACTCAGTACTCTTGAACCGACGAATATCCACTATCCATTTTATAGTTCTCTCCATATAAATATCCCAAGAAGCAACATAAACTTTATACCCAGTAAACGCTAGACTATCGTTATTTCGTCACTATTTCGTCACTTCGGGTTTATTGCAATTTATAGATAGATGAGTATATATATTTTTTCTCAATAAAAGACGGTAGCTGATGGTATTGAATTAAATGAAGATTGGTATAAACAATCTTCATTTAATTCAGTACCAGTAATTCAGTACAGCGACGCCGCTCGATGGCTCACAGACAGCACAATACGTCATCACGCTCATAGACGCAATAGTGAAATGCAACTGCTGTACTTTTTAAATAGCAAGCGCGCGCGCAGGCGACGCGACGGTAAGGGTGGGAGCGAGACAGAACACTGATCGAATCAATTGTGTCTCTGTGACAAATAAACCTTTTTTTCTTTCTTTCTTTCTTTCTTACCGAGTGTATTGAATTCAATGTCTTCAGTTAATTTTGTTTGATTTCTGTGGAGTTTATTATGGAAACTTATCTTCTAGGATACCTACAAAATCAAACGTCATTTATTCAAACTAGGCTGAGAATTAGCACTTTTTGACAAATAAAAAATACTTAGGACAGACCCTTCACCACATCCTAGTGCTTCAGCTGGGAAGAAGAAGTGGCGCAACAAACTCCCCAGCAGCACAGCTATCTGTTTCTAATTAAATACTTGAACTAAATGCAGCTACATCAAGTTTTTTCTGGAATGAAAATAAGATGTGGCAATTAAGTAATATGTCAGCCAAAAATAATTCAAATCAGTGTGTAGTAAGACAGTGAAAACACCTCCATGGCAAACCATAGAATAAGTGGGCACACATCTGTGTGGATTCCGAGATGAAGACATGCTTTCAACACCCCCACTACATTTGCTGAACGGCTAATCTATCATTAACATTATATTAACCGAAAAACGTCCACTGCTGGTCATAGGCACGGATTTTGATACAATTTTCATCATCTTTTATAGAATTTATGCCGGAAGATTTATGTTTATAATACACTACTATTAAACTCTTTTCACAAAGAGGATTATTGCAGGTAAAAGTCGTTCTTATCTGTACAATAAATTATCTTGGTGTAAGGACGCACACAGCTTGTGTACCAGATCAAAGGTGAATGGAACGCTAAGGATACCGAGACACAGGACAAAACGGTATAAGGGCAGCTTCAAGTATGTAGTATGTATCTAATATATGGAACAATATACCACCTTCTTTTCGAAACATTAAAAACATAAGCAGTTTCAAACAAAAACAAGTAAAATATTAGTCTTTGAATACCAAAAAAATACCACCAAATTACTGTAAAACATGCCCATCGTTGCTCAGTGGGTGGTCCTATATATATCCTATATATTTTTTTCGTTTCGTTTTTTATAGATAATAAAATAGCCAGTCATGTCCACAGATTACAAAAAAAAAACGAATTCTATGTTAATAGTGTATGATCATAATAATTTATAATTATCATTTCTTTTTTCGTTGATCCGTTGTTGCTTTGCAAACAGAAGTCAAGGTCAAGCTCAAGTCAAGGTCAAGGTTTAAGCTGAAAACCAGCGCTTACCAACTCGCAACCTAAGCATAATGTTGACGCTTAAAAATTTTGCTTCTGGTATTATACTTTTGTGTATGTACCACTACTGCTAGCTGTAATACTGGAGACAATAAACGTTATCCTATTCTATTCTATATATCATCGTTATCTCGATGTTTTGTCATGTCGAAAAAACTGTGCCAAACAGAGGTGGGTCGCAAGTATTATATAAATACGTCATAATATTTTTTGTCACACCAGTCTCGAATTATGTCAGACAATCAAATCAGAGATTTAAAAGTTTAAATGCTACTTGGCTTTAACTGTGTTCGCAATGCGGCGGTCTGCGCAATGAAACTGGATCACACCTGAGAAAATATAAGCTAGTAACTGATCTTTTCAAGAAATGTATTCGAAATCTGGTTAAAAATTTTTTTTATCTATGTAGACTATCTACATATAACGCAATTTTTAACCGACTTCAAAAAGGAGGAGATTTTCAATTCGACAGTATGTTTTTTTTTTAATGTTTCTTTTACTCTATTATCTCTGTTGGAATACGCTATAAAAGTCTATAAAACAGGCAATTTCTATAAATACACAAAATTACTGATTATTATCTGATTCACTTAGAACAGACAAAAATAAACAATGTGAAGTATCAAGGGGAACTAAATTACAGCAGCTACAATAAAACTGCTCAGAACATTCCAGAACAAAACGGAGGCATTTCCCTGTTTCTATATTTAGCCTGCAGTAATGTTATCTATACCCGGAGTTAATTACTCCTCTGGGACTAAGACTAATATCTAGACACAGACACTGGCTAGGATAGGAATATAAAAGCCTGCATTTTTCAGGCGTTTATATTCGCGTAAACTGCCGCAGTCTAATTATGTCCTTGACAACATCATCTTCGCCGCCGACTTCCACTGCTATAGGCCTCCCCATAGTATTACCACAATTTCCAGTTTAGAGTTATTTTTGCAGGCTTCCATATACTTTTTTACGTTACTAATTAGCACACATGCAAGCGGCTCACCTAATATAGTAAGTGGTTAACGTTGCCTCAGAACATCTGATCCAGGCGATATGTCGTATTTTTCAACAAAGCGATTTTTTTAAGAAAGGATTGATAATCGTTTCGATGTTATTTAGAATAGACAGCCTAAGCGCGCTTTAAAACTCAGAGATAAATCTAATTCGGTATTTAAACCAACCAGTAAAGGTTCATTGCTATTGGCCGATCGCTTGGGTACCGCCATAAACTAACTCCTTAATACCAGGAAGCAAATCGAACTGGCAACTCAGACTTCAAGAAAGTCGTAACATTTGAATTTTAGCCGAACGTAAATAAGAATTTTATTACGATTTGAATTTTTATTTCGAACTACGATGGACCGCTATGTTGGCAGTTTTAAAAATCGTCTGGAATTGATATATCTTGTTTTACACCTTCCAATCTATAGTAACGGGATTCTATATTCAAATGTTTGAATGCAAGACGCCATTTTGGTACAGTCAAGGACAACCCTAAGTCATTTAGAAACCTATTTCTTGTAGCATTACTTAACTGAAATTAAATCAAACAATTTCTTAAATTTATTTGATCCCCCATCCCATTACTCGGAAATCAATCCATAAATAAATAAAACAGTAACAAATTAAAACTAATAATCTCCACAAAACCGATAACTTACGCGCGTAAAAATATTAAAACCTCTTTTACGCCTAAAAGGTTGCGTAAATTTTACTATCGGCCCATACTTGACGTGTTTCGGCTTGAACCAAATTATCCAGCGTTCGGGATAAGAGTCGATTTACATCGGTCCGGGGAGACCAATTTATTTTATTTATTTGTTACGTAAAACAATTAATAAGATCAACTTGATAAAAGAGCGAACAAAATTAATTCTGAAATTGTAAACGTAAATCAAAAACCGATTTATTAGAATCTTTATTTCTAAAGCCCGCTTTCACCACAAATAAATAAATACTTTTAGCGCTAAACGTTTTAGTAGTAACATATTATTCCGTATTCTGTCTCTGTCAATTTCAAACGATTGTCAAAATAAAACGGTTTTCAAATTCGAAAAAAAAAGAAAAGAAAGAAACGTTATTCTATACTTTCTTTCTTTCTTTAGCGGTTTTTAAATTCGTTTAGTGCTAAATGTATAAAGTGATTCATAGTGTAAAGGGGAATATCTTTTTAATTATTTAAAATCTTTTTGATTTACACATAACATCATGCCTGTATTATTCTAAGGGTTTGGCAGAAGTGTACTTCCACATTTTTGTCTTAAAATCTTTTTAAATTAATCGTGCTATAAAGACCTCGTAGCACAATTCATTCGAAAGATTGTCTTTAAATAATTAAAAAGATATACTTTCTTAGAATCACTAAATACATCTAGTACTAAACGTCATGCACAATGAGTTTTGAATATTTAATCTCAATTGATCTCAGAGTTCTCTTTGTCTAATTGTGAATAATAAAGTATAAATGTATGAATCAATTGATTCATAAAACTATTCATTACTACGATCTTTATTGAAGATTCACATTAATTATTAAGAATGAATGTATAAATTGAATTCAAATATATCAGAAAGACATCGCACTAATGTATGATCAATCTTTTAATATCACCGCTAATATTCATCTATAATAAGGCCTTTTTTTATGGGAAATTATCAAATAACTTCTCCCGCTCTGGGCGGAGCGGGAGGGCGTGTCAGACTCTTACTGACTAAAACCCACCCGTGTTCCTTCAGTTGCCTGTACGTTGCCAGGGGCCACGGTACACAGGCAACGGTCGTATCGGACCCCTTTTTTTTCTGAGTGGGAAATTATCAAATAACTTCTCCCGCTCTGGGTGGAGCAGGAGGGCGTGTCAGACTCTTACTTACCCCCCTTCATTTGCTGACTATACCTACTTACATCTATAATAAGGCCTAAAGCGTCATTCTAAGTTCGAGTATACCTACTTAAGCCAGCCAATCACGCAAGGTTATATGACATTTGCAACTGTGCTAGAAAACACTACTTTTATAAAAGAGTTTAATATAGGTATTTACCTATGAAATTGCTGTTCTGCAGTAGGTACTGGCCATTTCAAATCAAAATAATTTTTGTTTGGTTAAGAATTCTAATTTCAAATTAATTTTATTTTAAAAACATGGATTTTTTTCCAAAAGTAGTCATTTGTTTATTGATTACTGTTACATTTTCATCGCATTTCAATCTTTTTCGTCATCATGCATCGTTAAAAATTCGAGTAATTATGGAATATGAGTACCGTCGTGGCAGCAACGCGGCACAAGCGGCACGCAACATCAACGACGTTTACGGAGCTAACACTACAAACCAACGCACCACCTGTTATTGGTTTGCTCGCTTCCGTTCTGGAAATTTCGACCTGAAAAATGAACCTCGCGGTCGTCCGAAGACTTTGGTCGACAATGACGAATTAAAGGCGATTGTGGAAGCTGATGATACACAATCTACGGCTGAATTAGCAGCAGTTTTCGACGTTAGCGTCAAAACAATATTGGTCCATTTGCGTCAAATTGGTAAGGTAAAAAAGCTTGACAAATGGGTGCCCCACGAACTCAATGATCGACAGCGCGAAGTACGCGTGGAGACGTGCCTTGCACTGCTCAACAGACACACAAATGAAGGAATTTTGAACCGCATTGTTACCTGCGATGTAAAATGGATTTTGTTTGATAACCGCAAGCGCTCAGCAAGTTGGTTGGATCCTGGTTCAGCACCTAAACAATGCCCTAAACGAAAACTTACCCCTAGAAAAGTGATGGTCACTGTTTGGTGGTCTAGCGCCGGTGTGATTCATCACAGCTTCTTACCAAACGGGGTGAGCATTACTGCAGATGTGTACTGTGAAGAACTGAACACAATGATGGAGAAGCTGGCACATCTCCAACCAGCATTGGTCAATCGCTCGTCTCCGCTGCTCCTGCACGACAACGCGTGACCTCATACTGCACAGCAGACGGTCTCCAAGTTGCAAGAACTGGGGTTGGAAGCTCTCCGTCATCCGCCCTACTCACCAGACCTTGCGCCTACAGACTACTACTTTTTCCAGAATTTGGATAACTTCTTGGCGGGAAAAAAATTTAATACCCGAGAGGCAGTTCAAAATGCCTTTGAAGAATTTGTTGCCTCCCGTCCAGCTGATTTCTTTAAGAAGGGCATCAATAAACTGCCACTGCGTTGGCAAAGATGCATTGATTGCATGGGTGATTACTTCGATTAATACAAATAAAAAATACATGAAAAAAATTTGTTTACATATTTTCATACAAAACGGCAATTTCATAGGTATAGACCTATTATAAGTTTATCCCCATACTTACACGACGTCGACCTCGCATTTACATTACCACTTCTAACAAAAACTCCCAGTAAATTGATACTTCACTCCGGTTGGAACTATAGACTAGGCGCAAACGAGACACCGGACACAGCCTCCGGTGGCCCAGCGACTAGCAGTTCACATGCTTTTTTTATAAGTTTCGCATACTTGTGGCTGATGGCGGCCATTCACAACAGCAGTGTGCAGGTGGTGACAGCCACCGGTGGTTGTGGCCGGTGGCTCGTGTGGGCTTACCCTTAAACTGTCAAATTGGTTTTGAAAGCAATAATAATCCTTGTAATCTTATAACGTGCAAGTGAGATTGAACCTTAAGATGGTAAAGCAATTACGAGGCAGACTATACATACCTAAATCCAAAACGGTGCAGTCATATCCTTGTCTGCATGACCGCTTTTACTAGTACAGTATTTTTATCTCACGAAGCGACGCGCGCTTTACTTGTGGTAAAATGCGACAATAATGAAAATTATGAAAATGATATAAATTACACCATTAAAATTATAATAAATTGGCTAAATAGTAACAACTTACAAGTAAACATACAAAAAACAAAGATAATGCATTTTTACCAAAGACTTCGTATCAATAATATAAATATTAATTATAATACTCAAAATGTGGACAGAGTAGATGTTACAAAATTTCTAGGAATTTTAATTGACAGTCAACTGACATGGAAGGCACAGGCAGAAGCAATCTGTAAAAAACTTAGCACATCTGCATATGCACTTTATAATCTTAAAAAAAAAGTTAATATCAAAACAGTATTACTAGCATATCATAGTCTTGTCGTTTCCATTTTAAGATTTGGTATTATATATTGGGGCAATTGTACTGAAAGAGAGAGTATTTTTAAGGCCCAAAAACGTTGCCTACGAGCAATATTTGGTTTGAAAGTTACTGACAGCTGTGTTCCAATTTTTAAAAGTCATAATTTGTTAACATTTCCGTGCCTTTACATTTTAGAAATTGCTCTTTTTGTTAAATGTAATAAACATCTATTTTTAACTTTATCGGAAAGCAGATACCGAGATATAGCTTTACGATCTCAATACCAAAACTTATTACGCACAGTTAGATACAGGACTGCTTTGTTGAGGAAAAGTGTTTTTGGTATGGCACCGGCTATTTTTAACCACATTCCTGATTCCATAAAAGAGGAACCAGTAACAATTTTCAAAAATAAACTAACTGTCCTTCTATTAAATAAATGTTACTACTCTGTAACGGATTTTTTAGCCGATAAGAACAATGGCGAAACCTTAGCTGACTTTAATTTGAGCGTCTAAAAGTGACTTAAATATGAAGGCACTTCTATTATTTTTTTACGTTTTTTCAAAGTATCACATTACCTAGTTAACTCCGGATAAAAAAAATATTTTAAATGAAAAGTTATTTGATTTTTTCATTGACAATTAGTGTTGCCATTTTGTATTTATTCTGCCAAGTGACAGTAAACTGTATTATTGTAATAAAATCAGTTTTAGTTTGTTATTGTAACAAAAAGGAGTAAATGAATTAACAATAATGTTTATTTATAAGTGGAAGTGCTCTTTGTAGGGAGGTAAAAATAAATGATTAATGATAAATAATCAATTAATGACTGGCAAAAAGACTATTATTCCAAGTCGAAAAAAAATATAACTTGGTTTGACAACTGTTGATTGTTCATGTCACAGACGCTTGCGCATTGTGCCTTGTGTTGCTCTCGATTATTTTCCGTTTTCTTTAATTTTTACTTGACCTGGACTGCTTAGCTTATGGACTGTGATATTCCCCTGTGTGACCCTGTGCGTGTTTAATACTAATGCAATATTACCTTTTTATTTCCTCGAATTGCAACTAAGTACCATAATTCATAAACATAACCTACAAAAGTTCATGACTGAATTTCTATTATTCTCGGACTTCTAGAACAAAAATTCTTGCACATACTAATACAGAAGTTGACGCCGAGTTAAACAAGATATTTTTCATTTAGAGACGCAAGAATTTAATCTCAGCTAAATTAATGTATGGGTGGCTGCCATTGTTCTTTTAGTTGTATCCAGTGTATCTATATATTAAGTGTATCTTAATATTTCAATGTTTGATGATGTACTGCATCAATGTTTGCATGCCAAAATGGTAGAATGTACAAGAATCCTTCAATATTGTAACCACCCTATTGTAATTACCTACATTGTGAGCAAATAAATAAATATGAATATGAATATGAATGAACCAAGTGTACAACCACGCTGTGAAAGTGTGTATAGGCTAAAAGCTCTCGGTACCATCCGAGACACAGTCGAAGTTGAAAGTGCGTGTGTGTGTGTACGTGTGCGTTATATGCTGACGCTACTCATCTTCACGCACACATCCACAGCGTGTTTGTACACTTTATTATACCACAAGTAAAGCGCGCGTCGCTTCGTGAGGTAAAAATACAGTATTTTACTCAGTCCATTCATTCACTCACACACAATACTTTCATTTTAAAGTAAAAACCAGAAAACAACATAAAGATTAAAGCTTACCGAGTTAATTAAGAATGGTTTAAAATCTTTTTACGACAGCATCTGTACGTGATGCTACAAAACGAAATTGTGTTTAAAAAGGCAGTCGAAACAGTAAAAAACCGAATCTCAAATTGAAAAACACCGTTTTAAAGTACATTTACACGGTTAATACCTACGCTTCCATGTTTATGAATTTCATAATATCTGCAGACTGAATTCAATATATAGGTACATATTATAAACTAACTGCGCGCCGCGGTTTCGCCCGCATAAGTCTTAATCCCGTGAGAATATCGGGATAAAAAGTCTTCTATGTTCTATTCCAGGTCATGGTCTACCAATGTGCCAAATTTCATAAAAATCTGTTCAACCGTTTAGGCGTGAAAGCATAACAAACAAACAAACTCACTTTCGCATTTATTCTAACTATAATATAATGCGAAAGTGAGTTTGTTTGTTTGTCACGCCTTCACGTTAAGACGGCTTAACGGTTTTTAATGAAATTTGGCACACGGGTAGAACATGACCTGGAATAGGAGATAAAATACTTTCTTATCGCTGGCAAAAGCTAGTAATATTATATATTTAGGATAGTCACTTTTCGTGTTTGTCCGTATGACCTACGCAACAGATTTGATTCGGCTCTCACCATAATTTATAAAATTTATTTCAGAAGGTTTATATGGATAATGCATTGCAAGTCGTAAAAACCGTGCGAAGCAGGCGCAGGTCACTAGTTTATTAAAATATTTATTTTGAAATTCTGCTCTCAAACAAGAATGCGTGATGTGTGAATCGACCTTATCCTCTTCGTTGGTGCGCGTTAAGGCGAAGTTACACACTTTACGACGCATATTTTTTATAAACGCACCTGACTTATTTTATTGGCAAAGTTGAAAAGCTTATAAAACGTTCGCGGTATTAATACTGTACTGATACTTTACTGTAGGTACATAAGTTTATATTTTATTACGATACTCGAGTTCGCGCTGTATAATTTCGCACAGCGCCATCTGTAGATAAATACATAAAAGAGTGTAATCGGCTTAACTTGTTTTTTTTTTAATAATTTTGGTGCACGGCTGCAATGTGCAATTTTGAATATTTCTTCGCAGTGAGATTTTTTTTATTTCTGTATTTATTATATTCATTGAGAGAAACAGTTCTGTAAGTATGGTAGCTGTTATTGCTTATTATAATTAGTAATATTCTAACTTTTTATTTTAAGCCCTTTATTATATTTCCGCATGGTTAGACTAGACAGCAGCTTGCTTGGGCTTGGACTTTAGCTGGCTATAATGACAATAAAGAACATAATTATTTAGCCGAAATAATTATAATTATTCGATTCAAAAATCCACACCGTAAATCTAACACAAAACAAACAAATACAATAAATCATTACGAAAAACAACTTATTCAATTGAACCTTCCATTTTCGGTACTAACTGTCCAATGTTTTGTTTCGTAGATTCCCCCTGGGTAGGTAAGCGCGGCGGGAAGTTTGTGAATTGAATTTTACGATATTGTGCCCAAACTCCCTTTCGTCCTCGTGTGGAATCATTTAAAATTAGTCCCTATAGCAACGCGTTTGTTTCCAAAACAAAAGTTCTTTTGCCCGTACGGGTATATTTCTCACTGTATTTGGTTACAACTTTGTCTTTGTGGAAGTTTTGTGGTCGGGAACTTAAATACTCAAAACCAAAACTGGTTTAGATTTTTTTGGAAATAGAAATAAAAAAAGTGAAAAACAAAGCCAGAGTAATATTTAATCATAAGTAGAGAGCAGGGGCGAGGAGATGGGCTCGTGGCTAAATAAGACCAGGTTTATGAGTTGATCTTCAAGGTTAAGCAAGCTTGCCGAGGTCGGTCTGTGGATGGGTGACTTTCCATAACATACCAAGACTTCTCCATGCCTCAAAAACCACGTGTTCCCTGCTGTCATTCATAGATCTTTGACACTCGTTAGAGAGCATGGGCGAGACGGAAGTGGGACAAAATCCGCTAAAAAGAAGTGAATTATTAAGGACCCCCACCAAATGACGCACCTACATAAAAAAATCACAGTTCTTTAATAAGTAGGGAAAAGTATTTTTAAAAACCCGCAGATTGGCCTATACTCATAAAAATAACAAGTAAAGAGCATGCCGTTCAGCGGGATACTGAATTAAGAATGGAATTAATCAGTTACCGAGTCGAGCACAGCAGCTGAATCCAGTGATCAAGCTTATTAATAAAGGCAGAATTAATTAATGAGCTTAATTACACGAAAGCATTTAGTGTAGTTATTTATACTGATCGTTTCATATATAGATGCATATCTTACAGAAGAAAGTGTTGGGTTAAACGAGGATCATACTTTAAGGGAGAATGAGCAACTTTTACTATAGGACCAACCCTGAAATCTCATAAAAAACCATACAACCACAACTCGACCATACCAAACTGTTCGTATACCAAACTTACTCGACAACATATAGGAATCAGTTGTGTAGAATCCTGTCGATCCCGTATTTAAGCTGATTATATCACTATGCACTGGCTCATCACCACGCCAAGCCTTTCATGCAGGCATGCTTCACTTTTCAGTTTCCCGCCATTTGTGGCGAACTGACTGTTGACGTTAGTGACAGCTACCTCACCGCTGATGTGCATGAAATAGTGTTTACATATCTATTAAATAGATACACTATTAGTTGTTTTTTTACTTAACTTTTCCATAGCAAAAGTAGAAACTTTTACCATGGAAAATCTGAAATATGTATGAAGGAGTGAACTACTCATAAAGAGCACTTTATGAGTAGTTCACTCCCTTAAAATATATCCGTGGTGTAAACTAACCTCTTTTATTATTATTTTCTTATTTCCATCCAAGAATTTAAAATTCGAAGTGACGAGAAGCTCTTGTGACCTACGGCCAAAAACTTTCCAACGGGTAGGAGGCCTGTGTCTTCATTTTTGAACATATCAAACAGGACATCGTCGGAATTCTTGTGCGGCCCTTCGCGAACCCTGCAAGTAAACAACATGTTCATTATTTTTGTGTAAATAAGGCAATGTTAAGAATGAAATATTTTGCCGCGTGACACTGCCGGTCTTTATGAAGTGCCAACGGTTTATTGTGCCAGTCTCAAAAGTTTTACGGATATTGAATGCTTTTAGAACGAATAAAAATATTTGTGAGTTGCTGCAGGACGATGGTATTTTAAGAATGTGCAATAAAGTTTATCCTTTGGATTTAGTTTTAAAATCTTAGATTTTTTGCTGTATTGTATTAAGTACAAGCCGAATAGTTTTTTGTACTATTTGATGTTGCTTTATAATTCACTTTTACAGCACACATACAAAGTCAAAGTCAAAGTCAAATATTTATTTCAAATACCCATTAAAGCACTTTTGAACGTAAAAATTTACAAGAAAATTGATTCTAGTCGCCTCTTCCAAAAGGTAGTTTCGTATGGAGAAGAATGAGCAAGAAACTCCACCGTTACTGTTTTCTCAATATTTTGTATACCTACCTTAATTATATAATTATATGTGAAGATGCACTTAGAACAAACCTTGTTTGAAACTATTGTAATACCAAAATTGGTAAAAATAATTAAAAATGAAGCAATAAATACAAACGAGTACACAATTCGAATTTGACAATGTTCGTCTGCCTCGTTTCGCTCACTGCCTCGTTAGTCTAGTGGTCGCTAGCGCGATTGCTGAGCACGAGGTCCTGGGTTGGATTGCATATCTTAATTTTTTTGTTAGGAATAGCAGCCTGGAGTCTGGATCGTGGCGATAGGCTCGCCCCCTATTACATGGTTACACATAACTACCAAAATGTGTGTGTACTGCATATCACTGCCTATCTCGTCGGGAAATATAGGCGTGATCTTATGTTTTGTTTTGATATTTCTTACTCAAACTCAAAACATTTATTTCAATTAAACCGTTTTTATAAATGCTTTAATTGAAATAAATGTTTTGAGTTTGATTAATGTTTGGTTATCCATTTGTGAGAATTTCACAAATGAAAATGGAAATGGTCAGCACATCTAAAATGCGTTCAAGAGTGTGAGATAAGTGTCAATGTCGCGGCCAGATCTTAAAATTGATCATTACATGAAATGAACATCATCCACTGGTCACATCATGATGTGGCCTGGCCAGATCATTGAATACTCAACCTTTAATGATATAAACATTTAAACGCACGATTACTTCGTGATGTGGCCAAACATTAGTGATCATATCGTAAAATAGTTAGATTATCCACCGGTAGAGGCGTTGATGTCGCTTTGTTTTTGTTGTGCATCATGGCTATGGCATACAATAAATCAAACAAAGTAGGGTGACCACGCAAAAAAAGTCCATGGACTTTTATTGGGTTTCCAAATATGATATTATGGAAAGTGATCAACTAAAAAGTAGCGCTCGCCGGCCGCTGCCGCAGCTTAACATGCAACATAGCACTCAAAACTAGTTTCTAAAAATTAAAAATTTACCCCGCTTATGTGACACCCCGAACAAATGGGTAAGGTTAGGTTAGAACTGTGACCAACTGCGTGCGAGCTGAGCGAGCGCAGCGAGCGGTGCCGCGACAGCGGCCGGCGAGTGCTACTTCCAAGTTGGTCGCAGTTACGTAACTATTTCTACTTCCCCTTACACCATGGATACCCTTCATTAATGATATGGCCAAACGTCAACTGACATAATCATTAAACGTTGACGTTTAAACGATATGGCCAATGTTAGCTGGCCATTTCATGAAATGGTCAATTCAAAGATCTGGCCACGACATCAATATTCCACAACAATGATGACAGCGTTCAGTTTCATTGGTGAAATTCACCATTACAGGCACTTTTGAATTTTCACGGAGTCGGACAGTCAGAAGCAAGCAGCGCCCATTCCAAAGTGTAGTAGGTTCATACGGAAAAGAAAAGGCAAGAAATTCCATGAACACTCTTTTAAATCAATATATATAAATCAATCTGCCTAGCCTTTTCCCATGTTGGGGTCGGCCTCCAGTCTAACCGGGTGCAGCTGAATACCAGTATTTTACATGGAGCGACTGACTATGTGACCTCCACAACCCAGTTAATGGGTAACACAATACCCCTTGGTAAGACTGGTTGTCAGACTTTCAGGCTTCTGACGACCGGCAATAACTGTCAAAGATCTACAAATGATAGCCGGTACAAACGGCATCACGTACGTTCCAAGGCACGGAGGAGTCTCGGTATGTAAAGATGGTCACACATCCACGAACCAACCGCGGCAAGCGTAGCTTAACCTGATCGATCGACCCGTGCAGCTGTTATTACTTAACCACAAGCCCTTCCAAATAAATTTAATTTTACAAAATATATATTTTATTAAGCGACCATTTTTTATTTACTTCGATTGACTCCAGCGAAAAACGTAAAAGTGTGAAGTTAGGTAAACCAGGTGCCCTAGTGCCGGAGATATCACAGTCCGACGTGGTCTGAATTAATTAGTAACATTGACGCCGAGCCATGATTTATGTGCAGGATACCAACTGATTATTAAATAGGGCTGCGAATGATGTATGGCCACTGCTACATTATCATACGTAAGGTAGAATTATATCAGGAAGTCTGAAGTAAAAGTTTCTGGTTTTCATAACTTGAGTTGGATTTGAAAAAAAAAACTTATCCATATATATTATAAATCAAAGTTGATTTTGAATGTCCGCGTTGTTCTTCTAAAATACGCAACGAATGAAGGATTTCAACAAAGTTTAGAGAATGTATTCGAAAGGTTTATGTGTACTATACGTTAGTATTAAACTAATAGATAATTAAGAAATCTCATTGTTTTTTCAAGTCGTAAAAACCTTGTGAAGCAGGGGCCGGTCGCTAGTGAAGTTATGAGTTAGATTTATATTATTTACTACACACGATCAATCACAATCCGAAAGTTTTTAAGGATACTGTTAACCCATTGCTTCATAGGTTTGAAAAAATCATCTGCTCAACAACGTAAATAATGCAATGAACGTGGGCTAACTGTCAAAATGAAGCCCGTTGCGATCAATTGCCATTTTATTGTGTGTTACGCAATTGCCCGCTGATTTCCATTATAATCACTAACATAATCAACAAAGCAAGGTGATAAAGAAACATTCGTAATTTTTTCGATCTTTGGGCCATGCCAATTTTTTGATCATTACGTCATAATGGGCTTTCACTGCTCACTGGCAAATGAAGACTAAGCCTTTCAACATAGGTAGTCAACTCATTTTCATGACAAAAATAATACATAGAGCAGGTAGCTACCCAAGCCTGCAAAAAGTTAATTAAACCTATCAGATCCTACCATGAATATTCATGATCAATGTGAGTGTTGAGTATTATTGGAATACGGGCCTTACTTAACTGTAATTAAAGCTAATTCCAAATAACATTTATCTTCGCAAAAAGCGGCTAAAACATTAAAAACCACACACGACCTCTTCTCCCAAGGCGCCTAAAGAGTTTTAAGTCAGTGTAAGGGATTGATCAGATACCGGTGGCTCAGGACCCTTGGTGTACGTGACCTGTCACTCCGAGGGTTGCCGGAGGGCAGAGAAACCCACAGGAATTGGATATGATCTGGAAAGTAAAGTGGTGTCAGAGTATTAATAAGATAACGTTCTGGTTAAAGAAAATATAAACAAACACAATTTATTTGAAAGAAAAGCCCGTGGATATAAAGCACTTGCACGTATGTTACGGGGAGATGTTAATTATAAACAAAACATAAGCAGATAATTAACTAAAATGTCACTATAAATTCCTGAAGTTTATAATCCGAATGTTATTAACGTAATATATAATATAATAAAAGTAATCTGCGTTCGCAATTTATTTTCCAAACATGTAAACAAACACGGAAATAACATCAATCGGAAATAACGATTTGAATAGACGTTAGGTACCAATTCAAGATAAAATACTGCAAAAAAGAAATAATATTGATAAAGGGAGAAGGGTTTAGGTCTTAAAAGTGGACTTTTTTAATGAGTATAATGTAACTGCCCCTAATGGAAAGTGGGCACCGCTACAAATAGTCATCTGCAATGCAAGATGTATCGCAGACGCGTTACTATCACATAACATAACATAATATCACGCCTGCATTCCCTGAAGGTTTGGGCAGAGATGTGCCTATAGTACACCCACATTACACAAAGCACAAACAAAAGCTGAAAATAATGTCCTATTTGCCTATAATTATAAGTTTCTTGTGTAATTTTAACAGCTCGTGGCTAAATTATAACAGGCGCACGGGTCGATATAAGGTTAACCTATGCTTGCCGCGGTTGGTTCGTAGATGGGTGACCATCCATTACATATCGAGGCCCCTGCGAGCCTCAGAAAGCACGTTGCCGTTGGTCCCGGATGTCATTCGTATATTTTTGACAGTCGTTACGAGTATTCAAAAGCACAAAAGTCTGATAACCAGTCTTACCAAGGGGTATTGTATATTACCCAGTAACTGGGTTATGGAGGTCATATTAGTAGTTACTCCATGTAAAATACTACTACCCGGGCGAGTTTCTTCACAAAGAGCCAATGTACGCGTTGCTTTCAAGCTGTTCTCATTCATACTCAAACACAACAAGGACACACGGCTGGATGCTTCCACTCCTGTTTTATTTAGATGACACCTCGTTTCATTTAGATTCTGATCCGGTGAGTAAGAGCCTCTCGTTTTACATAAGCTTCAAGTTATTATGTCATTGCTATCCTTGATTTTGGCATAATATATGAAGATTCGGCGAAATTAGTTGATAAGCAAATTGCCTACAAGTTTAAACTGTCCATTTATTCAAAAATCGGTGGTTTATTTCTATAAATGAGTTTAACTTACAACAATATTTATATAATGTACAAAATGATCTAACAGATATATAATATAATAAAGAATTAAAAATCATAAAACTAAACACACACACGGTAAAAACTAGAGTAACAGAGTGGCTACTAGAGAGGGATTATGCCTACACGGAGTCTCTACTAATATACATCACCTAATCTCTCACGCATTCCGATTTCGATACATACACACACATTTAATCATGCGCGCATGCACCCATACCTTATCACACATGCACACACTCACACACACCCTCACCTTCCACTACATTCTCACACACCCTCACTCACATATACACACGTCAAAACAGAATCACATAAATTATTGCTGCGGTAGGACGACACTGTTCATTAATTGTTGTAACAGTAATAGTGGATAAGAATTTTGTGGCCGAACACTGTTTCTCAAAATACAGGTTATCACCTAGTTTGAGAGGCAGGGTTTTAAACATTTTGTTACAGATATTACAACAAAAAGTAGCATATTATCTATCTACCCATTGATTCTGTAATTATCTGTATTTTTTTTTTAAAGAATAAACATAAACATAAACATAATATCCTAACCTAACTAAAATTTTTATGAAACTAAAATATGGCGTTGAAAAATTCCTCCACATCGCTGTCGACTGGTAATGTATTTATTTATTTGCTAACATGTAAAACACTGGTTAGTAGGCATGCATTAAAATTTCATAACACAGTTATTAAGGCATGCACCATGTCAGCAAATGAAGGGGTCCGAAAGGACCGTTGCCTGCCGGGGTTGCGGGAAAGTCCGAAAGGGATACCGTGGCCCCTGGCAACGTACAGGCAACGAAAGGAACACGGGTTGGTTTTTGTCAGTAAGTCTGACACGCCCTTCCGCTCCACCCAGAGCGGGAGAAGTTATTTGATAATTTCCCATCCAAAAAAAAAAAAAAGTCATGTACCCTGTAAGGGCACTGCAAATGTTTCATATTATTAAATTAAATTACACGAATTTGATGATTCTAATTATTACAATTCATTACATTTTAATAAACATTAGTTATTTAATTATTACGTTTTACATTTATTGTTTGTCATTATAGGTAAGCATATTAAAGTCATTTATTATTTCACATTTAAGTACGTCAAGTTTGTGATGGGCAGTATTAGTCTATTCTTGTTCCGTCGGTTATAGTTTTCATTTAGCTCGATATTAGATTTGAAGAGGTGCATATTTTTCCTAACGAATATACAATTTTGCAGTATATATATTGCTGGTAGTGTGAGAATTTGTTCTTTAATAAAGTGCGGCCTACAACTCTTTCGTTGGTCTATGTTACCATTTGGTTGGTCTATGCTGGTCTATGTAGGGTAAGTCCAGGATAGCTGCCCCACTTTTTGATAGGAACCCATAACTTATTAATTAAAAATCTATTGGCAATACGTCTTTTGCATCAGGTCCAGTTGAAAACCAGCGTCAGCACTAGTTGTCTGGGATTTTTGCTGAACTGGGCCTATTTGGCGCAGCCGCGAGGCACACATTCCTGCTAGTATCATACAACGCACTTTACACTTTTTATTTTGTTTTCTTTCTTTTTGTTTTTATTTCTTTTACTTTTGTGCCTTTTATTCTGTGCTAAATAAATGTATTTTTTTTCTTTCTTTCTTATATGGTAACTTTGATATTTAATCTATGATTACCCCTTTTGTTTGTAAGTACATAAGTTTCATAGATTTTGAGGAAATTATGTATTTTTTACCCTCTCAAAAGTAGGATACATGCCTACTGTGGGGGATAGAAGACTCGTAGTAAAAATGCGTCAAGGGATAGATATCAATCGTGAGGGATAGAACTCGCTGTATGAATGTTTCAATATTAGATGCTAATTGAAATAAAACAGACTAGTTTCAATCAAAATCAATAATCAGTTTGTATTCACTGTTTGAACATTAATTTGTGACATCGTTTATATTAACTACAAAAAAAAAAAAAAAAATAGTTTTGTGAAATAATAATTTTCTTATACAACTACTTAATGCAATCAATATACTTTGTAGAACTGACATAGATAATTTTATTAGTCTTATTCTCATTCTTCTTATTATTCTTTTTTAATCATCTTATGCCTAACACATAGTATTAAGTTATAACTTAAGTTCAATCTGTGATGTAAGAGCGGTGAATTCAGTCAAATTGTAGTTTGTCGTCGTCTTAATGTCCGAGAGGGTATTCCGTAAGTTCTGGCTATTTCATTTACACCTTTCCCATTTTTGGTCATTTCTTGAAAAGCCACGCCCGGTTTTCTTTTATATTTCCGAGGCATTTCTTCCACCTGCGATATGAAAACATTAATAGAAATAGTTAGGGATAGATGCTCCTAAGGGCATCTATGGCTACAGCAGATGGGGCAACTATACTTTTGGCACAGGGTAGATGCCTTTTTTAAATTAAAAATAAGATAAAAATAAATTTATGATTTAAATCATTATTCCGTGTACTTTAAACTGTAATATCATCAGACAAATTAAAAAAAATAGAATTTATAACAGAGTATAAAGTTATTCGATAGTAAGTACTTACGATTATAATTTCAACGCTTGCTGAGGTCTCCCCGCGGAAGATTTATACACACACGTGGACGAAACGCGTGCGCGTCTCCCCTACGGTTGTTGTAGCACTGGGGTCTGCGGGGGGGCGCTTCGTATTGTATAATACGATTTTAGCCTACGATATTTCTAACATTGAGTATTCAATGTCGCGGCACCCATCCCATTGGGGCACCTATCCTGGATTTACCCTACCCAAGACACTGGCGGCATTGTCACGTTCTATAGCAATGCTTAGTCTCTGGCCAAGCTAAAAGCCAGCCGATGGGTCACGCGAAGTGACAACCATGCGTTTGGAGATTTCGTTGAACAAACCATGAGCACTCAGACCTCACGGCCTGAGGATTTCAACTCCAAACGGCTCGAATTTAATTAACGGCTAAATTAAATCTGTCTTTCACTATGTACCTATGAAATAACAATTTGTTTGACAAATAATTTCCCTGTAGAATTTACCTATGTAGTTGGCGAAGTCAGCATGACAAAAGAAACTAAATAATTCCGGTAGCACACCTCCGCCGCGAAACCATAGAAGCGAAACCGCAGTATTTCAATTGCACTGATTCGCGTCATATTCCGTTACTCGAATCCGATTCTTGTAGCGGAAAATGACGCGTGTCTTTTGAATTGACCTACTGCGGTTTCGCTGTTATGGTTTCGGGGCGGAATTGTGCTACCGGCGCTAAACCTTAGAGTAGGAGACGAATTTAAATAATATAGCATAATATGAACGCATAATTAGACGGAGTATTCATTCTCATAATGCTCAGTATTGTTACGAATCCGATTCATTTACTTCGTTCCCAAGAAATAATTGGCTTCGGGTCAGTTATTTCATCCCATTAAGAAATATGAAACAACAATGTAAATTCTATACATTCGTTTATAGACTTTCTGCTTTTCTTCAACACACCAGAAAGGCCAATTTCCGTAATTAAAAACGTTAGGGTCATGATGGCCCAGTGGTTAAGGTCTCGCCTCTCATGCACGAGATTATGGGTTCAAATCCGGGCGCATACGAAGTTTATCGTGGACATTATCGACATCGGTGAAGGAAAAACATCGTGGGAAAACCTGGAGTTATAAGGTAATGTAAGTCTGAAATCACCAACCCGTCTTGAACACATCAAGGCTCACTACTGCATAAGTAAAGACCTTTATAGTGGAACAATATTAGCCTGGTACTATTATTATAAAAAACCTTATCGAATCTATCTCAGCTACAATCAGTGTCATAAACTTGTCAAAAATGTCGGTAGATTAAACGTATTTTTTGGCAGAATGGGAAAGATTATAATGCGAAAAATACGGGAATTGCCCCTGAACAAAGCGGTGAATGGTCAATTGGTTATGCCCGGCTGTCCAAATTCACAAATTTTTTAACATCTTAATGTTAAATATTGGTGAAACTGACAGATTTTCGTGGCGGCCGTTATAATATGACCAAAATGAAACAAAAGCTAAATAGACGACTGTCTGTATTCCTAGTCAGGGAACCTTCTTTTTTCTTCAGGATCTATACATTGTAACAGCGAATAAATTTTTGCGCCTCCCCCGTAAGACCTAGACCAATAGCTTTTTTTCCGGATAGCTCATGATTTAAAGAGGTTCTATAAAGAATATGAATGAAAAATATCGACTAATTAAAAAGTTATGCAAAAATCCGCGAAATTTCGCGGATATTCTGGTGCAAAACCAGCTTGTAGGTTACACCATAATTAATGATAGCCAATGAAATTAAAATATAGGCAGCTTATCTTTTGTATAATTTTGAATTCGGAGGTAAATAAAATTCTAACAAGCCCTAGGGATAATAAAGGGATTTAAATAAATGCGTGAATCTGGGAAATTTGAATTAGGAGACCTCCCTGTCTTTGAGGGTTGTGATTAGCTTTTTGGGTGGGAAATTATCAAATAACTTCTCCCGCTCTGGGTGGAGCGGGAGGGCGTGTCAGACTCTACTGACTAAAACCCACCCGTGTTCCTTCCGTTGCCTTTATGTTGCCAGGGGCCACGGTATCCCTTTCGGACTTTCCCGCAACCCCGGCAGGCATCGGTCCTAACGGACCCCTTCCGTTGTGCTGACATCTCTTTGAGGCGCGCGTGGAACACAACGCGCCGTCGACCCGGGCCTGGTCCTTATCGGACGGCGAGCTACCCATTGCTCACCGTCCGCAAGCCCGCGCCTACGGTGGCCGGGAATCGGCCTGCTATTCCCGACGCCCAGGGCGTCTCCTGCGGCGGCTAGGGGGCACGCCCACCACCTCCGGACTCGTCGCTCAGCTCCGCCTCGCCGCCGCCGGTACCCAGCCCCAGCGTGAGCGCTGTGACGACACCGGCCGCGGTAGTCGCGTCGAGCTCGAGCGATGAGTATTTTTCCCCGCCCACGTCGCCAACACCTGTACGTCGGCAGGGGAGAGGCCGGCCACCGAGGAGCTTGGGACTTAGGGGCCAACCGGCCCCGAGCCGGGTCCCCGCTACCGGTGGTTGTGTGCAGCGCATGAGATGGACTCAGTCTATGAACGAGAACGTCATGCGCGCATATTACGGGTCTACAGAGGGAGGAACTAACCTCACTGCGTACCGTGTTAGGATGCTGTCTCTGTTTCAGGAACTAGAACCAACCGTCAACGTCTCGGCCCAACGACTGTCGGATCAGGTGCGGGTCATCCAACGCAATCAAAGGTTGGACGACACCGCACTTGATAGGCTGCGCTCAGAGGTACTGAGCAACCATATCATCTCAACTCCAACACAAACCGCGGCACAAGTGTCACCTATTGATGTAATCCCGCCGCGGCCCAATCATGGTGTTGAAGAGGAGGATGATAGGGGCACAGTAAGTAGCCAATGCAACGTCCGATTGAGGAGCGCACTGGAGGATGCGTTTCGGGATTATAGGTACACTCCGACCGATCTTAGACCCCGATTACCACGCCTACCTATGCACAAACAAAATAGGGCGCTGGTGTGTGCCTTGGACTCGCAACTTAGAATTTTTGTCACGTCTGTCACGCTGAGGCTGACTGGATGCAGGATGTCGAACGAGTGTGTGAAACTATCCCAGAAATGGAAGCTGTGCTAATCACGCCATTAGACGTAGCCAGAGCAGTCCGTCCGTTACCGAATTGGAAATCACCGGGACCGGACGGGCTGCACAACTTTTGGTTAAAATGGCTGATTAGTTCGCACACTCTCCTAGCATCCCAATTCCAGTCATCCCTGGAGTCTGGGTCGCTACCACAGTTTCTAACAACAGGCGTTACCCACCTGCTCCATAAGCCAAGGTAGTCCCGCGGAACCCAAGAATTATAGACCGATCACATGTTTGTCGACGGTCTATAAACTTCTTACATCCATTTTGAGAGCGAAAATTAACACACACATTGATAGTAATTCAATTATGTCTGCCTCCCAAAATGGATGTAGGAACGGGTCCCGCGGTACTAAGGAGCTACTCCTCATCGACATGGCCATAAGCCAACAGGTTCGTCGATCCCGCAAGGATCTGTCGACATGCTGGATAGATTATAAGAAGGCCTACGACTCGGTGCCACATACATGGCTCATGAGGGTGCTGGAATTGTACAGGATAGATGCAACTCTGCGCACCTTCTTGATGTCGTGTATGGGGCAATGGAGGACGGTCCTTCGCTATCCAGGATGTCGACAGATCCAGGGGAATGATGAGCCTGTATGGATTAAACGGGGGATATTCCAGGGTGACAGTTTGAGTCCACTTTGGTTCTGCTTAGCCCTGAATCCTCTAAGCACACTGCTAGAGGATTCAGGTCTGGGCTATCGGTTAAGGAGAGGTGGTCAGGTCATATCTCACCTCCTCTACATGGATGACTTGAAACTCCTTGCCCCCAACAAATTGCGACTGATGGAGCTACTGAATGTAACTGAAACATTCAGTAGAGCCATCAGAATGGAATTTGGTGTGGACAAATGTGCAGTCATGCATGTAAAGCGAGGGGAGATTATGGAATCCGAGGGAACTCAACTCTCGGACTCCATACACCTTAGATCCCTCTCCTCAGCCGAAAGCTATAAGTATTTGGGTATGTCGGAAGCGTTAGGCATCAACGTTGCTGACATGAAGCAATCGTTGAGGGAGCGCTTCTTTGATCGCCTGAAGAAGGTATTAATTAGTCTTCTTTCGGGCGGAAACAAGGTGCGCGCCTTCAATGGTTGGGTCATGCCGGTTTTGATGTACTCTTTCGGCATACTCAAATGGACTCAAACCGAACTCGACGCCCTGGACAGGAGGGTCCGTACACTCCTGACCGCAAACCGGATGCATCACCCACGTTCATCGGTGATGAGACTGTACATCCCGCGGAAGTGCGGGGGTCGAGGCTTTTTAAATGCGAAGACCCTCCATAACCGCGAGGTGTGCAGTCTTAGGGAATATTTTTTTAAAGCCGAAGTGGGTATGCACCGTGATGTGGTTGCAGTGGACAAGGGACTCACCCCGCTCTCCATGGCTAGAGAGAACTGGCGCAAACCTGTAATACTTACTACAGATGACCGCAAGGAGGTATGGCAAAGCAAGGAGCTTCACGGGCGCTTCTATCGGGCTCTTCATGAGCCCGGTGTAGATTTCTTAGCGTCCGTATCCTGGCTACGTTTCGGTGACCTTTTTGGGGAAACTGAAGGTTTTGTCTGTGCAATTATGGACGAAGTTATCTTGACGAATAACTACCGGAGACATATTATGAAGGACGGTACGGTTGACGTGTGTCGGGCATGCCATCGTCCGGGTAAGTCCATCAGACATATTATCTCTGGTTGTTCGCGTCTGGCTAACGGCGAGTACTTGCACAGGCATAACCAGGTGGCCAGGATTATTCACCAGCAACTTGCTTTGAAATATAAACTTGTTGACTCGGAGGTACCGTATTATAAGTATGTGCCCGACCCAGTTCTTGAAAATGACCATGTCACGTTGTACTGGGATCGGTCTATCATTACTGACAGGACTATTGTAGCCAATAAGCCTGATATAGTGGTGATAGATCGATCAGCGCGCCGAGCAATGATAGTCGATGTTACCATTCCACATAACGAGAACCTCGTGAAAGCTGAGAAAGAGAAACAAATAAAATATCTCGACTTAGCACACGAGGTTGTCGACATGTGGAATGTGAGCTCGGCTATCATTGTACCGATTGTCGTAACGGCCAATGGACTGATGGCCGAAAGCCTCGACCAACATCTTTCGAGGCTCTCGTTAGGCGGTTGGATCAAGGGCCTAATTCAGAAGGCAGTACTCCTCGATACGGCTCGCATTGTGAGGAGGTTCCTGTCTCTGCAGCCCTAACCACCGGTAGCTTGGACCCTGCTCCCGACACCGGCGGAACACTATTTTTTATATTTTTAAATGTTTTTGTTTTTGTTTGTTTTTATAAAAATATTTAAAAATGTAAAATATATGTATACATATTGAATAAAGGTGATAATAATAATAACTCACAGGCACAACCAGGTTGCAAACCTCATCCATCAAAAACTAGCACTCAAACACAGTTTTATACAAAACACTAACACTACTATAAGTACGCGCCACAAACTATCCTAGAAAATGACACACATAAACTGTATTACGATCGCGCCATACTTACAGATAGGACCATCCACTATAATAGACCAGACATAACCCTACAGGATAAATTAAGAAAAACCACTTACCTTATAGACATTGCAGTCCCCAACATCCATAACTTACAGAAAACAATCGCTAAAAAAAAATGCAAATACGCCGAGCTTAAAGAAGATGTTACAAGAATCTGGAGGCAAGAAAAAGTTTATGTTGTTCCTGTAGTTCTCTCCACGACAGGTGTTATTCCCAACCATCTCCTCCGTAGCCTGAAATTAATAGAGTTAGAAGAATCCCTTTACATCCCTCTGCAGAAAGCAGGCATCCTAAACACATGTAGAATCGTTAGGAAATTTATGCAGTTAGACGAAAGTACACCCTCATCTTAAATTCACACCACACGCTGCATTTACTTGGCTTTGGCCCGTAAATGTAGCTAAAACCAGCCTAAGAGCTGAGAAAAATAACACCCCCGATAATAATAATATTTATTTACTCAAAAACAGTAGGTAGGTACAGTACATTCTTACAAATATAAGGGTTACAGTTTAATTATAGATAAGAGAATGAGCATCCGCAGCTGAACTAGGCGTGATCCTGAATCTCAGCTAACAGCGCCGTTTCCCCTCAGAAACAATATACTAGGTAACCTAAATTAGCAAGATGCAAGAGTTTAGGACCATTACAAATCAAAGAGAAATAAGAAATTAAGGTAAAACTAAACTTAAATTACTAAATTTTTTTTTTTTTTTTTGTGAGGATTTGTGTGTGAGGATGAGAGGGTGTGCGTGTGTGTGGGGGTGTCTGTGTGTGTTTTTAGATTATTAAAATAAATATGATTAAATTATATTTACTCGATAATCTATTTTTTTTTTAGTGTAGTATCTACGTATAATCGAGCCTACTGTTTTAGCCTTATTTTTTTCTTGTAGTTGATGTAATCTCATCTTTTTTTACCGGGGATGTTTTCGCAAACACAAAATATATTGCGATCGTTAAAAGCAGCCCAGAAATCTTCGAACCAGCCAGGCGATACAATTAATTGTTAAAAAGCAATCGAGAAGCACTCGCTATAAGCACTAACCACCACTACAGAAGAAAAAGGCTAAATAAATTGCCGCCATATATCGTTGGCTCAATCTATTAAAACCCCTTAAACGGGTTAGAAACTCGAAAAGTAGTAGTTAGTGTCCAGGAGGCTCATTCAATAGATTCGAATAAGTGGTCCGTTACTCGTCCAGTAATATCCGGTCTGAAGCGGAAAAAACTCGATTAAAAAAGGTTAGGTTAATGGGCGAAGCAGTGAAAAGTGATGCAATTACGTTAAATTGATCCCACCCTTTGTTCTTCCACTCTTGAGGCATTGATTGGTAATGGATCTATTGCTTTTTTATGTTGTTTGTATAGATATGTACAATTCGGATTTTCTTTTTGAAGTGCAAACTTCTCTAAACTCACTTTGTGCTCTTTCTGAACAGTGAACAAAACTGAACCGCCCCGCTCGAGTCGGTGACGCTGAATCACATATAGGTACTCAGCGCTGAATCGTGTATACTCGGCTCCAGTCGTAAGTTTTTACTTCTATCGTGTGTTCTCGATGAAGCTGAATCGGGTGTACTCGGCTCCAGTCGGTCGGTGAAGCTGAATCGCATATACTCGGCGCTGAATCGCGTATACTCGGCTCCAAGTCGTAAGTGTTCACTTCTATTATGTGGTATAAGAACATACCCTCTTTTTTGCTTTTAGGTGTAAATCCCTGACGAAGGATGACAAAGATCATCGTGTTGAAATCTAAAGTCTGACTAACACACAGTAAGCAAGCATGCTATAAATGCTTGTTCACCCATTTCTTGTAAAAAACAAAATAGATTGTATTTTATTATCATATTTTATTTTTAATTTTTCTATTGCACATTTTCGTTTCTTCCTCTAAGCGGATTGTATTTAAACTTTCTGTAAAAGGTACTTACAACATAAAACAAAAACACGCCCAGAGCTTCTTAAACCATAAGACAGACAACACCGTTTGTCCATTTACAAAAATAACAAAGGATTTCGCTTATTGAAAATCAATGGCTAGCTTAAGAGGTAACGCTTTATCTCCTTAATTTTAAAGTCAAATTCTTAATCCGCAAAGTATTCGGGGCACGTCTGGCCGTCGTGGCTACTTTGCGTTGCAAATACTACGGGGTTCTGCAGGGTTAAGGTCCGTACCAGGGAAAGTGTGTTTATATAATTTTGGGAGCTAATCATCCTATATCTGTAGCTGTTGTGTATATGACGGAGAATATTTTACGCCGAAATCAAAATAGATTGACAAATTAAATTTCATGACCTTATTTTTTGACTTCTTGATCATTATGAGTACTTAGTCGATAAATTATATGTTAGAATAATAGACAAATTACAAAATCGAAGTCAAATCATTTTCGCAGAATGGATGATGGGGCCAGAATCTTCTGAAGTGGCGACCGTACACTGAAGACGCAGCATGGGCCGACGATAGGGTGAAGGTCGCGGGAATCCGTTGTAGGACCAGGCAGCGTAAGACCTGTCTTTGTGATCATTTTTGGGGGAGGCCTAAGTCTTGCTACATTATCATTAGAAAAATTTCAATATTTAAAAATAACTTTTTGAGGTACTAAATTCTTCAAGTTTCTTTACTTTATGACCTCTGAAGTCGCATTGGAAGATTAAAGCGACGGGTTTCAGAATTTGATTAATATCAACTTGGGTAAGTTTCAAATTACATTAAGTTTAAGTTCGAAGATAGTTGCTGGTCTACAGATACGATGATTGAGTGAAATTGAAAAGTCTGAAGATTCGGACGAAAAGGCCATGTTGAACAAATTACTTCACAATAAAAATAGATAGGTACTATAAAGGGTGGATTTTTGAGATATGGCGGTAAGGACAGCTACCTTAACCGCTGTAGCTACAGGAAAACGGTCTTAGGAGACTGTCCACTTGTAACTTCTCGAGATTTTTTTTTTGTTTTTTTTAATGCCATTCGATCCTGTTTCTTATAAGGATCAAAAAACCCATTCGGACCAACTGAGGTTTGAGTACTAGAAAAGTCAAAATCGCAAAAAAAACCCATACATTTCGTGGGAAATGACACTGCAACCTACTTTTCACGATGGATACACTGGCCGATAATAAACAATAAAATGGAATTTCAAATTTCGAACTAATACGCGTTATAATTTAATTTGATTTGAGAACAAAATTTAGGTAGTTTGTTGCTTTTGAAAAAACGAAGGTAGGAAAAAACTCCAACTTACTCTTTTCCGATGCACAGACTAGCTGAAACTCAATCTGCCTAGCCCTTTCCCAACTATGTTGGGGTCAGCTTCCAGTCTAACCGGATGCAGCTGAATACCGTATTTTACATGGAGCGACTGCCTATCTGACCTCCACAACCCAGTAACTGAGTAATACGATACCCCTTGGTAAGACTGGTTTTCACTTCAGTAGCCCACCAAACACGACACCCGTCTGGTCGGATTCTCCGTTTCCTATGGAGGATGGGTGTACGTTAGGCGCTGTTCCTCAACCTCTATATGAGTATAACGTCATCAACTTCTTTACGTCATTTAAATTTTACAAAATGTTGACTCGTTTTCTAGTCTAATAAGATGCGGAATATCGTATACAGGAACGACCAAAACAAATAGGCTGTTAGTAACTACTTGAGTAAACAACGAACAGAGCTGCTCTTGATAAGCGGTTGCATCGTATTTTAAAGTCAAATCGCCAATCGCAAAATATTCAAAGCTACCCCTACTGTTCCGACTTGCAAATCGTATAGCTGTGTTGTGGTTGACTGTACTTGGTATAGAAGTGATGTGTTTGCTGTCTTCAACTGCTTTGTTCTTAATTGTACATGATACATTTTGTGTGGTCTCGTCTAAGTACTCGGAACTATGATTCACCTTTTTTTGAAGTGAAAACTTCTTTAGGCGTGTTGAGCACTTTTTGGGTGAACAAAAGTCATGGAACGACGCATCATCGTCACCGACCGCTTTCCATGAGCTATATTTATACTGTGTATAAATTATGTGTACTTTTTGGGTGAACAAAAAGCGTGAAACTCGCGTCATCGTCACCGCACGCTGTTTTCACTTCTATCGGCACTCCCCAAAGACCACCCACCATTCCAATATAAAAGTTTTTATTTTTTATTTTTTAAATATTTTTAATTTTATTTTTTTTATTTAAAATTTTATTTTTTTTCTTCACAATAATCTATACGAAATGTACTTCATACATGTCTGAATATTGCATGCAAAATAAACCTTAGTCAGTGTCTTCTATAAAATAGGTACCTACTTGGTTTTGAAAGCCAAAAGATACGTCCTTTAAATTCACTATTCAAACTTAGCAATATAATAATATTTTACGAGATACTATCGATTCAATATAGCACTATATACAGCATGGTAAAGTGCCAAATAAAAATATATATATAACCAAAGAAAATATGTAAATGGTAAGTAGCAATAACGCGAACCTTTTGTGTTGTACCTTTTTGAATACATAACGAGCGTCTAGTACATACTAGACGCTAGGTACATACCTATAATGGCACAACATACAGGTCCCTAATGTGTCAGACTAATCTACCGCCATCAGTCCCTCTTTCTTACGACAATCAATCTGCCTCGCCTTTTGCCAACTATGTAAGGCTTGGCTTTCAGTATAACCGGGTGCAGCTAAATGCTAGTATTTTACATGGAGCGACTGCCTATCTGACCTCCACAAACCAGTAACTGGGTAACACGATACCCCTAGGCAAGACTGATTGTCAGACTTTCAGGTTTCTGACTACCCGTAACGACTGTCCTGGATCCACAAAAGACAGGCGGGACCAACGGCTTAACATGCTCTCCGAGGCACGAAGGAGTCTCGCTATGTAAAGATGTCACACATCCACGGACCAACCCCGCCAAGCGTAGCTTAACCTGATGGATCGACCTGTGCGGCTGTTATTACTTAGCCACGAGTTCCACCGAATTGTTGTCAAAAGTAGTAAAGTCGACGACAATACATACCGAACAGCAAAAACCAAACAAAAACACATTATCCATACAAAAACGATACAAAAAAAAATCACTTTAAAGATGATTTCATTAAAACATTTCTTATGGTTCGTGCATTATATATTGCAAGAGCCCGTAAAGCCGTTTCATTAAAACGCTTTTAAAGTAAGCGACAATAAATGAAAGTTAATGACGTCATAAAAGCAATTTATTTTTCTCCTTTTTTGTACGAAGAGCTAAATATTCTCATGCACACGTATCCTAAGTGCGGCTTTCCCTTTTAAAACGTTCATACTCGTAATGACTCGTTCAAAATTACATCAGTAGGGTTGAAAAATCTGTGTTAAACTCCTGATACTCCTTACTCCTGATTTTGTTATCCTTCTGAATCGACTTACTATATAATTTGGTTAGTAAGTAAGTAATAGGTGTATATTGCTGACAGTCATTGCAGTTAACAAAATTACTCTGTTTTATTATAGGTACTGCTGATCATCGTGTGTCAATACGCTAAACAATACATTTCTTTCTTCGTTCTCTCTTCTCTTCGTTGTAAGGGCGACTGCTAAGCGTGCGTCGGGCAAAATGTAATTGAGTTTTTCCATTAGGAATTTCTTAGTAACAGCCCGGAGTTTGGAAGTTGACGGTGTGATACCCCCGTGCCTCGGAACCTGCGCCTGATCTCTCTCCGGTCGTGTCGGATTGCCGTCCCATCGGACTATGGAAGTGAGGGAAGAGAGAGTGCACCTGTGTCGGCGCACACACTTGTGCACTATAATATCTCCCGCGCCGAAGGCTAGTCTCCGTGGAGATTGGCCGGCGTGGCCGAAATACGGTTTGGAGGACTATATATTAGCATTTTATTAATACTTACTTAATGCAACAGTAAGCTCGTGGCTAAGTAATAACTGCCGCACGGGTCGAACCATCTAGTTAAGCTACGCTTGCCGGAGTTGGTCTGTAGATGGGTGTATCTTTAAATACCGAGACTCCTCCGTGCCTCGGAAAGCACGTTAAGCCGTTGGTCCCGGCTGTCATTCGTGGATCTTTGACAGTCGTGACGGGTCGTCAGAAACCCGAAAGTCTGACAACCAGCCTTAACAAGGGGTATCAGACAGATAGGCAGTCGCTCAATGTAAAATATTGGTATTCAGCTGCATCCGGTTAGACTGGAAGTCGACCCCAACATAGTTGGGAAACCTTTTCCCAACTATGTTGGGGTCGACTTCCAGGCAGATTGATTGACTTAACGACAGGAACTCTGTCTCCTGTAGCCATGAGAAAAGTCGTGAGTTTATGCATGTTATTTTTTTTTTTTTAATCCACGACATGAAGCTCGTGGCCTGCATCTCACCTGATGGTAAGTGATGCTCAGGCCGAAGGTGAAAACGAGCTTCACCCGAAATCCTCAACCACAGAGGAACTGGCAATCTCTAATAACCAAAACACAACAACACTGTTAATATTGATGTTATGACGGCAGACTTAGATAAGATGGTGGTAAGCTAGCCAGGCGGAGAACAACCAAACCGAGCAGAACATATTGCCCCTGGTGAATCGAACCTCTGAATCTAAGCACTTGACCCACAGAGGCGGTTAAGTACGTATGTGTTCCTCTTACCCTATCAAGTTAATATCCTCGATTCTTCCGGATGACTATACAAAACTTTTATTTGTCTAATGTATAGTAATACGATATTGTGGGTACATTAACATTGTTGATTTTAGTATTGAAAGTAGACAGTTGTTCGAGGATTTTAGCCAGCCATTATACTTGTGCCTGTACGTTGCTACGTATATTATTTATTCCCGTATCCCAGAGTGCTCCCGATCCAAGAATTGTTCAGTTTGGAGACCTGACATTGTAGCCTGGATCAATTTCTCACGATAGAAATATTTAGCGATTTCTAGTACCGAAGTTATATTGGTTTAGGCCTGGATCTGTTTTATGGACATTTTAAGATTTAAATTTTATTTCTACTACATCCTTGTTGCCCCCAAGCTAGGTGGTGCGACGATCTTCGCAGGGTAACATAAAACTGCTGAATGAGAGAGGCCATGGCCGTTTGTCTATTGCCACCGTCAACGAGACGTCAACGAGAAACGAGATTATTGTATGTTATGATAGACAACACAAAAGCCGGATGAACGGCACTGGTGCGATGATGGTATTGTGTGGACAAGATCAAACGTGTTTTGTATTGCCGGCACATCGTGTCGACCCGTCATAATCTCGGGTCGAGTTCTAGCTGTCACGCCGAACTACTCCAAAATTCGGAAGCCAGGATCCCGGCGCTCGGGTGTCGGACGTGTGGTGTTCACGCGGCCATAGTAAATGTATGTATCGCTACTTCGGTGCCACCACCGTCATATCGTTTTCGTTGACGTCCCGATGGTGGACAAATGGCCTTAGGGCTAATTTCACCAATGAAGCTGAACGCGATCAGCATTTCTAAAATGCGTTCAAGAGGTTTCAGTGTCAAAATTGTTATGGAATATTGTACAATGACAGGTCTTCAATTTTATTGGTGAAATCCACATTAAGTCTAGCATTGAATGTTGTAGAATTATGTTCCTTAGATCAAACCTTTATAAGACATTTTTTATCCAACCTGACATGTTCGTTGACCATACATTGCGAAACATTAAGTGATTAAGGACAGGATGTCTGTTGTCTGGTAGTCGATAGTATGCCTAATTGAATAACTTAGTGCACAATAACGAATTGTCAGTAAAAAACAAAGACTCTATTATGGGCAGACCTTTGACATCCAGTGATAAATAATATAGATTACCATTAGCCATAAGGCTGGAATTACATTCAGCTGCATAATCCAGCGGCTTAACCGCTCTGCTATGGGGTTGTACGAAACTAATTATTTACGACCTGTGACGCTGCCGCTCAGCGCTCGCGAACAGCTATGCTTGCTTGATTTCGCGGTGGAGTGGCCGGTCCGCTCAGTCAGTTCATGGCCTCGGGTGAAGCGATATGCGCCGCGAATGGCGTCAATCGATACGCGCGCGCGTCACCTGTTTCCGACTGTCAGAGCCGATTGCACACGATACGTTGCGCCGGCGGCGCGGCGGCGGAACGGTGTCGTTGCGGCATCCTACATACAAATATCGATGGTATGCCACATGGTGCATTCCGGCGTCGCACAGTGGAACGAGTGTATGGGAGAGGTTGGACTTAGTCATTTACGAGGGAAAAAAGTCTAATTTTGAAAAACTAATAATGTCATCGTATTTAGTTATCAATGCCTTTAAAACTTGTACAGATAATTTTCTTTCTATTTCTCGTATTTCAGGAGTTAATTGAGAAAATGTGAAATTTTACTGTGAAAATGACTGTATCGAGCTCTCTGTCGCCTGATTCCGGCCGCGTTTCAAGTTGTGGGCTTTACTATCGTATTACACATAGTAAAAGGTACATTTAGTGCTAAGACACATGATGCGCCAAACGTATTCTTACATATAGGGTGATGTATTTTTTTACTGAATCGAGCTCTCTGCCTCCTGAACCTGATCCTATTTACCTGATCAAATTTTATTCATCCTCATCATCATCTTCGTCATCATTATTCAATTCAGATTCGGAATCTATATATACATCAACAAATCATTGACATCATCAAATTCGGTGTCTTTCGTCTTTTCGGAATCTGTTAGGTCATAAAGTTCCGTAAAAGAAGATTATTTTACGAACTTATTTATCGTTGGACGAATGCTTGTACGCAGTGGATCAGACGATAATAAAAGATTGTGCATAATATCTACATTACATGAGATACTGCTGCATTTTCGAGAATGCCTCTCTATATTTTAAAAAATCTTTGTCACTAGCCTCAGATACCTCTTCAGATAGAAATCCAATGGGTATGATTGACAAATTCAGAACTATGTCTGACCCGTGTATATATAGTCCTACAGACCGTATTTCGGCCGCGGCGGCCAATCTCAACGGAGACTAGCCTTCGGCGCGGGAGATATTATACTGCACAAGTGTGTGCGGTGACACAACGGTGCACTCTCTCTTCCCTCACTGAGAGTGAGGGAAGTCCGATGAAACGGCAATCCGACACGACCGGAGAGAGATCAGGCGTAAGACCAACGGCTTAACGTGCTTTCCGACGCACGGGGATATCACACCGCCAACTTCCAAACTCTGGGCTGTTACTAAGAAATTCCTAATGGAAAAACCCAATAACACTTTGCCCGACTCGGGAATCGAACCCAGGACCCCACGCTCAGCAGTCGCGCTTGCAACCACGAGACCAACGGGGCAACCCGTGTATAAGAAGCTTATGAAGAGTACTCAGATCTACGTAAAGTTTTGCAGTATCAAAGCAGAAATCTAAAAAATTCATGCAATTTGTCTTCCGACCTGATGAAATACACTGCAAGATCATACAGGTTTTTCTCAATAGCTCAGCGTCTATTCCCGTAAATAAGTTCAGCAGATTTAGAGTAGTTTTCAAAAAATCGCCTTGCCGAGTTGCTATTTAACTCCTGAAATATGAGAGATAGAAAGAAATTGGTCGGTACAAGTTTTGAAGGCATTTGATAGCAAAATACGATGGTATTATTCGTTTTTCAAAATTAGGCTTTTTTTCTCGAAAATGTCTAAGTCCAACCTCTCCCATAAACTCTTTCCACTGTGCGTCGCAACGCACGTACGCCGGACCTGCGACCCGTGAGACGAGGCAGGGATCGGTGTATACGCATTGCGACGCCAGAGCGGCACCGCCCAGTGTCACCGTGTGACCGCCAATGCCGCGAAATCTTTGCGGTGCGGTGCCGCAACGAATCGTGTGACCAGGCTCTCACTCCGCAAGTGACACCACGGTGACTCATGGCATACTCTAAACAAGTTCTATGATTTGTGTTCTTCGTAGTCGCTGTCGAAAGACGCGTGACGCTTGAGCGTGTAGCTCGTGGCTATGGAGACACGCGGTCTAATCGCGCAGTACAATTCAAGCCTAAACAAGTACCTATATTTTTCTTGAGAAGCAAATAAATATCCTAATAATATTGTTTGTTGACCAAGCTGTTTCAGTACAGTGTGCCATCTTATACAACGATGAAGTACATTATTTTCGCCACATTTTTATTAGGTGAGTTAAAATTAAATATCCTTCGTTATGCTTGGTTATTGAATTCTACGTTGATTAAAAGCAGGGCTAAAATGACTATAGACATCTTGTCTGCTTAATTTTTTTTAAATTACCATTTCATTTAATTGTATGATTTATTTATTTAAATATCCTTTAATGTACACCACCAGAGTATACATTACAGAAATAAAAAGTTATACACTACAAAATATACAATATAGCGTTTACTGTGATCTCTTCCAGGCAACCAGTTTTAAATAAAGCTTCTCTTCTTCGCTTTATTACTAAAGGGAGAGGAGTGAAGAGGAGGAACTGACGTATAGCCCATGTAATTTTACCTTTGCAGGTACATTCCTGCCTTTGATATCCAACCACCGAATACCGTTCTATAGAACAGACTATACGTATTTTGAGGAATTCGACGCCTTTTATAAAGTTCACTGGGGCGTCAGTGGAGCATCTTGGAGAACCGCTCTTTATGCTTGTGCTGACGAAGGTGCTACTCTGTTCTACCCAAAAGCACAGGGAGAGTGGACGTTAGTGAAGAACTTGACAAATTCAGTGCCTGAAGTTTCAAATGTGACAGACATCTTCGTTGGATTCCACGACGAATATAAGCTAGGAGAGTTTATTACAGTTGACGGTGAGTATAAAAAAATGGACACTATTACAAATCACCTTTTGTTAACTATTTCATGTAAAATGTTTTTCTCCGGTTTCCAGGACACTCATTGCCTGATCCACTGGCTTCTGACAGCAGTCTACGGCCCGATCCACTTAATTTTGACAGCAGTCTATGGCTGATCGATAATTGCGTATCTATGAACATAGACAGTGGATTGTACAAAGTAGACAGTTGTTTCAGAACACCTGACACGGCGTTACCGTTTATGTGCAAGAAAGTTGATGAAAAGTCGTGTCCGACTGTTGACCGTGGTAAGTTTCTATTTCTTTTATAATTTAAGCCCCATTTACACGATGCTAGTTTCCTTCATCAATGCAACAATAACATTGAAGCAAGATAACTTTTATTGTTGTTTTAACTAATTGTATGACACAGGTACCTAAATTACGCTATAAGTATAGGAAAAAAATAATGCGACGTATTCTAATTTCAGGTTACAAATACATGAATGCATCACGAAAATGTTACAAAATAAATAAACAGCAGCGACTGTGGCAAGAAGCTATGAAGACTTGCTTCATTGAGGGTGGAATACTGGCGGTTATAGAAAACAAGGCACAGGCAGAAGAAGTTAGAGATATGGTAGAACCAGGAGTGTCATACTTTGTAGGGGTGAGAAAGCTCATCAATCACGATGCTTATTACACAGTAAAAGGTAACAATATTATAACATTATTTTTTATCATATAAGGATAAAAGTCTTTTTATATTTAAAAATCTCTCATAATATTATAGATAGGTACCTAATGCTGGCGTCGCCAGCCATAATATTACCAAAAACTCCTAATTCTTGTAGCACCACTATGTTACAATCTGCTTAATAAGCAATAAAAAAAAACCTGTACCTAGTATCGAAGACGTTCCGTTACTCATACCTATTGAATTGTGTTTGTCGTGCACTACTATAATTTATGTTTTATCAATTTATTAATGTTTAAACTTGACTAAAACAATTTACAAACTAAAGGGCGTCGAAAATTCCTCCACATCGCTTTCGACGTACTCTAGACTTCTACTTACTAAACAGAAAAGTTAATAACAAGGCTTTTTTTTATATTTTAGGTAAAAAATTCAGTGACATGTATCAAAAATTCAGTGACACGTATCAAACGGCCTTGAATGGGAGGTATGGAACTGTTTGTAATAGAAACAACAATCTTTACACGGAGACAGCACAAAATATCGACAGACTACCGTTCATTTGTGAAATGGAAGTTTCTATGTAAACAGAAGAATAGAGAAGTGATGGTGGAAGATTTACTGTTTATAGAGAAGCAACGTACCGTAGAGTCAGGCCATAGAGTCAAACAACGTACAGACGATATTAGCCCTTATTCAGAAGTAAAAATAGTGATTTAAGCCGCGTATACCAGCCGTGTACCGATGTGCACGGTGGGGCTTTATCGTAAGATTATTCATATTTTCCTGAAAATCCCTCTTTTCTATCCCATGGCTGTGTACAAGAAGACATACCAAGGCATTAAGTCTGTGAGTATCTGTGTCTCTGCGTTGGTACCTGTTTATAATCCATTTTACTAACAGATGTAATTATTTTAGATATAAAGAATATACCTTCCTACATATTTTTTTAAATAAAGCATGTCAGCTTTTGTTTTTTTTTTAGTCCCTTTGTCATTTACTGTAGTTACTGCTGTTGATCTATACTGCTGCATAAGTTGAGTTTTAATAAGACTCGATAAATTCAGCTTTTTAAAGCATAGCAGCTAGATGGACCAACGACCTTAAGACGGTGGCTGGGACAGACTGGATGCGGAAGGTGGAGGATAAAGTGTTGTGGCGCAGACTGGGAGAGGCCTATGTCCAGCAGATAGGCTGAGTTGATTGGTTGGTTGAAGCATAGCAGAAACACAAGCTGCTCGCCTACGATGTTATACTAAACTGTTCGCAACGCATTATATGAGTTGCGATGCTGCCGCTCGGCACTTAGGCCGATATCATATTTTTCACTCGAGTGAATGTTCATTTTTGTTATTAGATTCCACGTTCACACGACACTGACAAAATTAAATAGCAATTAACGTTCATCTGCTACGTTCATTTCATTTTTCGATAGTTCTGTAGGCGAGTGAAAGATGCCGAGTACCGAAATTCAACCTCGGTTGGATCGGTTCACACGGTTACGTAGTCACAAGGAACCCTTATAGTTTCGCCATGACCGTCTGTCTGTCTGTCCGCGATTTAGCTCAGAGACTCTGAGTACTAAAAAGCTGTAATTTGGCATGGGTATACATGTTAATTACGCCGACAAGGTGGTAATAAAATCTAGATTATCTTTTTACCCGTAAAGTGGGGATGTTTTTTTTTACTCGTCTATCCCATGGTGTGGAGTGTCGTTGGAAAGGGCATTGAAAAATATTACGGGTGTTTCCAAACCATTTTTCAATACAGAAAGAAAGAAAGAAAAATATTTTATTTGGGACACGCGCAGGAAGTACAAACAGTAAAAGAAAAAAAATTACATAAAAATAAAATCATAAAAAAGGAGCATATTAAAATCAAACAAAATAATAACGACCTGTGCGAGGCCAAAAAGGCCCCTCTCTCAGCATAATGCGGCGATATTTAAAAGAAATAAAAATACAGCCGCGCTGGTATTCTGATAGGGCCCACTGTGATTTCACGGACACACCTACCGGACTTAGATAAATCCCACTAGGGAATTATAAAAAAAAAAACTACGGGGTTCCGTTTGCGAAATATTAAGCTTTAAAGTGTTTATTTTTGTTAAAGTTATTCATCCTAACTATGACTCCCTTCATTGTGCGTGGTACGGTACACACTTGGTCGGTTTTCACGTTTGATTCATTTTGCGTTCATACGTGTCATTTCGAGTGAAGCGTTTGTAATATGCTTTTCGAACAAATAACCTGTGGGAACGGCCAGTGCGCTCAGTTGGGCGGTCCAAACGCGCAGTTTAATTCAAGCCTAAACCAGAAACAACACTAAGCGTTTATATTAAAATAATATTCACTGAGCAAGTTGCTTTTATTCAGTGTGCCATTTTATACCACGATGAAGGACTTCACTATCGCTTTACTTTTATTTGGTGAGTACTCATTCTAATTAAATTTTCGTATAACTTTTAAACAATGGAAAGAAATGAATGGTATATTTTAATGTCACCTAAAATCCTATAAAAATTAGAACGGAACAGTTTATGATTCTCCAGTATTCAATTCATTTTCCTAGGCAAGTTTGTTGATATTTAACGTAATTGTTCACACTTCACAGGTATACTTCTGCCTTCGACAATCCCTCGCCAAGTACAGTTCTACAGAAAAGACTATACGTACATTAAGGAGTTTGACGCTTTTTATAAACTTCACTGGGACTTGAGTGGATCAGCTTGGAGTACCGCTTTTTTTACTTGTGATGACGAAGGAGCTAGTCTGTTCTACCCGAAAGTCCAGGGAGAGTGGACTTTGGTGAAGAAGTTGACGAGTAAAACTACAGAAGGTACTAATGTGACCGACATCTTCGTTGGCTTGCACGACGATTTTAAATTAGGAGACTTTATTACTATTGATGGTCAGTATTCACGATTATTTTAAGTTACACTATTACGAATCATCATACCTTTTTCCCTTTAGCAAGCATCCTTACGGGCCACTTATGGGAAGTGATTACAGCGGCCTATTTCCTAGCAGCACAAAGGGGATTGTCGATGTTTCTACATAAGAGACAAGGTCTAAATGTTAATGGTCGTAGTTACTTACTATGACTTCTTCAAGCAGTATTAAAAATGTTTCTTACATTTATCTGCATGCATCACTAAGCGTACCTTGACTTGGTGTCCGAATTATCGCATACAAGTGTTAAAGGGAAGGTATGAGTGTTAACAGTACAAACGCTGTGAAGTGAGCCAAAGAACGCGCGGAATCCGTGCTAACGTCACGCAGCCGCAGAAGTCGCGGGTCTCCAGTGTGAACAGTGCGAACACAGAGACCGCAGCGTCAATACGTACCGTCTGCAATTCAAATTTTTTATGTTTAAATTGATTATTATACAAGTATGTTCTCCTACATCGCATTTGTAATGTGCATCTCACATCATGCACATAATTTTGTCTTGTTGTGTCTCTTACCCGTTCTTTTACTCACAGTATTGATCATAGACGCCAGCAATTTTTTCATGTCCATACACATTTGGCCAAAATGTAAAAGGCCTAATCAAAGTTATATTGTGAAATAATTTATTTTATATTATGTAATATGGGTTTTGCCTGAATCAAACTTTTTTTTTTTTTTGATTACGCAATAATACGTTTTCTCTTCATTTTGTACAATGTGAGCGGATTTCGTGTACGTTACCCCAGCAGGAAAGTGTCTCCTAGAGTTACATGAGTGGAACGTTTAATTGGTGCCTTAGCTGCTGTAAATGTGCCCCCACATAAAAAATGTGTGCCCCCTGTCGTTTTGGAAAAAAACGGAAAACACGATTCCTGCTGGGGTAACGTTTTTCTAGCAGGAAAATTCTAAACGAATGATCGGAGAGAGAAAAATTGTGCATGACCAGAGAGCTTATATGTGTGCCAAAATGTGCCCCCAAAAATAAAATCTGTGCCCCTTCAGGTTTTCGAGATATTGCGTTTCCTGCTGGAGTAACGTTTTGCAGAATCGTATATCTCTAAAACCATTGCATGTGCCCCTGTAGAATAAACATACACGAGTAGCTCTTAATGTGTGCCCCTTAGTGCCCCAATTAGATTTAAATAAATATTTATAGTTTTCAAGTTATCGCGGTTTTATGAAAACCCGAAAAAACATCGCAGCGCCTAAATGAGACAAGGTATAAGTTCGCTGAAAACTGTATTCGGTCCTTCTTGACGCTAATAATAACCATACAAAGTTTCAAAACTGTTCATGCATGCGTTTTTGAATAATCTTGCTAAAAGTCAAAACGATGGTGTCATAACTTTGACGGCAAAATACAAGGAACCGGCTCAATCCCAGATGTGCAGGTGTAAACCAAAATCATGTGCCTTTAGTCAAAAATATATGGTGAAAATATTCAGCTTGGAATGATTCGCATTAAGTAAATATTAACAAAAAACCAAAATATGTAAACAACGGCTGGTTATCCGACCAAATTCAAATGACTACTAAAAAGCGACGGATTCATACATATCGATGACCTTCTTTACTTTACTCACTAGCCGGCTCACACGTGTTGTGCCTGAGTACGCTGAAGTAGAAAAGTAATAAGTAATAAAATAAAGTTGTTATTGGATTATATTTTTGCTGTTTCTGTGACTTTACACACGATTAAGTACATTATAAATAGTAGCCTAAGTGCTATTCCAAGGTAAGCTATCTTCTCCATTCTAAATTTAATTAAAATACATCCAGTAATTTATGTGTGAACGAAAGAAATACATCCAGATATTTCCCAGGTCTTTGACCCAAAATTTGATTGGTCCCGATGTTTAAAAAAATACAGTTCATGAAATGTGTGATGAATACCTACTACGAAAAAGAGGTAGCTCTTTTTTGTATATAAATAAAAAGCCCGTATTTGTCTTTTTATATATATGTTTATATATTTATTTGTATATGAATAAAAATAATAATTTCCACATCAACAAGCTGTTTAATTTAATATGGTCACAAGGTGCATTTAATATATTTTTTGATTAGCCCCCAAAACTTTTGAACGCGACTGTACGGACAACAGCTTAGGTATAATACGTCCAATAAAGAAGGTCATCGATATGTATGAATCCGTCGCTTTTTAGTAATCATTCGAATTTGGTCGGATAACCAGCCGTTGTTTACATATTTTGGTTTTTTGTTAATATTTACTTAATGCAAAACATTCCAAGCTGAATATTTTCACCACATATTTTTGACTAAAGGCACATGATTTTGGTTTACACCTGCACATCTGGGATTGAGCTGGTTCCTTGTATTTTGCCGTCAAAGTTATGACACCATCGTTTTGACTTTTAGCAAGATTATTCAAAAACGCATGCATGAACAGTTTTGAAACTTTGTATGGTTATTATTAGCGTCAAGAAGGACCGAATACAGTTTTCAGCGAACTTATACCTTGTCTCATTTAGGCGCTGCGATGTTTTTTCGGGTTTTCATAAAACCGCGATAACTTGAAAACTATAAATATTTATTTAAATCTAATTGGGGCACTAAGGGGCACACATTAAGAGCTACTCGTGTATGTTTATTCTACAGGGGCACATGCAATGGTTTTAGAGATATACGATTCTGCAAAACGTTACTCCAGCAGGAAACGCAATATCTCGAAAACCTGAAGGGGCACAGATTTTATTTTTGGGGGCACATTTTGGCACACATATAAGCTCTCTGGCCATGCACAATTTTTCTCTCTCCGATCATTCGTTTAGAATTTTCCTGCTAGAAAAACGTTACCCCAGCAGGAATCGTTTTTTCCGTTTTTTTCCAAAACGACAGGGGGCACACATTTTTTATGTGGGGGCACATTTACAGCAGCTAAGGCACCAATTAAACATTCCACTAATGTAACTCTAGGAGACACTTTCCTGCTGGGGTAACGTACACGCGGATTTCTAAGGTGGATGACCTTAGAAATCCGCTCAAGCCAAGTTACATAATTTATTAAGGCACTGTAAAATTTTTGCCAAAATTGAATGATGTCCTTTTAACTTTCTCTGGTTTTCAGGACACTCAACGCCAAATTCTGTGCCTTCGGACAGCAACCTACAAGCAGAGCCACATCACGATAATTGCATGACTATGAACATAGATACTGGATCGGTCAAAGTCAGCAGTTGCTTGAGAACACCGGACACGGCATTACCCTTTGTTTGCAAGAAAGTTGACGATGAGTCGTGTCCGACGGTTGACCGTGGTAAGTGTTTTCCATGCTTTTTCTTCAACGTTCTTTTGATAAGGTTAACCTGTGCTACGCTTTATCGGTTAAGGACAGTAAAGAAAGAAAGAAAATACATTTATTTAGCACAGACTAAAAGGCACAAAAGTAAAAAGAAAGAAACAAAATTAAAAGTGTAAAGTGCGTTGTATGATACTAGCAGGAAGGTGCGCCTCGCGGCTGCGCCAAATAGGCCCAGTTCAGCAAAAATGCCAGACAACTAGTGCCTGACGCTGGTATTCAACTGGACCTGAAGTGTGAGGTGACGTAAGATAGATAATCATAATCAATCAGTAGCAATCTTGTGACTAATAAGTTTCTACTACATAATATTATGCTCGGCTAGATTCAGCCAGAAATAGTCTCTGGCATACATAAACTCAATCAATCGCAGTCAGCTGTTGGATGTGGTCCTCTCTGTCTCAAGGTACCAAAAAATAATCGCAGAAAGTTCATAATTGTAGTTTTCTCTCATGGCTGCTTTAAGACAATCGATCCTTAACAGTTATGGGCAGTCCAAAGATTAATAGTTCATAATTAAAATTAGTTCCAATTTAAATTGCTTCTTTCAATTATAAATTACACATAGGACTTGGCATAGGAAACCAAGCGGAGGTCCTGGCCGACTCGTAGAGAATATTTATTGACAATGATCGAGACTATAATGATCTTCTTAATATTAGGTACGTATAAAGTCGAGGAACTAATAATATATTGGCAACGTATTTTTATTTTAGGTTACAAATACGCGAAACTATCGAAAAGATGTTACAAAGTAAATGAGAAGCCACTCATGTGGCAGGAAGCTATGAAGACGTGCTTCTTGGAGGGAGGGATACTGGCAGTTATAGAAGATACTACTCAAGCACAAGACCTAAGACCGATGTTGAGCTCAACAGGGTCGGCATACTTTGTCGGCGTTAGACAGCTCAACTCTCGCGATGATTTTTATACAGTAAAAGGTAACAATATAATTATTTCCTAAAAGTAAGTTATTGAATTGTAACTAAAGACTGAACTGAAGCAGGCGTGAGTTAATTTGTAATAGTTGCCCCCCATGGGAAGCAGGCGTGAGTTTATGTGTAATAGTTGGCCCCTCATGGGAAGCAGGCGTGAGTTTATGTGTAATAGTTGCCCCCCATTATTATTTCTTCTCCGCCCCCCCAAACATTATTACTTCTTTATTAACTACCCCACAATTTATTTTATATTTATTTTACTTTACAGGTCAACAATTTAGTGACATGTATCAAACAACATACCACGACGAAGACGAAACCTACTTATCGTTTGGCTGTGGGGCTGTTTATAATAATAATTACACTCTTATTACGAAGGCATTAAGCTGTATTGCTACGGCACCGTTTGTTTGTGAAATGTATGTATAGCTGGTTATAAAGGAGAAAACAAAAGTAATGGGGTAAAAAAAACAATGTAGTACCTTATATCACAATATATCATTTTTTTTTCTAGCATTTGTCTTTTGTCATAAGTTATGTCTTATAGACACCTGCAGGCCTAACATGACGCACGCGACAATTACTCGTTCTCGCGTGAGTAATTTTTGTCTATTTTGTCTCTTTTCTCGTTTTCTGACAGCGCCTCCATACAAAATAGTCGACTCCTTCTGTCAAACTTTATGTTTTGTCGACAAACCCTAACATGGCACCTTAGTTATCTCGATTTTTGACACTTCAACACGAGATAATCTCCGATTCTTCTGTCATTAAGTCGTATTTACTCGTCCTCGATTTTGACGACGAGAACGACGAGAAGAGTACCTAGACAAAATTATTATACAAAAAATATCTCCAAAATAACATGGCAGTTTCATAATTGTAATTATTTTAGTCATCATTTTATTTTACAATATATTAATAATGAAAATACTTAGTTTTAAACTACTATTTATATTGGAACGACGTGTTTTATATGGATTTTTTCGTTTTTTGTATTGAAAATATGAAAAATTATTACCTACATGTTGGGTATTAGGGGTTTATGAGTTTCATAAAGGGGGTTCAAATTTTCATTATTTTTGCGATAGGACACACCAATTTCGAGATATAAGCAAAAGAAAAGAAAAATAAGTCAAGGTGTGAATTTTAGTTCATGAAAATTAATTTCCACACCTTTTTAATCGCGATTAAATACTTGGACAATCAGAATTTTAGATTATATGATTTTAGAAATTAATAACTACTAAAATATAGTTAAGTTGTGTCACTTTAGTCTATTTCAGAATGGGAAATCGTCGGTTGACAGGAATAATCTAAATTTTGGTAATTTTTAGTCTAGTTTAGAGGTATTTGTGACAAGAAAATCGGCACCATTGAATGAATGAAACGGAATCTCAAGCCGATGTTGCTATCATAAAAATAATTTGTTTTTAATAACTTGCAACATCGGTTTCTCGTCGCGAGATATAGAAGTGTCAAAATGCTTTTTTCGAGTTTACTCGTCGTTTACGGTCATGTTAGGGATTAGAATGACGTCAGAATCGTAGACAAATTTCGACAAAACGAGAAAAAGAGCGTTCTCGCGCTTGTCATGTTAGCCAGTGCTGTGAAACTCCGAACAAATATTTTTTGTATGGGATTTGTGACCGTTCTTTAGCCAACATTCAGAAACAAACGTCAAAATGACATAATCACATAATGACCAACATTACATTACGAAGTGGTTACAAACATGTCTGCCTTCGCGCAAGTATTATTGTTTGTGTTGTGATTTATCTGTTTGTTTTTCCTTTTTCTGTATGATTTCGGTATATAACATATCAGAATAATTGACGGTGATTCCAAGTTTGTGAACCATCATGGGTAAGGGTCACAGAATATGTGGAGTTTGCGGTATCAAGGAGGCCTGGCATACTGTAAAAATGTTGCATTATTCCAAGTTTTCACTGAATCCATACCGGTGAGTACCGATATTTATTGCTAATGTGATCTTGTGCTCACCTAACACAATGCTATTAATTTACAATCAGGAAATTAAAGCATCATTCAAATTCTGTAATACGACTGGAGCCATCAATGAAGATTAATTATTGAAACTCTTGAAGAAATGGTTTAAAACATTGTGCCTACAGTAATATTTGTCTAATTGTAATCTAATTTAGTCTAACTAGGTTGATTTATAGATATATGGGTCAGAGAGACTCATATTATATTATCTACCTGTGACACCATTATGTAAATACTGGGAATATGAAATAAATCTTTTTCAGTTTCATATTCAAAGTATAATAATCTATTCCATTTAGTTATGCTGATAGTGTAAATTGGGGGATCTCTTAACTTTAAATCACACTAAATAAATTCACAGTCAAACTTAGTCAGTTATACGAGTAAGCGAGTAAACTTTTATATTTTGTGTCTTCCAGCTGTCGAGAGTGGCTAAAAGCAGTTGGTCACTTAGAAGTAGTGCATCTACCAATAGAAAAACTGCATGAGCAGCGAAATGTATGTGCTAACCACTTTGGAAGAAAGTATTTTAACAAATAGGGAAATTGTCTACAGAAGTGAAGTAGTTTCAGTATAATCCTCCATTAAGCTTTTCATGAGATGATGTTACAAACAGACAGAGAAATAAATTCTCAAAATTGATTGAGATGATTAATAGAGCACAAATTAATTGTGCTCTATTAATCATTTCAAATGAAAAGATCCCTGCGTTTTATATGCAGAGAAATGTTTACAAGTCTAATCGAAAATGTTGCTTATATTTAATTAATTATGTTTACAGATTTAACACAAAGGGAAAATCAGTTGATGGAACAATTGCAAAAAACTAAATGCAGCCTGGCATCACTAAGACGCAGTGCAAATCTCTTGGAAAAATTTGAGTCAGATGTGCTAAAAGGAATTGTGACGTTGGTGCTAAAAAACAAAAAACGAAGCCATTTTGCCCTGATACCGATGTTGCTTGCTCATTTATATAAATTAATAAATACTGAAATCATTTAAATCTGTTTTATTTTAGTGTGCGTTACCCAGGCCAGATGTTGTCGAAAATGGTCATTTGAATCTTATAGATAATTAGTTTTGCGGCTTCTGTAATTGTTGCGCACATTTTTAAATTTGTTGCGCTTATAGTTTTTTAATTATTTCACAAAAACATTTCCTGCTGGGGTAACGTTATCCCAGCCAGACCTTTTTCTTTCTAATGGGAATATTTAAATAAATACTAGCTATAAAATTAGTTGTCTAGATGAAGTAAATGTTGTGCCTTATTTTGTATTTGTTCTTTCATCGGTTGCGAAGTTATTCGAGATTTTGCTGGGGTAACGTTTTTGGTTTTGCTAGATCTTTGAAACGGTTAAGCGGATTCTTATCATATTTTGTACATGACTTCTTAGGAATTAGTTTAAATTTGTTCTGCAATAAAAAAACCAAAATAATGCATAGTTTAAAGGTTATTTCATTAAATAGAAAAACACTTCAATTGGTTCCAGCACTCTCAATAAGAGGTCTAAAGACTTACTTTAAACGTTATTTTAAAGCTTGTAAATGCCTTCAAATGTATGTGAAGTTTCATTAGTATCCTGTAAGTATTTAACAAGTAATGATGATATTCAGTTCTTCACGAGCACGGTCTTGATGCGCGCGGTGTTAATTGGCCACTGGATTGGATATATGAACTGAATGTTATGTCAACTATTAGTTGTTTTGTTCAGTTGTATATCAGTAAAATTTCAGCGTAGTACATTGGATAATTAATGAGATAATACGATTAAAGTCATTAGGAAGTGAATGACTGAGGTAACTCGACCAAGTTTAGGTGGTTACGAAAAAGCGAAATCGCAGAACATTATGCTATCTTTTGAAATGTTTAGTATAATACACCTTACAATTTCTGTACAGACGCGTACACTGTTAAATACATAATAATATAATAATATCTGTACTATGAAAACATTATTATTATCTTCCAGTTGCACATACTTATCAAAAATCACCGATATAACATGTCGTTCGGTGGGTCGCGGGAGGGGTGGGGTGAAGGGGTAATTCATTGTTTGCATAACGCACTAAACATGCTCCATAATCACAAAATTCATTTGTAGAGTGCGCGTGCGCTTCGGCAGTTCCGTTTCCTGTTTTTGCAAATATTTATCGAGTGCGTGAGAGCTATTATATAATAATAAGTGTGGCGAATTACTGTTAATGTGGAGTGCTTGATGAATTCACGAACAAGGTAAGCTTGCATAATGTAACTACAGAAATAGTAGCAAAATTATTATTAATATGTAGGTACATGTTGTTAGGTACCTACTTATCTAAAACTGTATTCTTTTTAAGGTTTAAATATTTGAATTTAGGAACTTACTTATTATTTTCTTTTTTTTCGTACTTAGTTATTACCTGAACTGGAATTCTCAACAATGAAAAAAATTTAAAAAAATTATCCTTCGCTACATAGTACCTATAAAACAAAGTTGATTCCCGTTGTCTGTCCCTGTTTGCTTAGATCTTTAAAACTACGCAACGGATTCTGATAGTAGTAGGTAAATAAAAATGCTCTAAATACGCGCGCTATTACAGTCCCCGACACGTAACTTGGCAAAAGTTGGTAGATGCGCAGAAGTCATTTTTATGAGGTAGCGCCGATCTGAGCGCGAAAAAAGTCATTATATATAATTTATTGTCTATGATCATTACACATTCCAATATGTGCATATTTAAATAAAAACTGTAAGTGTGTACTGTGTATACTGAAATCTATAATTTAAATAAAAAGTAATAGAAAATTTTAAAATAGCAAAATTACTGTCTGTAATTTTAATCTGTGATTGTTTTTAAGTATAAGTTTATTAATACTTTAAAAGTTCAGTTGAAATGATTATTTTACCTGTTAATAAAAATTCTTTAATAAACATGTAGTTTTTTTTTAAACTTGTGTACATGTCTGTACTAAATTTGTAACACTATCCTACATATTTTAGAAGGTACCATAATGTTCTGCGATTTCGCTTTTTCGTAACCACCTAAACTTGGTCGGGTTACCTCGGTCATTCACTTCCTAATGACTTTAATCGTATTATCTCATTAATTATCCAATGTACTACGCTGAAATTTTACTGATATACAACTGAACTAAACAACTAATAATTGACATAACATTCAGTTCATATATCCAATCCAGTGGCCAAATAACACCGCGCGCATCAAGACCGTGCTCGTGAAGAACTGAATATCATCATTACTTGTTAAATACTTACAGGATACTAATGAAACTTCACATACATTTGAAGGCATTTACAAGCTTTAAAATAACGTTTAAAGTAAGTCTTTAGACCTCTTATTGAGAGTGCTGGAACCAATTGAAGTGTTTTTCTATTTAATGAAATAACCTTTAAACTATGCATTATTTTGGTTTTTTTATTGCAGAACAAATTTAAACTAATTCCTAAGAAGTCATGTACAAAATATGATAAGAATCCGCTTAACCGTTTCAAAGATCTAGCAAAACCAAAAACGTTACCCCAGCAAAATCTCGAATAACTTCGCAACCGATGAAAGAACAAATACAAAATAAGGCACAACATTTACTTCATCTAGACAACTAATTTTATAGCTAGTATTTATTTAAATATTCCCATTAGAAAGAAAAAGGTCTGGCTGGGATAACGTTACCCCAGCAGGAAATGTTTTTGTGAAATAATTAAAAAACTATAAGCGCAACAAATTTAAAAATGTGCGCAACAATTACAGAAGCCGCAAAACTAATTATCTATAAGATTCAAATGACCATTTTCGACAACATCTGGCCTGGGTAACGCACACTTTATTTTACCGATTTATCTAAATAAATTAGGTTTGGAGCCTCACTATTATCTGCATAGAATGCATTTTATCGATATCGATAAGTTTATTGATTTCTATACGTTGCGCATCCCTATTTATGACAGTTCTTCCCTTCAAGGACATGGTTGTCAAGTTTGTTATAATTTTCATGTTGGTAGCTATGTTTTTTTTATGTGGTTGGCTAAAGACGGTCACAAATTCTCAAAAACTGAATGTTCTAAGTTCCGCCTCTTAATTACATGCTCTGTGATGTTAGCCCTGCTGGTAAAAGACGGCCACCCGCGCCTCAAGTAATAACACGGTAAAATTCCCCATTGAAACAAAAATTTTACCACGAAAATTAAAGAAAATTACCACGTAAATAGAATCTCAGTATGATTCTTAAAAACACCGTCACGGATCGGACAGGTTTTTTGTTACACGCTGTATAAAAACGACATTTTTTTTTGTGGTTTCCATTCGCTTGTAGTGTTGATACTTGAAGTATGAGTTAGTAAAATCTGTTTTTTTTTTATTTTATCTTATTTAGATATCGATACCCATCACGGCTGTGAAGTTTACACAAAAAAAAAAATACTACTATGGTACTAACTGAGATGGAAAACCCCAAAAAAAAAAAAATTGACAAATTAATTTCTATTTCGATTTATTAAAAAAAAAAATATTTTGTAAAAAAAATTGGCGACCATTTTTTCATGAACTTAACTTTTAAATAGGCTCACAGTACGATACCTTCACGGATCGGACAGGGTTTTTTTATATGTTGTATACTTTCTAAAACTAACCACTTCATCAGTTTATTTTAATCGACACCTACTTATAACTACTTGGTATTTGCAATGTCAATGTCGATTGATCGACTTTAGTTAATAACACCTATATATACAAGGTGTAACGTAAATAACGCAAGACCTCTTAAGGGGTCCTCGTCTCGCCACCGCGCATCTATTTGATTCATTCCATTACCGGCCACGGTCACGTGCATGTTCATACGCGGCCGGCAATGGAATGAATCAGGATAATGAAATAACTGGGAACGCGCGCGGTGGCGGCGCGGCGGCGGCGCGGTGGCGGTCTTCGCGCGACTCGTATGTACAGTGTAGTTGTGCGGCGTCGGCGCGGCGACGGCGCGGTGGCGGCATCGTGTGCAGGAGCGCTTACCATATCAAGAAAAAACTTCATTATGCCCGTTCAATTTCTATGTTAATATGTACATAGTTACAATATTTGGTACAGATGAACAGCTGATGGTGTAGCCAGGATCGTCTCCACACGAAGACACTTGTACGGATTAATCAGTGCGGTTTCGATGAAATCTCGGAATGCCCAGATCTGTTTCTTAGGTACGAAGTAGAGTTATACCAAACATAAACCTCGAAAAATTTATGGTTAAACTGATGTAACTTTACATCGCGTTTATAGGATAGGATAGCGGATTCTCGCAACTATGTATATTTACTTCATTAATTGTGTAATAAGTATGTCGGCGCATGAGTGATTAAAAGTCTGCCCCCTATCCCTATAGAAAATATTCACAAAAGGAACATTCAATGACCTATTTTCAGTGATTTTGAAGTTTTTGCTTCTGTTTCAGTTTTTTAAAGTATGAAGTAACAAACCTTTTAAGCTTTCAGTTCAGAATACAAACATTATGTTAAGTTATGGCGCATAAGTGAAAAAAGACTCAATATATAATATAAAACTTAATTGGTTACCCACAGTGATGATCCCAATTTCCCCCGGGGCAAGTAAAGCATGTTTTGGTCGTACCAATATTTATTATATGGCATACTATATTATAGTGGGTATCACGCGAGCCTACGTCACAGGCGGGAAATTGAAAACCATCGAATCATATTAGGGATTTGAGTGAATATCGTAAAAATATAAGCAAACGTTCTTTTGGAATAGACCAACAGAATAAAATATTCAAGTTTGGTTGGAATTGAATTTATTTTATTAATATCAGCAGTTTTGTCTGCGTCAACAATGTTGGCTCTCATTTTAGGTAGGGCCCTGAACAGTACTCTGTCCACCGGGAAGACGGCGCACAGTGGTCACGTGCTGCCTTGCACACTTGCACAGTTAGGTTTCGGGGAGACCCCTTTAGTCTCCCCAGAGATGAGTCCTGACAGGCGCTGGGACAGATGGGGTTCCGGATTGGTCTTTTAAGAGGTAACGGTGCCCCTTCCATGTGCAGATGGTGACCACCGGGGTGGTTTTAGTGAGGTAGGAATCCCAAACTCCCCGGTCTTATCCCCAAAGACCAGGCGCGTTTAGAAGGATTACCCCAGAAAAAAAAAAGAAAAAAAAGGCCACTGAACAGTGAACGTTCGAAAGGAAATAAAACACCGACAACATCATCATCTGCCTAGTCGGCTTCCAGTCTCACCGGCTGCAGCTGATTACTGCACACTCACATAGAGCGATCGCCTATCTGTTCTATGACCTCTACAACCTAGTTCCTGGGAAACACGATACCCCTTGGTAAGGACCTGTAACAATTGTCAAAGATCTACTAATGATAGACAGGACCAACCAGCACCTACAAGATAATAGTCGAAAAGTCTTTATGGAATGGAATTTCAACAGTCTGCTGCAAAGGTTTAACAGCTGTTAGTTCGATACTAGCTATAGTAATCGCTGTAAATACTGTAGAGCCTTTAGGCCGCTAATGCCATAAGCTTATGAGGCAAACACTACTTCGAATTTAGACGTTCTTAAAATAATAGAGAGATCTGACACAGTGCGTCATTATGTAAAAAACGTAAAACCAACTCTATGAATAATTATTCTTTAAATATTTAATTAGTCTTTTATTTTAACGACCCGGTAATATAAGGACGTGGATTCATTATCCAACCGATAACATAATATTAAAATAAAATGCAATAAAAAACGAAATACTGAAATTGGCTTTATTAAAAACAAAGCTACACATTTATTAAAAGCCTATGTTGTAAGATTATGACGTTCAGCTAACCAAACCAAAATAAGACCAACAATTAAAAAAACAGACACAAATTGAGTTTAGTATTTAAGAATACCTAAGTTCATTAATATGCAATAATAGCCTAGTGGTGTGACCGTCGGACTGCCAATTCATAACCCCATAGGTATCGAGTTCGAACCCAAGGTATTATTTATTGCGTGTTGTATAAAACCAGCATGCCCGAAAGATATTTCTCGACGGCATGTGAATCCAAGTTACAGGCCCATGGGAACCACACAAACTTTGACACCCGGTAAGTCACTAACCACACGAATAAGAAAGAATAAGTTGATTACTTTGGCTGTTAACCGAATTATCGAAGTAAAGCCAGGACAGAGGAGCTCCAACGTAAGGCAGCAGTACACTTTGCTTTGATTATATCGTGGACAATGGTGGGCAAAGGCAATTTAATAGCGAGACTGAATATCTATGAATGTCAATTTGGAGCACCCACTCTGCTGTCGCACGAATGCCGCTTTTTGATCTGTCGTCTTAAGCAACAGCAGTTTTTTTTCTATCGCTGTAAAAACACTTTTTTGTTGAACAACACAGCCTGAAAGAACTGTCTAACCCCATGTCCTAAAAGAATGCAATCGTGGCGCGAGTACGCGTTCGTCGCGTTATCTGTCACTCATTTGTTCGGAAAAGCTGAACACGCCCTCTGTCTCGCGACGACGCGTTCGGGTTCGCCGAATAAAATGAACGGGACATTTTCGCGACGATTGCTTATATTAGGACACGGGGTAAAGGCTGAACCGCACATTTGCAAACTATACATTTATTCAACGGTGTTTCATTATTTCTTTAGATTGTTGGTATCTTGCAACAATAACAAACAAAAAGATTAAAACATGATTTGGGCAAAAGATTAAAATCGAAATTACTACAATATCAATATCGCTACTTGCCCTGCGCTACCTTACGTCTTTGTATACAGTGTTAAATTTTTCTTCTGTTTATCCCGTAACTTCCATTTCACAAATGAAGGGTACTTTTTCGTCACAGCTTTTTGTGCCAGTGTAGAGACTGCTGTCCCGATTCCAAGCAGTTCCACAGTCATCATTTCCGTTGTTATACGTGTTTCGGTACATGTCGCTGAATTTTTGACCTGTAAAAGAAATTAAGTGCTGTATTAGAATCTGGTGAAAAAGGCCATCATTTTCTGAACATTCGCCTTTTTCCAACTGTGTTGGGTTCGACTTTTAGTCTAACCGGATGCAGCTAAATAGGTCTGGTACCTACTAATTTAGCTGCATGCAGTTAGTAGTTATTTTGCATGGGGCCTATCTGACCTCCACAACCCAGTTATTGAGTAATACGATCAGATAAAGAAAGAAGAAAGAATAATGATTTTCTAGGTACAATTAAAATCGGAATAATAAAAGGTAAGAGGCTTTGTTGCTAAAAAGATTGTCTGAACATTCTGCGTAAATAAACTACAATATTTCATGATTACTCCAAATTTTTCGCGATAAAATTGTCATTTGCATTTACAAAAAAGAAAAATAAATTGTTACCTTTTACTGTGTAATATTCAGCACCGGAGAAAAGCCTTCTCACTCCTACGAAATATTGTACTCCATTTTCTACAATATCTCTAATTTCATCAGCCTGTGCTTTGTTTTCTATAACTGCCAGTATTCCTCCCTGCATGAAGCAAGTCTTCATAGCTTCTTGCCATATCTGTGGTTTTTTATTTACTTTGTAACATTTTCTTGATGTCTTCACGTATTTGTAACCTGAAATAATAATTAGATGCCATTAACGCCGGTAGCACATCTCCGCCACGAAACCATAGCAGCGAAACCGTGGTAGGTCAATTCAAAAGACTCGCGTCGACGTCGCGACATGACGCGAGTCTTTTGAATTGACCTACCACGGTTTCGCTGCTATGGTTTCGCGGTGGAAGTGTGCTAGCGGGGTAAACATTGACTATGCTAGCTAAGTAAGTATATTCTTGAATGAAAATAATTGAAATGCCAAATGTGGAACTGAGCTTCACCCGGAATCCTCAACCACAGAGAAACTGGCTATCTAACCTCCAACTACCCATAACAATGCTGTTACCATTTTTGTTATGGCGAAAGAATTAGATAAGATGGTGGTAACTAGCCAGGCAGACATAGAACAAGCCCTAATACCAACCAAACCGAGCAGAAAATTTTGCCCCCACCGAGAATCGAACCGGGTTAGGTAAGGTTAGAACTGTGAACAACCGCGCGCGAGCCGAGCGAGCGCTACTTCCAAGTTGGTCGCAATTACTTGGCTACTTTTACTACACCATGGATATTGGATACCCTACATTAATGATATGGCGAAACGTTGACTGACATATCATTAAACGTTGATAGCTGGCCATTTCATGAAATGGTCAATTCTAAGATCTGGCCACGACATATTATTATCCATCCAGCCGAAAGCCGGGTAAAGTGACTCATTTCGTGTTTAGTGCTCTCCAGACGCAGACGAAGACATTTTTTAAAGTTTTAAGTGCAGCGATGGAGGGGAATCAAAAAAATACTTTGGTTTTATACAATGGGTTCGAGAATAAATATTCAGTTCTTGATTAATATTGAACGAACGTAGTCGTGGTGATACGGACGGACACGGAATCAATTTTTTCTTTGTAGGACTAAATCTACTATTGCTAGAACAGACACGTCTTCATCGTCAAAACTCATTTTTGAAAAGAGCGGATTAGGGCGTGGCCTAAATAATAAGCACAAACCTATAACATAACATTTTTTCGCAGCGGTCTGGCTGTTTACTTAACGTGTTTTGTTACGAAAATTGGCGTAGCGGACCTGGCTTTAGAATTCTTCGAGGTTATAAAAAACCCACATACAAAGATACGTATAAAAGACAGAGTTATGTTTTTCTCGCGTATCTACCTATACGCGCCGTCTTTGCTGACGCGCAGTCGGATAAAAAGCAAAAGCAGGAATACACCACTTACCACGGTCAACAGTCGGACACGATTCATCATCAACTTTCTTGCAGACAAACGGTAACGGCGTAGCACGTACTCTTGAACAACTGGCCACATTGAACAACCCACTGTCTAAGTTCATAGTTATGCAATTATTGTGAGGCTGTAGACTGTTTTCAGTAGGCAGTGGAAATGGCGTTGAGTGTCCTGAAAAATCGAAATCGCAAACTTAGCCACTATTGGCCGCAACTGAAGGTCGTCATTTATTATATACATCAGAAAAAAACATAGCTTGCTTCTAGCTGCTATAAAAAAAAAAAAGTCTGACAGTTTTAGTCCACTCACACATTAAAATTTTAAACTATTTTAAATTCTAAACAGATAAAAACTAAAAATAAAACCGTCTTTAATTAAATTTAAATATTCGACAAATCAAAAAAAAAAAAAAAGTTGCCAAAAAAAAAATATGTCAGAATCGAAAATAAAATGTCAAATATAAAATTGTCAAATTGTAAAATGTTACAATTGCTATGATCAAAATATACTAGAAGTAATAATGCACACAATAGTTTATTTACGAAAATTCGAGCACCGAGTCTACCCGCAGTTCATGCAGATAGATGCCTGTAGGTATATGAAACAGTAGGTTGAATAAAAAATGCAGAAAATTATACCTACAACATTTTATATTTCAACAGCATTCCTACTATGTTGGCACGCATCGACAAAAAAGTCTAAAAGTCTAAAACGCGAGAACCACTTTCAATGTTTGCAAAATAAACAAAAAGCGTGTGCTTTGTAATAGTATCAAATTGTGAATGCTCACCGTCAACAGTCATAAACTCTCCTAAATCAAATTCGTCGTGCAATCCAACGAAGATGTCTGTCACATTAGGAACTTCTGTCATTCTATTTGTCAAGTTCTTCACCAAAGTCCACTCTCCCTGGGCTTTCGGATAGAACAGGGTAGCTCCTTCGTCATCACAAGTAAAAAAAGCGGTACTCCATGCTGATCCACTCACGTCCCAATGAACTTTATAAAAAGCGTCGAACTCATCAATATACGTATAGTCTTTTCTATAGAACTGTACGTGGCGCGAGTATGTCGAAGGCAGACATATACCTGTAAAGAATAAGAATAAAAAAATAAGAATCATTTATTTGCAGAAAATACAGGTGTTACGAGTAGTTGTAAAAGTTGGTTGTTTAATGTACAGTCCATATTTTGCCTGATTCATTTTACATTAATAGGTAAAAAATTCAAGTCATTTATTCAATTCAAACTAGGCTGAGAATCAGCACTTTTCTAACGTCAAAATTACATAAGACAGTCCCCCAAAACGCCCACCCTTCACCACTTCCTAGTGCTTTAGCTGGGAAGAAGTGGCGCAACAAACTCCCCAGCAGCACAGCTGTCTGTTCAGTCAGAAAAAAATGAGTCTATATAGTCTGTATGCAAAATAGTTTACATTACGCAACACAAAACATAATTTAACACTTTGAAGGACACTATAGGTACGCTCATAGGCGTCATAACAATAAAACTTCTATTGTGTCTCGTACAGTGTCCTTGAATGCGTTAAATTATAAATTAATAGCCATATGACAGCTAGCACACGCCAATATACAAACCAAAAACATCGAAAACTATACTCAGGTAAAAATAAAAATAACTAAACGAAAACAATATCTAAATAAAAGCCTCGAGGCATAAAGGGCGTGCCCGCTTACATATAGCTGTAACTAGAAGTTATAATTGATAAACTAGGACCATCGAGGTAAAATGAATAATTGTCGAGGTCGCTAGCTAACCACATATTGCAATACAACTAATAAAAAAAACATTGTAAAGAGTAGATTATGTAAACAAAATATAAGATATAGGTACAAAAAATACTTTTGTTTTTTAAATATAAGAAGGTACACACATAACAAAACTTAACCTAAATATAACATTTTATGTAACAACAATTCCTTAAACTAAATAAAGCACACATCACAAAACAAAAGCAAACTTATTTTTTTCTTTATCTTGCAAAAATTCTTGTAAACTATAAAAACAGTTTTCTATCAACCATCTACGTAGTTTAATTTTAAAATATTTGAATGGGAGCTCCCATTCAAATATTTTCCTTATGATCTTTGGTAACTTATTAAAAAATTTAATGCACATAAATATGATAAACATTATTTTTTATTAGAGTTGTAGGTACTTATTACAAAAAGGAACTAAAATTTTTGTTGCGTCTCTTGATCTCTGTTTTGTGTAATTGTCACCTTTGAATCATAATGTTTCCTCATAAGAACCGATACCTCAAACAAATACATGCCAAAGGTGAAATTGCTATGAATATCGACAAACTGATGGAAGGAAATGGAATACTATCAACGTAACTACAAAAAAAAACTTTGTCAGCATACAAAACGTCTATTGAGAACGTAGACGCAAACGCAAAGACGTCTATTGTAAAATGTTTGCCATGCTGAACCATCCAATTTAAAAACATTATGGCTCCTTACACTGTTTGAATCTATTATCTTCAAATGATTGACGGAAATATAACGATGCTTTAAATTCGTTTAACTTTACATAATGATTTGTGGTGGAATTGGGCCATATTTTACTGAATCCCCGAGGATATTTACACAGAACGGTGAAATTAAAACTATCTGCATTTCAGATGACTTCAAACAACATTTTACGGAAGATTTTGAGACTTTGAGATGTTACTTATTACGATTACAAAGATTTAAAGAAAAGTATCTACTTACCTAGTAAAAATGCGGTGAAAATAATGCACTTCATCGTTCTATAAGATGCCACACTGTACTAAACGTGTTTGGTTAGCAAACATAACCTTTATACACTCGTAGTATTTTTTTTCTTGTTTATGGTCGGATAAAAACCTCACATAAAGCGTACATAGACACTTTTGATAACACAGGTTGATCTAATGTAAAATTGCATGCTTGCTTTAAAATATTAAACTCACTTACTCAAACCATTTACTTTAATCAAACCAATTAAGTACAGCGAGTTACAAGCACTTTTAAATTGCCAGAGTTGGTCAGTCAGAAAGACGAAACTTGTTATTATTTATTTTTTTGCTTTTATATTTATAGGTATAGGATTTGTATAGGCCTTATTATTTTTATGTATACTATTGCTATTGCGTAGCAACAGTATACATAAAAATAATACCTAGGTATCTATTATAATTCGAATGAAATTATTTATTTATGTAATAGAACATCTTTAAAGACAGTTTCCAAGTCGATCATCGAACACTAAAAGGACTGAATATAGGTATTCAATTATAAAAATAAGACAAGTCAAGTGTAGTACACATTCCTACCACTACATGGCGATACATATGTATATGTCGCCGCGAAAGCGTGTACCTGTAAAGATTATAACATAAACGTAACTATTTATTATAATTGTTATTCACCATAAAGTCTTTGATCCTCTAAGGGTAACTGTAGAATACTGTTACAATTTGTGCATCTATGAATGCTATCGATTCCTTTGAGATCAAACGCCATCTATTGCCCAGCTTGTGAACTCACTCTTAGTCGACTGTGAGTTCACAAGCTGGGCAATAAGGACCAATTTCGATGTTGGCGCTAAAACTAAATTTTAAAACTAAAAGGGAACATTTATTTAATGATTTTTGGGTTTTTAGTCATATTAACAAGTGATCATTTGACATAGTAAATTTGTTTATGAAAAAGCGCTACCTAAGATGCGTGGCGCACCGAATGGTGTTTGTGGGTAATAAACATGAAAAGAAAAGTTTTGTTAGAAAGGACTAAGATTGTAATTGTTGAACATTTAACCTCTGTAATATAACGTTTTGATTTAAAAGAGTGTCCATGGAGTTTTTTCTTGTTTTGTCTTCTCCATCAGGAACTATTTTGTTTGGAATAGGCGATTAGCTTCAAAATAACTCAAACTGAATGACTCCTTGATAAGTGATAACTCAAAAGTGCCTGTAAGTGTTATAATTGAAATAAATGCATTGAGTTTGAGTTGTGTGTGAGTGATTGAAAACCAACTACCTATATCTACCATCAACGAAGAATTACACCGAAGACTGGTCAGAAACGGCACAGGGTAGATACCCCGTCGTGTCATATAAATATTTTGATAAAACACAACAGTTAGTGTTGGGCTATTTTACCTGGGTGGCGTTCTTCACAGGAAAATGTAAAATTTTCTTCTTGTCGATGGCAATCGGAGAATCATTTAATTCAGCTACGAGTTTTGCGCCATCAGTACCTGTCACGTGCAGACGACAGAACACGCAAGACACGATATCAAGTGTGTCCCATAGTTTGATGAACAGCACCACATTTATACTCCAGGGTGGGGTCACCGAATTTGGCGCCGTCATTAGCGTCCGTCAGTTCCTGTAACATGTAAACGACAGGATACGCAGCATACGATTTTAAGTATCCCATCGTTTGTGGAACAGCACCACATTTACATCCCAGGTTGGAGTCATCGAGTTTGGCGCCTTCTTTGGCGTCCGTCAGTTCCTGTAACGTGCAAAGGACACGACATGCAGGACACGATATTAAGTGTCCCATCGTTCCATATGTACAGACGCCAGCAGGTCAACCTACCCGAAACTGTCAAATTTTCCCAGTCAACTTTGAACCTTATAATTTGGAGATAAAGTTAAAAATCTATTGAAGAAATTTGACAGATTGTAGTCGGTTGATGTGCTGGCGTCTGTACATTCCACGGCAGAGTCATCTATGAGTCGACGTAAAATAATAATTAATTGGACGTTTCGCGCACCATTATGCCGTCAGTCCCGCCACCACTTTGCTGATTAGTAGACAGTATTAATATGGACAGTACAGAACATACGTAGATAGTAAACGTTCAAAACGGCACACTCACACAGCCACGCTCATTGACCAGACTCCAAGCGATTGTCGCGGTGCTGTCAGCTGCGGGTGCCGCGTCGAGACAAATGGTCGCCGCAATATTTTTAAAAATGGAACGTAGGTAATTATTTCAATAAATAGGCCTAGTTTCCATATTGTCCATATTTATATTGTGGCATGAGCCTGAGGTTTTATCACTTTATTCTTGGAAATACGAGACGCTAGAAAGGAGGTGAGTCTAGTTACTGAAATGACTGCTAATAGAGATATATGGCAGACGAAGTCCCCAAATAAATTGAGATATGGGTCGGAGGATGATGACTTCCGTGACTGCATTTCATCATCATCTGCCTCTCCTTTTCCCAACTATGTTGGGGTCTGCTTCCAGTTTGACCAGACGCAGCTGAATACTAGTATTTGACATGGAGTGGCTACCTATCTGACCTCCACAACCCAGTAACTGGGTAATACGATAGCCCTTGGTAAGACTGGTTGCCAGACTTTCAGGCTTCTGACTACCCGTAACGACTATCAAAGATCTAAAATCTAAATGACAGCCGATGCCAACTGCTTAACGTACTTTCCGAGGCACGGAGGGATCTCGATATGTAATGAATGGTCACCCATCCACGGAACGACCTCGGCAACCGTAGCTTAACCTTCGATCAACCCGTGCGCCTGTTATTATTTAGCGACGAGCCCATTTATAAGCACAATAATCTCACGTGCACTAACTCAAAAAAGATCTAAGTGAAAATCAAACATGCTGTATGTGTTATACTTTTTTATCGCTGGATGTCAAAGGTTGGTGTTTGCATAGAACTATCTTTGCACAAACAGCAAAGTTTATTTGTTGCTGACAATACGCTGTAATTAATGTGTAGCATATACTTAGCATACCTACAAAATTATTATGTAGGTCGTATATAATTATTATAGACTAGCTGCGCCCCGGGGTTTCCACCGCATAAAGACTTATGTGGGTGAAACCATGGGGCGCAGCATCTCTATCCCGTGGGAATATCTGAATAATTTCCTAACCCAGATCATGATCTACCCATGTGCCAAATTTCATTCAAATCCGTTTAGCCATTATAGCATGAAAGAGTAACAAACTAACATAACTAAATAAAAAACAAACACAAAAAAAATATTTTCTCTTTATTTTATTATGTATATATCGATAAATATAGAAGAAGATATATAGATATTTATATAGTTTAGATACGACTATCAAATTCTGCAAACATCCTACAATTTTATTGTTTCGTAGAAGCATAGATAATATTTCGTCCCGGGACTAAAACATAACTGGCGAAATGTGAGTGTACAAACGCCAGCACCTACTACAATCTGTCAAATTTATTTAATAGATTTTCAACTTTATCACTAAAGTATAAGGTTCAAAGTTAATTGGGAAAATTTGACAGTTTCGGGTAGGTTGACCTGCTGGCGTCTGTACTATAGGTCTGCTTCTGCCTAACCCTTCGGGGGAAACAGACGTTATGGTATGTAATGGTATTTGGCCAACGGGCAATGTCAGATTTGGTAAACCACGTACCTAATATTACGAAGAAGAATAAAATAAATTATAGGTAGGTCCTATACCTAGGTACTTAAACAGCATAAGACTCATTTTAGCAGGCAATCCTGTTGTGGTTGACTATGCTTTAGTGGTATGGTAACACTTATCTGAGGTGAACCTAATATTCCCACCCCCTAGTGTATCCTAATCTGGTGAGTTAAAATGAGTAGGAAATGGAACAGCCTTATTTATAAAAATCTCGCTAATCACTGATTAGCCAATGGTGCCGATTCTTTTGTCACAAATGCCTCTAAACTAGACTAAAAATCACCAAAATTTCGTTTATTCCTGTCAAACGATGATTTCCCATTCTGAAATAGACGAAAGTGACACAACTTAACTATATTTTAGTTTGACAGCACTATGATGGCATTGAGATTTTAATTTAGTGAAAATAACAATTCTGCTATTCTGAATTTTACGTTTTTCACCTAAAATTTTAATTCTCTAACTAAATCTGACTAAATCGATTAAAAATGGTGTATTAAATGTGGAATACTATTAGTCGTCATGAATTAAAATTCACACGAACACCGACTTCGGGTGCAAAAACAGTACTGTATATATATATTTTTCTTTTGCTTATATCTCGAAAATGGTGTGTCCTATCGCAAAAATAATGAAAATTTCGACCCCCTTTAGGAAACGCTTATACCCCTAATAATCAACACGTAGGTAATATTTTTTCTTATTTTCCATGAAAAACGTGAAAAATTCCATATAAAACACGTCGAGGCTGCCACAAGTGCGCGCCTCCGGCTCTAAAAAAAATCACGGGGTAGGGCAAACAAGTATGTCATGTACCACGTGGAGTCGCGATTGTCAAATTCGATTTAGTTGTATCAAAATAATTTTTAAATTTAGAGAGCATTTATTTCAAAATAGCGTTAAGATTCTCATAGTCAAAAGTAAGGAATTTTAGTTAGTTTAGTTCGTTGTACAAGAGAATCGGCACCACTGTTTAGTTAAGCAATTAGTTAGCTCTTAATCAATGGTTAAATTTTCTTTATTTATACACGCTAGCGACCTGTTAGCGCTAAATAGCGTTTATGAATAAGAATTTTGCTTAGCAATTGATTAAAATTTAAGAGGCCAATATAAATAAGACTGTAATTGTTTTGTTAATATTTCGTAAGCTTTAAATTGAAAACAATAACCTCAAGATTTCCAATATTATTGCTGGCATGCCATCTGTGTTTATTTCATCATACTATTAAAACGCTCTGTAAAAAGCTGAAGTAAGCGCCACCTTTTAACAGAATTAGAAATAAAATGAGACTCTGTGACATTGGTAACATAGTAGTACTTGAATGTCACAACAGATGGCAGTATACGCCTATAGTCGGACAACAACATTCTCCTATATAAATATTATGTTATAAATATTGTGTTCATTGTCATATTTCAGTAGTAGAATAATAAGTTTTTTTTCGCACTTATTGTCAACATTCGTATCTAGAATATTGTAAATTCGTATATTCTATTCGTAACATAACGTCACGTCTGTAGTAACCCAAAAGCTGCAGAGGTGCAGCCTTTGGGGGACTACCGACGTGACGTGACGTGTACAGCACCAGGTATATAGGGGTACACCACCCACATTTTTGCCATATACTTATGTTTCAATTCCATCTAGGTTTAATAGGGGACTTGCCAAGTATTGGTAGATATTTTTTAGGTACTTATACCTGAAATCATAGCTGGGACTGGCCAAGATAACAGAAAGAGTAGCGCAATGTGACAATTTATGATTAAAAATCCGGCCAAGTCCGTGTCGGACCACGTACAATGAAGGGTTCCGTAGTTAAGATGAATTTATCCCAAAAATAAACGTAGCATTGTAATTGCAAAACATGGTAAATTTTCCAACTGCAAAATAATGTAAGTATATATAATACATATTTTTGAAGTGAAAACTTCTTTAAGCGCGTTGAGCTGTTTTTGGGTGAACAAAAAGCGTGAAACTCGCGTCATCGTCACCGCACGCTGTTTTCACTTCTATCGGCAGTCCGCTAAGACCGCATGTTTTTTATGCGATAAAAGCAGAAATTAACGATTTTCAGACTTTTTCCTTTACTTGTGCTGTGAGGCCTTGCTTCTTGGCAAACATAATTCTAGGTCAGGGAAGGTTATGATTTATTTGCGAGTTTCAAAATATGTTGCATTTTTGGCCGTATTTTTTTATTGCATTGACTTAGACGCTTGATTTTCTCATATATCTCTGTCTACGTTAATTTCAACTTGATACCTCCACGCGTTCCTGAGACTTGACAGACTGACAGACAGACAGATGGACAACGAAGTGATCCTTTATGGATACTGTTTTTTTTCCCTTTGAGGTACGAAACCATAAAAACAATTAACTGCAATCATCTATCCCTACTAAGCGTGCGATAACTAATCATCTCTTTCATAAAATTTAATAAGTTGTTAGGTTTTCTCAAACTTCGCTTCTACGGCCATCTATCGCTGATGTAAGTAAACTATCTGTTACACAGTGGACTACCCAACTTCATAGATATATCATCTTAACATCAGATAGCACAGATTCTGTTCACATGCTAAACATAAAGTAATAAAACACTTTTAAACTTAAATTATTTATTTTAATGACTGTGAGAGAGTGTTTAACATTATGAACTATAGTTCTAATTATATATATTATTAGTGTTTTAATAGAAATACAGTCTAAAACATAATAACATAGGCACTAAAGCCACACTGTTCACATTACTACATGCGCTATTGTGGTTCATCTTAGGAGTAGTTTTTGTTTCGTCATGAATGCTCCTATGAGAATGTTCCTTGATCTTCTCAGGTCTTGCCTCATCCGACGCCATATCGTGGTCATAATTATGTTCATTCGGTTTAGCAGAAACAGTAGCCAGACGGACAGTTGTAAATGATTCTTTATTCTTAGTTTCAATATCCTTGTTTGGTTTTATAGTTTTGTTTTCTTTGGGTTTCGTAATATCGTCTATTAGAACTCTGGGTGTTGTTAGCGTTGACCGCAGCATAACATTTTCTGTGGTATGTCTTGTAGACTTCGATGTAGTTACTGGACTAGGAATTGCTTTGGTAGTTAGCTTGGTAGTTGTTTCTATGGCTGTTTGTGTTTTATTTCCAACATTTACTGTATTTTTAACACGATCACTAGTTTTAGTACAGTTTGACAAATCTCTAATATCTATGTAAAAAAGTTTTCCATTGAGTTGTGTTTCGTCGTAGTATTCGTAGTCAGTGTTTTGAACTTGAGACTCCTCTTCTACGAATACTTGGGCCAAGTTCTTCTCGGTATCTTCAGTTTTCGCCCACAGTTCCCTCAGGTTGGTGTCAGGATAGCATTTCAAATTTTCTGTAGCGCGCTTCAAATGGTCGTTTTGTGTTTTGTTCATCAGTGACATGAACCAGTCCAGGCGGCAGTCGCAGGGGAAGTTGTTATCTGAAAATTAAATAGCATAATTGAATATATCACCATGCCAGTCTGTAAATGTTGAATTAGTGTCTATTGCTTTCTTGAATGATTTTAAAACCACTCGCACTAAGCCTTCACCGTTGCTACAAAATTATATTATTATTATCAGACAGTGTGATCATCAAAGTGAAATAAATCTCCAGGATATTCGATGAATCGGATGCTTCAATGAACAGTCATGTTGTCATAATGTCTACGCTTGGCAAACGGGTTGGTCATCGATATTTCCATACCCGTATACACAACATCAGTTACGATAATATGCCTATGCATTTCACACTTTCCTCGACTAATCCAATACTGTCCATGCCGCTCGTTTGTGGAATGCATTGCCAGTTCAAATAAAACGCGCGCAATCATTACCTGTATTAAGAAACTCGAAAAGGAACATTACTTGTCGTTGTGATCTTGTTCTCGTAACTGTAATTATTTATAGTCTTCATTTATTTTCGATGCTTATATATTTAGTATGTATGTATTTATGTATCTATTATTTAGGATATGTATAAATCTGTGTATTATTTACACCAATGACAGCCCCATTTTATGTCCAGACAAATCACTGTCCATTCTAAGGTTGCCAGCACGCGTAGCATGACAACCCTAGAAACGGGTTTGTCGACGGAAGAATAGACAAAATGACAGATAAACAATGACAATCTGTCATTTTGTCTATTCTTCCGTCGACAAAACCCTTTTTATTGTGGTCATGCTAAGCGTGCTGGAAGAGATCGCAGAAAGCGATAAGGCCCATTGCATTTGAAGTGTTTTTTTTTGTGTTTTTGTGGTGTACAATAAAGTATATATGAATAAACTGATAATATAGGTAGAAGATAGGTTCCTTTAAAATCTCTACAAAAGACACTGATCAAGAGTTCAGGATGACTGAGTTGCCTTTTCAGCCACTAAAATGTGTTAATTAATTAATTATGTAAAACTGTGGAGACAAATATTTAGCCTAGTTTTAGAATTAACTGGACTTTTTCAAGTTGAATGTAAAATAAACAAGTAATATGAAATGTGATTAAAAAAATATCTCACCTTCCACATCTAAGCTGCTAGTGTTGCCGTAGAAATTCTTCAATATAGGTGACATGACTTGCGGCTTCAGTTCAATAAGCTGGTTGCTCTTCAAACTCAACATAGTTAGAGATTCCAGTCCTTCAAAGGTTCTTACATTTTCGATATTCACCAGCTGGTTGTGTGCCAAATTCAAGGCATTTAATTGTCCTAATCCGTTGAATGCTTTCTCGTCGAGCATTTGAATTTTATTTTCTTCCAAATTCAGGGTTTTTAAATTGATTAGTGGCAGAAATGTGTTATCTCCGATCACTTCAAGGCTGTTACTACTAAGGTCTAGTTTTTGCAAATTTCTTAGCCCCGAGAACGTCTCGCTGTTCAAACTAAATAGACCATTTCTATCCATTTCTAGTTCTCTTAAATTTATTAGATGCACGAATGCTCTATCGTGTATGGTCGTTATTTTATTGTTTGTCAAAAACAGTCTTTCTAAAGATGGTAGTTCAACAAATACGTCCCTGTTGATCTCAATTATGTGGTTGGAGTCTAAGCCAATAATTGATAAGTCTCTGTGATGGGCAAATGCATGCTTTCCTAATACTTTGATCTGATTATCACTCAGCGTTATTTCTTCAATAAGGCTCAAATTTGCAAAGGCGAAAGCGTCAATTTTATCAACATTGCCATACTTGATGTCGACTTTCACTAATTTATCCATGAATTTAAGGGCATTTGTGGGAATGTATGGAATTGCGACACCTCTGGTGTTAGAGATGGTGAGTTTGTTGATGTCTTTTAACAATTCAAAACTATTCCATATTTTGTCATCTTGGTGGAGGTCTTTCTTTACCAGATGACAACTGGCGGTTCTCTCCTTATCCATGGAATGGCTCTCAGCACAGTAACACTGTACAGGGTTGGTATTGTTGTATACGGGGTCGCATACGTTTTTCGTTGTTTCACGTTTCTGATAGTGGTACAATTTTGCTTCAGCAAAGATAGATATGGCGAACGCCAATGTTATAATTCTCCAGAACGCCATGTTTATCCTTTGATATTCCGCACCTGAAAATTAAAAAGTTGTTATTGAGTCATGTATTTTGGCATGTAGGTGTTAGGAAAGAGTTATAAACAAAAATAGTGGAAAACTTGTGTTAAAAATATATACTTGGTTTGCTCATAACGTCGAACTGTTTGTAAATATCACGATCAGTCCGTCAATTGTGAATGCATTAAGAGGGAACAGGTCCTGCGATTCTCCATACAAATGTATTTCCCTTTTTCTTCCTGAATAATGCGTCTAGAATAATCATTTTTTTTTTTCATAAAATTAAGGTCTGCTTTAGTCACGTCCCTGTTATTTCCTTTTTTTCAGCAACTTATCGGTAAAGAAAATATGACCCTCCAAAAATTACAAAAATGTCCCATTTTTACCGCCGTGATTAGAGGAGTAGCAGACAAATTCGAAAACTTTTTAACACAAAAGAAAATAATAGAAACCTAGACATACTCTTTGTTAAAATTATAACGTAAATAATAATTGAATCGGTTCATTTTTCGAGGAGAAAAAAGGGTAATACGAAACGTCGATCTCGTCAATGTTTTTTGTGATATTTTCGGTCTGAGCTGCAGCTATCTCTATCGTACTCTACGGAGGCAGACTTGAGGTAAATACCTATTTTTCAAGTTCCTCGCAGGCCCTGTTCCCTCATAAGGTTTGATCCCGAACAATTCTGCACGCAGCAGTACTGCCGCGTCACTACTGGTCCCCATACATTTTCTATAGGTTTACATGAGATTACATTCCGAGCACGGAAGCAATACGGCGCGACATTGCTACGTCACATTGCTGCTTTCAGAATCATACCTTAACTTAAAATCACGCTTATATTTCCCAAAAGGGTAGGCAGAGGTGCATTAGTGCACCACGACACGCACGATGAGTAATTTTTATTGAAAATCCAGATAACACCCGCCGATAACGGATATCGATCCCAGGAATACCAGCTCAGAAATCGCTTCTAAAAACTATAGTTATAAATTTAAGAAGATGCCTCCGACTGCATGAGATTGTTGATTTTAAATTTACATTTTTTATTGTACTTTGTTGCTATGATTAAATAACCCACATTTACTACTGGGACTGATATAACACGTCCATTCCTTCGGTACATTAATCTCGAAAAGTAATGAGCCAATTCCAGTAATATTTCCATCATTCGAATATTTATGATTCGAGGCGGTTCTCGTTGTAAATATGAACTTTATGTTTTCAGGGTATTGGAGCAGATAACGTTAAAATGATGTCGCTGTTGCTGTTATTATATAAAATTTCGCTGTATTAAATCAAAAGGAAAGTAGTATTCATTCTTCTATTGAATTAAGACAATGAATTCAGACAATAAGAACACGATCAATAGTTCGCTACTAAAGCCCGCTTGCAACGTAAATCACAATAATAATACGGTTTGCGCTAAACGAATTTAAAAACATCGTTTTAGACTGTTTCTATCAATTGTTTGATGATGATACAGACAAAAATCTGAAATGATGTTTTAAATATAAGCATAGCCTACGTATAATCAGCCTATAGCGTTCACTGCTAGGATACAGGGGCCTTATTATGAAGTATTAATGCCATCATTATTCCACTGCGAAAAAAGGATGGTGCTAGCGACCTTGTATAGCTCCGTCTCTCACTCACACTGGAATAATGGTGGCATTAGTACGTCATACTACAGCCCCAGGCCTCCTCTCATCGAGAGGGAGCGGGCTGTAATCTACCACGCGCGCCCAGTGTGGGTTGGTAGATGTCACATGTCTTCGGATTTTTGCTTCTAGGGCATGCCGGTTTCCTCACGAACTTTACCTTCACCGTTTTAAATATGCTTAGCGCTAAACTCATTTAGTGCTTTTAATTCGTCGTAGGTAATAATTACCTACGACGAATTTTTCACAATCACAATTCAGTATAATTTTATTAAAAGAGATGTTATCCTAACTAATATTATAAATGCGAAAGTGAGTTTGTTTGTTTGTTACGATTTCATGCTAAAACGGCTGAACGGATTTGGATTATATTTGGCACATAGGTAGACCATGACCTGGGTAAGGACATTGGATACCTTTTGTCCCGACATTACCACGGGATCGAGACTTATGCGGGTGAAACCGCGGGGCGCAGCTAGTATATAATATTATAAATGTGAAAGTGAGTTTGTTTTTTACGCTTTCACGCTAAAACGGCTGAACAGATTTCGATGAAATTTGACACATCGGTAAACCATGACCTGGAGAAGGACATAATTATGGTAATTTTCATCCTGGATCGCAGACGAAGTAGCTGCCAACAGCTAGTAAAATATAAAATATTTGATAGGTTCTATGACTTCTAAGGGTCAGTCCCTTTACATACAACACGCTTATTATCATATTCCCTAACCAAAAGTTAAAATTAATATGAGGTTTTTTTTTATTTTTTTCCACACTGAACCAAAGAAATCTCTCTCTTCACCACACAACGGAAAACAAAATATTATTACGGAAGACCCTGAAGCTCGAGATAAAATGTGGAACATTCATCCAAGTGATTTAGAAAAAACGTTATTGGCAGTGGGCTTAAGTTAAGCCCCCGACACTCCGGCAAAGATCGACGGCCATTTCTCAAATGAGATTTAGTTAACTTCGTAACTTTGTACCAGGTGGTAGCCAAGGAAAACGTCAATATTCCATGTTATTTTATACAAATTGAAAAGCTTCTTCTTGCTTCTTTTCATGGAGATGAAAAAGAATTTGTAGAATGGAATATTGTTTATTATTCTTGTAGAGTTAAAAGGTGGTTAAAAGATAACGTTGGCCAAAAAAAAAAGTATCTTTTAGCCGGGGAACGGGTGTAAGAGAAACGCAGGTGCTTAAAAATAAGACTATAATCACACAGATCACACAAGTTACAATCTAACAGAACTTTTGACTTACAGCGCGCGCACATTCACTTGCAGATGGGCAGCTTACTTAACTCACTAACGATTAGAATGGCCGCTTTCCGATTTGTAACAATCGCTCACAGCGCTGATATTAATAATTTGCGTTCCGATTTAGATATCATGATTATGACAGCTAAGGGCTGTCAACAATTCGGAATGCTCGTGAACGCGCTCACAGTGCTCGCTCAACGACAAAACTTGCATAACATATTTATTTGTTTATACCACAAATTTCTTCTTCTTCTTTGGTTAGGTGGTGATGGTAGCCAGAAGCACAGATTCAAAAATGACACATTACTATAAAGATATGATGCGACTCAAAACAAAACAGCACAACTGTCACATTTTTGACACCGCTCACGGTGATATAGGGCATGGTTGGCGTTATCGCAAGATGGCGCATGTCATGACGTGAACTATGACGATTCACGGGATATCGTTACCGCGCTCACGCTAATTCGGTACGGGTGTAATTCGGCACGCTCACATGGATTACATCGTAACTCGGAACGTAGTCAATGAGAATTTACTGGAGCTTGCGCGGGCGCTTTCAGACGAGCGGCCGGGTAACCACTCTGTATTGCCATGGTATCATTTACATTCTGCCGCATGCAATATCTCTACAACATACCTCTAGGGAGTACAGTAAAAAAATGACCAAAAAAATCAGCGCTGTGCTGTGACAGGTCCCTCATAGCACAGAGTGGAAGCCTTCTTGTCACAGTCATGACGTGCAGCTGCCGAGTATTTCTGTTATGTTTATATTGTTGTTTTTTGTATGCACGTGTTTCTGTGACAAATAAACCTATGTTCTTTCTTTCTTTCTAATGAGAAAATAAATAAAATAAATATTCGAACATTGATAAGATTGCAGAAAACGAAACACGTAGTACAAGAACTATTCTATTTTAACATAGTAAGTTATGAATATCTGGGAGGTGTCCTTTTACTATCCGCCTGTTTTTACATCAGTGGCCTCACTGAGTCCTATGTAAAAGAGAGGACTGTTTTTTTTTTGTTTTTTTAATTAACTACTAAACTACACTGTATTTTTTTTTAAATAATTATTTTTGCAGGATCACAATCTTATTTTAATAACCAGTCACGTGAGTCACATTAATGCTCTCAACTTTCAACATACCTGACTGGAAAACAATATTGTTTAAAAAAGTTTAAAAACTGAATTTGCCTCAAAATGAAATTATTCACCTGTTTTCCCTCCTGAAATTTATTCTCGCAACTCATCTAACATAATACAATATTTTTACGTTTGCCATCGACTCGAAAAGAAGACGAAGGTAAGGCCCGAGATTAGGACCTTGTAAACACCATTTGTAATCTTCAAATTTGAATTTGAATTTGAAGATTAGATATCTATCTAATTTGAATGCTATGTATTCAAACCTCCACACCATATAAAACCCTAGTAAGTCTAGGTACCCATATAAATCCTAAGAACTTTCTATTAATAACTTACGAATAAAGATACAAAAGGCACCGCCTATGAACACTTACTTGCACATGCTTCACACTCATGAATACCTAGTAGTTTGTCAGGTGCGACTAGTAATACCTCATTATGAATAATAAGTATTCCTGTCGAGTTCTTTGAGTTATTACTATGGGTAATCCATACCTGGATTATGAGGAATACCTGTCAATTTAATGTTGGTAGTATTTTGTATCTACATATTATACCACACAAGTTGAGGTTGCGTTTGAATTTTGGCGAAGTTTGATTCAGTTTTGTGTGTTGTAATAAGAGACATGCCGTGTGCTCGATGAGATTTATTATCGGCAAAAATGACTTCTATAGCAACTTTCATCCCGTATTTAACACCTCACGGGATGAATTTTCGAAAATTCTACCTTTTAATGCTCACTTTAGTTATAAAAGGAACTTGTTCAAAATTTCATGCTTCTAGTTCCAGCGGTTTAGGATGTGCGTTGTCAATGAATAAATGGCATGAATTTATTTGCGATGCGTATATAATCATCGTTTTCATGCTCATTATGGTCGCCATGAGGACAAAGCCACATTGATTATCTCCCACGAGCAGAGATGCTTATTCAATTTACAACACTCGAACTAGTAACGTGTTAAAAATATGTTCTTCCTTACTTTCCTAAAAGCGTTTGTAGAAAGACAGCAAAAATAAAAATATGAAAAAACAAAGTAGCTATGTTCCCACTTCCCACACATATAGACATTTTACCCTAAAAACTCAATTATAAACAAAACAGTCCAGTGACATCTGTTACCCAAGAACTAGGGTAATAATATTTTTGAGATTAACACAAAATTAGGTCGTAAACGCCACCTGTGCTCGTGACTAACGCCGACTAAAACTGCCGTGAGGGTAATTACATTATATTTACCCTTCGTATGACAGTGTTTTATGCTTTGAAAAGTTTCTTTGTAAACGTTTCTTTTATTTCAGGTTGGTTACTAACAGCCCGACATTATCTTTTTAAGACAAGTAAGTACCTAAGCACTCACACTCACATAACTATTTTAGACTAGCTTATACACGTGGCTTCGGCCGCAAGCATGTCGGAAATTATCCCACGGGAACTAGCTACCGGGATAAAAAGTATCCTATGTCATAATCCAGGTCATGATCTACCTGTGTCTCAAATTTCAGACAAATCCGTTCAGCCGTAAAAGCGTAACACACAAACAAACAAATAAACAACCTAACAAACAAACTCACTTTCACATTTATAATAATATTATGTATATACTAGCTGTGCCCCGCGGTTTCACCTGCGAAAGTGACAGTATCCTATGTCCTAATCCAGGTCATGGTCTACCCATATGCCAAATGTCAGCCATTCCAGCTTAAAAGCGTAACTAACAAACAAACAAAGTCACTTTCGCATTTATAATATTAGTTCAGTTTCGGTTTAAAGAATTTAATTGCATAAAGAACACAAAACATTTCACAAATAAATCATGCAGTTCTATAGTAACAAAGACTCCGTGAGTCGATAAAAGTAAAACAGAATGTTTTAAAACTAGGCTTCTAAAAAATCAACCCAAAAGATTGTTTTAGTTATTTATAGTGGTTATTTTCGTTTGTATGAGTATATTTAAAAATAGAGACGGAATTAAAAATCAATACACAGCTTTATTCGTTAGTCCGGAATCCTCTAAATCTAGACTAGTTACCAATATCAGAGCTTACTTGCCGACAGCAAAACATTGAATTTTTAACGAATTACAAACAGTACTTCATGCTGAATCATCAATTAAAGTAGACTTTAAAAATAGTGAAATAAGGTTGTTCAAACACAATATCTACCGCTACTCTGACGCCACATTTAGCAGCAGTGAAACGGACCAGTGATTGATGGTAAGAGTTTAATAGACCAGTGTGTGCTTACATATGATAATAAATGGAACTGATGCGTTCGGAGGGTTAAATAGATTAGGGCACAAACATACGGGCGAAGAGTGTTAGTAAAACGTGAAAACTTAGGTGGGCTTAAGAGGGAACAGGGGCTGCGAGGAATTTGAAAAATAGGTATTTGAAGAAACTATTGCCGTCTTCTTACCTCAAGTCTGACCCCGCCAATTACCAAAAAAATTTACGAAATCGACGTTTCGTATTCCCCTTTTATCTCCTCGAAAACTGAACTGATTCTATTATTTTTTACATTAAAATTTTAAGAAAGAGTAGGTACGTCTAGGTTCCTATCATTTTCAAATTTGTCTGGTACTCCTCCCATCACGGTGGTAAAAATGGGGCATTTTTGTAATTTTTGGAGGGTCATATTTTCGAGAGGACGTGACTACAGCAGACCTTGATTTTATGAAAAAAAAATTGCTTTAGAGGCAATGAGAGTGCATTCAGGAAGAAAAAAGGAGAATACATTTGTATAGAGAATCTCACGCCCTGTTCCCTCTTAAAGTGTGCTATCATTCCACCTAGGGCTTGCCAGCTCACTTCGCCTTCCTGGCAGAATTTTCCAGTTTTCACAGTGAGGTTTTTACATATGTCGGCTGTGTTTCGGACATTTTAGTACATTCGGAGTCAGAGTGTCAAGGGGTTTCTTTTGGTATTCATATACGTATTATATACTCTTCAAAAACGGGGAAGGAAACATCGTGAGGAAACCGGCCGGGGCATGCCTGAGCGATATTTTTTGACGGCATGAAAAGCCAAGTCAGAGTCCCATGGGCGGCATATAACTCTGACACCAAGCTAGTCATTAAGCGCACGAAAAAGAAATTGCAGAGTGACCCATCAGCCTAAATTACGCCAAGTATATTCCGCGTGTTTACGTTTTGTATGCCAATTTCAGCCAGCTTATGTCATAGATATTTTAATAAGCATTGCAGGTAAAAACACGTCAAACTTTCCGACATGTATTTTTAGTAGATCTATGTATCCCTCATTAGATTAATTCTTTATTAATAGCTTTAGAGGTATGAGGAATAGGGTGTAAAGTTCACTCATCCTCTAGAGAAAAGGGAGGATCCACCGACCAGACAGGTGTCGTGTCTGGCGGGCAACTGCCCAATGATTGATTGATATCGGATAGTCTTATATATGTCGTTCGCGCGGTAAACTCTAATTGCGCGATGCATGATTTGTATGACGTCAGGATTTTTGTGTGACGAGTTCTTGGATAGTTCGCATGTGGCGATGTAGATGCCGCCACATCACCCCCCTCCGGAGACCATAGGTCGATAGTGGGCTGAGTCTTTGAATCTTGCGATGCTTCACAGTACCAGCTGAGGTTCCAGTGAGTTGGAACCGGGAGCAGCATTGTTCACGGTGAGTAGGAACTGTTTGTGGTGATTGCGGTGATTGTTGTAATTATGGTGATTCCCCAGTGAGTCGGGATGGCGCTGCGTCATGATCCAGTGAGTCGGATGTGGTACAGCGCCGGGTTGTGACTGACTGCTGGCGTCGATCAGGATAGGGTAGAATGGGCTCTGCTTGTGTGAGGGTGATGACCAGTAATGCGCGTTCACTGCATGCAGGTGGTCAGGATACCCGTTTGAAGCCGTGGGTGCTGGCTAGCTGTGAGACTCGCCTCACGAAAGCTTGCGGGAGTAATGATGATGAGGTCACGCTGAAGTAGTTGCACGAAGGCTGCGCTGACGTTCAATTCGGGGTCACCAATTTAGAGGTATGAGGAACTAGGTTTAACGTTCACTCATCCTCTATAAAAAAGGGATGATCCTCCGACCAGATGGGTATCGTGTCAGGCGGGCAACTGCCCAATGATTGACGTCGGATAGTCTTTTTTATGTCGTTCGCGCGGTAAACTCTTTGCGCGATGCATGATAGGTGTGACGCCAGGATTTTTGTGTCACGTCAGGTCTTGGATGCGTACTTTGGATGTGGCGATTTAAAGGCCGCCACAATAGCGCCTTTATCGGCAGAATTGTTTATTGTTTTGGTTGTTTTGTTTGACCGCCTTTGTAAGCTTCGCAGTACAATAAGAGGCACGGAGGTTAGCTATGGGCACTGCTATATTGTCTTAACGACAAGTCGCACCGTGAAGCGTTTCTTGTTGAAGCAGACTTCAAAGATTCGCCGTGACTAATGAAATAATGAAGCATGGCAACAGTAAACAGCGCATTGGTCACCAAGCCAGCCATTGGTATTACGGGCAAGTGGCATGCTTGCTTTTAAGCTAGTGTGAATCAAGTACCGCCTCAAATAACAAACAGACAAATATCTCTGCTTCGCAAGTTTCTAGACATTTGACACCCACACTCAATTACCTAGTAACATTCATACTTGTTTGGTGTAGTTACGTATCGATTTCCTTATCTAAATTGGACACAAATGTCTTTATTTTATTTCGTACCAGCCACCAGCTGTTGCCCGTGGGTTCGTTCATGTTCAAACTTAAACGTCCTGTAGGTTAAGATGATCAGCTGATTGGGTTTTGAAAAATCGTTTCATAAGGCATGTCTACATACTCGAGACAAAATTCGAGAAATTAATCTTCAAACTTTCATATTTGGATCTATGATTATCTTTTGCCCGTGCGTGTTGATCTGCCAGTGATACTCACGGAACAATGTTATCTGCAACCTAATTACGTAACACACGATCAATCAAAATCTGAATCATTTTGAAGGATATTGCTAATCGAAAAATTAATTTATTTATTTAAATGCCTTAAAACTACTATTACAGGTCTTAGCCTATTGCGATAGCCAAGTCACACACACCAAATTAAAATTAAAGCACCAAATAGTTACATCATAAGATCATAAAGATCATTGTTTATAACACAGTGTAAACAATAGTACTTTTGTGAATTCACCCCAGTGGCATGTAAATATATCAATTTTGACTTGAATATAATTGATGGTGCGAATTGCTCGAGTCAGAGGGGTTTTGGCCGGCAAGTTGGTCCTGGCCGATGGTACGACCAGCAGTGGCGGGGGCCGTCGCCTCCACACACGGTCGGGTCCGTACAAGTGCATTCGCTGCAGCACTCTTGGGTTGTGATCTATGCCTCGGAGTTTCACCATTTATTTGCTCAACAACATAAATAACGCAATGAATGTTCTTGAACTGTCAAAATGAAACGGATTGTGGTTAATCGTGTGTTTCGCAATTAGGATGATGGTATAGATAAAGTAGAATATGGTGGCAATAGGCTCGCCCCTGTTACATGGGACTTAAGAGGGAACAGGGCCTGCGATTCACCATACAAATGTATTCCCCTTTTTTCTTTCTGAATAATGCCTCTAGAGTAATCATTTTCATAAAATCAAGGTCTGCTGGAAACACGTCCCTGTTATTTCCTTTTTTTCAGCAACTCATCGGTAAAGAAAACATGACCCTTCAAAAATTACAAAAATGCCCCATTTTTACCGCCGTGATTAGAGGAGTACCAGACAAATTAGAAAAAGTTTTTAACATAAAAGAAAATGATAGGAACATGGACATAATCTTTCTTGAAATTTTAATGTAAAAAATAATTGAATCGGTTCAGTTTTCGAGGAGAAAAAAGGGGAATACGAAAAGTCGATTTAGTTCATTTTTTTTGTGATATAATTGGTCTAAGTTGTAGCTATTCCTATTGCACTCTACGGGAGCAGACTTGAGGTAAGACGACGGCAATAGTTTCTTCAAATACCTATTTTTCAAATTCCTCGAAGGCCCTGTTCCCTCTTAAACACAACTGGCGAAATGTGGGGTGCACCTCTGCCTAACCCTTTGGGGAATGCAGGCGTGATGTTATGTTATGTTATAAAGTAGAAGATGACAAGTTGAATATTGGTCATATTCCACTTTCGAAAACCGGGCCTGCACACATTTTTGTTCTACGTATGTTTTTGAACTTATCTAGGTAACTGCGTTCTGCACATCGGATCATAAACTTTAGACAGGGTGAGTAAAGGGTTGACGTTAAATACACAGGCTTACTTAATTACAGTTAAAGCTCTGGATTTATCTAGACAGAGAGAAATATAGCGCCATTTATATTTTGTAAGATGAAATTTATTTAGTTCGTACCTAACTTTGCTTACCTTGGCCTTTTTTTTTTGGCTGTTAAATTATCAAATAACTTCTCCCGCTCTGGGTGGAGCGGGAGGGCGTGTCAGACTCTTACTGACTAAAACCCACCCGTGTTCCTTCCGTTGCCTGTACGTTGCCAGGGGCCACGGTATCCCTTTCTGACTTTCCCGCAACCCCGGCAGGTATCGGTCCTATCGGACCCCTTCACTTGCTAACATCTCTTTGAAGCATGCGTGGAACACAACCAGTGATGGGCGTAACTAGTTATTTATGTATTCTAATTAATAATTGAATTACATAATAATTTAATTAAAATGTAATCTAATTACATAATATTCAATTACATTGTAATTAGATTACTTTGGATGTGCTATGAAATTCATTACAATGTATTTAATTACAAAATAATTTGATTACAATGTAACCTAATTACTTAGTATTCAATTATATTGTAAATACCTATAATTACTTTGAATATGAAATTTTGAATGCTTGCATTGCATGGGCTTGCGACCCGTACGGCGTCATCGGGAAGTAGTAGGGATAATGTGCGGGGGTGCGGAGAGGTTCTATGCATTATGCTCGTGCGCCGCCGCTCCTAGCCATTCTATACAATACAACATTCTATACGATACAAGTTCGGATTCAGACAACCAGAGCAGTGAGCCACGATCCAAAGCAGAACTTATAGTCACTCATTTTTTGGCAGAAGACAGCAGAGAACTTCTAATATTAAATAATCATAAGGAAATGAAAGAAATATTTTTAAAATTTAATACCCCTCTACCTTCTTCTGCGCCTGTGGAACGTATGACATGTTTTCGTACGCGACAATGATCAATTGTCCGAAAGCAAACCGTCTGTCCGACGAAATTTTTGAAAAAAAGAGTGATTTTAAAGGTTAATTTAAATTATAAATCAGAAAACTATTTTTTTATAAACCAAAGGTGAAAATTATAACTAATATATGATTTAAAACTATAATGATTGACAGAAGACTACATTTTTTTTGTATAATTATGTGTTTTATTTTCGTATTTGTCAAAAATGCATTAAATAGGGCATTTTTTGTAAAATGCAGGTGTCCCATTACGGCCATTACGGCATTACTACTTTACTAGTATAAATGTGTAATTACATTTTATCAGATTACTTATTTAATCTGTTATAATGTAATTAGATTAACTTGTAATTAAATTACTTTGTATTTAATTACAGTAAGTACTCATTGCAATTAGTTACATAAGTAATCTGTTTCAAAGTATTTTAATTACTAATTACTATGTAACTGTAATTTGTAATTATTAATCTAATTACTTTTTGCCCATCACTGAACACAACGCGCCGTCGATCCGGGCCAGCCGGTCTATTCTGTAATAATCTCACGGTGAAAACTTAGGTGAAGTGAACGTGAAGTGAGCTGTCATTCCACCTGCTGCTAGGGACTGACAGCTCACTCCGAGCTCACTTCACCTAAGTTCTCACGGTGAGATGGTTAGAGAATAGCACTGCTGGTCCTTATCGGACGGCGAGCTACCCATTGCTCACCGTCCGCAAGCCCGCGCCTACGGTGGCCGGGAATCGGCCTGCGGATCCCGACGCCCAGGGCGTGTCCTGCGGCGGTGCTTACCTTGGCCTAAGGTTACTTAACAGAGGTGTTTATAATAATATATTCGATAACTATTCGGTTTCTGAATAAATTTTGCTTAAATTGATAACTTTTCCACAGATCAGATTTTCACACAAGAAACGGGTTTACTTGTGTGGAAATCACGTTGTAAATTCCGAGATAACCTCGGGATATATGAAGTCTCCGGAATATTCTAATCTTACCTACAGAGAAGAAGAGAAGAATGCACGAATATTACCTAAACCGTCGTAAGAAACTAATTTATGCAAAAATATCGTACCTATGTTTAAAAAATAACGTTCTGCAGGCCTAACATGACGCACGCGACAATTACTCGTTCTCGCGTGAGTAATTTTTGTCTATTTTGTCTCTTTTCTCGTTTTCTGACAGCGACTCCATACAAAATAGTCGACTCCTTCTGTCAAACTTTATGTTTTGTCGACAAACCCTAACATGGCACCTTAGTTATCTCGATGTTTGACAATTCAACACGAGATAATCTTCGATTCTTCTGTCATTAAGTCGTATTTACTCGTCCTCGATTTTGACGACGAGAACGTCGAGAAGAGTAGACAAAATTATTATACAAAAAATATCTCCAAAATAACATGGCAGTTTCATAATTGTAATTATTTTAGTCATCATTTTATTTTTCAATATATTAATAATGAAAATACTTTGTTTTAAACTACTATTTATATTGGAACGAAGTGTTTTATATGGATTTTTTCGTTTTTTGTATTGAAAATATGAAAAATTATTACCTACATGTTGGGTATTAGGGGTTTACGGGTTTCATAAAGGGGGTTCAAATTTTCATTATTTTTGCGATAGGACACACCATTTTCGAGATATAAGCAAAAGAAAAGAAAAAAAAGTCGAGGTGTTGGTGTGAATTTTAGTTCATGAAAATTAATTTCCACACCTTTTTAATCGCGATTAAATACTTGGACAATCAGAATTTTAGATTTATATGATTTTAGAAATTAATAACTACTAAAATATAGTTAAGTTGTGTCACTTTAGTCTATTTCAGAATGGGAAATCGTCGGTTGACAGGAATAATCAAAATTTTGGTAATTTTTAGTCTAGTTTAGAGGTATTTGTGACAAGGAAATCGGCACCATTGAATGAATGAAACGGAATCTCAAGCCGATGTTGCTATCATAAAAATAATTTGTTTTTAATAACTTGCAACATCGGTTTCTCGTCGCGAGATATAGAAGTGTCAAAATGCTTTTTTCGAGTTTACTCGTCGTTTACGGTCATGTTAGGGTTTAAAATGACGTCAGAATCGTAGACAAAATTCGACAAAACGAGAAAAAGAGCGTTTTCGCGCTTGTCATGTTAGCCCTGCTGGTACTAAAAAAAATAAAAAATTATTCACATAAACCCACATGCCCACTTACCCATCACATAGCTGTAACCTTTAGGCCATTATCTACGCATTCTGTAAATCAAACTAAGTGCCAATTTCACCTGCTGGGGAGTTTGTTGCGCCACTTCTTCTTCCCAGCTAAAGCACTAGGAAGTGGTGAAGGGCGGGCGTTTTTGGGGGACTGTCTTACGTAATTTTGACGTTCGAAAAGTGCTGATTCTCAGCCTAGTTTGAATAAATAACTTTTGAATTTGAATTTGAATTTTGACCAATGGAACTGAACGCGATCAGCACATTTTAACTGCGTTCATGATCTGTCAGTGTCAATATTCCACAACGATGATGACACTGACGCCTCTTGAACGCAGTTGCATTGGTGAAATCTGCCCTAAGTAACATTAAGCAAAAATTATTGCTGGAACTGGAAAATGACGTAAACGAAACATTGTGCTCTTGGGTGCATGCACTGGTACAGGAGTTGTTGGGTATTTAAAGCTAAGTTTTTAATAAAATAAAAACTAGTAGTAGTGAAAAAATAAGTTGGAACTTTGGCCTTCAATATCTCCGAAAAAAGATGAAAAAAAAAAAAAATGACGGGGATTTCACTCTCTGTTTCTATAAGCCCACGTCCGCACGGACGTAAAAATATCGCGACGGGATTTTATCGCGCAATGGATTTTCAACTCTCGGTGTTGAGCCGAGCGTTGAGAATCCAACGCGTTGGGACGCACTCTCGTCCCAGCGCGTTCAAAAAACACACTGTTGTATTTTCAACTCTCGGCGCTAATCAGAGCGTAGAAAATCCAGTGCATGAAAAAAAATCGTCGCGGTTTTATTACGTCCGTGCGAACGTGGGCTTATCCCGTTAGATTACCTATAGGTACCTACATAGTAGAATAATATATATATGCATAATGCAGTTCATCATCCTCCAATATCAAATATCTTATGAACGACATGTCAAAAATATCGATTAAAGTAAACAGTGTTTTATAGATCCGCTGTCAATAGCATTTCCGTCTATGTGCGTGGGCAGATATTACTGTATAGGTACGTAAAATAATTTATGATTTAGCCCGTTAAGGATTTGTGAAACAATAAAAAAACTAATTTAGACATTCAGATCGTAATAAACAAGAGCGGCTTTAACTGCCAAAGGTCATGAGTTCGTATCCCCCAGTTGGTGAATCTGACGAAATGTGGGTGCATCTTACAAATTCAAATTCAAATTCAAAACCATTTATTTGCGAGAATGTAGGTTTACACTGTATGATCTTAAAACTATAATGGCCCCTTTACATTTGACCATTACTAATGGTGTGTCAGTTTTTTTTTTTTTTAAATATAGCATCAACAAATAAGATGCATGCATTAGAATTTACATGGAACAAATTTAATTAATTGATGTCAAAGTTACACCTATGTCAGTTCAAGAGATAAAGTTTTATATATGTAAGTGATATCAGATTAAATATATGTGGGTGTCCAAGCAAAAAGGGTCCAGTTCTCGGCATTTATTTTCCGAGGTATAAGAAGTTTTGTAAAGTTGGGTGAAAAAATTGCATTTCGCGATTTTAATTGATTATTAATAAATGCTCAATTATTACATTTCATATAGTAAATGACTATATACGATTTTTCAGAATGTCAACTTCAAATGTCTGATTAAAAAATATGTGCCAGTTTTTGAATATTTTTTCAATCCATTAAGGATTGAAAAAATATTTAAAAACTCAATTGACTATTCTAGATACCGAATCTAGTGTTCTCAATACTCCAACACTGGACCCTTTTTGCTTGGACGCCCACAAATAATATTGTAATTAATGTCATAACTATTATGACAATGTATCGATTCACTGAAATTTTAACATTAATTAATTGATATAAGGTATATACCAAAATTTATTTCAGTTTCCTTCTCCGCAATCTGACCTTTATTCATTGAGATTGTAAAAGCATTATTTTAACCATTCAAAATTCAAAATTCAAAAGTCATTTATTCAAACTAGGCTGAGAATCAGCACTTTTCGAACGTCAAAATTACATAAGACAGTCCCCCAAAACGCCCACCCTTCACCACTTCCTAGTGCATTGCGCTACCTTTGTCTTTAAACATGGACAAACAACAACATTAAAACTCTGACTACCTCTACAGGCGTGATTATATGTCTCTCTTCTTGAAATTAACTCGCATAATTATAAGTACCTGGACGACCGAGCTCTGCTCGGGTGAGAATAGAGAATTTTTTTTTTCCCAGAAATGAGACCTAGCTAGATTGATTTTTCGCCCCGTAAACCCCTATATTGAAACTTTCATCGAAATCGTTAGAGCCGTTTTCGAGAACGTGATTACAAATATATTTATATACAAATATTGCTCATTTAATAGTACCTATAGGATATTAAGTTCACAGAAGGGCTAAAATCGTGTATTGTTGGTACACTCAACTAAAACGGCGGTTGACCAATTTTTACCCTGGCAGTAATAAGGTAGTATAAGTAGTAATAAGGTAGAAAATTTATCAACTGGCAACACTGCCGACTGTACAGCGTCATTAATGCATTCACAATAGCCTTTTCAACAGCCCCGACTGACCACAATCGTGGCGATAAGACAGAATAAACAAAGCAAGTGTTTACAAACAGTACCTATGCTATAGAACATAGAACTGAGGATATTATATACCTACTCTGTCTCACGCATACAGGCGTGATGCGACTTTATCAGAACAATTTCTATGAAAACTTCAAGGCAGTTCTACCAGAATCACGTCACACTGTCGCGTCGGACCTGTCTGCGGGAGCCTTAAATCATAATGGAAAACGTTCTGAAGATAGATATAAAGATGAAATGGATGAAGTATAATTATGATCTTATCGCTGGCAAAATGCTGCTGTCTACAGAAAATTAAAACCAATGAAGGTACGACCAAAGTACTGGCAAACAGAGCCATTCTCTTGCCACGACATGTAATTTTATTCTTTGTAACTATTCTACTGGAGTCAGCAAGATCCGAGCAAACAAGCAAGCTGCACGCTGAGTCGCAAACTATGCTCCAACTCCTATCTTGCCCTCTGTGCCCCAAAAAATGCAGCCAAAGTGTCCTCTGACCTGCCATCGTCGACGACGTGGAAGTGGCAAGTTTTGGGGCAAGTAAATTTAAAAAACTGAGCAGTCGACATGAAGATGAAGAGCAAGATCTAAATACCGTGGAAGGCAATATTTTTTACTTTTAACACGAACTTGTTACATTAAAATGCATATTCAGATGGAAATTGGCAACGTTGCTGTTGTCGAAAATAACAAAATTAAATTCCGCCTCACAAACTTTGTTCGTTACTTTTACTTCAAATAGTTCTGAAATACCAAAGTTGACATCCTTATGATGTTATAATAAGAGCAGCTTTACACTGCTACACGGTTCTTCCATTTTCCCTGTACACTTACGTACACGTTTAAGTATACATCTCATTTATAATAACGTCTGTTATGGCCTTAATTAGATTTGCTTGTCAATTTGGTGTAACCTGACAGATAATCGAATTACGTCAATCCGACTCGAGTACATATTAATTCATGATGGTACTTGAGTGTGCTCGCAACTATTTGTAATTAATTAATGTCCGATTCTATGGGGAATTGTTGATAACTTTTGATTGTTAGTTCAATATTAATTACATTACGAAATAATTTATGTTACTACTAAGTGCGGATTTCACCAATGAAATTGAACGCGTTCAGCACATCTAAACGCGTTCAAGAGCTGTCAGTCTACAATATTCCAGTACAATTTTGATACTGACAGCTCTTGAACGCGTTTTAGAAATGCTGATCGCGTTCAGTTTCATTGGTGAAATCAGCTCTAAAGCACATACGTCAAACTATTTAGCTCGATTTAGTTCTCGCATTTATTGCTAAAAACATCTCTACTCTAGAGATATTAAAAAATAGTTCCCCAAAATTGACCCATGTTGGAGTACAGTGCAACTAAACTCCAACTTGCACATCAGGATTTGTTTGCAACATATATATATATCTAGTCGTGAGCGTAAAAAAACGACAATCACTCAATAAGACAATCAATAATTATGAATGAATCAACTAAATACAATTTGAATGATTCATTAAGAGGGAACAGGGCCTGCGATTCTCCATACAAATGTATTCCCCTTTTTTCTTCCTGAATAATGCCTCTCAAAGTCATGTCTAGTCATGTCTCTGTTATTTCCTTTTTTTTCATCAATTTATCGGTAAAGAAAATATGACCCTCCAAAAATTACAAAAATGCCCCATTTTTACCGCCGTGATTAGGGTAGTACCAGACAAGTTCGAAAAGTTTTTAACATAAAAGAAAATGATAGGAACCCAGACATAGTGTTTCTTAAGATTTTTTAGAGGAGAAAAAAGGGGAATACGAAACGTCGATTTCGTCATTTTTTTTGTGATATAATATGTCTGAGCTGTAGCTATCCCTATCGCACTCTACGGGGGCAGACTTGAGGTAAGAAGACGGCAATAGTTTCTTCAAATTCCTCGCAGGCCCTGTTCCCTCTTAAATCGGTCCGTAGAATGAATACATGAACTTGGCAAGCATTGCAAGCAGTAGACGTATTGAAAACCATAAATATTAATAGCAATATTGGAAATAAATTCTTACTACCTGAAAATATGCAAATTGCAAGTATTGCAACCACTAATTTCCTAGAACATGTCTCCTAGAAATGTATGAATGTATGACGAAGCAAAAGGAGTAGGTACAGACGCCAGCACATCAACCTACTACAATCTGTCAAATTTCTTTAATAGATTTTCAACTTTATCAATATAACATAAGGTTCAAAGTTGATTGGGAAAATTTGCTAGTTTCGGGTAGGGTGACCTGCTGGCGTCTGTACGTAAGGATTGTAGCAGGTGGCGTTCTGTAGTTTCTGCTTAACCCCTATGGGAATAAGGCGTGAGTACCTATGTACGTCTCCTAGTTTGATCATACCTATGTTATACGATGAGCAAAGATTAGAATTTCATTGGATGCATATAATTTGCAATATCGATCGGAATTGCTTTTGGGCATGCTTGAATAATGAATCTATTTGAATACATTTGGAAGGATCGTTCGTCGAACAGCGTTCGTTATGTTTGACAGCTTTGCCCGAGTTGATCATCTTTGTCGTCCCTTTTTTAAGTTTGAATTTAGAATTCGTTCCCGGTTTTTTTATATGCGAACTAGTTTCTTCCCGTGGCGTCGCGTGGAGGTCGGAAATTATCCCATGGGCACGTACTAAATTATCGAACGGAATAAAAATAATATCCTATTTCCTAACTTAGGTCATGGTCTACCGGTAAGCCATATTTTATCACAATCCGTTCTACCTCTAAGGCGTGAAAAGGTAACAGACAGACTAACAAACACAGTTACTTTCGCACTTATAATATTATATATAAATATTTAATATATATTACTAGCGACCCGCTCCTGCTTGGAACGGTTTTTACGACGTGACAAAACGTTGAGATTTCTTAGGTAAACGTAACTTTAATACTAACGTATTATACACAAACCTGGAACAAATTCTACGATAGTGAAAACCTGGTTTAGAAGAACAACGCGGACATACAGGCAAACGCGAAAAGCGACTTTTTATTTTATATTAAAGATAAAGATATATTTATTTGTAAACATGTGTAACATTATACGTATAAATGCAAATGTGGATGTAAAAGCGAAAATCTGTAAGTTTCAACATGTTTTGCCACCATTGGCGTACAAAATAAATTATGGCCACTTGAAATTCGGCTGTCGCTGAAAACCAGCGCTGGGGCTCTGTCTCGCATAGGGTCGCAGCATTATGCTGAGCGATGGCCGTTTTGCGTGGATGTGACGCATATTTTCCCCCAATTTGTTATTCTCGTGTTTTTTTTTTTTTCTCTTTTTCTTTGCGTCATATTTACCGCAAATAAACGTATTTTCTTTCTTTTCTTTCTTTCTAAATTATGATTGATTAGTATGGAGTATGGAAGCATGTATATTTAGTGGGTACTCTGTGCTGCAATTGGAATTAATGTTGAATCAAAGGGAACCTTTACCAGGGCCATTTTTTTCTGGTCCTAGGGGAACGGCATTGCTTTGCAAAGGATTAGACTGGAGATGTCAGTGTTTTAGGATAAACATCTTATCTATTTATTTATTTTTTCTACTTTTCTATTGAAATGAGAGTTTAAAGTATTAAACCCTTAAAATAATAAGTTAGACAACGTTACGCACATTTTAGAATTCACTATATTATTATATACTGACTATCAAAATAATTGCCAATACATTTTTTCCACAAAAAATAGCTTAGTATTCATTACACACTTCTTACCTTTAGTAATCATATAGGTAAACACAAAAAAAAATAACTACACACTTTTCACGTACAGTTCAGGTCATTAAAAAAAGGCAAGATGAACATTTGAAAGAAATGAAAATAAAAATCACAGTTTCTTGCATTATTTGATAAACGCGTGTTTATCGCACACCAGTCGAGTATGAACTAACCCCGACATGTCTACGTATGAACCAAAATGTTCTAAATAAGAGTACAATAGATGTTGACTTAAATTTGTTTAAATAATGGGTGATAGAGGCTCGACTGACAATGTCAGTACAACAACAAATCTATTCAATGCTCTAGGGTACTAAATAATAATAAATATTATATTGTTAGCATTGTGAGGAATACCGTGTGATTAGCTAGCTAACTATTGTTTTATATTGATTCGATCCATTTATTATTTGTCAGCACAATCAGTGCACAGGCCAGGATACTGACATCTGCACTTCTGTGTCGTTGCTGCATTGAACAAAAATATTAATTGTAGTATGTAGTGTTGTTCTATGTGGGCCGGGTATGTAAAATTTGTGCTATCAAGTGATAAACATGGTTCCGTTGTTGTAAAAAAAAAAAAAAAAATTGCCGTCTATTTCGGTTCTGTGCTCGTGATTATAAATCTATTTTGTTTATTTTTTATTATTCGAGTTATCTGATTTTTTTGTATGTACAGTCACGGACTTTAATTGATGAGCCACTTTCAAACTTCCCAATTTTGCAGTTTTATACATTCACGAGATTACACGATTAAACACGAACTCAAACCGCATGCTCGTCAACAAGATGACAAATTACTAATAATCGGAAATAGTTTTATCCATAGGTTGAAGGTTGACTTATAACTATAAGTTGTCAATGATAAATCAATACAATGTTGTATACGTTTATCCTATCTATTTGATAGTGACCTCCTTTTAATTATAGCTCATTAAAATTATTTCCGAAAACCTATCTGAAGACCAAAGACTATATTAACTATAAAACTATACATAATTGTCATGAACGTCATCTTGGACGCAACGAGTTCGGATAAAATCGTGGGTCCTAATTTTCCCATGTTGAAATGACCAATCATAATTTCTCCGTACGCTAACGTTACTATCGCTACGCTAAAACAATTGTCGCTAGGTTACGGTTGCTAGACCTGCAATTGGTCGATTGGGTAGAGACTCTGCTGTCAAGTTTATATGTAGTTCTGACTCTCAGGTTAGCCAACCGTTAATATTCATAATAATAAAATATATTAATATAATACACGCCTGTCAAACACTCAATGACAAAGATATTAGAAATAATTTTCTTCTTCTATTAATACGAAGACGTATGACTTTCTCTGTCTGGCTGGATCTACGAGTACAACCGACTTAACCCGATTAACATTACACGGCTAAAATACGAACAGTGGCAAGTGGCTCATCAATTAAAAGTCCACAAATCCAAAGTTCGTAACTGTACGTTTTTCTGTGACAAAGTCCTTCAATGATTAAATTAATGATTATAAAAGTCATATATGTTTGTCTTTTATTAAAATTTCGAATTTCTCCCTTTAAAATACAGTCTAGAAATTAATTTCTTAGTAAGTACCTACAGAATACAGTGGGCGTATTTGTCGGTAAAACAGATATGGCGCATAATATGTGAAATTACATACAAATTCTAAAACCCTGTTTAGGACCAGGTGGTTTCCTTGAACACTGACCTAAGCCTTTTTGAAATTATATGTTAGAGTTGGACCCTAATTTTCAGGATTTATATTGTGGTAAAATGGGCTCAAGCAGGTATCTATTACGTTTGTAATCCTCAAAAAGGTATCTGCAACATAAAATCTTCTTAACATGACAAAATCAATAATATATTTTGAAATTATAAATAAAGTTAAATCTCAAATCGTTTATTGCAATCCATAATGTACAATTACAGGAGGTAAATTAAAGAAATAAAAATATAAACAATAATGGACCCTGTCGGGCACAGCAAATTTTTAAATAGGTAGAGAGAGGAAGAGCGCTTTATTAATTTTCCTTGTTATTAAGTTAGAATTATTTTATATTCTACGGACTTAGATAAATCCCACTAGGGGATTACAAAAATAATATATATATTTTTTATATAAATAAAAACCGAAACTATGTATAAGTTGTAAATAAAAGATAAAAATAATCAAATAAAAAATAATCATATCATTGACACCGGCTGTCTTGGTCTGTTTGCCCATTGGCAAAGGCCTCCTCCATTCCCTTCTATTTTTCCCTATCGACTGCTTTTCAAGTCCATTATATTCTTCCTGTAATTTCAAGTTCGTCGCTCCAGCGTTTTCTCTTTTTAATTAGTTAATAGATCGCCACTCTATCCTTAAATATTATTAAAATAAATTAAGTTTTCAATACCAATCTGTTTTTAAAACTTGGTACAAGTGAACCAAATCACTTAGCCCAATGCGTTTCTTAGCTCCTATCGTAAAAGGAAACGGCATGGAAAACTATCAAGTGCTTTCAATTACAAGAGAGGGCAGACAGCGCACTCAGTGTTAAAGTTATGTCGTAGACGTAAATGCATGCTAGGGTAAGTGCACTTTGAAATTTCACGAAAGACTGTACTGTCATAAGTCCATAAAGGTTCAGAACTGCATATTGGCTTCCAAATGACCGGTCGTAGATTCATCAAAATTACATTATTTATGACACAGTGATAAACCAAAAAGTGAACTTCTTAGACGTTGCCACTTTCTTACAAAAACGTGCGTAAGCCTTGCGAAAATGTTATCAACATTAATTTCCCCAGGAGACCCATTTTCGACATTTTTCAAAGACTCTTTCGTTCCCTTGTATATTACTTCAAGGCACGTTCACAGCTAAATAATTTTAGCAATAAAATTTTGCAGGTTCGTAACATTACAATTTAAAATTTCCATTAGTACACAAGGCTTCATATTTACCGTACCTCTAGCGAACGTTTTCTTTACTGGCGTTTCGTAGACCTCGTAAAATTCCCGAGAATTCATATTCTTGGTCCCGAGTGATCGATGAAGGCAATTCAGCTGTTAGTGTTACCATCAGGTTATGAAGCGAACAAAATTGAGTGCTCCGACAGAACCTATTTCCTTTTTAAGAAACGTAAAATATTAAAAAGGTACTAAAAATGCTCCGATCATTTATAAAATGCCGAAGATGCTTTTAAGTAATGAAATTTTGGGTGATCTGATTGTGGCCTAAGTACCCCCCCTCCAAATGAGTGACGGACGTGCTCTATGCGATTTGTGACTAATTTCCCCTCTAATATTATAATGCGAAAGTGAATTTGTTGCAAAACGGCTGAACGGATTTCGATGAAAGGCACATTTTATCCTGGATCGCAGACGAAGTCGCGGGCAACATATAGTTTGTTTATATATCTTTCTACCAACGGATTGCAGTCTCATAGAATGTCCAGTTACCCCACGTTCGCACGGACGTTAAAATATCGCGGCGGGATTTTATCGCACACTGGGTTTTCAACTATCAGTGTTAAGCCGAGCGTTGATAATCCAACGCGTTGGGACGCACTCTCGTCCCAGCACGTTGAAAAAACACACGGTTCGATTTTCAACTCTCGGCGATAAACAGAGCGTTGAAAATCCAGTGCACGAAAAAAAATCGCCGCGATTTTATTACGTCCGTGCAGTCCTTACAGTAGTGACCGTTTAATAAGGTACAAACATAAATTGATTAAAATCGAACGGCAATATTGGCCGCCTACATCCCATCCTATTTTAGACTAGGCCGCCTTTCTAGAACTAGTCAGGTTATTTAGAAGCAATTATGTCGCAAGCAATGTCAACCTCGCCCTGTCAGTGACCGGCAACGATTGCCTTCTAACTTGTCAACGTTTCGTTTATAGACAGACGTGCGGTTTCGAAAATGATGGCAGAGGGTTTGACATTACAGTGTCAAAAAAAACGCTTTTTACGAAAATACACCAACTTACTTTTATAAATAACGTTTCGGTGACATCATTCGCCGGTAAATTGCGGACGCTTACTATGTGGCGGCCACCGCTCTTTTAGGCGACGTTCCCATCATTGTAGGCAGTCTTGAGACGGCCCTTTACGTTTTCAAAACTACAATAAAAACAAAGTTTTTAAAAAAAACTTCAAAATTATGCAACAATTTGTAATTATGCCAATATCCGCAAAATACATAGCTCATCAAACGTGTAATCGGTTCTAATTCTAATCGTTTACTTACTTCAAAGAAACATCGAAAGATATTTCTATAGTCAAAAGTATTTGAACAACGAACAATAAAGCAGAAATAACGGAAAACATCTGTTTTCAATGTGCAGAACCTCTGGAGTATTAAATGATTTATCTCGGCACTCCGACTGTTGTTAAGACGAAACATTTCGACCGAGTCTGTGTTGAAAACTGGATTACATATTTTAGGTCTAATGTTGCGTAGATTCTGAATAGATCTCATAAAAGTAGCTTTGAATTCACCGGTCACAAAATAAACGATTAAACAACGTTTACTTATTAGAAAAAAATCTGCAGTTTGCACCGTATCAGGTGCTAATTTTCTCTAAGCAGTTGATCCGGATTATTCAGCCATTAGACAAGAATTACTATCAACAGCGAATCGCAAACCTCTATCAGATATTCCAAATAAGAGGCAATTCTCTATTTACGTTTAGTTTAGTTTAATTTTAGTTTTATTCTCTATTAATATCTCTGTTATAATTCTCTACAGATTATAAAATAATGTTAAATAAAGTATGCATGATTTTCAATTCCCAATTGCGTGCCCAAAACGAATTTGTAAAAGTTTTAAGTACCTACAAAAATTATTCCGGTAACCAGGGACCCCATTATTAGTATTTGGAAGGAAAAAGTTTTTATATAAAAATTAAAGACGCGACAAGATTAGCGTTCAGGCCATCTTTAACTTCAGAAGTATGTTTTGTGAGCGCTGATATTAAAAAAACAGCGCAAGACGGCAACCTGCTGTCTAATTACGCAACACATTTTCGTAAACAATTACGACAAATTTGTTTCATTTTGCCAGTTCAACAACATTCATTGCGTTATTTACGTTGTTGAGCAGTTTTTTTTTGTGAACTTTTGAAGCAATGGATTAGCAATTTGTTATCAAAACGATTCAAATTCCGATTGATCGTGTATTACTTAATTAGGGTACAGAAAAGAATTTGCTAAGTTTATGCTTTGACGGTACTAACAACATAATATCCTCCGCTTCCAAAATTGGAGCCAACATTGGCCAATGTTGGCTAAAATGATACATAAGTTTTGCCTACCAATATTAAATTTTATAGGCTAACAGTAACTCAACAGGTAATCAATTTCCTAGCCTTTTCCCAACATGGTACCGATCGGTTTCCAGTCTGTGGTCAAATCAATATTTTATATGAAACGACTGTAATATCCAGAACTGCACGATACCAATATTTTAGAGTATGTTGAGCTACTAGACGCAAATGTATAATGTCAATACAGACTGTATTTCTAGATAACTCTGAAATGTTCTGGATGTGCTGAAGAGGGACTTCTCTGTATCTTCCGTTCCATTTTTTTAATTATTTCTACAGTTACATCTGTAATTTTTATGGTGACTGCCTCGTTGGTCTAGTGGTTGCAAGCGTTACTTCCGAGTATGAGGTCCTGGGTTCGATTCCCAGGTCGGGCAAAGTGTTATTGGGTTTTTCCATCAGGAATTTCTCAGTATCTGTCTGGAATTGTGCCTGGTTGATGACAATAGGCTCGCCCCCTATTACATGGGACTTAAATATTAGGTTGGGGAAAAAGTCTTTTCGCATTATAGTATGTATGAACTTGTAATAAAATCTCTTTGGCTATACTATGTGTATCTGGCTGGTTTTGGTATCATTGAAAGTTTAAATTTTAAAGAACATAATTCCAAATTCAAATTAGGAAAATGTGTGATTTTTATTTGTTTTTCGTACTGTCAAGATGAGTGAATCTAATGAAGAAATTCGATACATTTTAAAATTTTACTACAAAAAAGGTAAAAATGCAACGCAAGCCGCGAAAAAAATTTGCGATGTTTATGGACCTAGTGCAGTGTCTGTGAGAGTAGCACAAATTTGGTTTAAGCGTTTTCAATCCGGAAATTTTGATGTCAAAGATGCACGTCGCTCTGGTCGCCCTATTACGGATAAAATGGATGCCATTTTTGAAAAAGTGGAGCAAGATCGGCATATTAGTAGTTACGACGTAGCTGAAGAACTGGGAATTGACCACAAAACAGTTTTGGCGCATTTGAAAAAAACTGGGTACACAAAAAAGCTCGATATTTGGGTACCTCACGAGCTCACTGAAAGAAACCTAATGAACCGTGTACTCATTTGTGATTCTTTATTACGACGTAATGAAACCGAACCATTTTTGAAGAAGCTGATAACTGGTGATGAAAAGTGGATCACGTACGACAAGAACGTGCGAAAAAGGTCGTGGTCAAAGGCCGGTCAGGCTTCACAGACTGTGGCAAAACCCGGGTTAACTCGCAACAAGGTGATGCTGTGTGTGTGGTGGGATTGGAAGGGCATTATTCATTATGAGCTGTTACCACCAGGCAGGACCATCGATTCTGAACTCTACTGCGAACAACTGATGAGATTAAAGCAAGAAGTTGAGAGAAAGCGGCCGGAATTAATCAACAGAAGGGGTGTGGTTTTTCATCATGATAACGCTAGACCTCACACATCTTTAGCCACTCAGCAAAAATTAAGAGAGTTTGGCTGGGAGGTGTTAATGCATCCGCCGTATAGTCCTGACCTTGCACCTTCAGATTTCCACCTGTTTCGGTCTCTTCAGAATTCTTTAGGCAGTGTCAGGTTAACATCACGGGAGGACTGCCAAAACCACTTGTCGCGGTATTTTGATCAGAAGTCCCAAAATTTCTATAGCAATGGGATCATGTCCCTACCTACAAGATGGCAAAAAGTTATCGAACAAAATGGTACCTACATACTTTAGTTAAATGTAAACATACTATGTTAAAAAATGTTTTGAATTTTCTTAAAAAATACGAAGAAACTTTTTCCCCAACCTATTATAACTGACGCAAAGTGGGTGTACTATGGGTACATCTCTGCCCAACCCTTCGGGGATTACAGGCTTGATATTATGTTATTTTTATGGTGTACATAATAAAGAGTATTCTATCGATCTATCTATCTTCATAGATAATAATAATCATTTTCATTTTTCATTCACAGCTGCACGGGTCGATCGAAGGTTAAGCTACGCTTACCGCGGTCGGTTCGTGGATGGGTGACTATCCATTACATATCGAGACCCCTCCGTGCCTCGGAAAGCACGTTAAGTAGGTCCCGACTGTCAATCGTGGACTATTGATCATTGACAGTCATTACCGGTCATCAGAAGCCCGAAAGTCTGAAAATTACCAGTCTTACCAAGGGGTATCGTATTACCCAATAACTGGGTTGTGGTCAGATAGGCAGTCGCTCCATGTAAAATACGGGTATTCAGCTGCATCCTGTTAGACTGGAAGCCGACCCCAACATGGTTGGGAAAAGGCTAGGCAGATTGGTTTATTAATGTTAAACCGACACAGTAAAGTTGGGTGCTTTAAAATGTTTGCAGCAATGTATTTTGTAGATAATGCTGAAGGCGAATTTTTCATTCAAACCACAGAAAACTCACAAATGTACCAGATTTCAACTTCAAGTTAAATTATTGAGCCCCCGAGACCTAAAATGAGAAACAAAGTAAAATAATATTTCCTTGTTTATCCCCAGAGATGAAAAAAGTAGGCAGCCTCCTAGGTTTTTGTTAGTATACTTTGTTAGAAGTTTCTATTGTTCGGGATTGTTGTGAGATTAAGATAAACTAAGATTAAAGATTAGAAAGATAGCTATATTTCAGTAATACCAATGGGATAAAGTTTAAAACTAATGAGGTGAAAGAGATGAGATTGAGTCGCGCCAAATATGCTATCCGAAAGCGTTGCTGTGTAAGTGCAATAATATAAATGATGGAAACATACTGAGCGGGTGACACAATAATGATGACCCAGGTAAACGGACTGTACAGTGGTTGACCCGTACACTATAATGTGGTGAAAATAAATAATAGCACATAATATTTCAAATAAATACCTATGTTTATAAACAGCGTCATTCGTATTTTAATTTAAACGCCTCGAGCTCACGGTTTTATTTAAAACAATATAATTTATCCTCTTTAAATAATATTAAAACGCTTATGTATCTACCGAATTAAATTTAAAACATATGACACATTTAATATAATTTAGTAGCGTTCTTCATCATAGAGGATTTATATTTGGAATTTCTGAATTAGCATCACAAGTTTCAGTTTCGAGAATTGTGGTGCGAATTCAGAAACTATATTTCGTGACACGTAATAAATAAAAAAATCAAATACTAAAGTATCTTTTTATACATCTGTGTCAAAGCGGTAAGAAGGAGGAACGGAGGAGCTCGTGGATAAGTAATAACAACTACTAACTGCTGTCTAAGAACATCTGCTACGAGCGTTTTAAATTATCTAAAGACATCTGCGATTCCAGAGGCATTGCAAGTCTGTTGCCTACCCTTCTTAGCAGACTTTCTTCATTTTTTTGTAACACAAAAAAAAAAAAAAAAATGCTTTTATTTGCGGTAAACATGACGCAAAAAAAAAAGAACACAAAATTAAAAAGAAACAAGTTCTAGTTGTTTCTCCATGGGTCTATCCATGGAGAAACAACTCTGGAGCTGAAAGCTTATACCACAAGCCCAGCTTCCATCCAGCTTCTGTGTCCAAATAAATATAATTCTTTCTCTTTCTTTTTTTCATCCAGACACGTAATACAAACGAGTACTGGCATAAAAAAACAGACATGCTTTCACACCAGTTACACTCATTTCGGTGTTAACAAAACAGGTGCTTTTATTAAAAAAAATGCGGCTACATCTAGACTCTAATAACATGTTAGCCCCATTAGTGGATACGAGTATTAATTAAGGATGCATGATGTCACACGAAATGAGGAAAAAATGATGAGGTTCAGTGCCTTCCATACGTAGTTTCATTTGTTAGAGCTTTTAGCAAAATTGTTACAGCTCTTGTGCCCTCGACGAAAAAAGTTACTAAGTGATGATTGTATGTACCTACAAACTTTCAACGTGTTTTATAAATGAAAACGTGTATTTTGTAAAAAAAAATCGGAGTGTAAATAGGGATGATGCCTGGGTCAAAAAAAAAAACTCAAACTCAAAGCATTTATTTCAATTAAACCATTTACAGGCACTTTTGAATTGTCAAGAAGTCGGTCAGTCAGAAATATGAAGCTAGTTGCCCATTCCAAAGCGTAGTAGGTACCTATGGAGAAGAACGGGCAAGAAACTCCACGGACACTCTTTTAAATAAAAAAATTGTTACAAAATATCGGTTACATCATTAATGTTAAAATTATACATGTGAGGACAATGTAGAAAGACGTGCACGTTAAAAGCATCCGTAATAAAAATATAAAAAACAAAGAACAATTCAAAAATTAAAATATTAAAATAAGCCATGGCAGCTAAGAGATGACTAGTCTCTACTGACGGCGCCCGTTCACGAACATGACGCATGGATTAGCACCATTCAGCTCAACCATTTTGAAGGGAGCTAAATGATCCAACACACGCGCCACGCGCAACTATTTAGTCCGTCAGATAATAAAAAAATATTAGACTCGTATTTTTTGCTTTATCATATTAATAAAAAATGACTTAGATAAAACCACGGGATAAAACGATAAAACGCATTAAAGTTGGGGAGTGGGGGTTGATACGTCGTAAAATCTACATACTCGTGAAGCCATGGCAAATTTTAACTCAATGTATCGCCGTAATCTTTAGATTTTGTAAAAAAAGAAAAAGTACGTGTACGTAATTTTTTTATAATCTACCTGACAGATGAAAAATTTTTTTTTTGTCGTCGTGCCTATCGGTACTAGTTTAATTTATGAAATTAGTGTGTAGCACCAGTCGTATTAAATGATTTCAACACTTCTACAATATAATGTCAATGTCACTGAGCCTTAGGTTCCTAAAAACTATTTCATGGCATGAGTTAACGTACTTCGAAAGCGAAATAACTTGTAGTTATACATAGTCAATGCTTCACAACAAGAAAACCATAATCTATATATAAATAAAAATTAAATGTTCTTCGTTGGTAAGCGCTTCACTTGAGAACGGCTGAACCGATTTGGTTATTTTTATTTTAAAATGTTCCTAATAGTCCGAATTAGGTTTCTATAAAAAAAAAATGGAAAAGATTACCGAAAAGTTTTCAAATTCGGGAAAAACTGAACGTCCTTCTTTCTATGAACTATTGTTAGGACAGGACTACGTCTGTCGGGTCAACTAATTAGAAATAAAAATATACCATTAAATTGATAAGTAGTCCATTAAAAAATGATAAATTACGCAAAACATTTATCCAACAAAAAATAGAAATATTTCAATTATAACTACCAAGATAACCAAACAATAAAGCATTATTAACAGTTTTAAGAACAAGCTTATCTTAATAATAGTAGCTTATTATGAGACCGTTGACCCATATAGAGATAATAATAGATATAATAGTCAATAGAAACATTCAACTCCCTGTTTATCTCTATTATGGGAACTGGTTTCGGTATGTTTATATTTTTAAAATAAAACAGAAGGGAATAAAAAATTAAAGAATGAGAAACGTGAACGGGATCGTTTGTCTATTATGAAAATAGAAAAGTTTCTAGATACTTGACTGTTTATTTCTTTTTTAAATTAGTTAAACATTTTTAGGGTTCCGTACCCAAAGGGTGAAACGGGACCCTATTACTAAGACTCCGCTGTCCGTCTGTCACCGGACTGTATCTCATGAACCGTGATAGTTAGACAGTTGAAATTTTCGCAGATGATGTATTTCTGTTGCCGCTGTAACAACGCTATAAAAACAGAATAAAATAAATATTTAAGTGGGGCTCCCATACAACAGACATGATTTTTTTGCCGTTTTTATAGATAATGGTTCGGAACCCTTCGTGCGCGAGTCCGACTCGCACTTGACCGGTTTTTTATGTTCGGTTTGCAAGCATGCAGGCGGTGAGATGACCGGTTACTGCCACCCACGGACAGGACATCTGCAGTGTCATCGCAAATGCGTTACCAATTCAAAGACAAACAGCTATTTGTGAGGGAGGGAGCTCGTTCAGGGAGCTGTCAATAATGACAATTCCTTGCATCAGGTGGAATGACAGCTCATATCACCTAAGTTTTCGATGAGCGATATTAACAGAAAAAATCGGCAGAAATGTTTAATTCAGTCTCATGTGCTTAAGTTACTCTTTAAACTTTACTTGGCGACAGAAATACATAGGGATGGTGGTACTACCCTGGACGAGCTCATCCCTCACAATAAGCTCTTTGAATAGGTACTTATAATACCTATAGAGTAAAAAAGTTTATTTAGATTTAAAAACTTATGTTAGATTATGATTTACATCCTCTTTAAAAATTAATGTAGCGCACTAACAAACTGAATTCAGGAGTTATGAGCATTTATCCTAAAAGTTGAAAATGTTGCATATAGATGTCAAATATGTCGCTGTTTTGATTAATTTGGCAATATGACTGTATGGAAATATGAAATGTGGCTAGTTCGCTAGAACTAGAATATTAATAATGAATTGCAATTATAACACTGAATTTGATGTGGAAAGTTTCCAAATACTTTTTTTACATTTAAAACTAAATATTCGGTGTTACGATAATAATTATTGAACTTTATATTAAATATTTGTTCACTAGTTAGTCACATTTCATATTTCCATACAGTAATATTGCCAAATTATTCCAAACATTTAAATATTAGACAGCTATTTGCGACGTTGCCAACTTTTAGGATAAACGCTCTTAACTTTCGAAGTAAGTAGTGAAGAAGTGCTTTAAAGTATATAGTGTGAAGTCATACTCATCCCTAGTACAAATTGACCCATTCTAAAAATAAATGGTTTTGCACCTAGTATCTACGTTTATGAAACTATTATTACCGATGAGTGTCAATGCATCATCGGTAACTAATTTGCGAATCCTGAAACCTTTGCCAAACTAAATAGATTGATACTATTGAAACTTGCCAATAATATAATGTTCAGTAAATCGAGGGAGCTAAAATGTTTTTTTCATTTCCTATCCAATACAGAGAACATTTATAACAAAAAGGAAATAGAAAAACCTACACACATTTAAAATAAATCACACCCTCACTAAACTTAAGGTTTCACAGACTAAAAATACAGCCTGTAACAGAAAAAGAAATCTGCCAGTAAGTGATATTTATTCTGCGAGTGTTGCGGGGCGTATGTTATGGTGTGTCATAAACCCGCGGAATAATGTCGTGTTCGTGACAATATGGGGCAGTAGCTCACGAACAAATCCGAACTGCTTCTAATTTTGAAAACCATGACATCATATTCCGATGCATTCGATCATTGAGTCACTTTGCTGTACATTGCTTATTTATGTTTTTTTTTTAATATTTCCTGGGCGAAGCGTGGCTCTGAATGACAGATGTAACATGTTTAATTTGTAACCCCCGGCGCAAAAAAAGGGGTGTAATAAGTTTGACCGCTGTGTGTGTCTGTCTGTGGCACCGTAGCTCTGAAACGGGTGAACTGATATGGATGCGGTTTTTTTTATTTGAAAGCACGCTTTCTAGCGATGGTTCTTAGACATGTTTTATCAAAATTGGTTCAGCCGTTTGAAGATTATCAGCTCCTTTCTATTTGATGAATGGATGTGGGCGTCTTACACAGGTCTGATCGATTTGAAATTTGATATTCTGTTACTTCAATGATCTTAGAAGAACATAGTTGCCTTGAACTGATGCTGCAACATCACCTGGAATTTACAGGATACCCAACTCCCTTAACAACTTACAGAACAGGTATCGTGTTTGGGCTGATTGAAATGGTTTCAATGAATAGGTTATAGATAGATGATGAACAGGGTCTGGTGATGGAGTAGGAAAGAGAAATGAGGTCATTTTTGTGTCGAGGGTTTTTTAAATTTTAATATAATTAATTATTTTTTTTAATTTCACTTGTAAACTGTTGGAGCTGGAATGACGATCTTGATGCTTTGATTTGTGATGTTTTTCAGATTTGAAGATGACATGAGCTGCTGCAGTGACATAACAATCACTAAAGTATTTAGAAGTGATAAGGTCTTGACAGAGTTCTATGACAAGAACTGGATAAGAATTTTAACAATCATTAGCTGGTTGTTCCAATCGGACATCAGTTTTAACTGAAAGAGACATGAAGGCCATAAAATATTTAAAAAAAAATCGAGACCATGCAAAAAAACAGTTTCAATTGCAAAGTCGCAGATCGCAAAACCAACGCAAATATATATATAAATAGTTTGGTAGGTACTGAACCGAATGATCCGTATTCAGAATCACCTATTAATATATTATTTCCCGCTTTTCTTAGTCACCCAATGTTTACTCTAATCTCCCTATTTTAGTCTATTTAATCACACAGCTACTATTTTCTCACGAACACTTTCAAACGGTCAGTTTGTTTATCAATTGTGGTCGGGCCCGTAAAGTCAATGGATTCATCAAGAGAACAGCTGATATCTAAATCTGTCGTGAGCATGAGATCATTCGAATAGTGTGCCATAAACTATGTTTTATTGGTACGGCTGTTTAAGAATTTTACGCCTATTGAGATCAAGCCAGTATTAAGTTGTTGTTTTTAAATGTTCTATTACAATATTTATTAGTAGAAACAAGAAAAGAGACTCTAACTTGATAGAGCTTGATGAAGAATGGTACACCCCTTTGCTCCGATAACTGTGACTTGACGCCTGTGTCCGTCTGTGTGTTCTGTGTCCTGTGACCTGTGTCCTATGTCCTGTGTTCTGTGACCTGTGTCCTGTGTCCTGTGATTTGTAGAAACAAGAAAAGAGACTCTAACTAGATAGAGCTTGATGAAGAATGGTACACCCCTTTGCTCCGATAACTGTGACTTGACGCCTGTGTCCGTCTGTGTGTTCTGTGTCCTGTGACCTGTGTCCTATGTCCTATGTCCTGTGTTCTGTGACCTGTGTCCTGTGTCCTGTGATTTGTAGAAACAAGAAAAGAGACTCTAACTAGATAGAGCTTGATGAAGAATGGTACACCCCTTTGCTCCGATAACTGTGACTTGACGCCTGTGTCCGTCTGTGTGTTCTGTGTCTTGTGACCTGTCTCCTATGTCCTGTGTTCTGTGACCTGTGTCCTGTGTCCTGTGATTTGTAGAAACAAGAAAAGAGACTCTAACTTGATAGAGCTTGATGAAGAATGATACACCCGTTGCTCCGATAACTGTGACTTGTCGCTTGTGTCCGTCTGTGTGTTCTATGTTCTGTGACCTGTGTCCTATGTTCTGTGACCTGTGTCCTGTGTCCTGTGATTTGTAGAAACAAGAAAAGAGACTCTAACTTGATAGAGCTTGATGAAGAATGGTACACCCCTTTGCTCCGATAACTGTGACTTGTCGCTTGTGTCCGTCTGTGTGTTCTGTGTCCTGTGATCTGTGTCCTATGTCCTGTGTTCTGTGACCTGTGTCTTGTGTCCTGTGTGTATGTAACCTGTGTAATATTTGTATGCCACATACTGTAGCAGGACACAGAGATGCCCTTATAATTTGTAACACCATATATCCTGTGTACACCATTGTTTTTAGTTAATATTTGATAGAGCATATCTTCTTGAAATTTGCAATGGACGAGAACCGTACTTTGGAAGTTTTTCATTAGTTTCTCCACATAACTCCTATAGGTAGGTACTGACCTTCGACAGCCGACGCTTCTTATTTAATAGCTAACAAATAACGCAGAAGTTCGTTTTATTTGGCACTTACCTACGTCTTCCTCCATAAAATAGGCATCTGAGCAATTTTCTCGTTTCGTTCCTTAGGGTTCAGTTCCCAATTCGAGTTCCTAATGTAATTGGGTCTCTCTGGTGGATTCTTATTAGAAGTTCCGAATTAACATTAATTAATTGCTGGTCCTGCTCCACAAGCATAAACTAATTAATTAGCATTTGAAAATACCGTTGGAGCTGCTGAAGATTTATCTTTGCATTGTATAAATTCAATGTCTTAGCATTGTATAATTGCATAGCACATGTGTGAGTACTATGTACTGACTATAAAGCTACCATTTAGGTACTGGGTATGTCTTTCATTGACTTGAATGTGCCCTGGCGGCTGAGATTATGTCATGCTCACTCTAATGTCTCGCTGGCGGTGGCGCGTGTGTTGGATCATTTAGCTCCCTTCAAAATGGTTGAGCTGAATGGTGCTAATCCATGCGTCATGTTCGTGAACGGGCGCCGTCAGTAGAGACTGGTCATCTCTTAGCTGCCATGGCTTATTTTAATATTTGAATTGTTCTTTGTTTTTATATTTTTATTACGGATGCTTTTAACGTGCACGTCTTTCTACATTGTCCTCACAAATGTATAATTTCAACATTAATGGTGTAACCAATATTTTGTAACAATTTTTTTATTTAAAAGAATGTCCGTGGAGTTTCTTGCCCGTTCTTCTCCATAGGTACCTACTACGCTTTGGAATGGGCAACTAGCTTCATATTTCTGACTGACCGACTTCTTGACAATTCAAAAGTGCCTGTAAATGGTTTAATTGAAATAAATGCTTTGAGTTTGAGTTTGAGTTTGAACATTGAGCTGTGTCAGAACATTGTTACTCGAAACTGCTAATGACCTGTGAATCTAAGGCCCTTTGTACATACACGATTCTCTTGCCGTGAAAAACTACGGATTATTTGCCGTGTGTATCACGGTCGTCAGTATTGTATGAATCACTATGGAGGCTTGTTGACACATACGTTTTTCTACGGCGCGGTTTTTACGCCGTATCGTAAAAGAACCGTGCCGTGTACAAAGGGTTTAATGGGTGTTGCGATATTACAGGACCCGGCCCTAAATATGGCACATCAAACCTCACACAGGACAGAGATGTCGCTCTTAAAAGCTCCGGCAGGTCCGGGCACCTGTCAAAAGTATAAAAGCGCCTATGACTGAATGATGAACGAATGAATGAAACGAATGATGAACGTAATCATATGTTTTAGAGAAAGCATAGACAAGTAACTGATGTTACGTCGGGTGCTGACACGCGGACAACATTAAGTTTTATTTTTTAATGTACCTATTTAATACATATGTTTAATTACTTTTATTTTGTATTTATGTATGTGAATCTTTCTGTCCGTGACATCACTGCAGGCCCTATCAGAATACCAGCGCTGTGACATTTATTATTAAATGTCGCAGCATCATGCTGAGATAGGAGCCTTTTGGCCTCGCACAGGACTTTCCACTTCATATTAATTTTTACTCTGTTTGTTTTTTATTTTTTATTTTTAGTGAGTGTGTGTTTAGTTTAATTAAGATCTCCTGTGCTTGTCCCAATAAATACTTTTTCTTTCTTTTCTTTCTTTCTTTCTTTCTTTTATATTCATTGTCGAAATGAAAAACCTCTTGTTAAATTGGTGCCAACTGGTGGCGTGAATGTTCATGAAAATCCTCATTGTTTTGAAATATAAGCCAGAAAGTGATGCCAGAACGCCAATTAATGTAATCAAAAACGTTCTAATCTAGTCAGCGACTATCGATGTCAAAAACTTATCAAAAATGTATGAAAACTGGAATTTTGACAGATTGAGACTGAGAGGCGAACTTTCTTACAAATACGAGAATTGACCCTCTGAGTTCCTACTAAACTATTAGAGATAAATGCGGGATTACCCATGACTCGTTTGGCACCACAGATGACTGTACAGAATTTTTATTGCCATCAAAACTGACAGAAGCTTTTTTGGAACGAAGTTCGTTAACGCGGCCTGCGGTAGGGGTTACCTGGTAGAAATCGTCACGTAAGGAAAACGCGTTACGCTACATGCGACTTAAAGAGACATTGATAAAGGGAGAGCCCTTTATCTATGTTTCTTGTAAGGATCTTCATTCCTGACGAAGGTCCCCCGACCTCACACGTTTTTTCTTAATTTACTTTTGTCGCTTTTCATAATAACCATGCAAAGAGAAGATGACATTGCAATGCCGAGCATACAACGGTGTATCTATACCTCTATTTGTTACTGTAATTTCATTACAGAACTTGAAGTAGGACGGGTAAAGTCGCATTATATTGAAATTCTTGCTGCGTACATCGTAAAGCTTAGTCTGAACTGAACGTGATTGCTCTCGTTGATTGATCTATGTTTACTGAAGCATAGATACACAGTTGAAAGGCCGCCGTAAAATTGTATTCATAGTTCATTCAATTATATCGGATTAAAAGTAGAAGTGATGGTTTTGAATGGAGATTGAGTTTAAAGTTTTCAATGAAATTGATTCTATCGAAGATTTTGGTTTTCTTTTATATTTATGGATTCTATTTTAACTACTCCTGAACATATTTTAATGCAGCTAGCATCTTAATAAAGATTTAGCATAATCAGCCATTAGTGTTCCCACTGCTGGGTCACAAAATCCTCCCTTCGAGAGGGAGTGGGTTGTATTTGTACAATCTACCACGCGAGCCCAGTGCGGGTTGGTAGATGTCAAATGTCTTCGAATTTTTGGTTCTATGGCTAGCCGGTTTCCTCACAATGTTTTCCTTCGTCGTTTTGAGAGCAGTGGTGATGAAATTATTTACACAAAGTAAAACGCCTGCCTGGGTTCAAAGCTACAACCTACAAATCGTAAGTCGGGGGTTACCACTAGGCCGCCACTGCTCTCAATAAAGCTTTAGCATATACTTTTCAGCTGTAAATGTGAAAAATTGTCCTCTACCTATCGCACACACTTTGTTATTCCGTAGTACTGGGTTATCGCACCCAAAAGAAAGTTCTCGTTTATCGCTATCTTGTCTATCCCATCTTTGTAATTAAAGATTGTATTATTTTTCCGTATTAGGTTATCTGTGAGACGTCCCGTCGTGTTTCTGTTTATATACAGTCTAGCAAACTTTCCGGATGCCTGACTAAATAAACTAGAATAGAGGCTATTTTGCGCCCAGACAAACATTTCGGTAGCTCGGAGAAATGTTAGCGAATGAATGTTGAGAAAAAAAAATTAATGAGCCAATAAAAGGAAATTAAAGGAACCCGTAGTAAATGACGACAATGAGACAGAATATTGTAAGGGACACTGCTAACGGATTAATTTTGCGTACTCAGGCGCACATTTGTTTAAGGGGGGAATGGGGCAACCATAAAAATAGCCAGTCGTGTAGTGCATTCTCTACAGCTCGTCACTCGATCGTGAAATTAATATTGAACAGTAGAAGATTGTAAGAAGGATTTACGGCTTTCTTGAAGGAGATGGTCATCACTGTAAGATGTGAAAATAAAAACGCGAGATCTTATTGGTTGTATAAGATTATAATAATTTTTAAATGATGTATGCACAGACACCCGATGACATCACTGCCCTACATTGGACTTGACCAAAATGGTTAACAATTGGACAATGGCTATAGCTTTCAAATAGGTGTAAGCCATTCGTTTGAACGATTAGACACATACTAATAATAGATGTGTTTTTTCGTATTGTTTTGAGTCCTTTTATGCCTTATAAAGCTTTTATGCTTTTAAAGTAGTTTTCTGAAATAAAACGTTATTTATTTTTCGTTCACAACTTTCTTTTCTTCCAAATTGGTTTCAAATCTGTCTGTGTTGTTTCAAGATTCATGAAGCATTGTACTAGAATACTGTCCTTTATCACCTACTCAACTTTAACGTATTTATTGCTTAAGGAAACAAGTTTCTAACATTACATTGTAACGGTGACTTTGTGCCACACGCCAAGAAATTGATACCTATGTCATGTTTAGTTCTTCATTGTTTTATGTACTATCAGAATCCCTTTTATTATCTTTCAAGCATATCCGTTTATCGTAAAAGAAAGTATTTTTATTGCTCTTCCGGCTTTCGACACCATAACTAAAAAGGAATCTACATTGCTTTTGACCACTCACAGGTTATTGCTGTCAGTGTCAGCTAACAGTGACGTCATCACAAATACCTATTTCCACGCATATACACTTGCGTTTCACAGAAGCGCGCCTACGATTGTTTGGTTTACCTCCTTACAAGTTTCGTCATCGTTTACTTTGCGTCCAATTTAAGAATGAGCGTTGCCATATTGTGACGTTGTAGCTTTCAAATCTTACTTCAAGTTTGATCAATTCTGCTGCTCATAGTTGCTACTACTGAGTCTATTTTGAATGCATAGTTTAACAATCCTACGATATTCTTAGATGTTACGAGATCATCATTATGATAGTAAGATTCAATTTGCGATGACAGATGGCTTAGAGATGAAATTTATTAGACAGTTAAGTTATTCATGAGACCACTTTAAATGCTCTTTGGTAAAAAGGTTACATTATATTTGTAGAAGTTGATTTTTCTAATGGTTACAACGGTTTCACGCCAATCTCTTCCAATAAAATAATAATTTCATAGAGTGACGAGAAGCAACTGCGAAGGGATAAGACATTGAGTGCCGAAGATGGGAAAAATAACATAATTGTGTGGAGGATCCTCAGTGTTTCCATCAATCAAATTAAAGCCGGCTTATATCAAAAAGCCAATTGCAGCTGCAATTTCCCGCAGAAAATTGGTTTAGAACCTCATACAAATGTACTTGAGACCGACAGGAAATCGGATTTGATGGACTTTTCAAAACAAGTTGCCATTTGTAAGGGGTTAACAGAAATAAAGTAAAACATCTCGTTTAAATCGCAACGTTTCTTTTTAACACGCTTTTATTAGGTCGACCTGTATGTAACTAACTATGTAATGGAATCTAAGGTAACTAATTTAACCATCTTCCAAAGGTCGTAGCGTAATGAAAATTGGCAGCTGTATGTAGTTCTGATGACAATACAATAATATGGTACTGTCTAACTGATCTGATGATGGAGCCGGAAGATATGAACTGGAACTTCATGATGGAAAATTGTATCATAGCTGTTTTGGATTTCTTAGAAAAGTCTTGTAATGAACTTTGACCACGATTAGGTTTCAAGGTCTGATGATGAAGCCGGAAGATAGGCACTGGCATTCCATGATGGAATATCGTATCATAGTCGTGTTTGCACTTGTGAGAAAGGCCACGTAATTTTTACGTGCATTTATAAAAGCGTGTTTTTCTAGTGTTTTTTAAACTATTAATTTATTTACGTTAATCTTCATCTTATCCCCGGTTCCTATATTCAAATACGAATTGTAGTTTGAATGACGGACAGTATTTGGTAATTTCAATCTCTTTGAAAAGCTAATGTCCATTTCATTAACAGATGTAAATAGTACATAAGGCTTTTGTCTCCATTCATCAGTATTTTGTTGAATGCATGTCTATTTAAGTTGTTGTATTGTATATTAACCTGGATTTGTAAATACTTCTTGCACGTGATTTAAAATTCTATTGAAACCCATTGTATTCGAGCAGTTTTGAAGTATTGTGTACCCTAAGAGGGGTGAAAGGGGGAACTGATTCACATACGCCACGTACACATATGAAATTTACATCCTTGATTTGTATCAAGGATGTAAATTTCATATGTCGTAAGGGACTATCGACAAGTGCAGGAACATTTGAAACTAGGCAGAGTACAATTTCTTAAATAAATAATAAATAAAATAATTTTATTTCGGACAACTACGAGATCCATAAATTGTTAGTAACAGGTTTGCACTTAGAACACTATTGTTAGTAACTTAAACTAAAGACGAATTAATGAGAAGACCACCCATCACCTAGACACCGTGAAATGGAAACTAGGGTATAAGTCTTCTCACAAATTGCCTTATTATGGCCGAGGAGGTATCTGCCGCCACAGCCTTCAGGATGCTATTGTGACTGCCCCTTATTCTCCTCAGAAGTGAGGCCGTTTTTTTGCGGAATATGGCATGAAATCCATCAGTGTGGTTTACCGCGAACATTTCCGAGGCACTGCACCAACGAGGCAGTCGCAATAACATCCTAAAAACATTGTTATATTGGACGCGTAGAACATCCAGCGACCTTTTCGAGTAGTTGACCCAAAGATTCCCGGTGTAAAAGCTCTGACAATAAGCTTTAAAAAGCGTAACCTTTACTTGGTCAGTACACTGAGCAAATATTCGTGCCAACAAAACATTCTTAAGCTTTGAAATACGAGTTTAGCAGATAAACACACAGTTTCCGATGAAATCGGTTTCAATGAGGATAGAATTTTAGATCGAAAATATTTCAAGTAAATTCATCAATAAGTTTGAAAGAAATAGCTATCCCAAGACACAGTATTGATGTTTACAAAAGCATCTATCTTGGGACTCTCTTAACACAAGAAATTGAAACTGTCGCAATAGAACGCGAAGAAATTGATGGATTTGTAAAGAGTCTAAACAAAAATTGATTATTTTCTACTGTCCTAAGAGAATGAAACTGGGGATGCTGAATTAAAAGATAATATGATCGAGACTAGTGAAACTTGACATTTTACACAGAGATTGTTTAGTTCATATTTTTATTCGAAAATGTATTTTCAAACTCTCAATCTACTGCCCAAATACTAAATTGATTTTGGGGTTAAGCAGTATGTATTCATTGCATAATATGTATATCAATCAGCCATCATCTTAGATGTACTCCCTTCTGACCCAGTTGCGCTCCCTTTCTAGCCAAAACATATTTATTTTCAACAATCTATCTATTGTATTCTTGGTCTTCCACTATTATAGCCTACTAAAACTTTGCTCGTAACTCTACTACTCCATTTAATATAATAAGTTGACGCAATATCACGATTAAAATATCTCACAGTTTCACACATTATTTATTGTCTTCCTTCTGACCTCGAATATGTAAATAGGACTAAAGTAAACAAACCTTACGGATATGTGTAACGAGATGATCTGCGTATAGTGTATACCAAATGTAACGCCTCACAAATGTTGTATGTAGAAGTATGTTTTGTGTAATGTTTTTGTAATTTGCTCCAATAATTTCAGCTGCTTATTTGAGAAGGAAGGTGTCGTCATCACCCCAAGTACCCCCTTTCTGAGCCTCTTCATTTTCGTGCCATGTTTCCCTGGTCTGTCCAAATATCATTCAAGCTCTACCCGGGACACGGTACATAATCCAAATAAGGTTGTTCAGGTGATAATTAAAGCTTGGCAATGTTTTCTGTTATATATAGTTTGAAGGTGTTTTTTTTGCTGAAATGCATATTTACGCATTTTTCTTTCTTTCTCTCAAACAATACTGCCAAAAGCCTTAGCCAGTATTTTATTACATTTTAAAGCAATTTTAGTGACAATTGATGACCTAAAGTTAACTTTATTGCCATTTTATTAACTCCTAAGACGAACACAGCGTGTGGTAAATCAACTTTATAACCCCATACAGTGTAGTCTCTTGTTGTTGTCCTGACGAGGATCCGTTACAATGTTGTTGTCATTTTGTCTTTTAATACCAAAATAAACCTTCAATTTCAAAGAGCTTTGAAAACATAAATTGAAGCACTTTCAATGTAATCTCAATTAGCTAATTCTTTTAAACTACATAAATAGACACATTTACATTATAACAATTTTATACAAAGGTGAAAGTACTTCTGAGAAAGCACAGATTTTTATAAACAGGATACTCGTAAAGTACTCATACAGTACTAAAGCTAATCTAATCTTACGTCCTTCACATCCTGTGCTTGAGTGGTTTTTGAAACAATATTAGAATATCAAAAGGCGAGTTATTATGCCTGATTGATGGCAAACCCTGAGAGTAGGGTGAGTCAGGCGACTACTTTCTTTTTTTGTGAATTTTATGAATTTGATGTCATCACTGACTGTGACCTCGACTTGATTTACTGTTAACTGTACAGCTCCTTATTTATGTCACCTAACGTTAAAAAATCTGTCCTAAAACCAAACTAGAAAGAAGAAAGAAAGAAAATACGTTTATTTGCGGTAAACATGACGCAAAAAAGAACATACAATTTGTAACGAATCTACTAGTTATTAAAATAAAAAGGAAAGCAGACAAGTTAAAAATATATAATTTGAGATAAAATTAAAAAAATAACACAGAAAAATAATTAAAAAATAACCTATCCTACCTAGCGCTCTCAGAAAAGAAAATATTTACAAAGGAAGTATGTTACGGCTTTCAGGTTCAAGACGTCCGTCAGTTCTGAAACATCCAGATTCGTTTCCCAGATATCTTGATTGATTCACAGGCAATGTAGAAGACGTCAGGCCTCGTTAGCTCTGAGGCCTGAAGATCCGCTTCCCAGTCTCTCAGACAGTCCAGACAGGACTTAGTAGTGGAAGGTCCTCCTGGCAAGAAACGTAGTACCGTGAAGACAGAGTATGATTTCAGGGTGAAATGTATGTAGACCAATTTGCAAGACTTTTCTTGAGGAGATGTTTCCTTGAGCGCTTCCAGATCAGCTCTGCCGAATGAGTCCGTAGTCCCTCCGAGGTTTATTTTTGAAATCATCTTTTTCTTGTTCTTTACAGAATTTAATTTCAAATTCAAAGATCGAAAAGGGCCAGACATATTCGTACCAAAAAAACCTCTTTGATGAATTCTGAGAGCGTTTCAATTATTATTATAAAATGTAAGTTAGGATACAAATATTTTACAGTAAACAATTATAATTGCCTATAAAATACCATATTTGAGCTAAGCATATTGATAAAAAATAATTTAAATTATATAAATCAAAAGTAACCTTCATGGACTAAGCCAGTAAGAAAACTAGAGAGAAAATTAGAAGAAAAAATAATGACAGCTTGACAGCCTGACGTAAGTGTCATAACATTGAAAAATATGAAAATTAAAGAAAACTAATCGTTTTAGAACGATTCGCAAAGTAATAATGCAAAATCAATAAACGAGTATAATACATAATATTAATGAATGCATAGTGTAAGTATATGATGTAGTGTCTGTAGTATGTAGATACTATAAATTACAAAATGGAAACAAGTTCAGGGAAAATATGCGTCACATTCACGCAAAACGGCCATCGCTCAGCATGATGCTGCGACCCTATGCAAGACAGAGCCCCAGCGCTGGTTTTCAGCGACAGCCGGCGAACACTATCTCTGAATTAAAACAAAAATCATGAAAATTGAATCTCTGGTTCTGGAATAGTATGATGACTAAAAACATTTTTATTGACCGTCTTGTAGATTATAAAAAAAATACGTACAAGTACTTTTTCTTTTTTTACGTTATGAAAAGATTACGGCGATACATTGAATTAAAATGTGCCATGACGTCACTAGTATGTAGATTTTTCACTTACTTGTGACGTTTCAACCCCCACTCCCCAACTTTAATGCGTTTTTATCTAAGTAATTTTTTTATTAATATGATAAAGCAAAAAATACGGGTCTAATATTTTTTTTATTATCTAACTGACGGACTGAATAGAATTTCTTTTTTTTTGACCCAGGCATCATCTCTATTATAGGTGCTCTAATAGACACAGAGACAGACAGACAGCGAGACCTTGCGTTCTCTACGAGTAATGAGTAAGGATAAACCTACATAGCGTTGTCATGACAACGGACATAGAGTAATCCCATTTTCACCAGCGAAGCTGCGAACTAACATAGTTCATTGAACCATACCGTACATTTCTATACAGTTTTCTTGTGTATTTTCCTGAAATCTTACAAAAGCCTTTCTAAGAAACCATTTTTTTTACTTTCAAGTAAACAATGTCTTTTACCGAACGATTTTTGTGTACAGAATTATTGTGATTGTAGGCTTTGTATTGGTTGAACAATTGCTTTTCTTATCCTCAATAGCTACACGTGGTATTTATAACATCTGTTTATTAAACATAATAATTGGATGGTAATTAAACATATGGTAAAGCCTCTGAGTGGCGATACTTATCAAATGTACAGACGCCAGCACATCGACGTACTGTCAAATTTATTTAATAGATTTTCAAATTTATTACTAAAGTATAAGGTTCAAAGTTGATTGGGAAAATTTGACAGTTTCGGGTAGGTTGACCTGCTGGCGTCTGTACAACCAGCGCACCCTCTCAGCCGGGCTACCATCTTACTTTACCGTACATCTACCGTATACCTATACAGCATGAGTTATTCTGATACCATACTTTCGGTACGAGAGATAACGATGTAAACAAGACGTAATTGAATTAACTCAAACCCTGAAAAGAGGTCATACATATACATTCATAAACTCACGCCTTCTTCCTAGGGGTAGGCAGAAACTTCAGAACGCCACCTGCTACGATCCTTACATACATCTGGTCCTTGCCTACATCTGGTCATACACGCACGCCGGTTCCGAGTACTACGCACCTGACCAGGGGTCATCTCAGTTTAAATTTCTCTATGAGAAAACTCGAAAGTGTCAAAAAAAATCAGCTGCTCCCGACCTATTTTGTCGTATTATGCAAAAAAAATTTTTTTCGGGATTTCTCTTTGATCGTAATTAGGAATTCAATTACCTCTTTTCAGATTTTCAGTTATTTCAATTACACCTCGTAGAGAAGAAACGTTTATAAAAAAATATTCATGCTGGGGCGGCAGTCTCGACATAGATGGCGATCGCTATACGACCGAATTCAGTCGCAGTCTTAATGTATACCTTGTACCCATGTATACCATGTTTTATGCAAATAAATAAATAAATAAATAAATAAATAAATAAATAAAGAAATAAATAAATAAATAAAGAAAGAAATAAAAAAATCCCGTGCTTGTGTAGCACGTCGCGTGCGTCTAGGGACGCCATTGCGAATTTGCGACCGAATTCGGTTGTATAGCGATGGCTATCTATCTCGAGACTGCCGCATGCCGGCCTGGGCTACAAGTTACTTAGGTAGATAATAAATAAAATCAACAAAGTCTTCCTCATCCTGTCCTTGACTAGATTTTGGAACAATATTAGCATATCAAAAGGCAGTTCGCTTATTTAGCCCGATTGATGACGGCCGAAACCCGTGTGCTGCATAGATAGTGGTTTCGGTACCAAAATGTAGATGCATTTTATTATGCATCACCTATTAATGTTAAACTGACAGTTGTAAGGCTAGGAGCAGACAGAAGGTGGTTTAAAATATTTAAAGCAATGTATTTTGTAGTAGATAGTGAAGTTGTTTTTAAACATCAATATCTAGGTATAGGTAATAACGTTGTTTGTTCTAGCTGTCATTCGTAGATGTTTGACAGTCGTTACGGGTAGCCTGAAGCCCAAAAGTGTGACAACCAGTCTTACCAAGGGGATCGTGTTACCCAGTAAGTGGATTGTGGAGATCAGATAGGCAGTCGCTACATGTAAAGTACTGGTATTCAGCTGCATCCAGTTAACTGGAGCCGACCACAACATAGTTAGGAAAAAGCTAGGTAGATTGGTTTATTAATGTTAAACCGACAGAGTAAAGTTGGGTGCAGACAGGAGGTGGTTTATAATGTTTGCTGTAATGTATTTTGTAGATAATGTTGAAGGCAAAATTATTTTGAAATCGGTCGTCCTTTTAAACAAACCTGTCAAGACGCTGTGATCCTCTTTCGATAGTTTTTACCAGGTAAGATCAAGGTCAAGAGCTGGCCCATACACAATTTAAAAAAGTTAGTAGCAGAGGTAAAAGTGCAATTGTTAATACGTTTTGTTTAAAAGCTTTATAAAATTCAAGGCTGACTAGTGACCACATAATACTAAATAGCTCAGTATAGTTTTTTTCGTAATTACAGTACCAAACGAGTCACTACATAAATATACAGAAACCACATGTATTTTTCTTCGCATCATAAGTAAACAGATAACCCTATGCTCCCACTATGTCTAAGCTTTAATCGGACTGAGTCACTCAATGACATAATGCAACACCGTGATGACTACAATAAATAATTAATTCGAAATGCAATGACCGCCTGACTCACTGACGGGATAGCGTCAAACCGCTCGTTCACAAACAACCTATTAATTTATCTTTTATGCGAAATTTTAGTACAAGCACACAAATAGTTCTATAATGTGCAGTAATCCCACTTGAACCTGTATGATGATTATCATGTTAGCTAGCATTCGACTATTCTATCTCAATTGACTATAATGCGCTGAGCAGACGATGAAAAAATTGTCAAAATTTGTATGGAAATCTAATGCGAACGTAGGACAAAATGCCGTAAGTACCGGATTTCCATACGATTTCAAATTGTCCGCGGACCTATTGTCCATCGTCTGCTCAGCGCCTTATAACCAATAAAAGCCTCTAGCACAAACGCGTTTAGTTTAGTCATTCGCTACAGTCAAATATCGGCAAAACCTATAGTCGGCCTATCACTATTTAGTTACTATCTAGTCTCCACCACTAGTTAGTCTACTATAACTCAGTGTTAAGATTTATTTGTTTTTTTTAAATACGCCTTTGTACTAGTATTGCCAGTATTTTCATTTATTGTCGTATTATGTGCAAAACGAGTACTTATTTTCAATTTTCAAAAACGTTCGAATTTACGTAAGTTTACTCCGCACCAGGGGCGGCGGGTTCAAACAACCCGATTCCTACCGGCTTCCTTTCGGAAATTTGGAACAAAACCACTCTATCGTCATTGAAATTTATGTATTTGATACACCATAAAATTAAAACACATTAAATTTTTTGTCTTTGTATGCCAACAACAAAACATTTTGCGCTAAAATAACTCGTAGGTGCGTCCGACTTATCGCGAATTCAATTTCTTTAGAAAATAAAGTCCGTCATGACGTCACTTCGGTCACGTGGCTCCGCGGTTTCTTAGCAGGCAGGTAAGCCGATCCGCGCCGAGTTAGGGATAGTAGAAGAAAACGCTTGCGCGTGAACGAGAAAGAGCTCGTAATTCAGTTGTTCTCGTTGAATTTCGTAATGCGTTCGGTTCGGAGTTCGGACATGGGAGAGCATATTATCATTCGATTGACTTTGACAATGTGTGTTTATTTTTTTATGTAATTGCATTATCCGTATAATTTGTTTACAATATGTAGTTAATTTGCATTTTGTTCGCTCAGTATTCATTGAGGTTAGTTTACTTACCCCAAATACCTAATTACTGTTTCCCGTGTTTACTTTTCTCTGATTCTAGTAGTTTATGGAATAAAGGGGTTTTTTTATTACATTAATAATCTGACGAATTCATCAAAAAAACATATTATGCAGACTCAAAAACATATTCGTAGCTGTTTCATGAGTTCTGGACTGGTAGGAATAGAATTATTTTTTGTTAATTCGCATAATAGAAAAGTAGATCGAAATAGGACTTTAATTAAACGGTTTATTCACACTGTTATTTTGTTAGGTAAACAAGAAGTAGCTTTTCGCGGCCATGATGAAAGTCCGAAGTGACGTCATGACGAGTCCATTCGTATAGAAACGATTTTTTTGCTCTGGCTCTTCAAAAAATTACCTGCTCCGCACGTTTGTACTAGTTCTCACAAGTTTCGAATCGTTTACGTAGCTGTCAAACCTGAGGTTAGCTTCTGTGATAAGTACAGACGCCAGCAGGTCAACTTACCCGAAACTGTCACATTTTCCCAATCAACTTTGAACCTTATGCTGTAGTAATAAAGTTGAAAATCTATTAAAGAAATTTGACAGATTATAGTAGGTTGATGTGCTGGCGTCTGCACAACAAAATAACAACCAATCATATTACAGTAAGCTGAATTGAGATTAGACTTCATATCTTTAGTTGCGATTCTAGAACAGAACTACCTTCTTCTCATTTTTTTTACTTACATTTTTTACGGTCGGAGCGCTTATAAGATTAACTTCTCTAAACAAACCCAAATCACAGTAGAAACCCCGATGTCATACCCCATAACCCGTGTCGAAATAAGAAAGAAACGGAAACTTTATTTTACTATTTTCGGCTTTAATTTCGGTCTAACCAAAAGCGACTATCCTTTCCCAATTTCACACGGGACAGCTGACATCTGACCTCCACAAACCAATTACTAGGATATAACCACGATATACAATATATCCACCACTATTCACATCCCAGGTTCTAGCTACCTATTCTAAATATAGGCTCACCTTTGCATAAGCCACTTTGCCTATCATCAGTAATCTCATCACGCGATTCTTAAGCCTTTTCTGATCTCAAAAAACGCGAAAAGAAACTTCACGCAAGAATCCATTTTCGTGGTAAAGTAAATGGGATAAAACGCTACAATTTTAGAGTCGGAGTTCACACCGAGACGCGACGCGACGCGCACTTTTTTAGAATCCGATACAATATCGAATTTATTTACTACACAATAAGGTACATGCGCTGTTTAGCACCGCCCATCTCAGCGTACTTCACGTTCACGCTCGCACTGAAATTACACCTTTTCATGAAGAAAATAAGGTCGATATTTGTTTAAAGTGTGCGCAGCGTCGCGTCGCGTCGCGTCTCGGTGTAAAATAAACAAATAAACCCTACAAACAGATTATCCGTTCATGCCGTAATGGCTGAACGGATTTAGATGAAAGTACGGATGGGCCATGACCTGAGTTAGGACATAGGATACTCTGAATCCCGGTAGCACGTTCCTGTGGGATGTTTTCCGACATCCAAGTGGGTAAAGCCGTAGGCAAAAAGCTAGTATGTTTATAATTTACTATCCTGAACCAATTGTTTTAATGATATTGTTTGGCAAATAAAAGCTTTGGTAGCCAGTATAAAAGTGTAACCGACATAACTTGCAGAGTAAGCAAGCTGAAATGGCAGTAATCTGGCCATGTTTGTCGAAGGACCGATGACTGGAGGAGCAGACGAGTCCAGCTATCTAATTACGCAACACATCTTCGTATACGATTACGACAAAGTTTCATTTTGACAGTTCAACAACATTCATTGCGTTATTTACGTTGTTGAGCAGATTTTTTTTCGAACTTTTGAAGCAATGGATTAGGCAATTTGTTTCGAAACTATTCAAATTCCGATTGATCGTGTATTACGTAATTAGGGTACTGGAGTGGGGACCGCGTATAGCAAGTGTAATGTGGAACGCCTTCCAGCTAGATGACCTTAAAAAGGTGGCTTAGACAGACTGGATGCAGAAATGGGAGGACAGGGTGTTGTGGCTCAGCCTAGGAGAGGCCCATGGCCAACAGTGGACTGCGATAGGCTGAGTTGATAGATCCAAGAGCAACACCCAAGGTTTTTCTAAAACGTTGACTATCTCAAGCATAAAGTTTGAGATTTATGTGCCTATTACATCAGGCACATAAGACTTAGCTAGCGTGGGCTTTGTGTATAACAGAATCGCTTATCAAGTAATTTGTTTATAACAAACAACTTTCCATAGATGGACCTTCTGTATCCTGTCTCTATTGAGTCATTAATTTATATTTATGTGAACATTTAATGCTGTGCGGTACAACTATCATTGAGACTATGACTGAAAGACCACTTAAACTTTTAATTGTTTTTTTATTAATGTGCAACAATGATTAAGTACTGAATAATTTATTGTGACATTAGAATAAAAGAATAATAAGTGCACTGCTCTATTCGTATGATCCTAACAATATAAATGCGAAAGTGAATTTGTTTGTCTGTTACGCTTTCACGCTAAAACGGCTGAACAGATTTGGATGAAATTTGGCACATGGGTAGACCATGACCTGAATTAGGACCAGGGACCATTTGGGTTACCCATTGAAAGGGTTTTCGATTGGGTTTTTCTAAGCAGTTATTTAAAAACCCATACGATGTGGGTAACCCATTTGAACGGCTTAATTTAAGCCGATAGGGTTTTTCTAAGCCGTTATTTAAAAACCCATACGATGTGGGTAACCCATTTGAACGGCTTAATTTAAGCCATTCAAAAGGGTTACACTTTCAACTCTCCTAAAACGATAACAGCGTAACATTCCGACTGGCATAGGTTGCAAAATGGAATAGCACGCGTTAAGCGGCCGCGGCGGCGCCTTTGTGCCTACTTACCGAGCGGCTTCTAAACAGGGATCTATGATCATTATTGCATGTAATATAGTGTTTATTTTAGCTTTGCTGCCTGGATATCGAAATTACATAATATTATGATTTTTTCATGTCTGGACTTGTTACTTACTTTATTGCAGGCATTTGCTGGGACCGTACAATTGTCATTCTTGCTGTTTGATTTTTTGAACCCGGACGTCTTTTGCGATATTATTAGGTATTTATTAGTCAGTGCGTATTTGTGAATTTTGAACAATCGCTATAATGCCAAAACCAAGACGAGATGCTGTCGGACTGAAGGTCTCATCCTAACTAACAAAACGAGTCCAAACTCGGCACACCTAGTTCTACTCGTCGTAGAGTACCAGTAGCAGTCACCAAAGTACACCTTCAGGTCAGTCCATCAAGTCCGGTGGTGAGGTCTCATCACAACTAACAAAACGAGCCCAAACTCGGCACACCCAGTTCTACTCATCGTAGAGTACCCGTAGCAGTCACCGAAGTACATCTTCAGGTCACTCCTTTCAGTCCGTAGGTAAGGTCTCATCATAACTAACGAAACGAGCCCAAACTCTGCACACCTAGTTCTACTCGTCGTAGAGTACCAGTAGCAGTCACCGAAGTACACCTTCTGGTCACTCCATCAATTCCGGAGGTAAGGTCTCGTCATAACTAACAAAACGAGCCCAAACTCGGCGCACCTAGTTCTACTCGTGAGGAGTTCCAGTGACAGTCACCGAAGTACACCTACAGGTCACTCCATCTCGTCCAAAGGTAAGGTCTCGTCATAACTAACAAAACGAGCCCAAACTCGGCACATCTAATTCTACTCGTCGAGGAGTACCAGTAGCAGTCACCGAAGTACACCTTCAGGTCACTCCATCAAGTCTGGAGGTAAAGTCACATCATAACTAACAAAACTAGCCCAAAGTCCACAGGCCACATCTTTCTACCAGAAGAGGGCTTCCAGTGCCTCCTAGCAATAACTGAAGTAGGTATTTGTATCTAAGTATTATTTAGTAAAAATACAAACAACAATACGAAATATTTTTTGTAGATGCCTATGTATTATAAAGAATATAGAGAAAAAAAAACTTTCAAAGTACCAAAATTAGTTCACTTGACTACTATTCCCGCAACTAACCGTGCGTACACTTGTGTGTGTGACCTTTGTCAATGTAGTAGTTCGATTCTATACCTATCAAATTTGCAAACGCGTCCTTAAGAGTTTAGATTGTTAAATTACCTAAGTAACTATACCATAGAAAATTAAAGAAAAGACTTTAAAAAAAAAATTGTAATGTCACCCTTTGTAGGACACATCACCTTACTCCGTGTGTTTCGTCTACAAGCCTACGATATCTAGTGAAATAAAAGCAATGCGCGTGGTGCTCGCCCCACCCCACCATCACCTATTTAGCACAATTTTATTGAAAAACCATATGATAACCCGAACAAAACCCTTATATTATATGGGTTATCATAATGAAGGGGTAACCCTTTCACTGCGGTTCGAGTATAGAACCCATTCAATGGGTTATCATGTAACCCTTTCACTGGGTTTCAAGTATAGAACCCATTCAATGGGTTATCATGTAACCCTTTCACTGGGTTTTAGGTATAGAACCCATTCAATGGGTTATCCATATTGAAGAGATAACCCTTTTAATGGGTTTTGAGCACAGAACCCATTCAAGGGGTTACATCAGATAAAGGTAACCTCATAAACGGCTTACCCTTTCGAAAAGCTTAACTCTTAACCGGGGTTGCACGGTCCCTGATTAGGACATAGGATCCTGATATTCTCACGGCATCGAGACTTATGCGAGTGAAACCACGGGTCGCAGCTTGTATATGTATAATATAATAAATGCGAAAGTGAGTTTGTTTGTTTGTTACGGTTTCACGCTAAAACGGCAGAACGGATTTGGATTAAATTTGGCAAATGGGTAGACCATGACCTGAATTAGGACATAGGATCCCGATATTCTCACGGCATCGAGACTTATGCGAGTGAAACCACGGGTCGCAGCTAGTTTGTAATAATTTTAGAAGTCATACGAGTGGAGCTTTGCAACAATTAATTAATACATTACCAAGTGTGTGATTATAACAATAACTGGGTATGAATTATAATCATAGACTTGTCATAGGTTGGTCTATGTTAAGCGATGAACACTATAAGCTATGTCTCATAATAACAGAATTATATCAGGAATTTCTCAGTAGCAGCCCGGAGTCTGGATTTGTGCCCGGTTGATGGCAATAGGCTCGCCCGCATTACATGGGATTTGAACATAACTGGCCAAATGTGGGTACACCTCTGCCTAACCGTTCGGGGAAATAGGCGAGATGTTATGTTATGTAATTATGTCAAACCTGAAAAATATTCTTTGCAATATTATTAAAATAAAAGACTATCGTAAATTGCGAATAATTGGCGGTTGTTGTAGTACCTACGTAGGCCGTTTATGTCTCATACTTTGATTATATACAAGTATATAATCAAAGGTCTCATAGAATTAATCGCTTACTATTAAAACTAAAATAAATCGGTTACCACACAAGGAGATCAGATAATAGGTAAATGCTTAACATATCCATAACAGTGAGAAAGACAATGGATTCAAGTTACACCCTCGCATCTAAAGCCATCTATAATAAATTAGTTTATATATTATCATTGATATAGCCTCGACCAATACAATTATAGAAAAAAAACGAAGTAGCTTCGTTGTCTTTCCGAATTAGAACGAAAACCATGAGTATGTCGTGCTAAAATAAAACTAAGTACCTACTAACTATAACGGTTCTATAGCGGCCGAGCGCTGCAAGCAGAAATAGTCCTTACGGTGCATACATATGAACTACTTCGATAGTACCTACATCGTCAAATCGATTACATCCATTTTCAGCAATCATTACATAATTATGCACAGTTCTGTGCATAATTATGTAATGATTGCTGAAAATGGTAAAGACAATTATTCTGATTTGCCACGACTTCAGCAGATGTGGAGAAGCAATAAATACATACATTATTTACGAGATTTACATCAAACTCAAACTCAAAGCATTTATTTCAAATAAACCAATTACAGGCACTTTTGAATTGTCAAGGGGTCGGTCAGTCAGAAATATGAAGCTAGTCGCCCATTCCAAAGCATAGTAGGTACCTATGGAGAAAAACGGACAAGATACTCCACGGACACTCTTTTAAAGCAAAATATGGTTACATAATATTGGTTACATCATTCAAGTTGAAGTTATACATGTGAAAACGATGCAAAACATTAAAAGCGTCCGTTAGAAATAAAAATAAAAACTAATTCAAACACTAAATTAAATTTAAATCGCCGTGGCAGCTAAGAGATGACCAGTCCCTACTGACGGCGCCCGTTCACGAACGTGACGCATGGATTAGTGCCATTCAGCTCAACCATTTTGAAGGGAGCTAAATGATCCAACACACGCGCTACCGCCAGCGAGACATTAGAGTGAGCATGACATAATCTCAGCCGCCAGGGCACATTCAAGTCAATGAAAGACATACGCAGTACCTAAATGGTAGCTTTAAAGTCGGTACATAGTACTGACACATGTGCTATGCAATGATACAACGCTAAAAGATTGAAGTTATACAATGCGAAACTATGTTCAATGCCATCATGTTCAGCAAAAATCATATCAACTGACCTTGTCAATGTATAAAAGTATAAAATACACAGGATGATAATCTAAGAGCTTTGTATTAGATTGGTTTTCATTAACACCTAAATTGTGTGGGAGAAATCAGATATCTTCAACATGAGCAATATGCTAACACTACACAATGGAACCTTGACCAATATTTATTTAGACTCTCGTTAGCTGTATAGGTTTTCTGGGCAATAACGCCTCGTGCCTATTACACTACTAGAGAAACACACGGAACGATTTTATGCCCGTGCCCGTTTATTTATTCGTCTTTGAAATCCCAATTCACAAAGCTGTAGTCAATCATGACATGACGCTGTAAAAATCTTATTCGTAATCTCTATGATTTATAAAATCCCACTTGCATCGACCTTGGTGGAAGTGTTCTATGTAGTTGTATATTTTTATAACCTTGTTTTGAAAATGAGGTCAACTCTAAAAATACCAATCTATAATTCAGAAACCAATGGCTTTTCTGAATCTGATTTATTAAAAAAGCACACGCACAACATAACATAACTCAAAAGTACTGAATGAAAAACAGGTAAATGAAACAAACAAAAATCTATCTGCCTAGCCTTTTCCCAACTATATTGGGGTCGGCTTCCAGTCTAACCAGATGCAGCTGAATACCAGTATTTTACAAGGAGCGACTGCCCATCTGACCTCCATAACTCAGTTACTGGGTAACACTAAACCCCTTGGTAAGAAACAAACATAAATACAGTAGTATAACAGATGTAATCCAGGTGTAATCCATTTTAAATCTATTACCTGTAATACAGGATACATGACACATGCATATTTATTATCTTCATGCATCATTCATGGCAAATCCCGACAACCCGAATGCAAATTTTTATAGCCTTACATCGTAGCTGAATAAAAATGAATGAGTAATGAACGACACCGTTAATGCAGCCGCTTCCAGCTTTGGGGATCGGTGCCACACAGTCTAGCTATTCAAAACCGCGGCGCGACCGCGCCAAACGCTACCAAGAATATATTTACAAACATTAAATGTTGAGATCATCCACTAAGAAGTTCGCCGACGTATTCTGCGAATGGCTGCATATAAAATTTAATACAGCAGCACATTTATTATAAAATTGAGGACTTCTGTGGAACTTTAATTGATATTGCTGTAACAAAATTACATGGAAAATGGCACGTTACCGCATGATTTCAGGTCAATTTCATGGCTCCTGTTTTAGATTATTTCCAAGTAAACGATTAATATGATAGCTTAAATGTGTCGTATACTTATTAGGGTTTCTATGAAACTCGTTGATCCTTAATTTGATATTCAACAATAATCAGGAGAATTTATCGGAAACATCTGTGGATGACGATATCCTTTCAGATTTCAGATATCATTTACTTCGCTTTATGATGTAGGTCACAGGTTCCACAGAATTCCTATATTTGCTGCAGTGTTGCCAACTCGTACGATAATTATGGGAGCGTACGATAATTTGGCCAATGGTACGATGTACGATAGTGAATGTCTAACGTAGGTACGATAATTTTGAGATTTGCAGATTTTTTTTAAAGTTCTATTTTCAAAACGTATTTGTCAAACAAAATTAAACGCAATAATAATTTAAAAAAAAATCAATGTCAATTGTCAAGTATGTCATCATCAACAAAGTAAGTATCTCTCTCTCTTTCCCTCTCTAGTGTTTTATTTAATTTTACAGTGAAAACACAAAAATATCAACAAACAATTATGACAAAACATCTTTACGGTTGTGCTGCTAGCGCCACTATGGTGAAACTTGGTATATACTTCCCCTTTAACTCTAGTATAAAATTATTCATTGTCTTTTGATAACAATTCAAATTGCTATTTGATTTGAATTTAGGGGTTATTTTTATTTTTTATTTGTACGATAATTTTTCCCAAAAAACAATATAATTTCGACGTGGGAACTCGATAATTTGAACTTTTGGAGTTGGCAACACTGTTGGCAGTTATTGCACGTATCATTAATAAGTACCATCGAAGAAGTTCATATCTATACACCGTAAGGACTATTTCCGCTTGCAGCGCTCGGCCGCTATAGAACCGGGGCGGTAACAGATGTGGTCATCATGTTCACGGGATTTTGTTTTCAAACTGCTTAGATATGAAGTTCTTCGATAGTACATACTTGCATGCGCACACCTACTCAAAACTATTATAATCCTTAGGTACAAAAAAATACCGGAAAACACTGTCTGAGACGCGAATGGTTTTCAAATCTAGCTTTTAGAATACCTCTGTTTAAAAGTTCATTCAGGTTTGCCTACACAAATGACTTAATTCTCAAATAGTATGAGTTCCATGTCCTTGATGACTCACTAGTCATAACAGTGTTCTTATTTCTGCCTTGTTTATTGTTCTGAGTCCGTCGGAATACCAATACTCCCATTTTTAGAAACTATTATGCCACATGTACCTATTTATTTTCTTAGTATTTGTCAATGATACGGTGAAGTGACATCATTCGCGGTGTGTGGTTTGCTTTAACTATGAATTTATGTAGAAAAGTATTGTTTATGTCTTTGTTTAAATACCATGAATCTTCTCATATTCATAAGGTTATAGGTATTCAATAGGCTTCAATTTCATAATGTTCTAATTTTATGTAAATTACAAACGAATCTGTTTACTTTAGATTTTCCTGTTTTGATAATTATGTACCTAGTAGGGGAATACAATTATAATTATTATTAGTAACGTGTAAATATTATTCAAACAATTAGTAGATATACTAAGCCAGGAAGGAAGGAATCCAAATAATATTATTTAAACCATTTCTGATAACAGATATAATCTGCCTATCACATATACTGCACGTGTAAGTTGACATTTTCCCTGATAATGATGCCTCGAACAACATCATTCTCCTGACCTTAAGCCCGCTCTACACTCGCGGCGCGAACACTCGCGAAAGCCGTGAAACAAGAGTGTGGATGGGATTGCGCTTTCGCGCCGTTCCAATTGGTGTCGGTTTTTTGTCCCGCGACAAAGGGTTCGCGCTTGGTACACAGCGTGCATACGTGAACGCATCTACACTCGCAGCTTTTCGCAGTAACGCACTCCCTATATAAAATGTACTCTGTGGTAACGCACGAGATGCAGTCGGGAGTGGACTTGCGTGATTTTTTAATAAGCATAGATTTTTCATAAGGATTTTCGTCATCCACCATCTTCTCTTCCTCCATCTCTTATTTATTTGTTTGTTATTTTTAATACTAAGATAATTGTAGTACGCTACAGGACATAGCATCACAGCAACAGCAACAATCACATCGTCGTCCATTTTATTTGAGACCGCGAACGAAACTGCGAAACTTTGCGAGTGTCAAGGAACACGTTTTTACGCGGAGTTCACGGCGCGAACTGCGGCGTCAATTCACATCAAGATTCGCGCGCGAGTATAGAGCGGGCTTTACGTCAAATTATCTGTGGTCGTTGCAACATGTCTTTTATTCTATTCTATTAATTGTCATCTCGGTAGTCAAGTCACTCCCTTTCTAGCCATATCATCTTTCACACAGACCATCCATCGCTTTTTTGGTCCTCCTAGCACTTAGATATAGTCAACAAATTAGATAAGTACAATAACTGGCGAAAATATGATGGGCCTAATACTCTGTATACTCCTTTGAGGAATACAGGGATAATTTCATGATAATGCTATGGACGAAAAACTAAAAAGAAAAATGTTTCACGACCTACTTCGTGTTTATGACTCAATCCAATTGCTGTCTACGTTAAAAAGCATAAAAGAAGAGATGACTGATGTACCCCACACTAGCTCACTGATCGAAAATCCATCAAGTTCTGTATAAAACTTTATGACGGCAGCAACCGCTGACATGTGAATTTTAGATATTGAAGGCACATAAATTGTGCACTATTTTTTTATGCGAATGAACTCTTTTTTTATTCTTGTCTTATGGATTTACAGTCAGGGAAATGAATTGTTAAGCAAACTGACACCCTGCGTCAATTTGCCGTTTTACATTCAACTGTCAAAGAATGACTGTTGTGGTATAAATAGACGAACAAATTATATTGGTACATAGTCAAATTCAATTCGAGATGACGGGATGAGCTGGACGACTCCTTTAAAAAAGATTAATTGTCCTTGGCCGCTCTGGAGAGAGAGAGGTGCAAGGAAAGTAGGGAGGCCTTTGCCCAGCAGTCGGGTAATAAAGGCTAATAAAAAAAGTCAAATTGTTTAATAATTAATTTCCCTGACTTTCCTAACCTTGCTTCCACTGCAAGAACTCAAGACTCCTCAACCTCAACCAATATCTCTCCTTCAAGGCATCAGAAAGCTGGTGATTCAGTATAGTTTTACTATAAGATCTTCTTCTTCACACTGCCTAAGTTAATATATAAAAACAAAAACTAAGCCCTTAAAGTGACTGCCTATCTGACCTCCACAACCCAATAACTGGGTAATACGATACCCCTTGATAAGTAAGACTGGTTGTCAGACTTTTGGGCTTCTGATGACCTGTAACGACTGTCAAAAATCCCCGAATGACAGCCGCGACCAACGGCTTACCGTGCTTTCCGCGTCACGGAGGAGTCTCGGTATATAAAGATGGTCACCCATCCACAGACCATCCCCGGCAAGCGTAGCTTAACGAAGACAAACATGAAGACAAGTATCTATGCGTATTTAGTGTAAGTATTCCTCGTATGGTGAGGTATTTGATACAACTAGACTCCAGAGCTTAGTAAGCAGATTTCGATTCTATGTTCTATGTCATATTAATCATTATAGAGTGTACAGGTAGCTGAAGTTTTTTTCGGACCCCATCAGAACTAGTGTGATACAATAGAGGGCTGATATCCAGCTGCACTGAGAAAACATAGTAACAAATAGTAGGTACTAGGTACTAGGGCTCATAAAAATGCTATGGGGGATGGGCCTAAGAAGTCCTAAATATTCTGAGGCGGGCCAAAATTTGGTTATGAGTTTGGCACCATTTTTTTTCCGATTGGAAATGATCAAATACCCAACTTCTCCCGCTCTGGGCGGAGCGGGAGGGCGTGTCAGACTCTTACTGACTAAAACCAACATACAGGCAACAGACGGAACACGGGTGTCCTCCAGTTGCCTGTATGTTGCCAGGGGCCACGGTATCCCTTTCGAACTTTCCCGCGACTTCGGCAGGCATCGGCCCTAGCGTACCCCGTCAGTTGTGCTGACATCTCTTTGAGGCGCGCATGGAACACCACGCGCCGTCGACCCGGGCCTGGTCATAAGTTTGGCACCATCAGAAGCGTCCATTAGTTCCTGTACCGTGCAAACAACGGGATGTTACCTACATTGTTGGCCCCTATTAAAGAGCCCGAATTAATTGTTCTGCAGTATACACGAGACCAAATTAACTCAGCGTACATGGAAACTTTATTGTACAATTATTTGACAATTACGTTCAACTTCAAAAGTACGTACCTACAAAACACCAACAAAGAGTGAAGGGTTGTTCTATTTGTCTCCAAACAAAGCGCTATACAGAGCAATTACAAAGCGTAAATAAAAAACCCACACGTTCAAGTTTGAGATCCCTTTTTGAAGAGATTTATTCAAATCCGGCGAACCAACTTTTTTGGGAGTACCTACGTGTACGGACCCTATTTCAAGTTTTCCTATCCTTGGTAAGGGTTTTAGGTACCTGAAATATGTTTTTTTAACTTTTTGGAACAAGCATAAAACACTAATCTCGCTTAGTTATTTCGTAAGTGTAGTGTAGTTAAAGTTTCGTGTATCAAAGTACCGTTTTTTGGTCGTAATTAGCGACGTAATTATGTACATAGAATTAATTACTAGGTATATTTGACACTATTTTCTAAACTAGGTACCTACCTACTTATTATTATTTTTACAATAGGTACTACTGACTTAAAAATGCGGATATAAATATATAATATCTCAACGGAGATTAGCCAGTGACCGAAATTAGGTCGGGAGAATTTACTATTTAAAAAAAATTGCCAAAATATCGATACTTTTTTTGGAATAAATCGTAAGCGACAACTCCTACATAAAAAAAAAAATCGATACAATATACAGTGTTTTTTAACTAGTACGGTAGGGGAAATCAGCATCCATACGAGATACGTGGAAATTGTCTTAGGAAACATTAGCTCTTTTTGAATAAAAATAATTATTTTAGTTTACTTAATTTTATAGTCAAGCGCGAACTGTAAATTTACATAAAACGGCTCTGTTTCATGTAAGGATCATTTTATTGTACCTTAGGAAAAAAAGGTTTCTGGAAAGCAGAATTAGTTGGTCTTTTTTTTTGTTTTTACCTACACTAGAAAAACTTTCTGTATATCGAATTACCGATACTTTTTTACATTTCTAACGTCTTTATTGTCCTTAATACAAGGAAGGCATCATAATTAATGTTCATGAATCTCTCAAATTATGTTTTTCTTTTATTTTTATTTTTTATACATTCCTACCTTGATCAGACTAAAACCATAGCGCGCTTTTAAATCGATCATCGCCATCTATCGAGCTTATGGCTAAACTTTTGACTGAATCATAGAACGAGTGTTTTTTATCTTTTACAGTGTAATGTTATGTTTTGTCAATAAAACGGTGTTTTAATAAAAAAAGTATTTTTTATTAGTCTTAAAGGAGCTTAGAGAAGTTTTTGTAAAGATCTATTTGAATTCGGAACTTGGAACGACCTACAAACAACTTTAGTACCAAGAATCAAAGTACCCTTTGTTTCAGGCTACTTTGAAAGGAAAAGTTTTGTCCTTAAAGTCTAGCATATTGAGACAGGTATCAAATAGTCATGCTGAACGCGGAACCCTATATTCAAAGGACTCCCGCGGAACCCTATATTCAAGGACTAGGTATCCCAACTATTGAAAGGAGTAGTTTTCATAAGCATAGCAACACTTTGGTTCAAATAATAATAATTTATCTTCAGACTCACAGTCCATACAGAATTGTTACGAAGAAAGAGGGTGTTAGTAGGGTCGTTGGTAGTACAAAAAAAAAGGTGTTCATAATTTGTTAGTAAACAAAACAAGGTACAGACGCCAGCACATCAACCTACTACAATCTGTCACATTTCTTTGATTGATATTCAACTTTATTACTGAAGTATAAGGTTCAAAGTTGATTGGGAAAATTTGACAGTTTCGGGTAGGTTGACCTGCTGGTGTCTGTACAATAATTATTTAAGCCTATTTCATATTCCTTTGCAGGTGTGCACCTGCCCAGTACACAGTAAATGGACTATGTCAAAACAGGTGATGAGGTGAGTATCAATACTCTGAAGTAAGTTCACTTGTTTGAACGTTAGGGTTACAAATTAACTGCCTATGAGCCCATGTCCGCACGGACGTACAAAATATCGCGGCGGGATTTTATCACGCACTTGATTTTTAATTCTCGGCGCTAAGCAAAGCGTTGAAAATCCAGTGCTCGAAAAAATAACGCCGCGACTTTACTACGTCCGATCCGTGCGAACGTCCGTGGGCGTAATGTTTTGTTCAAACTCAAACTCAAAGCATTTATTTCAATTAAACCATTTACAGGCACTTTTGAATTGTCAAAGAGTCGGTCAGTTAGTCAGAAAGTTAAAGCTAGTTGCCCATTCCAAAACGTAGATCTCAATGGAGAAGAACGGGCAAGAAACTCCAAGGACACTCTTTAAATATAGAAATTACAAAATCCTGTGTACATTATTCTTATTGCTTATTGAGACTTATTCTATATGTGAGAAAAATGTTAAAAAATAAAAACATATAAGATTAAAAATGAGCCCTGGCAGATAAGAGATGACCAGTCTCAACTGACGGCGCCCGTTCACGAACATGACCGGACGAACATGATGGAACAGCTCCATCCAGCTCAACCATTAGGTATGGTTCTTCACTGGACTCTCCGCTACCCCCGCCCTGAGAGAAGCCGAACGAAGTGGAAGAACATCATACATAAAGTCACGAAGGCCTTTCAGGGACAACTTTCAGTTAAATTTAATTTAACATAACAAAACACCACGCCTTGTTTCCTCGAAGGGTTGGGCAGACCTCTGCCTAATTTAATTTAAACATCAATAAAATAATATATATTTAGATACCTTAATAGTCAAATGATTTTGTTGAAAAGCTTGCATAAAGATTAATATGGCTTGCTCCTATCGCTAAAAATAATATCACAATTCTTATAATCCGGGTCAAAAATATAATGATTACTTAGAATGTACGTAGATATGAATAATCTCAAACATAACCCGAAAAGCTGCCTCAGTAGAGAAGCTTTGTTCTTTTTATTCTGCAATGAATATAAATAAATCAAGAGTCTCTCTAGTTTGTCTCTGTCCCCAGCGAGTTAAAAAATTGAATATCTGAATAAATAATCTGCTGCTTGCTCCTGAATTTGCTGAAAAGGCGCTTCTGGTCCATTGTGGCCTAAACAAGGCCAAGAAAACTCTTTCATATTTTGTAAATTATGGAAAATAAGTTGACCCAAAAATATATGAAGACTGATGAAATGCCTTTTTTTTCTTAACACGGCCTTGGCTTTTGTGTTCGATATTCAGTCTATTATTGTGAAAAGTAGGAAGTTTTTCTAAGATAAGCTTTGAATGCTTAGGATCTGAGTGCTACTTTATTATTCAAATAACATTTAAATTCCCTTTTTGCTCTTCAAACTCGTTTTATTTTCCTGTTCTTAACAAAATTCTATTTCTACATAAGTTGGTACCTTCCATCTGTTTATTTTGCGTTTACAAATCTTAGAAAAAAGTGTAAATCCTTTACTTTACAACGGAAAGTTTCCTCAACGTTTCCGACTGAATAAAGATGATATTTTCCTGCCTTTGAAACTGTGGCAACACTGGCAACTCCACTGACACCCCGCAGGTGGCTCTTCAATACAATATGCTAGCTTTCAATGCTCCCCTCGAGAGCATGTCCACGAATTTAATTTAAAACTTTCGTATTTTTATACAACTCCAAGGTATATTGGATAACTTGTTGAAGAATGGCTAGACAGATCTTTTTCTGAGTCTAGTCTCAACAAAAAATATCAGGTATAAAAACAAGTTTTATTAAAACTTATATTGGTAAGAAGAAAATATTACAAAACAAATCTTGGAGCAAAGAAAAGTTACGTTGTTATTGTGACTTCGTTGTTGAAAAAACTGAAATGGCGACGATGTCCCTATTTACTCCCATATTTTACAAGGATTCTTGACACCGACAACAAATATAAAAACTGGTCAGGTGCGACTGGGTCTCGCTAGGGTTCTGTTAGTAATAGCATGAGCGTGACTTTTAAGCTTTAATCTAATAAACAGCACTGTAAAACGTATTTTTTGCGATTCCCCATGACTTGATGAGAACTTTGCCTGACAAATAAATAAACATGGGATTATTTTTAAACCTAATATTAAATACTTAGAGATATATAATTTAATATTAATTTTAGGCTTAAATATTTCATTTGATGCATTACTTGCATAATACCTAATGCTTTAAGATGCCCTAGAGAAAAAAAAAACATGTTGGGCAGCGAATAGCTACGTAATATTTTTTATAAACTTTAAGCTATTTATCTTCAGGACTTTAAATTGCATCTTAAATGCCGTAAGTTCTTGTGCTGTATTCTCGAAACCATAATTTCAAATTTTCTAAAGGTAGTTATTAGCAAAACATTAGGAGCAGAGCAATGATAGCCTAGTTGTGTGACCGACAGACTGTCATAGGTCTCAGGTTCGAACCCAAGGCACACACCTCTGATTTTTCAGATTCATGTGCGTATTGTATAATTATCACTTGCTTCAAAAACGGTGAAGGAAAACATCGTGAGGAAACCGAGATGCCTGAGAGATATTTCTCGATGGCATGTGAAGCCAAATCAGAGGCCCATGGGCGGCTTTAAAACTCGGACACCAGGTTAGTCACTAACCACACGAAAAGGAGAAGAAGCAAAACATTCACATACAAACACATAAACTCACGCCTTCTTCCCATGGGGGTAGACAGAAACTAAAGAACGCCGTCCTTATACTTCTGGTAATACACGCACGCCGGTTGCGAGTACTCGCACCTGACCTTTTTGAAGAACATCACCAAATAGCAAATGTTACTACTTTCTACTTCTACTTCCTACTGTTACTACTTTGTTTGTTATAGGCATGGTGGAATACAATAAATTGGAAACAAGGAGGGACATAGCTCTTGCTACCTATATTTTTAAATTATTTCGTGGCAAGACTTCACTTGATTAAAAGAAATAAGCCTGTGTGTGTCCGACAATTATGTATTGAGAAGGCGACGGCCACGGCTATTGGCAGTGCCCAGTAGTAGGACCAATCTACTGGTTAAAGCCCCTGTAACGCGTACTTTGCGTGTACTTAATGACGTAGCAGACAGCATAGATCTTTTTACCTGCCGATCTATTCTGTAAAAATCTCACCGTGAAAACGTGAAGTGAGCTGTCATTCCACTGATGCTAGGCATGTACACTATTGACAGCCCACTTCACCTAAGTATTCACCGTGAGATTTTGACAGAATAGCACTGCTGCCGCATGCTCACTCAGCTCACTTCACCTAATTTTTCATAGTGAGATGGTTACAGAATAGCAGTGCCAGGTGGAATGACAGCTCACTTCACCTAAGTTTTCACCGTGAGATTATTACAGAATAGACCGGCCTTTCTCTGAGTGAGTTCACGTTATAGGAAATAATAAAACTGTAATCATGGCCACACTATTGAATTAGGAAATTCCTGTAATGATAGTGATGATGAGTAAATAAATAAATAAATACTTACTTATTTTATTTCACCGTAAGTGTCACCCTAAAAACGTACTAGTTGGGCAGCCATCTTGTTGCCACCATTTCTACACAAAGTAGTAAGTACCCTATTAAATGTTTACTTCGAGTTTCCCACATACATTTTATTGAAGCGATTGCTGTTACGAGTTTGTTTGGTGATGTAAAAATATTGGAGGCATTAAAACAAATTGGGATGTTCAATAAACTTTTCTCGGGCTTGAATAAAATAACAATACGTAATGTTTTATTGCGGACGCAATAATTCAGAGGCAAAATTGGTTATTACGTGTTTTCGTAACATCTGCAGAATACAAACTAGATTGGATCTAGTTAGTATTCTTTATCTTTTTTTTTTAATCTTTTTTTTTTGGATATTCATAGGAACTAGGCAAGTTATTATGAAACTAAGCTTAGAATTGTTCACAATTGCTCACAATTGTTTTTTTTTTCATCCCGAAAAAAAAGATTTTTCTTTATAACGAACATTTTCATCTGAATAGAGAGTTAAGTAGAAAAATATTCATTAATGGGATGGCGGCGGTGTTAGATAGAACTTTTCAAAGTTAAGTTTTTAATAATATGAATTTATTCCTTGTTTGTAATAATATCGCATTCGCAACAAGTCAATTGTCATCCTCAGGATGCCTCGTAGAGAGGTGAATGAAACACGTGTCGATTTCTCACAGGGTTCTTTATGACTCTTTAAGAATAGTTAAGCGGATTAGGTTACTAAATATAATACGTCGTCTGTTGTATTTTATAATGGGATTCCGCACAAGTCACGACTGAGTCAATTAACTACTCCAACCTACTTTTCACGATGGATAGACAGGCCAAAATAAACAAAAAAATGGAATTTCAAATTTGGAACAAATACGCGTTATAATTTTATTTGAATTGAGAACAAAATTTTGGTAGTTTGTTGCTAGGCTATCCAATTTAGAAGCTGTCTGGAGACATTAAGAAATTTTTTGAAAGTTTTCGATATAAAAAAACAGAAAGCAATCGGGAAATAATAATTGAAAAGCATGATATTCGCTTTAAAAGGCTTAAGTAGCTCCAAGAAATTCAAAGGATGAGGGCCGATGGTAAAATCATTGTCTCCATGGATGGATCATATCGTCACCCTCCCCGCTAACTGTCCTAACTAACAATTGATATTTTTCCAGGGCAACAGTTTTCCAGTCGGGCGCTATAATCATGTTAATGAATTAATAACTTTTTTTATATTGTTCTTGGCTTACTCTTTGAGTTAGTAGTTGCCCTAAAGCCCTAAGGCCATAATTTTTTTTTTCGAAAAGTTGTGGACACGTACGTTATGTCAGTGCAGATTTACGTCAGTTTGTGAGATACAACAGTTAGCGGGGAGGGTGACGATATGTGCATACCGCACTCAAAATAGAAATCTTGGACAGATAAAAATAAAAAAGGTGTAAAGAAGTCAATTTCGAAAGGAGAACGTATAATCATCGTTCACGCTAGCAATGAAAAAGTTTTGTTCCAAGTGCACTGATGTTGCACAAATGAATTGATAGTGACGGCGATTACCATAAAGAAATCAATGCCGATCGATATCAAAATTGGCTGCGTAATCAGTTAATACCAAATCTAAAAGCTAATCGTTGTTTTAGTAATAGATAATGCACCATACCATAATAAATTATTAGTTAAACCCCCGAATTCAAACACTACTAACAAATTATAGCTTGGTTACAGCAACATAACATTCCTCATAACCCAAACTCATTGAAAATCGATTTATATGACTTTGTAAAAAAACATAAAGAAAGATACTCAGAGTTTGCTATTGATCGCATTATAGAAGAACATGGCCATATCATTTTACGATTGCCACCATTTCATCCGGATTTTAATCCAATTGAAAACATTTGGTCTCAAATTAAAGGATACGTAGGTATTAAGAATGTTGCAATGAACGTGACAACAATCAAAGAAATTATATTGGAACAAATCAATATGATTGGCCCGGAAGAATGAAAAGAAGTATGTGATCATTAAATAAAATGTGAGGACGAATATTATAGAAAATTTGAAACAATGTTTGATTCACACATGAAAAATTTTATAACAAAAATAAAAAAGGAAGTGATCATTCCATAGCTAGTGAACATACTGACGCAGCTACATTAGATGAAGAAATTTTCTGACTTAATTGAAAAGATTAATAATATTTATTTTAGAACCTCTTCTTTTTTGGGAGTCCATTGAAGAAGTATTTAATTTTGATTATATTTTTATTAATTTCCGTGGTATACTATACGTAATATTGAAAAGGAGTAAATGTTATTATAAATACAGACCCTCTTTTTTTGAAGTCGGTTTAATAGGAAAATAGTTATATACGGAAATCAAAACGAATCAACAATAAAGTACTTAGTTTTTAAATCTAATATTTGATGGTCACGAAAATTTGCATTCGTTCGTATTCGGAAATGCAATGATTCGCGAGGGACATTAAGAAAGTAGTTTCACTGTACCTCAATTGATTTTTTATTAAGACACGTGGAATACTTGAAGCTGAAATCATGGATTTTAGTAGCATTTCTAAAGTTGCGTTGATTGAATATTCGCGCTCAATAAATTAATAGGAAAACGGAGGGGTCTCGAAATACAATGGATGGTCACCCATCCAGGACCCGACCGCGGCAAACAACGACCCCTCTAACTTGAACTAATTTCAACAGCAAATGAAAATTATTTGCAGGTTACAAGATCACGTCTAAGATAAATAGCAGTATCTATATCAGGAACCATTTGCCGTCTCAAGAAGGCAACTGAACCTCCTATGATTTATTATATACGTCACACGAGATTAACTACGGGATATGATCAATATTTATTGCTAAGCACATCCTTGATATTCTAGTCGTGTGTTGTTAGGGTTGTAACAGTTAGATATTCTCCTAATATTATAAATGTTCACATTTTGTATGTTTGGATGTTTGTTAGTCAGTCACGCAAAAACGACTGAACCGATTTGGATGAAATTTGGCACACAGATAGCTTATAACCTGCATTAACACATAGGATACTTTAGGATACTTATCCTGGCATTAATAACAGTCGCTAGACTGTTAATAATTTATGCTAAAACTAGCTTCTGCATTCTTCATTTCTCTGGACCTAAGTCTAGGTAGATGAAGTCGCGGACGGAAGCTAGTAAATATATAGTCCTCCAGACCGTATTTCGGCCACGGCGGCCAATCTCAATGGAGACTAGCCTTCGGCGCGGGAGATATTATAGTGCACAAGTGTGTGCGCAGGCACAGGTGCACTCTCTCTTCCCTCACTCTCATAGTCCGATGGGACGGCAATCCGACACGACCGGAGAGAGATCAGGCGTAGGACCAACGGCTTAACGTGCTAGTAAATAATAAGTACAAGGATTGAAAAATGTTAAACAATTGTCGAGCTAGTAGGTAAATATCATTCTAAATTTTGGCAATACGAAGAAAGTAAAAATTTACCTTAAAGTGCTCAACATTTTAATTCCTTGTCTGTACATGTTGTTATAAGTCTTGTGAACTTTTGGTAGCAAGATTAGATTTACAGACATTAAAGTTTTCAAGACAATATAACTAAATGACTGAATGTTTTTTCATAAGTTTTAAATTAAATTAATTTCTACGAACTTTGGATTTTTACGAAAATATATAAGTGATACCTAAACTAAAAATACTATTATTAGACTGACAGAAATTCTTACTGTCTATGTTTTATCTCTTTTATTTTTACCAAGTACTGAGTCAAATAGGTTCTTTTAGAAATTGGACGAGATACCAACTTACTTTATATTCTACGTCAGAGGTGAAGAGGATCTCATGTGCCATACATAACTGTCCAGCACAGATATTGAAATAAAGGCTTTAAAGTACTGTCAAGAGTACTTAAAATGACACATTTGTTTCATTGCCTTTATTACAATAGAAAGTTACTCACTGAAATGAAATGTGGTTTTAGCAACTTCAGCTCTAGAATTTTAGCTCTTATTACACTCAAGGGCTCATAAACGCAATAAAACCTTATTTTTCCATTTGAAAACAAAGACGAAACACGTTTTAATTTGTCTCGCGAGGTTTACATATTTGCTTAATTAAGTTTCAGTCCTCACTGAATGCTCACTTCACTTTTCCACTTGAGCGAAAATTGTTACTAGTGTGGACATGTGTCGCATATGGAACATGTAACTCGATTTTGAAGAAGTTGTTGGTACTATATGAAATGTTCAAGTTTTTAAGCACCATTACCTACATCTGGAACAAAGATCTTTAACACGGGAGGTGTGTCAGAAAATAAATGGTTTAGTGATTGTATTAAGAGCGTTTATTCTGAAATTGGGCAACATCGCAAATAGATGATGAAATGTGACTAACTAGCGAACTAGAATATTAATAATGAATTGCAATTATAAAACTGAATTTGGTGTTGTAACCGTTTTAAGTGTAAAAAAGGCATTTGGAAAGTTTCCAAATACTTTTTTTACATCTAAAACTAAATATGTCCGGTGTTACGATATTAATTATTGCATTTCATAATCATTATTCTAGTTACATTTCATATTTCCATACAGTAATATTGCCAAATTAATCAAAACAGGTCTCTCACCTATTTGCAACGTCACCAACTTTTAGGATAAGCGCTCTTAAAAGGTTGAAAATTATTCAAAATTAAATCCCTCGTTTACGAACAAACGGTAGGTTTAAGGAAAAGATGGGAATAAAGTCCAGTCGTTTTCAAATTAAAAGGTATTTGGTACCATATTAGGTACATACAAGTATGGCTCGACCCTTTCGAAAATGTATAGTCTTGAAAACCAATACACCCTTACTTGTTATACCTATCAACTGTCGATTTTCAGTTTCAGCTACAAACTGTGGTATATTATTTCCTCGTCCCTCCTATAAAGTACATGAAACTAGGTTCAGTAGTTCCAGAATTATAACTTTTAGTAGTATTGTTTGTGAAAACGACGGCCTTAGTACCGCATGTTCCAAATAGACAGACATAACGTATTTATGTTATTTAGAAACATAGCTTTAGCCTTTCATATATCGTGGAATAATAAATTTTCTTGCTTGGGGGAAAGAAAATAATTCTCGGGGGTTTTTTGAGGGTAGTCTGACGCCTCTACTACCCAACCACTTCTATTAAACTTGAGTAATCATGCCTAGAAGGTGTTGGCGGGTAATATCTTAAGTTTAAGATGAAAATTCGTAGGCCAGCGTCAAATAAAGTACACTGGGGAAATTTTGACTTGGCATATTCTTCAAAGCAGCATAGTAATAGTGAATTTAAGAGTGTCTTGTATATCATCGCGCTTGTAGTCCCCAAAGAGGGTCTGTTTTTTACATTTACCTACCAGACTTTATAGAATATTGGAATTTCGAAGAAGATTTTATATAAGACTAAACTTAAAAACTTAATCATTACTAACTAATCCAGAGTTGATGAAAAAGGCCCTTTATATGATCAAGCTGCATACTGAGATTTCTTGATAGAATAATCAAATAAGAACCTAATTACCTAACTGCTGTCTTACTGCAAGCCCAACCTAGGACTGCACTGTTTAGCTGAAACGAAGCTACTCAAAAGAAAAGTGTTAGGGTTATCCTAAATAACTCAGGGTTAATCAAATCATTTATCTTGCGTCACAAAGAGTTAGAGGTAAACCTAGGGTTAACCTTTTAAATATTTAACCCAGCGATGTGGAAGAGTTAAAGTATATAAGTATTGTTAGAATAAATTGATGTTATGAGGTATCAGTGATAACTTATTTTGTATTTTATATTGTTCGACGTTATAGTAAGTGAAAATTCGGTACTTTATCAGCAGGCAATATATTCATGAAATTATAAAAAACTCAAACTCAAACTCAAAGCATTTATTTCAATTAAACCATTTACAGGCACTTTTGAATTGTCAAGAAGTCGGTCTGTCAGAAATATGAAGCTAAAGTACCCGTCACGAGAAGCTATAAATTATGTAAACAAACATCTTTTACTAAGTAAACATTTTATACTGCGAGATAATAATAAATTGACCATATTCAATCGACATGAAATATAGACGGGTTATATGAAAGTAACAACCTATTTAATTTAGTCGGATCATATTTTAACGACGCAAAGCGCTATCGTTTGTGTTTCTTGGTACCGGAACGCGTCCGTCGCAGGGATTGTAAACTATCGGGACGCCATTTTGAAATAAAAGCGTCATTCGAGTTTCGAATGCGTACGAGTTTGTTTCATTGCTTTGCATATATCGCGGATCTGGTTGTTATTGTTAATTTTGTTATTGTTTCGTTATCACTTTTTTATTGTTGTTACTTTAATTGTTGCGTTAATTTTATTTGTTATTACGTATAATGGAGCCAGTAGCCAGTACATCTAAGGAATATGTTAATTAATATTTGTTACTTAATAATTTATTAAATCTTAAACAAATTCATTTTTTTTGTTGGTCCAAATGTTGTGAACTCCTGAACACTTGTTTACAAAATTTATAGCTTCTCATGACGGTTACTTTAGTTGCCCATTCCAAAGCGTAGTAGGTACCTATGGAGAAGAACGGGTAAGAAACTCCACGGACACTCTTTTAAATAAAAAAATTGTTACAAAATATTGGTTACATCATTAACGTTGAAATTATACATGTGAGAACAATGTAGAAAGACGTGCACGTTAAAAGCGTCCGTAATAAAAATATAAAAAAACAAAGAACAATTCAAAAATTAAAATAAGCCATGGCAGCTAAGAGATGACCAGTCTCTACTGACGGCGCCCGTTCACGAACATGACGCATGGATTAGCACCATTCAGCTCAACCATTTTGAAGGGAGCTAAATGATCCAACACACGCGCCACCGCCAGCGAGACATTAAACTTAAACCATATTTTCCTTATCTGACATTTTCGTCATTTATTAAACAAATTATCCATGGAAACCAAATACAATACGATTAAAATGAAATGTCATGTTATAAAATTCAAAGACAAGATAGTACTAAGTATCGTAATGTAGTGTAAAAGAGATGGGTATACAATTTCCGTTATTTTTTTTAAAACGTTGCCCCACACTAGGAATTGTTGAATTGTTCGTTCATTCATTTTTTGTCGGATCACATATATCAGGGCACAGACATTGCAATTCTTTTTTAGGTTTCGTCGATTGCATTGCAATATTCTCAACTCAAAAAACATAAATGTCAGGTTAATTAACCCGGTGTTACTTTTTAGTGGCGCAAAGCGTGATAAGAGTTAAAATGTAAACTACTTAACTCCGAGTTTACAAACTCCACATTTATTTAATTAACCTGACTAATGTGCATGAATAGTTAAAATTTCACAGCACTAGTATCTATTTCAATGGTGTTCCATAATTTTGACTACTCAAAAGGTCGTGGACGATCGGACTTATGAAACAGTGAACTCACTTTTTTTTAAAGTAACAGATTACAAAGCAAGCTTTCGGCATTTAGTTTCTCTCTCCAATTTTAAAGTAATTCAATATTCCATCTTCGTCTCGCAATTCCGTATCTCACCGAATGATTTTAATTAAAATCGCGGCGTTGGATTCAGTGCGTCAGTGAAACGCCAAAAATGAACGTAGGAAGAATTGTTAATTATTTTGGTTGGTTTCTTTAGACTTTCTGAATAAATGGTTGCGGTATTTATAATTTGCTTTTAACTTCTTTAAAACGAAACTGAGTCTTTATATGTAGGTATGTTTGGTTCATTTTCACAGTTACCTATACAGACTATCGAACTATTTGATAAAATTAGGTAAAGAGGGGATTGACAAAAGTACATTCCTTCGTCATTTTCCGCTACTCGCATCCGATTCGAGTAGCGGAACTATTGTCTATTGAATTTAACTACTGCGGTTTCGCTGCTATAGTTTCGCGGAGGAGGTGTGCTACCGGCGTCAATAAACTAAGAATGTACCGTTTTGTAAATAGTCCGTTTCTCAATAACACTTGTTTTCCAGCAAAACCGGGAAATCGCTACGTAGTTATTATTTAAAGTAATCGTTGTCAGATGTTCGGTATACATTTAGCACAACTGTTTGTGTTAGCCCACGTTCGCACAGACGTAATAAAATCGCAGCGATTTTTTTTCAACGCGCTGGGACGAGTTTGCTTCCCAACGCGTTGGATCCTCAACGCTCGGCTCAACACAGAGAGTTGAAAATTAAGTGTACCAAAAAAAATCGCCGCGATAAAAACACGTCCGTGGGAACCAGGGCTTACAAGCACACTAAGCCCACGTACGCACGGACGTAATAAAATTACGCCAATTTTTTGCGTGCAGTGGATTTTCAACGCTCTGCTTAACGCCGAGAGTTGAAAATCCAACAGGGTGTTTTTTCAACGCGCTGGAGAGTGCATCCCAACGCGTTGGATTCTCAACGCTCGGCTCAACACCAAGAATTGAAAATCCAGTGTACGATAAAATCTCGCCGCGATATTTTTACGTCCGTCCGAACGTGGGCTTAAGCGAAAAACTCGATTTGGAAGCAATTTCGCGCGAGCGTCGCTTTTAGCTGACGTAGTACATAGCTGCCTGGACAGTTATGCTGGAAACGTACTGAAAAAATGAAGGCCGAAAAATCTTTGAAAAAAAATACGTGTCTAGGCATATTGCTTTAGGTAGATAGGCCCATGTAGGATACCTACATGGGAATTGGCATTGCTCAATTTCGAAACAAAGAAAATATCCAAACATTCTTTTACCGAAAAAAGCATTTTACACTTTTTTAAATGGCTAGACGTGACGTCAGCCATTTTGTAAAACATGTTAATATATACCTTCTAGATCATCCTACGTAGGTCTACTATCTACATCGGTGACCACTGAAAATCAGCGCTGTGCTGTAGGTCCCCCATAGCACAGCATTATGCTGAGGGAAGCCTTCTTGTCACAGTCATGTCATGACGTGCAGCTGCCGACTATTTCTGCTCTATGCTCGTGATTTCATAAATACTTAGATCTATTTTGTTTTTTCAAATTCAAAATTCAATTTCATATTCATTTATTTGGTGAACACAGGGTAAATACAAAAGGTGTTATAATACAAAAGATCCGAGCTGTGTCCCACCAAAAGACATACAAATAATCAAAAGTTTATTTTTATTTTTATTTCTCTTGTCTTTTTAACCGACTTCCAAAAGGAAGGAGGTTCTATATTCGAAGCGTTTTTTTTTATTAACAGTGCTTGGATAGTTTTTGAGTTAGCTTCAATAATACGTACTTTTCCCACTTAGTCTATATGGATGATATGATAAGTTCCTGTCACTGTTATTTATTTACATAGCAGGTAGTGGTATTCGAATATGTGTTGGGGTACACACGGCTACACGTCAAGCTATACATTTCCAGTATAAGCTGACCTCGCATTGTACGGAAATCCTATACAATGCGAAATGCTTGATGTGTAGCCATGATGTACACAACCAAAAAGTAAAAAATAAAAACTTTTTATTTAAAAAAAACAACTGACTTCCAAAAAAACACTACAAAGTGAAAAATAACTTATATTAAGTCGGTGGTAAAAAACGAAAATTCAAAACCAAGACACCGACTAACGAAATTAAAGTTATTTATCACTTTGTAGTGATTTTTTTGGAAGTCGGTTGTTTTTTTTTTATAAAAAAAAATTTATGCACGTGTTTCTGTGACAAATAAACCTATTTTTCCTACTTATATATATCAAGTGAAACGACTTTTAGCTGGACCTCTGAAAATGGCTTCCATTGATATTACGAAACTGTCAAACAAGAGTGCTAAAAGATTTTATTGTGAAACAATAGAATTCTTTATAAGGCTCAGTAACACGTAATGAATCAAGAGACAATATACTTCCATAACCAGTGATGTATCGAAAAAAGACGTAAACTGATGGATCGTAAGCATAAATATTTATACAATTTTTTTACAGGTATCGTCGTTTTAATATCAAGATACAATATATTGCACATACAAGTTTCCATATCAAGGGCGTCCCACGGATATGCCACATGGAGGGAAAGTACCTTGAATATTGTAGATGGAATATTTTACTGAAAGAAGACATTAGTTGAATTTAAAAAACAATTTAAACTGCATTCATAGATATTTAAATAATTACATGGTTGAACCGGGAATCGAACCCGTTACATGAGAAAAATAATCAGCCTGTAGCTTTATCATACCGATCGAAAGGCTTCATCATAAAGATTATTTTTTGTAAGAAAGGAAGACCATGAATTTTAACATTTCTAATACAAAATCAATCAATTAATCATAATTATGCTCAAAATGAGCCCCTTCCTGTTGAATACAAAGTCGCACTCTTTTGATTGTCTTCTCTCTCTCTTTGTCTTCTTTCAGTAAAATGTTCCATCTACAATATTCAAGGTACTTTCCCTCCATGTGGCATATCCGTGGGACGCCCCGTATACAAAAGACTTGTAGTAAACCCTGATAATATATATCGTTTTTTAGGTTCCGTACCCAAAGGGTGAAACGGGACTCTATTACTACGACTCCGCTGTCCGTCTGTCACCAGGCTGTATCTCATGAACCGTGATAGTTAGACAGTTGAAATTTTCACAGATGATGTATTTCTGTTGCCGCTATAACAACAAATACTAAAAACAGAATAAAATAAATGTTTAAGCGAGGCTCCCATACAACAGACATGTTTTTTTTTGCCGTTTTTATAGATAATGGTACCGGAACGGTTTTTTTTTAAAGTAACTTGGTTTTAAGATAGAAATAAACTGGACAAGGTTTTATATAGATGGGTGAAGGCCTATTCTATAGGTACTAAAATGGTTGAAGTAGGAACGAGAAATTCTATGATGCACGGCATAATAACGCACCCCACAGAAGCCAATTTCATTTAAAAAAAAAAACAAACTGGAAGAAAGTACATTATTTATTTATTTATTAAAAATAAAGGTTTACCAAAAGCTTCTGTAATACAATTTATAATAATTTTAGGTAACAGTATTAATTAGTCTTGGACTTTTCAAAACTAAGCGTATCCACTTATTTTGAAAGAATTTTACATCATAAGCAAAAAATTCAAACTTGGTGCTTATTCAGCTATCATTAGTCATCGAAGCTATAAAAATAAAATACAACTTGAAATTGCTTATTCATACAGTTTACCTATAGGTACGAATAACATCATCAATCGTCCTGCCTCGTGACGTCATGCAGGGAAGAGCTGGCCGCGGCGTGCGCCCGCGACCCGGCAGTTCACCCCCCTCCCTATGAGTGACGGACGTGCTCTATGCGATTTGTATCATTTGTAATTAAAGGTGCTGATTTAAGTATAAAAACTATTTTGCTCATGCAACTAAACGTTTCAGCATCTATTATTTGAATTGCTGCATTAGCCACTGAGACGAATCTATTGGAAGTTCGCTGGTCGTTTAACTATAAATTAAGTCTTACAACCTTACGTATTTGCTACCGATTCAACTACATACTCGTATTGGTCGGTAAATTCGAAAACCGAGGTCCGGATCGCTCCCGAAATTGTGCAAAAAGGAGTTTATTTGTTAGGAAATAGCCAGCGGTGAAATAGAAGTTTCGGAATGTTCTTTTCTGTATAGTGTCGGCTCCTACATGTGATTCGTTAATAATATTATATTCTTTATTTCGGACTACACTGTACATACAATGTTACAAGTGTTAGTAACAGTGACTTAAAAACTATGTTAGTAAAACTTTTACAAACTAAACAACTAAAACTGACGTGGCCCAACACACGGCACGTGCCTCCGCACCCAGTGCCTTATAAAGGGACTGTCCACTTTATCTGATAATGTTTTTAGGATGCTGTTGGAACTTCCGCGCAACCTACCCATTATTGACGCTGTTCTTTTCCTGGTAATGGCATGAAAATCGTCAACATGGGCTTCCGCGAACATCTGCGAAGCGCTGCAGAAGCGCGGAAGCCCCATCAACATCCTAAATCCATTATTATATTGTACGCGTAGGACGTTGTAGGCTCTCTGAGTATACTTCACCCACAAGCTGCACGTGTAGAACGGTCCGCTCCCTCTCTATATCAGCATCGTCAGATAAGTCCTCCGTGACTACATGCCCGCGTGCCTGCGTGGTGCATGTTAATGAAGAGAATAAGCAAGTCAGCAAAGTTGTTGCATAATCAGCCTACAATGTTGCCATTGCTGGGTCACAGGCCTCCTCTAGGTGAGAGCGAGTGGACCATAATCCACCACGCGGGCCCAGTGCGGGTTGGTAGATGTCACATGACTTCGAATTTTGGGTTCTAGGACCGGTTCTTCACGATGTTTCCGTCACCGGTTGTTGGCAAGACCTTTAATCTGCCTATTCCAAGAGAGGTCTGTTGATAATGTCATCAGCAAACTATTATACCTAGGTACTACAAAAACTTGTGTGTCTCCTCCCCTTCACAGACAGTCACGATAATTCCATCCATTTAAAGGTAGGTAGGTTCTTGAGGAATTAAAAGTATACCACACCAAATTTACCTACGAGTTCAATATAAAGCATTTCTGATGCATTTTTAACGATACACTATTGCATACAGACGGTGATCGTTCATCATAACTAATAGCCGTGCAACCATTAAACCGTTTTCACGGGTCGTTACCCTCACAAAAATATTTTTGCAGGAGATTTAAGGCTGAAAATGCGCTCTATGGAGTGCAGAAAGAAAATGGACGGCCAAGCGGGTCAAAAGGGAGGAAAACGGAACTTTCACGTCCGTCCCAAGAATTTGTTCAACGTTTTAGCATAAGATTTTTTTATTTTTCATCATAAGGTGCGTTGTAAGGAATAGGATAGTTCACGTCTGTGGGTGTCGTGAAATTTGATTATGTCAAGAGGCAGGTCATATAGGTAGCAGGGATCAATAGGGATGTTGACTGAGGATAAGAAAAAATTTTGTCCGTCAGTCAGATAATAAAAAAATATTACACACGTATTTTTTGCTTTATCATATTAATAAAAAATAGTTTAGATAAAACGCATTAAAGTTCGGAAGTGGGGAATCGCTACGTCATAATTCAGTATAAAATCTACCGCAGAGTGACGTCATCGTCATCGTAATCTTTTGATAACGTAAAAAAAGAAAAAAATATGTGTCCAATATTTTTAATAATCTACCTGAGGGACAAAATAAAATTGTCAACATACCTATTCCAAAAACCGAGATAAACCGATTTTCACAAATGCCTCTACTTTCTACATAGTATGTTGTGTATGTGTACTCCGTCATATCAAACAAACTTCAGTGAAATTCGTTTACAAAAACAATCTGTCCTCCAATTCGATTGATGGTGCAGAGTTTAATACAAAAGTCAGTGGAAAGGAAATAACGCCGAATCAATTTGGGATGGAAAGTGAAAAATAAATCACAGGTACAGCTGCCCTACATTGCCGTAACTCGATATCGGCATGCCCCGAGCGATGCTCTGACCGAAATGTTCACATTATCGGGAATATACGTAGCTGCACGTCGCATGAGATGTATCTATTGGACTTAGATATTTCATTCCTCAAACTGTTGAAGATGACAGTAACCAAGACTCGATTGAAGACTTTTTAAATGACAAATTATGACTAAATTTAATTTTCTTTGACATTCTAAATAATTAATAATATAATTCAATTACTTTATTTTATGCGGCTCATGACATTTTTCAATTGCTTCATTTCTTTTATCCTAGACTTTATTAATTATGATAGTAAAAATAATCTGCTTACTAATATTATATTTGTATGCCGATTATTGGCCGAACATACAGATCAGCTAAAATGTATAAATAACACCTTTTTGTACTTATGTTCACAAATAAAGATTGATTTGATTTGATTTGAAGAATACTTATAAACAACTTATAAAACATATAAAACACAAAAAGATCAAATATCAAGAAGGAAAGAACAAGAAGGAACTTTATGGTTACAATAATGACCAACTGCAGTCATTGCGAGTATAGAATTCTAAACATTTAATAGAAAGCTTCCTTGCCAATTCTCCAAAAGAACGTTATCGCGCTGTCTAGTGAACTACTGATGCAACTATGAACAAATAGATATTACCATAGTAATACGAATGAGCAATAATATGGTAGCGTTGAGATTAGCACATCAGAGGAAGCTGATATCTCTGCAAACACAAAAAAACTAGCCTTTTACGACACCCGTGGGAAGAAGTCTTCTGTGTAGCACTCGGCCAACAAATTCTAGCTACAATCTTTTACAACATAAACAATAAAAAACTATTTTGACTTATATACTCTTAACTATAAATTCATTAAACGCGTTTACGATTTTATGCTAGTATAAATAAACTGGGTCAACTCACTATTCTTATTTTTTAGCAGAAAACAATTCGAAGCGAACAAATATAAATTCAGGGCAGATCGAGTGATTCATCAAATGTATAATAAAAGCTTGCACCTACGCTAAAAGTACAGTAAACAGTACAATTGAACTACAACTTACAACTAGCTGACTACCTACGTGCTACAAGGATCTCTTGGCGCCTGACTGACATTGACAGGGGGGCGTCATTTGTAAACATTTGTGAAATTATCACAGAAATTGTATTGACAAATCAAGATGGCGACGTTAGTTCCGATTTTGGACACGCGCCAAAAGAATCTTGTAACGTCGTACGAAATAAATTCGCCGTCATAGTTAAATTACCATGGACTGACGTGTGGCTGTCTGTACAGAAACTGACGAATTCACACGTTTTCTCATAGCGTTGAACTCCACGGAGGTTAAACAAACATTTTTTGAAGATACAGTGACTCATATAACTGCATTTGATGATAAATAGCCCCACATTTCGTCGGACAATGATCTGACACCCAGTTACGTTCCGGGAACAAGTTCTTTCAGATAGATAAGGTTACATCTTACGTGGATACGATGGAACGTTTGAAGATTATTGGATTTATCTTACAAACGTTCATGTCTGAACTAAGCCAGATAGGTAATACCAACATTTATTTCCAAAGGTTTGTAACTAAGGCAGAATTTGTTGAAAAAATAAGATTTATGCGATCTGTTCTTGTCACAGTAGGGTTCATTATTTACCAGCGACATAGCCACAGCTATATTTCTCGTATTGTAACGTAAAAACCCTCAACAACCCTGTACATAACACCATATCGTCAAGAAACCATAAAACAAACAAGGGTTATTAAACTCACACACGAAATAACACTCTGGGGTTGCAAAGTTAGCTGCGCCGGAACGTATATGGCTGATCTGTTGTGGCTCCCATGGGCGTAGTAAGGGAATCTGAACCCTAAGAGGGCTGTAACCGAACTGACCCTAAAACGATTTGTGTAAATTAGACAAACACAAAACAATCAGTTCTCTGGACACTGATTAATAGATATTTTACTTGTGGATTTCAAAAAATGTGTGCGTGTGTTTATTGTTTTTGAGCCCATGGGTTTGTTAACGAGCTGATAAATATTAAGGACCATGTCAAACCCTCGGATCTTCTCTTTCACGCATCGCTTCCTTAAGTACGTGTCATAAAGGGCTATTAACGCCTGTTAGGCATCATCATTAATGTGTCAGTAAAGATGCTGACATGCCGATAAGATAATGCGGGATGAATTAATATTCTGTGGGGTCCCTGAATACATTTAGGTCACGCAAGTCGTTGTGCAAGTGTGGCAAGAAGCTATTAAAGGCACCGACAAATTATATCACTGAAAATCAGCGCTGTGCTGTGGGTCCCCATAGCACGGCATCATGCTGAGTAGAAGCCTTCTTGTCATAGTCATAACGTGCCAGCAGCTGCCGATTATTTCTGTTTTGTGCTCGTGATTATATTCGGATTAGGAGCTTGTTGTTAAGTAATAACTGCCGCACGGGTCGAGCCATCAGGTTAAGCTACGCTTGCCGGGGTTGGTCTGTGAATGGGTGACCATCTTTACATACCGAGACTCCCCGATCCTCGGAAAGCACGTTAAGCCATTGGTCCCGGCTGTCATTCATGGATCTTTGGCAGTTGGTACGTCAGAAGCCCGAAAGTCTGACTACCAGTCTTACCAAGGGGTATCGTATTACCCAGTTACTGGGTTGTGGCGGTCAGATTAGCAGTCATTGCAGGTCAAATTAGCAGGCTGGTATTCAGCTGCATCCGGTTAGACTGGAAAGCCGACTCCAATATAGTTGGGAAAAATCTAGGCAGATTGATTGATTGCTCGTGATTATGTTTTATTGTTCTACTAGAGTTAATTATCTTTTTGTATGCACGTGTTTCTGTGACAAGTGACTTATTTTTCTTTCTTTCTTTCTTATATCCGATATCTTATTAGACCAGGATATCTCGACGCTTTGTAGCAAGATTTTGGCATCTCAATTGTCTGCAGAAGAGTACTGGCAGAAAAATATCTAGTCCAAGAAATACCACAAGTGAATCTGTATTGTTCCCACACTAGTTTTTAAAGTCAATGGAGGTCAATAGTTAATGGGGTGCTGATTTAATCAGTATGAGACAGAACTATTAATAGTGTTTCAAGACGATCCACGTAAGAGTTGCCTTTTCGAACGCTACAACAAGAATCTCTAAAATATGACTTATGCGCTAAGGTAGCCCGCGAAATTGTGGGTTTTAGTCACTAAGAGTCTGACACGCCCTCTCGCTCCACCCAGAGCGGGAGAAGTTTTTTGATAATTTCCCACAAAAAAAAAAAATGTAGACCGCGAAATTCAAATTCTCTTAATTTTTTTACAATTTTCAGGACAGTGTCACGTTGTATGTTGATTAAAATATGATTCGCGACCGTAACAAATATGGCTATACAGAATTATAATCATTAGAATCAGCAATAAAACTCCTTAAGTTAGAATTGACCTCGAATGCCAATGAAATAATTATTCAATAGGACAATAAAATATGAACATAGAGAGATGTATTTATGATTATAGTTCTATAAATAAATATTTAATAAGGCTACGAATCATATTTAGATCAACAAACAACCTTATACCGACCAGCAAATAACAAAAAAAATCAACGGTTTGCACTCCGGGAGTGCCGGCAGAAGAGAAAACTTGAATATTAACGTTGTGCATTTTTGATATTTTGGAATGGTTAGGGAGTAATTTTGCACGAATTGCTTTAATTATCAGTATAAAAGTACTATCATTTATGTGGTAAAATACAATATTCATTTATTGCGCTATCGTCCACAAACATGACAATTTATATTACATTAAAAATTTAACACTTCAGAACTATTACAATTATTTTACATTAATAGCTTTATCTCTCAGAAAAATCAACTTCCATCCATAATAAAAGTGAAGTGATGTTCATTTATTTTTATACGTCTTACGAATTTTCGATCAGGTCACGTGTCCTGACGCGAGTTTAACATTTTTTACCTATCACAAAAAAGTGCACAACGCCGCTAAAGAAGTTTTCACTTCAAAAACGTAAGACAGAATTTTTAGGGCTACCCTGACGCGTTCGTCTTAACTAAGCTGTTTCGCCTACGGAAGCTGAAATCCTTGCTACTAATTAGGAAGGATAATAATGCAAAAGGAAATAAAACGGTACGCGGAAAAACCAGGAACTATTCAAGGAGAACTTTTGCTCCCATGTCTTTGTTCTGCTAATAGCAGCACTAAGCGCATAATCCTGGGAAGAGCTGTAATGTCACGTATACAAGAGAGTTGGAGCTCTCTTTATCTTAAAGATACAGACAAATAACGGCTAATTAGGAGCTCGTTTGATGCCATAAGGAAGATAGGATCTATGGATCCGATAAACACAAGAACAGGAAAATGCATCAAGCTGCCCAAATCGGTAGAATCTTACTAGGGAGGAAGAAAAAAAAAAGTATAACAATAAGATTTTAGAAATCGACCATAACATTCTATTTTTAGTTATAGTATATAATGTTTTGAGTTATGATTGATTAGAAAGTCGTTAGATGCAGAATTTTATTATGGTATTTGATCAAGTTTATCTTAATCGTGAACTTGACGTAGTAACATCCTAAAGTATATAAATAGCAGTAGTAGTAAAATTGCTACTCCATACATAGCACAAAATATCTCAAACAGAGAAACGATGTGTCATATGATTCAGAAACAAATAGATAGCTAAGTACTTATGTACTAAAACCACATTTCGGTGTCATCTTCAATAGTTGGAGTATGCGCGTGTCACTCTTCGTAATTATAACATCGCTGTGCTAGGCCTAATCTTTGGCACGAATAAATATTTGCTGTGTCAACAACATATAAATTGTTGTTGGTAGTGGGTGTAGAAAAGACGAGCTTAGAAGAACCTCTCCAACTCAGTCTTGTTGGAGTTTTCTGAACAAAAATCGAAGTAAAACCAAAGCCATCGGGGTCAAGCAGTCGCGCAACTTTGACGGACTATCCAATCAATAAGTTTTTCAATAATCACCATATATTTAGAATACTACTACTAAGAAAACTTTCCTCTTTCGTCAGAAAAAAAACACGAACTTTTATTTAATTTGTAGATTTGGAATACTTACTAAATATTAATGTTCTACACTAATATTATAAAGAGAAAAGATTTGTATTTTTGTTTGTAATGAATAAAATCAAAAACTAACGAACGCTCTAAAAAAAAACACCTGTAGATTGTAGAATGCTATAAAATCACATCATGGAGTAACATAGGCTATACTTTATAAAGATCTAACGCGGGCGAAACCACTGGCGAAAACTAGTAATAAATAATATCTTGAAAATAATATCTATATTTTAAAAACCGTTCATAGTGACAAATTAACCCACTATCAAATAGGTACTATCCGAATTCCTGTCCTGCATGCTTTCATAACATATTGGTTAAACCAGCATGTTCTAGAACCAAAGATTCAAAGACGGATGGGCCATAATTACCAACCCGCACTGTGCGTTGGTAATTATGGCCCATCCGTCTCATAGAAAGGAGGACGGTGTCCCAATAGTGGAAATGTAATAAGCTGTTTCGTAAATTATCAAAACGAATAATCGTTTTGATGTGATTGGGTGGCTCGATATTGAAATCTAGAGAATGTCAATACACTCCCCTGCACTTTTTGTATAGAAGTCTATTACTTTTTAAATGGTCGTGAATTCAAATTCGGAACAATGACGAAACCAAAATGATGGCCAGTATGTCGGCATCAAAACTGCATAAAACTTTTTCTTTGTGACTCCAAGACTTCTAGTCCGGAAGCGTATTATTGTCGTTTTATTAGCGTGGTCTTTCTGTCTCCATATTTATTGTAACGCGTGTGAACGTTTAAATTACTTATCAAAAGTTGTGTTATTACGTTGTGTTGTTTGTAGTAAGTAAATAAACACAGTGTATATTGTAACTAGGTAGTATAATATTTGAGTTGGCTGTTTGATTTGTAAGACTCCTAGTCCTAATTAAGATTACATAGTTATTGTAGTGTAAGGATATTTTATACAGAAAATAGAACAGGCTGAAAACAGCTAGTGAAACTGTCGAGATCGTCATTAAAGAAGAAAGGCAGCACTCCATGTAATATATATCGGGCACATTTACAAATACCGTACTATTGCGAAAAAAAAACACTCAAAAACAATTTAAAAGTTCCAACATTAAGCTTCATCCTTGCAGAGACGTACAGACGCCAGCACATCAACCTGCTACAACCTGTTAAATTTCTTTAATAGATTTTCAACTTTATCACTACAGTATAAGGTTCAAAGTTGATTGGGAAAATTTGACAGTTTCGGGTAGGTTTACTTGCTGGCGTCTGTACATTCAAACTTCGTGCTTAAGAGTTAAATAACACCTGTGCAGGTCAAGCTATCATTCATGCTAGTGAGTTTTTAAATTATAAGCAAAGTTCTAAATATGATCTCACTAGTAAGTAGTAATACAGGGTGTTTGGCAGAACATTGAACATACGAAAATGGTGGATAGGTGGGGTCATCTGCTACTTACTCAGCCCTAATTTATTTGGCCCACTGGATACTAAAAAAAAAAAAATTTTTCTTTCTTCTATTTTCACCATTTTCTTAACTTTAAAGTGTAATTTTTATTAAAAATGGGTAAAACAGGCATTTTTTTTTTATCTTTTGCGTTGGCGGATTCTTATAAAATTATTGCTTTTTTTTTTAATATCACGTGTGCCAGGGCCAAATAATTTAGGGCTGAGTAAGTAGCAGATGACCCCACCTATCCACCATTTTCGTATGTTCAACGTTCTGCCAAACACCCTGTATAATTAAATAACGTAATTTTAAGGATTTTTATTGAAGTGAAAACTTCTTTAGGCGCGTTGAGCACTTTTTGGGTGAACAAAATCATGGAACTCGCGTCATCGTCACCGAACGCTTTCCATGAGCTATATATATACTGTGTATATATATGTAATTTTTGGGTGAACAAAAAGCGTGAAACTCGCGTCATCGTCACCGCACGCTTCCCATGAGCTATATGTACCTATAGGTACTGTTTTTACTTCTATCGGCAAAGACTGCCCCGTTTTGTTTTTTTTCTTTACTCTTTAGCTCATGATCTCACTAGTAACAATTGAAGTAGTTTTGTATATAATTTAATTATAAGGTATTTTTTGCATGCTAAATTATGTAAGTAAGCAAAATGTGTGGAACTTCTTATATTTAAGACATTTTATGTACTTACCATATTTCATTGAAAATAAAGAAATTCTAATTCTAATTCTATCAGGTCTGGCTCTATACTCTCGCATACTTATAGAGAACTACTCCATTAAAAAAACCATCAAACTTTATGCCAAGTTCTTGCGTCAGCTAAGTGCAGAGAAACAGCAAAATTAACTAAATAAAGGGACTCTTTAAGAGCTGTGACGTCATACTTAGAGGTAGTAATTAAAATCTTCTTCGGGACTACTCAGTGATTCTGAGTATGGAAGCTTTGAGGTGCTTTTTGTTTCAGTGATTTTAGTTTTTTTTTTTCATTTGCCTTTTAATGTAGTTAGAGACGACTTAAAGCTGATGAGGCCTATCTACTTATGGCCCTATCGACTTATAATTATTTTTTTAAGAAATAAGCAGTACTTATGTACTTAATAATATTTATTTCGACGCCATTCATTTTAGTTTGTTTTTTATAGTTATGATTATTATTTTTTTTAATTTTAATAGTTTGTTAGTTAATTTAGTTCACCCAGTGTATATTTTTCTTCTCTATAATAAATGTATTTTTTTATTTTATTTTATTTTATTTTTCTGAAATGTATTGTATTGATTATGTAAATATGTTAATTAGTGTTCAACAACTCAACAGTAAACCAACATTGTGCTTTGCAGTGCCATGACAGGGTTCATGTACAAAAACCGACTTAATGTATTGTAAAATGTGTGATGTGCATGAGAGCAAATAAACAAATTAATAAATCTATTCACGAAAACAGTTTTTTTTTTGTGTGTAATACAATAACAAATATAATAAATACTATCCACAGGCTTGCAGCTTGTGGCTAAGTAATAACAGCCGAGCGATCTTTACATACCGGACTCCTCCGTGCCTCGGAAAGCACGTGAAGCCGTTGGTCCCAGCGGCCATTCGTGGATCTTTGACAGTCGCTACGGGTCGTCAGAAGCCCGTAAATCTGACAACCAGTCTTAACCAAGGGGTATCGTACTACCCAGTTACTGGGTTGTGGAAGTCAGATAGGCAGTCGCTCCATGTAAAATACTGGTATTCAGCTGCATGCAGTTAGACTGGAAGCTGACACCAACATAGTTGGGAAAAGGCTCGGCAGATTGAAATACTATCCACAGGCGTGGTGTGATGATCACATTAAGTTTGAGACACCTTGTACCAAGGCAGATGACTATCAGCAACGTTTCGTAGAAGGTCTTAATTCGTTTGTTGGATTTCATACGCTGACGAAAGAATAACCAAACTATCTCAGATATTATACAATGCATCTTCTGATAACACAATGCCCTTATTAACAGCAAACTATCAGATCATTGACCCCAAAACATCTCACCTAATTCCCATGTATGGTAACAACGTCCCATGTGTATTAAAGTATCATGATACCCTCTGAACCGAGAGATTTCGTCTGTCGACCCATTTATTGTGTTAAATGGTGTAACAGCGCACAGACAGTTTAATTGTCCAAATTGATATCACAACGCATTGTACGCATTTCATTAGGATTAAATTGAAATTGGGAGAATATATTTGCATGGACAGTTTGTCTTGTGATTGAGGGTGTACGAGTAGAGTAGACCTACCTACCTAGTGCGGATAAATTGTAGTTCAAAGAAAATTGGCTACTCTTCAGTAGGGATCTTTACCTACTCTACTTACATTTCACTGATATTTTTGAAGAGAATTAAGAATATATGAATGAAATTGAATAAATACAGTGTAATCAAACGGGAGTAAAGCCCTAAGAAAGACTATAGGAAACAAAACCTGTTATGTTAAAGACTCAATAGTGCAATACAGCGAGCTTTCAATGTCTGATTCTGGTTCTGTCTGATATATTGTAGCGAAATTGTTACAGCATAATGTAATGTTTTCTTTCAAAGTTGGATTAATGAAGTCTGATAAGCAAATAGAGTTAGTCAATGATTCAAAACCTTTTTTTGAAGATTTCATTACGCACTCTGGCTTTACACCAGACAATTTTTTTCTTTTTTAATAAAGCCTTGCGCAAATATTCTGATATCTTTCTTTAGACTACAATAGTAGATAATCCAAAAGATATTTGTAAAATAATATTTTTACGCTCTCATAAGAATGAACGTTAAGAAATAATGCTCTTTGTCCATTAGTCGTAATTAGATTCTGGCGTATAGTATCAAATTACTTCGTCACTGTTTTGCTCTGTATTCTAGATGAAACTACAACAGCTTCAGCAACTTGTAAGCAAGTTTTCTTGTACCGAGAGTAATAAGTCTAATTAGTTGTGTCAAACAAGAAATTCGTATCTTCATTTTCGTTTCACGTTTACAATTAAGTACTGGTTTGATGAACGCTAGGAATTGTTAGCACCTTATATTTTCGAACTTTTCAACCAGTGACAGTCAACTGACACTTTTTCGCTGGAAAAATTCATAGTCCTGTCCTATGTCACATACATAAAGCTGAAATTGACAGCTTTCCAAACTTTTCCTAAAGAGAGAAATTGTAGCAGTCACTTGACACCTTGACGATAAATTGGTAGTGAAACAAAAATCGAATATACTCGTATTCCTTTCGTTGAATTGAATCCTACTCATATTAAAATGTGGACTGATGCTTGTATGTTTGTTACTCAATCACGCAAAAACGACTAAACGGATTTGCATGAAATTTGGTACACAAATAGTTTATAGCCTGGATTAACACAGGATAATCTTTTAATCCCGGTAGTAGGTATGTTCCCGATAAATATTTTCCGACATCCACGCGCAAGCAAAAGCTAATTGAGAATATATTATCTACTAACAGTGACCTTAATGTTCATATTCCAAGGAGATTAATCACCTACGTGGATCATAAATAAATTGATATAGCTTTTAATGTAACTGTTAATAAAACTGATATAAACAATTGCTATATAGCGCATTAGGAATAGTGTCACGCGTCAATTAAACACATTTGTACAATTCGTTTAGCAGAGACAAGCAGGGTTGGTTGCGAAGGACTTGGTCTGCGGCAAATATTCTTCGGAGGAGATGAGGGCGTTAATTAGGTGTATTGAGGGAAGTCTCGTAGTTACTGGCGTATATACTTGGCTATATAGCCTAAAGGTCCTTAACTTAATGCGGGTAGTTCGTTGTGTGTAACTTGTGTACGTATTAAGTGCTTGGGGAAAGAAAAGTGTCTCAAATTTACAAGAAGTTGATGTTTCTTTTACTCTTTGTCGTAATTATTTTCAGTTGTTTTAAGGATCCGCCTTCTTCTCTTTGTCTTCTCTTTACCTACTTTTGTGTCTGTTCAAGAAAGAATTCAATGTAGCATCTGCTCATTATTTTGGCTCCGGTAACGACATCTACTTTCCAAGTAATATCTCTCAATTACAAAATCTTAGCTCCAATATTTTTTCGTTCTACTTATTTTACCACAATTGATTACCATATTACGAGCCGTACCTTTACCATTTCTATACAAGATCGTTTTATCTGCTAACCATTTTTCATCGGCCCACCTGAACATTAATCAATCTATTCCTATAATAGCCAAATGTAAACAGACCCATCCTTTTAACAGGTATTTATTAGGAGTTATTTGCTAACAGCTTTCGTTCCCACGCTGACTAACGGCCTTAGCAGACGATGGACTAAGATTTTCTGTGTAATTGACGCAAATGACACAATCTTGCCAGTGACGTCAGAATTTTCGTCAAGGTGACAAGGCAAGGGTAAGAAAATAGAATAAGGGTCAGTTCACACCGAGACGTGATGCGAAGCGACGCTGCGCGCTCTTTTGAAGATAGTGAAACAAAATATAACTTTATTTAATACATAAAAACAAACATATTTAATTGAGATAATTCGAAAATGTCCCGCGGCGTCGCACTTCGCCACGCTGGGCATCAAGATGCTTCGCGGCGTAACGTGACGCATCACGCACGACGCAGCGCTGCTTCGCCGGAAGGCGTGGCGTGCAAGAGCGGCGCGCCCTGCGCCTCGCGAAGCCGCGTGGCGCAGCGCGACGCCGCGAGGCGCAGCCTGAAGCTGTCGTGGCGACTTGTCTCAACTATTACCTAGCGGGGTGGGCATTCGCGGTGAACGTAGACACTTTCAGCTGCGCCAAACGGCGTCTCGCTGCGCCGCGCTGTGTTTCGTTGCGCAGCGACTTTACGATGCGCCTCGCGACGTTGCGATGCGTCTCGCGGCGCCACGCTGCGCAGCGCGAAACCACTGGCCTCTTCAAGCATCGTCGCGTCGCGTCACGTCTCGGTGTGAACTGACCCTAACGATTAAATGGAAGAAGTACGTGAAGTAAGGACGTCACATAACATAACATAACATCACGCCTTTATAGCCTCGAAGGGTTAAGCAGAGTGTGTACCTACCTAAGTACGCCCACATTTCGCCAGTTATGTCTAAGTCCCATGTAACAGGACAGGTAAGGACGTATGTGCAAGAAAGCTAATACGAGTATTTTGGCGGTATTGTACAATTGTAGTTTAGTAGTTTATTTCCACAAAACGGCACGGAAGTGCATACCCATCTTCGACGGAAACAATACAACCATGTATAAGGGCACAGACTTACCTAATGGTGATAATAAGATCAAAAATGAGTTAGTGTGAGTTAGCGAGTCATCTCCAAGTACTTACAGTATTATGGGATTAGGTGAAGATGAAGATGCAAAACACATAAATTAGTGTATTTTTACAGCAACCGTAAATCGAACCGTAAATACTCAAACAAGTGATGTAACGCTAATGCGCAATCATAAAAATACATATATCACAATAAGTCATAAGTGTCTCTCTGTCAGTAAGCGGTGACAAGAGCAAGAAATATAAAAGCTGTGAGTGTTTTGGTTACAGCACTAACACCTACATAATATTGTCGAATTATATCTTTTATTATGGAATGTTCCGTAGCAAACTCGTTCATTACAATTTTATGGGCCTAAACATTTTTATGTCTTCAACATAAAACAACAGCGTAATCTGACGAAATGTAAAAAATATATAAATATAAATTTTCATGTTGCCATTTTCTAAAAATTTATGTATGTATATTAATGAAAAGCTCGCTGTCACAATGTTTAATGGTCTTGTTGAGCAAATAGGGTCACGTCAAGCCAAAAGATTGGTCGCGCAATATGTAAGCCAAGCAGCAGATTTGAATGACAGTATTCCCTGATACGTTATTTTAAGCGAAATACGAAAGCGCTATTCCCCGAACAAGTAATTCCAGTGTGCGCGTAGAAAGGATGGTTTCAACTATACTAAAATAATTTTAGTGACTCATAAAGTCTTTCGCAGAAATAGGTAGCTTATATTCTCTCAAAATATTCTCACTTTTACGTCCCAAAATTTTAGCATACGCTAACTGAAGTGCAGACAACGCGAGATAGACTCTTTATGGTATACGTTAAATAGAGCTTTACGAGAATTGTTAGGAATAAAAACTGTTTGTACCTGTGACGGATAACTGGAAGCAATATTTTTTCGTTGTAGGTAGGCACTAACAAGTATCTTATGAGGACATAAAATGAGACCACAATGAGACCTGTCACGGGAACACTGAATACAACCGAGTTGCAGCCGGCTTCGCCATTGATATTTTAGATGTTAGTTAGGTGCAATTCTTTGTCATTTAGGAACATTTTATGACATAAGCTCAACACACACACAAGGCGGGTGCGTGTCGGGCGCGGGTCGGGACGGCAGTAGGGCGGGCTTGCATATATTGTAATTCCTTGTATTATATAGATGTCAGCACACGAATTTTGATCAAAATACAATCTGACACTAAACTGCAAATTGCACTAGCTTCCGCCAGCGGCTTCGCTCGCGTGATATCTTTACAAATTATAGCCTATGTTACTGAGTGATATTATAGCATTCTACTTTACAAGAACTATTAAAACCAGTCCAGTAGTTTTTAAGTTTATTAATTACAAACAAAAAGATTTATACATTTTATCTCTTTATAATATTAGTATAGAATATCAAGTTCAACTTGTCAGTGCTACAGGGTCGCTTGCAATATTTTACTCAATATAGATGTTGAGACTAAAGGCATCTTCAAATTATTGGTCCCTGACTATGAATAAAGATAAACCGAACACTCAGAAAATCATCAAGGTAAAAATAGAAACTTAATTGCCTGAGCCAAGAGCTTTAAGTTTACAGTTTGATGTGCCAACTGTCGGTTTTACGATGGATACTGAACTAAATCCACTGAGTGATTATGTCCGCAAAGTGGTCAAAAAAGCCGAACGCCATAACTCAAACAAAACAGTCGTAAAACGACAATGACGTAATCCAGGCCAGTATACCCTGCAGGGCTTTATGAGTGTTTAGTAAAACAGGTCACCGGGATGGAGGTCGTAAAGAGAAGTTTCCTAGATTGGTATAAGTTGGGAGATTTTGCGGCCACAGGATTTGGAAGCGTAAAAGAAAACTGTTAATAAGTTCTAAGGAGTCTTTAGGGGTCTTTCTTAATAAGATGGGAAATCATTTTGTTTATTAAGCTTATATTAAATGCAGCAGTAACGTAATCACTTTTTCTATATAGTTAGCTGCTACTTAGTCTATTATTTTGACTGTAGCTCAATAGGTTTGGTAGTTAAAAGCTGGCAAAACATTATAAATATACCTACTAATTGACACACATTTGTTTTTAGTGTGGATAAAACTAGAATGTCTGGCCTGCGAATGCATGCAACAACAATTTCTGGATTTACAGGTAACCATTCTAGAATACATTGAGGAGGAGGAGAATATAAATAAACAGACAGCTGGATCCAATAAACTTATTGATGAAGGGCAAACAACTACAGTCGTTTCTATACATGATGATTTTCTGTAAATTTTGATTCGCATCAACGATCAAATCTGAAGTAACTAAAGCTCAACACACTCACAAGGCGGGTGCGTGTCGGGCGCGGGTCGGGACGGCAGTACGGCGGGCTTGTATACATATACATATTGTAATTTCTTATACTATAGGGATGTCAGAACACGAAACGCGTGGCGGGTCGGGTGCGGAGCGGGTCGGGAGCGGGAGCTACGTACGCGTTTCGTGTGCAATGGGAATTACAATATATATAAGCCCGCGCCCGACACGCACCCGCCTTGTGAATGTGTTGGGCTTAAAAGAGTTTTCATAGACTCGAGAATCATATAACAAAGACTTTTAAACTTTTGCACTTCTTTGCACCAAACGTGAATTTGGACGGTAGACTTTTTCGTTAGTTTTTAAAAACTCTTTTTTTATTTTGTACTTGGACTCCATAAATTTCCACGGTGCTATTAATTTTGCGTGCCCCAGAATTGTGTTTAAGCGTGTTGATCAAGCGTTTATTACTACTATAGTGTGTCATTGTTGTTAATGGAGTACCTAGGATTTTTTTTAAGAATCTATGCGTATAATAAAATCGTAGCGAAATCAAAAATGTACATTGAAATTTATTTTTTTAAAGTAATTGCGTTTTCTAGATGTATACTTTGCTTTACCAAAGCATGAAGTATATAAGAAATATTGATTTCTTATATACTTCATAATAATCTAGGTACCCACTCTAACATATTTTTTTAGCGGAACTCATCAAAAATAATGTAATAAGCAAGAGGCAATTGGAATAAGCAAGAGGATCTTGCTTATTCCAATTTATTTTAGGTCAGCGCAGTACATCTTTTTGTTAGTTGAACTGGAACTACGAAATTTAAAAGTAACAAAACACCATTCTTATGGCAACATAGGATTTTGAATATTATATATCGCTGAAAAGAAGGTGTCACGTAGGACTGAGTTTTATGAATGCGATCCCATTTTATTATAAAAGTAATACCTATTCCTAGTAAGTATGTGCAAAATGTTAAGTATCGTTTTGTTTTCTTTATTCAGGTGAATTGCCACTTTGCTCAAATTGGAGAACCATTGTTTAAAAATTTTCTGAACCCGAATCTCTCTAGTACTTGGTCCTTTACTTTGACTATTCCTTCAGGCAACTAGACCAAATATTCCGGGGACAATCAGGTGAAAGGCTCTCTGTAAGGTAACTTTTCGCTTCACTTCAGTAGCAATTGTAGGTACTCCGCCAGTTACAATCCCAGCATCGTTGACCCATGTTACAGCTTGACCTACTCTCTGTTTTCAGTCCACAACTTTTCTCTGCGGCCGTAATTAGCTTCCGTTAGCATCGTTAAGTAGTAGCTTATTAATGGTAATAATGTGATGATTTGAAGATGGTTGTGTTAATTAGGTACAATGTGCTAGCTAATTGCCCAGACCCTGTTGAAAATTTTTGATAGTAGCTTGCCATTTTGGCCAAGTTTAACACGATGTTTACGAGCTTGTTTCATTTATTAGTACCTGGGCGATCGAGCTCTGCTCTGGTGAAAATAGAGAATGCTCATTTAATAGTATAAGACAGTTCATACTAATTCCATGTATAGTACCTACATTCTAATTCCATGCTGCTATGTCTGTGAATTATTGTTAATTGTCAATTATTCTAAGGTCAACTTGTTCTAAACTTTGGAGCTCGGCTTGGGTGAAAATACGGAGAAAATGAATTTTCTCAGATATGAGACCTAGCTGGATCGATTTTTCACCCCCGTAACCTATATTGCAACTTTTATCGAAATCACTAGAGCCGTTTTCGAGAACGTGATTACAAATATATATACATACAAATATTGCTCATTTAATAATATAGGATTTATTTTGTTAATGTACCTACTCTTTAAATTCCTATTCAAATTTCGTGATCACATTCCTAGGTTGGTACCTACATTTCATAATGAGAGAGAGCTCTCTACACTTTGTCCAAATACCAAACACCCTTGAATACAAACAATGTTTACAACTTCACAAGTTCCTTTATGCTTGTAACAGACCACGTTGCGTAACGTTTAATTTTAACCAGACTATGTTCACAGATTCTCGGTAACTGCACGTTATGGATATTTATTAACTGATAGTTAACCCGTTGAACCGTTTTCACGTGTTGTCTAACCATTGCATTAGTATTTATTTATGTTTTGTGTATTTTGTTTACAGTATGGCGCGGGGTAAGACTGGAGAATTGCTGTTTCGTGTGTAATATAGCCTATAATATAGGGCATATGCTTTTGTCGTATTTTTAGCGGATCTTGTTTGTGTTATATTTTTATGGGCTGGATGACAGTTGGTTGCATTATGTTGATATTTTTTTTATTTTCGGCTAAAACTTGAATGGGCCTGAGGGGTACCGGCCTTATAATGTAAGTAGTAGTAGTGTATCATTATTTATATTTCGAACCATAATTGAAAAGTTCTTTGCTATGAATCTTATAAAAGACTAAGGGCGAATTTCCACAGTGAAACTGAACGTTATGAGCTCATCTAAATCCCATTCAAGAGCTGTCAGTGTCAATATTCAACAACAATGGTGACACTGACAGCTCCTGAACTTGTTTGGATGTGCTGATCGTGTTAATTCGTAAAATTCGCCTTAAGGACCAAAAATTGTACAGAAATCAATAAACATCTCCGCTCATACACCGGTCGTCTTTTGTTCTCCAACAATGTAAACAAAATTCTAAGTAAGTACAAAATAAATTTGTATTTAATTAATTTTATCTATTCTCCTAACGTAAAATTCGAATTATGAACTTCAAAACGAGTTTATATTGACATACTTTATAAACACAACACCGAAATTTAAAAATAGAATCTTAATATAACACCTTTTTCTCTAACAAAATAAAGCTATAATATTTTTTTTACCATTACTTTACAGGGCAAATCCAAGAAGTTAATATAACCAAGGAATTTCTATCAATTATGTTTTTGTAATGGAACGTCTCCGCGAGGCGCCCGCTGTAGCGCATGCGCGGTGATGTGCTGCTGGTTTTTTTTTTTAATTCTTAATCTTTAATTTTGATCTTTTATTTAGTAGGTTCAATCCCAATGTATGAGATTAGATAAAGTAGTGTATGAAACTGCACATAACTAGGTATTAAAACACTCGAGTGATACACACAGTCTCTGTCATAATACCCCTCAATACAACAGTTTCATAAACTACTATTATCTGTCAGTTGCCAGAATTTGATTCCGTTATCTGAATATAAAAGAGACATTGTCGGTGGCTACTGGTAAAAGGTCTTATCGCTTCACAAGCGTGTTAACTATGGACAAACTTTTTTCTCTATTCAAACAAATAAGCGGTATGCACTGATATGACTCATACTGTTAAGTTTTATGTGGAGCACGATGAGCTAGAATAATCATCATTATATTCTTCTCGGGACACATTATAGTATCTACATACTACAGACACTACATCATATACTTACACTATGCATTCATTAATATTATGTATTATACTCGTTTATTGATTTTGCATTATTATTTTGCGAATCGTTCTAAAACGATTAGTTTTCTTTAATTTTCATATTTTTCAATGTTATGACACTTACGTCAGGCTGTCAAGCTGTCATTATTTTTTCTTCTAATTTTCTCTCTAGTTTTCTTACTGGCTTAGTCCATGAAGGTTACTTTTGATTTGTATAATTTAAATTATTTTTATCAATATGTTTAGCTCAAATATGGTATTTTATAGGCAATTATAATTGTTTACTGTAAAATATTTGTATCCTAACTTACATTTTATAATAATAATTGAAACGCTCTCAGAATTCATCAGAGGTTTTTTTTGGTACGAATATGTCTGGCCCTTTTCGATCACTGAATTTGATTTTAAATTCTGTATAGAACAAGAAAAAGATAATTTGAAAAATAAACGTGAGAGGGACTACGGACCTATTTGACAGAGCTGATCTGGAAGCGCTCAAGGAAACATCTCCTCAAGAAAAGTCTTGCAAATTGGTCTACATACATTTCACCCTGAAATCATACTCTGTCTTCACGGTACTACGTTTCTTGCCAGGAGGACCTTCCACTTCTAAGTCCTGTCTGGACTGTCTGAGAGACTGGAAGCGGATCTTCAGGCCTCAGAGCTAACGAGGCCTGACGTCTTCTACATTGCCTGTGAATCAATCAAGATATCTGGGAAACGAATCTGGATGTTTCAGAACTGACGGACGTCTCGAACCTGAAAGCCGTAACATACTTCCTTTGTAAATATTTTCTTTTCTGAGAGCGCTAGGTAGGATAGGTTCTTTTTTAATTATTTTTCTGTGTTATTTTTTTAATTTTATCTCAAATTATATATTTTTAACTTGTCTGCTTTCCTTTTTATTTTAATAAATGGTAGATACGTTATAACATACAATGCTTAGACTTTTAGTAACAGTACAATTTTATATTTAGAAGTAAGTTGTCAATGGGACTTTTGTTTGAAGTGTTTGCTGCCAAAGAATAGGTAGGCTACACACGAACCCTTACCATGGGCCTTAGCACAGTATAAATAAGAAACAGTATTATTTCTTCATAGAAAACGGCCTTAAAGACGCGTTTCAGAATCTCAGTGTGTAGCGGTGTGCAACAGTCTCGAGTACGCGGCAGTAACGCATGGACGCGGAAGATTTAAGCTTCGTGCAGACTAGCGCGACGCGACAGCGCGACGCGACACCGGTTATTGTTATACCGTGAAGTTTTTTTAGAAATTCGAGTCGCGTCGCGCCGTCGCTTCGCGCTGGTCTGTACGAGCCTTTATCTACCGAGCTGTAGTAGGTAATTATTTCAAGGATACTGCCGAGACGTATCACTGTTACTTTATTATACTGTGACCTTAGCAATGACATTTAATTAAGAAATAATGCCTATACATAAAGGTTGTGCTGTGAACTGCTAATAACAACAGAATTGGATCACCCATCATGATCATGGCATGCGTGGTGCGAATATACGGCATATAATCGCATTATGGCACTCTTAGTATTGACTGTCATTGTTAGGGAATTCCAATGTACTACATAAGCGGAAGCAACCAGGCTGATGTGTAACACTCAAATGGGGTTTTTACAGATTTATATTTTTCGGGTGTTATGCCCCACAATAGGAAATAAGTTGATATAGCTATAAGTTTGTATAGCACATGGGTAAAACCACAGAAAACAGTCGACGAAATGTTAGGTACAAATAATTCACTTTCAAAATTATCATAATGTTCGTAAAATCAGTTCACAGCCCACTTTTCTTATCATTACCTACTCTCACTAATCTAGCACTTTAGGACCGAATCGCCAATGAAGAATACGTAATGATTTCTAGAGGCCTTTGCCTTTGAATATTTAACACCAAATAAATAGTTCTCTTTTTCGATTTAAATAAGAATAATATGTTTTTGCAGCATTTAGGTACTTAAGGAGTGCTTGAAATGCGTCCTCGGAGAGATGCCTTCTTGCGAGACTTTTGAACATTCACTTAAGTACTAAAAAAACATTTTACAAAAAAAAACAACTTACTTCCAAAAAAAAAACACTATAAAGTAAAAAAATACTTTAATTTCGGAAGTCGGTGTCTTTGGTTTTGAATTTTCGTTTTTTGCCATCGACTTCCGAAACTAAAGTCATTTTTAAATTTGTAGTTTTTTTTTTTTAAAAAGCTTTTATTTTTCGCTTATTGGTTGTGGTAGGTACGCACCCCACATAAATTTGAATAATACTACCTGCTATGTAAATAACAGTGACAGGAATTTATTATAACATCAAACATCAATCATCAAACATAAATATATTTTATTAGTTAACCACCACAGTACCCAAGAGCTTAACTCACGTATACAACAATCATAATACACGATCTATGGCTGCTGGTATATTCAATGTAGCCAGAGTCACCAATTACTTTGGTGACAAAACACTAAACAAGAGAATACCATACCTATTGAACAGTCTGCCGGCAGACATAAGGAGTGAAACAAACACAAATAAATTTAGACGTAAATTAAAATTATATTATTTTGAAATGTTTTAAGTTTTATATAAGTGTAAGTTTAAATAATATTTAGTTTTAAGTACATTTAAGTATGTCTAGAGACTCATCGACCCCCACAGTCAAACCATTGCAACGGTTTTGTGGGGCTTAGCTTATAAGTTACTTATCTTTTTGGTATAAAGATAAATAAATAAAAAAATAAAAAGAAACACATATACTAAGTCGGAAAAATACGTATTATTGAAGCTAACTCAAAAACTGCTCTAGCTAAGATAATAAAAAATGGGACCACCGAACAAGCTTCACAGTTGGTCCACAATAGACGAAAATATCGATGGACATACATAAAAAAGAACATACAGACGAACATAGAACCTCCTCCTTTTTGGAAGTCGGTTAATGATTAAACTGACCATGTAACATCTGACCCAATTACTTACATATATTTCACAAGCACCCAACACACATAATTATGAACTTGCAACCTATATGTTGAACAGAATCAGAACAAGCAAATCAATTGTTGCAATCAGCGGCATGCGAAAGAAGAGATTGTGCCTGATGCGCTTGAGCACGCGATGTAAAGCTTCATTACAGTCTTGATAACGAAGCCTGATTAACTGAGGGCGGGTTACGTCACCTTACACAATCATAAGAGTGCACGAAGCTTCAATGTGCAGACATGTTTGTACCAAAAAGTGAATACTAACGAAATTTATTTCTGATCCTTTGGATACCGAAAGACATTATGAAGAAAAGCCAGGAAATAAGATATAATAAGAGATATTTCTCGACGGCATGTGAAGCCAAGTCAGAGGTCCATGGGAGGCTTTAAAACTCTGTCACCAGCTATCTAATTACGCAACACATTTTCGTAAACGATTACGACAAATTTCTTTCATTTTGACAGTTCTGCAACATTCATTGCGTTATTTATGTTGTTGGGCAATTTTTTTTTTCGAACTTATGAATCAATGAATTAGCAATTTGTTTCAAAACGATTCAAATTCCGATTGGTATTACGTAATTAGGGTACTGGTTAGTCACTAACCACACAAAAAGAAGAAGAAGGAATGGTCAGTACTCCTGACATACAGGTACACCTAGTTCAGGAGTCAGAGGCTTCAAACAAGTTTCTGTAACCTATTATGTCAATAAAGAATTATTTGATTTGAATGTCAATGTCAATGGGACTCAAACATAACTGGCGAAATGTGGGTATACTATAGGTACACCTCCACCTATGTTATGTGTTTTACAACAATTTATGAGAAGCAGGACACTGTTAAGAAGTCTCTGGTGAACAAGTCTTATAGAAATGACAAAAAATTAAAGGGTGCACCGAGCTTCTGTCGCTAATGAATGGGATGGGCGGAATAAATGGGCGGTTTGCGCGCAAATTTAGGTATTTCCTTCGTATTATTTAAAAAAGTACACATATTTTTGAAAATTTATACGTTATAAAAAAAACCTGTAGTTTTTTTCATTGTTGTCCTTCCGTGAAGTATTTACGCCGTACTAAGGGTTTATTTTGTTTTTTAGAGATTATTTTGGTTTATTTTGTTTTTTAGTATTTTACTAAAACTTTAATATTTTCTTAAAAGCTTGAGGCTTATCTTTAAGTGAAAGAACGACGTTCACGCCTCAAGCTTTTAAGAAAATATTAAAGTTTTATGTTTACGTAAGTTTTATTTAGTACTTATTTAGTTCAATAAAAGCTTGTTTAAAAAAGTATTTTACTTATATTTTATTCCAGCATTAGAATTTGATAAAATATGTGTTCTATCACCTTCACTTTTAAGATACCTACTTCTCACGTCAAATCCAACGAGTCCAACACAACAGGGCTACCGTGTAAAGTTGAGGTGTTCCTGTGGCCACCTTGCAGCACTATCATCAGACCCTAGACTACATCTTGGTACGTACCTACCTGTCAAAACAACTCGAAATGGCCTAAACACAACGGGGCTATCTCGTCTAGTTAAGGAGTTCCTATAGTGAACTTCCAGATCCATCATGAGGCCCTGGACTACACCTTGGACTATAGTACTTGGCAAGACAAAACCAACGACCGCAAAAACAACAGGGCTATCATGTTTAATTGAGGAGTTCTTATGAACGTGGACAGCACCTAGTGTAAAAGCACTTGTCAATACATAGTCCAGTGAATCCAAAAACGATGCTTCTAACTCGTTTGGCTGAGGAGTTCCTATGGCCACCTTCCAGCCCCATCATCAGACCTTGAACAGTACCATTCATTTTTAGTTCGGGCCCCAAACTTTTCTTATCTCCGTAGGTGATAAAGTGTAGGAATCGCCCGTAATTTCGACCGAATCTTCGGGTCTTGTGTTTAGTGAATAGACCTGAAGGAACAAACCATGAACATGCTTGTAGTTTTAGCGTTCGAAAATATTTTATGCTACCAACGCTCTTCTATGATTTGACAGAGATGACCTACTTCTTTTCCTATCAAAAAACTATGACATCATTCAATACGTCAAATTAATTAATTTAAATATCGGCCAAGTACATGGACCACGCACAATGAAGGGTTCCGTAGTTGGGATGAATTTACCCCAAGAACAAACGTTAACATTGTAGTAGAAAAACATGTTCTCCCGTACATTCCAACAGCAAATGTAAGTTGGTCGATTATTACTCATTAACTTGTAAAGCCCTATCACTTAGCTGTGATAGTTTTCCTTTTAACTTCGTTATACAGGGTGGATTTTTGAGATGGGGCAGTAAGTCTCCTAAGACCATTTTTATAAATTGAATACGGATCTCCTAAGGCGGAGATATCCAGTAGCCCCCTTTTTGCCCCATTCTGGAGGAAGTACCCCTCCAATCAAACGAAAAAAATAAAAATAAACGTAAATCCTGTATGCCATGTTTCGTCCAGATCGGTTGTAAAATACGACCTGTAGAGGAGTACGTACAAACTAACACAAAAAAGCAAATTTTGCCAGACTTGATGCAGAGACGCTTCGCTCGCTTCGCTCGCTCGGTCAACAAATTAGTGATGCGCCAACGACTTCAGTGACTACTAAATAACGTCTTAAATGCAACCGTAAGATTCTTGGAAATGTGCTTGCATTTCAAAGATTCTTGCGGTGCGCGAAAAAAATGTTTCTGTGCAAGTCTTTCATTTGAAATATGCTTAATCGCCGCTCAGTGAAAGCACTTCCTGTATTTACTCAAGCGTTTACTTTCAGTAAAAATATACTGACGAAAGGAAGGGTCGGAACTCGGAGTTGTAAGACAAACTGGGGCGATGCATGTAGGTCAGTCCATATGGTCGCAGGTTAAATTATGCATATAACTGCAGCGGCTGTCGATAACTCGGTACTGGCCGGGATAAATTGAATGAAGCCCGTCTTTCGAGCAAAAAGGGCGGTTTATCGGCGGTTATCAGGGAAAATGCCACCAGTAAAATCAAAAAGGATAATATTTTTAATATCGACAATTTATTTTCACACTTGGTTTGAAAAAGTTTTAATTACTTAAATACTGCTAAAGCATAACTTAAAGCCCCATTCAAAAAATTACGGCAATACAAAAGTTGATAAAGTGCACTACACAAAGCACTTTTCTCCAATCTGGTTTCATGACTTGCGTAAAATTAAAAGGAGCTAAGGACGTGCTTCTATTGTTCAATATGAATTGCCAGCTAAATCTTTTACGTATTTGGATGAGAATTCATGAGGCGAATATCAAAATTCTTCATTATGCCCAATTTGGGAGTGGCCTCCGTCTGCTGTAGAGTGTTACTGGCTAAGATGACGGTGATGTCCAAATCGTAATTAATATTATAAATGCGAAAGTGGGTTTGTTACGCTTTTACGTTAAAACGGCTGAACGGATTTGGATGAAATTTGGCATATGAGTAGACCATGACCTGGGGACATAGGATAACTTTTATCCCGATGTTCCCACGAGGATTGAGACTTATGCGGGTGAAATCGCGGGGCGGCAGCTAGTAGACTATAAATTAGAGCCACATTTACCGTTAAACTTGGCTATTGATGGCCTTGCAATTAATTCAAAGTCTTTAGCTAACCATCCGTCTATGCCCAAACTCAGCACAATCAAAAAGATAGATAGTCCTAGTTTGCAGAATTCCTTTCCACGGGAAATTTACGAGCTAGCGATATCGCGGAACTATTCGACAAGCGGAATTTTAAACAGAATAACCTGAACTAAGGTAATAAAATTGTAGCGTTCCATGTTGTACATAACCATTTATGTATCTAACACTATTGTAATGGAACAGGTGTGTTTGTGAGATGTTTTGCATTGGCGTGGTTTCGGTATTCAGCGGAACTCCACACTTTCAGGAGTTCCGTAGCTTTGTCCTGTTATTTGAATGAAATGAACATTTTGTATAACTTTGTAATGAGCGAACGATGTTATGATGTGTGATATTTTCTGTTTTATCAAAAGTTGATGTTAATTAACATAAGTATACTTACCACCTATACTGCCACCTTTGTCGTTAATTCTCTTTAAAAAAAATCATTCCATTGGTAATTTTCGTAAGTAATTTGTCGCCGACTGGTCGACACTTCACGAGACCAGGAGGGCTGGCTCGTTCTTTGACCAAAGAATTTGCATTACCATTCAACATGGCAATGCTGTCAGTCTTCTGGACACTTTTCCGGATCACAGCGATGTGGACGAATACTTCGACGCCTAAGTGTCCTTTTGTATTTATTTATATAGTTAGTTAGTCATTTAATTTAGTACCTAGTGTAAATAGTTAGTTGTGTTAAATATTGTAAAAAATAAGAACTGGATAAAAATAGCGAGGGTTATTAGATAACTCTATTATGATACTCATTGCAAATCATCATCATCTTCCTGCCCTTGGACTCTGTCACCTACTACTTGACGTACTTCTTTCATATAGCTTTTTTAGCGCAGCCGTGTGGCACACTTTCCTGCAGATTTCTTATATCGCACTTTACACTTTTGACTTTTTAAATATGCTGTATATTATATTGTCACTATTGTGTGCCTTTTAGTCTGTGCTGAATAAATGTATTTTCTTTCTTTTCTTTTCTTTCCTTCTTTATTTGATACTCATTTCAAATGAGTACTAACCTTCATATTATGTTTCTGTCTCATATGATACACAGTTAAAGCTTTCTACATTACCACAATAAATGTGACCTACGCTAGAAAATGATGACACTGCAGTCGTCGAGCTAAGGCACACGACGGAAATTAAAGTTTAGAGAGCATTTTGCTCATAATAACATCCTACTTTATTTCGCCCGGTCTTACAAACAGCCCCACTCGTGAAAACTTTCAATTTGAGGAAAATTCAGCACTTATTTCTATGCGAAACTAGCGTTGGTAATATATGTAACTGTTCTGCTGCATTTTTGGACTCCTATGACGGTACGAAAAATATTTTCTTGGGTGTTAAAAGACGACTGAAATTAATAGCTAGCGAATCGGCTGTAGTTTACTAACTTGCAAAATAACAAAACCTTCAATTAATTTGAGTAGTGATTATAGAAAACCACCAAACTCTAAAAGCTCTTACGGTTACAATTTTTTTTTTGTCCTACTTGGAAGGTCTTGGCCTGCATCTCACCTGATAGTAAGTGATGATCAGGCCGAAGCTTCGAGGCATGCGAGCTTCACCCGGAATCCTCAACCACAAAGGAACTGGCTATCTTACCTCTAACTGCCAAAACACAACAATGCTGTTAACATTGTTGTAATGGCTACAGACTTAAATAAGAAGGTGGTAGCTAGCCAGGTGGGCTTAGAACAAGCCCTACCACCAACCAAACTGAGCATACAATTTAACCCCCACTGGGAATCGAACCCGGGACCTAGGCCGGGTCTGAGGCAGGTGGTCTAACCACTAAACCACAAAGGTACACATAACATAAAGCTATTTAATAACAAAAGGCACATGAATTTCTTCAATCTCATCTTTGTTCTACAGAACTTGTTAGAGCTATCTTTGATGACGCCATGATGCCGAAAACCTGGACAATAGTGCACCATTGTTGGTTACAAATGCAACCGAAAATAACCATACACAACATTCAGTTCATTCAAATTAAATGGATTGTAGGCAAGGTGCCCGAACAATCACTTGAAGCACTTGAACCGTCTAGGTGGAGTGCCGCGTGGGATACGAGCTATTCGACACATAAGTAGTTCAAGTATTCACTATAACTACAAATAGACAGGTACAGAAGAACCATCGTTTTAATTGAAAGGTCGGAAGAACATGACTTGGGTACTAACTATGAACGAATGCACTTTCCAAGTCTCGGTCATAAACCGAGACTTGAAGAATCTTTAGTGAGCCTTCTGCACGTGCAAGAAGATTCAGAGTGAACTTAAGAAGATACAATGATGTCAAAAAATCGCCAAGAATTATAAATCGTTCAACTGATAGAAGACACTTGTTAATAAGGCTTGCTGAGTTAGGTACTATAAAATGCTCATGCGATTTGTTAAGCCGATATCGCACGCTTTGTTAATTTTTGCTTTTCATTCGGCATCTTTCACTCGCCTACCGATCTGGAAACCTAACCTGATCTGGAAAATGAAACGAAAGGAGCCGATGAACGTTCATTCCAATATAATTTTGTCTTTTTTCTTCTTTTGCAATCCGCAATCGGTTGTTACTTTTAGCGGATGAGTTGGAGGTAAATATTGGCGGGAAGAGCGTGACTCCAGAGAGCTATTATCTCCTTATTCGTGATTAGGTCCACACAGATGTGGGTGAACTACACGATGTCTTTCCTTTTAAGTATTTTCCTGTAACTTCTTGTTTTCAGTGCGGCAGCCAGATTATTGGGGTGCCTTTCCAGTCTTTCCTGGTATCTTTTGGTACTGTTTTTTATCTCATCCATGACGGTATTCATTGATAACCACTGATTGAGTAAGGACTTTAATATTCTTTGTAAAGAGTTCTCATTTGACCCATGTACCACCAAAACCTTTTCTTCACGCGCTCGGCTGAACGCTGACCTTTTAAAACGTGCATAGTGCATAATACTTATTGTACCTTATATATTTATATATATATTCTTAATCTTTTTATCGTGCTTGTTAGTTATCCTAAGTTTTCTACAATTTTTTCTGTTTTTACCCGTGAGAACCTGTAATTGGCTTTATGTTTTTTAATCAACTGTTATCCATTTTGTTATTGCTGTTGGTTCTCCTATTAATAAATAAATAAATTGACCTCAAAATAGCATTCTGCATTCTCTGTATGGTGCTAATGCTTGAGTTACAGGCGCTACCCCAAAGTTGAATTCCATAAAGCCACACTGGCTTCAAGATAACTTGATATATTAAAAGTTTGCTGTCGGTACTCAGTTTACTGTTTTGTCCCATGATCCAGTGTAAGTTTTTGTAACGGATATTTAGTTCATGTCTCTTGGTCTTAAGATGTTTCTTCCGCGTTAGACGTCGGTCGAGGTGTAACCCTAGGTCTCTTACGCTGTCGTGGTGAGATAGTGTGATATTCTCGAGGTGTACAGGTGGACAGTCACCTTTTCGCAGCGTGAATGTGACGTGGACCGATTAGCTTGCGCGCGTCTTTATCTGCCACCTTTGTAGCCATGCGGTTATTTTGTGAATATGGAATGAAATAAAAATGAACCTTTACTTTCGAGTGAAGCCTCACTCCTTGATAGTCGTATGTGCACCCACTGGCTCATAAGAAAAAAATGGCCAAATGTCGTATGTGCACCCATGGGCTCATAACTACTCGGTCCTAATTGGCCAGCATTTTTTGACGTATAATTAATATAAACATATCACGTCAGTGTGAGGCCAGGTCAGTTTAAATTCCTTAAATATAATATATATATCAACAAATAGGTAAACTCATAACGAATCCAGGAAGGTACAATTTATAATGTGTTAATATCTCTATATTGACGAAATCTTCATTTTTCCGAAGGTCTATCCAATATATTTATATTATTTATATACCTACAAAATGCTTCGACATCCGTGCGATTTTGAAACGGATTGTCTGGACTCGGGAAGGGTTAATCGGTTTCATCAACAAAACAAATGACTACCAAACCTACAGTCGCCAATGTTACAGACTGATCCTTCTGAATATCTTTATTTTACCTATCACTAACATCTACTAACAACAAATACTCCTAGAAATGTACTACGTGTGTACATTACATTACCCTGCTTTCTGCATTGTTACTTTTGACATCTTATTTCCCAGTTCTTTTCTTTGAAAAGGCAAGAAAAGAAAAGTTAGACAAGAAGGAAATGTGACGGAAATCGCGTTCTAGAACCCACTATTATGTGAAAGATATTACCATGTTTGTTTGACAATGGTGCCGATTCTGTTGTACACCGAACTAAACTAACTAAACTATCACTAAAATTCTTTACTTTTAGCTATGAGAATCTTAAAGCTATTCTGCAAACAAAAAAACTCTAAATTTAAAAGTAATTTTGACACAACTAAAATTTAATTTGACAATCGTGACTCGACGTGGTAGGTACCTACATACTTCTTTGCCCTACCCCGTGATTTTTTTCAGACCCGGAGACGCGCTTGTGGCCTCGGCTTTTTTTTCTATGGAATTTTTCACTTTTTGTATGGAAAATATGAAAAAAAAAATCCTACATCTTGAGTTTTAGGACTTTAGGAATTTTTTTAAGGGGGTCGAAATTTTCATTATTTTTGCGATAGGACACACCATTTTCGAGATATAAGCAAAAGAAAAGAAAAATAGATACAGTACTGTTTTTGCACCTAAAGTCGAAGTGTTAATTTTAGTTCATGACAACTAATTGTATTCCACACCATTTTTTATCGCGATTAAAAATAGTCAGATTTAGTTAGGTATTTCAATTTCAATGTCAAATTAACTAAATTAAAAACTCAGTGCCATCTTAGTCTTGTCAAACTAAAATATAGTTAAGTTGTGTCACTTTAGTCTATTTCAGAATGGAAAATCGTCGTTTGACAGGAATAAACAAAATTTTGGTGATTTTTAGTCTAGTTTAGAGGCATTTGTGACAAGAGAATTGGCACCATTGTTATTTGAGCTTTTTGTGAAGGAAGGCTTAAAGTTTTAAGTACCCAAGGACCAACAAATTAGGACAACTGTTATTTAAGCTATGGTAAAATACATATGGAATCTTTATCGTCATACGAGTATTCGCCACAGAAAGTTTTCACAAAGCACGTGGTATTTGTGAACAACAACAGACAGACGGTAGGCTAATGAATTTATAGAAATCGTATTCGCTTGATAACATAATATTTTTATATAACTTCGTCGCACGTCGTTGGTAAAAAAACCAGTAAAAGCTGACCTATTGAATCTCCGTACTATCGAAGATTTTCATACCTAAGCAGTTTGAAAACAAAATCCCTTGAACACCACTATGACCACATCTGTTACCACCCCGGTTCTATAGCGGCCGAGCAAGCAAGCAGAAATAGTCCTTACAGTGCAGTATATATAGATATGAACTTCTACTATGGTACGCACTATCCGCCTCTGTGGTCTAAGTGGTTAGACCACCTATCTTCAATTTTATGCTCATTTTGGTTGGTAGTAGGGCTTGTTATAAATCCGCCTGGCTAGATACCACCATCTTATCTAAGTCTGTCGCCATAACAGCATTTATGTGTTTCAGCGGTTAGAGGTAAGATAGTCAGTTCCTCTGTTGACGATTTCAGGTGAAGCTCGCTTCCACCTTCCGCCTGATCATCACTTACCATCAGGGGAGATGTAGGCCAAGAGATTCCTCGTTGTGGTCAAAGAAAAACCTACTACGCTAGGCCAATCTAGTTCAAACTATTAAAACCGACGTGCGGTCGGCTGTACTCTGCCCAATAAAACTAGAAAAGTATTTTAAAAGAATCCTAATGGAATGGACGACTTCTACATAACACTATCGTTGTTTCTAGTGTGTAACTATGTCCTAGAGTTATTTGACGTGGATGCCACTGCGCCCCAGAATATGTTGACCTATCTAATCTAACTTGAGTTAAACTGATCTCCATATTACTCAAGACCGAGTAGTATTAGCGATATCTTCACCAATGGTGTAACTCAGATAATTTCGACAGTAATTGTGTGCATTATACATAACCTCATGCCTTGTTCCCATGGGGGTAGGCGGTAACTACAGAACCCCACCTGTTACGATCCCTAATCTCTACATACTCCTCTTGCTTCATTTACGTTCACCGTTCGTTGTAGAGCAGCCGGTCTTATTCTGTAATAATCTCATAGTGAAAACTTAGGTGAAGTGAACGTGAAGTGAACTGTCATTCCACCTGCTGCTAGGGACTGACAGCTCACTCCGTGCTCACTTCACCTAAGTTCTCACGGTGAGATGGTTACAGAATAACACTGCAGTAGTAGCCTAGTGGTGTGACCGTCAGACTGTCAAGTCGTTGGTTCGAGTTCGAACCCAAGGCATCTCTGACTTTTCGGATTCATCTGCGTATTGTATGATTATTATATAGCTTCAAAAACGGTGAAGGAAAACGTCGTGAGGAAACCGGCATGCCTGAGAGATATTTCTCGACGGCATGTGAAGCCAAGTCAGAGGCTCATGGGTGACTTTAAAACTCTGACACTAGGTTAGTTACTAAACTAACCACACAAAACGAAGAAGACCGTTCGATGTGTCTACCTATCAACATAAAGTGCAATGATCAAGCGTGTTATGGTACTCCTCATTGCGGCGTATTTTCTGGATACTAATTCCAGAAAATACGCCGAGTATTTTAAGAAAGAAAACAGGAGTTAAGACATTTCGATAATTAAACTGGTAGATCCACTCTCGCTTTACCAGCAAAAAAAACTCTGTCAGACTGTCTACGTCGTAATACCTATATGTAAAAGATGCAAAGGCTAAGTGACTTCCGGCTCCCGCAGATAGGCGCGATGCGACACCTTTATATCTACACGCACGAGTTAGACTGAGTATCACCATAACAATATTATTATTGAAATGGAAGCTTCTAACAATGCCGATATTATTTTATCCTGTTCGCAAAACTATTTTAATCACAGTTCCTGTAAAATATTATGCTATCAATAACAGTTGTCAAACAATTGGAAGCTAGCTGTTAATCTGTGGCCGTAGGTAGACAGCTAGCAGCATGAAGGTCAAAGGATAGGTATTCGTTTAAAATTATTAGTGTTTAGAATCACCTGCTTATAAAACCTGCTTATTTATGCACCTTAGAGACATGTATTATATAGGTATTATGTAAAACAGACGTCCTTGCATACAATCTGGTGGGTAAATACTACGGACTCGCAAAACAATCGTTTTAAAGTTATATTTTTGTAAGCCTGATTGCACAGCAGCGTTTGGAAATACCTTCTTTGTTTGAACAAAAGGTATGTTTTGATTCCACTACACTGCACGTTTCCTGATAGAACACAATTCACAACATTTTAGAATTTATTAACTACAAGCTGCGCCCCGCGGTTTCACCCGCATAAGTCTCGATCCCGTGGGAATACCGGAGTAAAAATCCTACGTTCTATTCCAGGTCATGGTCTACCTGTGTGCCAAATTTCATCCAAATCCGTTCAGCCGTTTTAGCGTGAATGCGTAACAAACAAACAAACACACTTTCGTATTTATAATATTAAATTAGGATGTATTGTGTTTAACTATATTAGGATCCATGTGACGTCCACTATTTATATTCAGAGCACACTAGTACTTTAGGCGACTAAGCTCAAACTAATATTGCTAGTGGTCCTAAGAGAGAGTGAGTATAATATCAACATGGGCTGCGGTATCTGCCTGGGTACTAATGACATTATGCTGCGGTCAACAATCCAATCAACCGAGGGGATTATGCCAATGTCTCTCCAGGATCGTTTGTTGTAGCGGTCTATTCGGAGCTTTAGTGCTTACTAATGTATATTGAGATTATATTATGAACGCCTGGCCATAAGCTGCATGAAACCTAAACGAAACTTGAAAAACCTAGATTGCTCTTACCTGGTATAAAAAACAATCGTTCAACTATAGAAGATTTGGAAAAATATCTAAGACAATATTTAAAACCGATAATATCCACAATCAGCCAATAATGTACCCACTGCTGGGACAAAGGCCTCCTCTTGGTGAGAGGAAGCGGGCCGTAATCACCACGCGAGCCCAGTGCGGGTTGGTAAATGTCACATGCCTTCGAATTTTTTTATTCAGGGATATGCCGGTTTACAATGTTTTCCTTCACCGTTTTGAGAGCAGTGGTGATGAAATAATTTATACAAAGTAATGGGTACGAAACTATGACCTGTAAGTCGTTAACCATTACCACTAGATCACCGCGGTTCTCTTATTACTCACCTCTATATTTAAAACAATAACAACAAATAAAATAAGCCCGCAATCGCCAATCCACCTTGAACAAGCGTGGTGATCCATGCTCATGCCTTTTCTGTATGAGAAGACGCCTTTACCCTGCAGTAGGACAATAATAGTCTACCATTACTTTAATACCACCAAATGGAAACGGTTCCTCAACATTTGACCTACCTCATAAAGACAAAGATTTAGTTCCAAATAAAAATGGACATTTGTTTGGGGTAATTACTTGTCGATCAGTGGCTATCAAGCAAGACAGTGAGAGCTTAACCTGATTACTTCCTTGCCTGACAACTGGCCATTGATGTTGAAAATTAGGTAATAAACCTATTTTGGTTATTCCATCTTCCAATCCATTATGGGAAATGAGCATATGAATGGATCATTCATTTGCGAAATAACTTACCCCAATTAATTTATTGTGGAATATCATTTCGATTCCTAGCAGATTTTTTATAGGAGTTGTGTATCTAAACTAGGACATCGCACATTTTTCGTTGTAACTACATTCCCAATTTTGAACTATCTACTGAACCTTTTTCAAAAACGTACGTCTCTTAACTTTTCGAAGCATTCATAGCTGTCCAGAATAACGACCAAACCTGATGTTTTTTATAAATTTTGTCAGGAATCTGTTGCAATCAAATTCTGAACCGACTCCAGATTTTCCGGGCACAGAAATTTTCCGGAATGCAGTGTTGCATACAGAACGAGTTTGGTAATGCCATGGATACCGCATTAACATGCGAATTCACGTAGCGACAATTTCTGGTTCATTTCCAATAAATTCCAGAGGTTTAATAGCAGGGACTATGTACGACGTATATACCACATGGTCACGGCCAATTATAATAGATAGCTTTGCAGTTACACTTTGCTGTATCAACTGGACCGATAGTTTTACGTTCAAGACTTTTATGCCTCAGTTTTATCGCCCTTTAGACACACTGTGGTGTAATAGGGATAACCGAATAGCTAGATCCACTTGAAGCTTATGTGTGAGAAAGGTTTTTACCCCACGTAACTCTATTAGGCAGTGATGACATTTCAGATCAGAGTTAAAAAAGATGACAAATAATATAACGATGTTGACATAAATCTATTTTAGGCTTAGGTTATGTAGCCATGTGTTTATAATTTATGAGTGAAATGAATTAATGGGTCGAAATAAGACAAAAGAAAAGTTATAAATTAACGCATTCAAGGACACTGTACGAGACACAATAGAAGTTTTATTGTTATGACGCCTATGAGCGTATAGTGTCCTTCAAAGTGTTAAGTTCTAATGGACCAGTAATTTGTGTCAACAATCATTGACACAGACTTCCAAAACAGAGCTCAGACTCACAAATATTATTTGAGATAAGAGATATTAATTCCCTAACTAGGTACTACAAATAAATTCAACTTGAAATTAGATTAAGTGTGGCGGGAAAAAATTGTTAAAATAAATCTCCTTTCGCATCGTGGCGGACATTTTTTAATTAAAATTCTTCTCCCGCGATGCACTGAATGGTTCCATTTTTAAATTAATTTCTTTCACCATCTTATCGCTGGCCTGACACCCGCTCAACCACTCTTTGCATTAGTTAAATGAATGAATGAACTGTTTACTTGTACTTTACGTAATCAAAGAATCTCTTTCATCACAAAAGTGTCTCGTAAACTGCTTAAATGAGTACTTAGAGGCGCAACATTTTGTTGAATTTATTACGCGCTATTTTTTCATGCTGGCTATTCATTTAAAAACCTGAAACCAGGTAGAATGGAGATATAAATGAGACCACGAAGTAGAAAATTCTTGGGCTATTTAATCAAGTTGAACCGCAAATTCTTTTCTTTTTACCTTGGCATTAATTAAAAGAATAATGAAATAAACTTAATCTTTCTAACTGAATTTTAAGGAGCAACTTCTAGAGACCTCTGAATTAGGTATCTTTTTCGACGATTCCCAACGGCGGTGTTAGTTTCATCATGTAAACTATAAAATTATGTTTGGTTTGACTTATAATTACATAAACAAAAACATACACAAACTCACGCCTTGTTCCCTTAGGGGTAGGTAGAAACTACAGAACGCCACCTGCTACGATCCTTACCTACACATTCCTTTTGCTTGGTTCGCAACCGGCGTTAAGAGTAGCACGCACCTGACCTTTCTGAAGATAGTCACTTATCACCAATAAGGTCTGTTGTTTTCAGTTGTTTACGATAATCACTATCACTTTTACTGTCTTTTTGAGCTTTGAAATATTGGGTGTTAATTTTAATTAATTACATAGCACCGCTGCCACCATGTTGTAAATAAAAGACGGGTTGACCAAGACTAATTTTTATTAAGTACCTACAGATAACCTATTATTCCAATGACAAGACGTATCTGACAGGACCTACCTACATAGAATATGATACCTATGTCCTTCTAGGTCGTCCCCTCCACTTCTTTACACTCAGATTTGCTTTGTAAATACTTTTGTCACCTTTCGTCGCCTTTTTAATTATCGTTTATATATACATAATTTTACTGTAGCCTATAATTTTATTGTAGTCTTTTACGTCGCACAGACGTAAAAGAATCGCGGCGGGATTTTAACGCGCACTGGATTTTTTACTCTCGGTATTTAGCCGAGTGTTGAGAATCAAACGCGCTGGGAGTCTGGGACGCACTCTCGTCCCAGCGCGTTGAAAAAACACTCTGTTGGATTTTCAACTCTCGGCGGTAAGCACAGCGTTGAAAATCCAATGCACGAAAATAAAACGCCGCGGGAAAAAATCGAATCTGAGGTCGAAAATCGTTTGCGAATCTGAGGTTACTGTGTAGACCTTCACACGAATTCTCCAAATTCGGGTAGTGTGCAAGTGCACTTACTAGAGATGTGGGATAAAATAAATCTGCATAGCCTTTTCCCAACAATGTGGGGGTCAGTCTATCTGTATACCAGTATTTTACATGGAGCGACTGCCTATCTGACCTCCACAACACAGTTACACGATACCCCTTGATAAGACTGGTTGTAAGACTTTTGGGCCACTGTCTACCCGTAACGACTGTTAAAGATCTACGAATGACAACCGGGACCAACGGCTTGACGACGTTCCACGAACCGTCCGCGGCAAGCGTAGCTTAACTTTCGATCGACCCGTGCGGCTGTTATCATTGACCTACGAGTCCACGAGAGATGGGATAATCTGGACACCATTTACATTTTAATTGAACAATAAAAGGTACTAGGTTATATATTCCGAGGCTATTATGAATTAGCGTCACGCGTTAGTTGGAAATACTGGAAACTTCAGAAATGTAAATTGGATACCTGTGAAGTACTTTTGAATGTAAAAAGTTAGGGCCTCAAAGGAATGCTTGGAGCAGTAATTTCATATGCCTTATTTATCTTCAGCCTAGCGTTTTCACAATTTAGACTTAAAACGGAGGAGGCCAAGTGGCCTGCTGCTGACAAGGTTATGGTTTCTGCAATAGCCTTAACAAAATCATTCATACTTCTATACGAATATTATAAGTGCGAAAGTTATAAATCTGTTTGTCTGTATGTTAACTTTTTACGCCTAAACCACTGAACCGATCGATATAAAATTTTACAGATAAGTACCTACTTAACCTGAGACCTGGAGAAGTATATTGGCTCAGTACATTTCATCTTGGATTTTGTATTAAAAATGATAAAATAAAAAACAAAATACTCGTACACTCAGACGAAGTTATACGGAAAACACTTATTTATACAAATAAATGAAATTGAAGTGTCTGTTTGTAATGTCAAAATACTTTTACTAAATGTATATTTATTATTTATTTATTATTTTATTATTTATTTTATTTATTTATTTTAAAGAAGGCTTACAGACTAACAAACCAATGATATAAAGAATATAATATTTAAAAAAATTGCTAATAACAAGCCTCCACATATAGTTTAAGAAAAAGTCGATAAAAAGAAAGTACATAAAGTTAATATAATTAGTATAAAGTTAAGATGAGTTATAAGTATAATTAGTATATAAAGAAATGAATATGAAAGTATTTACGGTACCGACTTAGGTATAACAATTTTTTTTTTCTGTCTGTCTTTTCCGCCCAACCTCGGAAACGGCTGGACCAATTTTGACGGGACTTTCACTAGCATATAGCCGATATTTTTATTTTAGAAAGTCAACGGGCAGCGTCTAGTTAAAAAAAAAAGAAAGTAGATACCTACTATCTTGACATTATGGAAGGTTAATACTTTATTCAGTCGTGTCTTTAAGAACCTATCTCTTTTCACATAAGTAATAGGTACCTATTTCAGAAAACCTTTAGGACCCTCGACTTTCTGTAACTTACTTTTAATGGCTTTTCAACAGAACTTTCAAGCTTTGCATGTCTCGAGATGAAAATGGAACAATGTAGGCCTAACAGGCCCTATGATTAGTAGAACGTAAGAAATATCTTTCGTTAAGTAATCATAGGGTCTAATTCACGAACTCGGAATAAGCTCCGGCTATGTTACCTGAACGATCATTTCACAATTTTTTTTCGTTAAGTAAACGTTGCCCCACACCAGGAATTTCCCCTGTATTGTGGGTGCGTTTACAAAAATTTAAACTCACATACACAAACAGCCAGACCCGGAACAACTACTTGTAGGTCTTACAAATATTTGTTCCGTGTGGGATTCGAACCCGCGACACGCAACGCAGACGTCAATCGCTTAACCACTGCGTCAACCGTGCCGCCAAATTAGGTTCTGTATGTGAATTTGTTAGTATAAAAAATAACAGAAAAAAAAAGAAAATATACTGCGTAATCCTTTCTTACACTGACACTAAACTGGAGAATTAAAGTAATGTATCTTACCCACCCCACATCTGAACTGAAAATACAAATCGTCGTAGGTATAATAATCCTGCAAACTGCTAAGTAAATGCCAAAACATAAGTAAGTGCTTTGTTTTTCGGGCTACGTAGTTTTCTTCACTTTTCAATGGAACTCGCCACTCTAAAGGCAAAAACAAAGGCTTGCACAATGCAGAAATAACAAAAACGAGGGAAAGATTTTATAGCGTACCTAGGTAGTTACCTACTTTAGCTTTTAATTAATCTTTACAATTTTATTTCAAACTAGCTTCTCTCCGTGACTTCGTCCGCGAGAAATATCTTGTTTTAACCTCCTATGACACTCGGCAATAGGTACTATAGAAGAAGTTCATATCTAAGTTCAGTTTGAAAACTAAATCCCGTGAACACGATGACTGCATCTGCTACCGCCCCGGTTCTATAGCAGCCGAGCGCTGCAAGCAGAAATAGTCCTTACGGTGTATAGATATGAACTTCTTCGATGGTACACACGGCTACACATCAAGCTATACATTTACGGTTTATGCTGATCTCGAATTGTATAGGATTTCCGTACAATCGAGGTCAGCTTATATTGGAAATGTATAGCTTGATGTGTAGCCGTGTGTCCTGTAATACAAGCTTCCCATTTGTGAAAGAATTATAGGAATCTGATCAGTAGTTCAAGATTACCCCTCCATACAATATCAATCTGCCTAACCTTTTCCCAACTATGTTGGGGTTGGCTTCCAGTGCAACCGAATGCAGCTGGATGCCAGTATTTAACATGGAGCGATTGCCTATCAGACCACCACAATCCAGTTACTAGATAACACGATACCCCTTGGCAAGACTAGTTGTCAGACTTTTGGGCTTTTAACTAAGTACCAGTAACGACTGTCAAAGATCTACGAATGACAGCAGGGACACCAATGGCTTAACGTGCTTTCCGAGGCACGGAGGGGTCTTGATATGTAATGGATGGTCATCCATCCACGGACCGACCTCGGCAAACGTTGTTTAACCTTGAAGATCGACCCGTGCAGCTGTTATTATTCAGCCACGAGCCTCTACATACAAACTCACAAATTTTACTTCTTTATAATAATAAGTTTAGATGAGATGTATAGGTAGGTAGGTACTATCGAAGAACTTCATATCTAAGCACTGTAAAGACTATTTCTGCTTGCACGCTCGGCCGCTATAGAAATCTCATCAACCAATATTATCGCAGCATCAGATTTTTTATGTGTCCCTTGTTTTTGTAAATGAAAAAAAACAGTAAACATTAAAATTAAAAACTTTCTCATCTTTATTTCTTTTGTACTGTTCCTAGTGGTCGAAAAAGAGTCAGACATATGTGATCATTGTAACAGAGCCTACAAAACACACGAACAACAAAAAAACAAAAACGACAAAATATTACTTAAACAGATGTGGTCATAATTTTACGGGATTTTGTGTTCTTCGATAGTACTTATGTAGGGTTTCTGTTCACACTTTGTATAACCAATTATTCAGAAAACTCGTGTTTAGGTATTAGGTTGTTATAGGTGTAAGATAGAGGTGTGAAACCATAGGTACTGTTTTATCGATGTCAAGCACACATTGTGTCATTTTATTTTCTGTTTATTAGCAAACCGATAATAGGAAGCGCATACATTTTTTTAAAGCTGCTAAGTAGCTTTTACAAAATATTGCAGGTCTCAATTTTGTAAGACTTCTGTTGAGAATAATTAAAGAAGACTTAAATTGTTTTATTTTTTTAAAATTCAGTGTGTATTAGATTCTATATGTTCCTAGTAATATTTTTAAACTTTAATTTTAATGGAATCGATAACTTATTAATAGGAAAGATTTTTTTATCTTCCTAAGAAAAAAAAGTTTTGCGAAGTTATAAATAAAACTTTGTGATTTATATATCTTCACTAATTCCCTCTGGAAGAGAGGAAGCCTGTGTCCCAGCAATGGATAATATTATAGACTGGATACGAGTAAGGGCTCTTTAGCTTCTGTACCTACCTATTTTAAGACAAATTAAGATTAGGTATATAAGTACTAAGTAGGTAGACATGTAACATGTTGTAATAGGTAAATATTAGATTTATGTCTAAGGTACAATAACCTCTGCCGGGGTTGCGGGAAAGTCCGAAAGGGATACCGTGGCCCCTGGCAACGTACAGGCAACGGAAGGAACACGGGTGGGTTTTAGTCAGTAAGAGTCTGACACGCCCTCCCGCTCCACCCAGAGCGGGAGAAGTTATTTGATAATTTCCCATCCAAAAAAAAAAAAAGGTACGATAACTTACCTTTTTTTAAACGATTTAAGAACGAAAATAAAAATAGAACAATTTCATTATTGTAGCAACGTAGACTCGTTCCTAAAAATTACAAGAACGGAATATTTAAACCATAAATGGGTAGGTACTTTCCTAATCGATTATAAATATGGATTTTCTGTAAATATTTCGAGCAGCATACCTAAACGATAACCTAAAACAAAATCCTCACATTCATTTATTTCACGAAAAAAGTTTTTCGATTTTTCCCGGACCTGTCCTAGAAAAATTGGACTAGATATGTATTTAATAGATACATCAAGATTTTCTTGATTTCCTGATAGTCCTGTAAACTAGTAAAATAAATATATTATGAATGAATCGGAAAATATACTTACAATAGGTATCAAAGTTAAATCCTTCAGACTTCTTTCGCACTTCTTTATTTTTCACATAAATCCACTTTCCAGATAATATAAAGTCATTTCATTATTAAAAATAAATGAATGGCTAATTGTTTTTTGCCTAACACCCTATAGTCCAGACCACCTGTTCAACAATTTAACTTTCGATCTTGCAAGAGGAGACCCGACGACACACAAGCAGCGTCTAGCCGGCGTTTTTCAAATGCCGCTACAAAGACAAACATTCCCGCGATATCCATTTTCCCGCCAAATTAATGTTTTATACACCTCCGAAATCAGAAGGCATACGTAGTAGCAGAAATGAAACGTTCAAACCAGCTTTTTCATTTATCCGCATTATAACAGTTTCATTCATATTTAAGTATAATCCAGTCAAATTCAGGAGAAAGCTTCGTTTTAGGGTATTGCTGCAAAGAAGGTGTAATTTTCATTTTTGTCATATAATATAGCGCTTACAGAGACATCTAGCGATCTAGTAACATATTTTGTGGCACAGTTCTCAACGACATCTATGAATAATAATTGTATATAAGCATTTGTTACTTCTCTATCGAGCCATCGACACGAAGAAGAAGAATGCTATAATGTCAATCGTGAGTTATCAAAATATTATTTTATATTGGTTGTCTTGTTGCTTTATTATTTTTATAAACTAAAAATTTTGTGTAGGCAACATTCCCCATTCCAATTTCAAATAGCGATTTGTCATTGGTCTCCTATTTTTTTTACTGATACGATACGTCAGTGTTACTTTTGATTGACGGCTAGGCTGCGGAATTTGACAGCGTTTTTTTAATTTTCGGAAAGAGATTCTACATTCTTCTTTTTCATCAAACTGGGAATTCTGACGAAATATTTGAGCAGTAAAAAATTAAAGGTACACTACACAATTATTAGTTTAGCACAAGTCATAAACTCATAACTGATCTAAAATCCATGATGTTTCGACCTATTTGCACAATCGGCCAAAGGATTTCATTCGAGAGCAAAAGTAAAGAATTTATCAGGAACAAAGTGGTTCGCCCCGCTTCTATATTGAATCCGGCAGAAAAAATTAAACTTTACCACAAGGAGAATAAGGAACTATTCGGGCCTTTGCTCGAGACGAACAAACAGAAGAAACAGCGTGCACAGAAGACGGGTGAGTTGATGTGTTTGTAAGGTTTCAACAACCTTGCGACTGAGCGGATTTACTACTTTCTAAAAGGCAGGCAGCTGTATGAGGATACCTCTAGTGCCTCACTAGTGCACAATCTGATCCCATTGTCGGTACTAACTGGGTGTTTACACTCTCGTGTTGACTTTCGATCTTAATTTATGCGTATGTACCTACTACGTATCATAATAGCGTCCGCGTAGCATACTTTGCCAATTAACATCATATGACATTTCAGTTTTGGCGCCGCGAGATACACACGCGCACGCATAACGCCGCTTTTATCTGTGTGTTACAGCTAAAAATAGAGCTTCACATCAAAACAACGGCGCAACTGCTTCAAACGAAAATACATTGAAATTCTTAGAAAGTACAGAGAGAAATGGTAATAGACAGAATCAGACGTTGACTGGCTATGTGAAGTATAACCCTGTGCTAGCTGTGAATGTGTTAAAGAACAAAATGTGGCAGAATACGAGGCACTGTGTGAATTTCGTTGGTGTTGTCTTGAATAATACTGTGAGAAGTGTAGCTACCTCTGCATCGTGTAATGCAGCCCGTAGCTCTCCCGCACAGCCGGGGTACGTCAGTGAAGACAAAATCCTTCAAATAAGGCAGCATAAGAATGACTTTGCGCAGCAGTATCCTTCTGTGACCCTGATCTTGAACAAAACTATGACTGATGAGTCTAGATCTGCATTAGAAAAATGGAAACAAGAGAGGATTGCTGAAATGGGTTTAGAGGAATTCAATCAATTCTATGCAGGTATGTGTGACCCCAGTCTCTTGCATGTACCTAGTAGTTTACTTCTATTTAGCATGTTTAGATCACTAGTATCTATTTCATTTATAAGCCTAGCCTGGATATGGTTGAAATAGGCATGAGGCAGGATAATTAATAAATCATTTCATAATAGGTAATAAAACTACATTCAATTCTAGTTCTCAAATAAGAGTGATTCATTAATACGGTCCTGAACTATAAAGTATCATAAGTGTGCATGTTAACTGAAAACATAGGAATGACTTAAAATAAACACAAAATCTTGATTGTTTATTACAGCGGGGTTCAAATATATCCCACATTTGAACTTAAAACCATTTCATCTCATACTTGAGTACTTTGTGGTTGCAGCAAATAAAGTCAGTACTCTTGAGGAGAGCTGGCAAGTTGGCCTCCTCATGAATTTTTTTATAGGTATGATTGATAAAAGTAAAGACAATACTACAATATTTAAAAAAACAAGTTCAACGCTATCTCATAACAATAACACACTTGTTTAAATATAAACCATATAGTTGTCATTGGCACAAAACAAACAATTTGTAAGAATGTTTTGTAAATAGCATTAAATTTTTTTCTTCATTTTTCATCTGCCATCTCACTTTTTGCTTTTAATTAAGCTGCTTCCCGAATCAAACTCAAAGCATTTATTTGAATTAAACCAATCACATGCACTTTTGAATTGTCAAGGAATGAATAAATAAAATGTTTAGTACGGCTGGCTATACATGCAACACAACAGTGTACTGACAGATTTACCTCTAAGCAGCTATCCCGGAATGTGTATTTGTGATGAAAATGTTTAGCTGTTTAGCTTAGGGATCTTCGAAATGAAATTGTGTCACAGGTCATAATAAAAAAAAAAATTGCTAGATGAGTTTGGTGTTTCCTATCTGGCTACTCTGAGAAGAAAGACCGAAACAAACTCAGAGGTCACAGTCTCTTTTAAAGTCCAGACATAATCTTGGTCAGGCCTTATGAGGACCATGTAGATTAGTGTCAGAAATGGTCTTTTGAGGAAAGAACTACACAGATTTGCGTGTACCTGTCCAGTCAGTGAGCATTTGTCAGTAATCGTGGAGCTCAACTCAGAACTTGACGAGCTCAACTCAACGAACAATACCAAAGAAAGGACATTTGGGTAGGCCGCATAAAGTACTCAAACTGCCAGACCATCATTAAAACTAACTGAGAAAGAAAAAAATAAAGAAAGAGGAAAACAAATAAAAATAAAATATTCACATAGTCCTCACATTCACAATAATTAAAACAATATAATACTTTACAAAGTAATCATGTTATTTTGTATATATTCAATATATCTGTCCAGGTACATGGGTTTCATAGTGTTATTCTGTATGATATATGATCATGCATGGGACATAAAACAAATGAAATAAATATGTGATCCTTTTTTTATGCTAATGAGCCTGCTCTTAACCTCGATCAGGCCTGTTGGAAAGTGATGGGTGAGGTCTATGATGGAACAGCTTACCTAGAAGACCTGTGTTATGTTATGCAATGATAAAGACACAAATTACCTACTATTCTGTCTGCTATTACATTAGACCTTTTTGAAGGCTAGTTTATTTATTTATTTATTTAGTACATGGAGGACTTACAGCTAATAAAAACATACATAAAAGGAAACTACAGTCACCAGAGAGCCAATTACAAATCCTCACGTATAGCCTTATAGTAATAATTTATGGTGTGAGCACAAAAACAAAAAAAAAAGACACCGCCTAAATTAGAGTAAGAGTTTTATTGTTTTATGTTTATGACTAAAGTACAAAAGAAAATAATAAAACAATAAAAAATAAGAACAAATAATATAACCTACCGCTACTTGAAAAATTTGAGGCTTAGGCACCTTCTGGCCGAATTCACACTAATTGTGAATGGATCAAAATCATATTCCTTACACATGTCATTGAAATTTCTTCTTGCGCGCACAATATAACTGTACCTCTACCATGAGTTGCCATCGAAAACTTACTCGCTAGCGATAGCGTATTAACACGTTCAGTGCCGGGAGCCCTCCTGGTGGGTTCACCTAGTCGCATATGAGATGCCGGGAGCCCTCGCGGAGGGCTAATTTTAAATGTAGGTTTTTCTTAGCGAATACAGCATTATAAACCATGAAAATAAAATTAGATGTATATTTTCACAAGATTTATTAATACATGCATTGGTTTTAAAACCCAAGCATTTTCATTTTCAAAAAAACATTTTGTTCACGGCACAAATATTCACTAAATATTTAAAAGGTTGGAAACTACGTGTAGCGACAAGACCCCCTGAAAACACTATTTTACTTAGTTTTACAGTGTTTTATAATACCGTTTTAAACCTAATGACGTTGACCGTCCGCGATGGTTAACTTTAGCGCAAACGTAATGCCGGTGACCCTCCCGGAGGGTTCACTTCCAATATGTATGGCAGCATGGCGTATGAGCTCTATCAAAAGAGTGTGGCGTCGGAAGTGTTAACGTGGATCGAATAGATTTCGATAATGCTCGCACCATGAGTTTGACGGAGTATTACGCAGACGCTACGGTAAGCTCGATAGATCGTTTTGTTTCTTTCTTTCTCAGTAATAAGAAAAGAGAACGGCTCATATGATCAAAACGTAGTAGTATCACTATGGTAACAAACAATGTTATTTATGGCAGTCAATGTCATGAAACAATCCGTCTAAATAGAAAGGTTGACGGTTAGTGGACTACTTATGGTATTTAGGGGTTGTTGAATTTGTATTCTTTATAATAATTATGTACGTCTATTCAATTTGTAATTTTTTTGAGGATGTGTAATTCGCGGCGTTTTTGATTTAAATTTAAAATGAACTACGTTTACAATTCAGACCAAATAAATCGTGGTGACCCCGACGTGATTACCTACAAGGAGCCCAAGATCCGAAACTCTAATTGAAGCTACTACTACTGACTAAACCAGCTGTATCAAAACATGCCGAACAATAACGACCAAGGTCAAGAAGTCTCTGGTGTTTCGACGTCACAGCGCATCCCACCTATCTGGCGCGACAGGATACGACTGTGGTTCGCCCAGTTTGAAGCCATCATATCTCCACAAAAAAAGGGGGACCAAACAATGTTTGAGCTCGTTATCGGTCAACTTGAGCGAAAAATCGTTACGACGCACTGAAGAAGCGGTTGTTCCAGGTTTATGAAGAATCCGAGCAACGAAAAGTACAGCGATTACTACCCGAAATGGAACTCGGCGACTTGAAACCATCGCAGTTGTTACGTCGCATGAAGAATCTCGCCGCCGACAACATGCTGCGTATTATGTGGACCAACCATCTACCACAATCCGTACGAGCAGTCCTCGCCGTCAGCGATAACATCGCGAAACACTCCGATATCCACGAGCTGGCGATGATTGCAGACAAGATCCTCGAGCAGGCGCAACCACATGGTGCTATTGCTGCAGTAGCCACAAAACCTAACGCCCATGTACCTACATCGATCGAGGAGAAAATCGACATGCTCACAAAAGAAATCGCAGAACTCAAGGCAAGTCAATCAAACCATTACCATCGCAGACCATTCAGCAGATATGGTTCAAGATCACGTTCGTCAAGTAGGCCCAATCAATATCGCGCACAGCGCAGTAATACGCCCCGACGAGCCGAACAAACAGGAATCTGTTTTTACCATCGGAAGTTTGGGATACAAGCTCAACGATGCACACGCTCATGCCATTATGAAGACCCAAAGACGACCTCGGAAAACTAAAACCTGCGTTGGCTGAGGCGGCAACCGGCGCAAGAACACTATCACACCGTCTATTTATCACCGACAGGAACTCACGTCTATCGTTCTTGATCGACACCGGCGCAAACATCTGTCATACCGAAGAAAGCCGGTATGAAAGCTACACCTACAAGCTTTGCCTATATGCGGCCAACAATACTACTATTTTGACATACGGTGAGAAGACGCTCGAATTGGACCTGAAACTACGAAGACCATAACGCTGGAAGTTCGTCCGCCGACACAGCTAACGCTTCACTTACGGTTAGATGGAGCCTCAATATATATGTGTGGCACGGCGCGCAAGCACTGCGTCGACGCGACACCACACGGATTGATGGTAGTACACCATCAATCCGTGTCTCACTCAACAATTCTCGACTTACCGACGTATGCTTTGATTTATTTAATTAATATATGTATGTAGGTAGTTGCTAATTATTTTGTAAATATTTTTGTATATAAAAAGTTAAAGGTTAAGTTTAGCAATAAAATTCATTCGCATCTCAATCGTCTTTCACTCCAGAGACTATCAGGGACTCCTACCTCAACAAAACCAAGACAGAGCGCTGTCAACCAGTGATAGAAGTGAAGCCGGTTTCGTAAACATGTGCGCACTTTGTGTGGTGTAGTTTGATTGTAGTCTCATTGTAAATGTGTGCGTGTGACCGTCTATGCACAGCGGCGGTGTAGTTTTGACATGTGTATTGTTCACAGCGCTCTGTCTTGGTTTTATATTTGGTCTGAGGTTTACAATAATAGAAAATTTTGTAAAGGAACTTATTTTGATTTTTTCTTGAAAGTCGTTAGTCTCCAAATTTAGCGGCCACTAACATATTCCATGCTAAATAAGCTCTTCCAGACATTATTTTGACTTTAATAGACTCAAAAACGTACATAATTTTAATGTAAACATGTTTCACACCTCAAAATGCTAGCGAGTTACGTAACTACTATCGCAAGCGTATTTTTCGATAGCGTCTGTCGAATTAGTGACTCATGGTGCCGTTTTGTATGGTGACAGCTGAGAAACGTCAGTGACTATCGAATAGATTACGTTCGGTTTCTTACCTATCGAAATCTATAGTGCTCTTGGTACGAATTTCAATTCTTTCTGTGACCGCTAGGGGCGCTGTACAATTACTTTTCATATAATTCATATACGGAGACGCTAGCGAGTTTTGACGTCATCGAAATCTATTTGACTCACGTTAATACGCTAGCGAGTTTAACGCTAGCGAGTAAGTTTTCGATGGCAACTCATGGTAGACGCTCTGTTCTGCCTATAATTCGAAGATGTATGAGGTACGCGTATGGGTGGATTAAAACGAAGTTAGTTATTTAGTTAGGTAGTTTACCTTAAATTACTAACGATCTCATGTTGAGCATAGTGAAGGTGACTGCTTTGCTTAATATCAGCATCATGATCAAGAAATATACTTTATCATGCCAAATTGATAATTAATGTTTTTGCTTAGAACTCATTTTATTTCTTAAGGGTACGCTAGTCGGTCTTTCTTCCATACAAACGTAGTATGGTGATTACTCGTCAGTTTGACGGTGTACGTTCAAAAGTAAAAATTATATCAATTTGTCTTGTCATTACCTAGTCCTGTATGGAAGCAGAATTGGAAAAAAAATATTGGTTTGGGAGTTTTGAGCGTCGAAACGTCCATATTTCAACACAAATTTTAACTCGTCTTTGGGCGTAAATAAATAACTTATGTAGTAAAAACAGAAAAGGAAAGTAAAGAAATAATGGCAAAATAGAAACCTTACAGGGATAGATAATTTATTTAATTGTTCAAATAATTTTATTTTCAGTAAATACATTCAGTACTTTTTTTATAATACCTATAAGTCTGTTCATGAAATTTATGCGCTTGTTTTCGTTATAAATAGTCGTCTATTTCACTAAATAAATGATTAAATATATAAATAAATAAAAACTTGATAAATAAATACTAAATTGTACTAATTAGCATGCATATTAGTCACACCCACCAACGAGTTCGAGCCATCGACTAGTGTACCCTTAACATTCAAATGCAATATAAATCTCAAGCAAGAAACGCTTTATGTATCATTGTTAAAGTTCTCGTCACGCTGGACGCTAACTGAGCAAGTTCACGTGAGCGCTCTTTTTACGTGACGCGCACTCGTAACAAATGATGTTTTATTTTTGCTTCTTAATTTTATATTATTCAAACATTGAGTTTTTTTTTTTAAATAATGTATTACATCATATTAAAATGTTATTATTGTTATAAAATAATTGCTACATTCACTGAAAGTGTGTAGATTTCAGTTGAATTGGCCTTTCTGAAACTGAGCTTCTGTAAGTAAATTCAATTAAAATATCTTCCGTTAAACCTGTGGTAAGCTTTGATTGATTGATGAAAATACCACCAATGAAATTAGCATTATGTTGGCATGTGATTGATAACAGATTTGATTATGCTCTCAGACTTCTAAAAAAATGATCTTAGGCCTTTCTAAAACTGATGGCATTGACCACACAATTTAAATAACAAACGCTTCGAAAGAGAATTTATTAATAGCCGCAAAGACTGCAACAAGAAATAACTGCACACATGCCCCTTATCCCTTTTGTGTTATAAATATCTCAAATATAAATAACTAGTAGCTGTTGGTCTGAACTAGGGTTGCCAACTTGTTTTAAATATCATAAATAGTATTTCTGAGCCATTACACGTACAAATATAGTAAGATAGTGAAAAAATGTAGTAGGTATCTTTCAAAAACATTTGTATTCTTTAAATGCATATGTTTTGCTAATATGAACCTTATTAAACTCTAAATTAAGGTTGTAACATACCGTTAATTTAGCTTATAAGAGATTAATACTAGCCCTATTGCTTAATACTAGCCCTATTGCGAATAATTGCGGTAATTTCGACATTTTGTATTGAAATAAAAATATTGTAGTTTCGCCTACTATATTTTTTTCTTTACAAAGTATTTAGGCCTCTAATATAGTAGATTAAGATATGGTAAGGTAGATTGGCAACCCTAGTCCGAACTGCCCTTTATTACTGCCAAGACAGGACATGTGATGTACTTAATAAAATTATCTAACTAAAGCTGTAGGACTGATTACTTTTTGGCGGTCGTCACTGGCGCCATGAAGTTTTGTCACATGATTTTGTATTTTATTTTTAGTTTCGGAAATATGTGCACCCGTCTCTCCACTATTCCAATGCCTACTCTAGGATGCATATCCGGTACGGCTTGCAAATCCTTCCTTATCCTGAGGGCACGTCTCCCCTACCATTACCGCGCCCCCCGGTCTACTCCTTGATATGCAATTGTCCCATGAAACATGAGGTTGCATGGGCTAGTACAAATCTTGGGGTTCATTCGATTTATCGAGTCTGGTTAAACCACGCTGGGATCAGTGCAATTCATTCATTCATTAATTCATTATTTTTAGTTCCGGAAATATGTGATAAATGACAGTCTACCGTAGGTCTGTACAAAATCTGTTAAATTAATAACTCAAATTAATCAGTTCCTATGCATCTTACAGTCTGGATCGACTTTGATCTTAAACTGTTTGATGCATAGGAACCTATATGACTGGGCTAGCAATGCTAGTATAATAAGTAACAACAACTGATTAATTTGAGTAAATTGTGTGTTTGATGTCATAGACAGACAGATTTCATACAGATCTACGGTAGACGTATCATTTATGTGAAACAACTTTCTTTAGAGGGAGACACATTAATCAATATTTCTTTCAACACATATTTTCAGAACTAAAAATAAAATACAAAATCATGTGACAAAACTTCGTGGCGCCAGTGACGACCGCCAAAAAGTAATCAGTCAGCTTTAGTTGTTGGCAAGATCGACGTCGACGTCGAAGTCGATACCGGCAATTGAAACAATACAACATGCTGCTTTTTATTGAATTGATCTAGAAATTGTTTGTTATTCACTAACATAATTTCTATAAGTTTTCTTATTACAAACAGGGAGAAGGGCAAAGATCTTGGCAGGAAGGATGGCTGTTACCAGCTGAATCCGAATAACAGGATCAAGTTAATGTAACAGCGTACTATTTAGGGCGTATATAAAATTTTCTTAGGTTTTTTTGCAAGGTTTTTGTACAATTTGAATGTGAGAATGTTGTAGGCTTAACAGACTGTAGATTTGTCGACCATTTTCTATCTTGCTAAGTACCTGTTACTTGTTGATAGGCCTACACTGTCGTCTCATACCTATTAACACTGTAATTTGAAAACATTGTAAAACCATTTACTTTTAAAAGTGTAACCGTGGAGTTTCTAGCCGGCTCTTCTGCATAGGAAACAACCAATTGGAACCGTGCAACAACAACCGTGCGTGAACCGAGCAAGTGTCCTTGTAGGTTTATGTGAATTATTTACAGAATTATAATCATTAGAATTGTGAAAACAACTCAGAATTTTGCAGGCTACCCTGGTGTTGTCTCATAAAATAGGCCATTTGATGATGATGAAGTATCAACATCATAATAATCATAAAAAATCTCTTTATCACCCACAGCTCAAATGGCAGTCGGCACCAAATTCCACAGCACGCTGAAGAACTACTTCACCCAACCACAAACGCAGCTTCGTATAGAGAAGGATGTCGAAGGAGTATGGGTGTCAGTAGCAGATGTCCTGAAGAGGATATCAGCACCAAAAGCGATAGAATCGAATGTTATACACCCCGTGTTGAAGTACAGGGGGATCTTTGATGCCATTGCTGAGTATGAGTGAGTATAGAAATATTTTCCTTAAAGTGATCCCTCACCGGGAGCATTCGCTTGTATTGTGACGTTACAAAGTCGAGCATTCATCAGTGAGTGAGGCTAATCGAACATTACAGTGCGCAACCTGTAATGATACAACTCGAGCATTACATCAGTGAGGGAGGAGAACCGAGCATTACAGTGCGCATTGTCTAATATTTTGATACAACTTGTAACATCAATGCGCACCACTACATACATACAGGCGAATGCTCGTGAGTCAGGGAGGCAGTTTTGTAATGTAATGCTCAAAATCGAATCTGTAACATTACATTACAGTTACGTTCAGCTACGTTCATTATTATTTACGTGGTTGAGTTTAATGTAACAATGGATTAGCAATATCCTTCAGAACCCTCGGATTGTGATTGAAAGTGTGTTACGTTGCTTTGGGATTCTCTCAAGACAAATCTGAAATTATTTCCTATGTCAACTTCAAAACTAATTGCGACTGTCTTTGCGTCCAAGAGATGAAATCTAAAGCCGGTACATTCCTGGAATTACGATTATTGCCATCCTGCTAAATGACTGTCTTTAGAGATTTAAGAGGGACCAGGGCCTACGAGGAATTTGAAGAAACTATTGCCATCATCTTACTTCAAGTCTGCCCCCGTAGAGTGCAATAGGGACAACAGCAGCTCAGACCGATTATATCACAAAAAAATTTGTCGAGATCGACGTTTCGTATTCCCCTTTTTTTCCTTCGAAAACTGAGCCGATTCAATTATTTTTTACATTAAAATTTTAAGAAAGAGTATGTCCAGGTTCCTATCATTTTCTTGTATGTAAAAACTTAATTTGTCTGGTAGTCCTTTAATCACGGCGGTAAAATGGGGCATTTTTGTAATTTTTGTAGGGTCATATTTTCTTTACCAATAAGTTGCTAAAACAAAGGAAATAACAGGGACGTGTCTACAGCAGGTCTTGATTTCGGGAAAAAAAAATAGCTCTAGTGGCATTATTCAGGACGAAAAAAAGGGAATACATTTGTTTGGAGAATCGCAAGCCCTGTTCCCTCTTAAGCTGTTACCAATAAAGACGTGCTATATTTACACCAACAGGTATTATGTGCTATTATGCCACGTGTTTAGTATAATTCGTAAGCATTAAGGATTTTTTTTTTGCCTAAAATACATAGGTAGCGAATGTTTACCGATACATCTTAGTTTAGGTTTGTAAATAAATATTCAGTGTAGTCATTGTAAGTGCAGTTTGTTTTAGAAGCGCTATATTAATAAACATTGTTTGATATTTATAAACATTATTGTTTTAAGAGAGACTCGGTCTTCATCAAAGCAATTCAAACCAAAAATATTATTGGAGGAATACATAGGACATTGTTTCTAAAACTATGATAACGTTCGTGCGTACACGCCTTAAGCGGTCACACAGACAGACGCAAAAAGCGACTTTATACTCTATAGATTCGATATGCATGACTGTAAAACATTATATTCATATTCCATTAATCAACAACGCAACGATCTACTACAGGTTCATTTACATACACCTATCTCGTGCTCCAGACATATTGCGCAAAGTCGTGTAGGTGTGTTGCGTTTGCGGCCGGCTGTAGTTAGCGGAGCATACAATCTCGTTTGAGAAGCCTTCGGGCTAGGCCATGCTCAAGGTCGACAAACTGCGTCACTTATTAACAGGGAAAGTGGAAATAGTCCCGTAGAGAATTTTATTCAGGGTATCGTGGCCTCACAGTTGAGGCCGATCGATGCGAATAGGTTAATTAGGCTGACCGTTCTTGTAGTAAACATATTTTAGACAGTTGATTGGAGTGCCTTGGAGAGCATTTTCAAGCCGTATAGTAAAGGCAGTAAAATGTTTTGCATTGTGATATTTTAGATAGTGGTCTTATCTTAGGACAGGAGGCACCAAATGGCGTACCGCGGCCCGCATCCGGACCCCCGACCTTTTTCGTCTACCAAACGGATCACGACACTCATATTATTTTGTTAGATCCCCAATTAAAGTAATTGGTGACCCCTGTCTTAGGATATAGAATCTCCCAGTAACAACTGGTTTCGTTAAATTGAAGACAACTCCCAATATATTTGGATAAGCCCCGTATTTAATTGCCCATCTCTCAAATTGAGAGTTCAGAGAGGAATTTCGTACGTTTGAAATCAGGAAATTCAGATTCTACACTATGACCACTCTTCCATGACTGCTCTAAACTGAGACTGGTTTTTACGAGTATAGAACAGATTAACGGTGAAAGAAATCACGTAGGTAAACGTCATTTATATTATCTACTTAGTTTATCAGTGTCGCCCACAAAATGGCTCAGATAAAGGAGTCACTGACATCCACGATTCGAAATAACTGATTGCTAATGTCAAGGGAAAACTCAAGGTTATCTTGCTTTATAATAATCTCTAATACAGAAACTCGTGCCAAAACTCTCCGAATACCAATGCAGTGAAGTGATAAAAAGATATATGTTCTATAACCTATTTCAGAATAGCTTGAAGATCGATCTTAAATAGACCAATAGTTCTACTTATACATTTTTCAGGGTCGCTTTATTTATGATGGGAATAGTTAATCTTCTCTCGTCTCACGAGGTCGTCTCTGCGGGGGCGCGCGGAGTTGGTGTTGGGGTTTATGGCCTCTTGCCCGAGGACTTTTTCTCTCAGTCCCCAAAATTGGGACCCGGTCTTTGGGTTTCTCTCCCCCTCCCGCAGGAAATGGTGGGAGTGCTTTATTGTACACCTAGTCGCTGAGGGGCTTACCTCATCTCAGGCTGACCTTGGGACATCTTCGTTCAAATTGATACGAACTATAGTTATATTGAAAAGAAAGAAAGAAAGAAAAATTGGTTATATGAGAACTAGCTTCGCCCGTGTGATATCTTTACAAATAATAGTCTATGTTACTCAGTGATAATATAGCATTCTACTGGTGAAAGTCGGTCCAGTAATTTTTGAGTTTATTCATAAACAAAAAAACATACAAAAAATCAATTCTTTATAACATTAGTTTATAAACTCTTGCCATCATGAAAATATTAGCCAGACGGCAAGGTGGTAGCGGGGAGACTACCTGGGGAGTCTCAAACGTATACAGGGTCAATTTAAATTAGGTAGCGAAACTCCGCAGACATGAAAAAAAACCGGCCATGTGCGTGCCATATGCGACCACGCACAATGAAGTGTTCCGTAGTTTGGATGAAGTTATCCCAAAAACAAACTAAACATTGTAGTTGAAAAACATGTTATTCCATACATTGATATACGTCACTGCAAATGTAAGATTAATGGCAAAAAAAAAGATAAAACTAGAAATTAACGATTTTCGGACTTTTTCATTTACATGTGCTGTGAGACCTTGCTTTCTGTCAAATTTCGCGGCAGCGGCCGGCAAGTGGCAGGGTCCGTTTAGGCACAAGAAAATGTAATGTTTTGGCAATGTGGTGTTTTACTGCGAACTAACCTCAACAATCAAACAAAATAACAAGTGACAGAGATAGTGATAATGACAATGCAATTCTTACGGCATATTTCTATATCGCCAGTGGCTTGGTATTGCGTTGTAAGTAGCAATTATAAATCCATACAGATAAAAGTGATACGCACTAGAGACTTTTATTTACAGTTTATTTAATTAATCAAGCAATCCTGAATTAAGGCGACACTAAGCAACTTTTAATTATACTTGAAGATCACGTCTAAACGAGTAGTGTTAATGATTTTGAAAAAATACATGTTAAATAAGAGCATTTTCTTAATAACTTAGTCTGTGAATATTTAACCACTCATGGCCGCTGGCATATATTGGCATCTTAAGGGTACGCTAGACGGTCATTCTTTCATACAAAAGTAGTATAGAGATTACTCGAGTGTTTGACGGTTTACGTTCAAAACTAAAAATTATATACTCAAACTCAAAGCATTTATTATACAATTACAGACACTTTTGAATTGTCAAAGAGTCGGGCAGTTAGTCAGAAAGTTGAAGCTAGTTGCCCATTCCAAAACGTAGATCTCTATGGAGAAGATCGGGCTAGAAACTCCAAGGACACTCACTCTTTTAAATATAGAAATTACAATATCCTGGGTATATTACTCTTGTTGCTTCTATATGTGCTTGCTAACAATGTATAATAAAATAATCAGAAACGATTAAAAATAAGCCCTGGCAGATAAGAGATGACCAGTCTCAGCTGACGGCGCCCGTTCACGAGCATGACAAGTGGATAAATTTGTCTTGTCAGCCCTGTATGGAAAAAAACAATTTCATTGGAAGTTATGAGCGTCGAAACTTCCATATTTCAACAATAATTTTAATTCGTCTTTGGGCGTAAATAAATAACTTATGTAGTAAAAAAATGGCAAAATAGAAACCGTACAGAAATAGATAAATTATTCAATAGTTAATTTATTCAATTATTTAATCATTTTATTTTAAGTAAATACATCCAGTAGTTTTTTCATAATATCTGTACGCCCAAAGGTCTGCCGGTCTATTCTGTAATAATCTCACGGTGAAAACTTAGGTGAAGTGAACGTGAAGTGAGCTGGCATTCCAACTGCTGCTAGGGACTGACAGCTCACTCTGAGCTCACTTCACCTAAATTCTCACGGTGAGATGGTTACAGAATAGCACTGCTGTTCATGAAATTTTACGCGCTCGTTTTCGTTATAAATCATCGTCTATTTCACTAATTACATTAATAAATGAATAAAGACTAAATAAACTAGTGTACCCTTAAGTGTAGCTGATAAAACTTACAAATATCCGTTCCCACTTTAAATTAAATCTTACTTAGATTATAACTAGTAGTGAGACAGGCTGGAGTCCGCTACTCTACCTCCAAGCGTGTATTGTGCGTACGGTAGATTATAACTATTAGAAACGTAGTATTCTAACAAAGTGACGTCTTTAGAAAACGTATGGAGCTACGACGCAGTTCGCTTGTTTTGTCTGTCTCGTATGCTCGTCAATGATTTCCTCAGAAATAGCTAAACTGATATCGAGTGGATTGAGAAATATGTTCGTACTGTTACATAATATGGTAATCTTGCGCCGCATGCCCTGTCACCTGTGCACTTGATAATGTTATGACTGCGTCAGTGAGCGATGTTCACGCAGCTGAGTTTTGGGCCAAACATTTTTTTTTTTTGCCTTCGGTACGCTTAGAAGAAGCTATACGGTTATATGGTGATAGAACGTTATTTCTTTTGCTGTTACAAGTATTTGTGACTGTCAAAAGTGGCATTACTGTTGTTAAAGATTTTAAATTACTTGACTCGTTTGGAAAAAGACTTAATTTAATACAGATATTTCAACCACCAGCACCTGTGTAACACACGATCAATCACAATCTGTTTCATTTTGACGGTTCAACAAAATTTTTTCAACAGCGTTATTTACGTTGTTGAGCAGACACATTTTTCGAACATAAGAAGCAATAGATTAGCAATATCCTTCAAAATTATTCAGATTGTGAATAATTAGGATGCAGTTACTTCTCAAATCACTTACATGATTTTACAAGCAGATTTTGTTTTTTATCCGTGTTTTGGAAACCACGTTACGCTGTTGGTCCCGGCTGTCATTCGTGGATTATTGACAGTCGTTACGGGTCGTCAAAAGCCCGAAAGTCTGATAACCAGTCTTACCAAGGGGTATAGTATTATCCAGTTATTGGGTTTTGGAGGTCAGATAGGCCGTCGCTCCATGTAAAATACTGGTATTCAGCTGCATCCGGTTAGACTGAAAGCCGACCCCAACATAGTTGGGAAAAGGCTAGGCAGATTGATTTTGACAAGCAACCTATCTTTTGTACTAGCAGTATCAGGCCCGGCAGTCTCGACATAGATAGCGATTGCTATACCTACTACCGAATACGGTCGCAAAGTCCTAATAGCGTCCCTAAACGCGCGGAAAGTACTTGACCAGCACGAAAAAATCCCGTACTTGTGAAGCACGTCGCGCGCGTCTAGGGATGCCATCAGAACTTTATGTCGAGACTGCCAACCCTGGTATCAAACTTTTCTATTGTCATCAGATCTGATGTGTGTCATTTTCTTAGCAAAGTAACGCTTGTCTCTTTTAATCCAGACAATTTAAAAAAAATATGAACTCGGGCTACTAATATAGGTATCATAATTTAAATAGGCATTGTAGATAATTATGTTTTCCTGCTTTGTATGTAAATAACAAAACCAAAATCTTCGGAAAACAAAATTACATTCGTAATGATTTATTTAAAAAAAAAAACGATGTTCTGCCTAACCTTACGAATCACCGTCATCGGGAGTGAAATATCTGGTATTATTATTCGGGTTGAGGTGACTCGGGCCGAGCTGTCACTTACCCGATTACTTACCATGTACCTAAACGTTCTTAAAAATACGGGAAATGCAGCTCTGATAACATGAATTAGACAATTGCACAATAAAATCGCCATTTAATTATCACAATTTAACATACATACCTACTTCTATTTTCCAGGGAGAAACCAACACTAATCGAATGGAAGAAATCGGACAAACCTCGCAAGTCTATAGCGAACACTTACGACAACCCTGTCCAACTGGCCGCGTACTTCGGCGCGGTGTGCCACGACCTGAACTACAAGCATTTCAACGTTAAAGACGCGTTGCTCGTCATAGCCTACACCGACGGATCCAAAGCCGACGTCTTCCACCTCGCCCCTGAAAAACTAAGGGAACATTGGGCCCAGTGGCTGATTAGGTTAGAAGAGTACACGAAAAAGTTCGGAAAAAATGAGGAAAAGAATTTGAAAGGCGGGAAAAGATTGTTTGAAGAAGATATCGGGAATCTCCAGTAAATTACGGTATGTATTTTGTGATATTTTTATTTACTTATTACTACTAGCTGGTTTTACCCGCATAAGTCTCGATCTCATAGGAATATCAGGATAAAAAGTATTCTATGTCCTAATCCAGGTCATGGTCTACCTGTGTGCCAAATTTTATCCAAATCCGTTCAGCCGTTTTAGAGTGAAAGCGTAACAAACAAAATCGCATTTATTATTAAAACAAATGTAGAATAAAGCTATTCTTAGACATCATTCATGGCCCCTAATATACCGTTCATCCGATGGGGCCGAAAGGTTCTGTAGTGGTGCCCGCGTACTTTAAGAAGTAAGCGTTGAAAGGCCTCCCACAATGTGAACCGATGACCTTGTGAAGGCCGCAGGAATCCGCTGGATTCGGGAAGCACAGAACCAGTCGAAGTGGCGGTGCTTGGGGGAGGCCTATGTCCAGCAGTGGACGTCTTTCAGCTGAAATGATGATGATGATCAAAATACCGTTCATCATTCAATATCGTCGGCAATAATATAATACAAAACATCTACTGAATCTCATGAAAAAATCGTTTTGTAGGGGCACCGTGACCATGACAAAAACGCGTGGCGTAAACAATAATAGTCCATGTCACACGGCAATTCATAATTTTGAAGGAATTCTCGAGATAATTTGTAAACAACTACTCGAATCATGCGTTCAGTTTAAACGTACCCCACGTTCGTACGTACCTTATGTTCAATCTGAACGCTATGTTACGTAGCTCATACCAAGCAGTTCAATTCAAGTGTTTCAGACGCCAGAAATATTTGACAATTACTTACATGATTTTTTTTCTGCTTTTCCAGTGGAGCCGGATAAGAAACCGAAGATGGATATAATTTACCTAAAAATTACAGGTTTTGGTAATTATTACTGTACCCGCCTTTTCAATGTTATGTTTATATAATGCCTTTATGATACACATTATTATAAAGGCTATTATTTTAAGAAACTATCACCCAAGTTAAGTGGCTTACAACTTTCAAATTATTCCTATGTTAAAAAGTTACACTAAACTTGGAAGTATGTTAAACGAATCACGTGTAGATTTAAAAATTCGTAATGGAAAATTATTGAATGTAAAATACTGATTTCAGACTTTTGATGACCATAAGCTATTGTGCGTTACTTTGCTTCAACGGTGACAGTACTGCGCATATACACGACTTACGCTGAGTACATTATAGGTCTTCTTCTTTAAATAAACCAGTTCCGACACAGCTTGAACTAATGCGTTATAGCACATATCACCGCATTATACAACAATAATCTGATTTACTGATCGATTCTCCGTTATATTTAGACGACAAACCTACAAACGATCGTATAGAATATCATACATACGAAACAATTGTTTTCGGAACAAAAAGGTAACGAACTTAAAATAGAGCAATGTACGGGACATTTCTTAAATATTCTGGCCCATTTGGATTTGGACATGTGACATAGTTGGCGAAATGCCTATTTCCATCGGAACTCGGACCTGGTCAAGGATGTATGACACTACGATAGTTTTGTTTTCTTATACTAGACGTGGCGTCAATATGAATGAATAACGAAATGTTATCAGCATTTGCGTAAGTCCCGACTGATGAAATTGTAATAGGAGTCTCAAAAGACAGCGTTAGAACTAAATATAATATCACAATCAGACTATAATTTGCCCACTAATGGGACACAGACCTCATCTCTTCAAGAGGGAGTGGGTTGTAATGTACCACGCTGGCCCAGTGCGGGTTGGTAGATGTCACATGTCGTCGAATTTTTGGTTCTAGGACATGCCGGTTAAAATAACATCAATAGTTTGAAACCAGTAGGGTGTTAAGTAATTCGGCTAGAAATGTTTTGAATGTATTTATAACAAACCGGGTTAAGTGTCAAATGATTCTCATCTTCATACAAATTACTGTAGATATGCCATTTTGGTTAGACCAACGTAGAAACGCAAATATATCGCTTAAAGCGCGTACAAAATGTGCTTTAAGCGCTATTAGCCGAATATAGAACAAGTATAGATAGTGCCATCCACGAAGACGCGCTCCACTCTGCTCCGCGCTAGAGTACAGCTTACAGTACAGAAATCGCGGAGTGGGGCGCGTCTGTAATGTAGTATTCATTTATAAGCTTTATATAGGCCTTGCATAAAATGTCTTAATTTCAAAATGGTCTATGTACAGTTGTATACATTTTCTCATTAGTGTATCCACATCTACTTAATTTACCATTCAAAATTCAAGGTAAATTCAGCAAGACTTCACAGACACGATTGGACCGATACCCTTATATTTAAGTGACTTTATGATTATGATTAGAGTTCTCACATGGTTTTATTATCTGTAGTTCCTTCAAGCATTTTGTAAAGAGCGCTTGCTGGCTTTGAATATTCACAATTCTATGTTCATATATGTGTATAACGTCTATATTTATTCGTTAATTTCACATGTTATATTAACCGAGTTTTGCCATACTGTGTATTGACATTTAGCCATTGATTTTTCTATTATAAATGTTGAAGACATCAAATATAGCCCCGATTCAGAACTGATCGATTTCGACTTATTTAATTTTAAAAATAGATCAAAAGACAAACGCGTAATTGTCAAGTTCTGAATCAGGGGACTGCAAGTCTAAAATACCTATAGGGTTAAGTTAGCAATTGTATGCGGCTTTATCTATGTAATTATTCTGCAGAACTGAAATACGGTCCCATGTTAAGATGGGTCCTTCGAAATGTTATCCATCCACAAAACGTCTCGATAAACAATAAATAATAATCGAACGAAGCTTCCAATAGTACTTGTGTTTTTTTTTCGAATTTCAACTGAATTTGAAACAGGTTTTATAATTATGTAGATTTATCTTTATTTGCCAAAAATTGAGTTAGTACTAGTCCAATATTGGTACAAATTGTGTTCAATTTACTAAAGATATTCTTCTTATTTGTGTAGTATGTATTCTTGCTCACGGCTTTTCTTTGGCCTCAAGTAGGTATTTTTGTTATTTGTTTTTAAACTAAATTGCTTCCTAAAAAGTTTCGAAGTGTTTTACAGTCGTTTTTTAAATAATTTATTTTGTTAGTTTCCACGTACTTATATGAGGACTAAGTACTAAATAACTTTGAGGGACACTGAACGTCCATAGGCAAAAAGAACAAAGACTTCTAATGTGTCTCGTTCAGTGTTCTGGTTAGTGTCATTGTGTATAACAGCAGTGATAGCTTAGTGGTGTGACCGTCGGACTGCCAAGTCATAGGTCTCGAGCTCGAACCCGAGGCACGCACCACTGACTTTTCGGATTAATGCGCGTATCGTGTAATTTTCACTTGCTTCAAAATAGGTGAATGAATACATCGTGAGGAAACCGGCATGCCTGAGAGATATTTCTCGACGGCATGTGAAGCCAAGTCAGAGGCCCATAGGCAACTCTGACACCAGGCTAGTCAAAAACCACACGAAAAAAAGAAAAAAAATGTGTTCTTCAACCGATTAAGCTGGTTCACAAGTTTGAAGAACATCGAGCAATTTTGTACGTGGATACTAACCCTTAGCGGGGCTGAAGTATGAATCGCGATACCGGAATAATATGTTCAAGATGAAGCTTTCTTAACATAAGATTTAAATAGCATTTATTACTTTTATGCCCAAAAAATGTTTTAAGTTTTTATTATGTTTACTGCTTTGCCTCGATTTCTCTTGTAAAACGAATTTGTATCACCATGTTATAGGTAAAGTATATGGTTTATAGACAAACCGCTTAACTGAGACGTTTCCTGAGGTAGCTGTGCGGTGCGGGCGGGGTGCGAGAGCTCAGTGATTTGTCAACTTACGAAACGTCTCAGTTATGCGGTAGGCCTATAAATACCCAATTGGATAAATGGCTGTTCAATTATTTTAAGAAATGATGTGCTTTTGAATATCCTAAAGCAAGACATTTCGGTCTATACTTAATCTTCCGAACTACTTAAAGGATATGTGTATTGTACTTTTCTTAGGTATATTTTGTATAATTTTATGCATTCTTCATTATTTGACTGCTAATACTCCTTAGCCGTCTAAAGTAAGGTCTGAATTAAGTTTATATCACTGTAATTCTCTGATATTAAATAATCTAGAATATGTTTATGTATTTTCTTTTTTACACCCTGTATTTATACCCAACACGATGTACAGACGCTAGCACATCAACCTACTACAATCTGTCAAATTTCTTTAATAGATTTTCAACTTTATTACTATAGTATAAGGTTTAAAGTTGATTGGGAAAATTTTACAGTTTCGGGTAGGTTGACTTGCTGGCGTCTGTACGTAAGGAAGTTAAGTTCGCGATGACGCGACAATGTAGCCCCAGCATTACAACCAGTATGATGTATCATCTACATGTTTTAGTGTTTCTTGGACAACAGAAAGTCAAAGTTAATTTTGCTACAAATAACTTCACCCACGCTCTGAACGCCCCCATACCGTCTGATGCTTGAGTACGGAATTTAATCATTTACACAACATTAGAAACATAAGAAATACGTACTATGATATTTTAAAATACTGTTTTATTAATATATCAACAATATGTGTGACTAATTAATCCAAACATTTTTAATTTGCTTTATTTAAAAGTAACATGCTTAGATTATATTACAATACAATGCGTAGAATGAAACGTCACCCAGCAGTTATCGCATTCCATTATAAGTAGGTCAGCGGAAAGAGCGCGTACTAATACGACCTCTCTTTTCCACTCGCATGATTCAAATACACACTAGCGCTCGATTTTTGAAATGTTTACCTACTTCTAATTTAGTCGGGTTATTCTTTTATGAAAACAGTGAAAGCTGCTCTATGGTGCTATTAGAGTTCCTTACGCGATGTTTCAAAGTCCAAGGGCACAAAGATTTAGAAGTAAACTAAGTTTGCTATTATCGAATTGAACAAAAGTACGGATGTGTGGTGTGTGAATATTATTATTATAATTACATGCTCTGTGATTATTATTAGATATCAGTGATACGGTACAGACCTGTTTACTTCAGTAGCCGGTAGCGGCTCAAGTGTAATAGTTGTATTAAACGGTATGTGTCAAAACTCGTAAATATTTTTACTGCATAAACAATTTTCGTAATTTTACTGAAAACGTTTGACTTGATGTCTTACAAGTATAGGTACTGCTTGGTTTTATATAATACCAATATTTTTGTTTCTGAGACAAATTAGATCTTTTTGTTAGAAAAGTTTTAAACTGGGTTTTTGTTCGAAAATAACAGGTTCTTAAATATTGTGTTGTTTTGAATTAATTAAGAATGGAACACCATCCAAAAATAGAATGTTGTCATGATATATACTTACCTACCCTACCTAATACATTTCATGTTAAAATATTTTAAAGTGAAACAATTTTGAATATTTCAGAAACATAAATTCAGTTGTATAATTCATTGCTTTTTCAAATATTTTTTTTTTCTTGCTAATAAATATATTTATTATTTTTCAGTCTCTTCCAAAATCCAAAAATGGCCAGTGTAGTGAGAAGCAAAGTGCTAAAAGTTATTAACAAGCAGAAGACTGGATGTATATCTATAGTGGTCAGACAAAAGAGCTCCAGTGTTCCAGAAAAAAATATTCTGACATCTGTGTATAAAGATCTTCCGATTACTGGTTACACAGCAAATGACTTTGTTTGGCAGAACTTGGACCGTTGGCCTGATAAAACTGCAACAGTGAGTTATCTTTATGGATTTAATACTGGTATATATTATGTACATACTTATGTACTTATGAAAAAAAAAATTTGAATGCGATTTTTTTTTTTTGTAAAAAAGTTTTTATTTTTCACTTTTTAGTTGTGGTAGTACCCCACACAAATTCGAATATCTGCTATGCAAATAACAGTGACAGAAAGTTAGTATATCATTATCCATATAGACTAAGTGGGAAAAATACGTATCATTGAAGCTAACTCAAATAGTACCTACCCAAGCAAATTTAATAAAATATATATGGGACCACCTCGAGAACAAACCCTTTCAAACAAAAAAAGAATTTTGCAAATCTGTCTATGACAGAGTTATTCATCAACCATCATTCTCTTGCCCTTAAAACCCAATTTATTTGGGGTCAGCACAACGTCCTTTTTTCCATACTTCTCTATTAATTGTCATGTTGGTAGTCACCCTATTTCTAGCCATATTATCTTTCACACAGTCAAACCATCATCTCTTCGGTCTTCCCCTACTCTTATAGCCATCCACAGTCGACTCACAACTTTCCTCACAATTTTCTTAATTTTCTATTCTGAAAAGTCACATGAAACCTATATTTTTTAAGAAGCCTATATAAGAAGCCTTGATGGCTGGACAATATCCACTTTAGCAAGAAAATGAAAGCCTTGCTGGCTGGACAAAATCCTCTTTAGCAAGAAAATAAATTTCATGAAAAATTATTAAAAATTGACTGGACCTAGCTTTTATGTCTTTGTCACTTTACATTGTTATGACCCAATCCAACAACAAGTTGTTAATGATTGAACAAGAAAATCAAACGGTGAATCCCTCCCTACATAATTAATATTGATTATAATAATATTACTTCCCCCACCGCGGCTGTCTGTCTGTCTGATCGCGATAAACTCAAAAACTACCGAACGGATTTTCATACGGTTTCACCAATAGACGGAGTGAGATGGAGACCTTTTTTTTTTTTTTTTTTGGGTGGGAAATTATCAAATAACTTCTCCCGCTCTCGTGTCAGACTCTTACTGACTAAAACCCACCCGTGTTCCTTCCGTTGCCTGTACGTTGCCAGGGGCCACGGTATCCCTTTCGGACTTTCCCGCAACCCCGGCAGGCATCGGTCCTATCGGACCCCTTCACTTGCTGACATCTCTTTGAGGCGCGCGTGGAACACAACGCGCCGTCTACCCGGGCCTGGTCCTTATCGGACGGCGAGCTACCCATTGCTCACCGTCCGCAAGCCCGCGCCTACAGTGGCCGGGAATCGGCCTGCGATTCCCGACGCCCAGGGCGTCTCCTGCGGCGGCTAGGGGCGTGAGGGCGCGAAGTTTGCCTCTCCCTCACGCGTTCTGCCTCCTCCTTCGCGAGCATTACTGCTTCGCAGAAGGAGGTGACGGCCTCCCATGCCCTCTCGCTCCGTACCATGGCCTGGACTAGGGCCGGACGCGAGAGATCCCCGCCGCCGATCGCCTCCACGAGGACACGGCGATGCTCTGCCCAAGCCGGACAGACCTCCACCGTATGCTCAACCGTGTCCTCCGGGCGATCCACGCAGTGATGACACCCGGGCGTTTCCTCCCGCCTGATACGAAACAGGAACCTCCCGAGAGATCGAGACCTCTCTTCGAGAGTGAGTGGGCTGTAATCTTCCACGCGAGGCCTGTGAATTTAATTTCGTCAGCCATTACGGCATGAAAAGGTAACAGGCAGATAATAAATCTGTTTTCGGGTTCCGTACCACAACATGAAAAATTGAAACCCTAAAAGGATGAGACCCTTTTTCTCAGGCACGCGTGGAGGCATCATGTTTGAAATAGATATCCCAAACTTAGATCTACCTACGGTCCCTTAACCTTTTCCTATAACGAAAATAAAACATCCAAGTCAACGCAATATAAAAATACGGCCATCTATGCCGCATATTTTGACACACGCTAATAAACCAAAGCCTATTTGGTACTTCCCGTTGGCCCAGTAGCATGAAGTTTGGCTAGAAGCAAGGTCAAGTAAAGAGGAAAATCCGAATATGGGTAATTTATTGTTATATATGAACAGCAAAGTTCGGTTTGTTCTTCAATCTGGGATCAAAAATTCATAGGCCGTGTGTTGAAGTGACATTTAGTCTGAAGTAGCATTTCATTTAAATCTGTATCTACTCTTAACTGTATTAAAAAAGCTTCGGGATTTTACAAAAACGCTGAAACGCGTAATTCTTTATTTCTTACCAAAAGCTTAATTTTGAATTTCCATATCCCTAACTTAAGAAATGCTGGGTTTCCCATACAAACTTTCATCCCCTATATCACCCCCTTTAGGATTATTTTTGAGACGAAAAGTACCCTATGTCCTTCTCCAAGATACCATCTATCTCCATGCCAAATTTTATCAAAACCCGTTCAGTTGTTTAGCCGTGTAAAGGTAAAATACAGACAGACAGAGCTACTTACGAATTTATAATATTAGTATGGACATTTAACAATAAAAGCAAAGAAAACTGGGATGGATTTTGAATTTTTACAAACTTTAAACAACTGACATTCTCTTTTTACTCGTATAAATTTATCTTTGTCATAATAAATATCGACTATTTGTTCGAGGAGTATTTAATACGCGTATTGAAAAAAAAAACAAACAAATAATTATTATACGACAGCAATCGTGTTTTTCGGCTAGGATTTTCAAGATGCTGTTGGAGCTAGTCCGCGGTTAAAGATGCGGTCTTTTTTTCCTTATTAAATAATGTCGTAGGCTTATAGGTAATTAAAGATTGTATTTATATCTTGTTCGTTTTCACGGTTTAACGTAGGAATATAACGTAACATCGATAGAACAAAAACTTAAAGATCATACTACCGCATCGTATGTTTACATCTTTGGCAAATTTTTAAACGCCGCCGCCGGACCGTATAATTTTTTTATAATATTTTAATTAGGTATCATCGGTAAAGGTGTCATTACCTCGATGCCTAGCTATTAGCCAAATAAAGGCCAGTTTAACAAAAAAAAAATTTTGGCTTCATCCTCCGCTGGTGGTTTTGGTACTTACTAAAGTATGAGTAGCGAAAAGCTGTTTTTTTTTTGTTTTATCGTATTTTAGATACCGATATTCGATACCCATCTCTGCAGTTTACACAAAAAAACAGTTTTTTTTAACAAATTTTTAAAACTCGTCAATTTTTTATTTTTTTTAATCTCGTCTGCGAATTTTGCTAGCTAATTCAATTTGATCATGTATAGATTGCCATCGACACGCTAAGAAGATTACCTCATTGAATTCTAATACCTACCTAACCTATACGTACGAGCCATTCCAACCAACTAAAATGCAATGAACAAAGTTCATTCAATGTAGAAAGTAAAGAATGAATTATATTTATTGGGACTCGCACAAGATATCACAAATTAAACTTATCATAAAGCAAATACTTAACAAAACATAAATTAAAAAAAAGTAAAAAAAATAAAGTTAAATGAAAATAAAAGCAGGACTTTCCTGACAGAGGCCAGAAGGCTCCTATCTCAGCGTGATGCTGCGACATCTAAAAATAAGCGTCGCGGCGCTGATATTCTGATAGGGCCCGCAGTGATGTCACGGATAGATACAGAAAGAAATATCAGAACAAAGGTGCAGTTTGTAAAATAAAATCTACCTAAAATAAACTACTTTAGATGTAAAATACTGGTATCTAATTAGCTCCATCCGGTTAGACTGGACGCCGACCCTTACATCGTTGGGAAAAGGCTAGGCAGTTGTTATAATATGACCTAATATAAACTAGGTATATGACAGTTTCAGAACATTGAAAAATTAACTTTGTATCCTCTAGCTAGAGTGCAGTTTCGGCTACTCACAAGTAGGTATTAATAAAGCTATCGGACATAAATTGTCCGATTATTTTAGTGCCCTGTCATAACTTTAATATTCTAGATAAGAATCAAATACTTAATATCGAAAAAATTGTACCTACTTTTTACTACTGATAGGTTTATTACCTATCTGAAATCTGACTGTAATAGCCTAATCACTCTGTACTTACTCTCTGTAATATTCTTTGCAATAGAAGATATTATTCCCTTTATTAAATTTACATACATAACCCATTTGGAGCCAAATACAATACAACTATAATTAAAAAAAAAAATCTTTATTGGCATAACTATTAAAGGCTAGTAAGACATTCTATAAGAAAAAACAAAAAAAAAAACACTTCCTTATATATAAAAAAACACCGTCCCCAATTGGGTACTATGGGCTTATAAGTGGTATTTTTCAAAACACCCTTTTTCAATGCACAATGTTTTAATGCATTTTTTACATTGCCAACGTGCTTTCATGTGGCATACTGTGCATCGTAGTTGGCTTGTCAGTTTCTCAGGGAAGTGTCCGATGCCGCCTTGACTCATACCTGGCACCATCGATGAAGGTTTACGGCGTCTTCCATCAGGTCTCTCTGTGGTTCCGTTCCTCAAATAAAATCGGGCAACACTTCGGCGAAACTGGAGCTGATCCATTTTATCTTCAGCGGCCAGGACGTGGAGACGCCAAGCATTAGCCATAGCCAAATCGAGCATGTAGGTAAATAGAACCCACCACCATTTTTTTCCTCGAGCTGTCCTGTATACTGCAATTGATTGATCAGCTTGATCAACTCCACCCATGCCTTTATTATAGTTCTGGAACACAAAAGGGATGTCCACGTCTACCTTCCTTCCTTCCGCAGAGCTCCATCGTTTTACCTTACCCAAAGGGTAAACGAAGTCATAGTTTGTACCCATGGTACAAACACTGTTGTCAAGCCATCGCACGAATAAAATCTTATTCACCGTATCGAATCGGTAATCAAATTCTGCTCTGTTTTTCTTCTTCATGTCTTTGACAGACACTAATGGGCACTTCGTCGATCTTTGAGCTCATTTATAAGGTTTTCCCTTCGTTTCTGGACATTATTTTCTGCAGAAGGCATGCCAGTATAGGACGGTTCACATTTACGCCAACGTGGCTCTTGGGTTTCAACTTCAACTCTTCTGTGTCGTTGCAACGGTTCATCATCGCTGCTATCCCATTCATCTTCGTTTCGAACCTGAAACACTTCAACTAGACCTGGAATATCACGTGGAAGAATATTTTGCTGGACATCATCTTCATCGCCCTCTTCTTCATCCGTCAGAACACTCGGGTCGGGAGGGATGGCTACTATGTCATAACTGAGATCAGGTTCATCCTCTTCATTCAAAATATTTTCTATGGCTTCCTCCAACCCTCGATATTCATTTGCGACATCAAACGAACGTTTCGTCATTATTTACGCCAAAACTAAACCTGCAAAAAAAAAGTTACACATTAGCCCATCGGACCCATTTGGGGACACCACACTAAATTACTTACGCTTGTTGTCATATATTAGAAAATTCTCAACAAAATGTGGTTTATTACTAGTAGAAACTATGGCCAAGTGATAAATTTAGGAAATGTACAATAAACCTCTATATAAATATAAAATAATAAGACTTACCTTTGGTTGAACACCAATTTTCTAAATGAAGTAACTAAACTCACCTCTTTTTCGCCACTTTATTCGTAGACTCACAAAATTGTATTTTTTTTATAAGGCCACACTCGTTGACACTACAAAGTCACTTATAAACAAAATGTAGCTAAAATAAATTTTAAAATGTGGGTACTTAAGCAAATGTCCCCAAATGAGGACAGCGGGCTTAAATGGCATTTAATTTTTTTAATTGACATTTTTAAGTAGTTAAATACACACATCAACACGGTCTAGGGATATTTTTAAAAAAGCGAATTACTATCAATGTGTTAATTATTTATATGACATGTATATATTTAAAAGATACGTTATTTAATATTCTACCATTTTTTAATAATGGTTAAGGTACTTCGATTAAAATTTCAGGATTTTATGGAAAAAAAATTAAGCATAGACGGAAACCGTATATGAATTAACTTTTAATTTATGAGTAAAAACTGAAAAAAATAGAAAAATCATTTAATTTGTGTTTATAAACTTGAAGTTAGTAGTCTGAGAAAGCGCCCATGATGTTCATAACACATCGGCAACGATTCGGCATGCTCAGAACAAGGTTGTCAATGTCTTGCTGCGGAATATTGTCCCATGTCCTTCTGAGGTGCGCAAAAAGTTGATCTTCTGTAGCCAGATTTTCAGGAACTTCCTTCAGAGCTCTTCTTTGCAGCATATCCCACGCATGCTCAGTGGGATTTAGATCTGGCGATTGAGCAGGCCAGTCTAAGGCCCTAACATTGTGTGTATGTAACCAAGCTGCTACCGTTCTCGCCGTGTGTGCCGCATTGTCGTGGGCCTGGGTATTGGGACATGGGTCCTGGGCATTGTCGTGCATGAACAGGAAATCTTGCCCCATTTGTGTTCTGTGGGGCAAGATTACGGGCCCCAGCACCTGTTGGACGTATCGTTCTGCCGTCATATTGCCCCGCACCCAAACGAGATCCGTCCGTCCTCCAAGACGAATTCCTGCCAAAACCATAATTGTTCCTCCTTGGTATGGGTGAACTTCCTGAGGGTTCTGAAGACGGCTCCATCGTCCAGGAACTAGCCAAACACGCGTCCTTCATGAATCTGGATGGAAGCCGAACCTGGATTCATCCGTGAACAGCACATTGGACCATTGCTCACGGCCCCAGTCCACGTGGTTCCGAACCCATTCTAATCGTGATCCACGATTGCCTCTCCGTAAAGGTGGGACCCGGAGTGGTCTACGAGAGCGTAGATTGCTTTCATGCAGTCGCCTTCTTACAGTTTGGTCACTCACAAGTACTTGGTGTTCCACTCGCAGCCTTTGGACCAATTGAGTCGCCGTTGCATTTGGTTGAGCTCGCGCAGTAATTTGCAAAAATCGATCTTGTCTGGGGGTAGTGATGCGACTTGGCCCCCGGTGCCTCTCCGCTACTTCACCTGTGGCCCGATAGCGTGTCCACAATCTTGAAATTACATTTTGGTGGGTCCCTATGGCCTCAGCAACATTACGCTGAACAGACCCAGCTTCCAGCATTCCCACAGCTCGTAACATCTCCGCCCTCGTCAAATGTTGGCGTTGCATGGCTACAATACCTCAATTTTAACTTTATCTTTCGTTTAAAAATGAAAAAAAACTGTAACTAAACGTAATTCGTATTGTTTTCTAAATTTCGCACAAATGAAAATTCCCTCTCCTACACATCAAGACATTTTTATGCCACCGAAACAAAAGAATTTTCAAAAATTTGAATTTGGAATTAGTCTGAGATAAATTACAAACAAATCGGTGTATGAAAGATTACAATGCGGCCAGTACTTTTCGAGTTATTTAATTGAGTATGAAATATCCCTAGACCGTATTGATGTGTGTATTTTAATTGAAAACGAAAAACATTTAAAAATAAAATCAATAGCAATAACCGATGGGCCACCATCGGCATCAGAAACAGGGTCTAAACTGCCGGTGGTCAGAGCTCTAGAGAGGGGAATCCCGGCAGGCATCGGTCCTATCAGACCCCTGCAACTGTGCTGAAATCTCTTTGAGACGCGCGTGGAACACAACGCACCGTCGACCCGGGCCTGGTCCTTATCGGACGGCGAGCTACCCATTGCTCACCGACCGCAAGCCCGCGCCTACGGTGGTCGGGAATCGGCTTGTGATTCCCGACGCCCAGGGCATCTCCTGCGGCTGCTAGTGGCGTGAGGGCGCGAAGTTTGCTTCTGACTCATGCGTTTCGCCTCCTCCTTCGCGAGCATTACTGCTTCGCAGGAGGTGACAGCCTCCCATGCCCTCTCGCTCCGTATCATGACCTGGACCAGGGCTGGACGCGAGAGATCCCCGCCACCGATTGCCTCCACGAGGACACGGCGATGCTCTGCCCAAGCCGGGCAGACCACCGTATGCTCCACCGTGTTCACCGGGCGATTCACGCAGTGATGACACCCGTGCGTTTCCTCCCGCCTGATCCGAAACAGGAACCTCCCGAAACAACCGTGTCCGGTGAGGACTTGCGTCAGGCGGAAGGTGAGGACGCCGTGGCGCCTCTCTAGCCACTCCTCAAAGAGGGGACTTATCGCCGCAATTGTGGCGTGCCCAGCACTGGGTTGCGACAATCGCACTCTCCATGACGCCATGAGATCCCGCCGGAGCTCTGTCCGCTGTGCCATGATTTCTCACGGCAGCGGAGTTACGCCCCGGCGTTTCGCCGCCTCGCGCCACTCCCAAATGTGCGTGAGGACTTTTGCCTCCAGATCCCATGGCGGCAATCCGGCAAGTCACTATGCCTGGCCTTGCAAGCCCTTGACCCAGTCGCGCAAAGAGACCATAACACTTAACATAATAACACTTAATATGCCTCCAAACTAATCAATCATGTCTTTTGTTTCATAGGTATGCGCAGTGACAGGCCGCGGGTACACATATGCACAAACGCATAAGATGTCCATAGCATTCGCCGCCTCTTTGCGGACAAAACTCAAGTTGCAGAACGATGACAAAGTTGCCATAATCCTGCCGAATCTTCCAGAATATCCTGTCGCGATTCTGGGGATACTACAGGCTGGTTGCATTGCTAGTATGATGAATCCTGTTTATACTGCAGGTAAGGTACAGGCACATGAGACTATTCTGTCTTATCTCTGGGATGATTACGGACCTGCGATGCCTCAGTAGTGCTATTCTTTAAAAAGATCACCGTGAAAACTTAGATGAAGGGAACTGTTAAACCGTATCATGGTGGACTGACATCTCACTTCGTCACAGAGCGGCTGGTATCGGAGATGTCCGTAGGTGCGGCGGTGACCACTCACGCCAGACTGACAGCCTGTGCTCGCCCGCCATGACCCAATTAGGTACATCACAAAACAAAAAAAAGGCAATTTTTTTCCCTATTAGGCATGTTTGTTCTAGATTATGATTTAAATTCAACTGACTACCTTTTACGATACTTTTGTCAGGGACGGTGGTGATTTTTACAATCATAATGTTTAAGAATGGTTGCCATCATCGGCTTACAAGTTTTCCAAATATAATTGTTAGTGAAACCTAAAAAAATATTCGTAAGTACTGAGAAATAGCCTTTTCAAGGAATACACTACTCCACAACGAGAGGCCTTGGTCGATCGAAGATTGATTGAATCGACACCATTTTCAAATCGCACGAGCATTGTACTACACGGACTTAAGTACCTACTATTAGTTGCATGCCATGAATTGGGTACAAAGTCTAATGATATTGCGAGTATAAACTTCATCTCATGTTTATTTATTTATTGTAGGTACAATATAACATCATAAAGTTACAAATGCCATTAAAGGTCTGATTCACCTTCGTATGACGCTCCGATTCGATGTAGTCTCATGCAGACAGGCGCGACTCGACGATGGTGTGTCGCGATTCTGGTATAGTTTGACCGAGACCGCTGTACCGTGCCTTAAGTATGAGCGCGGCGAGGCGGGGGGCAGCGTTAACGAACGAATGGCGGGACGCCAAGAGCGTTGACGAACAGCGGTCTCGGTCAAACTATAGAACAATTTCCGTAGAAATAGTTTTCATAGAAATTGTTCTAAGTACTAGAGTCGCGTCGTACCTATCTGCGGGGCCTTTACTCTGCAGAAAAACCTAACTCTAATGAAGATTTAAAAAACGAAAATATTTTTCCTTTGCAGAAGAACTCAAACGCCAAATACAAATGGTCAGATGCAAAGCTGTAGTGACCTCAAACATTTCGTACGCCAACGTAAAACAAGCTCTAGTAGACCTTAACCTAGACATACCAATAATTTTAACAGACAATGATGGTCTACCGGAAGGTACCATCAAGTTCGCGGAGTTTGCTCAAGATTTTAGCCTAGATACTAGTTGTTTGAAGTCAGTAAAGAGGGGGCCCAAAGACCTGGCAATATTACCGTTTTCGAGTGGAACAACAGGGTTCCCGAAAGGTGTGGTGCTGACGCATGGAAGCGTGGTTGCTATGAACCAGCAGATCGCTGACCCTGAGATTATTGCTATTAAAGAAACTACGGGTAAGTTTTCCGGAAGATTATTTTTTGTTTTCATAATCCCTCATTCGCCAGTTATCTATTTGATAAGTCCTATGAAGTGGGGGCCGAGTATACTGCCTTTAATCGGGCACAAATCCCGACTCCCAAGCTGCTGCTGAGAATTTCCTGATAGGATAACTAAATCTGTAGCAGGCCAGAGTCTGGATTTGTGCCCGGTTGATGGCAATAGGCTCGCCCCCTATTACATGAGACAAAGAGTGGTTGCACATCTGACGGAAGATGCATCGGGCGTAACTTCGTTATTATGCTCGACGCACTAACGAATAATCAGTCGAGTGTGTAAGGTTGAAAATTGTCTGTTCTGGCGTTACGCGACCGACGATACGCGACGCATCTTCTGTCAGATATGCGGCCAATCTAGAGGTAGGTGGACCTCTATCTTAGGCGTGATGTTATGTTATGTTGTAAAACCAAATAAAAGCATTTCTTTTGATCCGGGAATGAGACCCAGGACCCAGCAAATCGCGCTTCCGATCACTTGATCCACGATGCGGTTATAGTTTGACCGAGACCGCTATACCGTGCCTTAGCTACGTGCGTGGCGAGACGGGGGGCAGTGTAGGCTACTCATTCGTCAACGCTCATGGTGTCCCGCCGCTCATTCGTCAAGGCTGCCCCCCGCCTCGCCGCGTATTCCTTAGGTGCAGTACAGCGGTCTCGGTCAAACTATAATAACCAACGCAGCGTTTTCCCACAAAAGGATTGATTTGATTGATATCAAAACTACTCTTTGAGTAATTCGAAAATTGGATGTTATTTTTTCTTTTCCAGCAACAAATCAGGCGGTGTTGCCAGCAATCCTGCCGTTCTTCCACATATTCGGATTCAATAGTCTCATGTTGAACCAGTTGGCACTGGGCGTCAAACTGGTCACTATGCCGTATTTCAAACCTGAACTCTTCCTTAAGACCCTCGTTCAACATAAGGCTGAAGTTTTGTTCTTGGTTCCACCTATGGGTAAGACAAACACACACTTTTTTATTTAACTGTAGTGAACACGATCTCGAACATACACAAAGGGTGAAACGGGACCCTATTAAGTAATTAGACTCCGCTTTCCATCTGGCTGTCCGTCTGTCACCAGGCTGTATCTCATGAACCGTGATAGTTAGACAGTTGAAACTTTCACAGATGCTGTATTTCTGTTGCCGCTATAATAACAAATACTAAAGACAGAATAAAACAATATTTAAGGGGGCTCCCCCGTTTTTATAGTTGTACGAACCCTTCGTGCGCGAGTCCGACTCGCACTTGGCCGGTTTTTTATAATAATAATAATCTGTATGTTATGAAAATGAACTCTCAACGCAGTGCTTACACTGTTCATAGCAATTGCTCTATAACACTATTATTCCGTGGAGTTTCTTGCCGGCTCTTCTCCATAGGAAACGACCAATTGGGACCAAGCTTATGACGTTTCATAAATGCCCATATAGGTTTATGTGAAATAAAATATATTGAATTCAATTGAATTCATTGAATCTTTGACAGTCGGTAGGACTAGTCAGATGCCCGAAAGTCTTACAAAGGGCGTGTTTTCAAGTATAACAAGGTTGTGGAGGTCAGATAGGCAGTCACTCCATGTAAATACTGGTATTCAGCTGCATTCGGTTACTGGCAGCCGACCTTAACGTATTTGGGAAAAGAGAAGGCTGGTCAGATTATTAATTGTAGCAGTATTTATATTACTCTGCCTAGCCTTTTCCCAACTATTTTGGGGTCAGCTTCCAGTCCAACCGGATGCAACTGAATACCAGTATTTTACATTGAGCGACTGCCTATCTGACCTCCACAACCCAGTAGCTGGGTAATACGATACCCCTTGGTAAGACTGGTGTCAACTTTCGGGCTTCTGACGACTCGTAAAGACTGACAAAGATCCACGAATGACAGCCGGGACCAACGGCTTAACGTGCTTTCCGAGGCACGGAGGAGTCTCGGTATGTAAAGATGGTTACCCATCCAAGGACAACCCCGGCAAGCGTAGCTTAAACTGATGGATCGACCCATGCGGCTGTTATTACTTAGCCAGGAGCTCCTAAGCAGTATTTTATAAGTAATAAATTCCCTTCTGACATAATTACCTACACATTACAGTGGTATTCTTGGGCAAGCATCCTGCAGTGACTCCCAAGCACGTGGCGTCGGTCTACGGTATAATAAGCGGTGCCGCGCCCATCTCGAAAGAAGACGCCGAAGCTGTCCTGACAAAAAATGTAAGTTTGAATAATTGATAAGAACTGGATATATTTACCTTATTGGTGATGTTCTTTAGAAAGGTTAGGTGCGCAGTATTATATTACATACATAAACATAACATACTTATTATTATTTCAAAAGTAATTGGAAGTATGTAATGGTATTATCAATAACTAGCTTTTGCGGCTTCGCCCGCGTGTATGTCGGAAATTATCCCACGGGAGCGTACTGCCGGGATAAAAAATGTCCTATGTCCAGTACCCTAATTACATAATACACAATCAATCAGATTGCTAATCTATTGCTTCGTAAGTTCGAAAAACAAAATCTGCTCAACAACGTAAATAACGCAATGAATGTTGTTGAGCTGTCAAAGTGAAACAGATTAGTCGTAATCTTTTACAAAATTGTATTACGTAATTAGGGTACAGGTCATGGTCTACCCTTGTGGCAAATTTCATCCAAATCGTTTTGCAGTTTTAGCGTGAAAACGTGACAACAAACAAACTCACTTTCGCACATTTATAATATTAGGATAGTCAATAGTCAATAATGTTATTATTGAATACAAGTGATGACGATACTGCAGTAATTTTAGACGCCGGCAAAATTATCTGCGTATGCGACCTACTTAGTACTTCTCACTCAGTACGATAAATAATAATATTATTATTATTCACTGCAAATGTAAAGTTATTTTGAGGAAATACCTACCTAAATACCAAATTTTTTCTTTGCTGCGTGGGGTTTTTTCTGTTTTTTATGGGTACAGTTTTAAAAAAATATGAACCGTTAAGGTACCGTTCCGTACCCGACCGCAGGCAGCAACTGCACGCGACTTGTCGCGGGGTGTTGTCGCGGCGACACGTTGTGGCGTCATTTCGCTGCAGTCATGATTCCGAACGCGACCGCAGGCGGCAGCAGCCCGTATTCCAGTCGGTAGAGAAAAGATAGAAAAACGTGTTATCGCTTGAGCGTTGACGTTGGCGTTGTACCCGACCGCAGAAGGCAACTGCAGGCTACGTGTTGCCGCGACACGATTGGTTTCTATGAAATACCTTCCGTAGCTAGCAACACGTCGTTGGCAGCTACGGGCGACTGACAGGTGACACGTGCAGCCCGACCGCAGACCAGTAGTGCTGTCAACGCTCGAGCGATAACACGTTTTTTCTATCTACCGTCTGGAATACGGGCTGTTACCGCCTGCGGTCGGGTTCGGAATCATGAATGCAGCGACATAACGCCGCGACATGACGCCGACATGATGGCGACACGTCGCGTGCAGTTGCTGCCTGCAGTCGGGTACGGAATGGTAGCTTTAGAAACGAACTCTAGAACGTACTTGTGTACTTTGTTCAGAAATACCTACAAAGATAATAATTGTTACCAAAAAGATTAGCTACGTATTTTATATTACATAATTATTTATTGTTATTTGTTGACTTTGACAAAAATAAGGATTTATCAAACGATTAAGAGAGATTATAAAGAGAAAAGATTTGTATTTTTGTTTGTAATGAATAAGCTCAAAAACTACTGAACCGATTTAAAAAAATATTTCACCTGCAGAATGCTATATTATCACATTTATCATATTAGGACATAGGAAACTTTTTATCCCGTCATTCCCACGGGATCGAGACTTATACGGGTGAAACCACGGGGCGCAGCTAGTGGGCTATCATTTATAAAGATATCAAGCGGGCGAAGCAGCTGGCGGAAGATGCAGAGAAAACCGTACATTGTTCTGGAATAAGTGTAAAAAGACGTCTGGTTTAGGTTAATACAATGTGGACTCTACAATAAAGGAAAACACTGACTAAACTAGTGTATAAGGAGTATATATTTTGAAACTATCAACTAACAACAATGTTAACAGCATTGTTGTGTTTCGGCAGTTAGAGGTAAGATAGCCAGTTCCTCTGTGGTTGAGGATTCGGCCTGATCATCACTTATGATCAGGACTTGCAAGCCAAGAGCTACACCCGTTACTATATAAAAAAAAAAAGAAACAACCAAATTAATTTTTCAAACAAAAAAAATTAGGCAGTTAGAATTATAATCATTAGAATCATTAATAAAGAAAGAAATACTAATAATACATCTCTCTTAGTAATTTGTAGCAATGTATTTATACTCGTACTGATACTATGTATTTAAAGGTATTTAATTAATTAATAAAAATAGCAAAATTATATACAAACTTAACTAAAACCATTGAAAAACTAAAATATAGCATCGAAAAATTCATCCGCATCGCTGTCGACTGGTAATGTACACAAGAGACTGGCCACATTGCCACGTTGTATGGCATGGCTCGGTCGTCCATGGCCACATTTAAAATTGAAGTTAATGTGTGTCTGATAATTTGGTCCATTTTTTCTAAAAGGTGAGCGTGCTTATAAATGGGAAGCGCGAAGAAAATATGTTAATTTAGGGCCGAAACGGCGGTAACGAATTAGTGTGATGGCCGAATGCATATTCATTTGTAAAAATCTTTCCGAAACGTCGTTGAAATTTTTTATTTTTTCCTCAATAAAAACGGGAAAGGAATTCTCGAAGATTGGAGACCCAAGGAGACGAAGAGATGTCGTGATTTTTATTTTAACATAAAACGGCCAATTACATTAGTTTAAAGACAAAGACAAACACATTATTAAAGTACAGTAAACAAAATTATAAATGATTTCATGAAAAATTCATTCAATGGAACAAATCTAGCTAAGAGAGATGTATTAATGATTCTAATGATTATCATTCTGTCAATACATATTTGTTATGGTCGCGAATCATAAGTATTTTGATCAAGATATAAGCTACCACTGACCTACAAATTGAAAAAAACGTAAGAACGCCCACGTGGGCATACAAATAAACATACAAACATAACATAAATATAAACTTAACATAATTTGTATGTCTCTTTTTGTACAGACGCCAGCAGGTCAACCTACCCGAAACTGTCAATTTTTCCCAACCAACTTTGAATCTTATGCTTTAGTGATAATGTTGAAAATCTATTAAAGAAATTTGACCGATTGTAGTAGGTTGATGTGCTGGCGTCTGCGTTGTAACAAAAAGTTATTTTATTATTTATCCGGCCTTTTTTTCTCACAAAACGTTTCTTTTATTCGAAAAAACATTTTCTAATCTTCCATTGTAGGTATCTACAGTACATTGAGCCCTGTTATCGGCTCCTTGATAGCAATAATAATGCGATACCTTTGGCCAAGGGTAAGCATTGTAATTCCCAACTTGGGTCTGATAGCAATATTATGTGCATTAGATAGCGCCGTAGTTGTAAATTCTCGCTTGATAACAATTATCGCTATCTTTTGTTTTTAACCCCATGTCCTCAAATAGCAACTACGCTTAGTCTGTCTTTCAATCAAAAAAATTGACGTTATACAGCTTGTATAACGTAATTTTTTTGTGTTTTTTGGGGTGTGGTCAAATGAAATGAAATGAAATTGTTTCTTCTTTAATAGGATATAGGAATCACTTCTACACGTCATATAAAAAATTTGCTAGCTGAGTTCGGCGTTTCCTATCTGACTACTCTGAGAAGAAAGGCTAAAACAAACTCAGAGGTCGTAGTCTCTTTTAAAATCCAGACGTAATCTTGGTCAGGTCTTATGAGGACCACGTAGATTATTGTCTGAAATGGTCTTTTGAGGAAAGAACTACACAGATTTGAGTGGACCTGTCCAGTCAGTGCAAGCACTTGTCAGTAATCGTGGAGCTCAACTCAGAACTTAAGAAGCTCAATTCGACGAACAATACCAAAGAAAGGACATTTGGGTAGGCCGCATCAACTGCTCAAACTGCCAGAACATCACTAAAACTAACTGAAAAAGAAGAAATAAATGAAAGAAAATAAAAACCACATAGTCCTCACATTCACAATAATTAAAATAATATAATACTTTACAAAGTAATCATGTAATTTTTTATATAATTTTCAACAATGTCAATGTGTATATATAACAAGGTGCAGACCATCGAAATGAACAAGTTTCTCCATGGAACCAATATCGTAATCGCGAAAAAAAAACTGCACGAGAAGAGCACTTTGCCCTGCAGTAGGACTATAATAGGCTGGTATAGTTCGATTCAAACTTAATGGCGGCTCGGAAGTTAGCCACTCGCTGCGCAGTACAATACCCCTCACCCCCGCTGACACATGAATTCGTTACTGCGCTGCGCAGCGACTCGCCTCATGTTCCGAGCCGCCATTAAGTTTGAGTCGGGCTACATTTTGTTCGAGTAGGTATTGAAGGTTTTTATGGGACAGTGGATAATTTTTTCACGATTACTATGTTGGAGAAAGTTGTTCAGTTAGATGGTCTGAACCAGTTCCTTAGATATGACCACACCTTTCTGACACATGCTGTATTACCGATTCCAATTATCTATATGTATAACCGATCGTTCGTTTTTGTTTACAAATTTTACTTGGAAAAGTCAAGAGAAGAAACAGCACAGAAAGGGATAAAGCTTACCTAATAATAAGACAGGAGTCGCCTCCTAAGTTTTAGAAAAAAAAATCTTAGCCTACTTCTAAATCTACAGAGACTGGCACTCATAATTTGTTGCAATCGTGTTACACTTCGGGCGCTCCTACAGTTGCACACCAGAAACACACTGCAAAACGATGGGGGGAGAAAAATCCTTCGGTGTCTAGGTATGCGATAAAGCACTCCTACCTGCAGGACGGGGTAGGGAAACCCAAAGACCGGTCCCTAAGTTTCGGGACCGAAAGACCGACACTTCGGACCAGGGGCCAAAAACCCCAACACCGTTTCCTCCACGACCACACGGTTGTGTGACAGTGTCTTTGCAAAGCTCGTTATGTCATTTACTTATAAGGCCCGGGTACAATCATCATTATCATCATCCACAGACTGACTTCACCCACTGCTCTTGTCATGTGCCAATCCCAACGATCCTGTGCCAGCCTCATCCAGACTCTACCCGCGATGGTAAGAATATCCGCCGGACGACCGACACTCGTCTTCCAGTCCTTGGACGCCTTTCGGTCACTGCCTTACTCAACAACTTCATTTGAGTTCCATAACTCTGGTACAATAGTTAAAATAAGATAAAATGCTTTTTATATTATGTACTTACCTAAAGAAAAATCTATATTTTTCCAGAAAAACATCTTATTCCGCCAAGGCTACGGGTTGACGGAAACCAACGGAGCTATTTCAGTAGGAAAGAACGATGACACCAACCATGCGTCTGTGGGCCATATCTTAGGTAGCGGCGAGGTGAAGATCGCTGATCTGAACACGCAAGAAGCTTTAGGACCGGGGCAGGCAAGTATTTTTATATTTTTCGTAGAACTCTTTGCCAGCGACTTTTCTCCGTTAGCTATGACCATCACGCGTAGCATGACAACCATAGAAACGGGTTTTCTTCGGGTTTTGTCGACGGATGAATAGACAAAATGACAGATTGTGATTGTTTATCTGTCATTTTGTCTATTCTTCCGTCGACAAACCACGTTTCTATTATGTTCATTCTAAGTGTGCCGGGATCTTCTCATATCTCCGGTTAAAGGTATATATTTCTCAAAAGAATTATAAATTCACGTATAGAGAAACCATAATAAATAGGTATAAACAACATTATGTGCCATTAAGCGTAGCTTCAAAAAAAAATTGCTATACATAGTAATCTTAAAACTAACTTTTTCTTTAACTTTTTGTCATACCAAATAAAATAATCAATAAATATCTGAAGAGACTAGGTTAGAGGAGCTCGTGGCTAAGTAATAAGAGTCATACGGATCGATCCATCAGGTTAAGCTACGCTTGCCGGGGATGTTCTGTGGATGGGTAACCATCTTTACAAACCGAGACCTCTCCGTTCCTCAGAAAGCACGTTAAGCCGTTGGTCCCGGCTGTCATTCGTGGATCTTTGGCAGTCGTTACGGGTCGTCAGAAGCCCGAAAGTCTGACAACCAGTCTTACCAAGGGGTATCGTATTATCCAGTTACTGGGCTGTGGAGGTCAGATAGGCAGTCGCTCCATGTGAAATTCTGGTATTCAGCTGCATCCAGTTAGACTGGAAGCCGATCCCAACATAGTTGGGAAAAGCCTAGGCAGATAAGGCAGGCAACCGTGTACACTTCCACCAACCAGAATACTCCTTCGGGGACTACACTTGTTTTATGTGTTTGTTCGAGGAAATATTATTTTGTAACAACTCACATGTATACCGACATTCTGTGGAAAATTATTAAAATAACCCTCCTCCTTTAGCTTCGCCGCAGTCGGGTAAAATGCAGGCGTGATGTTATGTTAACACTAGACTCTCGATTACTCGTACAGTTCACTAGATACTCGTACTCATCAATGAAACCTAGATACACACATCTGAGTTTCATTGATTTAAGTACGAGTAAATAATTTTCATTCAAACCGATCATTCATATTTAAAGCTTAGAAAATGCGACGTGGTCATATTTTTCTTACGGACAAAAAAGTTTTTTTTGTAATGTTTTACGTAAGGGTGTTCTACATAAATAATCGTGACTGTCGATATATTTTATATGAAGAAAGAAAAATATCCATCGTATGCCAGTTGATTCTTTGAAATGGTCTCATTAATACCTAGAGTTATGTTAAAATAAATAGATTACTATAGATTACTATATCAAAAGGAACACGTTGTATATTAAATGTGAACCCTGAACAGTCGTGTCATGGGTTTTTCCATCAGGAAATTCTAATTAGCAGCCCGTTATCTGGATAAGTGCCCAATTAAAGACAGCGGACGAAAGGTTCGCCCCGATTATAGGGCACTACATCTCAAGCTCCCCCTCGGGGAATACATACATACAGCGGACGAAAGGTTCGCCCCCATTATAGGGCACTACACCTCAAGCTCCCCCTCGGGGAATACATACATACAGCAGACGAAAGGTTCGCCCCCATTATAGGGCACTTCACCTCAAGCTCCCCCTCGGGGAATACATACATACAGCGGACGAAAGGTTCGCCCCCATTATAGGGCACTACACCTCAAGCTCCCCCTCGGGGAATACATACATACAGCGGTCGAAAGGTTCGCCCCCATTATAGGGCACTTCACCTCAAGCTCCCCCTCGGGGAATACATACATACAGCGGACGAAAGGTTCGCCCCCATTATAGGGCACTACACCTCAAGCTCCCCCTCGGGGAATACATACATACAGCGGACGAAAGGTTCGCCCCCATTATAGGGCACTACACCTTAAGCTCCCCCTCGGGGAATACATACATACAGCGGACGAAACGTTCGCCCCCCATTATAGGGCACTACACCTCAAGCTCCCCCTCGGGGAATACATATATACAGCGGACGAAAGGTTCGCCCCCCATTATAGGGCACTACACCTCAAGCTCCCCCTCAGGTAATACATACATACAGCGGACGAAAAGTTCGCCCCCCATTATAGGGCACTATACCTTAAGGGAATACAAATATGCGTGACATTATTCAAGACTACAGCAACTAATGTTTTCAGGAAGGTGAGATCTGGTACCGAGGTCCGAATTTAATGTCGAGTTACTACGAAAACGAGGAAGCGACTAAAGAAGTGTTGACAGAAGACCGATGGTACAAGACCGGGGACATCGGGCGATATGACGACAAGAAATTCCTATACGTTACTGATAGGCTTAAGGAGCTTATTAAGGTAAATACAATTTGTGATATTTTTAGCAAAAGGCTGGTAAACATGAAATAAATTTCACCACAGCCGCACGCAAAAAAAGGGTTGAACATAAGTTAATTACCTGCATACACAGCCTCGGTCCTACGGCCTATTGGGGCTTGGCGCGCGGGCACGCCTGTCGAGAACAGTCGCGGCCCGTGCCAAGCATTTCCACCACAGGCTTCATCGGATCGACGGTTCCCACGGCCTGTCGGCCTGGGCTGGCACGATCTGGCATTATGCGTTTTACTGATTGTACTGTCAGATAGTGAAATGGTTAAGCACTACAGCTACTAAGCTGCGAGCATTTAAAATAGAATGTGTTTAAAAACATGTCTAATTGTATATCATCACCATCAATCTGCTGGGGAGTTTGTTGCGCCACTTCTTCCCAGCTAAAGCACTAGGAAGTGGTGAAGGGTGGGCGTTTTGGGGGACTGTCTTATGTAATTTTGACGTTCGAAAAGTGCTGATTCTCAGCCTAGTTTGAATAAATGACTTTTGAATTTGCAATGTGTGTGTGAATTTCTACATTTAAATCTGTAGTTTTTATGGTGTAAACTGTCTTATGTAATTTTGACGTTCGAAAAGTGATGTTTCTCAGCCTAGTTTGAATAAATGACATTTGAATTTTGAATTTGCAATGTGTGTGTGAATTTCTACATTTAAATCTGTATATTTTATGGTGTAAAAAATAATAAACTGTATTCTGTCTATCTGTAAAGTGTGTCCGATTGCAAGACAAGGCAAGAAAAGAAAAATATAATCCGTAGTAATATAAATAAAAAACCGACTAAGTGCGAGTCGGACTCGCGCACGTAGGGTTCCGTACCATTATCTATAAAAACTGCAAACAAATCATGTCTGTTGTATGGAAGATGGGAGCCCCACTTACATATTTATTTTTATTCTGTTTTTAGTATTTGTTTTTTATAGCGGCAACAGAAGTACATCATCTGTGAAAATTTCAACTATCTAACTATCACGGTTCATGAGATACAGTCCGGTGACAGACGGACAACGGATTCTTAGTAACAGGGTCCCGTTTCACCCTTTGGGTACGGAACCCTAAAAATGTAACCCGTTGTCTTATAAAAATATCTCATTTACAGGTCAAAGGCTTCCAAGTACCTCCAGCTGAACTGGAAATGGTTTTACGAACTCACCCGAAAATCCTCGACTGCGCGGTCATAGGTATACCCGACCCGATCTCAGGAGAAGTGCCCAAAGCGTTCGTAATACCACAACCCGGCCAAACAGTGAAGGAAGAAGAAATTTTAGAACATGTTAATAGCAAAATCACCTTCTATAAAAAGATAAAGGCAGTACAGTTTGTTGGGGAGATCCCTAAGAATGCCGCTGGCAAGATTCTGAGGAAGAAGCTAAAAGAATTGTACTGTTAGCATTTATTTTAAGGAAGATTGTGGTGTGGTAGCATAGACGAGATGCAAGTACGTATTGATTTTTGCGCATTTAGACTTTGTACAAAATTGGTTGTCTTGGTTTGAGTTTTTTAAATGTCGTTAAGTTTTCTACTTTTATCGTTGCTATAAGGTACCAAATGACCAATTAACTATAGAAATATAGTAATTACTGCTGTTTATTAATGCGGAATTAGTTACTGTGATAGCACAATCTCGCCGGTACTAAGCCCCAACAGCATCGATGTATAGTTCGGCAGCGCTTCGATAGATGGCGTTGTATATGTGACGCGCAATCGTGAATCGCGGTGTTAAGATTCTCCGCAGTAGAATGACCCTCCTCGATTTTAGTTTTTACGGTATCGCTTCTCGGCCTTTTGGCTAAGATCAAAGTGTAGTATCTGTTCTTTTCAGCTTAATATCTGAAAGTTCCCTCACTGAGGGACCAGTATATTAAACTGATTTTTGTAAGCTGACGGGATGTTCGGGGCTCGCTCCACCGGCTCCACTCCCGTCGCGGGTCGGCCCGGCATTGCAGTGCCGCCGGGATCGGCCCACATAATTCCTCTCTCTTCTTCATCTATCTGGATGAGGTACTGACTTTTTTAAAGTGCCGAAATTCCTATTGATGTGCGGTCCAAGTTCAACTGATTATTAGGTTGTCTACAGACGTTTTATACTTAGAAATGTAACTAACAGACAACTTTTTGTACGATATTGGAAGGTGTAAATAATTATAGCAGTTAATAATGTATGCCAAGACCATCATGAGCCTTTGTCTTTAATTCATATTCCATTGAACTAAACGAGATACGTATACTTAATTTATACTGCATTGTAATATACATAGAAATTACTTTGCAGTTAAAAGACATATTCTATATTTAGGCACCATAAAGTAAATGCTAAATAGCTTATTATTTTCCTACTACGAACTTTTAACATTTTAAATTAAATTGACTTGGAAAAGATGACATACGTTCCCTTTGTAAGAAAGGAATTTGTTTAAACATTTTCGCACCTTGACCGTATGTGGTATGTTTTCTTAGAATAAAACATATCGGTGCTTCGAAGATTATTTACATTTTTGCTAGGATGAAATTATACAAATTTGTAAAAAATTATAAGTAGTTAGTACGTTTTGTAATGCTAAGAGATAATTTTCGTCAATAAGTATATGAGTTTTGTAAAATTAATTTTGTATCGATATTTAGTATTAGAAATAATTAATTATAAGGTTACATTAGTCGATAATTATAGTTAATAATTATGACGATTTTTATGATATTATAATGATGTTAGTATTTTCTCGAAGTAGATACTTAGAAGCTTGCAATAAAACTAGTCTGTAATGTATTACACAAAATAATTAACTACTAATTTATTTATAATTATTACTTAAATATCTAGTATAAATAACTACCTTACTTAAATATCTTATCAGTTTTATTTTTAAATGTAATTTTCATTCGGTAATGGGATTTTTTGAATATTTATGTAAATGTATCATAGTCAATTTGTTTTTTATATATTATGAAAAAGCATAAAATGCGATTTTCAGATAAATATCCTAAAAAGGGCCATAAGTACGTTTTTTGCCAAGGAAATCAGTCCTGATATATTATAATCGTTCTGTAGAAAGATGAGGCCTAGAAATGAAATGTGGGCGTCCAAGCAAAAAGGGTCCAGTTCTCGGCATTTCGTTTCCAAAATATAAGAAGTTTTGTAAAGTTGGGTGAAAAAATTGCATTTCGCAATTTTAATTGATTATTAATAAATGCTGAATTATCTACAATTTCATATAGTAAATTACTATATAAGTACAGCCTACGACTTTTTCAGAATTTCAACTTCAAATGTTTGATAAAAAAATGTGCTAGTTTTTGAATATTTTTTCAATCCTTACTATCATTGACTATTCTAGATGTTATGGAGGAAAAAGACGTGTTGCGCCGATACCAAAATAGAGCGGTATCACACCGACGATTTGCCAGCATGTTTCCAGCCAAACGATTTGTGTGAACGTGCTCTCCGCGGGTTCTATGCGAAGTAGCCGTGAATACGCCACGTGTTTTCCGTTTTCATAATTTTATACTCGTCTCACTGTGTCTTGTACACACGGCTACACATCAAGCTATACCTACTTTTCTAGTTTATGCTGATCTCGCATTGTATAGCTTGATGTGTAGCCGTGTGGACACTCGCGTCAATCGCTCTCGTTACGTAACCGCGGCGAACTCGTTGCGCACACGTGGCGTGCTCGCGATGCACAAGCAGCGAGGGCGTTAAAAAAATCGCCTCGCTGGAAACACGCTCACAAATCGCCAATGTCATATGCTCCTCCGCCAATTGACATAAGGGCACGAAAATGATTAATTCTTGTTATTATTTTACTACTGATTATGCGAGTGGTATTTATTCGAGAAATAGAACAGTCTCAGTTAATATTTAGTGGTGGATAGACAGATTTTATGGCATTTCTCATCAAAGCTGAGAAGAAAAGGGGTGCTTCGCAAACACAGGATTGCGATTTATACACCTGCAACCGTCACTAACGGATTCAGGTCATTAAATCGCCATCCTGTATACGGTTTGGTACATACCATCAAACTGGACAACTTACTCTATGGAACCAACATTGTATACACGAAAAAATATTCAGTCGTCCCTATACATTTGGGTCGGGTTAGTGTTGAAGTTGTGTATGGGACAGTCGATATTTTTTTTCTATGACCACTCTGATACTTACAAGCTGTAATTTTAATATTACGTTGAAACTGATAGATGTAAAAATAGCTATGAGACATCTCCTTTCCGCTATATAGTGGACCTTTATTCAGACCGTCCATTGAAAACCTTTTATAATGTGTGGTCAAATTATGTAAAATTAATATAACTAATACATTTGTATAAGATTTACAAACTTTCATATTAAATCTAAATGTGTTATGTATACTTTATTATTGTTATTTAATTATCATCGTTTTAAAATAAATTTACTTAATGGTTCGTGGTCATTTTTATTAAATTAAAACACCATCTTTATAAGGTATTCAAATCCTTGTTTCCAATTGATGTTATTTCTGCTTAAACCAATATCAGCTTTATTCTGGTGTAAATTACGTTGATTTTAGAATGACTAGTACTAGTAGAGAGGACTTCAATATCACCAAGTGGTTATCTATAATATGCCAGGAGCGTGCTCTCAGCTTTTCGGACATATTATTCGTTCACCTAAGCGTGCATACAAATAACAACAATATAAACAACAGAAATATTCGGCAGCTGCACGTCATGACTGTGACAAGAAGGCTTCCACTCAGCATAATTCTGTGCTATGAGGGACCCACAGCACAGCGCTGATTTTCAGTGGTCACCCGAAAAATACGTACGGACATCAAGTCGGTAACTAAATATGAATAAATCCAGTGTGTAAATATTGATTCAGTGTTCTGTCTCGCTCCCACCCTCACCGTCGCGTCGCCTGCGCGCGCGCTTAAAAAGGAAAAGGAAAGGCTTATTGATACTGGGCAGGGTGGAAGGAAAACTCTTCAGGCAGAGCACCGGTAAGATGGTCAGACGCGATCAAGAAGGGTGTTGGAGGCAGCATTTACCGAGCCGGTCCACACTGCAGAAGACCGCATATGGATACGCGTCGTATGTGGTCGCGATCCTCAGCATTGAGGGAACGGCGAAGAAGAAGCACGTAATTGAAAAGTTATAAAAATACCTAGTTACTTGGTAATTGCCGTACACAAAAATAATCAGATGCACGTTTTAAAATACGACCTTCTATGTTATCCAACAAATGTCAGTTTCGGTCATTCTATTTCAATGCAATGAACTTCAAAGTGTTTACCTAACGTCGTTAAACCTTTTTTTCACCGACAGTAAAACCTTGTATCTATTTTAGTTCGATATGTGGTTACCGTAGACACACCCATATAGGTAGCACAGAATAGACAAAGATGTCCCAAACGTAGATGAGATACGTGCGGAGATCTCAGGCTGTCCTTACAGAACGTGAATCGTGTCTCCATAATATAATATCACGCCTGTTTTCACCGAAAGGTTAGGTAGAGGTGTACCCATTATATAGTACACCCACATTTCGCCCGTTATTTTTAAGTCCCACCGCGGTTCGAGACTAGTTCGAGAGAATCCAGACTCCGGGCTGCTACTGAGAAATTCGTGAAGGAAAAATGCTGAGGGCATTGACGGAACGGTGAAGAAGTACGTACTTAAGTGAAAAGTGATAAAAAAATATGGTAGTTGTAGCGCAAATTGAGTTCAATTAGGTCTACAATTTACGTTGCGCTGTAAATTAGGGTTTCGTAAACAAAATTCCAAAGTTGATGATATCAACAATTTGCAATGTCGAATTCAAATTAATTATGCTTCGTAAGGCGTGCTACGTACTGCAAATAGGTACCTATTTGCTCGGGTCGGCATTTATCGGCACAGCCGGACGGCAAAATCGAATCAGCATCATTACAGCCGAAAGACATCCACGCTGGACATAGGCCTCCCCCAAGCACCACCACTTCGACCGGTTCTGTGCTTCCCGCACCCAGCGGATTCCTACGGCCTTCACAAGGTCATGGGCCAACCTTGTGGGAGGCCTTCCAACGCTACGTCTTCCGGTACGCGGTCGCCACTCCAGAATATCGAATATTATGTAGTAACTGTTTGGGGTCGGCTTTGTTCGACAAATAGTGTCGAATCGAATGTAAGTACCCACCCGAACAAGTATGAAGCACGTCGTCTATAGACGTACCTATTAAGTTTCTGCTAAAATTAAAAGAAAAATGGAACAGGTAACGTTATAGACTTCCAAAACTAGACAGATACCTACTTGGTTACCTACCTACTTGGTAATTGCCGTACACAAAAATAATCAGATGCACGTTTTAAAATACGACCTCATAAGTTATACAACACAGGTCAGTTTGGGTAATTCTATTTCAATGCCATGAACCTTCAGTGTTTACCTACCGTTGTTAATCGGTTTTTCACCTTTAATAAAACCTTGTTTCTATTTTAGTTCGATTTGTGGCTAACGTATAAACATGTCGTGGCCAGGTCTTTAAAAATTGATAATTTCATGAAATGAACATCGACCGCTGGTCACATCATGATGTGGCCTGGACACTGGCCAGTTATCTAATTACGCAACACATTTTCGTAAACGATTACGACAAGTTTGTTTCATTTTTATAGTTCAACAACATTCATTGCGGTATTTACGTTGTTGAGCACATTTTTTTTTCGAACTGAAGTAATGGATTTGCAATTTGTTTCAAAATGATTCAAATTCCGATTGATCGTGTATTATGGTTATGTATTGTATCATCGTAATTGGGGTTCATATCATTAAATACTCAACGTTTAACGATATGAAGTGTTAAACGCACGACTATTTCATGATGTGTAAATTACATGCTCTGTGGATGTAGCCAAACATATTATGTGATCATATCGTAAAATAAGTAGTTAGATTATCCACCGGTAGAGGCGTTGATGTCGCTTTGTATTTGTTGTGCATCATGGCGGTGGCTTACAACAAATCAAACAAAGTAGGGTGACCATGCAAAAAGGTCGATGGACTTTTATTGGGTTTCCAAATATTATATGATATTATGGAAAGCGATCAACATGGAGGTAGCGCTCGCCGGTCGCTGCCGCGGCGTGAAATGCAACATAGCACTTAAAATTCGTTTCTAAAAATTAAAAGTTGAAGCCGCTAATGGCGCACCCCGACCAAATGGGTTAGGTTAGGTTAGGACTGTGAACAATGGGGTGCATGTTGAAGAGCCTCCACGTGGCGCACCCTGGGCAACGTCAGCTCCAATTGCCCACCTGCTTTTGGTGGACAATTGGGGCTGGCGGCTAATCTTCAACAAACTGGGAAGGGCCGCGGTTCCATTCACCGATCATCTTTGATGGTCGAGGAAGGGAACCGGGCTAGGGGCGGGACGGCTAGTCCGTCATGGGGATAGGCCTGGTGGCCATCTCACGTCCACACCCCCCCTGCTTACAGAGGGTGAGTCTAGTGGGCGTAGAGTGGGGAGGGAAGAGGAAGACAACCTCTATAAAAAATTACCTTAATCTCAAGGTCGAGCGTGCCGAGGGGATGAATGGCCGGGGGGTGTCCGGTCACTAGCGCTGGGGGGGGATACAGGGGAAATGGGACCATACCCTTCAAAGGAAAAATTAAAAAATGGAAAAAAAGACAAACGAAAAAAAACTACCCCAGGGCGGTACCGGCTGCTCTGCAGCTGGAGAGTCCGCCACGTTCCCTTCGGGAACGTCAAGCCCCCATTCGTATTCTGGGGGGGGCAACGAATGTCTTCCGATTGCCGATGGCAACAAGAGCCGAGGAGGCTCATCGCGGTCTCGGTCGTTCGAGGACCTGACAAATCCAGATTTGTCGGGTCGTCGAATGGGCGGCACCGCCGGCCAGCGAGAAAGGGAGCTCCAAAAGAACCCGGAGTTCCCGCGCGTTGTGGTCGCACCACTTGCCGTCACTGACGGCAACGCGAGTCGAGGAGACTCAAGTCCCGAAAGGGACCAATCGTCCGACCGGGGGGAGTCGCGGAGGAAGCGCGGTCCTTCCCCGGTCGAGGTCAACGTGGCGGCGGCTAAGGTGCCAAAGGCACGGGGTGGGCGAGGTCGCGCGGTAGCGAGTGGAGTCCCCGCTCGGCTGCCGGAGCGCGACAAGCGGGGTCGCTTTGTGCCAGTTTCGGCGGAGAGCGACCCCGAGCCAATGGTGGAGGAACAAGGTGGGGGCAGCACTGCGTCCCTGCTAGAGGCCAACCGAGCGGAGGCTAATGCAGGAAAGAGGGCTCAAGTGAGGGCTGTCGCGGCTGACGAAGTCAGCGAGTTGGCCCGACAGGCCCGTGAGCGGCGCTCTGCTCGGATGGCTGCTGGAGGGGACATCACTGGGGTGGCGCTCAGTCGCCAAGTTTTGGACGGCGTGGATGTTGTCCTGAAGGTTGCCACCAAATCGGGCAACTTGAAGGGCACATTCACGCGTGCTCTCAAGGAGGCGGCTGAGGGGATTCGGGAGGCGGTTGAGGTCCTCCTTAATCGCACTAGCACGGAGGAGACGGCGAAGCTATGGGAGGAGAATGGCCGTCTCCGATACGAGTTGGAGGACCTCAAGCGACAGTTCGCCGCCCAGAGGGCAGCACCTGCGACCTCCGGCTCCTCTACCGTCGCGGCCCTGTCGCCGGCTCCATCGGTCCCGTCGTCAACGCCTGCGCTTGCGGATGCGGAGGTCGAGAGGATCGCACGCATCTGCATGATGCAGTGTGGTGCGATGTTGGGTGCCCGGATGGAGGCCATAGAGGAGAGACTCCTCCCGGCGGCAACCCTTCGCCCACCGCTCGCTGCGGACAAGCGGAGGAAAGAGGGGGCCGCTTTTCAGGGGCCCAATACCACCACGGCGGCTGGGTCCAGTCAGTCGGGAGGGAGGACCGGGGGGCCCACGGAGGGTACGCGTGTCCCCACTTCCCGGGCAGCTGCGCCACCGGCGGCCGCGCCCGGGCCTACCCCGGAAGCCTGGACGACGGTCGTCAAGAGGGGCCGCCGTCGCGGGACGAAGACGGCACCACCGCCACCGGCACCCGCTGGAGCACTGGCACCGAAGAAGGCCCGGGGACCGCCTAAGGTCAAAGCACCACGCTCCGCGGCTGTAGTGCTCACGCTGCAGCCCGGAGCCGTCGAAAGGGGCGTTACCTACGCGGCGGTCCTGGCAGAAGCGAAAGCCAAAGTCGCGTTTCCCGACCTCGGCACACCGTCCGGCTTCAAACTGAGGCCGGCGATTACGGGAGCGCGGCTGCTCGAGGTGTCGGGTGCCTCTAGCGGTGAAAAGGCGGACATCCTGGCCGCCAAGCTGAGAGAGGTCCTCAATCCGGATGACGTCCGGGTGTCCAGGCCGATGAAGACCGCTGAGCTGCGCGTCGATGGTCTGGACGACTCGACGACCCCGGCTGAGGTCATGGCGGCCGTCGCCCGAGTAGGTGGATGTCCGCCCGAAGACGTGCGGACGGGCGACATTCGCGCCGACGCTTCCGGGCTCGGCACGATCTGGGTGCGGTGCCCGGTGGCGGCGGCGAACAAAGTCGCTGACGGTGGGCGTTTGTTGGTGGGGTGGGTTGCAGCGAGAGCTAAGCTGCTGCAGCCCAGGGCCATGCGGTGCTACCGGTGCCTGGACTTCGGGCATGTCCGAGCACGGTGCACCGCCGAAATAGACCGCAGCGACCAGTGTTATCGCTGCGGTCAGCCCGGCCACAAGGCGGCTAAGTGCTCGGCGGCGCCAAACTGTAGCCTCTGTACAGCTGCAGGGAGGCCCGCCGGACACAGGGTGGGTGGAAAGGCCTGTGGCGTGCCCGCCAACAACAAAAAGAAGAGAAGGGATGCCAAGGCTGCGGGGGGCTCTTTACCCCCCCCTCAGCCTGGCTGCCCTTCGGCCGACTCCCGGCCTAGGAATGGTGCGGAGGGAATGGAATGCGCATAATGTCTATACACCATTACCATTTCCTCCAAGGCAATATCAACCACTGTGCCAGAGCTCAGGATCTCTTGATCCAGAGCATGGCAGAGTGGTCGATTCACGTGGCTGTGGTCGCCGAGCCGTACTTTGTCCCCCCCCGGGATAGCTGGGTGGGAGACCTTGACGGTTTGGTGGCCATCATTGGCGGGGCTCTCGTCAACCCGTCCCGAGGTCACGGCTGGGTAGCCGCCCTCGTGGACGGCATTGGCGTTGTTGGAGCGTATTTTTCGCCCAACAAGAGTCTCGCCGACTTCGAGAGGTTCCTTGTCGAGTTGGGTGCCGTCGTGGGCCAACTCCATCCTCGCCCCGTGCTGTTGCTGGGCGATCTCAACGCCAAATCTGCGGCGTGGGGATCCCCAGTGACCGATGCTAGGGGTGAGGCATTGGAGGAGTGGGCGGTCACGACTGGCCTGGTCGTCCTGAACCGGGGCTCGGTCCACACGTGCGTGCGGCAGCGGGGCGGATCGATTGTTGACGTCTCGTTCGCTAGCCCTGCTGTCGCGAGCCGTGTTCGTGACTGGCGAGTCGCCGTGGAGGTGGAGACGTTGTCGGATCATAGATATATCCGTTTCGACGTCTCCGCCCAGACCGCTGGCGGCCGCAGATCATCAGTCTCGCGAATGGACGGCCCGCGCTGGGCGCGCAAGCGCATCGACAGGGAACTTCTCGAGGAGGCCGCTATTGTTCAGGCCTGGAGCCGGGAGTCGGCAACGAACGGACCCGTCGACGTCGACGTCGAACAGGAGGCGCTGTGGTTCCGCGGGGCGATGACGCAAATCTGCGACGCGTCCATGCCCCGGGTCCACGCACAGTCCGCAAGGCGCCAGGTGTACTGGTGGTCCGCCGAAATCGCGCACTTACGAGTCGCGTGCGTGGCGGTGAGACGCCAGTACACCCGTTATCGAAGACGACGTCGTCGGGTCCCTGACGAAGAAGCCGCGCTGTATGAGGTGTACCGCGCGGCTAAGGGGACTCTGTGGCTGGCCATCGGTGAGGCGAAAACGCGAGCCAGGGAAGGGATGTTGGAGACTCTAGACGGGGATCCGTGGGGGCGCCCTTATCGAGCGGTTCGAGGGAAACTAAGAGCCGCAGCGCCCCCACTTACGGAGAGTCTCCAACCCGAGCTGCTGGATGAGGTAGTCGCAGCCCTCTTCCCGGAAAGAGCGGAGCACACTCCGCCGCCGATGGCTTTGCCCACAGCCGCAGAGTCTACGGAGGAAAACGCCATCAGCGTCCCAGAGGTGACACAGGCAGAGATGGGGGCGGCCGTGATGCGGCTCCGGGCCAAGAATGTGGCTCCGGGGCCAGACGGAATTCACGGCCTAGCATTAGCCCTCGCTCTGAAGGAGCTAGAGCCCCAGCTAAGAGGACTCTTCACAGCGTGCCTGGAGCGGGGCCAGTTTCCCACTTTGTGGAAAAGTGGTCGTCTGGTCCTGCTCAGGAAGGCGGGGCGCCCTGCAGACTTGCCGTCCGCGTACCGGCCCATAGTGCTGCTAGACGAGGTGGGTAAGCTGTTCGAGCGTATACTCGCAGCCCGCCTCGTCGGCCACTTGTGCGGAGAGGGGCCGGACCTGGACGAGAGCCAGTTCGGCTTTCGGCATGGGCGCTCCACCATACACGCAATAGCGCGTGTGAGAGTCCTGGCAGAGGAAACGGTGTCCCGGGGTGGGGTAGTGGTGGCGGTGTCCTTGGACATCTCCAACGCCTTCAACACCCTGCCCTGGAGTTGTATTCGGGAGGCACTGCGGTACCATCGGGTGCCTCCCTACCTCCGCCGCATCGTTGGGGCTTATTTGGCGGGGAGGTGTGTCACCTACGTGGGACGTGATGGCGGAAACCAGCGCCTCATGTCGTGCGGTGTTCCACAGGGATCGGTTCTGGGGCCGCTCCTGTGGAACATCGGGTACGACTGGGTGCTGAGAGGCGAGTTCCCACCGGGCGTGGACCTGACGTGCTACGCGGACGACACGCTGGTCACGGCTCGGGGGAAATCGCACAGGGAGGCAGCGTTGCTGGCGACGGCTGCGGTCTCACAGACGGTGAGCCGCATACGGCGCCTCGGCCTGGAGGTGGCCCTCAACAAGTCGGAGGCCATGGTGTTTCATGGTTCCCGGCGGGCGCCACCGCCCGGATCACACATCGTGGTCGGGGGGGTCCGAATCGCTGTCGAGCCCACCATGAAGTATCTGGGACTGGTGCTCGACAGCCGATGGGATTTCGGCCCTCACTTCCGGCGGTTGGCGCCCAAGTTGTTGGGCGCGGCTGGGGCGCTGTCAACGCTGCTTCCCAATCTGGGGGGCCCGAGCGCCGCTTGTAGACGGCTCTACGTGGGGATCGTGCGATCGATGGCCCTTTACGGGGCCCCGATCTGGGCGGCTGACCTGACGGCCGGTAGCATCTCTGTGCTGCGAAAGCCGCAGAGAGCTATGGCCGTCAGAGTCATCAGGGGGTACCGCACGATCTCCCACGAGGCGGCTTGTGCACTGGCCGGATCCCCGCCCTGGGACCTGGAGGCGAAGGTACTCGCGTCACTGTATCGGTGGCGCGAGGAAGCGCGGGCGCGGGGCGAGCGACCGATGCAGCGCCATTTGGAGCAGCGTCGGTCGCAGCTTCGCGAGGTCCTGGTGGCGGAATGGCGGGACAGGCTTTCACGCCCTACCGCCGGCCTCGTCACCATCGAGGCGGTCCGGCCAGTGCTCGACCTCTGGCTCGGGAGGAGGCACGGCTCCCTGTCATTTCGGGTGACACAGGTGCTCTCGGGGCATGGTTGCTTCGGGAAGTACCTGTGTCGCATAAACAGGGAGCCGGACGCCCGGTGTCACCACTGCGTCGACTGCCGGGAGGACACGGCGCGGCATACGCTGGCAGAGTGTGCCGCTTGGGAGGAGCCGCGCCGTGCCCTCATCTCAGGAGTAGGCAGTGACCTGTCGCTGTCGGCCGTTGTGAATGCAATGGTCGGCAGCGAAGCGTCCTGGGACGCGGTGGTATCCTTCTGCGAAGTAGTAATCTCGCAGAAGGAGGCTGCGGAACGGGAGAGAGAGATTTCATCCTCTCACCCGGCCCGCAGCAGGCGCACCGGGCGTCGGCGGAGGGCGGACAACGCCCTCTTCCAGCCCCCCTAAATGGGTCCAGGGGCGACGGACCCGGGGAAGTCCGTCGCCCCCCATACATCTGGACCCGAGGTGGCGGCGCGTAGTGTTCCACGCGCGCCCCTCTTAGACGTCGCGGGGGGAGTCAAACACCTCACTCCCCCCGCTCGACGAGACGGAGCCCGCAGAGGCGGGCTGGCACCAGTCGGGGTCGCGGAAGATTTGAACGTTCCCGCGACCCCAGCGTAGGTGTGAGACGGAACACCGGGGTGGTTTTTAGTCAGTAAGAGTCTGACAGACCCCTCCGCCCACCCCAGGGCGGAGGACATCCATGAGGATTTTCCACCCCGAACAAAAAAAAAAAAAAAAAAAAAAGGACTGTGAACAACGGAGGCCAGCAGGCAACGGGTGCAGGGGCATCCTTGCCTGTATTGCACAGGCCTCCACCAGTGTCGGACGGGAATGGCCGGGAACACCTAGCCCCCCAAGCAAGTGGGGCCCGCCAGCTAGGCGGGCATGCGCCGGTAGAGTTGTGGATGTAAAGGCTGAGCCGGTTTCCCATGGCCCTCTCATCACGGCGATGTGGGAACACCGCTGAGTTTTAGTGGGTATACTGTCTGTGGGTACTCGTCTCGTCCCCCACGAGCGGCAATAAAGCATATCTCAGCGACAAAAAAAAAAGGTAAGGACTGTGAACAACCGCGCGTGAGTCGAGCGAGCGCTATTTCCAAGTTGGTCGCAGTTACTTGGCTATTTTTACTACAGCATACACCATGGACCCCATAAACGATATGGTCATTTCATGAAATGGTCAATTCTATGATCTGGTCACGACAGACACACCCATAGCCCAGAATAGCAGGCTTACACAGCGAGTAAACAGAAACACAAACAGGTGCACGCACACGTAGATGCGTACGTGCGGAGATCTCAAGCTGTTTGTGCACTCGCAGTACGCGAAGCGTGTCTGTGTAACATAACATCACAGCTGTATTCCCCGAGGGTTAAGGCTGGAGTGTAACCCTATGGTTACACCTACATTTCGTCTGTTATGTTTAGGTATTAAATACTAAAAAATAATTTATTGCCATCAACCGCGGAACAATATAATTCCTGAAGGAAAAACCCAATAACACTTTTGCGCGACCCGGGAATGGAACCCAGGACCTCATACTTAGCAATAAGTGCATACGTTTTTGCTCATTGTATGAAGCCGAACTTCTGTATTTACCTATCTATGTTGTGTCCTTAGCACGGTGGATGGCCCGTGCTCTTGCTCTCGACCTTGGTATTCGCGTAAACTACGTCATCTAAACCACTCCCACGTAAACCCAGCTGTGTTTTCTTGCGGTTTTAACTAGGATTAATTGAGTTTTTTGCAGAATAGCTTTAAGATTTTCATAGCCAAAAGTAAGGAATTTTAGTGATAGTTTAGTTCGGTGTACAGACGCCAGCACATCAACCTACTACAATCTGTCAAATTTCTTTAAAAGATTTTCAACTTTATCACTAAATCATAAGGTTCAAAATTGATTGGGAAAATTTTACACTTTCGGGTAGGTTGACCTGAGTTGGCGTCTGTACAAGAGAATCGGCACCATAATTAATCAATTATTTTTACCTTTGGTTGGAGAACACAGTAAACAAAAATAAAAGAAGAAAAAGGATACAAAATTAAAAGTTATTATTGAAGAGTGTGACCAGTGAAGTGTGGTATGTGGTGTGGTGAAGCGTGGTGTGGTGTGGTTTGCTATGGTGTAGTGTAGTGTCGTGTGGTGTGGTGTAGTGTGGTGCAGTGTAGTGTAGTGTAGTGTAGTGCGGCGTGGTGTAGTGTGTGTAATCGAATTGTGTTTTTATTGCAAGATTTTTGCGTTCTCCTTTCTTTGCGTATTTATTACTATTTTTCTTTAAACTTGTTGCATGTTTGTTTGTATTGCATGTTTTATTTGCGTTTTATTTTTGCTTTTTTTAGTGAAACAAGACGACCTCGCACGCGCGGGCCGCGACCCGGTAGGGGTGTGCGCATGTGAGGTGGACGAGAAGCAGCTGGTCTAGCTGATCCAGTTGTACCGCTCCTCGGAATGCCACCGGAGGAGGCCGGCCCTAGCATGCGTGGCAGAGGGCGCGGCCGCGTGTGGTGGTGGTACCTTTTTTTTTTTTTTTTTTTTTGTCGCTGAGAAATGCTTTATGCATTGCCGCTCGTGGGGGACGAGACGGGGTATGTGGGACTCCTGTCAGAATGACAGTATACCCACTAAAACTCAGCGGTGTTCCCACATCGCCGTGATGGGAGGGCCATGGGAAACCGGCTCAGCCTTTACATCCACAACCCTCCCGGCGCATGCCCGCCTAGCTGGCGGGCCCCGCATGCCCCCCAGGTTGGGGGGCTACGGGAATGGCCGGGAACACCTGGCCATTCCCGTCCGACACTGGTGGAGGCCTGTGCAATACAGGCAAGGGTGCCCCCGCACCCGTTGCCTGCTGGCCTCCACCTGGGAGGAGTCGGAGATGACTATCAAATTGACGTCTTCTTCGACCCCTCCTCCGCCTTCGGAGCGGCGCCGCGTGAGGATCGTCCTCCCGCGCGCGCTCTGCCGACTCCTTCTGGGACATGACATGTTCGCAGAAGGAGGCGACTGCCGCCCAGGACCTTTCATTCCCCAGCATGGCGTTGACAACGCCGGGGAGTGAGAGGTCCGGTCCCATCACCGCGATAAGACCTTGGCGTGTCTCGGTCCACGACGGGCACACCTCGAGGGTGTGCTGCGCCGTGTCCTCCACCGCACCACAGTCGTGGCACGACGGTGTCTCCTCCCGTCCGATTCGGTGCAGGTACGATCCGAAGCAACCGTGTCCGGACAGCACCTGCACTAGACGGAAGGAGAGGAACCCGTGCGACCGCTCGAGCCAGTCTCGCAGGACAGGCCCAATCGCGTCGAGGGTTCGGCGGCCGAAGGCTGCGGTGGCGAGTTCCCCCGTCCAATGGACAACGATGGCGTCCCTCGCCTCCCGCCGGACGGCCTCCCGCTCTTCCGGGGCTGGGCGTTCTCCTCTCGCCCTCCGCCCCGCCGTCCATTCATACACTCTGGCGAGCACCCACGCCTCGAGTTCCCAAGGAGGGGTGCTGGCCAGAGCACATGCTGCCGCGAAGCCCACCGTGCGGTAGGCCCGCGCTACCCGCTGGGCTATGGCCCTTTGGGGCGCCCGCAAGGCGGTGGCGTTCTCTCTCCTCTGGAGGGAGTCCTCCCAGATAGGAGCCCCGTAAAGGGCCATACTTCTCAAGATGCCGGCATAAAGTTGCCGGCATCGCGCGCTGGGCCTCCCCAAGTTGGGAAGCAGCCACGACAGCGTACCTGCGGCCTTCAGCAGGCGTGACGACAGCCCGCTAAAATGCGGACCGAAGCGCCACCTGCTGTCGAGTACAAGGCCCAGATATTTCATCTGGGCCTTCACCTCAATTCTGACGCCCTCCACGAAGATGTGGGCGTCAGGTGGGGGGCGCTGCCGAGGTCCGTGGAAGAACACGGCCTCGGTCTTGTGCAGCGCCACCGTTAAACCTAGGCGGCGGATCCTCCCCGCGACCAAGGATCCGCCCGCCGAGGCCAAGTTGGCCGCCTCCCTGAAACTCCCCCCCCGGGCGGTGAGGAGAGTGTCATCCGCATAGCAGATGACACTCGTGCCTCGGAGGAGAGTTCCCCGCAAGAGCCAATCATAGGCGATGTTCCAGAGGAGAGGTCCTATGACTGACCCCTGCGGCACGCCGGCCTCAACGGCGTATCGCCGGACTTGGCCAGTCCTATTTACCAGGACGATCACCCGATCCTCCAGGTAGCTGGCCAGTAGATCGCGCATGTATCGAGGCACTCCATGGAATCGGAGCGCCTCTAGGATGGTGGAGTGGGGAACGGAGTTGAAGGCATTGGCTATGTCGAATGACACGGCCAACACTCCGTCCCCCACCTCCATCGCCCCCTTCACCTGGCCCTTGAGGCGGGCCAGCGCGTCCACCGTGGAACGCTCAGCCCGAAAACCGAACTGAGCGTCCGACAAGTCCGGCCCGATACACCGCAAATGGCTTTTTAGGCGGGCAGCGATTATCCCCTCGAACATTTTTCCGACCTCATCGAGCAGAACGATGGGCCGGTATGCCGAGGGGGAGTCTGCTGGGCGGCCCTCCTTGCGAAGGAGGCACAACTGTCCCTCCTTCCACGGTTTCGGGAACCTCCCAGACGCAAGACATGCGCTGAAGAGGTCCCGAAACCTCTCCTCCATTTGAGTGGCAGCGATCGCCACCACTCTTGCCGGAACACCGTCGGGGCCCGGAGCTGTCTTCTTTGCGCGGATATGGAGAATCGCCGCGCCAAGTTCCGACTCCGTGACAGGAGGGGCCTCCTCTTCTTCCTCAGCTGGCGGAGCTATCCCCAGCGGTGGGTCCATCACTGGTGGGGTAAAGTTGTCCCTGCACGGGAACAGGGACTGAACCACCCCATCCAGTAATAAGGGCTCCAGGGTCTCGGCCACTGGGGGACCAAAGGGGCGCAGTTTGTTGCGCGCCGCCTTATACGGTCTCCCGTATGGGTCGTTGTCGAGACCCTCCAACATCTCCGCTCTCGCCGAGTCTCTGGCGGCGGCGATGGCCCTATCGAGGACCGCTTTTGCCTCTATGTAAACCTCATAGAGGTGGTCCTCGTCGGCGTGGTCTCGTCGACGCCGCCGCCGGCTTCGCGTGTAGGCCCTCCTTGCCTCCACACACGCTGCTCGAAGCCCCGCCAGCTCCGCCGACCACCAGTACACGGCGCGTTTTGGTAGTGGTCGGCAAGACCGAGGCATGCTAGAGTTACATACCTCGGTCAGAGACTCCCTCAGGTGCCCCGCTACGGTGTCCACATCCAGGCCGGCGGAAGGTGGTGAAAACCAGTCCTGGATGAACGCCGCCTCCCCCGCTGCCTCCCTGTCCAGGCGGGTGAGAGCCCACCGCGGGAACGGTGATCGCACCGTGAGGGGCCGCGTCTCTCCGGGGCCACCGGTGGAGATGTCGAACCGTACGTAGCGGTGGTCCGACATAGTCTCCACCAGGTCCACCCGCCAGTTCGACACGCGCGCGGCCAACGCAGGGGTGGCGAAAGTGACGTCAACTATTGAGCCACCCTGCCGCCGCACGCATGTCTGGACGCTGCCTCTGTTCAAGAGGGAGAGTCCAGAGGAGGCTGCCCACATCTCCACTGCCCGCCCACGTGCGTCGGTGGCCCGGTTGCCCCAGGTCACCGACTTGGCATTCAGGTCTCCCAGTACGGAGACCTGACGCGGCGCCGCCCTGCCGACCACGGCGGCCAGGACTCCGAGATAGTTCTCGAAGTCCTGTAGGGGGCGGTTTGGGGAGAAATAGACGCCCACAAGGGCTAATTCTCCCCACGCGGCGGCCACGTATCCCGGTCCCTTCTCTAATAGCGAGAGGGGAGGGGAGTCTGTGGAAGACCGCGCCGCTAGTGCCACCGAGCCGTCCTCGTCACCCAGCCAGCTGCCGGGGATTGAGTAGGGCTCGGCGACCACCGCTACGTTCACCAACCACTCGGCCATGACCTGTACCACCAGGTCCTGGGCCGCTCTGCAGTGGTTGATGTTCGCCTGGAGGATGCGGTAGTCGGAAACCATTACTCCAACATCGCACACCCCTCCTCGGCTACCGCCGCTGCAACTACAGCGGCGACTTCGGCGGCGGTGGTGGCGGCAGGACGAACCTGCGCCGGCACTATGCCCTTCCTCGCGGGAGGCTTGCAGCTCCTGCCCGTCATCTTGTGGTCCGCGGGGCGGCCACTGGCGGCACACGCCGCGCAGCGAAGCGTGGCGGCGTGGCAAGTGGCACTCCTGTGTCCCTCCTGCCCGCATCGGAAACAACAGTCTCCCCAGTCGAACTTGGAGGGACACGTGGTTCGGGTGTGGCCGAACGCGAAGCACTTGAAGCAACGCATAGGCTGGTCTTCAAGTGGCCGAACCACAGCCAAGCTGAAGCCCACAAGCAGCCGTCCTTTGGTCGCAGTAAGGACGGCCCCAGCCGCAGCGACTGGGCACTCGATGCGGATGGTGCCCATGCCGCGGCGGCCGAGCCTGATGGCTCCACCCTTCACCGCGCCAGCATCGCAGCCTCCAGCCACCGCAACGGCCGCCACCACGTCCTCTTTGGTGACCGAATCATCCAGATCGGCCACCTCCAAGGCTGCGGTCTTCACAGGTCTGACGACCGTTGCCGCATCCGCGATGACCTCTTGCAACATTTTTGCGAAGAGGTCCGCGTTTGCGCCACGCTGCTCCCCCGAGAACTCGAAAATTCGAGCCCCGGCTAGGGTTCGGCGGCACGTGATGTTGCCGATCCCCAGCCGGGAAGGATCCGCGTTGGTACGAGCCCGTCTTAGGACGGACTCATAAGTCTCGCCCCGCTCCACGGCCTCCGGGGTGATGGTCACCACGACGGCCGCGGTTTTGGGAGGAACCAGCTTCCTCCCGCCGGCTGGACCCTTTTTGGCTGCAGGAGCAGTCGCAGCGGGCTTGGGGGTCGACTTTTTCCCTTTTCCCCCCCTGACCACTTCCGTCCACGATTGGTTGGACGGGGTGGTGGAGGGAAGAAGGGCGTCTTCCCCCTCCGAGTTCCGGGGGGCTGCTGGAGTGGCAGACGATGCAGACGCTCCCTCCGCGCTCGTGGTGGGTGTTTGAGGGGCCACCGTGGTCCTCTTGCCCTTGCCTTTGGCCTTGGAGGGCTTCGGGGCGTGGGGCTGTTTGCTCGATGCCGGACCTCCCAGAGGTGCAGGTTCTGGCTCCGCTGGCGGTGGACTCATATCCGCCGCTAGCGGCGGGCGGAGCCGCCTTTCCGGCAAGAGCCGGTCCTCAATACCCGCAAAGCAGCCTCTGATGAAGGCTCTCTCCTCCATGACAACCCCGCGGATTATTGCCTCAAGGCTGGCAGGGGAGGAGGAGCCTCCCACCACCGCATCTGGGGCAGATTGGGCAGGCCGGGCCGTGACTTCAGCCAGCTTCTGGTGTAGCTGGCTGACCTCCGCCTGCAGACGATCCACCTTTGCCTGCAGCTGCCGCGTCTCGTCCGTGGCCGTCCGCTTCACCAGCTCCACGACAATGCCGTGCATGCTGGTGGCCCGGCATTTGAGGGCCTTCTGGAAAGTCCCCTTCAAATTGGAGGACTTTGAGGCGACCTCCAGGACCTCCTCCTTGTCCTCCTGCGCCATGCGCTCCAATTCCGCCAGGGAGTGGTCAGCGTATAGCACAGTAGATGCACCATAGCCAGCCCTCGACCTGGCGGCTTGCGCTTGCCGCTCCTTGGCAGCGACCCTCTCCTCCAGGTCTACCTGGAGCTGCGTCCTTTTTGCCAGGTTTAGCTGGCGCTCGGCGTCCACCAAGCCCACATCGTGAGCAAAAGCCGAAGCAGAAGTCGAAGCCTTTTTAGACTTTGACTTCTTCTTCGCCCTGCTTCCGACCGACTCCGAGGAGCCCCCGGACCCGAGCCTCAGATCGGCCCTCTTCCGCTTGGGTCGGTCGTTTTCGGCCGCCGACGTGTCCATATTGGACTCGTCGGCGTCCGACAACTCGTCCGGCCTGCTGAAGAAGCTGGCCGCGGACGGTGCGCGGTCAGCTTCTGACGCCAAAGCGCCGCCGGCGTGGCCCTGAGAAGGGCCGTTGGATTGGCCCTGAGAAGGGCCGTTGGATTGGCCCTGAGAAGGGCCTTTGGGTTGGCCCTGAGAAGGGCCGTTTGAATCGCCCTGTGAGGAGCGATCCGAATAAAAGCGCCCAGAGGCGTCACGACTTTGGTTTTTCTTCATATTCGCAGACGACCGCGTTTTTGGTCTGCGAATCACAGCGCACTTTAGCCGCCGGTCTGCCACTCCGTTACGGTGGTCAGACACGGCGTTGCCCGGGGGAAACTGCGTGGAAGTATGCGCTGTGGGGGATCCCCCGTGGTGGTGGTACCTACGTCAAGTGGCAGAGAGGAGGTGGTCCTGGTTGCCAAGCCCAGTTCGTGTCGCAGAGGGCGCGATGTGCTGGAGGAGGTGGTCCCGGTTGCCGTGCACAGCTCGTACAGAAGAGGGCGCGGGCGCGGAGTGGTGGAGCAGCTGGTCGTGGTTGCCGGGCCTAGCTCTAGTGGCAGAGGGCACGAGTGTCCAGGACCTCAAACCATTGACGAGTTAGCTTTTATGCTTATGCTATGCTTCCTTTGTCTTTTTTCAATAACCTCATTTTTTTTTCACTAATCAAAATTATTTTGAGTATTACAATTGAATTGTTTTTAATTTTAGACTGGTGATTCACAATATCCGAGACCTGCCCGAAGATCAGGGCCTTGAGGTCCCCCTCCACCCTAACACTCCCGGTACAGCTATAGCAGTAGCAACTCGCGGCCTTGTACATCCATATCGGCGTTCATTGAACTTTGCGCTTTCGCGAACTATTTTGAACCTGCTCTTGTTTTAGTAAGTAACAGCACACTCTAGTACATTCCATTTGGTGGGTGTGTCATAGATAAATGCGTTTTACGACGATATACGCCTACCTAAACGCTATTTTATAGAAAAGAAAGCGAAATTACCTATCTATGTACTTAGTATTTTAGGGTTCCGTACCCGAACGGTGCCAAAGTGAACCCTTTTACTAAGCCTCCGCTGTCCGTCCGTCCGTCCATCCGTCTGTACGTCTGTCTGTCAGCAGGCTATATCTCATGAACAATAGGTAGACTGTGTATTTCAGATTGTGTACACACGGCTACACATCAAGATTCATCATATATTTCCACTATAAGCTAACCTCGCATTGTATAGGATTTCTCATTGGCATAAATTGGAAATGTATAGCCGTGTGTACCTATTTCTATTGCCGCTAAATCAACTAATAATAAAAATAAAATCTTTAGTGTATGGGGACCATACAAGAAACCAGTTTTTTTACTGAAGTATAAAACGTAGTGTTACATATTGCTCGGTGGTACGGAACCCTTCGTGTACGAGTCCGACTGGCTCTTGGCAATTTTTGAAAGGCTCGTGCAGACCAGCGCGACATGTCACTCAACGACGCGACACCGGTAATTGTTCTACCGTGTTTTTTTTTTTTAATTTTTTTTTTAGGGTATCTTCGTTGACGGACTTAGAGCGTAAACCCCCAGGTACAAATCGAGCTGCTACTTTGCCTACTTATAAATTCTATATAAAAAACCCTCAACACTTTAGTACAGACGCCAGCAGGTCAACTTACCCGAAACTGTCAAATTTTCCCAATCAACTTTGAACCTTATACTTAAGTGATAAAGTTGAAAATATATTAAAGAATTTTGGCAGATTGTAGTAGGTTGATGTGCGGGCGTCTGTACAACAATAATTGAGTACCTATTCAATACATTTATTGCATTGCATAATGTGAACTTAGGCGGTAGGTTCTGTAGTTATAAATCTCTCTGCCGATATAATTAAACTGCACGGATACAGAATAGGGATGTTAACAAAAAAAATAATTGGCCTTCTGGTAGTTTATTAAAATATATTCGACGTATTTTTTATTTTTTACGTACGACAATACATTGAGTTAAAATGTGGCATGACGTCACAAGCCGTAATAGCAAGTGAGCTTAGTGATCCTAGACGCATCCAAGATCGTACAGGAATGAATCGATGCATAACCGTTCAAAGTTCAAAACAGTGTTCACAGTTCACTTCTAGATACCTAGATAAGCATTCTTAATCACTTAGTAGGTAATTAGACCTATAAGTTGTCTAGGTAAACTTTTTAGTTCAACTTGCAAGGTTGTTATAGGTTAGATAACTTGTAGCACAGCTACCTACGTTTGATCTTATGAAATGTTAAGTTGTATTAAGGGTCTTCATCTGGAAGTCGTGGTTTTGGATAAGTTTATATAGAAAACATAAAGTAGCAACCACGAAAAAAAACGTCTGGCTAGCTGAAGAGTTTCACCAGTCAGTGAAGAAATCTGGTTGAGGATACAAATCGTATAAGATTGTTAAAAAAAAAAAATATCACAAAAAACGTGCAAAAAGCACTGCCGTATTTTGATGTCACTTAAACTTAAAGACAACATAGAACATTTTGCACAAAAACAAAAAAAAAAAAAAGAATTTTCGCGGTCACAAAAAATGTAACTTGACAATGAAAATTCATAAAATTTCCGAACATTTATAAATAAATATAACACTATTTCCTGGTGAATACCCTTAAATCGTAGAGAAAGCAGCTACACGCTAATGAAATTAAAGTTAAGTAATTAATAAAATCTTACCTACTTATGTAACTTCTGCACGTGAATGGATGCCAATCACATACTTTTTTTTTTTTTTTGGATTGGAAATTATCAAATAATTTCTCCCGCTCTGGGTGGAGCGGGAGGGCGTGTCAGACTCTTACTGACTAAAACCCACCCGTATTCCTTCCGTTGCCTGTACGTTGCCAGGGGCCACGGTATCCCTTTCGGACTTTCCCGCAACCCCAGCAGGCATCGGTCCTATCGGACCCCTTCACTTGCTGACATCTCTTTGAGGCGCGCCAATCACATACCTAACTACATTATTACTTACTTCTGTACCTATAGAACTAATTACTTATTATCTAATGGCTCTTTAGTCATTGCTTTCCTTCGAAGGCTGTTTGGCATATAATAATTATAGCAGGGAGTAAAGTCCACTGATAGTTGTTATCCAGGTCGGTCAGACTGAATGTCGGCCATATAGTAAATATTTACACAGTTTGATATCCTGATCTTGACCTTTGTACTTTGGACCTATTTGGACCGATAGGCAATTTTTTTTTTAAGAAGTACCTACCTATTTAATTTGCCTTACCTACTGAAATCGAGTTTGTTAAAAAGATTAAATAAATTAAAATGTAAATTTCAATTGTCTGAAAACACGAATTTTTTAAACAATGGTGGCAAGCAGAATAAAATTAGAGAAAAAAAAGTGGGAACCACAAGTTTTATTTAAGAATTCTTTTTTTTATTTCCAAAAATAAATTTTCTACGCAAATTCATGATTTTTGACGTTAAATTTTTCAGCAGCACTAAGATAATTTAATTATTTGTTTATGAATAACGATAGTGCCATTCTCTTTATGTAAAATGGAGTTACACATTATTTTTTTTTCTTTTCGTGTAATTTACTATAAATATTTAACGAACTCAGTTTACAAGAAAACCTCACAGAAAAAAAATTCACATTATTTCATTCAATTCTAATAAAAGCTAAAATTACTGAATGATAAGTTGAATGTTTTAATTGATTATTGGTGTTCTAGGATTTCTTTAAATGTCTTGAGTTTTCACGGAAAAAATCGTAAAGAAAAGCAATAAATGTCTTATTTTTTTTACTAGGGCATCTCGCAATTGACCTCGGAAGAGGGTTGTAGCTTGTTAACCGGACTTTCCTGTGGCTGCCTTAAGCTTCTACACTCAAAGCCTCCAGCCATAGGCAAACTCGTAATTATAAACTAGGCGAGCGCTCGCTAAGGGCACCCCCTGTGGGAAATATATGTACAAGAAAATAATATATGTGAAAGAAAATTATATGTACTCCATGCTGTTTTAAAATTACACAAGGTACGTAGGGGAGGGCCCCTATGATTCTAGTCTCAACAAAAAACGGATCTTGTTGCACCAGAAGTCTTGGTTAAAACCTCATATGCGAAAAGGCCGCTTCCATCTACAACAAACTAAATAAACTTTTGAATATTTATCCTATGTGTTATCGAGAATGTAAGAAATCTCTAAGAGGGAACAGGGCCTGCAAGGAAATTGAAAAATTGGTATTTGAAGAAACTATTTCCGTCGTCTTACCTAAGAAAAAAAAAAAGAAAGAAAATACGTTTATTCTGCACAAACAAAACGCACATTTAAATAAAATAAAAACACAAAATACACAAATACAAAAGTAGCCAAAAGCCTCAAATCTGCCTCCGTAGAGTGCGATAGGGACAGCTGCAGCTCAGACCAATTATATCACCAAATAAAATTACGAGATCGACGTTTCGTATTCCCCTTTTTTCTCCTCGAAAACTGAGCCGATTCAATTATTTATTACATTAAAATTTTCCATCATTCATTAGTTCCTATCATTTTCTTGTACTTATGTTAAAAACTTTTGGAATTTGTCTGGTAGTCTAAAATAATATAAGCGATAAAAATGGGGCATTTTTGGAAAGAAATAATATTTTCTTTACCAATAAGTTGCTGAACAAAAACAAATAACAGGGACGTGTCTATAGCAGAAACGGACTTTATGAAAAAAAAAAAAAATGCTCTATCAGGAATAAAAAAGGGGATTATATTTGTATGGAGAATCGCAGGCCCTGTTCCCTCTTACTTAATAGACTGGCAAAAATGCAAGAGTTATGACGACATTGAAACTCTTTTACAAAGTATTATGTGATAAGTTAACGATAAGGGACATACAAACACACACGGACGCACCCCCGCACGCACACACACCCCACATACACACACACACACACACACATCCCGCATACACAACCCCATACATCCCGTACACACAACCCCCACACACTACATACGAGGAGGGTATGTGATTTAAGTTGAATTTCTTTTCTAAATTATTATTGTTACTAGTTTAAGCAGAGCGGGGTCTCCTAGCACAGGTATTTATCATACTAAAAGGAGACCTCTATGTAAGATTATTATTGTAGAAGTTTGTAAAGTTAACTGTAATAAAATAAATAAGACAAAATTGCAATAAATAAAATAAAATTGGTTACTAATATTCCGCGTCAATACAGAAAATTAAAAAAAAAGAATGTGTAACTCCAATTTACAAGAAAGAAAATGGCACTACTTATCGTTATTATATTCAAATAATTAAAATATGTTACTGCCGCTGAAAATTACAGAAAAAATAGGACTTTAATAAAAGCAACTCGCGAATTTATCCACATTTAAATAAATCATCATCAGGCATTGCTTGCCGTGCGTCCAACCAAACATCTTGTTAATTCAATGAAAATTAACAAGATTATCAAGTTCAAACTTCGAAGAATTCGGTAACTCGGAAATACTCTGAACGTTTTGTACGCTCGCTCGACTATCAATCGCGACAAGCGACAGTCGTTCATTCGCCGCCGTCAAATTCGCGCGCGAACATGCAAAATATGGCGCGAAAACTTCTCTTACGGGAAATTAAAAATTTGAAATGGCAAAGGAAATTGTCTACTAGTGTAGTGTTCAGAAATGATGATTTTATAATTAAATCAACCATTCCTGATATTGTTGTGCCAAAAACAAGGTTTATTGACCTTTTGTTTGCTGATTCGGCTGGGTTTAAGAATCATGTTGCTGTTGTAAGTATTTTGTTTGTAGTTTTTTTTTTATTTGGCTTTTTAAACATTTATTCTTGGAGATTAAAAGTCTATTTACAATTTCTTGTAGAGATATGCTCTAAGTATTGTTTTACTACGTAGCTAAAGTCGATTTAATTGAAAAAAGAAATGGAAAATTTATTTATTGGGTATAACGTTCGGCCGTGAAATTCTACTGATAAGTACTGAAATATACTATTTCTTTACATTGGACATTGGACTTTAAAAATTTACGCAGCGAATCTTGTTCAAACATTTTAACTAAGTATTCGTTTTGCAGAGGAGCAAAACATCTTACTCATCAATTACTTGCCAATTGGGTTAAACAATTTGCTCCGCTTTGGAATTTGAACTAAGTAGTTACGTTACGCATGATCATTTTATTATTTAACCGTCATTGTTTTATTGTCCTAATATACGTTTACATATCCCTCTATTTCTGTACCTACGTTGCATAGTTAAGTAAGGACTGCTTATACCTACACAATATTTTTTTGTTGTTTAAGCGTCTCTTAACTTTTAGCATCGTTTATGAATAAACCTCCTTATGTTTACAGTGATAATATTCTAATGTTTTAAGTTCTTAGAAGAATGGCAGTAATATATTTTCTTTTGATAATATTTTACTTCCATTCTTACGATAGGTAAGATACTCTGACCTCGTCTCGTTACTTCATTATCAAGTAAAAAAATATAGATATAGGGTATAGGATACATTATAGATGACCACACTAATGACCACAGCTCAGGATCAGTCCTCAGTATCGGTAATTATTTTTATTGATTTGTTCTGTACGAAGTGCCGTTGTCAAAAAGGGTTAATATGTTTTCCTCCTTCTTTCTCCCGTCACCTTTTAGGCTTCCGTACCAAAATGGTAAAAAGGAACCCTTATGGTCCGACTCAGTGTGTCGTCTGTCCGTTTGTCTGTCACAGCTGGATATCTCAAGAACTAGGTACTAATGCTATCAACTTGAAATTTTTAATAGTTTTACGTTTTTTTTTATTGCCCAACTATTTTGCATAAGTTTTTTTTTTATGCAGCGTAGTTTTCGACTTGACAAAAAAATAAAAAAAATATACCGTTTGCCCCCTTATCTCCAACGTTTGCATAGATAAAAATCTGAAATTATTCTATATGATAGAAGTTTATGTAAAGATTCCAGGAAAAATAAAACGATGTCTCTAAATAGCACACTTTTTCAGAAATCATCAACAAAAAAATATTAGTTCCACTATCGGTCAAGAGATAGCGCTGACCTAAAACTGCAATATTCTACACCACAGTGTTAAAATTCTCCGACGAATATAGGCTTCGCCAATGAAAATTTAAAACTATTTCACGGTTCACAATGACAACCAAAATGTCCTCCTTCGTACCTACTCGCGGGTTGCTTTAGGTGAAGCTCAGTTGTAGTTTTGTTTGGGCAGAACTATTTAGGTACCTATACCAATGAAACTCCTAATAGGCTCCCGATTTTTTTTTACTAATATGAACAGTTTGCAATGTGGAGTGGCTGAAACGTAATTTACAATAAAGATATAATAGTAAGTTACCGTCCGCCTGTTCGCCCTCCGCCTGTCCGCCCATCAACCTGTCCGCCTGTCTACTTTTGAAGGACTATACGTAAAGTAACACATCCAAAATATTTATATATGATGGTACGGAACCCTCGGTGCGCGAGTCCAACTCGCTCTTGACTTGTTTTTTTATTCATACCATGTCTCAAACAATCCATTCATTTTTTATTTGGTCTTTCTCCACCCTTCCATCCATCAGCACGGAATTTGTCTCTAATACCAGGTTCATATGGTTCGAATTTAGTTGATCAGCTGCTAAGTCCAAAAGCAATTTGAACCGTCTGAACAGAATTTCAGTCAAATTGAATTTCAAATTCAAATAATGTTTTTTGTTGAACAACAAGTTTTCAACTAAAATTGATTCGAGTCAACCCGGAATAAGATTAATAAGCTATTAAGAATCGTTTTGTTGTACCTATTACGACCTTATTCTTCAAGGTCCCTGTTTATTATGTTGCACATTAAGATATGATTTGTTGTGACTATCTCTTTAAAGTGTTAAGTAGCTTTTCATTAATTTATCTATCTGTATGTATTATATGTTATCTTTCACTGCATGAATACCTATTCCTACTCGTGTCATGAATTGCCGTTTCTTTTCTGTAATATCATATCTGTTTACTTCAACTATTATTTTTAACTTCGTTGTATCCGGTTTTTCATCAAGTGTTTTAAATTCAGCTGTCTTTGTTCTCATTTGTTTTTACCAAGGAAACAATGCATAATTAATTTAATATTTAAACATTTTGCAAGCATTCATGACATTTAGTTGTTAAGGTTGGTAATAACTACATAAGCTCAAACTTAAAGCATTTATTTCAATTAAACCATTTACAGGCACTTTTGAATTGTCAATAAGTCGGTCAGTCAGAAATATGAAGCTAGTTGCCCATTCCAAAGCGTAGTAGGTACCTATGGAGAAGAACGGGCAAGAAACTCCACGGACACTTTTAATAAAAAAAAAATGTTAAAAAATATTGGTTACATCATTCATGTTGAAATTATACATGTGAGAACAATGTAGAAAGACGTGCACTTTTAAGTCGTCTGTAATAAAACGATAAAAAAAGAAACATTCAAAAATTAAAATAAGCCATGGCAACTAAGAGATGACCAGTCCCAACTGACGGCGCCCGTTCACGAACATGACGCATGGATCGGCACCATTCAGCTCAACCATTTTGAAGGGAGCTAAATGATCCAACACACGCGCCACCATCAGCGAGACATCTGAGTGAGCATGATATACTCACAGCCGCCAGGGCACATTCAAGTGAATAAAAGACATATTATCCGGTAAATAGTACTCAAACCTGTGCTATGCAATTATAATACGAAGGAGATTGAGTTTATACAAAACAAAGATAGTCTTACAATCTTCAGCAGCTCCAACAGTATTTTCAAATGTTAATCAATTAAGTAGTTGTGTTTGTGGAGCAGGACCAGCAATATATATATATATAATATATTATAATATGATAATTATTATTGATTAATTATAATGATATTTATTTTAGCAATGAGCAATGCATTTTTATCAGCCATGGAGTCCCCCAACTTATAATATGCCTGCATGCATAGAGTGCGTTTTATGCAAGATTTGAATTTCGTCTCGTTCAGTTGGAAGTATGTGGTAAGGCGGAATTTTATTGTAACATTTTAAACAGTCCCCATGAAAGATGAGTCTACTTTAACCAGTCTGAAACCTGGTTGAACTAACAGGTCCCTATTTCTTGTACTAAGTATAATTATGTCTATCACCTCTCTTACTAAAAAGATGTAATTTTTTTCTTACGTACATGATGTTTTCATAGATATATTGACAAGCTACCGTCATGATGTTAATATCCTTAAACAGTTCCCTTAGAGAGTCACGCCTGCGGAGATAATATATATAGCTCTGATCGCTCTTTTCTGCAGAATAAAAATAGACTCGACGTCTGCACCCCGTCCCCACAGTAAAATACCGTAAGATATGATACTATGAAAATAACTGAAATAGACTAGCCTCGCGGTATCTACATAGTAAATTGACGGATTTTTCTGACAGCATATGATACTGAACTTAGCCGTCCTGCAAGAGATGTTAAATGAGGACCCCATGGTAGCCTTGAGTCGTGCGTGATCCTCAGGAAAACAGTTTTATCGACAAATTCTAGTTTCTCTTGATTCAATACTGTCTCAAAATTACTACTTTTGACATTTGGTAAAGACAATTTTATGCACTTAGTTTTTTTTCCATTTAAATACTAAATTATTAGCAGTCGCGTTATTTACGTCGTCTAAATTTGTAGCCCGTCTACCTTAAAAATTAAGGAAGTATCGTCAGCAAATAACACCATTTGTGTTAGATTTTTTTATAAATGTTAATATACACTAAAAAGAGGAATGGACCCCATATCCAGCCTTGTGGCACACCCATTTCTACTTTTAAACCTAGTGAATTGATACCGTTTATTTGAACTTGCTGTTGTCTATCATTTAAATAAGATACACTTAACCTCAATATTGTTTTTATCAAAAAACTGTCGTATATTGTTGTATTGATTACAAAAAACCGTTGAGGTCACGTGGTATCTTTATTAGTTAAAAATGTTGTTTTTACATAAATAAGACATACCTACATAGTACGAAACAAATCTTCATAAATTTAGTTTTTTTTTTGCCCCGACAAATTCTTAGTCAACTCAATAAGTTGGCGCTGCATGAGCACCTCACTATTCACAACAACAATATTATATTTTTTGTATCTATCTACTATATATGTTATCTACGACAAAGTAACGTTCAAAATATAACAGCAGCTGTTCCATCTTGCGACTTAGGCTCTCCCAGAAAGGCGCGACGCGGCGGCGTGACGCGACACCGGTAGAACAAGTTTTCTTAGATTTTGTTTCACCAGAGTCGCGTCGCGCCTGTCTGCGGGAGACTTTATCAGTAGGTATGGTACAATTAGACTAATTGATTTGCTTCGCACAAGCGATGGAGCCAAAACACTTAAAAGCTAGTCGTAGGTACGCAGCCAGCCAAAAAGTAATAATTACTTAGAACAGAGTTTAATAGCATCGTATGAGACTTCTTCAGGCTGGTTTGACTTCCCACTGGTTGAACTTGGATGTGCAATGGACCGATACATCTGATGACAGGCGCGGGAATCTGCTGGATGCGGTGCTGAGGGGAGGACTGTGTCCAGCAGTGGACATCTTTCTGCTGAATGATGATGACGATCATTAATATCAGTCAGGATTTTAGCAATGATTGCCCCTATTGATGAAGCTCTTCTGCCTACCTCCAACTGAAATACAGGCGTAACGTTTACATTTCCATAAATCACGAACTTCACTCTTCATTACGCGCAACATCTTTTAATTGAAAGCGTATTTAGCGCAAACGGTTCAATGAACTGAAAGCAGTACACGCTAACTCAATATTTCATTACTGTCTAGATATTTTATGTAACCTAGTATAAATAGTTATGAGTAATCCGTTGTGATAAATAGTATAATACAAGCATCACATCTCTCAGAAATAAAAGAGTATGGCTCTGTGTACACACGTTTTTCTTGCCGTGAAAAACTACGATTTATTCGGCGTGTGTAGGCACGGTCGTTAGTGTTGTATGGATCACTATGGGATATTGTTGACAGACACGTTTTTTCTACGGCGCGACTTACACGTCTTACCAAAAAGAAACCGTGCCTTATATAAAAGGCCTAAGGCCCGTTGTACATACATGTTTTTTCGCCGTGAAAAACTACGGTTTATTCGCCGTGTGTAGGCACGGTCGTCAGTGTTGTATGGATCACTATGGAACATTGTTGACAGACACGGCGGTACTACGGTGGTTAACCGTGTCATATACAAGCTCACACGATTATTCTGCGGTGCGGCTATTAGCCCGTCCGTAAAGAAATCGTGCCGTATGCAAACGTTGCTTAAAGTCAAGTGACGTTCAAACGTCAAAAATGTATGGTTAAACAGTCGCGAATTATTACTTAACTTTAAGCAACGTTTATAAATAAACCCCATAGTGTTCGCCGTCATCGAAATCACTTCCTTGCGTGTGCCCTTAAGAGGGAACTGGGCCTGCGATTCTCCATACAAATGTATTCCCCTTTTTTCTTCCTGAATAATGACTAGAGCAATATTTTTTTTTTCATAAAATCAAGGTCTGTTGTAGTCACGTCCCTGTTATTTCCTTTTTTTTCAGCAACTTATCGGTAAAGAAAATATGACCTTCCAAAAACTACAAAAAAGCCCTATTTTTACAGCCGTGATTAGTACCAGACAAATTCGAAAGTTTTTAACATAAAAAAAAATTATAGGAACCTACTCTTTCTTAAAATTTTTATGTACAAAATATTTGAATCGATTCAGTTTTCGAGGAGAAAAAAGGGGAACACGAAACGTCGACATTTCGACAATTTTTTTTGTGATATTATTTGTCTGAGCTGTAGCTATCCCTATCGCACTCTACGGGGGCAGACTTGAGGTAAGATGACGGCAATCGTTTCTTCAAATACCTATTTTTCAAATTCCTCACAGGCCCTGTTCCCTATTAAATGGCTCACTAGACCGAATTTTATTTTGAACACCCGGTCGCAACTAGAGCAATAAAGTTGGTCTGCAGTGTTGTACTCGTATGTATACGTGTATTTCGCGCTTTTCGGAAATAGCTTCGTTTCGCTTTTTTTCGAAAGATTTAATACTTTTGTGAATAGTTGTTGTGTGTACATGTTACCATCTACAATTCTACATAGTTGAGCAAATTATAGTGCATCTATCGATTCATGGTCGCCATTGACGTAGGTACCTAAATCGTTAATATTAGACTTTGAACCAAGGTGGATGTCTGTAGATTTTGATGATGCATTTGGAATAGGACAAGGACAAGGTTGCATTCCTTGATGAAAATCTAGAATACTGTGTGTGTTATTAATGCGGCCATGGCAAACAAGCCAACGGCTCATCTCATGTAGGTGTTAAGTGGTCACTGCATTGGATTTCTATGGACATCTGCATTATCAGAGACACGTACGTACTATCGCGGACATGCATATCTGAACGCCGCCGCGCCGTAAGGACTATTCCTGCTTGCAGCGCTCGGCCGCTATAGTAACGCTTAACTACGAATAAAAAGGGTTGTGTGCACGGGATTTTGTTTTCAAAGTGGTTAGATATGCCAGTTATGCGTGACCGCGATGTTACATGCGTTGTCATCGAAGATCGAAAGCTGACATGTCTAATGTGTTCGAGCTGTATGATGATATGGTCTGACATTCCCAGCACGGAATGCAAGCGTGGAGATCAATGATCATTTCTTCTCTGTCCGAGTAGTCGTCTTTGCTCTGAGGCCTGACTGAGACAATAGGTTGGCATTATAATTAACACCAGCCATTGTCCTGATACTATATGTGATATTACATAATTAAGGTCTTTATATCCTTATCAGCTTTTCCTGTTAAATTGGGTTTAGCTTGTTCTAGTTTAACCGTTTAGTTGCGGAAGTATACCTATACTCCATAGTTTTATCCTCTAAAAAAATCGAGCTGTCAAGTAACCGACTAAACGTAATACCTGTTACTTCAGTTGTCAACGTTTCGCGTTTAACGTTCAATTTAGCAACGTTATAATTCGTTGACGTTTAAATTTTGGGCTCTTTACAATAGACAGATTACAAAATATTATATTATTACTATAAACCTAACAAAAAAATTGTGCTCAAGCAATAATATAATACGAGGAGTAGTTTAAGAAAAGTTATACCTAAAGTTTACCATACATTAAAAAAGAGGAAACTATCGTAAAAATCTTAAATAAATTTAATTTGGTTTTATCGTATTTTAAACCTTTGGAGTATAGATAAACTCACGGTAAACACCGAATTTTATGCAATGGCCGTGAATAATATTGTGACTTGTGAATTCTAATGTAAACATAGTAGCGTAATAATAATTATGATAACAAAGAAACCCACAACTATGCCGCCTTTTCGTGCAAAAACAAAATCATCCGTGTATCTACGTAATTTCAGTTTAATAAATTGTAAATCTAATCAGAATCTCACAATTGAACCTCGAGAAAACCTTGTCAAAAGAATTCAAAAGTATATAATTAAAAAGTTACCTAGGTACTTCATTTCCTGTAGACCTAGACTTGGCATATTGGTCGTTAGTTAGCCCGCATTCGGGTACCCGCATAATGGCTCATTTTCAGTCTGTCGATATACAGCATGCGGGGACTCACCCCAGGCGGGATAATGACTAATGAAAGCCATAAGTCGATAATGCGGTCGGTACACCGTCTGCGGAGAATCCCCGTAGCGGGCGTAGCGACCAATGAAGTCATCGGTCGGTACAAAGCGTGTGGATGCGGAGACTCACAACCTCTTGCTTCAGTCATAATTTCACGAGTGTTTCTTAGACGTGAATTGACGCTTCATAGGAGATTGCAAACTTTACAAAAATCTCCAGCACCCTACATGCGGGCCCTATGGCATGCGTTACAGAAATCTCCCGCACCCCGCATACGAGCCCTATCGACCAATGAAAAAGAGCCTTAACTCTACCCCCGAATTTGAATACCCGAAACGTTACACAGGCCGCCTTCACGGATTTGATATCTTTGGAGTTGGTCGATGTTGAACTAACTTCCCCGAAGACGCATGTGATTTCGTTTATTTGCAATAATTTCTCGCTAGACCGAATTTCGCGATGCGGTGAAACGTGAGAGCAATTGTGCCATAATAAACTCTATAGGATCACTTCGTTGGCCGTCCGTCCATCCGTCTGTTTGTCTGTCAAGACCATTTTTCTCAGGAACGCGTGGAGGTATCAAGTTGAAATTAATACCAAATTCGTAAGTCTTTAGAGCCCCAAGGGACCGTCCGTCGGAGCTCTAAAAAAATCAAGTTTCTAAGTCAACGCAATAAAAAAATACGGCCTTAATAAGCGACATATTTTGATACTCGCAAATAAATCAAAACTGTACTTCCGGTTGACCTAGAATCATGAAATTTGGCAAGAAACGAGGATAATTGCAGGTTTTAAAATTTTTGCCTGTTATGCCTATAAATGCTTATTTGTTTATTTCTAGGTTAGGAACTTTTATTATAGCTAGTTTTCCTCAGGGACAACCTGCGCTCATCCACTACCAGTCAATAACTTTACCCATCCCAGGTGATGGTCATCTAACCTGAGGTAGAAGCTGGATCTGCCGGGGTTGCGGGAAAGTCCGAAAGGGATACCGTGGCCCCTGGCAACGTACAGGCAACGGAAGGAACACGGGTGGGTTTTAGTCAGTAAGAGTCTGACATGCCCTCCCGCTCCACCCAGAGCGGGAGAAGTTATTTGATAATTTCCCATCCAAAAAAAAAAAAAAATGGTAGACGGTGGATCACACGTCAAAACAGGAAGAACTTTACCTAATTTATTGTCCTAGAAACATCTAGAAATTTTGCATTCGTGTATCAAAAACAGCGTTTGCTTTGTTGCATGTTTTCATTTTTACAAAAGCTATCAATGAAAAGACTGGTTAATACCCATATTAAGAGTTCTAGTTATACTGTCTATGTCCTTTTAAACTGAGCTAAGGTCGAACAAGATTTGCGGCAAAAATGTACTTGTAATGAAGGTTTTTCAAGTGGTTAACATCTCATTTGCAAGCTATTATGACCAATTGAAAACATAATCTTTTAAGTTTAAGACTGAACAATGAACTTGACGCAGGGAAAAAAACGATAAAAAAATACCAGCATGATTTAAGTACCTACACATAACATACATCACGCCTCTATGTCCCGAAGTGTCAGGCAGAGATGTACTTAGACTAGGTATAGTACACCCACATTTGGCCAGTTATGTTTAATTCCCATTTATTAGGGGGTGAGCCTATGGCCATCAACCGGGCACAAATCTAGACTCCGGGCTGCTACTGAAAAAAAATCTAGATAGAAAAACCTAATAACACTTCGTCCAACCCGGGAATCGAACCCAGGACTTCATGCACAGCAGTAGCGCTTGCGACTACTAGACCAACGAGGACTGCCTCAATGGTCAAGTGGTCACGTAGACAGTTTTTTCAGATAGTTACCTTTATTTGTATAATATACGTACTTCTGTACGACATTATTCCCCAGAGGTACCCTTTGGGGAATAATGTCCTTATGTGAAGTATGTAGCTAGATCCTGTGAATTGGTGAAAGAAAGAAAGAATGAAAAATGCGTTTATTGGCATTACAAAAAATACACCTTAAAACTATAAAAACAGAAAACAAATTATTATAATGCCAAAACGGCCTCAGCATAAAAAACGAAGAAAATTTTGATTATTTTTCATCTAGGTTTAATTACACCAGTTTTGTTGTTTTTTGTTAGTTTCTATTCATCTGTCGTTTTGATAAGTTAGATAGTTGCCCATTACTTTTGTTACAACTAATTAAACATAATGTAATTAATTTTGTTATTAATACCTTTTGTAAGTTCATCTACAAACTATATCATCATCATTATCATCACCGGAAGACGTAGCGTTGGAAGGCCTACAAGGTGAACCGATGGCCTTGTGAAGGCCATCTATACTACGCTTTAATTATCTAATAAATAAATACATTAACATTCTTATTAATATGTAAAATCGGTACTTACATGTTTTATTTAGGTAATATTCGTAATTTCCGGTCGATCCTTGAAAATTGGAAATCTTATTAGAATTTATCTTGGATTCTGTTTATTTACTGGCGTAGTTATATTATCATTTAGATTTTTGAATTATAAATTCAATAAGAATAAAACAACTTAAGTATCAATCGAATTTCTCAGTAGCAGCCCGGAGTCTGGATTTGTGTCCGGTTGATGACACGGCTCGCCCCCTATTACATGGGACTTAAAAACATAACTGGTGGAATGTAGGTACTCCATTATGTACTATCGATAAGAACTTCATAACAAAATCCCGTGAACACGATGACCACATCTGTTACCGCCCCGGTTCTATAGCCGCCGAGCGCTGCAAGCAGAAATAGTCCTTACGAATGTATAGATATGAAGTTCTTCGATGGTACTCCTCTGCCCAACCCTTCGGGGAATGCAGGGTAACTGAGTTCAAAACTACGAATTCCACTCCGGTAACATTGCATTGGACTAAGTAATCTGGAGTAGGTACTCACTGCCTGTTTCTCGTTTAAGTCTCTATCAAGAGCCTCTCGAGGTGTAGGTCAAGGCTCTGGACTATCAGGCCATCGGGTGACTTGTAATCTTGGATTCCCAACTATCCACATCAATATTATTATTTCAAACTAAGTTAGTAGAAGTGGCTTCACAAAATCTAGTCTACCAACGGACTCCGAAGTTAAAATGACATGGTAACTAACCAGATCTTTTAGTCAATAGACTTCATCCATTGTAACATTGATCGATTGTAGGTTCAAAGTGCTTTTTGTATAGGTTATTTTTGCTATGTAAATTGGAACAGTCAACAGTCATGATTGAATGTTGACATACTCAATTGTGTGGATGCGTAGACTTTGGTCGGCAGGGTCAGGGTCAGATGTTAATATACTAAATTAGTACATGAACATCCATGACCATGTCAACCAAAGTTAATATCAAATATTGTTTAGTTTTTAGGGTTCATTTTGTGAAACAATAGCATAAAGACGCTATTGGTAATATGAGACTAGTTTGGATCGTAAATGGCGTTCGTTAAGAAAGAATCACATTCAACAAGGCAATAAGAAAAGGCGGAGTCAATGACGATCAGCATATAAAGCAAATCCAAGGTTCATGACGTCATGTCTTTCGGGTATTACCAACTGTATTATATTAAATTCGTTCTTTATCAACCATACTCTACTCTTTAATAAAACTGCCAATGCGTCACGACATAAAAAAGCAGAAAATATATGAAAGAAACTTGTCAAATTGTCGAATCCCACCTGCTGGTGGTGCCTGGCCTGTCACCTGTCGGTGATGAAATAGGCCCCAGGAGACCAAAAAGTCTTAAAGTCATGGAATAAAGCGGCTAGGTCCAAAGATATACGCGGGTGAGATTTATACGCAGCGAACCTACAGAGCCCTGCGCACTCAGTACAATAATGCGTTCAGGATGTTGTTGGGCTTGCCGTGGCGGTGCAGCGCGTCTGGGATGTTTGCTGAAGCGCGCACTGATGATTTCCAGGCCATCATGCGCAAAAAAGTAGCTTCCCTGCTGGCCCGTTTGCGGAGTACAAACAACAGCATTCTGAACGCGAAAGCTGTACGTTTTGACTGCCCCTTTCAAAATCAGTGGGTCATGTCCTGTGTGGGTGTGGCAAGTCATTGTAAATAGAAAATTAAAAATGTACTTATTAGGTTAAGGTTTCTATGGGTCTATGCCACCCGAAATAAAGTTATAAATAAAGAATAAAAATAAAGGTTAAGGAGAGATGATAATCTCACTGTCGGCAATCCACCAACTGATTGATTACGATCATAATCAGCCTATAATTTTCCCACTACTGGAACACAGGCCTCCACTCGATGAGAGAGAGTGGGCCGTAATCAACCCCGCAGCCCAGTGCCAGGTTGGTAGATGTCACATGTCTTAGAATTTTTGGTTCCAGGACATGCCAGTTTCCTTACGATGTTTTCCTTCACCGTTTTTGAGAGCAGTGGTGATGAAATACACAAAGTACAGCGCCTGTCTGGGTTGGAACCTACGACCTACTACTAGTAAATCACGGCCGTTACCATTGGGCCACCACTGCTATTATTGATGTGATTACGGCCAGCGCAGTTTAATATTGTAGTTGGATCGTTCTGCGCAGTTCTTAGTCACGAGTATCTCACGTCGTAGACTAGACTGTAATTAGATCCGCTAACTGAATCATCTCTAATTAATAGACTTTCCGATAACAAGTGTTCTGTTTATTTAGGTTATACACTCTAGACTAGGCGAATCATTGTAACACGCTATCATGGCTTCATGAGTAAGATAAAATTGAAATGTTAATAGCTTGAGCTAAAGGTGATCTTCACATGTTTTGTAATGCAAGATGCAAGTGGACTTAACGATGCGGTGATAATTAGATTATGTTAGTTCTTTAAAGGCAACCTTTTTATATCATCGGGATTGTATACATATGATGAAGACACAGCCTACCGCCTAAACCGAGATATCAAACTATAAAGAGCTCCAGACTCAAAAACCTGGACAGAACATTGCTTAGACCAAATTTTTAGGCTGTGATCATGGTTTTCAGTTGAGGGAAAGTACGCGCAGGAAAGATTTTAAAAGCAAAATAATACCCCAACTTAGGATTGTTCAACATAGTCCTCAATATCAAGCAGTGCGGATTTTTAACAAGTTGCTATTAGACTTAAAACTATAATTTACAAGAGCTCATTAATTTAAGTCATGACTCAGAGCGTTCCTATTGGAGAAATGTCTGTATTCGATAGACGATGACATATCCACGTTTTAAAACTTTGATATTGGTTAATGTGAGACTGGGTAATATTAGTATGTAGTAGCTTGTAATGTTATTGAATATTAAATATATATAATTTTTCTATATTTAATTTCTTTAATTTATTGTGTTATGATTTTATGAATCATAACACAATAAATTAAAGAAATTAACGAAAAGAGATCGGATATTCGGATGCATTTTTACTTAAAGTGAATTTTTGGCTAAGATATTATGGAAGTGGCTTCTTAATATATTTTTTCTTAGTACTTATATTTCACGGAATTCAATAAAATCTGGGAATGCGCTAATCGAATACATGGTATGGAAACGACTTATCAGCCCTCTTATAAAGGTTACTTTTGCAGTGTTAATATAAAAATGCATATACCTACTATAAACATTTTTAACGAAACTCGGTGCCTTGAGCACCGAGTTGTTTTTCGCTATGTGCTATGCCAATTCGGCAACCTACTTTACAACATTAGCTAGCATTTCTATAGTCAAAAAGTACAAAATGTATCAATTCAGGAATCGCGAGATTTTTGCGACCGATACAAAAGTACATTCCATATTAGCCAACACTTGAACGTAATTAAATAATACATTCGAATATTTAATCAGAACTCTAAATTTGTCGATCCCGGAATCCCGGAAACCGGAAACTTTTTTAGATACTAAAGTACTTTCCATAATAGCCAACATCTCAACCTTAGGTAAATATGCATCCGAATATCCGATCTCTAGCTTATGAATGTGTTAGTTTTATAGTTTTGATGAACGTGTTTTTATTTATGATTTCAAACACATTTCAATTGTTCCTGAATAAATTTAATTTAATTTTTGACACGAAAACGTAGTGTCTCGATGTAATTGCAAATGTCATGCATGATTGTCTACATCAACATGATAATTATTGGTTACCGGTTCATTGTGCGATGCAATCGACGGCGCCAGCGCAGTCTGTTGTTATTTCACTGATTACGTATTGTCTATAAGTACGTCGTTTTTCATGCTTCACGAAGTCTTATTTTGTACCGTATTCTGCGTAGGTATAGTATTGAAGAAGTAATGTTGTAGTTTATGTACCTTCTATACATGACAGCTTACTTGAAATAAGATTTGATTCTTAGTGCCGATTTCACCAATAAAATTGAACGCGATCATCACTTCTAAACCGCGTTCATGAGCTGTCAGTGTCATCATTGTTGGGGTATATCGCGGTTTAGATGTGCTGATCGCGTTCAGTTTTATTGGTGAAATTTGCCGTTAGCCTAGACTTAAACGAGCCACCGGCCATAGCCACTGGTAACCCAGCGACAAGCAGTTCATATGCTTTTTCATACGTTGTGTATGAATTTGTCGCACACGTGAGGCGGGTGGCGGCCACCTGCAACAGCAGTACTCAACACCGCAGCAAGAGGCGACAGCCACCGGTGGTTGTCGCCGGTGGCTTACCCTTACTTGCGCTTATTTACCCTTGCCCGCGTGAAATTTCTTGCTTTAACGTTAAATATCGTTTGATACTCACAAACTTTACCTCTTTATATAATATATTAGTGTAGATTGATAATTTCCAAAATTACAATACAATCGTCCAATCTTGACGAGACTCTTTAGAAAAATCTATTTATCTCGTTTAGGATGATAAAACATGAGCTAAGATTATCTACCTATCTTTGGCTTATCACAATCTGACACTGGACTATAATCTATTGCAAGAAAGTGCCTGCAAGATGTCCTGTCAAACCAAGAGCTACCCTGGTCGTCAATAGGTTTATGCTATTAATACTTCCACCATTGAAACTGAACGCGATCTGCTGATCGCGTTCAGTTTAATGATGATGAAGGTGTACTCATCTACACTGTGTTCAGAAACTGTCAGTGACAATAGTCCACACCAATAATGACACTGACAGCTCTAAAAAAAGCGAAATCTGCGCATCTACGACTCTTGCCAAGTTACGTGCCGTCTGCTTGGTGATGCAGCTAGTGTCAAATTCAACTTCAAAATTAGCAACTCTAACTTGTCTTTTTCCTTTTTCAGGAAAGTGCAGAAACCAAAAAATCCTACACGTACGCGCAGCTCCAAAAAAACATATCAGTCTTCGCGACTTCACTAATAAAGAAGTTCGGTTTGAAGCCAGGAGATGTCGTAGCGGTCATGTTGCCGAATTGCCCCGAGTTTCCGGTCGTGGCATTCGGGAGCTTACAAGCGGGATGCGTGCTGACGACTGTAAACCCTATTTATAAAGAGTGTGAGTTTACTTTTACTAGTTATTGGGTTGAGAAGGGGACGTTTTTATAACATGGTTAAGCTGTAGACGTAGTATTATTATTTACTCTGTGGCTGTCGTTACATACGATCGTGCAAAAATTATTTCAATGCAAACCTGATATATGAGACAGAGGTACGCCGATGACTGCGCTAAAAACTTTACGAATATAAAGCGGGGTTCTCACGAGGCGATTTTAGTTGATCAACTTTTAATTGATCAAGAAAAATCAATACGAATTGCGTTCTCACGCTCGCACCGATGATCGGACCAAACGAGCAGTTGCTTCATAATGGCTACAAACAATGTCGTGCGAACATGTATCCGCGAAATTAGAAATATTTTAATTGACGAACTGAGACTTATTTTGCGGAGGAAATACACTTTATAACCTTTTTTGTAGTATTTGGCCGCACGCACTCTTTTGACAGCAAACAATACTGCCACCACAGATATAAATCGTTTTTAACTTGAACGGATCGTTCTCACGTTCGAAACCGTGTTGCTTGCACGGTGACGTCATCAAAATGAACCGACTCGCACACCAAAAGTTGAGAGGGAATCAACTTTTTGTTGTTCAAAACATGTTCTCATTAGCGATTCATTCAATTCGTGAACCGATTTAAGTTGATCAACTAAAATCGCCTCGTGAGAACCCCGCTTAACCCATCCATCCGCCTTCCGGTATTATGACATTGAACATTGATGTTATTTGTCTAATTACATGCTCTGTGTTATTTGTCATTGCCGAATGCCGGCGTACGGGCGTACCATGATTACTAACTAAACTAGGGAATTATAAGGCCAATTACGGCCGTTCAAAAATTGCCAACGCGGACGGTATTTCACGTCCACACGGCGGGGTATTGGTAAAGTTTTCAACTAGCAATAATCGCACCTCGGGTTCACCTCATTGGTTACGATATTGCCTCTGCGCAAAGTTAACTAAATAAAATTTTCTGCCGACCCAACCAAATCACAGTAATGAAACCATAGCGCGATCTAATTCGATCCCAACGCCATCTATCGAGGTGAGAGGTAAACTTTTACCTTGCGGTCCCACCAAGGATAAACAGTGTTTAAGTTAATACTATTTAAAATATATGACTTCATATTGTAGTCATAACTAAAAATATATTTGGTAAATTGCTATACAATTCCTAAAAAACTGACCAAGAGCGTGTCGGACCACGCAGAATGAAGGGTTCCGTAGTTGGGATGAATTTATCCCAAGGACAAACTTAACTTTATAGTTGAAAAACACATTCTCCCATACATTCCAACTGCAAATGTAAGTTTGTACGCACAATATTGAGAGATTTGCCATGTTATTTTAAGACCATAGACTTCTTATAGGTTTTTCTGTAATTCATTTGGTATAGAACTAAAAAAAAACATTGTAGGCTCGGTAGTTTCGGAGATAAGGATGGTAAATTTTCATCAATTTTCTTAAATATCTTTAAAAGTATTTATTTGAAAAAAAATATATCATCACAAGCTCTTTCATTGTAGTATATGTCACACAGTACAGTTTACAAAACCTTTTTTTTTTTTATTTCAATTTGCCCCCGAAAAGTGACCCCCATATTCAAAATTCATTTATTTTCGTTACACGTCCGTGTTTGGGTCACAGAAACGGTCCATTACTCGGATTAGCAGCAAATTGGCTGTGACAGACAGACAAACATACGGACAGACAGACGCACGAGTCATCCGGTTCTGTTTTTTTTCCTTTTGAGATACGGAACCCTAAAACAGCATTGTTTGTTCGTGTGATTATAATAACAATGCTAAACTATGTACCTAGATGTTAATTAAATCTCAAAGTATTATTTTTATTAAATTTTAAATTGGACTCAAGGAAAATTTGGCAAAATAATGTAGTCAAAATTATAAGAAGAGGAAAAAATGCCGTGAACATTAGGTATAGGGGCTTATTTATAAACGTTGCTTAAGGTTAAGTAATGATTAGCGACTGTTTAACCACACATTTTTGTGGTTTGAACGTCACTTAAATCCTAAAAGTTGGCAACGTCGCAAATAGCTGTCAAATATTTCGCAGTTTTGACTGATTTGGCGGTACTATAAGGAAATAAAAAATATGGCTAACTAGTGAACTAAAATATTGATTATGAAATGCAATAATTAATATCGGATATATTTAGTTTTAGATGTAAAAAAAGTATTTGGAATCTTTCCAAATGCCTTTTTTACACCTAAAACGGTTACAACATCAAATTCAGTGTTATAATTGCAATTCATTATTAATATTCTAGTTCACTAGTTAGCCATATTTGTTATTTCCATACAGTAATATTGCTAAATTAATCAAAATAGGTAAATATTTGACAGCTATTTGCGACTTTGCCAGGTTTTTGGGTGAACGCTCTTAACTTTAAACAAGGTTTATAAATAAACCCCAAGAACAAGCGTCTGTTTTAGTCTTTCAATCAAAAGTTTAGTCTTTTGATTGAAAGACTAAACAGACGCTTGCTATGAACAATTTTTTTGATCACGAAGTGTTGCTTGCCCGTTCTTCTCTATAGAAATCTAATAGGTTTGGAATGAGCAACTTGCTTCATCATTCTGTACGACCGACCGGCGACCCCTTGACGATCCAAAACATTTCACGATCTTAATATAATATATCAAGATTTAAGAGCTATTCGAAAATATTGGTGACTTATATGTGTTTTATAGGCGCTATTAATGGAGTTCAGTGGAAACTGTTTTGATAAGAACTATATTGTTGAATTTACAAGCTGTAAAAATATATATCGGGTAGTTAGATAAACTTACATACAAATACCTATACATATTGTAAATGAAGAATTGAATTCGTCTTTCCCAGTGTCTATTTCAAAGTGTCATGAAAAAGTCTTATAAAAGTATAGAATAACATTGCTGTAGCTATAGATAAAGCTATAACAGCTATACCTACACGTAGGTATGCATACAAAATGTGTAAAATTCTATAAGTCATTCAGATAACGTCCGTGGGGTTTGTGAATTTTATTTGTGAAAGAAACGAAAGATAATAATTGAATAATATATATAATAGATGCTCGCTAGAAGGGTCCTGTGGTATTCTACCACAGGGAAGCGTTCTAAGCCCACCGCTCTTCCTAGTCTACATAAACCACCCTATGGTCCCTAAGGTAACTGCTATTCGCTTCTGATAGCACAGAAATAATAACAAACATCACGCCGTAATCCTGTGAGCGTTAGGGAGAGGTGTACTTATAGTACATTTAACCAGTTATAAAGTAATAAATTATTGAATGATTAAAGAAGTACGAAACGTGAAAATTGAGTACAAACCTACATAATCTTCAAAGTTTGACGTAGAAACAGGATAAGTCATGAACATAACTTAGTTTATCAAGTCGTCAAATATGTACATTGCAAAATAGTTTGATAAGCGACCATTTTAAATATGTTTAGGTATTTTTAAATTAACCCAGAAAGTAAACGATAAATTGAATCATAGTGTTCGCCAATGATAGTTAGAATGACGGTTATAAAGGAAATAGGAATAATCATCGAGCTTAGTGGACACAATATATATTTAAGGAGGTCGCTGCCATCATTCCTTTTAATGAGGTTCTTGAATCTCTTTTACTGCGTTCATTGAAAGGAGAAACTCCCCTGAAACTACCCACATGTAATATTTTCTCCATTCCTTCACCTTACATGCCCATACCATGACAACCGAATTCCACACAACTTTTCAGTCATCGATGCCACTTTCAGACTCTTATTATACTCATTTCTTATTCTATATCCATTCGTGCAACACCACTCATCCCTCTTAACATTCTCATCTCAGCTGAACATTATTATGATTTTGAGTGTCGAAGTAAGCAAAGAGCAGTTGATAAAGATCATGTTCTGGCGTCGTGCCTCTGAGATAAGATAATATTTTCTATAGTATCGCAGACATTTATTGCACATTACGATAACTTCGCCGACGAATGACACCAGCGGCGATGATAACACTTTTACAAGCCTAACAATAGGAACTGATAATAAGTTTTATACTTTTATCATGTCATTACCCGATAGTATAAGAATGAAGGTGTTTGATAGTACCGGTTCATATTGTTTTTTTCAAGCAAGCTATCAGGCTGGTTTTGGAGTTTACTCCTTAAGAATCGACTTTCATTTAAGCCCCCCTTCCCCCCTGGTATGGAATGGAGTGTGAAATTAGTACAAGCGTAAAATTTTTGTATTGTGTTTTATTCGTAAATAACACGGACTTAAATTTTGAAAAAAACATATCACATATTTTTTCTTCTATCTAGACTAAACTATCACTTCGATCTAGATATTTCGGTCGTGCGATACCTACACGATTACTTGCACTTTATTGTTTCATTTGAGTTGTATTAGGGCGACCGTAAGAAAAACCGTAACCCTGGTTACGGCTTTTGTTTTTTTTAAGAGATGCGTTTATTTACCTTCTTTGCCTATTGCATATTCAAAGACAATCGTCTCCATTCGTGCGTCGGAGCTGACACACACTGTTTTTTTTTCTGTGAGAACTGCAGCCTTTTGTACCTATTTTGTAGTATCCACAATATTAATTTCCAGTAATAGATAATTATGCTGGAACAGTTATCCTTAAGTTCTTCTCTAGAATGTGAGTCAAGACAATTCTTTGCAGAAGTCTATAATGCAACAGAAAACAAACGGGTCAGTGATAACTCGGCCCGAGTTAACTCAACCCGAATAATAATACCAGATATTTCACTCCCGATTACGGTGATTAAACAAACTGCTAGTAAAAATACTACTATTATAATTAAATGAATTACCTCAGAACGTTGGTAGGAGTACAAACTACAATCTTTGCGATTTTCGCTAGTCATATTAATAATTCGGTTTTTTCATCCTCCAAGATAATTTTGTGTATTTTTATCAGGTTCCAACCAAATATCAATCATGTATTAGATAATAAAGCAATTTTTCGCTCTACCAGTGCGCCTGTTGCACTGATTAAACATCGTTTGTTGATAAACACATTGCAAATATGGATTCTGGACTATCTATATTTGACATTGATATCATAAAAATATTAGTGCCGATTCACGTTTGCCGGCCGAAGAAATCTAAACTAATATTAAAGAGAGTTAAAAACTTACAAAAAAATAAACATGAAAGTATGGGGCTTGTGGCTAAGTAATAACAGCTGCACGGGTCGATCGATCAGGTTAAGCTACGCTTGCCGCGGTTGGTCCGTGGATGGGTGACCATCTTTACATACCGAGAACCCTCACATCTATTCGTAAACAGTGACTAAAATAGCTCTTTAATCCCTAGGGACTAAAAGTGATTTGAATTTGGAATGTGATCAATTACTTACGAACATTTTATGAACAATTAACAGGCTGTATAATAAAGTAAAACGAGCGCGAAAAAAATAAAAAATAAAGATTGTCAATAAATAAATAAAAAATCTTGTACCTAATTGTATGTAAACAAATAAACGGACTATTCTTATTCAAAGCTTGCTCTTACTTATTGTCTTATAGAGAGTGATAAAAAGTAGAGTGTCCGCCTCGGGAGCAACACTACTTTAAGCTCGAGTGACGTACTTTGAAACCCTCGGATTCTACTACTACTAGTCTAGAGTCCTTCGCTCCGCTCTGGATTCAAAGAAACACTCGCCTTTAAAATGTTTGTTTGCTCCCTAGGCAAATTAACTAATATTACATACATATCTGCAAGGTGTAGTGATATTTCAAATTATTTAACTACCGAATGAAATAGACTTTTATTTGGATTTAGATAATGACATAATATTTATGGCTCATTAAAATGCTGGCCGTGATGTTTCTAGATAAAATTATTATCTTAGTCATTCCAAGATATAGAGGTTTAGCTGTATAGCGATAAAATACTTGTTAGTGAAATTTTAAATTGTTTATTTAGACACGATTAAAAGGTGGCTTAAGGTATTTTTTAACTTATCAATAGGTTAATTGCAGGATCCATAACTTAAACGTCAGAAGATTAAAGGATAAGAAAAACAATTTCGATACTCTTTTTATGCAAAACAAAACAAATAACTATTGACTTATAGATTTCATAATCAAAGGCTGTTGCTTCTTTAAGCTAGAGCAAACTTCGATTTTCTTCCTTTTCAAATTCGTGAACTCTTTGGGACAATGGTGATACCGAAATTATGGCCAGAATGTTAGCCTTAAAACTTCATAAAAACTTTTATTTTGACTATATTACATAAAAGATAGCTTGATCTCTGCGACATTTATGTCAAACTGACATTCCTAGGGTTGTGAGGATATAAAAAAAATGTCGATAGAAATTATCGATGTTTGTTAATGTAACATATAATTAGGGTTAATTTAATTATAAGCGTTCAAAATTAAACGAATATTTTAATATAAAATACATTTATTCTCTTAAAATATACGATAAAATTAAAAGAAATATAATTTAAAATTAAGTTTTATTTAAAATATCGATAGTTTATAGTCTGTGGTCGTTATGATTCATCACTAATTAGGTCGGCATGCCCATAAAGTATGACATTGAGAGTTACTGTCTGTACTATTTATGAAATTCAGGACTTCATAGGCGTGATTTTACTGACAGCTGTTGCAGAGTTCAAGCTATCTTTTATGAAGTATAATCATTATTCAGAAGGCCAATTCTCGTACTTAAAAAACGTTCACATTCCAAGTCGCAATTTGTCAAACTTGTCAAAAATATTGTATTTGTGACAGATTGCGAACGTTCTAAAAATTACGAGAATTGCCCCTCTGATGTTTTCGGCCTACAAACATAAGAATGCACGGCGGTGGCTCGATTTAGTAGTCCGGGAGTTCATTGTCAGTATGACATTGAAAAGGCGATACTTGTCAATATGACATTGAAAAGGCGATACTTGTCAATATGACATTGAAAAGGCGATACTAAACATATGGGTGTGGTTGCAGCAACTACGTACGACCTTAGTGCATTGCTTTTAATTTTATTTAAATTAAAGCAACGGTTTCATCAATTTGACTCAAATTACTTACAGTTTACCTTTGCGAGACAACTTCCAGCAGGACATAAGAACAACATAAGCCTCTCCAAACTTAGTTACAATTCTTAGGTCATTCGGCTATTTAAAATCAGCAACATTTTCCATTAAAAATTATAAGTTTAGCGGAACTAATTAAGGAAATTTATCATGCTTGTTAGAATGACAGAAAATGAATATGTAGTCACGTCTGACCAAAGACCTTATACGTTTTAAGTATAAGGTATTTGCGTCTGATAGATAATATAAACACTTTGACATTGATATTGACAGCGAGTTTCAAGGAAAAAAAACATATTTTTCTCATACAAATATAATTACGCAATAGAGTCTACTTACTTATACTTACTCGTTAAGAAAAACTATTATTTAAATAATAATTTGAACCTAGTTTGTGTCTATTCCCACATAAACATCACTGTGATGAATGACTATGATAACTAGTACTAGTACTACATAGCCGAAGCTTACTTACTTATTCTATGTTTATTCATTTATTTTATTGAAGTGAAAACTTCTTTAGCGGCGTTGTGCACTTTTTTTGTGATGGGTAAAAAATGTTAAACTCGCGTCAGGACACGTGACCTGATCGAAAATTCGTAAGACGGAGGGAGAGTAGTACCAAAATATCAAAAATGCACAACGTTAATATTCAAGTGTTCACTTCTACCGGCACTCCCGGAGTGCAGCCCGTTTTTTTAATTTATGTACACTCAGTAAAATACATAGAGATACTACATAATTATAATTTTGAGTACAAAGGTACTGCTTAATTATTAAGAAATTTCTTGCAGCAGACCTGCGAAAGGAGAAATGAAAAAGAAATGTAGACAATAGTGTGTGAGAACAAGAAGATAAAAATATGAATATGCGAAGTCTTAAACTAAAATATTTAAACATATATTATATATGAATACTCACAGTAGATCTTTCTCTTTAATTACAGTCGAACTTGCCCACCAAACAACCATCACGGAGCCAAAAGTCTTCATAACATTACCAGAATGTTACGAAACCGTCTCAAAATCCCTGAAAGCAGCAAAGATACAAGCCAAAATAATCCTAGTTGATAATCCCAGCAAACCAGTTCCTAGTGATGTAACAAGATATACAGAAGTAGCAGAATCGGGTGAAGCTGATTTTGGTATATTAGATAAAATAACTAGGAAAGGAGACGATGTGGCTTGTATACCATTCTCAAGTGGAACTACTGGGTTACCTAAAGGCGTTGAGATTACTGTCGACAATCTATTAGCTGGAATGGAGATGATGCACCAAGAACCGAACTGTTTCGCGAATATTGCACACGGTAAGTTTGATTTTCATACTGCTACTATTGAAAAAGGGGTCGCTTGGTATCTCAATATCAAGAATTAGCTTCCGCCAGCGGCTTCGCCCGCGTAATGTCTTTATAAATTATAGCCTATGTTACTCACTGATATTATAGCATTCTACTGGTGAAAGAATTTTTTAAATCTGTCTATTCGTTTATGAGTTTATTCATTACAAACAAACAAACAAAAAAACGTACAAACATACAAAAAATCAAATCTTTTCTCTTTATAATATTATATCAAGAATGAAAATACAACGTGATTCTATATTCAATTAGTACATTACTGTCGCGGCCTGCTACAAGGGCACTGATGGACGATCGTGTACACAATTACACATATGTAAGTCCATCAATGCCTGGTTGCGGCCAAGGCTTGTATAGTACTTTTGTCAAATAATGCGCGAAAATTCAAAAGTTCGTTCCATATTTAAATAACACGACAGGTATGGATTTTCATACAAACATTGCCGGCCGGGAATAATCAGCCTATAATATTCCCGCTGCTGGGACCGTTTTTGAGAGCAGTGGTGATGAAATAATTTATACAAAGTAAAGCGCCTGTCAGGGTTGGAAACAACGACCTACAACTCGTAAGTCGCGGCCGTTACCACTGGGCCACCACTGCTTCGGCCGGGCGCTCTTTTTATCTCGAATAAGGTTGTCAAAATAATTTTCGAATTTCCAAGCAAATTAGAAAATTATTTTGACAATCAACAATGTTTGATATAAAATATAACTTGTTTCAACATCAAGAATAAGAAATTAATCATTATTTTGTTAATTCAACCGTATCTATAAATCTCATTGCTTATTTATGAAGGTATTACACAAGTACGTCAAAACAAATTGTAATAATTTGTTTAGAATTTTAGATAATATTGTTAGGACCTTACCAAAAATTTATAGGTTTTAGAAAAAAAAATATGAATGCAAAAATTGCATGAAATTACAATAGTCGCAGATAAATATTGTTTAATATCTGAAGTACCTACCAATCTAAAATGAATAAGTCACTCTTTTCATAACATGTGACATCCACCAGCCCGCACTGGGCCCACATTGTGGATTAAAGTCAACTCCCTCTTACAAAAAGGAGGTCTGTCTGCTAGCAGTTAAAACATTCTAGTCTGACTAATTGACTATTCTGTGCTGTTCATGACTCTCATCTCTCGCTTGGCTCTATTATGAACTCAAGCTACTTCATTGATTATTTCTGATAATTTCAGGTGATTTCCAAGATATTCTCCCAGCATTCCTGCCCTTCTTCCACATATACGGTCTCGTGATTGGTCTCATGGGGCACCTGTCTAAAGGCTGCAAGTTGGTCACTATGGCTAAGTTCTCTGCGAGTACGTATTTGGATATTTTGAAGACTCAGAAGACTACCTTGCTTTACATCGTACCTCCTGTTGGTAAGTACATTTGTTTTGTCTTTTATAGGTTCTATATTTATCATAGTCTTTTCTTTAGTCTCGTCACTATGTAACATAACATCGCACCTGTATTCCCCGAAGGGTTGGGCAGAGGTGTAGCTATAGTACACCCAAATTTCGCCAGTTATGTTTAAGTCCCATGTAATAGGGGGCGAGCCTATTGCCATCAAACGGGCACAAATCCAGACTCCGGGCTGCTACTGAAATTCCAGATGGAAAATCCCAATAAGACTTTGCCTATGCAGTTAGTGCAAAAGAACATAAAAGGCTTGACGTAATAACCAGGACAAGCGGGATCATTCGTATCTTTATTGACAATTTTCAAAACATGAATATTGTTGCTATATTATTTTGCAATGCTTGACTGCCGTGACTAGTAGCAACTATACTTACCTAGCGAATGGGATGTTTTATAATAATAAAAAAACTCTAAATAAAATAAAATATATAAACTTACTTAGTTTTTGAGTTTTTTAGAGTTTTTGTGTGTTTTCTTCAAATATACATAGACTACACATAACAAAAACAATTACATTATGATTATAATTTATATTATACTCGGTTCTTTTTGTGCATCATTTTCGTAGTTTTTCTTATAATAACAAAATAAATTATTTTTGATGTATAGTTTTTTATGTCGGTACGAAGAGCAGCAACAAAATACTTTATGTGTGATTCAATATTATATTAAGTACAGTATAAAAAAAGTTTATATAAAGTTTAACCGGCTTTTGAGTATTTTGCTGTACTTAACATATAAAATGGCATTCATGTAACACACCCTCATGAAGATCGGAGACTCTACACTCGAAGTTGTGGACAATTATGTTTATCTAGGACAAACTGTCCAATTAGGTAAGTTCAACTTCGAGAAAGAGGTCAATCTTCGAATCCGACTGGGCTGGGCAGCGTTCGGGACGCTACATACTATCTCCTAGTCTCATATACCACAATGTCTCAAGACGAACGTTTTTGACCAGTCCCTGTTGCCAGTGATGACCTTTGGCACTGAAAAAAAGTGGTCGCTCACAATGGGCCTCCTTGGAAGACTGAAAGTCACTCAAAGGGAAATGGAGAGAGCTATGCTTGGGGTTCCCCTCGTGATCGAATCAGAAATGAAGAGATCTGTAGGAGAACCAGGGTAACCGATATAGCCCGAAGAATTGCCAAACTTAAGTGGCAATGGGCAGCACATTGCTCACAGAATAGATGGCCGATGGGGCAGAGAGGTTTTGGAGTGGCGACCACGTAGCGGAAGACGTCGCGTTGGAAGGCCTCCCACAAGGTGGACCGTTGACCTGGTGAATGCCGCAGTAATCCGCTGGATACGAGAAGTACAGAAGCGGTCGAAGTGGCGGTGCTTGGGGAGGCTTATGTCCAGCAGCAGACGTCTTTCGGCTGAAATGATGATGATGATGAACTTATTGAATTACTTCATTAATTTAATTAATTCTCATTCCAGCAATCCTCCTAGGCAAGCACCCAGACGTGAATGAAGCTCACTATCGTCACGTTAGACACATAGTCTGCGGCGCCGCACCATTGGCTGCATCAGACGTTGAAGCTATCTTACAGAAGAGTAAAGTAGGTTTACCTTCAATTAAATCTCTGACTGTCCTTATCCCACTTGTGGTTGAGCAAAGTATTTTTTTCTCCCATTCTCCTTCTGTCAACCGCCACGTTATTATTCACTCTCTTTTAAACCGACTTCCTAAAAAAGGAATTCGTCTCATAGTGAAAAATAACTTTAATTTCGGAAGTCGGTATCTTTGGTTTTGTATTTTCGTTTTTTGCTACCGATTTCCGAAATTAAAGTTATTTTTGACTCCTTGGGGTTTTTTGGATCTCATTTTTATTTTAAAGTCTGTTTGTCAGATTGTTTGTTTGTCCTCACACTATCCATCCATATGTTCTGTGGTCTCCCTCTCACCTACATTATTTTTGGATTTTTTCCTATGCTGTTTTTTGCATCAAGCATGTCACTGTGAGTGCTGAATATAAAAAAAATATCTTGATGGATGGAGAGGGCGAAGAAGACCTCAGAAAATATGGATGAAGTGTGCGAGAACTGATAAGTAAGAAACGAGGGTGAATGATGTGTGTGTGAAGAATGTGAAGTTGATGGCTGTTTGAGAGAACTGAAGAATAAAACATGAGGCACGCACCAAATAAAATGGACAGCTAGAAGATGAGGCAAAATTTGTTCATACACATACACACTACACACATCAACTCACACTTTTTTCCACGGGAATAAGCAGTAACTACAGAACGCCACCTTCTTCAATCTTTACATGCTCCTTTTGCTTCGTTATGTTCATAAATCTGTTCTTCTGGTCATCTGGTCAATTGGTCTGGTATATTTGCTTCATTTGTGACAGCTTCTATATTTATCGTCCACTTATATGTATGTCCATTGAACTTATGACATCTTGTCTTGATGCATTGTTCTATTTGATCTTATCTTTCTCTACAGAACACCTTCTATTGTTGTCGATAACTCTTATCTGGCTTAATGAATACCTCCAATAAGTGCCGAAACCATGTGTCCGGCAAGGCACTAATTACCAGATAACTCGCATCAGTAAGCCGATATATATCAGTAAGGTTGGAATAACAGGCCATAATTTTTTTATGTTCGATAATTTTCAATAATTCGACTATTTAATCGAGCATGCTTACAACAATTATACAAAGATGTTGTAACTTCTCTCTGTCTGTCTTAAGAGGGAACAGGGGCTGCGAGGAATTTGAAAAATAGGTATTTGAAGAAACTATTGCCGTCAAGTCTGCCCCCGTAGAGTGCGATAGGGATAGCTACAGCTCAGACCAATTATATCACAAAAAAAAAAAATGATGAGTACGATTTTTCGTATTCCCCTTTTTTTTCCTCAACTGAACTAAACCGATTCAATTATTCTTTAGATTAAAATTTTAAGAAAGTGTACGTCTAGGTTCCGGACTATCATTTTCATTTATGTTAAAAACTTTTCGAATTTCTCTGGTACTCCTCTAATCACGGCGGTAAAAATGGGGCATTTGTGTAATTTTTGGAGGGTCATCGTATTTTCTTTACCGATAAGTTGCTGAAAAAAAGGAAATAACAGGGACGTGACTACAGCAGACATTGATTGCTCTAGAGGCATTTTTCAGGAAGAAAAAAGGAGAATACATTTGTATGGAGAATCGCACGCCCTGTTCCCTCTTAATATCAAAACTAACCCACCTAACGTAACCAACCTTTGGACTCATACCTAATTGCTTGTTAAGGAAATAACGCTACCAATACCAAATATGCTCTTGTCCTAGTTATTTAAATCAAGACCCATCAACTTTAAGTATGGAGACGTGCCTATTTCTATAACAAGGTAGGGCAATAGGTTCGTCCTTGTCTATAGGCCGTGTCATATCATCTCAATATTACTATCATTAAAAGCACTAGTATATTTCGATTCAAACTTAATGGCGGCTCGGAAGTTAGTCACTCGCTGCGCAGTACCCCACCCCTCACCCCCGCTGACACATTAATTCGTTACTGCGCAGCGACTCGCCTCATGTTCCGAGCCGTCATTCAGTTACGCGTACCCTATTCTGTGTCCCTGGTTCTTATAGTAAATTATTCAGTCGCGTCTTGTTATCTTAAAACCACAAAACAGTACACAACACAACAATTTGAATTGAGGCTAACCTAGTCATCAATATTTACCTTAATCTATTTTTCAATTCCAGCATCCAATTGAGTTCAACCAAGGCTTTGGTATGACTGAGACGACGTCACTATGTACATCTACCTTCAAGGACACACAGAACGTGAACTTCAATGCCTGTGGGGTCCCCATGGCCAGTGTCCAGCTGAAGTTTGCTGATCCAATCACTGGGGAAGCCGTGCCTATTGGACAAGTAAGTAGTTTGAATAGCAACAAAAAAATAAAAAATAGCATTGAGTGAAGAAGCCCTCCATGAGAAGACGCCTCCGTGGTCTATTGGTTAGACCACCTGTCTCAGACCCAGAGGTCCCGGGTTCGGTTCCCAGTGGGGGCAAAATTTTCTGGTCGGTTTGGTTGGTGGTAGGACTTGTTCTAAGTCTGCCTGGCTAGCTACCACCATCTTATGTAAGTCTGTCGCCATAACAACAATGTTAACAGCTTTTTGGTTTCGGCAGTTAGAAGTAAGATAGCCAGTTCCTCTGTGGTTGAGGATTCCGGGTGAAGCTCGCTTCCTCCTTCGGCCTGATCATCACTTACCATCAGGTGAGATACAGGCTTAGAGCTTCCCCGTAGTGGAAAAAAAAGCGTGGAGCCGGTCGTTGTTGCGATACTTGGCGAAGGAGGCCCATGTCTACCTGTGGACATTGTTCAGCTAAATGGTGACGATTTTGTCATTCGGAAACATAACGCATAAATTAAAGATTTGCTTAAATCTCATGAATTTGAGCCTCGCCAAACAGCCACTTCAGCTACTGTTGTTTCGTTACTTTTTGTGGTAATGTAGTTTTTCTATTTATTTTCATCAAGAACATAGTTTTGAAAATTCTCAATACTTAAGAGGGAACAGGGCGAGGAATTTGAAAAATAGGTATTGGAAGAAACTATTGCCGTCGTCTTACCTCAAGTCTGCCTCCGTAGAGTGCGATAGGGACAGCTGCTGCTAAGACCGATTATATCACAAAAAAATGGATGAGATCGACGTTTCGTGCTCCCCTTTTTTCTCTTCGAAAACTGAGCCGATTCAATTATTTTTTATATGAAAATATTAAGAAAGACGTTTTTATGTCTCCTGTTCCTATTGGTCTTTTATGATAAAAACACATATTTTCATAAGTCGTATTTTATTACCAATAAGTTGCTGAAAAAAAGGAAATAACAGGGACGTGTCTTCAGCAGGCCTTGATTTCATGAAAAAAAAAAAGATTGCTCTAGAGGCATTATTCAGGAAGAAAAAGGGGAATAAATTTGTATAAAGAATCGCAGGCTTTGTTCCCTCTTAAGTAGGTACTGCTGCTACATGCTGTTTTAACATGATCTATTTTTATTATTTTTATATTTAATTTTGATTCCAGTCTGGAGAAATGTACATCAGGAGTCCAAGTATAATGAAGGGATATCACAAAAATCCTAAAGCGACTGAAGAAACCATGACCAAAGACGGTTTCTTCAAGACTGGTGACCTGGGCTACTTCCGACCTGGTGTCGGATTATTTATTACTGATAGGATTAAGGAACTTATTAAGGTAAGAGATGAAAAGAGTTTGGTACATTATTGTCTTATGGAGAACGCTTCTGTATTAACGCGTTAACTGTCCAGTCACCCAGTGTACCGATTACAGTACACGCTGCGTGGGTCCATCAGGTCCGTATACCGTAAACGGTACAAGCGCCGCTGTGTCTTTCTATGAGCTCTAACTTCATGGACCTGTGAGTTTAGTTGCTCTATGTCAGAACTTGTCAACAGGAATTTATCACAGAATATTACAAAAAAAAAAACATGCGGGGCAGTCTTTGGGGACTGCCGATATAAGTGGAAACTAGCGTGCGGTGACGATGACGCGAGTTTCTCGCTTTTTGTTCACTCAAAAAGTACACATATATACACAGTATACATATAGCTTATGGAAAGCGTTCGGTGACGATGACGCAAGTTCCATGATTTTTGTTCACCCAAAAAGTGCTCAACGAGCCTAAAGAAGTTTTCAAAAAAAAAAAAATGGACATGGGATTATCGAAACATTTTGTATGGAGACAGTTAACGTGTTAAGTTCTATTTCGGATACTAAAATTATGTTATCTGCCATAACAGCCTCCCTTATCTGTTATTGTGAGGTTTTTGCAGTTAATTTTTTATTGCACTGTCAACCGCATGCAGGGCAATGACATTTACAGCGCCTTTATGTCCCATCAGTGAGAGTCGTTTTAGTAGTTCAAGTACCACTCACGTGCGGTTAGCTGTATCGATGATTATTGGTACCTGTTCATTTTCATATACTGCCAGACCCTCCAAATGATGAATTTTAAGAAACTATCCAATGAGAGTATAACCTCCTTTCCTTCACCACCAGGTAAAAGGTATGCAAGTTGCACCAGCTGAACTAGAAAGCCTCCTACGGTCTCATCCTGCAGTACAAGACGCGGCCGTCATCGGCGTCCCTCACGACTTCTTCGGCGAAGTACCCAAAGCGTTCATCATCCGAAAGAATGGGTTGAAGATTACTGAGGAAGAAATCCAAGACTTTGTCGCGAGTAAAGTAGCAGTGTACAAGAAGATTGATGAGGTCATGTTTGTCGATGACATTCCTAAAACAGCGTCCGGGAAGATATTGAGAAAGGAGTTGAAGAAAATGTATGCGTAGAAGAAATAGGTTTGCTAACTCAACTGCTTTTTGTGAGGATTTAAAGACCCAGGGGTCTACTCGCTAAGTCCGTTAACGGAGATACGGGTTCGTTCGAAACATGTGTTAAATTCACACACCGGGATTAGGGACAGCTGCGCCCCTGGCTGGAGGCTTTGAGTGTAGAAGCTTAAGGCAGCCACAGGAAAGTCCGGTTAAGCAGCTACGACCCACTTCTGAGGTCAACTGCGAGATGCCCTAGCCGAAAAAAAATCAAAAATGAAATAGGGATAGCTGTAAAATAGTGTTGTCATTCATTCTTAGTTTGGGCCCTGAACTAATCTTATGACCGTAAGTGATACGGAGTAGGAAATGCCCGTAACTTCGGCCCAAACCGACTTCGTGCTTAAAGAGTAGGCCCCCAAGCTTAGGTTCGTTTTGGCAAAAGATTTCAATGGGAGACTCCTTGAGCTAATAGTTTTTGGGAAAATCAAAAACATAGTCTTCCCATATTCTTTTAGGAAAGACTGAGAAATACAAAATCTCGGGTGATCTCTTCTTAGGAAAAAATCACTTTGACAAGCCTTAGCAGACCTATTACACAGTAGGCCTTAGTTTCGAATCCTACTAACTATAGTGGAAGAGTTGGCAATTTCTAAAGTGCCTTATTGTTGTATGTTTAGTTATGATTACTAAGAAATTGTTGAATAATTTTTGTAAAGTTTATTAAGTTAAGGTGAGGTGGTTCAAAAATGTGTCATACTTTAAATATTGTAAATACGAAATTCTCTTTTTGTTTGTTCTCATCCACGACGAGGGGGTACCCCGTAGTCTGTTGCCAGATTAACAATATGGCTCCCTGCAGAAATGCAGAACAATATTTGGTGCCACTTTGTTGTAGGTAAGACATGATTTTTGGACTACCTAGTGTTGTAAATACTTTTAAATATTATAATTTTAATAAAGAAACATCACAAGAAAATAATGTATTGTCTATGGATATTCGTAGATTCATCTTCAGATTATAAACCAGTTTTTTTTTGAGAGGATTAAAATTTAAATTTAAATAGTTAATTAGCATTCGGGATCTTGAAAGCTGAGGGATAAACCTCGAATAACGTTTTAATCAATGATTTAATTTTTATTATTGTTTAATTTTTAAATATGGATCTCTACAAACAAAAGACAGCTAAAATGTCTTGTAAAAGCCTCGTTGCAACTTAAACTTTTTCATATTTAAAAAAAATGCAATTCTTGGAGAAAATTAAATTTTAAAGAGTGCCTTATTCTAAGAAGAGTTTATTATCTATTGATAATGTGGGTAGGTGCAAAGTACTATTAAGGTAATCGTTTTTATGTTCTAGTTTTTAGTTTGTTTTTGTTCTAGGAATAAATTATTTTTCAATAAACTCCTTATTTATTTGTAATCCTACCTAAGAATAGCCAAAAACACCCCAAAAAGGTTTCGCGAAAAATGGTCGTGAAAATGAGTCTATTTAAATGCTATAGTGCTGTTGCTATTATGTTAGATGTTTAATATAATATTTTATTATCAAGGGCCTCTCCAATTAGCCGCATGGCATTCAACTTGATCCTCGGCTACTTTGCTTTAGTTTGACCGCGGCGAGACGAGGGGCAGTAACAGAAAGAAAGAAAATACGTTTTTTTGCGGTAAATACGTTCATGCGCATATTCCTAAGGCGCGGTACAGCAGTTTCGGTTAAACTATACCAGTCATTCTGCAAAGACCGTCGCTCCACCCTGCGTGTGGTCGTCCCTTGCTACATTTAATTGCCGTTTCATCACAGAGTACTTTTTACGTTTCATGGTCTCCATCCAAGAACATGATTGCCGATTTGTGTTTGTAAAGAAAGATACATTTACATCCGAAGTGCACTGCACTGTAAATGATTAACCTTAGCATTGACTCTGAACATGAGTTTACGTTATTATGTTGGAGGCTCGAATTTTATTTATATTACAATAGTTAGGCTAATTAGCTACCTATTAATAAGGTGATATTCATTACGATGAACTTTGACCATATACCATAACAAAACACAAGACACACATACACACATAGATAAAACTAAATTGACCTTGATTGGCTAGAGCAATAAAAGTTCATGAACATTTCGGTGGTTCAGATAAAAATATTTTGTCAATTGTCAACACACAAAGTATTCGTGTTAGCAGCGCCATCTAGTGCTTTGGGTTGCAAGCACTGTTTAAAGCTTCTGAGAAATTTAACTAGATGTCGCTAGTGAGCAATTAATGTAGCAATAAAATAAGTTATTCATTCACTGAAGAAGTAATTGAAACTTTTGATAAGAATTTCTAATTAATTCATTATTCACCATTGAACCTGTTGACATCACAATTAATGAATTACATACATAATAATATCACTGTTGTCAGGTACAGACGCCAGCACATCAACCTACTACAATCTGGCAAATTTCTTTAATAGATTTTCAACTTTATCACCAAAATATAAGGTTCAAAGTTGATTGGGAAAATTTGACAGTTTTGGCTAGGTTGACCCGCTCGCGTCTGTACCTACAATATTCCTACTATGATCTTCTTTATCCTAATACCTACTTCTTCGACCTACAGTTTAGTATCCGCTGTGTGTCTAACAAGTGCACAGCTGCTGTTATCACTACTGTTAACTTTTATTCTTCGCTTTATCGCGGTACAAACTCCATTCACGTTACCTAATGGCATGTAGTAATGTGCGTAAACAATGGGGAGTATTTAATGAATGGAGTGTTTAGCTACAGCAGCAGAGGCACTGCAATCGCGTGTCACCTGCCGCGGTGCCGCCGCATTATTAGACCAAATGGTGCGTTCCATCTCAAAAATCTATAAATTTTTTGTTTCTTGACATTTTGAATTGAAATTTTGTATACGTATTCCTGAATACTTAATATGCTATTGGATATTTAACAAACACCACCACTTTAAAAACGATACTAATTAAGTTAAAAAATAAAATTTTGAAAATTTTCCTAACTTTTAACCTATATTTCTTTTAGTCTTTATTACGAGCTTCTTGATTATCTTTAGATAATTGGAGTATTGGCAAAACTGCAAAATGTTCGATTATTTGGTACAATCTATTGTAAAAAAAATGTACTTAAGATGGCATATTTACTCAAATATAACGTGTGGTAAAAATGATCACCGCAAAAAAAAAAACGTCATAATTTTTTCCAAATATTATATATTTTTGCTATTTTGTGCTTACTTGTAACATAAAAAAAGTTTTTTTTTTGTAAACAAACAATATCAAGTATTTTGTTGTATCCACAAATGCCATGAATAAGTGCAAAAAACAATAGATAATCGTATTTTTTTTTCCCTCGTTCGATATTTTTGCTTCTAGCTCGAAATGGCGCAATACTGACGAAGATTTTTTTTATTTCCTTGGAATACTGAATAGATAAGGAATCTAAAAAAGTCAGTAACTCGACATCGGCAGCTATCGGCAACAAGGAAACCTCTACTTGAAAAATAAAAAGACGGAAAATTTCCCTATGACAAAAAAATAAAAACATAAATTACATTTTAAAAAGAGAATATTTGCAATAAACACATAACGTACTTGTAAACTGTTATGTCGTGTGACGTGACGTGTTTACTGTTATGTTGGATAGCACACGTATCTCGGAATATAAAACAATCAAAACGCTTTGACTGAACGCCTACGCTGGACCTTTGGCCAAATGCAAAGCGACTAAAAGCGCGCTGTTAGATTTTCAACGCTCGGGGCAGCGCCGATAGTTGAAAATCCAACAGCGCGCCTTTAATTAGGCATTCATTTATATGTGGTAAGTGAAAACGGGCATAAATTATGATCCAACATGTAGTATTCGTTGTGGACATCTTTCTTATGCTCATGACGATATTTACAAGGGCACACAATTACATGCAGAAATGAAATTGAATATCGTATCGGCACATTTAGTCCCACTTAAAGTAGAACTCAAGAATTGAAGAATAACTCTCGTCTTCATTACTTTTGGCACTGTAATAATATATCACGTTAACACTCCATTTCTTCCTCCTCCGTGGCACATTAGTGATTACATGACAGACTTCACGCATAACATTCGTATGCGGCCAACGTCGCACGTAAACTATCTAGACACGGAACCGATGCAGCGTGTTCCAACTAAAAACACCGTGTATTAGTGTGTGGGATCCGAATAAGTAGGTAGAGAAAAGGCGCTAGCTTGACTAGAAGAACTACTCGCCTGTAATATGGCACATCGAGCTATAGAACGAGCCTGAGGCATAGTCCTAGGCTGAGACTTGCAACTCCCTAATAGTAACTATCGGAAATAGGCGATAGGTACCTTCAAGTTTACTTGGGTATGCACTAGGGTCGGGACAGTCTGCATCGCAGGATCTGCTTTCCACAATAAATAGTCGGTATTTATTGTGGGAAGCAGATTCTAGCTGTATGGGTAACATTTTTGCAAGTCTGCTCTGGCCTGGGTCTGGGTGGTACTAACTACGACTAGTACGACGTTCGTGCTAGTCGTAGTTATAGGTACACCAGAGAATCTCCGCTCGTCGAGTTTTTGATACTCCCTTCTCCTTTCTGTTTCTTCTCTTCTCTGTGATGGATCCTTTGGCCGTTCTCTGTAGTGGTCATCGATTATGTTATGACTGAGAGGTGACTACTTATTTGAAATTTCATTTACAATTTTCTATCAGGATATAACATAATAATTATCTGTGGGTTCAACCAGCCGTTTTCTAAGTTCAATATATTGCGTCACTGTGTCAGCAACAAATTCTGTGTTATTAGATAGATATTTGTTTGCATTATAGAGATATTTCTATGGAAATTAACCAGTTATGAAATGAGGTGGAGTTTTTAATACTTATTTATAATTCTTCATTCAATTTATTATAATAACTAGCTGCGCCCCACGTTTCACCCGCATAAGTCTCGATCCCGTGGGAATATCGGGAAAAAAAGTATCCTATTTCGTAACTCAGGTCATTGTCTACCCATGTGCCAAATTTCATCCAAATCCGTTCAGCCATTTCAGCGTGTCAGCGCAACAAAAAAATAAGCAAACAAACTCACTTTCGCATTTATAAAGTTAGGATGCTGCAAGTATAAGACTGTATTTGTAATGTGCAAAGTACACAGGCGTACCTAAAGTTGACAGCAAACTGACATCTTAAGGGGATTACATCGCTGAAAGCCCAGAAACAAAGAATGTTTAAAGGAGTTTGTAGATGAATCCTTTTGTGCGTTTTTTATATAAAAAATATATCTTATACTTAAGGTTTTTCACAAATACATTTTATTGTTTAAAATTTTAATAAACTGTCCCAAACTTCGGAAAAAAATCGTATTAAAAAGTTCCTTTTTCAACTTAAATTGTAAATTTTCTCTGTAACGGCATGATTTATTTAACCAGAAAATTACTATTAGGTAATATTAATGTAGGACATTATAATGAACGCGTAAAGTGGGTGTACTATAGATATAGCCCTGTCCAACACATCAAGGAAACAATGCGCGATGTTATATTGAAATTATTTCAATTATTCCAAACAAAATTTATGTTAGATACAACAAACCTAAACATAAAAAATAAGTCCCTAATTTAAAAATGTTTGAAACATAGTGAACGAATTTCCCGATTCTCCATTCCGCGAATTCGAGCAGAGAGCGAAACAAAAGATACAGAATACTTAAATATGATTTTAATCTAGACCTAGATGTACAAATTAATATCCACTATATGACAACACCAACTTGTTCTATTCTAATACGGCCACATAATGCAACCATCTATTTTAGGCCTGCAACACACTTCCACATCGCAAGTAAATAAACGCTTTGTATAAACATGTTTTTAGATAGCTACCGATAAGTAACTGTCCCTTAATTACTACAATACCAACTTCACGTCATTTAGCAGTTAACTAAGCTCTGTTTAGTCTTTAGTAGAAAACGCAACCTCGTCGCGAACGGCCGTCCCGGCAGTTCTGTTCCTCGAATTTAAATATTTATTTATACTCTCACTCTCGCGCGTGTTTCTGTGACTATTTAAACAGTGATTACATGTTTTAAAGTAGGTATTATCATTATATGTTAATGTAGATGATATGGGTATTTGAAGCTTTAAAACTAAAGAATAATGTTCGTTTTTTATTTCAAGTTTTGACCGCTACGCATAGCTAACTGCCACCTAGTAACCTATACCTACTATTTGTGATTATTTGTCAAAACATTAGGTTTTATCGTTCTAATGTCATTGCAAATGGAATGACAAATAGATAAGTCTAGGCGTTATCAATTCCTCAGTGCAATGTTTTGAACTTTGACGTGCTAATCAGCATGTGGGTAATTTTCCCAGTAGGTAACTATGGAAAATTGTAGAAGTGGGATAGTAACAATATAGGACTCACTCACTGCATTAATAGTAATGGTAATTTATTTATTTTCACTATAGAGACTCAAACATCTGTGTAGCCCTGGCTCTTGTACTAGGAGTTCCTGTATCACAAGAGCCAATACATTGGTATGCCTGTAATTTTGGTTTCCTAAGAAAGCGGAGAACGGTAACATCACACAATAACGGCTGTCCAAATACAGACCGTTTTTTGATACAGATGAAAATTACTTAATGACGTTATAATATGATGGAACCGCTCTTCTAGGAAACCCTAGCTTTACTGTCTTAAGGACATTTACAGGCATTTATAGGCATAGTATTTGTTTTTGGGAATCAGATAGCCTATTGTAGTTATACTTACCTCAATATTTCATCATCATTTCAGCAATATAACCACAATATTTATTGTCTTTTATTTCGATTTCCCTTAGCTGTGCAATAAAAAATCTCTATATATCTTAACGTTTATTTTAAACTTTCCATAAGGCCTCCGACTGATATTATTACATGCGGCGGCTGCGACTCGCGCAACACAACAAACATTGCCACATAGGGGTCAACGTACTGACATACTTACTACGAATGCAACTTCATTGTTTTGACCTTAATATATTTTTTTTCGGTATGCTGTTCTGATAACTGACTAGATAAAAGATGTTGTTGGATATCTGTAAAAAATATCTCTATATTAATTCTTTTTCGTATAGTTAGTGACTGCTATCTAATTACGCAACACATCTTCGTAAACGATTACGACGAATTTGTTTCATTTTGACGGTTCAACAACATTCATTGCGTTATATACGTTGTTGAGCAGATATTTTTTTCGAACTTTTGAAGCAATGGATTAGAAATTTGTTTCAAAACGATTCAAATTTCGATTGATCGTGTATTACGTAATAGTAGAATAGTACTCTATACTATTCGACCTCTCAACGAGAAATCCTCAGGAGAGGTGAAACACGTTTCGATTTCTTACAGGATTCTTTATGACTCTTTAAGAACAGTTAAGCGGATTAAGTTACTAAATATACGTCGTCTATTGTATTTTAAGTCACGCCTGAGTCAATTAACTATCTGTAATCATATCGCATAGAAATAAACACTTTCAAAAACAATATTATGTTTAAAATAATTATTATACTTATAGAATTAAGTTGTCAAATTAAAGCCTTCTTCCTCTCTGCTACTTTGCTGTGCCCTACATTAGCATTTCCCAAACTATGGATCTATATTCGGTCGAATATTCCATGGAATATTGAGTGGGCCTTAAAAAATATTTTCAGCTATGATTAATATTAGAACTAAATACCGAAATAAATTGGACGTATCAAATTCATGGCGAATAAAAGTAACTAAAATTGAAAAGGAAAGAAATACATCCTTCTCATTAAAGTAGCACTCCTTGTATTTAATTATGTACTATTAAAATTTTTGATTATGCTTTTTTCTTATTGAGTAGTCCTTCGTTCATTACATAGTTGTAACCTTTTCCCTCCATGACAGCCAAGAGGTGAGTCCCGCTCCCGACTTTGGAAGTTTTTTTAGGTGGGTCGCGGTCCAGTCAACTTTGGGAACCACTGCCCTACAGGATCCAAAAGGATCAATTGTCTTTGTAAACCTACCTAGTTCACATTGTGGAATGCAATAAACATATAGAAAGAAAAAATATGTTTATTCTGCACAAACAAAACGCACATTTAAATAAAAAACACAAAATACAAATAACGCATGGAATGTTTTTGAACTGTCAAAATGAAACAAATTTGTCGTAATCGTTTACGAAAATGTGTTGCGTAATTACAGCTGAACAGTTAAGCGGATTAGGTAAATTTACGTCATCTATTGTATTCAATGTGATGACGTTTAATTGTCATCTTACAATAGTGTAAGTAGACACATCACAAATAAGCATATAATTTATTATTTAAATTAACTCTATGACTTATAAACTTGCCAATGAGTATTTCTTTTATGAAGCCATTTCAGATAATAAATACTAAATATTGCGAATATTGGGTGGGCCTTAAAAAAGTGAGTCGCGAGCGAATATTGGGCGGGCCTTAAAAAAGTGGGTCGCGAGCGAATATTGGACGGGCCTTAAAAAATATATTTTCAGCTATGATTAATACCGAAATAAATTGGACGTAAGTATCTTTTTTAAATTAGATTTTAAGCTAACCTAATTTTTTATATCTTTATTAGGCACTGCATTAATAAGTGAGCGAAAGTGACACGTACGCCGTACGGCCAACGATATATTTTTTAGGACTCACATAATACATTACACACGGCTATACATCAAGCTATATATTTCCAGTATAGGCGGACCTCGCATTGTACGGAAATCCTATACAATGCAAGATCAGCATAAACTGGAAATGTATAGCTTGATGTGTACATGAATGAAATATGTGTATGAACTCAATTTGAATGGAGATAATAAATGGTCTAATGATGTCTACATAAGTACTTGTCGGTATATCGACAATGTTAAGGTAAAATAGCTATTTGATAAATAATAATCACCGATGTTTTCATGGTGATTAAAAATATGTACTTATATAGTAACTAGCTGACCCGACAGATGTTGTCCTACTCAATTTTCAATCATGCATCCAAAAATGGGCGTTCAGTTTTTCTCGAATTTGAATATTTTCCGGGTAGCTTTACCAATTTTTCTTTCCATAAAAACCTAATTTGGACTTTCACCACAGATTAATACAGATAGGGCATTCCGCCAAATCATTTAAATAAAAAGCGACTCTTGTTAACTGAATTGGCCCAGCAAGATGGGCCCGCCGCGTACTTGTAGCTTCATAACTAAACTGCGGAGTGTCGCATAACATTTTGAAACAAAAAATAGCCAAAATCCGTTCCGCTGTTCTCAAGTGATGCGCTTACAAACGAACAGCATTAAATTTTTATTTACATCTAAGATGTATCTACCTACTTTACGGACTGCAGTTTCACAAAAAAAAACAATTACTCAAATTATTATGATTGGCCCAAGAAATGACAATTTCACGAAAGATTCCCCGAACATAAGTCACCGAATCAGCTATTCAATAAATTGTTTATTTTGGAAAATTTACGATTCGGAAAAATTAATTTTAATAAATAGAATCTTATCTACTTTTAATTTGTCCGTCATTGTACCGCAAAAAAAAGACGACCTATAATTGGGTACAGACGCCAGCACATCAACCTACTACAATCTGTCAAAATTCTTTAATAGATTTTCAACTTTATCACTAAAATATAAGGTTCAAAGTTGATTGGGAAAATTTTACAGTTTCGGGTAGGTTGACCTGCTGGCGTCTGTACTATATATTTGTATCTAATTATAGATCGTCTTTTTTTAGAAGTAATAGTACCTAACTACAGATCGAAAAGCAGTTTTTTTTGCGGTACAATGATGGACAAATTATTATCAATGTTGCAGTTCGAAAAGCAGATGCAGATGTAAACGTTACTATGTATAATAGTGGTTACATAATTATTATCTGAATGTTTTGTTGAATGTATGGGAGAGTATTACTTTTATATTGCGAGAAAGATAACAAAGGATTAAAATATTATGGTTACTGCAGATACTGTGTCACATCTATACTTGCTATGTTTTATATTGTTATCCAGTAACGAACTAACCGATGTTTTTCCACGGTTATGAGACCTACTCTGAAATCATCAACATCCTCTTGCTTTAAATCCTAATAGGTATGTTATTTTAGAATTGGCACTACACAACACTTACGTCTTTTTCTTCCATTTCTCTATTACTCAAACTCAACTCAAACTCATCTCAGAATTAACTTTCTTCTATACCATATCATCTTTCACATTATCAATTTTTTCTTTGGTCCCTTTTTTTTTTTGGTTCGTAAATTATCAAAATTAAATAACTTCTCCCGCTTTGGGTGGAGCGGGAGGGCGTTTCAGACTCTTACTGACTAAAACCCACCCGTGTTCCTTCCGTTACCTGTACGTTGCCAGGGGCCACGGTATCCCTTTCGGACTTTCCCGCAACCCCGGCAGGTTCTTTGGTCCCTCTTTCATCGTCGTCATTCATATATTCATACTTACTTAACACTTTACAATAAGTACCTACCTACTCTCCTTCTAGATCTTTTTAAATTTTTCATAGTTGGTCCCATTACAAAAGTTCAAATTCATGAATACTATCATGTTTGTTACATTTGGATCCGCAGTGGTAGCCCGCGAAATTCAAATTTTCTTACGTTTTTTGCAATTTGTAGGTGAGTGTGAGGTTGTTTCTTGATCAAAATAATATGATTCGCGACCATAACAAATAGGTATGTATTTACAGAATTATAATTATTAGAGTTCGGACAGTTCAGAGAGCCTACTAATCAGGCACTCTGAACTGTCCCGATTTGCTCAGTAGGGTGTTATTCCATGTGCCCCGTTATCTGCCATAAAGTTCTAATGGGAGGCTTTTCTGCATGCCAAGATGTCATACCAACTTGAGGCAATACTGTCCACTGTATAGAATGTATGCTGCATACAAAGAGCACGAAGTGGATATTGACCTCTTTCACTCATCAATACCTGTTCTAAAAAAAGCCGCGCTTGCCATTTAATGGGTATCTCTAGTCTAAAGTCAAATTTTAACCTAATCATAATATACAAAAATTCAATCTTATCTAATTTAATCTATATAATTTATTGTAATCAATTTAGCTTTTAATCATTTAATTTTTACTTTTATCTAAACTATGTATTACTTGTTTTAATTTTGTTATTATCTGCGCATAATGTAGTGCATACTGTACTTTTCTTTAAGTAATGAGGCGCTTAGACTTAAGTTTGCAACGTACAAAATGTAAAGTAATAGTGTACTCATTGTTGAAGAGCCTAATAATAATAAAATAATAAAAAAACAATACATCTCTCTAAGTTAGATTTATTCCATTGAATGACTTTTCCATGAAATCATGACATTTGAGAACAAATCTAATTTAATGATAAATGATGAGATGAAAGATGTACTAATGACTAGCTGCGCCCCGCGGTTTCACCCGCGTTAGTCTCGATCCCGTAAGAATATCGGGATAAAAAGTATCCTATGTCCTAATCCAGGTCATGGTCTACCCATATGCCAAATTTCATCCAAATCTCTTCAGCCGTTTTAGCGTGAAAGCGTAACAAACAAACAAACTTTCGTATTTATAATATTAATTAAGCTTCTTATGATTTATTTAAACAAAATATTGTTTAAACGGGAGCCCAGGGAGATTACAGAAACCCAAGCATACGAAGTCGCAGGCAAAAGCTAGCCTTTAACAAAATTCCTTCAATATGAGCCTCCGTTCACTTTGGAAGTCCCTTTGTTTGAATGAACGTGTTTATTTTTATAAAATGTATTTATAAGTAAATGATAACAAACCGTTTGCTTTGTTTTACAATCACCTTGAAACCTCTTTGTTGCATGCAGTTCAGGAAAATAATTACACCAATGTTTGGCGTACAGACGCCAGCACAATCTGTCAAAATACATACTAGAAACTGTCAAAATTCTTTAATAGATTTTCAACAAAGTTGATTGGGAAAATTTTACAGTTTCGGGTAGGTTGACCCTGCTGGCGTCTTTACATTATTAGTATTAATTAAAAACAAACCTTAACATTAATGCTAAATTCAAAATTCCTAGTTCCTACTAACTATGGTTTTTAGGTACATACTTTTAACTCCTGAATCTTGGTTAAGGGGACTACAGGAGCTAAACGCAAGTTTTATAATGCCTAAGTATATGATCCACTGCAGTAAACATTATCAGAAAAATATATGATATTATTCAGGATACATGCTAGTTAGATAGTGTGTTGAAAACATAATACAACTAATTTGATACGATAGAAAAAAATCACGAAGGTACTTCTAAAAATTTCTTCTAACGATTAAAAACCATATATTATTCTGTGCCATTGACAATATTTTCTAATGCCAAGTAAGTACCTAAACATGCAATCATTCTGATTTTTTGTGAGATTATTCTATAAGCAACATATTAACGTAATAAGTGTTTTCATTTTTTAGCTCAAATAATAGTTTTTTTGTAAATGAAAGAAAAAAAGAAAATAAATAAATAATTTTTTTTGACTTTTTTTTTACTACCGTAAACTGCCCTAACTTTGCCTGGCGTCCTAAGTTTGCCTATAATGAAAATGATGTAATATCTTTTTCATTTTACTTGTATGACAAAGGAAACTTTGAGATTTTATAGACAGCTTTAAGTTTCGATTGCCATACAAGTAAAATGAAAAAGATATTACATCATTTTCATTATAGGCAAACTTAGGACGCCAGGCAAAGTTAGGGCAGTTTACCGGTACTAATGCCCCTGTCAGTCAATTTTGACAAAACGATAAAAAAGTAGTCCAAATTAATATTAAATCTTCTTCAATTAAATATGACTGTGTATACTTACTTTCATCCTGCATACAGACATGCGACAGTTTCTATTTATAGAATGAACGGGCCATATTCATCTGATAATCGTATAACGCAGTATAAATGTCTCGCTGGTGGTGGCGTGTGGGTTGGATCGTTAAGTTCCCTTCAAAATGGTTGAGCTAAACGGTGCTGATCCATGCGTGATGCTCGTGAACGGGCGCCGTCAGTAGGGACTGGTCATCTCTTATCTGCCATGGCTTATTTTTTTTTATTTTTTGTTTTTATCTTTTTATTACGGACGCTTTTTACGTGCACGTCTTTCTACATTGTTCTCACATGTATAATTTCAATATGAATGATGTAACCGACATTTTGTAACAATATTATGATTTAAAAGAGTGTCCGTGGAGTTTCTTGCCCATTCTTCTCCATAGGAACCTACGCTTCTGAATGGGCAACTAGCTTCATGTTTATTCTGACTGACTGACGCCTGACAATTCAAAAGTGCCTGTAAATGGTTTAATTGAAACAAATGCTTTGAGTTTGAGTTTGAGATAAACGTACCTATTCTCTCGTGTCTTATTTAAATGTAAATGAATACAGAACATTTAGTTGATCAATTGAGGAGTAGAAGGACACCAAATATTCATGGATTGGAAATGGTTAGGGAAAGGTACATAATTAACACAAACTGGTACGTTGCGAGGATTTAATTAAACTAAACTTGTGTTCACAAGTTTCCTTTTACTGCGTGCACTAAGAAAGGTCACGGTCATCGTAGCAGAGTAAACAATGAATACATTATAAAGTTTTTATATTCTTGCATCGTATGCAAGAGCATAAAAACTCTGCTGCGTCTACTCTTGCAGACGTGTTGCAAATTGCAACAATAATACTACGCTGTATTTACATACAATTAGTTTTTTAAACACCTGTGTTATCTTAGTTATCATTATAAATAGACCTTGATATGAAATGTTCATTTGAAATGCAGACTTTATTTTAAAATAGATATGTCAACAGTAGGTATATACATTACATAATAAAAGTTATAGATATAATATAGACCAATAAGAGGTGTACACGACAGCCACATCACATACTTCATTAAAGTAAACTATTCCAAACTTATAAAGTTAAAAAAAGAAACAGGTTTGACTTAGGTTAGTAAGTCGAAAAAGATTTAAAAAAGAATCTGAAATAAATATCAATAATACAGACTAAAGCTCCAATTACACGGTGCAAGTTTATTGCCTGTGGCTAGTGTCCGACCGAAGGTGCAATTCTGGCCGAAGCCGAAGCCGATTAATCGGTATTCACCAAAACCTTCGGCCGAAGCCGAAGCCGAAGCCGAAGGTGTCATTGACCTTGAGAAATACAATAGTTACTTTGATCTCAGAATATACTAGATACATATTGTGAGAGCTTTAGAGATTTAGCCCAATAACGAGCCGAGTGACCAACATATACAAGTAGGTAATAAAATATTGTCAGCTCACTCTCTAAGCAGCACTAGACGCGGCCGCCCACCAACGTAACTCATGCGCCGGCACAAGTACCTACCGAGCCGAGCCGACCGCCCCGTACTCGCAGTAGGACTCTGCAACGCGGATGCGCCTATATCCTATCGGTTTAGGTAGTTAACTAAAAGTAAACAATCTTCACATGTCTTTTTATCTAAAAATTGCATAAAAAAACATACCAACATTGTTTCCATTTAGTTTCCTACCTAACGTTAGATAACATAAAATATTTTAAACCAGACAATACTTACGGTTTTTTGGTTCTTAGAGTGCCTCACAATAATGAACGTATCACCACAGGTACTACTCACAGTAATAAATAAAATAATTTGTAATAACAAATATGAAATATTTAAAAACAAAACATTTATTAGATTTTAAGACGCGCTCTCAAACTTGTTTTGACTCGTTTAGTTTACTAACTGCGATTCGTTTGGGCCGGTTGGGCGGCGCGGCGAAACTCTGCTGCTCTGCACACTCTCCGTCTCGCTCTAGCATCGTTCAGTAAATTTCAAATTTTGACAACTAGCAAACCTTCGGCTTCGGCCAAACATTCGGCAAATTTTTGGCCGAAGCCGAAGATTTGGCCGAAGGTGCTTTTTTGGCCGAAGGTGGCCGAAGCCGAAGCCGAAGCCGAAGCTTCGGTCGGACACTACCTGTGGCATACTATTTAATAAAATTAAAGCAACAACTGGGACCGTCTAAACAACACGTACAGTACAACTATTTTCTTAATGTCCCTCGGCAAACTTCGTGTTTCGTCAGTTATCAGTTACCAAGTGCAGACCGGACGCTCTCAATTAGGGGCGGGCCGTTACGTGATTTTCGCGAAACGTAACGTAACTAGTGACTTCGAAGGCATCACCTGTTTTGAAAACTAGTGATTTTAGTAACTAGTTATTTTTTCAAATTTATATTCGGTGATTCAACATGGTGATTCTATCGAAGTATTACAGTTATTTGCGAAACGAAAATATAGATGATTACTAATGTAATTCGTTACATATCAGAAGCTTTAAGTTTTAGGAACGAATAACATTACATCATTAACGTAATACTAACACAAATAAACTTCCCCTCATACTTTATTCAGGCTTAGGACGGTTATTTTGTAAGTAGTTACATTTTCGATGGAGTATCGAAATTGTAACTACTTACAAAATAATGTGTTTACAGTTCGAGTCGAAACTAGCTATTCGGCTACATGCCCCGTAGCCAGTTATTGTAACTAGTGACGTGAAATAACGCCCATACCTATTCATAATCGACTTGGAAGTATATAGAGTTGTTAATACTCTTTTAACATAATGTAATTTATTTTTAAAATGAGAGGAATTCTGTTTGTATTCGGTAATGCTATGATTTCCGAGGGACATTAACAAAATAGTTGTACTGTACAATTGTTGCACGATACGGGCAAGTTAGGTGCCGTTTAAACTGCCATAGGTGTAAACAGCACGTTCAATAAAATTGCACGTGCAATAAAATCGCATTCAACTCTACAAAAACGAACGAATAAAAAAAAAAAATCTTAAGTTGTTCAAGATTTTTATGAATGCAATATTTGGCAGCGCAAATACGGGCAATAATTGAATCAATTGTACAAGGACGTGCAACTCTGTGTTAGACGAGGCAAAACTTGCATGCAATCATTTTCTTGCAATAAAATTTCCTTGGTAAGTCGCATACAATTTTATTGAACGACAAAACTTGCATTCATTATTGTATGCCATTTTATGGAAATCACACGCGTGTAATCACTTGCATGCAATTCTTGAGTGGCAATAATTGAATGTGCGTTATGGCAATTATTGCTCTTGAACGTTCCAGAAACTTGCACCGTGTCAATGGAGTTCAAATGTCTTATCTATTGCATTAAAAAATATTTCTTTAGGCGTCGTACAGACCGGCGCGACGCGACAGCGCGACGCGATTCTAATAAAACAATTTCTAAGAAAACTTCACGCTAGAACAATTACCCGTGTCGCGTCGCGCGACAAGTCGCGCTAGTCTGTACGAGCCTTGAGGCTTTATTAGTTCAATCTTGGCTTTTCCGTGAATAAAATCTTCAACACCAGAAAAAGATAACAGGTTTTGGATATTTAATAGATAAACAGACTTAATATAGCCATTGTGTAAATCCGTCATAAACTCATGCAATAGTATCCATGTGCATTCACGTGATGTTAGTTTACTTCAAAGTATATTAATGTATGTTCTACAGTCTGATCTTCCTACGCAACGTCAGAGTTTATATAATATATCAAATCCTTGTTTTATTTAGGTTTAGGTAAGTCAACGTCATTCTAGATTTGTTACAGCTGTAGTGGCAATCATTTCATCTGGTTTAAATAGGTCTTTATTTTTATTATTTTATTTATCTTTTATATCGATTCTTTTCTTTTAGATTTTGTGAATGTGAGAACGTTGTACGCTTAACAGACTGTAGATCTGTCGACCATTTTCTATCTTGCTAAGTACCTGGTACGAGTACTTGTTAATAGGTCTACACTGTCCTCTCATACCTATTAAGTACAGTAATTTGAAAACATTGTAAAAACCATTTACTTTTAAAGAGTAACCGTGGAGTTTCTGGCCGGCTCTTCTCCATAGGAAACGACCAATTTGAACCACGCACCTAGCTTCTGACGTTTCATAAGTGCTTTTGTAGGTTTATGTGAAATAAAATATTTTGAATTTGAATTTTTAATTCAAAATCGGGTCAACGTTTTTCTGTTCTTGTTGCATCATCATTCTCTTGCCCTTGTTCCAATTTATTCAGGGTCGGCAATGCATATCGTCTTTTTCATACTTTTCTTCTTTCTGAATATATTCATCCCTTTTCTAGCCATATCTAGATATGGCATCCATCTATTCTTTGGTCTTCCCCTACTCTTATAACCATCCATATTCATACCTAAAACTATCTTCACGACATTATTCTCATTCCTCTTCATTCTTGTAGCATGTTTGTTAAATGATTGGGCAATACATTTAATTTTATATGTTAGGTAATATTTTAGATTAAGGTTTATTTCGCTTCTCAAAAACCTTTGTTTTTCAACCATTTGATAAAACAGAATATTAACTGCAGCATTAATGATAATGCATTGTATCATTACCGCTATCTCTACGATACCATCGTTGTTGGTTTGATATTTATCAGAACACCATCCAGTTCATTAAAATGCCATTAACAATGCAGTAAACATTATTTAAAAATTAAGCGTCGTCTTGTTTATAACTTAATCCAAAAACTGTATGTTGGTACTGGTAGGTATATGTTCGCGATTTACTCAAAAATTACTCGCCCGACAAGCTTTTACTTTAATTGTACCTACACCATGTTTTCAATAACGCATACCTTGTAAGATCCTCATGTATATACACACGGCTCACATCAAGCTATACATTTCCAGTTTATGCTGATCTCGCATTGTATAGGATTTCCGTACAACGCGAGGTCAGATTATACTGGAAATGTATAGCTTGCTGTGTAGCCGTGTGTACTACAAAACCTTTATGTTCCTAAATAAATTATATTAAATTATAGGAAGTGTATAGAGTGCCGCTAGCGGTACTTTATCCCTGTCAGATAAAGTGCCGCTATTTGCGGCCTGATAGTGGCGCTGCCTCGGCCCGGCTAAAGTGCCGTAAGCATTGCATTGTCATTGTCACTTGTTATTTTGTTTGATTGTTGAGCATTGCATTGTCATTGTCACTGTTTCTTGTTATTTAGTTTTTGAGGAGAGGCTAATGTTAATTTATTTCATCTATAGCCAGCTATACTTATGTGTAGCCATAACCCCTTGCCTTAGCAAATGAAAATGGCTGAAAGGTAGGTTAGGTTAGAACTGCGACCACATAACGCACGAGCCGAGCGAGCAAAGCAAGCGGTGCCGCGGCAGCGGCCCGCGAGTGCCAGGGTCCGTTTAGGCACATGAGAATGTAATGTTTTGGGAATGTGGTGTTTTACAGCGAACTAACCTCAACAATGAAACAAAATAACAAGTGACAGTGACGATATCAATGACAATGCAATGCTTACGGCACTTTAGCCGAGCCGAGGCAGCGCCACTAATATGCCGCTAGCGGCACTCTATACACTGCCTATATTATAATTACTACTAAACTGATTCTGTGAGAATGCGTCTAAAGAATAGGTACTCTCTTAGTAATATTTAGGTATCGATATTAGGGTAAAACTATGATGACTTGATGAGTCATGGATATGAATAGTGGGTAACCTAACCTTGCCAGAAATCATACAGTAGGTTGGACGAAAATTTTATGTTACATAGGTATCATTATTATAAGTACGTTGCATTCCTATGATGTCCGATTCTTATCTATGTTTCATTGCACGAGAGATTTCACAAACAAGGTACAAAAAATAATAAACTACATTAATATCTAGATCTCAATTAGATGCAATTTGGTCACGACACGACGTACGGGTACGAGTACTGAAATAACCGACTTCCTTTCGTTGTCTTTAACAAAGTGAAGTTTGTCTTCGTTTGAGGTTTTGGGAGTACGTTTAGATAGGTACCTATAACATTTAGCTGATGATTTAGCATCATTGATTATTTTAATATTATTTCTAGCTGTTACTACCGTATCCCTATGAGTGAATCATTCGTATTTTTTTACGATGAAAGCCTCTAGTAGTTTAGCAATCATCCCAATATGACCACTTTAAGAAAACTCGGCATATTGGTCGATTCTCACGAATTTCCGAAACGGGCGAATCTACACTTTTCCAAATGTGCCAATTGCTTAATACGTATTTCTGGAGACGTCGATTCGCTCACAAATAAAGTAACTAAAAAAAAAAAAAACTTATTTTTAATGCAACTATTCGCCCGTTTGGCGAGTAAATTCGTACGAATCAACCAATAAGCCGAAAACTCTCATGAGTGGCGATTATTCGTACGTAAGTACCAGCAGTACGAGTAGTAGTTTTAACGATAAAAGTTAAGTTACTGTAGGAACCGACATTGTAGTTAGTCTAATGTTTTGCGTCTATGATTTTTCCATCAGCTACTCAGTAGCAAACATTTTTAGGACTTTACACTCAAATAAACAGTCATTTGTTCAATTCAATTCTTATTTATTTATTTATTTATTTAACCATTTATGTACACACATTTATATAAACAGACAAGAAGAAAAGAACAGAAAAATACGTACAAAGGTGATGCTTATTTCTAAAGAAATCTCTTCCAGCATACCTGCGATAGGACAGAGGGTAAAAAGAGATGTAGACACCGTGTGTAAGAGTAGAGAGAAAGTAAAATACATAAAATCAAAACAATTCACTTAATAAGATAAAAAATTATATGAGAATATACTTACATACATACATACATACATACATACATACAATCGTACATACTAAAATCTTATAAATATTATTATTAAATCTTATATTCTTTACCATCTCACTTTTCTTATCAATTTTATATTTGCTCTTTGGACTGTCATTTCTCAATCATCCCTAACACTTTACACTCAAACAAAGTTCATTTTTCACTCCTCCCAATATCAGTTGAGCACAACTGATATTAAATCGTTATCAAGTACAAAAATACCCATATCAGCTAATATCAACAACATTACATCATTATAAAACTTCCAGTCTCCAATGAGTGCAATACAAAGCAGGACAATGGTAGCCAAAAATTTGTTCACGGTGAAAAGAACCTTAAATTCAGTGAAACAGAGTTCAAAATATGCAAGTGTTGTTATAAGAAAACACAGTGTATGGACCCAGGATAGAGTGATCAAATCGCCGTTCAAGGATATAGAAATTCCGAATTATACCTTGTACGAATATGTTTGGCAGAATTTGGACAAATGGCCCGAGAGGACTGCTTCTGTGAGTAATTTTTTCCCTTCCTAAAGTACAGACGCCAGCACGTCAACCTACTACAACCTGTCAAATTTCTTTAATAGATTTTCTACTTTATCACTAAAGCGTAAGGTTCAAAGTTAATTGGGAAAATCTGACAGTTTCTAGTAGGTTGACCTGCTGGCGTCTGTACCTATCTATTTATAACTTTTTAATATAATTTTGTCGACGGCAACACTATAAAACGAGCCGGAGATAGAGGTTCCACCGGTGCAACTGAGCGATTGTCGATAAAAACTAATATCATCATCTTCCAGCCGTTGTCCCGTTTTGCTTGGGGTCAGTGCAACACGTTTTCTTCTTCTATTCTTCCCTGTCAGTCGTCAATCTATCATTCTTCCTCCCACACTCTTTTTTCTTCCAAATAATCCTTTTCTTTGATCTTCTTCTCCCTCTCCATCTATAAAAAATTATGTCATAACTTTTTAGCTACATTTGTTTCTTAAATAATGATTATTATAGACTGCAGCGACACTAAATGTAAATTTTTCCTTTTTATTAGTAGGTCCAAAACGCAACGGGGGCTTCGCGCTCCGTCTCTCTTGCGGACATACCGTAAATGAGACGGAGCTCGAAGCTCCCGTAACTTCGGCCAAAACTACGGATTTCGCTTAGAGACTAGAACCCCCGTTCCCTCCGTCCTAAATGGAGGGCCCCAGATTATCAAAAACGCTTGAAGCAATTTTGATCTTTTAGAGAATTAAACTTGATGATGATGATGAAAGAACTAAACGTGATATGTGCTTGAAAGCATTTACGTGCTACATGCTTGACGAAAATAGTGTGAATGCTTGACAAATTTCCTTTTGACGCATGTTTGACCGTGTAGGGGCCCCACAACAGTACCTAACCATTTGCATATCAACATTATCAACATCAGTAATGCTGTTAAAGTCGTATCGTAAGTCTTGCTATGCGATTATAGCCTTAAAGGTGAGCATAAAAAAAAAAGTATATATGTAGTAGTATCGGGGATTACAGGCGCGATGTTATAATATTTATGAACATTATTATAACCAGAATAATATGGAATTTCAGGTCTGTGCTGAAACAGGCAGAGGGTACACCTACGAGCAGGCGTTCAAGCTATCTAACAGATTTGCGGCGAACCTTAGAACGAAGTTCAAGATTCAAGATGGAGACACTGTCGCAGTCATGCTGCCAAATGTACCGGACTTCCCTCTGGTATCTCTGGGTATATTGGCAGCTGGAGGAGTGATAACCAGTATCAACCCGATTTATACTGCTCGTGAGTACTTCGATCATAAGTACAGGGTGGCAGAGATATCGACGGGCAGCCTGTATGTTACCATGGATTCAGTACATATGATTCTAACTGTTTCATACATTTTGGCCGCATACGTATTGCACTTTTGTAGGGAACAGTAGTTTTTAGGGTTCCGGACCTCAAAAGGAAAAAACGAAACCCTTATAGGATCACGTCGTTGTCCGTCTGTCAGTCTGTCAAGACCCTTTTTCTCAGGAACGCGTGGAAGTATCAACTTGAAATTAATATCAAATATGTAGGTCCACGGTCCTTTGGAGCTCAAAAAAATTCAAGCTTCTAAGTTAACGCAATAAAAAAGTACGGCCATTTATGCGACCTATTTTGATACTCGCAAATAAATCAAAACCTACGGGGTACTTGCCATTGACCCAAAATCATGAAATTTGGCAGGAAACAAGGTCTCACAGCACAAGCAATGTAAAAAGTCTGAAAATCGTAAGTTAGTGGTTATATCACATAAAAACATATTTTTTTGCGATTACAACAGTGACCGTGACCGTGACGTAATGTATGGGAGAGGCACATTTTTCAACTACAAAGTTAAGTTTATTTTTGGGATAAATTCGTCCCAAGTACGGAACCCTTCATTGAGCGTGGTCCGACACGCACGTGGCCGGTTTTTTTGTTAAATAACCTTTGAGAAATTCCAATGCAGGGCGGAACAGAATCATGTATCTGTGTGAATCCATGTTAACAGGTTGTGTGCTGATGTCCCTGCCGCCCTGTATTCTATCTAGAACCAAAGAGTTCAAAAGAGAAGCCAGATGCTAGATGAAATATTTAAAAGAGTTAGATGCCTTGCGATTTTAAAGGCCTATGTCCAGCAATAGGTTAATGTTGATGATGATCTAGAAACTATGTCAAAGATTTGTTTTCTACGAGTACGTCTAGAAATATGTAGACGATACTAAATATTAAATACAGAATGTATATTACTTTGATTTCCCACAATCTGCAATTCATCGTCTTTTTATACGATAAGGAAAATGTATATACAAAAAAAAAATGTATTATATATAACACTTACGTAAATCTGCAATCATAACAACAATCGCGCCAATATTACCTGCAGTATTTAATACGTATCGATGTAATATTGAAAAAATAAAACCATTAATTTACAAGAGAGTAGCAAGAGGCCTTTGTCCCCCCCAGTAGTACTATTTGCCAAATTTCATCCAAGTCCGATCAGCTGTTTTTGCTTGATTGAGTACCAAACATTCAAACATACAAACTTTCACATTTATGATATTAGAAGGATAGTAGGATACTTTTACAAGCATGTTTCTACTTTCAGATGAAGTACAGCGCCAATTAAAGATGGCAGAAGCAAAGGCCATAGTAACATTACCAGAGATTGTGCCAACTATAAGGGAAGCTTTGAAGATCGCCAAACTTAACATTCCAGTAATCGTAGTAAAAACAAATGGAAATCCAGCTCCTGAAGGAACAGCTTTATTCAATGAACTAAGTGAAGACATAAACACTGATAAGTCGGTTTTGAGACAAGTAAGGAGAGATATCAGTGATATATGCTTCCTGCCATATTCTAGTGGTACTACAGGGTTACCGAAAGGTGTGGAACTATCACATAGGAATATTATTGCTAACTGCGAGCAGCTTAACGAACCGCTCATTGCAATGCACAATGAAACGACACGTGAGTTGATGTTATAATTTTAATGCAGTCAATGATACTCCATTCATTACCTTTAAGTATCATGTCGTCGTCTTATTTAATAACTTAACATATACTTCAAAATCTGTGAGAAATAAGAAAACTTTCTGATTCAATATTCAATTTAATTTGTTTTTTTTTTATTATCTACGGTACTAGACCGTTCGTCAGTAGTACTTAACTAAACCAGCTGGCCATTCTATTCAAACTCCCTTAAGTTCAAAGTGTCACCACAGACGTGCGATGGTATCTGTTTGGAGCTATCGGCTGCTAGCTAAACAAAGGGTTGTTTCAATAGCAGCAACCGCAACCGCAACCGCAACCGTTTGAGTGACTGTGTGGCGGCATCTACATCACCACATGCGAACTACGCATCAAAGACCTGACGTCACACAAATCCTGCATCGCGTAATTAGAGTTTTCCGCGCGATCGACATATATACAAGCTGCCGACTTCAACCGTTGGGCAGTTGCCCGCCAGACACGACACCCGTCTGGTCGGAGGACCCTCCCTTTTCTATGGTGGATGAGTGAACTACAACACTGTTCCTCATACCCCTCAAACTGCATCAAGGTCTTTCATTGTCAGACTCTCATTTTGTATAGCAGCAAGCACTTTATGTCAAAACATTTGAATTTTATAGTCTCATTCTGCTTTTTCCAGCCACTCATCAAGACTCTGTGATGGGCGTGTTGCCATTCTTCCACATCTACGCGGCAACAGTGCTTATGTTCCACAAGCTATCCGTGGGTGCCAAGCTAGTGGCTTTGGCCAAGTTCCATTCGGAGTCATTCCTGAAGACTATTGAGAAGCAAAAGACTAACATTTTGTTTGTCGCACCACCTTTGAGTGAGTATTTAATTTTCTTTATCGTGTTCAAACTCATATAGGCTTTAAGAATGATTGGTGCTGTATTATGCTACAGATAAGTGCTCATAAATATGAAAAGTGATATGACATAAGAGAAAGATACCGTAGCGACTTAACAAAGGATTTTGGCATTAAATTGTTGGTGTTGTTATTGCTAGATTTGAAGATATTTTGGATAGTGCCTATCTCAAATGATTTGGCAAGTTTCATAAGCTCTAGTTTAAAAAGCGTAGATAAAACGAAATGAATCGATAGGTAGACACTTACATGATAAATTCAATTTTTACGATAAAATTTTTGTCTCTAAAATTCAATAGACGCGAGAAAATAAACACCGAGTTACTTTTTATAGTTGTGTCTGCACACATTTAACTATGGATGCGTGAGTGCAGTTTATTAATAACTTGTTCTTATACGCAAGCCACGCACACATCTCCATACCTACATTATTTGTTTACTTCAAGCGATTCGCGTTTACTTTTGCTCAAGGTCACTCAACTTGATTGTCCGGATTTTATAAAACTTGTACCTACTATTAAATTCACGGGCCTGTTGTTTGTGAGTGAGACTAGTGAGAGCAAGACCTTCTACTTTACTACTTACTTACTTTACTACGTACTTTGATATTGTTATACTTAGTTGTTTTTTTGATATGTAGGTAACACTTTTTCGTTCGGTTTCCTGCAAATCTTTCCTCTCCCTTTCCTGCAAATCGTTCCTCTCGCTTTTGTACCTACATAATAGGAGCGCGGCCGCGCACTGTGGGCAAAGAGTATAATCGAGTCAGGCAAAGAGTAGAATCGTGGACCGAGTCCACGACACCGTGGTATTTACGTGCGCGCGCGCGCCGCCCGCATCTTATGTCTTAACGCCGACAACATGCCTGTAGATCGATTATCGCGCTAAACACGACGAATGCCAGGAGCGATCGTTTTTAGTGCTACACTGTGATTGGTCTATTTTAATATTGTAGAAGGCAGAGGTAGTACCACTAAGCTATGTATGTTTTTTAGTAGGTATGTAAGGAATAACATTATTAATGTAATCATTGAAAAATCATGTATCGAGTTTCATTCCCATGAAACTCTAAATGTTCCTGCAATCTGTGGAGTGGGAAATCTGTGATAGTGATTTCGTGACAAGGGACGGAAGTGTATTACAGGAAGCTGGGGAAGCGTGCGTTATTCGACTTTGACGAGGCCCCGCCCCTTTAATGTAGCTTATTACCATAATGTTGCTTATTACCATAATGTTGTTTATTACCAAGGTGAGATGTCAGATGTTACACATCATATGCGACTACTGTAAGGGTCGCTCGTTTTTTAGGGTTCCGTACCCAAAGGGTGAAACAGGACCCTTTCACTAAGACTCCGCTGTCCGTCTGTCACCAGGCTGTATCTCATGAACCGTGATAGTTAGACAGTTGAAATTTTCACAGATGATGATTTTTTTACCGTTTTTATAGATAATGGTACGGAACCCTTCGTGCGCGACTCCGACTCGCACTTGGCCGGTTTTTTTTTAAGTTGCACCTGAATTTTTATCAAGTAAATATAAATATAACCACAGTTGACAAATCTTATATACAATCGAACACTAAATTAAATGACTATCTAACTTACTATACAAATAAATACAAAAACAAAAGGACACTACGCAGTACTCGTCCGCATCGCTGTTAATCCGGAAACGTGCCCAGAAGACTGGCAGCACTGGCATATTGAATCGCAATGCACGATCACTTGACTAGTCGGCGAAAAAAAATCCTTAACAAGGAGAAGCGCACTCGGGCCCCCTTAACTCGACCGTTTCGACCCCAAACGGCTCAAAACTGTAGTTAACCATAAGGTTACAGTATTTGCGCCGTTTGAGTTAGTAAATACTAAGTCGATCTTTAAATATGCAATGTTTTCCTTCACCGATGTCAGTGATGAGGCTGATGACCAAGATTAACTTAGAAAGTACGTCATAAGAACATTGATATTAGTATATCAATGCATAAGAATTGAAAGGTCACATAGGTAGGTACGTGCCCAGATTTTAACCTACAATCACGAACCTCGTGCATGACAGGCGAGGCCTTATGAGGGAACAGGGCCTGCGATTCTCCATACAAATTTATTCCGCTTTTTCTTCCTGAATAATGCCTCTAGAGCAATCATTTTTGTTCATAAAATCAAGGTCTGGTGTAGACACGTCCCTGTTATTCCCTCCAAAAATTACAAAAATGCCCCATTTTTTTCACCGTGATTAGAGGACTACCAGACAAATTCGAAAAGTTTTTAACATAAAAGAAAATGATAAGAACCTAGACATACTCTTTCTTAAAAATTTAATGTACAAAATAATTGAATCGGCTCAGTTTTCGAGGAGAAAAAAGAGGAATACGAAACGTCGATCTCGTCAAATTTATTTGTGATATAATCGGTCTGACCTGTATCTGTCCTTATCGCACTCTGCGGGGGCAGACTTGAGGTAATACGACGGCAATAGTTTCTAAAAATACCTATTTTTCAAATTCCTCGCAGCCCCTGTTCCCTCTTAACCACTGAGCCAACACGACAAGACACACAATGACTTTCGCTCGTCTACTGGCTTTGGTCACTTTAAGTTTAATAACATCTTACCCTGTATTCAATTCCAGTTCTCATGATGGGTTCTCACCCAGCGGTCACTGACAAAACCTTCGAGCATGTGGAATCCGTGTGCAACGGAGCGGCTCCTCTGGCAGCCAGCGATGTCGAAAGATTCATAAACAAGTCTAAGGTACGGAATTTTGCACTATCTTCTATTTTAAAGTAGTCTTGTTCTTCATGTAGTCATATCGGTTAGTTGCCCGGATTTACATATTTCGAGAAACAAATGTACAGACGCCAGCACATCAACCTACTACAACCTGTCAAATTTCTTTAATAGATTTTCAACTTTATAACTAAAGAATAAGGTTCAAAGTTGATTGGGCAGTTTCGGGTAGGTTGACCTGCTGACGTCTGTACCTATGTGTCTGCCTCGTTGGTCTAGTAGTCACAAGCTTCTGCTGAGTATGAGATCCTGAGTTTGATTCCCAGTTCGGGCAAAGTACTATTGAGTTTTCCATCAGGAATTTCTCAGTAACAGCCCGGAGTCTGGATTTGTCTCCGGTTGGCAATAAGGTTCTCTAAAAGTATGATGTATAATGTTTTTTTAGTGCTCTCCTACTTCTTCCAAGCATCTGAGATTTTTTTTGTACTTAACTATGTTTTTTTTATTATATTCAAAACTGTGTTGACCTTTAGTGGTTTAGGTCCTACGCACACGGCGTTTTTAGACTGAGCAGGGGCCGTATTATGACGTATTAATGCCACCATTATTCCAGTGTGAGTGAGAGACGGAGCTATACAAGGCCGCTAGCACCATCCTTTTTTGCAGTGGAATAATGATGGCATTAATACTTCATAATAAGGCCCCTGGGCTGTGTTTTGTCCACCAGTCAGCCAGTCGGAACTGCTTCATTAATATGTATTAAGTATTTTGCAAACAAATCGAGAATTATAACAACAACAACAACATTATAATCACACGCCTGTATTCCCTGAAGAACGGCACACACCCTGAAAAGGGCGCGAGCATATTGCCAGTAACCGGGCAGAAATAAATTCAGACTCATTCTGAGAAGCTCCTAACAGAACTACAAAACCAAATTTTGGCCGACCTGGGTATAAAATCCGGGACCCCACGCACAGTACGACGCTAGACCAACGAGACGAACAACAAGCATTATGGTAGTCTTTAATATGCTTTTTCTCCTTTTCTAGCGTGACATAGATTTTAGACAAGGCTATGGTCTAACTGAGACATCTCCAACTGTCACCATCAGTCCCAGAGGATTGAATCGTTACGAAGCAACAGGTCCTCCAGTAGCCAGCACAGAACTCAGGCTTGTGGACCCGAATCTGAAGAACTTGGGACCTAATGAGGTATGTAAGACCAAAGACAGATCTTATAAGCTAACACCATTGTATGCAAAGCCGCACCTTCAGCTGGCCTAGCGTAGTACGGAGTTGAAATAGAATAAGAGGCCATGTTACTCGGTTGGTTTAGGTAAACAAAAGAATCACGTAACGGCAGCGCTGTCAGGTTAACCGACTAAACGTAATACTAGTCACTTCAGTTGTCATGCTACGTCACAGTTGTACTCTTCAATTTAGCAACTTTATAATTCGTTGAGGTTTATTAACCTATCTTTTTGGGCTCTTTACAATATACAGATTACAAAATATTATTTTTTAATTACTTATTATAAATCTAACAAAAAAAAAATGTGCTCAAGAAGTTACATCTACGAAGAGTAGTTTAAGAATGAATGATAAAGTAGGTAGTATTATAAAATAAATTAATATAAGAGGAAACTACCGCAAATATCAAAAATACATTTAATTTGGTTATAACGTATTTTTAAACAAGAAAGTGTCATCCATCCATTGATATACTAAAAAACCCTTTGAACGATTTGTTTACCTTTAATATATAATAACCAATAGAGTATAGTTTAGTTACCATTGAAGCCATTGGCTTACCGTTTCGTTCTTACGCCAACAATATTAATGTGCGACTACACGCAAATAGGGTTGCCATCATAGTCATTCAAGCCATTGGCTAGAGATGAACGTGGGTAATTGTGAAACTGGTGCAAATGATTTCGCACTAGATTTCAAATACTATTGAAAAAAATAAACTTCAGAAGGGTGGCGTAGTTTTAGCTAAGATCTAATCTTTCTCATAATATACGAGTACTTACTTTTCAACCATACATTTATAACAACTTCTGCGAAACAATAGAAACAAACTATGGACATGCAGATGATTATCATGCAGACATCGTACCGATAATATTGTAATCATTATTCCACAAAGCCACAACCAGCTTCGATTACGAATAAAGGATAAAAGCACGCATTTACTAATACTTATATTTGAAATTAGAAATTATGTAAGAGACTGAAATTATTTGTTTAGTTAGAAAGAACATTAAGAGTATATAGATAGATAATAAAAAGAGCCATTTATTCTAAAACAATGCTATTAAAAATTAACTGATTTTACAGTAATCCCTACTCAAATAAGAATAGTTTAATTTTTAGACCATAAGGTAAACAAAAAAACAAGCATATGGACAAGCTAAGGATATGGTAGATACATATGGACAAGTTTTATTACAAATCAGCAAAGGACTAAACTATAGGTAACCAGAAATATTTTCGTCAATAAATCATTCTTCTTAAATCTTCTAGATTGGAGAGATCCTAATCCGAGGTCCTCAAGTGATGCGAGGCTACAGAAACGACCCTCAAGCCAACAACGAGTCCTTCACCGCAGATGGCTGGTTCAAAAGTGGAGATCTGGCTGTAGCTGATGAAGAAGGAATCATAACTATTGCTGATAGGATTAAGGAACTTATCAAGGTAAATTTTGATGAATAGAATATCTTTTAGATGTTCTTGCTGATAAATACACACATGCATACATAAATAAATTCACGCCTTTTTCCCATGAATAGCGTTCTGTAGTTTCTGCCTGCATGAACCCTCATGCAGGCAGAAACAGAACGCCACCTGCTACGATCCTTACACACTCCTTTTGCTTCGTTTACGTTCATACATCTGCTTATGTATGATAAGTAGATGTATGGACGCCACACACACCCCGGTTGCAAGTACTTCGCACCTGACCTTTCTGAAAAACATCACTAATAATGCCGATTATGTCCTTCTAGGGCATTCCCTCCCGGCGTTACCAATTACATCTGCCTTGTAAATACAATTTGTGTTGATCATATTCAGCAATAGGAATGTAGAAAAAAAATGTTTTAGGTCGTCAGATAGATTATTTAAAAAAAATTGGACACGTATTTTTCTTTTTTTATGTTATCAAAAGATTACGGCAATACATTGAGTTAAAATGTAGTATGACGTCACTCCCCGGTAGATCTTATACCGACTTGTGACGTAGCGAGCCTCCACTCCCAACTTTAATGCGTTTTATCTAAATCATTTTTTATTAATATGATAAAGCAAAAAATACGTTTTTATTATCTGACTGACAGACTAAATACTTTTTTTTCCCCAGTCAACAGACTTATTATGTAACAAAAAGGTGGCATTCTGGCGAGAAAAATACTTGCATCTTTTTTACCTTCATCATTTCTTACCTTCGTCTGACCCAGTATTGGAGTTATTAAGGGCTGCTACTGGTTTAACTTGGAGCAGCTGGCACCTGATTTCTACAATCCATGGCAAAACGAATGTTTAAGATATAATCTTATCAATGCATTGGCAGATATCACTGCCCATAAACATGTTAAAGAAGAGAATCTAGTCAGTAAAAATAGTGCTACAAGGATCTTTTTTCGCCTGAACCACAATTTTAGGGAGCCGTTGTTGGTAAATATTTGTGAAATTGTCACAGAAATTGTATTGACAAAGCAAGATGATGGCGTTAGTTAGTTATTTGGCGAAAGCCAGAATAAACTTGAAGCGTATTATTTTAAACGGATTAAAACAAAGGATGGTCTTTCACAGGTTAAAGGCTTTCAAGTGCCTCCAGCGGAGCTAGAATCGCTTTTACGCGAGCATCCATCAGTTAACGATGCAGCTGTCATCGGGGTCCCCCATGACTCCAAAGGCGAAACACCAAAAGCCTTCGTAGTACTCAAGGATGGTCACAAATGTACAGAAAGACAACTTAGCGAGTTTGTCAATGAGAAAGTGGCGGCGTACAAACATGTAGACGATATAACGTTTATAAGTAGTGTTCCTAGAAGTGCAGCCGGGAAGATTCTAAGAAGGGTTTTGAAGGAACGGTACTGTTAGGAGTATAATTATAAAGCAGGGTATAAATCAGTCAAGTTATTTTTTTGTAAGTAGTTTTTAAGATCGATAAATTATATTTTTAGATCAAATTTTAATGGAAATATTTTCTTGAAAATTTGAAATGGTGATTTGTACAAGGTATTGGAATTTAAATGATAAATAATATGTATTAGTTGTTTGTATTGCTGCAAAAAAATTATAATAGTGGTGTGTTACTGTGCCGGGAAAATATGTGAAGAGGCCTTATTTTTGAAAGTCAACGATATTAGAAATTTCGTCACGAAGCAGAGTTCAGACGCTTCACTTTTTGTTCATTCAGCATCTTTCATGCCAAGCTTCAACACAATATTAATTCATTAGAAAAGCGATCCGATCATGTCAGATTTCGCCATTCTGCATCTTTGACTCGCCTACCGAATGATTGAGAAATGAAATAAAAAGGAGCAGATGAACGTTCATTGTCATTGTGGTGTCGTGTGAACGTGGAATGAATCAAAATTGATCAGTCAATCGAATGAACCATTCACTTGTTTGAAGCGTCTGATATCAAATAGAAATGTAGCAATTTTAAGAAAGCATTTGTAACAAAGATTTATTTTTAAGCTTTAATGAGTAAAAATTATACGTAGCATTGGTTTTTTAAATTAACATATTATTATTTTGTAATGGTATAAAATAAAATTTAATTATTAATTATGTACTCATTGGATTATAAGATATGTAGATGATGAGATGATGACTGTATACGTATTACCGACGACCAGACAATAATTCTTCCAACAAAATTTTTTAGAATTTTTATTTCGTCTTTTTGTGACGTATCATGTGTATAATGTTGTGAGTAAGTATGTAATTTGTTGTTAGAAAAAGAATATAAAACTATTTGATTATAAACAAAATGTTTTATTTTCATCTCATATTTTGCTTCTTATTCAATGTTTAAAAAAAACTTTTTTTTTGGTAAACGCTGCACCTGCAGGAATCAAAAACACTGTTAAGATATGTCGAAACAGTACCAGGCATGTGCAGCAAATGCATTTTTTATATTATGTCAGAGGTGTTTGCTTTGCTTTGTTTTGCCTTTCTTTGGTATTGTTCGTCGAGTCGTTGAGCTCTTTAAATTCTGAGTTGAGTTGAGCTATACGATAACTGACAAATGACTGCACTGACTGTACAGGTCCACTCAAATATTCTGTATGGTTCTTTGCTCAAAAGTAAAGGTAATGGCCCATTTAGTGTGAAAAATATACCCACGGCGTACAGAAATAAAATATGGCGGGAATCAAAGACAAATGATTATACTTTTCAATGATAAGTGGCGCATTGCTGTGGCTCATGGGGATCATGAAAGAATAATAATAAAAAAATGTAATCTACCTAGTATGAAAACTTACTTATTATACTCCTTATTACTTACTATATCCCAACTACTTATTATACCCCAACTTATTATATTACCTGACCGAACGAGTTTGCTTTATGTGTCGAAACCGCTAATTATTATCCAATATTTATTGGTCTGCTCTGCTGCAAGATTTCTCCAACGAATTATTTTTTTCTTTTTACATATAATGAAAAGTGGGTTATGCTTGCATTATTTACCACCATTTTCGTTTTTGTACAAAAACATTTTTGTACCGGGTCGGATTATGGGCCATGACCTTTTGTGTCCTCACATTATGTGACAAAGATTTATCTGGACTTTCAGAGAGACTGAGCTCTGTCTGAGTTTATTTCGGTGTTTCTTCGCATCATATGGACTCACTAGCTTCAGCCCGTGACTTTTTTCCGCGGTTTCGGACCCCGACCCACCGCGTCGCGTTCCATCGGACGCCCGCGCTATTAGTTAATTTTCTGACTTTTTTTCTTTAGCTTGGCGCCTAAGGGTCGTAGCGTGAAGTTAAAAAGCCTATAAACCGACCCCAAGAATTGCTATCAAATGCAAAAAAAAAAAACTATTATAGTTCCAGAGGTTAGCGCGTTCAAACAAACAAACAAAAAAACTCTTCAGCTTGATTATTAGTAGATAAGATATGTGTGGCTTACCATTCGAAACACATGTCTCGCATTGTCTGGAAGAATGCATGTAGGTACCTAGGCGATAAAAAAAAACCTACTGGAAAAGTCCTTATCATTCTTTGACTAATCCCTAGGTAGGTACGTATAGAAAACATTGTACAATAAACTAAAACCTCGGTATAATATTTAGGTAATTTGGTATTTAGATAAAAGTAGATAAAATGTGAAAACATTTTAGCTTATTATCAGTCACAAAAAACATTTATAAAGAATTATATAATGTCATTCAACAGGTAAAGGACAGTAGTATAGTTAGTACAGTTAACGGCACGTGCATGGTGACAACTTCACTTTGTAAGGATGACCCGAATTTATCGTGACAGATACCTATTAAAAAAATGACAAATAACAATTGTTTCTACCAATATAGGTAACATAGCTGTCACTGAAAATAAGACATGTGTGAGTTTCTTGCCGTATTACAAAATACGTGACTTACAAGTAAATCGAGCTAACTAATGAGCAATGGTATTTAAAAATGATGCGAGTGTGGGTCGAAGAATGTCTAACTAACATCAACAATTCGTATCGTCACTTGTCCGATAGTATGCTGAAAGTTTTGTTACCGTATAACGGGGTGAATAGATAGGTTTTCGATATTTTGTAACGATTTTCGTAATGTTGGAGTATTGATAGGTACCCATTTTTCTAAGCATATATTTGTTGAGTCTTAGGCCAAACTACTGAAATATATTCATTTTTATTCGGATATGTATATAGTTGTAGTGATACATCGCTGACGCAGCAATAAGGTTTAACGCACAGTGCGGCCTCCCGGCTCGGAGGCCGACAGTGCGCTCCTAGATTGGGTCGGTAATGGTCGTGAATGTATTCCTGTGTATATTGTAAAGGTTGACGAAATAAAGACACAAAGTTTTACATCTTACCTTAAGTTTAATTTCATAACACAGGTAACATAAAGAACAATACAAAATAGTTAATAAGAAAAACCTCAAAATATACGTGATTTCTATTTATCTCCCATTAGGGGACAGTATACACACCTGAGGAGCGATTAGACACACCTGAGGGGCGAATAGAAAATTCCTCTTAACTTTAGTAAGAACCACAAAATTCCAAAATAAAATTAAAATCACTAAAAGTTAAATTTAAACCTACCAACGGGGCTTAAACTTTGTGATAGCCCGTCATTATCATTTCTAATCACCCCTCTTTCGTAACGAATCATCCCTTGGTCGTGTCTAGTAATCCCTCAGGCGTGTCTATTCACCCCTTTCGTGTGTCTAATCACCCCGAAAATTTTAAGAAAATGAAGCTTACGAAATAAGAACAATTTAATATATTATTGCATATTCTTACTTCAATTTATACAGCACAATATATTTATAATAACGCAGACCGTAATGAAAAACTAAATTTATTTCATACCCCACACAGACTGTTACCAACACACGCACAAAAAAGAAGGAAAATAGCAAGGTTATCAGTTTCTCTGTTTATTCTTCTGCTGACAGAAAAACAACAGAAAATTAAATTAGACTTTTTTTGGCATTCTGCCAGTTATTGTTTGTCTTTTGTTTCGCACGGCAGGTGTGTGAAAAAAAAAGGTATATTTCTAGTCTTGTGGGAATTTATAACAAAAGCACAAAATGTTTTAAAATATACCCAAGTAGGTAGGTAGTACCTACGGGAAAAACCATTTATGAAATAATATACATTTTCGTTGCCGTAAGTCTTTGCTTAAGTAATTATTGTAACATAAACCAGTCAAAAATGCTTAATTACAGTTTAAATTCTTTTTTCCAGGCTGATGGCAACTTGAATAGAAAGCAAGCAACGAAACACATGGAATTCTCGCTCTAAAGTCTGAACGTCGAGAAAATGTGTGCTTGACATCTGTCAGTTTCATACTTACCTAACGAATATATGTGTTTTGGGAATTTGATCCATATTATGTACTACCTACTAGAAATTGTCGGACTGACAGGTGTCGGGAACGCATTCTCTCGGCGGCCGGTCTGTAGGGCGTTGCAGTTCTTCTACTTCTAACCTAACTTCAAACCCACACGTGTACAACGCTACTAGGTTCCTTAGCCGCGTGGCCAAAATCGGAACTAACGCCGCAATTTTATTTTCTCGATACATTTCACAAAACAATTTCTCTAACGTTTACCAATAGTTACCACCTTGTCAACGGAATTTAAATGCCAGTCTCCTTGTAGCACTCTAAACTTTCATCAATAATAAGTGGCCGTCGCGACGTATGATAATTTTAAAATATTGAATTGTATACGCTGGACGTTGGACGTGTCCTTGAGTGCATAACACAAACATCAGATAAAAACTATCGGACGTCTCACTCAGTCGCTCGTACACGAGGTTCGGACGCCGGGACGCGTTCGCGCGGCAGTGACGCGTCAGTCGCCGACTACGGAGGTCGCTGACACGTGTCGTGATAATCATGATCGACGAAGGAAAGCTAATCGAAAACGTTCGTGCTCACAAATGTTTATATAATCCTACGGTTGACGAGTACAAACTCGTTCACGCTAGGCAAGCAGCGTGGCAAGAAATATCGCGTAACTTGAAAACACCAAGTGAGTAAATTCTTTGATACCTACCTACTTTATATATTTACCCGACTACGGCAAAGCCAAAGGAGGGTTAAGATTATTATTTTAGCATTCTATATTATCTGTTCTCTAATAACTCCTAATCTACTCGTCGTATTTTGACAAACGAGGTATCGTTGGAAGCGTCATGTTGATCCGCAGGTTTTATATGACGTCACATAAATCATCCCGCCAAGATCTAGCATTAGGTAGGACATTCACGACCGACACCGACATAAAACCAATTGTAATACCGGCTATCTTAATTACGCAACACATTTTAGTAAACGATTACGACAAATTTGTTTCGTTTTGACAGTTCAACAAGTCATTGCGTTATTTACGTTGTTGAGCAGATTTTTTTTACGAACTTACGAAGCAATGGATTAGCAATTTGTTTCAAAACGATTCTAATTCCGAGTGATTTGTGTATTATAAGGGTACGGGTTCACTTTAGTTGATCAACTGCTACTTAGGTCGAAAGTGATTTGAACTGTCTGAACAGACTTTAAATCAAATTGAATTTCAAATTCAAAGGTTTTTTCGTTGAACAACAACAGTAGTTCAACTAAAATCGAACCTTGTGAACGCGGTATTAGTCGTTGCAATGTAACTCTTCTATAATATTATACTCCAGAGACTAAGCAACAGTCAAAGTATTGGACTTCTACCGGCAAACGTGCCCCAAAGAAACCAAAAACTGTTTATTCGGCTGGTAAGGTGATGGCCACAGTCTTTTGGGACAGCTAATAAGTCATTTACATTGATTTTTTGGAGAAAGGCAAGACAATAACCAGAGTTTACTATGCTGAATTTTAAAACCGATGCAATAAAGAGTCGTGAAGAAACGACCGCATCTAGCAATGAAAAAAAAATCAATTTCATCAGGATAATGGTCCGGCCCACTCGTCTGCAATCGCGACGTCAAAACGTGTCGAATTACGATACTAATTATTGCCACACCCTCCGCATTCGCCAGAAAAAAATGACAGGGTAATGGCTTGGCAGGAAAAGATTTTCATCCAATGAGAAGGCGGTAGCTGAGGCCTATTTTTCAGATTAGGACAAAATATTTTTTTTCATCGGTTGAAGAAGTTGGAACATCGATGGACTATAGTTTCACCGAAATCGCTGTACCGCATCTTAGGTATGTGCGCGGCGAGACGGGGGACCAAACAGGCCGCTCATTCGTCAACGCTCACGGCGTTCCGATCCCCGCCTCGCCGCGCATTCCTAAGGTGCGGTACAGCGGTGTCGGTCAAATTATAAGTGTATAAAGTTGAAAGAATTTATCCCAAAAAAGTGTTTCTTCTTTCCAAAGTCAACTTATCAACTAATCAAACCCCTTCCGTTATTAGTTTTTTTTAAATAGTTCATGCATCTGCAATTAGCCTTTCGGATAGAAGCAAATGTGCTGTTTGGTTCATGGAATGGTTATGCAGGGCTCCAGTGACCACCATATATATGGTAACCATTTATTCAGCTCGAGGATGTGGTACCTTTTGAGGCGCTTGGTGATATTTGGTTGAAGCAGGTCTGCGGCCAACTGATTGGCATGGTTTTTAATTCTATCCTTATATGCATTTTCTACCAACTCTATATTCTTCTTTACTGTGTTTACTTTTAATTGCCCGTGGATTTCTGCATTGCTGATGAACCATGGAGCATTGGAAATTGTCTTCAGAATAGAGTTTACACGTTGCACTATGTTGATGTTTGTATCCGAGGCACTATCCCATAGCTGTATCCCGTAGGTTTATATTGGCTTTATCACGGCTTGGTAAACCAGTAGCTTGATCTCGGGTGACAGTTTAGACTTTCTTCCCAGCAACCAGTACAGATTCCTAAAAGTGATATGAGCTTGTTCTCTTTTGGCTTTGATATCGGTTTTCCAAGTTAGTTGTCTGTCCAAGTGCATTACCCAGGTACTTCATCATCATAGTGTGGCAAGCCATTGCTCCCCAGGGCAGCCACCTTTCCTGAGTTTGAATGTCACTTGCGTGAATTTTGATACGCTTACAGAAATTATCCATTTCTCAAGCCAGCCATCGATTAAATCTAATGCATCTTGCAGCTTTTTCGAGGCTTCTATTGGATCTTTGTTGCTGGTTATAATGGCTGAGTCATATGTAAAAGTAGAAATTGTAACATTTGGAATTTGTGTTATATCTGCTGTGAACATAGTTTAGAGACCGGGGCCCAGAACAGATCCTTGTGGAACTCCTGCTTTTATTTAATGAAACCCAGAGTAGCTATTCTCTTCTCTTATTCGGAACAGGACAGGAACAGTGTTAGATAGGACTCGAGAATTCTATAGTAACTGTGAGATAAGTTTGTTTTAATTTTGAAAGGTAGGCGCTTATGCCATACACGGTTAAATGCTTGTTGTCTAAGAGTTCAGAAGCGCAATATTCTACTAGCTCAAGTTTTTGGCGTATTTTGTTGCACACTCTATGTGGTCTGTTGTGGAATAGCTGTAACGGGACTTACGATTAGAATTATTGTTGAGAATTTTATCAAACTCACTACACTAATTTACACTTTATGACGCTGAGATAAGAGTTACATTGCAATGACTTACTAATGGTTTTATGTCATTCAAATTTGAACGTGAATGCGCTGCTTTAGGGCTGTCTTGAGGCAGGCACTTTAATTTTTGTAATTTAAACGGTAAACGAAAGCATTACTTATCAAGGAGAGGAAACCGACTTCTCGTAACATTTGAAGACATTGTGATATCCACCAACACGCGGTGGATTATGGTCCACTAACTCTCACAGATAGGAGAACTGTGTTTCAGCAGTAGTAAAGCTATAGGCTGATTATGCTAAGTAGGTTAATAAAATGACATGGTCTTCTTCAGTTCCAGATTGCAGAGCAAAATGGCATCAATTGCGTAATGCTTTTTTGCATGTGTTAACCAGACGAAAGTCAACATCCGATCATGAATCGAAAACGTTTAGGAAGTGGAAATATGAAGACGAAATTAATTTTTTATTACCATACATGTCACAAGGCATATGGGGTGTAGGTTCAAATTCATCGTCGTTAATTTCAGTAGTAACTGAAATTAACGACCTAGACGACGATTTGCCTGAAACACAATATGTTGGTGACTCTTCAAATGTAGAACATATGCCGGAGAGAAACAAACGGAAAGTTGACTATCACGAAGATTTGTCACAGGTATACAAAGAAAAAAGGCGGCGTATAGAAGTACAAGAAGATGAGATTAATATGGTTCACACAAGTCTCACACCAGAGAAAAGCACACAGAAAGTTGACTTTCACGAAGAGATGTTTAAGATGATAAAAGAAAAAGTGCAGAGAAAGGAAATAGAAAAAGATGAGATTGATTTGTTATTTGAAAGTTTGGCAAAAGCAGTAAAGCAGTTACCAAAATCTGAACAAGTAAAAGTGAAAATTGGTATGACAACATTAATTTATGAAGCTCAAATGCGATGTGAAAGCCAATAAAATTCTGAACTCTTCCGTTACCTGGTATAAAGACTGTTTTCAATAACTTTTTATAGCTAAATCTTTTTTTCTTAAATCAACCTCGCCTGTTATCTCGTCACCTTAAACATAAACATTCCTCCTTTGAGTATGAGCTCACCAGAGATGTGCGAAGAATCTGAGTGATGTGAGTCACTTTTGATTTGTCAAAGAGTCGGTCAGTTAGTCAGAAAGTTGAAGCTAGTTGCCCATTCTAAAACGTAGATCTCTATGGAGAAGAACGGGAAAGAACACAAGGACACTCTTTTAAATATAGAAATTACAAAATCCTGGGTATATTATTCTTGTTGCTTCTATACGTGAGAACAATGTAAAAAATAATAATCAAAAACGATTAAAAATATAAGATTAAAAATAAGCCCTGGCAGATAAGAGATGACCAGTCTCAACTGACGGCGCCCGTTCACGAACGTGACGCGTGGATCAGCACCATCTAGCTCTACCGACATATAAGCCCTGTGTTTGTTGACAAACAAACAAACCTTTTCTGTCCTTTTCGAAGGTTTTTAAGCAACTTAAGATCAAAATTACCGAAGATCTGTGGAGCGTGTCTACTAAAGTTTTTCAATCAATTATTGAGACAATTGCACCCTATTTAGCTTTATAATTTGTGTGTATATCAAGGGGTATTCCCGGATTTAATGAAGTACAGTGAAGTTATTCCACTTTTAAAATCCGGGGACAGCAAAGACACTAATAATTATATACCCGTATCGTTTTCCGTCAGTTTTCAGCAAGGTATTTGAAAAAGTAATGTTAAATCAAATGCTCAATCATTTTAATCGTAATAACATCCTACACGATCAACAGTATGGTTTTACCAACATACACACATAACACTCTGCTTGCGCGATGCAGGATTTTGCGTGACATCAGTGTGATGCGTAATTCGCATGTGGCAATGTAGATGCCGCCGCAAACACATATGAAGTTTTGGCGTCGAAAGATATAAAAAAGACTGGATGACATTCACTAGCCCAAAGACTTGAAGGAGTAACGTACGTTCAAAGTCGAAAGAAAATAGATTTAAAATCTCCTAGCATATAAGCATGGTGTATGATGAGCAATATTACGAGAAGAGTAAAAGTAAATTAAAGAATCAGTGAGTTAATTAATAATCCGTTAATTCGAGTAAAAGACTTTTTGAAAACTTACAAAGAACAATTTGGTTGTAATGATCCAATTCAAGTAATTTTAAAAGGTATTGAAGAGTTAAAAATAACAAAAAGTAACTGAGAAACCTGGATTCGAAGAAAGTAGATTTTTATATGCGGTGTAGTTCAAATGTAAGCATAATAAAGACAAAAAATTGAAGTCGCTGCGGAGAACCAAAATGCCTTTTGAAAAGTCACACTTCTGTAAATTTTCTGTCGGTTGTCTACCTATGTAAATAAATTCATTCACTGTTAATTTTTGGGTACTAGAAGACACTTGACGCCGACTTCGTGCACACCGCTCATAGTCAAATAATATTTATTAGAAATAATTTAATTTTAAAGTAAAATGTCTACAGTAATATTTCGTTTTATTCCTCGTTTTAGGAATTCAAGTTTAAGTGTGTGTGTTAGAGAAAAAAGTGTATGGAGTAGTGATAGGTTGATTTCATCTCCTTTGAAGGATATCGAGATTCCCAAGTTGACTGTGGACCAGTACATATTCCGGAATTTGGATAAATGGGCCAGCAAAACTGCTGTGGTAAGTACCTAGGTACCTGTTATGATTAGGAGAACTTATTTAAGTACTAATTTATAATTAGTTAATTAATTATTATACAAAATCAAGGATTTAATTAAATGTTGTTTATAAGACCCGTTCGGTCTTATAAACTTAACTCGTAAGTATTTAATTAAAACACTGTTTGTAATATTATTAGATATTGTTTTAAAAAATGGAATTGTAAGGCCTTTGCAGTGCCTTAACATTACTTATGACTTCAGAAATCGTATGAAGTAACATGAGAATTTACTAAACAGTTGGTAATAATAGTAAATCATTTCTTATTTTATTGAAAATACGCTTTTTAAGGTGGCGGTACCGATAATTTTTACTATCTCATTCGTTGCCTGCTTTGGTTGGTACGATCAAAGTTCAGTCAACTACAAACGTGTTTGTTTATTTATATACTTGCTGATACCGATATGAGTGGTAGCATAACAATCTCAAGTAGGTATCTTATGGTAGGTACTTTACGAATAATTTTGTATGCAAACGTCAAAGGGCAGTCACTGCATGCAATTTAATTCGGTATACGGTCAACCGTGTAACCAGAGGCCCTAGTGTGAGTTTCTTTCAACTTTTAAAAGAAACTCGCAAATTCCGGAAGGCGCCATCTACCGACGCCACCACGCGTTCCGGTTCACCGAACACCGTCGAGGCGACGATCGCTTTTGGTTAGGAGTAGGACGCGTGGGTAGACTTGAACTAATCCAAAACCGGGCTTATGATCCGATTTTTATAACTGCGCGCCTCTCAATATCAAAATATTACAGTGTATTTGGTTGAAATAATAACAATAACAACAACTTAACGAATAATTAGACAGAACTGTGGGGACGACACGGGTTGTGTAAACCGTATTAAGAGGCGTCGGGGCACTGAGGAGGAAACCGGGCGGGTGAATTCAATACTAAAAACCTACGATTTTGACAGCGTTATAAGAATCGACCTGGAGGACACTTGATTTTAACAAAAATTTGCAATTTAAAGCTTAATATTTCGCAAAGGGATACCTAAATCCAAAATTGGTTTTAACAGTCACAATATTTTTGAACGACTTTTCCAACGACGTCCCATACCATGGGATAGACCCTAAAAGAATATATTTTCATTAATATTTTATTTTACCTCTTTGTCGGCGTGATTGATTAATATGTATACCCATGCCAAATTACAGCTTTCTTGTACTTGCAGTCTCTGAGCTAAGCCGGACAGACAGACAGACGGACGGACATGGCGAAACTATAAGTAGGGTAGCTTGTTGACGACGGAACCTTAAAAAGGTGTGAGTAAGGTAACCGATATAAGTGGCAGTGGGCAGCCACATTGCTCGCAGAACAGATGGCCGATGGGGCGAAAGTTTCTGGAGTGGCAACAGCGTACCGGAAGACGTAGCGTTGGAAGGCCTCCCACTAGATGCGAGAAGCACAGAATCGGTCGAACTGGCGGTTTTGGGGAGGCCTATGTTCAGCAGAGGACGTGTTTTGGCTGAAATGATGATGATGATGACTGCGATGGGAATCTTTAAAAAAATATCTATTATTTTTACTCTAACGTTTGCGCCGGTTTTAGGTTTTGTCTATCTATGAAACCTGAATCGTCTCCTTTAAGAGGCCGTGCACGAAATCGACTGATATTGATCAATTTTGTTCATTAGATGTCAGAAAGGGAAAAAGAATAAAAAAATTGCTATTTGTGATTTGAAAAGTCGAGTTATTGGTTTTGCATGTGCCTAAAAGGAATTTTTCAAATCGGTTAAGTATTCATGGAAAATCACAATATACGCAACAAGTTTTCCGAAAAATTACGCGAGACTGACGTATGATGACTTTTTTTATAAGAAACTACTTTTGATTTTGAACATTTAAAAATATCATCAAAATCGTTATATATGGTCTACTTGCATGTGGCTGAACCAGTTTTTTCAACTTCCATACAAAACATAGCAGAAAAATAATGTTGAAAAAACAATGTTTCTTTTTAAACCCTGTCAGTGATGTATTTTTTCCTATTATTTAGCAAACCATATCAAGAAATTTAAAAATCACACATTAGTCTTCAGCTATCCTTGAAATAAAATCATAATTTTATTTTATGATTATACAATATCTTCATTATGTAAATCAAAGGCGAAATATAACCCATATTTTCGAGAGCGCAAAAGTGAGGCAACTATTAACAGATGCTGTGACTGACACAAATGGTACAGCACCACAAAACTGTACTTTTATAGTTATACAGACTTAATGTTTCAATTATTTCAAGCTTCTCTACAATTAGATAAGTTATTGACGAAAAAAAGGCTTTTTTCGTGCACTGAGCCTTAAAATCTATTTTTTTTTAGGTCTGTGGACACACAAACAGAAGTTACACGTACGAGCAAGTATACAAGAAGTCAAGAATATTTGCCGCGAATTTGAGAAGGCAGTTCAAAATAAAAGATGGCGACACTATTGCCGTTTTGTTACCGAATGTTCCAGAGTACCCTATTATCACCTTCGGCATACTCGCTGCCGGTGGCGTAGTAACGACTATGAACCCTATTTATACTGCGTGTAAGTTCATTTTTGTTCTGATTAATAAAAACTGGCCAAGTGCGAGTCGGACTCGCACACGAAGGGTTCTCTTTCCACCGTACAATATTTAGCAAAAAACGCCGTAAAAACATGTCATGTTTCTTGTAGGGTGACCGCTTATTTTTTTACTTTATTTTATTTGTTGTTAAAACGGCAATAGAAATACACAATCGGTGAAATTTTCAACGGTCTACCTATTACAGTTCATGAGATACAGCCCACTGACAGACAGACGGTCAGTGGAAGCTTGGTAATAATAATAAAATATAGCGTGTAGCTCACGTCAAATTTGCAAATGACTCTAGAGCTACACGACCAAAACCAGCCGTACCAGCTTGGCAGTGCAGAATTGAACGCCGTATTGTTGGGGCCAGAGCGCTCATTGGCAAACTTATCTGCTTCAGGGAGGGCAATACTCGCCCTAGAGTGATGCGTTTTGTGAGGCGGGCGTTCTCAGGGACTGATATCGGCCCTGAGGACTATGTGTCCCATGCCACAGAGCGCATCGACTTCCTGAAGCAGAAAGTGTATGCATGGGCGAACCGTATTCGTAGGTATAAGCGGCGAGTAGAGCGATACACTCAGAATCGCAACTTCCAGAGTGATGAAAGGTGGGTTTATAGGGCTTGGGAGCGACCGAACCAAGGTGTGGTTGACACGCGCCTTCCGGATGATGATGCCATGTGTTCTTTCTGGCGAAGTATCTGGTCGACGCCTGTCAGCCACAACGAAGGTGATTGGACTCGGAAAGTCGAGCGAGCCTGCGATCCAATACCAGAAATGGGGGCTATTACCATCTGCCCCCAAGATGTAGCTCGTGCAGTTCGTCCGTTGCCCAACTGGAAGTCTCCAGGGCCGGACGGGCTGCACAATTTCTGGATTAAATGGTTCATAAGATCGCACGCTCGCTTGGCGGCTCAGTACCAGACTGCTTTGGAGTCTGGTTCGCTACCCCAGTTCCTAACAACAGGAGTTACCCACCTGCTCCATAAATCGGGTAGCACCGCGGACCCCAAAAATTATAGGCCGATCACGTGTTTACCGACGGTCTATAAAGTTCTCACATCCATTTTGAGAGTTAAAATTATCAAACATATAGACACCAACTCCATCATGTCTGCCTCTCAAAATGGATGTAGGAACGGGGCCCGCGGTACTAAGGAGCTACTCCTCATTGATATGGCCATTAGCCAACAGGTTCGCCGTTCCCGAAAAGATCTGTCGACATGCTGGATAGATTATAAGAAGGCCTATGACTCGGTGCCACATACATGGCTCATGAGGGTGCTGGAGTTGTATAAAGTAGATGCAACTCTGCGCACCTTCCTGATGTCGTGTATGAGGCAGTGGAGGACGGTCCTTCGCTATCCAGGATGTCGAAATATCCAGAAGAATAGCGAACCGATAAGGATCGAGCGAGGCATATTTCAGGGCGATAGTTTAAGTCCACTTTGGTTCTGCTTAGCCCTGAATCCTCTTAGCACACTGCTGGAGTATTCAGGCCTAGGCTATCGGCTGAGGAGAGGTGGTCAGGTAATATCTCACCTCCTCTACATGGATGACCTAAAACTCTTTGCCCCCAACAACTTGCAACTGATGGAGCTACTGAAAGTAACTGAAACTTTCAGTAGAGCCATCAGGATGGAATTTGGTGTGGACAAATGTGCGGTCATGCATGTAAAGCGAGGGAAGATTGTGGAATCCGTGGGAACTCAGCTTGCGGATTCCATAAACCTTAGAGCCCTCTCCGCATCCGAAACCTACAAGTATTTGGGTATGTCGGAAGCGTTGGGCATCAATGTTACTGACATGAAGCAATCGTTGAAGGAGCGCTTCTTTGGCCGCCTGAAGAAAGTATTTAATAGTCTTCTATCAGGCGGAAACAAGGTGCGCGCCTTCAACGGTTGGGTCATGCCGGTTTTGATGTACTCTTTCGGCATACTCAAATGGACTCAGACCGAACTCGACGCCCTGGATAGGAGGGTCCGTACGCTGCTAACTGCATATCGAATGCATCACCCACGGTCATCGGTAATGAGACTGTATATCCCGCGAAAATGTGGAGGTCGAGGCTTTTTAAACGCTAAGACCCTCCACAATCACGAGGTATGCAGTCTCAGGGAATATTTCCTAGAAGCCGACGTGGGGATGTATCGAGATGTGGTCGCGGTGGACAAGGGCCTTACCCCGCTCTCCTTGGCTAAAGAGAACTGGCGCAAGCCTGTAGTGCTTGACATTAATGATCGCAAGGAGGTATGGCAGAGTAAGGAGCTTCACGGACGCTACTTCCGGGCCCTATATGGACCCGATGTAGATTCACTAGCGTCCGTAGCCTGGCTGCGTTTTGGTGACCTCTTTGGGGAAACCGAAGGTTTTGTCTGTGCAATTATGGACGAAGTTATGATGACGAACAATTACCGGAGATTCATTGTGAAGGACGGCACGGTTGACATCTGTCGGGCATGCCACCGTCCGGGAGAATCAATCCGACACATTATCTCCGGGTGTTCTCGTCTAGCTAACGAAGAGTACTTGCATAGACACAACCTTGTAGCCAGGATTATCCATCAGCAACTTGCTCTGAAATACAGCCTTGTGGAATCGGAAGTACCGTACTACAGGTATGTGCCCGACCCAGTTCTCGAAAATGGAAATATCACATTGTACTGGGATCGATCCATCATCACTGACAGGACTATTGTTGCCAATAAGCCTCATATAGTGGTGGTGGATCGAGGAGAGCGGCGCGCAATGATTATTGATATAACGGTCCCGCATGACGGGAACCTCGTGAAAGCCGAGAAAGATAAACAGATTAAGTATCTTGACTTGGCTCGCGAGGTTGTCGACATGTGGGATGTGGACTCAGCGATCATTGTGCCGATAGTCGTATCAGCCAATGGCTTAATTGCCAAGAGCCTCGACCAACACCTTAGGAGGCTCTCGTTGGGCAGCTGGATTAAGGGCTTGATTCAGAAAGCGGTACTCTTGGACACGGCTCGTATTGTTAGGAGGTTCCTCTCTTTGGAGCCCTGACCGCCGGTAGCTTGGACCCTGTTCCCGATACCGGTGGGCTACTATTTTTTATATTTTTAAATGTTTTTATATGTTTTTATTCTAATATTTAAAAATATAATTTATATGTAAATATTGAAATAAAGGAAATAAAATATAATAAAATCGTTTGTTCACCAAATAAAGAATTATTACATTTCCTTATAAGTAATACAAATAAACTATTTCTAAATTTACTGTCATATAGGAAAAATAATTTTAATATTTTAACTCGTGGACTATTATTATTATTTATACTAGGTCGAGCCTGTCTCATGGAGTCCTTAAGAGTATTTAACCATTTGAAATTTCAGGGTCGATAATGTATTGTATTTACTACATGTTGTTATAAAAATTTAATTTAAAAACAAAATCAATAACAAAAGACTATAAAATAAAATCGTAAAACAAATATGTTTGAAGTAGTGAGCGTAGTTAAGATGCAAATGTAGGTATTATTTTCGTGCGAGAGAATGATTATGTGAGATTATAAGTAGGGGTGGTAGTGTGGGAGTGAAGATGTGATTGAGATGTGTGATCATGTAATTGTATACCAAAAATTTGCATGTCATTATATTATGATTAAATATGTTAAGCTACTATTATACTACCATTGTAAGAACTTTTGTGACCATATTTATCTGTTAATAGATCTTTGACTTTGACTTTGAGGGTGTGAGTGAGCATATACTGACGCTATACTATAGGTAAACTGTGGGTTATGAAATGAAATGAAATGGGAACGCCCTCTGTTAGTTAACATACTGTATATAATAATATATTATTATTATTTTTAGTTTTTGACTATTCTCGTGACCCTGGGGTCCCGGACCTTTGAAAGGCGTACGAGGGGCCAAGTAAAGCCAACTCGCAGAGGCCCGTTAGACGTTTTTAATTAAATGAGGCACCAACCAACGATTATCCCTGTATGTACTATCCAAGTACACCCAAGGACAACTCTCGGTTGGTATAGGACTATTGCAGGATATGGAAACAAATATATTGGATTATGGGTTTGGGTGGCTAGTGAACTGGTTATCTAGAACTATGGAAAGACTATGGCCCCTGCCTGACCAATATCTTATATAAAATATACAGGTAAAATGGCAGGGGGTGACTTGCACACTCAATAATGGGCCCACGAAAACGGCTGCTAGCACAAAGTGTCTTAGCGACAAGGAGGCAACATGTCCTGAGGTGCTTATAAGGAGTGGAGCGGTATTCCACGGCTATCAGGACAGTCCCGGAAGTACGGTCAAGATCCCTACCGGCATCTTACTGGAAAACTTCCTTCCTCCGAGCTCGTTTGCTCTTGCGAATCTCCACTCAATCCGGCCAATAAAGGCAAGAAAGAGGTGGGAGCTCCATTCCTCGTCAGTGTTCACTCCAGCCGGTCAATAAAGGCCAGCCCGGGAGATAGGGTCCGTGGGGTCGCTACTGCCCAACAGCTCGCCACATGCTGCCACGGCGACTCTACTCAATCAGTTCTTCACCACCATAAAAACATTGGCCTTAATACATAAATCGATCGAAGGATATAAGTATCGTATAATGTGGCGTTCTGTAGTTTTTGTCGAGCCCCATGTGAAGAAAGTGTAAGTGTATGTATGTATCTATACACATTATAAATTAAAGTCGCTTTTTCGTGACTGTCTGTGTGACCGTTTGCGTTGTTCTTCTAAACTACACAACAGATTGTGATACGGTTTTACCATTATTTACACCATTTATTCCGGAAGGTTTATTTGTAAAATATATTAATATTAAACTTACGTATAATAAAGAAATCTCAATCTTTTCTCAAGTCGTAAAAACCGTGCGAATAATACATTATATCAAAGTAAGATCAAAGTCCATGTTTCGTTACTAACGATAATAAGTTAGGCACCTATTAATTTTAAAAGAGTAAAAATATATTATTCAAGATGTTATAAATGAGAATGACCTTCTAAGCTTTTCAGTAAATAAATTGAGTTACTAATGCAAAATATGAAATACGTTCGTAAATCAAATGCACTCCTCAATTACATTAATTTACACACACTGTCGTGCTACCGACACGATGAAAAAGAAGAATGACACTAATAAAAAACACTATGATATCTTTCCTCAAATTGAATTTTCAGATGAAATAGAAAGACAAATCCTTCTATCAGATGCGACACTTATCATCACAAATGAAGACCTAGTACCAACAGTGAAAGAAGCACTAACGCTGGCAAAGAAAAACTTTCCAATAATATCACTGAACATGACCCAAAGTTTACCAGAAGGAACCATTTCTTACAAAGAATTAGTTGAAGATAACCATACAGACCTAAGTGTGCTGAATGACGTTAGAAGAAATTATGATGATGTAGCATTTTTGCCATATTCTAGTGGTACTACAGGACTTCCAAAAGGAGTGCAATTGACAAATATGAATTTTGTATCGAATTGTGAACAGCAGAACACGGGGTTCAGACAATATGAGTATACTACTGGTACGTTTCTAGTATATTAGACATGCTGGGTCGTATGTTACTTAACATAGACTAGCAAACCGTTACCATAAATTCAGTACAAGATCCTAGACACAATAGTGTTGAAGGATTTTGATGGTTATAAAAAAAAAAACAGAATATATAAGGTCCCATTAAAATAGATGGACAAACTTTTAGAAATCATACAGACCACCAAAATAACGACAATGTTAAAAAAAATATAAGAAAAACGCATTAGATACTTACAAGAAAAATAAATCTGCCAACGAAAATACACTAGAAATATTTGTAACCAATGCCATTTATTATTGTAGATCAAAATAAAATCACTTTAATCAGTGTTTTTTTTTTGCTTGGATATCTTTGTTTAGACGTGCTGAATGCTGTTTTAAAATTTGTCCATCTATTTTAATGGGACCTTGTATAGAACAGCAGATTTCTATGCCGGCTATATATTTTGACCACGTAGGTATTGCACTTTTGTATGAAACAACTTTTTTTTAAATATTTCAAAGCTCGGGGGGTTAGAATCTCGTGCTTCGAGGTTACTGTTTACCTAATCATGTTAAAGAAGCGTGAAGGCCGAGAAGTTGTGTGGAAGTTGGTTGTCATGGTATGGATGGTATGATATAGGTATAGTATAGGAGTTGGGGACTTATGTTAAAGGACGAGCTTACTGCTATTTGCTTTCACAAATCACCCGATTTCGACTTAAAAAAAGGTCGTACATTATTTTCATTTATACATTCCAGAATCACATCAAGACAGTACATTAGTAGTACTACCCCTATTCCACTCCTATGGTCTTAGCATCTGTATGCTGCACAAGATGTCTGTTGGCGTGAGGCTGGTGACACTGCCGAAGTTCCAACCAGATATGTTCCTGAACGCATTACTGACACATAGGCTGCAGTTGCTGTACTTGGCGCCACCTATGGGTAATTTGTTATTATATTTTTATTCTGTAGAATAATAGTCGAAATATCGAAATAGATTTCGTGATGGATCAGTGGTTATGGCGTCACTTCTAATGCACGAGGCTGTGGGTATCCGGGCAAGTACCAAAGTGACTTTTTGCATTGATTTACTGACATCTATGAAGGAAAAACACCGTGAGGAAACCTATATGGCCCTCTATTTATAAACGTTGCTAGTTAAGTAATGATTACCGTCTGTTTAACCAATGCAATTCAAGCAAGCGATTGCGTAGACCATGAGACACTTCTGCTGAAACTGGTGCATTATGGGATTAGAAATACAGCTCTTGATTTGCTTAGATCATACCTGAAAGATAGAAAGGTTAAAGTTCAAGTCAACGGCACAAACTCATTAGGGTCTGAAATGGTAATGGGCGTTCCTCAAGGTTCGATATTGGGTCCATTCCTCTTTTTAGTTTATATTAATGATTTACCCCAATTATTTCAAAATCAACCGAAGATGGTGTTATTTGCTGATGACACATCATTGATCTTTAAAATAAACCGACGGTCACAAAATCTTGACGACGTGAATAGCTTTATTGTTCAGGTCCAAGATTGGTTTACGGTAAATAACCTGGTACTAAATAAAAAAAAAACCAAATGCATTAGATTTAAATTACCAAATGTTAGAAGTAGCGAATGTGACATCATATTGAATGGAGAAAAACTGGAATTTATTAATCAAACAGTTTTCCTAGGATTCACTCTAGACGAGAAGTTACAATGGGGACCCCATATAGCATCTCTCGCGGGGCGGCTAAGTTCAGCCGCTTATGCTGTTAGAAAGATAAGACAGTTAACAGATGTAGAAACCGCGCGTTTGGTCTATTTTAGTTACTTCCACAGTATTATGTCGTATGGCATTTTACTGTGGGGTCGGGCTGCTGACATTGAATCTATCTTTATTTTACAAAAAAGAGCTGTCAGAGCCATTTATAATCTACGTCGTCGCGAATCTCTTTTTTTTTTTTTTTTTTTGGGGTGGGAAATTATCAAATAACTTCTCCCGCTCTGGGTGGAGCGGGAGGGCGTGTCAGACTCTTACTGACTAAAACCCACCCGTGTTCCTTCCGTTGCCTTTACGTTGCCAGGGGCCACGGTATCCCTTTCGGACTTTCCCGCAACCCCGGCAGGCATCGGTCTTATCGGACCCCTTCCGTTGTGCTGACATCTCTTTGAGGCGCGCGTGGAACACAACGCGCCGTCGACCCGGGCCTGGTCCTTATCGGACGGCGAGCTACCCATTGCTCACCGTCCGCAAGCCCGCGCCTACGGTGGCCGGGAATCGGCCTGCGATTCCCGACGCCCAGGGCGTCTCCTGCGGCGGCTAGGGGCGTGAGGGCGCGAAATTTGCCTCTCCCTCACGCGTTCTGCCTCCTCCTTCGCGAGCATTACTGCTTCGCAGAAGGAGGTGACGGCCTCCCATGCCCTCTCGCTCCGTACCATGGCCTGGACTAGGGCCGGACGCGAGAGATCCCCGCCGCCGATCGCCTCCACGAGGACACGGCGATGCTCTGCCCAAGCCGGACAGACCTCCACCGTATGCTCAACCGTGTCCTCCGGGCGATCCACGCAGTGATGACACCCGGGCGTTTCCTCCCGCCTGATACGGAACAGGAACCTCCCGAAACAACCGTGTCCGGTGAGGACCTGCGTTAGGCGGAAGGTGAGGACGCCGTGGCGCCTCTCTAGCCACTCCTCAAAGAGGGGACTTATCGCCGCAATAGTGGCGTGCCCAGCACTGGGTTGCGACAATCGCACTCTCCATGACGCCATGAGATCCCGCCGGAGCTCTGTCCGCTGTGCCGCGATTTCTCGCGGGAACGGAGTTACGCCCCGGCGTTTCGACTCCTCGCGCCACTCCCAGATGTGCGCGAGGACTTTTGCCTCCAGATCCCATGGCGGTAATCCGGCAAGGCGGCTCGCCGCCTCACCGGAGACCGTGCGGTATCCCCGGACCAGCCGGGTGGCCATGACCCTCTGGGACGCGTTCAACCGGCGGGCTGGCCGCCGCCTCAATGAACGCGCCCAAACCGGTGCCCCGTAAAGGGCCATGGACCGCACGACCCCCGCGTATAGCCTCCGGCAGGAGGCGTTTGGACCCCCTAGATTGGGCAGGAGCCGCTTCAAAGCAGCCCCGGCCCGAGTCGCGAATCTCTCAGGGAACTATTTAAAAAGATTAATATTATGACGGTACCTTGCCAATTCATTTATGAAAATATTATGTATGTGAGAAAAAATCTACATCTTTTTAACAAAATAAGTGATAGACATAATTTTAATACTAGAAATAAAGATAAAATAAATCAACCATTTTTCAGACTATCTAAAGTACATACATCTTTTATGGGGTACTGTGTTAAATGTTACAACAGAATACCTTGTGATATATTAGAATTAAATGAAATAAAATTTAAAACTCATATAAAAAATACACTTTGCAAACAAGCATATTACAAATTAGAGGATTATATCCGAGATAAAAATGCTTGGAAACATGCTGGTCCTGCTCCATAGGACAATTTAGAATCTAGACAAAATCTAACGGGTTGCTAATTTAATTGTATAATATATATATTTTTTTTTATTTTTTTATATTGGTTTTACATTCTGTGATTACTCGAACTCACACACTGAGTTATATTACTTGTAAAAATGCTAGGAATATCGTATAATTTTACAATGTTTGTAAATATGTGAGCACCATGCATCTATCACATGATTAATTTATCTGTCATTCCTTAATTTTTCATTATTTTTACCTAACGTGGTATAGTAATCTTATTCTAGGTGCATCGTCTTCACATATAATGATATAATTGATGTATACAAGATATTGTGAAAACATTTTAAAAGAGTAACGGTGGAGTTTCTTGCCCATTCTTCTCCATACGAAAACTACCTTTTGGAAGGGGCAACTAGAATCAATTATTATTTAAATGTTGACGTTCAAAAGTGCCTTTTTGTGCCTAATTGAAATAAATTATTTGACTTTGACTTTTGACTTTTGCAATGTATATAAATAAGGGCAATAGGTAATATAAGGGCTCGTACACACGAGGTCGTTTCGTGTTTTTGACGAATAGTCTTTTTTCACAATTAGTTTTTTTTTACGGCAGCAATGCTGTTTATATGCCTGTGTTCACACGCATCACGAATCGTGGAAAATGACGGATAAGCCTTTAATCACGTCTTTTAAAAATCACGTTCGTCTAAAAACATGAATCGTGATTGTATTGTGACGGAACCGCTGAAGCGGTCGTCTATTATTCGGATATTTTGACGAATCACGAAAAAATACTCGTTTCCGTATGCAATGTGAACTTGCATCCGTCATGCTCATGACGTATCGTTTTTTTTACGTGTCGCCAATGACGGATCCCGTGTGTATGAGCTGTATGCCCACGTACGCACGGACGTAAAAATATCGCGGCGAGATTATATCGCGTGCTGGATTTTCAACTCTCGGTGTTGAGCCGAGTGTTGAGAATCCAACGCGTTGGGAAATCACACTGTTGAAAAATCACACTGTTGGATTTTCAACTCTCGGCGCTAAGTAGAGCATTAAAAATCCAGTGCCGTGACAACAGTCAAAGATCCACGAATGACAGCCGGGTCCAACGGCTTAACATACTTTGCGAGGCACGGAGGAGTCTTGGTATGTAAGGATGGTCACCTATTTATCGACCAACCGCGGCAAGCGTACCTTAACCTGATCGATCGACCCGTGCCACTGGTATTACTAAGCCACAACCCCCTTTACTATTGAATGCCACCTTGACTTGCCTTATTAGTAAACTACCATGTTAAAAATTATGGTATGGACCCTGTTCGATGCTCTCTCTTCTTTCTCTTTTGTTTTTACCCGACTGCGACAAAGCCCAAAAGTTTTCAACTTAAATATAATGGACGTGAGAATAACTTCTGTCATTTGATTTCTTTTCTTTTCAGTGTTGTTCCTCGGATCATATCCTCAAGTGACTGCGAAGCACTTGGAACACATCACCAGCGTGACGTCAGGAGCTGCACCATTGCCTACTGCAGACATCAATAGGCTTTTCGAAAAGGCACAGGTACTCATAAATTAATATTACTCAGCTTCAACATGATCAAACCATCTAAACAAACCAGTACCCTAATACACGATCAATCGGAATTTGAATCGTTTTGAAACAAATTGCGAATCCATTGCTTCGTAAGTTCGAAAAAAAATCTGCTCCCCAACGTAAATATCGCAATGAATGTTGTTGAACTGTCAAAATGAAACAAATTTGTCATAATCGTTTATGAAAATGTGTTGCGTAATTAGATAGCTGTTGAGGTATTCACAAGATGAGGACATCTCAGCTAGGTGGACATATGTACTATCGATGAACTTCAAATCTAAGGAGTTTGAAAACAAAATCCCGCGAACTCGATGACCACATCTTATACCGCTCCGGTTCTATAGCGGCCGAGCACTGCAAGCAGAAATAGTCCTTACGGTGTATAGATATGAAATTCTTTGATGGTACTGTCACTCCATAAGTACCCTTCCTACGCAAAATTTAAAAGCAATTTTCTCTAAAATTTTAAATAAAGATTGCAATTTCGAGAAAAACCTATTTCATTTCATAATTAGTATGGTTTGGATAATAATACTATGTTCGTAACACCGCTATGGTCTACCGATCAATACTTTAGTAGAAAATGGCTGTTCAATCTTGCGTACGTGTAACGAATTTAGGTATGCTCGTGACTGTGTGTAAAGTATATACAGACCTTGTTGTTCATGGCCTACAAACGGTCGGGTCCGTAGTACACGCGATCGGCACTCGTGTATGACTAGATCGACTCATCCGTAGAATAAAATCCGATCTCTAGGGTTGATAGTTTTCCGTAGAGGTTAGAGATTTTTTGGTATGTTGTAACAACGCCCTAGCCTAGTTAAATGCTATGTAGTTTATATTTCTTATCATTTTATTTCACAAGATAATGAGTTCCAAGAGCGGGGGTCCGTAGTGAACATTATACGTTGTTTAGCGGAGACCTCTGAATTAAGTGACGTTCTATATTATACATAACACCAACAAACAGACTGACGAACGGGTGGGCGTCCGCGCTGCCCCCGCTCCCCGCGTGCCGTCGCTTGCTCACTCCGTGCGTTTTTATGCGGAGCTAATGTCAGATTGAACGTTATTCGATTATGTCCGTGACTACCGTCGGACCACCAACGCCAATCGCTTCCATATTTGACAACTTAATTTACCAAATTCATTTGTTAGTGGTATTGAGCTGTTTAGGAGATAACACTCGTGCACTTAATTTGGTCGGGTTATACGCGGAGATTTAGAATGGAAAAGTAATGAAACCTATTTCTCTTAAAATACAACACAAAGGAATATGAATTTTTGCTCACTATAACTTCTTTAGGAGCACTAATTTTTGTATAAATTTGGAGAGAAATCACAGAGTTTTTAATAGGGAAATCTTGAAATGAAAATTTAACACCGTGACTCGCCACCCCACCAGCGGCATGGTATATCTCGTAAACTACTGGAGTACTAATTTTGAATTGTGGGCACTTATTTTATCTTGCAGGGCACTAATTTATATGTAGGTTTGAGGAAAGCGACAAGCTCTTCAAACTTGGAATCAACATCAAAGTCGTGGTTCTGCTGAACGAGCGCGCGAAAGTTATCATCGTTGATTTCTCGATAAATACAAATGTTTCAGTTCTCTTTTTTTACAAAATGAATCACATCTAGGGGCACTAATTATTTGCACACTTAGAATAGCTGAACGGGGGCGAAGCAAAAGGAGCACATAATATGTAAGAATCGTAGCAGGCGTCGTGCTTTAGTTTCTGCTTACTCTTAAGGGAAAAAAGCTTGACTTCTCAGTGGTTCATTTGGATCGAATAGTTATTGTTTATCTCGTATATCGGTTAATCTTCCACTAGTCACAGTAGATACTGTATAATAGGGGTAATTAAACGTCAAGACATTTAATTTTCTCCTATTAAACAGTAGCTGTTAGCAGTTCAGAATCAATGGTATCTAATATATGGATAGAATTAGTTGATATGCGCTCTTTACTGTTTGTGACACCTTGCCCCGCGTCCTAACAAAAGCGATCGGTCACGGAATATAATGATCGTCGCGTTCATAATGACACTCATTTGTTCGGAACACCGGAAGGCACCCTCAACCTCTTTGTATACACACGTTTTTCTTGCCATGAAAAACTACGGTTTAGTCGTATGTAAGCGGTCGTCAGTGTTGTATGGATCACTATGGAAGCTTGTTGACAGACACTTTTTTTCTACGTCTCGGTTTAAACGCTTTACCGTAAACAAACCGTGCAAGGTACACGCGTTCCGTGAGGGAGAGGAAAATTTTGCACCCTCACGCCCCTAGGCGCCGCAGGAGACACCCTGGGCGTCGGCAATCACAAGCCGATTCCCAGCCACCGTAGGCGCGGGCTTGCGGACGGTGAGCAATGGGTAGCTCGCCGTCCGATAAGGACCAGGCCCGGGTCGACGGCGCGTTGTGTTCCACGCGCGCCTGATAGAGATGTCAGCACAATTGAAGGGGTCTGATAGGACCAATGCCTGCCGGGGTTGCGGGAAAGTCCGAAAGGGATTCCGTGGCCCCTGGCAACGTTCAGGCAACTGAAGGAACACGGGTGGGTTTTAGTCAGTAAGAGTCTGACACGCCCTCCCGCTCCGCCCAGAGCGGGAGAAGTTATATGATAACATCCCACCAAGAAACAAAAAGTTTGCCGAACAAAATAAATTCCGATGATCGCTTTGGTTAAGGCACAACCTTATTCTAGCCACTAACATTTTTTGTTCCGATTTCCAGCGTGATATCCAGTTCAGCCAAGGTTACGGTTTGACAGAGGCATCTCCTCTAGTCAGCATGACCCCTCACGGTCAGAAGACGTACGAGCAAGTTGGGTATGCACTGCCAAACTTAACGATGAGGATTGTGGATGGAAACACGAAGAATTTAGGACCTGGCGAGGTGAGGGTTAAGAATTTTGATCCTTATTGATGTTAATTGGGATGTATCAGGAGATTTCATTTGCTGATCTTAATGAAACCTTTATTATATAACCTGTAAATGCTTAAGGGATAAAAAATAATGTCCTACACCCTTGCAGCTCTATGAAAATACATACCTAAATTTCAGTTACTTTATTCCAAAAGGGTAATTTTCTGGTAATGTTGGGCCTACCAACTTCTTCAGCTTCTTTTAAATGAGGTATTTAACACCTTACTTTTTGCTATATTTCTATCATTCAACCGTATGCGACTTTGGGTACCCGCCGATTTTTTCTGCTATCTAAACCTCCAAATATACTTCATAATATTTCTTAAAATACTTGATACATTTCCAATTAATGCATTTAAGGACACAGAACGAGGCACAATAGAAGTTTTATTGTAATAACGCCTATGGGCGTTTAGTGTCCCTCAAGACCATACAGCATTATCGTCTTTCAGGTAGGAGAGCTCCTGGTGAAAGGCCCAAACGTGATGAAAGGATACCTGAAAAATCCTCAGGCCAATAGCGAAGTGTTTGTGGATGAAGAGTGGCTCAGAACTGGTGACCTGGCGCAGGTGGACGAAACTGGACTCATCACAATATCTGATAGGCTCAAGGAACTCATCAAGGTAGATTTTGTTCTGAAACTTAATAATAATTATCACTAAAATGCAAAAGACGGTCCAAGGTGCTAATACGCTCAATTAACAAAAAATCTATCATCTCAGACTATCGCAGTCTTCTGCTGGATCTCTCACAAAACCTTGTCCAGAAATATACAAAAAAAAAAGAAAAAACCTACACTCAGTGGCAGTAAATGTAACTCAAGCCCTAAACGCTAATTTATGAACAAAATAAACCTATTCTATGGGTTTTTTTTATTGAAAATAGGTGTAATTTCTTTAGTTAGTTTCAGTGAATAATTTTGTATAAGATTGGCTTCAAAACATTTATCGATCGTCGATCGATGAACATAATTTAGGGTATTGTCCTCTCAATCGACGTCTATCTACCGACATCTAGTTTGGCACCTTATAAGAATAACATGAAAGCTGCACTATATAACAAATGCTGATCTAGAGACGCATAAGGTTAGACTAGAAGCTGATAATACAAAGGAGATGAATAATTATCGAAAAGCGCCTGTGAGAAATAAAAAACTGTATATTTGTACATGGACGTATTAACTATAACAATTTTGGCAGGCGCTTAAACAGAGTAGAGCATCGCTCATTAAAAAATCAATTTCCTGTTAAGTATTCATAATTTTATATTTATGATCATAATAATTATAATATAGCCGTTAGCCAGGTGTTGGTAACGACAAATATTATATTATTTTTAATGATTAAAAAATGATTCAATGAGCTAATGTTATTTCTGGACCTATGATTAATAATTGGGTCTATTCTTAGATCCATGAATAGAATATATATTTTTTTTAAAGCTAATGATTGAGTTATTTTAATTGGTATTATTTACTAGCTGCTAACCGTGGCTTTTCCCGCGTGGATCCGTTAGGACTTGTCACTCTGGAGGCGTTCTGCGTCCTGAGGTCCAGTCAACTCGAACGCTGCCCGCACCCTGAACTTAATCATGGTCAGGGCAACCGGTCAGCGATTCGGGTCGGTCAACCGGTCAGCGATTCAGGCACGCTAACCGGTCAGCGATCCGGGCCGGTCGACTGGTCAGCGATCCGGGCACGGTAACCGGTCAGCGATCCGTGCACGAGTTTATAGAAATTAACAGCCCGGACCGCCGCCGCCGCCGCGCGCCGGTCGCCCGTCGCCCGCTGCCCGCTGCCCACTCGCCCGCAATCGGGCAGCCCTTCCGCGTCCTTCCCACCCCGACCACCTGCCCGGTGCGTTCCCTACGTTCTTTGCTTGTGCTCGCAGAGTCAGATCGTAATTACATAAAATATATATAAAATGCAAATGATGTTCACATAGGGAGCGGGCAGCGTTTGAAGTGACCGAACCGCAGGACGCAGAACGGCTCCAGTGTGACATTAATATTTTTTCTAAAATAAAGCCTATGACACTCCTTACTTCTTACTCCTTATTCCCTATAACATCAGCTATCTGCCAGTGAAGTCCCGTCAAAATCAGTCCAGCTGTTTCGGAGATTAGCCGGAACAAACGGACAGACAGACAAAAAAAAAGTCTTTTGTTTTAAGTTCCGTATATACTTTCAAAATTATATGCATTTAGTAAAAAGCTGTTATTTTGACATTATAAACAGACACTTCAATTTTTTGTTTATTTGTATGGATTATGTAAATTATACAAATTATAATGTATGCTAATGTATTAACCGAAAATCTATGCTGCGTGGGGTTAACTAGTCTTCGTAAAAAAATCTATTAAATCTAAGAATCGTAACGATATAGTTGATATTGTGTCGGTGGAACATAGCATAGCATAAGCATGTTATAGTGTGCGTTTACAGACCCCCAAATTATCAAAACTTCTCCATGTTTGAGTCAGTAATGGAAGATGATCTAGCAAAACTTGCAACGGGTAAAAAGTCACTAATTATCTGTAGTGACTTCAATATTAATAGCTTAGAAAATAAGTAGGTCAAATAGCAGTCGATAATTAAGTCTCTTTAAATCATTCAATTTGTCAAATGTGTTTTCAGAACTAACCCGCATAACTACAAATACTGCTACATGTATTGATAACGTTTTTAGTTGCTGCAACTACTTAGATAAAGCCGTTGTAAATTAGCTCCCTTCTGGTCACAGCGGTCAAACCGTTGCTTTCAAGTTCAACACACCATTACAAAGAATTCAGATACAATTAGTAAGTTAAGTATACCGGGCCATATTATACACAATGTAAATTAATTATACGAGGAATTCTTTTCGGTAGTGCGAACCGAGTTCAATAATACTTTAAAAAAGAAAACTTAAACGATTTGCTAAAAATTTTTGTTCTATGACTTCACAAAACGACAGTCGCTGAACAAAAAAATTGAGCAGATCGTTACTAAGGGTATTAGGAAAAGTAGGGAAAAATTGTTTGAGCTGTATGGCCTTATTACTTATTAAGCCTTATATTAACTCCGAAACTTTTAATAGAAAGGTAAGCAAGGTAGCTAAAGCCTTGTACATTAGCAGCAAGATCAAATCAGCCGATAATAAAATATGTAGGTTATTGTAGATTAATTATAGGTTTGGAAAATGATCAATGACGAAGCAAACAGGAATAAAATATATAATAGTGATTTCACACTAGAAACTTCATGTGGTCTCATAAGCACTAACAAAGAAGTTGTTCAAAAGTTTGTAAATTTCTTTACCAGTATCCCACTTAAAACTACTGAAACATTAAGTTACTCGCTCTCGCGTTCTATTGATTTATTAAGAGCAAACATTTCATCCTGCCCGATTAAATTTTAATTCAAGCATATAAACCCCATAACAGTAATAAAAGCTTTCAAGCAAACCAAGATCAAATTAACCGAAGATCTTATAGGGAATGTCAATCAAAGTTTGTACCTCCATTATTGAGACTACAGCGCCGTACTTAGCCTTAATATTTAATTTATTTGTGTGCTGATCATCGAGTCTTCCCTGATCTAATGAAATATAGTAAGGTTATACCACTTTTCAAATCCGGGGACAGTAAAAACACCAATAATTATAGACCCGTATCCTTGTTGCCGGTTTTAAGCAAGGTGTTTGAAAAGGTGATGCTTGATCAAATGCTCAATCATTTTAACACCAATAAAATAACACATATTTACGGCGTGGGAAGAGTCAATTAGTTCAACCGGGTTTCAGGCTGCCAGGCACGTATCCAGACTTTTGGTTCGGGGGGGGACAAACATTGAAACAACCATGTGAACTCTGTGAAAATCGCTGTAATCACTGTACTATAATTTTCACTGTACTATACTATAATTATATAAGTATTTTTCTGTTTCCGCTGGCAGCCATTACGTCTAGTACCATATCAGGATCTGGCGCCAAAGCGGAATGAATAGACAATAGAGCGAGACCAGTAAGCCTCTCGCCCGCCATTCTATTTCTTAGGAAGGATTTTATTCTCTTTAGGCATGAAAATGACCGCTCCACAGATGCCGTTGAAACCGGAAGGGTGGCCAGAATATGTATTAGCCTGTTAATGGTAGGAAAGAAAACTTTGTCACACGTGTCTAAAATTTCCATAATTTCGACTGGTTTCTTATCTGTGTTTTTCCACTTGGCACACCACATACTGTACTCTGCTTTTATTAGTGATTCTCCAACACTTTCTTCCCAATAAATTTTCATATTTTCTAATTCACTTATTTTCCTCTCGTCCACATTTTTCGGAAGAATAATTTCTAAAGAAGAAAGCAGCTCTCTTTGATTCGCAAATCTATCATTCATGCCAGATATCAAATCGTCCAAGCACGGTATAAAAATAGTTCTTCTGAAGTATTCTTCAGCAGTATCGCTGGGAGGGTTGCATCGTGCAGTTTGGTGGGCAGTAACTCGAGGACGCTGAATTTCTATTTGCAAGACATCTTCCGCTATTTTGCAGCATGCGTTATATATTTCTGAGACTACCGGGTTAACATCGTCACGTATCTCTTTTAGTTTTCCGATAATGTCATCGGAAAATTTCATAGCAGAGGCCAGGTCGTGTGTAGGGTTCTGCAAATATGCTGACAGTGGGAGAGTATAACTGAAAAATCTTTCACAGGTTTTTAGAGAAATCAAGAAACTACTCTTTTCCATCGCAGCTATGAGTGTAGAGGCAGTTTGGGCGACAGTTCTGTTTGTGTAGGATAGTTCTCTTAATGTAATGACAATAGGTTCGAGTAACTCACCAAATACATTTATAGAGTCGTGACGTTCTATAAATCTAGTGTCACACATGCCGACCAGTCTTTTTTTCTTACTTTCTGGTGTGAGCTTTTCCACATTTTCCTTGAACTGTTTCCCGGCCATTGCATTGTTGCGAAGTAAATTGCAGACTTCCTTCACAACGCTACATGCATAGATAATGTATTTACTAATTGTAAAATAAAAGACTCGTTCCTAATTAGTGGCGTCAGGTCTGATCATACAGGTCAACTTATATCCTTTGAATCAGATAAAAAGTTACGTTTAAATAAAACTATTCAGTTAAGACCTCTGACTAAAAATAAATTGAAAATGTTTAATAATAATGTTCTTAGCAATCTTTCAACAGCTAGTTTTGATTCACAAGACCCCAATATAAATTACGGTACATTATTTTCTACAGTATGCCAAGAATTCAATAAAGCATGTCCTGTAAAAAAAGTAACAATAAATACTAAACCAAAATTTAATGAATGGGCCACTGCTGGGATTAGAAAAAGCAGAGATATTTTATATAATTTATATAACGAAAAATCATTGACTTCTGATGAAGCTGTTCATAACTATGTAAGAAACTATTCAAAGATATTTAAAAGAGTCTGCGCCCAAGCTAAATCAAATTTATTAAGTAACAAAATTAGTATGTCTAACAATAAAATAAAAGCTGTGTGGCAGGTAATTAACAAAGAAACTGGATACACGAAACAGCGAGATCAAAATGAATTGTCTTTAAAAATTGATAATGAAACCATCTCAGATAAGTTTAAAGTTGCTGAGACATTAGAAAATTTCTTTACTAACATCCCAATAGAGGTTACGAAATCTCTCTCCTCATCATCTATACTAGCCGAATCTCTTCTAAAAGAAAACTTCAGTAAGGACATTCCAAGTTTTGAATTCCAACCCATTTCTATTGTCACAATTAAAAAAGCATTCAAAAGTCTTAACATAAAAAACACTGAAGACTTATGGGGGATCTCCGTTAAGGTTCTTGTAGATATCATTGAAACAATTGCCCCTGTCTTAACAGGCATATTTAATCAATGTTTAGATAGCGGTACGTTTCCTGATTTAATGAAACATAGTAAAGTAGTACCAATTTTCAAATCGGGTAGTAAGAGTGATCCCTCTAATTATAGACCTATATCTGTGCTACCAGCTTTGAGTAAAATATATGAAAAAATCATGCTGGACCAGATGTTGTCACATTTTAACTCTAATGGGATTTTACATAGTCACCAGTTTGGTTTCACGAAAGGTAGATCGACGACTGACGCAGGAGTGAAACTCATCAGTCACATTTTGGAATCCTGGGAGAAGTCCCAGGATGCAATTGGCATTTTCTGTGACCTCTCAAAAGCGTTTGACTGCGTTGACCACAATACACTGATCTGTAAATTACACCACTACGGAATTCGTGGACAAGCTGCTGACCTTGTTCTTGCCTATTTATCAAACAGGCAACAAAAAGTAAATGTTAATGGGGCGACGTCCTCGGGGTCTCTAGTTAAAATGGGCGTGCCTCAAGGTTCAATTCTTGGCCCTTTCTTATTTCTAGTCTATATAAATGACCTTCCTTACATGATGGCTAACTTATCGGATATAATTCTATTTGCTGACGACACTTCTCTAATTTTTAAAATAGATAGAAAAGATACAGATGTCTTACATGTCAACGATAGTCTAGCTGTTCTTTCGAAATGGTTCGCAGCTAATAATCTTTTACTTAATGCGAACAAAACTAAATGTATTAGGTTCTCATTACCAAATGTACCTCAAGTCGGTCTAAATCTAAAACTTGATGGCAAAAAATTAGATGCAATAACAGAAACTATATTTTTAGGTATTACTTTAGATTCAAAATTGCAATGGGGCGCCCACATTAGAACTCTTTCAGGTAGATTAAGTTCAGCTGCATATGCAGTAAGAAAAATAAGGCAGTTAACTGATATAGCCACAGCTAGGTTAGTTTACTTTGCTTATTTCCACAGTATTATGTCTTATGGAGTTTTGCTGTGGGGATCGGCAGCTGATGTAGATTCAGTTTTCATTTTACAAAAGAGGGCTATCCGCGCTATATATAAAATGGGTCCTCGCGAGTCCCTTAGAAACAAATTCAAAGAAATTGATATACTGACTCTGCCTTCTCTTTATATCTTAGAAAGTATTTTGTACGTTCGCAAAAACTTAGGACTTTTCAAAATAAGAAGCGATTTTCATAATATAAATACACGTAATAGACATGAAATTGTGATACCCAAATTTAGATTAACTAAAACAAGCAAGTCATTTCTTATAAACAGTATCCGCTTTTATAACAAGTTGCCTAAGTCGGTTACAGAACTTAGCGATGGGAAGTTCAAAACCCACATCAAACGCGTCCTTATTAAGAAAGCATATTATAAAATTAAAGACTATGTTGAAGACAAGGAAGCTTGGCAATAATTCCTTCTGCACATGTGGCTTCCCTGGTACCTGATTAACGGCAAATTATGTAAGAATCTATTAACTGCTCCCAAATTACCATGTATACATTTTTTATTTTTATTTTTACATTCTTCTTTGACATAATCACCCTATTATTTGACATTATATACCTAAAATTTAATTTCAACTCTTTATTAGTGGCTTTTGTGAACATGATAATTATTGAGATTTGATACAGCCGTAATAGCAATCACGTCATTTCGTTTAAAATACGTTTTTATTTTTATTAATTAATTTATCTTTATATAGATTCTTCTCAATTTTGTGAATGTGAGAACGCTGTAGGCCTAGCGGACTGTAGATTTGTTCACCATCATTATTCTGTTAAGTACCTGGTACTTGTTGAAAGACCTACACTGTCCTCCCATACCTAATAACACTGTTATTTGTAAATATTGTAAAAGCCCATTATTTTTAAAAGAGTAACCGTGGAGTTTCTTGCCGGCTCTTCTCCATAGGAAACAACCAATTGGAACCGTGCACCTAGCTTCTGACGTTTCATAAGTGCCCATGTAGGTTTATATGAAATAAAAATATTTTGAATTTTGAATTTTGAAAACGCCTATTGAATTTCTCACCTCGGGAACTGAAAGAGCTTTTGAAAGAACTAGGTTCAGACGATGTGCTGAGCAATGTACGTATGTGGCCTTAGGAAATTCTTTTCTGATTCTCGTCTGCACACCACTGATGTGTCCTCCCATGGTAGCAGCTCCGTCATACCCCTGACCAACTAGTTTATCGAGATTCAAACCAATCTCATGACATTTCTTTAAAATTTCTGCACTTATATTTTCGGCACTTAGGTCGTGTATTTCAATGAAACTGAGAAAGTCCTCCCTCAAAATACCTTTATAAACGTATCTCGCACATAAAGACAATTGCTCAGTTCCACTCACATCTAAAGTTTCATCGCCAAGAATCGCGAAACACTCTGAACTATTTATTTGTGTCACAACTTTTTTCTGAATTATCTTTCCGCAAGTATCTATTATTTCATTTTGAATAATAGGGCTAAAATACGTTGCATTTTTAGGGGTTGTAATGATATGATCTTTCAGGATATTATCATAGCTTGCTCGGTATCGTAGCAGAGCCCTGAATTTTCCATCTTTACCAAGTGGCTTTTCTAAAGTCAATGGTCCACTGTCTTTGTCTCCACGAAGCGGCAACTCTTGCTCTCCACAGAAGATGATAGTTTCGATTATAGGTTTTAGTGCTGTTCTATTTCTTTCCTTTTCTTTGAGCCTTTGATCATTAAGCAGCGATGCAACGTCTATAGCTGCTGAATCCATTACGCGTAAGAAATTTTCTGCGCATAACTTAGAAAACTGGTGATATTTAGCAGCAGAATGTTCGCGAAATCTCTCTGTTGCATCTTTCCAATTATCAAATGGTTTGCTGACAAAACTTCCAAGTGTTTGGTGGGAACTTTTTCCAGCGGTGCCTGATGAAAAGACAACGCAATATTTGCAGAACACACCATTCCTCCTCGGCGAATATGTTAACCATTCCCATGAACCCATCCATTCTCTTCGAAATCTAAGTTTCCTCTTTCCAAAGCTACTAGCCGGAAACGAAAATGACGCATCTGGGACAAACGGCTGTGTAATAATATTTTTTTTCTGTTCATCTGTGAGTACAAGAGGAGGATACTGTGTGTTATATATGGCATTAGAAACCACGCCGATATCAGGAAAAGTTTCACTTATAATCATTGTATCTAAACTGCACGTTTTTGAAGTTGAACATTCTCCTTCATCTCTACATCTTCCAGCCGGTTCGACTGAAATCACATTTTTTTCTGTAAATTTTGACGAAGTTGTTTCTAGTTGTCTACTATCAACAGCAGAAGCCATGCTTGGAGTAGTTTTTTCCTCGCTAGTAGTAACAATTTTTTTTGCCACTGGCTTGAAAAAGTTGTCAATTCTCTTCATTTTAGCAGCAGCAATTTATATACGTTCAAACAAGCACAAATCAAGAAGTACTCACATTTCACACATTACTTTACTTTATTTAAGTAATCTGTGATGGATAGGGCGAACGGTCCAACAAATTATGACGTCTGCAGGTCCAAAATTGTCCAACACTATCTCACGTACGTAAAGGACTGGCGATTTGGCGAATCCAATGAAAACAGTGGTTTTGAAGTTTTTTTCCTTTATTTCACGGCACGGGCAAAGTATCAGGTGAACCAAGTCGGAAGGAATTTACTCTACTCTCTATGAAACTGAAACCAATATCAAAATAAACTGGTCTATTGCACTATACTGTCACTATTGCAGAGGTATTTCACTTTTCTTCTCGCTTGTCGCTCTCGATTCTCACTTGAATCGCTCTCGAAATAAACTGACATGCAGGTTCCCGGACTCCCGCCCCCGCCGTATTTATACATTTTCGTATTCTGGAACACTGTGGAATATTGCGCCATCTACTACCTGGTAGCAGAAAGTTATGGAAGCTTCTCGATATTTCGCTACTCAACGCGACGATCTTTCTACTATTAGTTTTTCTACTCGACGATAGATGTCGTTCATTACTGTTTTCGTTCTCGGTTTCTCTCTAAATAGGTTAGATGGCGCTACTAGTAACGTCGCTCACATAATCAGATCAAGATCTATCTATATTTTTATTTTACCTACTTATTGAAAGAACACGCAAGCGAATAAATAAACAGATGGCTTAAAACGTTTTTTTTTTCAGTCAGATTTCGGGGGGGGATAAATCCCAACTATCCCCCCCTCTGTATACGTGCCTGAGGCTGGCTAAAGTAGACTCATCTTTCATGGGGTACTGTATAAAATGTTACAATAAAATACCTCCCCACATACTTCAACTGAATGAAACGAAATTTAAACGCATACTATGCAGCCTAGGGTATTATAAGCTGGACGTAATCCACATCGCTGATAAAAATGCTTGGCTCAACGCTGGTCCTGCTCCAGAAGGGTGCATAAACTAATTGATTAGCATTTCAAAATACTGTTAGAGCTGCTGAAGATTTTAAAAACTATCTTTACATTGCATAAATTCAATCTCTTAGCATTGTATAATTGCATAGCACATGTGTGAGTACTATATATCGACTATAAAGCTACCATTTAGGTACTGGGTATGCCTTTAATTGACTTGAATGTGCCCTGGCGGCTGAGAGTATGTCATGCTCACTCTAATGTCTCGCTGACGGTGGCGCGTGTGTTGGATCATTTAGCTCCCTTCAAAATGGTTGAGCTGAAAGGTGCTAATCCGTGCGTCATCTTCGTGAACGGGCACCATCAGTAGGGACTGGTCATCTCTTAGCTGCCACAGGATATTTTAATGTAATTAAATTTTTGAATTGTTTTTTTTTTATTTCTATTACGGACGCTTTTAACGTTATCACATGTATAACTTCAACACGAATGATGTAACCATATTTTGATTTAAAAGAGTGTCCGTGCAGTTTCTTGCCCGTTCTTTTCCACAGGTACCTACTACGCTTTGGAATGGGCAACTAGCTTCATCTTTCTGACTGACCGACCCCCTAACAATTCAAAAGTGTCTGTAATTGGTTTATTTGAAATAAATGCTTTGAGTTTGAGTTTGTAGATTTTGTCAGCCATTTAGGGATCTTGCGCGAGATCCCTTAATATGAATTCGGTTTTGAAATATAATCATCATCCACCTGCCCTATGTCTATCTCCCAATTTAATTGAGTTCGGCGCAGCATGTCTTCTTTTCCCATACTTATAGCGCTACAAGTTTCATTTGGCGCGTGGCCAAAACTGGAACTAACGCCTGGCGGCGTTAGTTCTTGTTTTTCAATACATCTAACTTATTTATTGCACATATGTTTACCAACAGCACCCCCTTTTCAATGTCATTCGAACGCCAAAAGATCATTGTAGCACTTTACATCTCTATTGGCACATCTCAGTAATCAAAATTATTATCGCCTAATCTTTCACACCACCCACAGCAGTAAAATATTTAAAAAAAAATCTCTTTTCTTTCAGGTCAAAGGCTACCAAGTCCCACCAGCTGAATTAGAAAACGTTCTAAAAGAACACCCAGCAGTACTGGATGCTGCTGTTGTTGGGGTTCCTGATGCAGCGACAGGGGAAAGACCGAGAGGGTTTATAGTTTTGCAACCAGGAGCAAAGGCAAATGATAAAGAAATAATTGAGTTTGTCACTAAAAGAGTCGCGCCATACAAGAAAATAAATCAAATCACCTTCTTGAATGAAATACCGAAGAATCCTTCCGGGAAAATACTTAGGAAAGCACTGAAAGAAGAGTATTGTAAATAGAATTGGTTGTTTGTACTTATATGTTCTTAATCTCTTATTACTTTTTCGTATGGTTAGTGACCAACCTGGTATCAGAGTTTTTACGCCGCCCTTGGGCGTCTGACTTGGCTTCACATGCCGTCGAGAAATATCTCTCAGGTTTCCTGACGGTGTTCTAATAAATTGGAAATACTGATTTTGATAAACTGTTTATTTTATTGATGGTCTTGTAGTTGACATGGATTCCTACCTATATCACCAAGGCTTTTTTTTGTTGATTACGGGGGGAAATCCTCATTGATGTCCTCCGCCCTTCCCCGGGCCTGTCAGACTCTTACTGACTAAAACCACCCCAGTGTTCCGTCTCACACTTGCACTGGGGATCACGGGATTTTTAGTGTTAGTGCCGGCCCGCCTCTGCGGGCCACCTCGATTAGGGGGGGAATGAGGTGTTAAACTCCTTTACATCATAGAGAGGCACGCGTGGAACACTACGCGCCACCATCTCGGGTCCTAAGGAGTAGGGGGCGACGGATTTTCCCAGATCCGTCCCTGGACCCATTTAAGGGGGCTGGAAGATATCACCAACGCCTAGTCCAACTATTGTTGGGCCATTTTAAACAGAAGCCTAATTTTGTTTGTCATCTATCTCTCTCGCACTCGTTAGTTTTACGGAGCGCGCTAGTGTAGCGATTGTTCTGTTACTGACGTATATGGTTATGACCCGAGGATTCAGTTAAAACCGGCTGAAGGTTAGAGTGGCGTACGCCGAGAATTCCTATCAATTAGGCGAGAACATGTTCGATATGAAACACCAAAGAGTGAAATAATAAAACTATATACAAACGGAAAAAAATTGGTTGCTCAGTAAAAACGGGCAATAATCTACTTCTATAGGTATATTATAATAGAGAGGTATGACGAATGAACCCACGACCTATCAGTCGCCAAACTGTCGCAGACAAGGCGTCAGGTTGGCGTGTCCGTAGTATTCTTTAATACATTTTTATAGTTATTGATTAGAAAAGTTGAAAAATATTCCGTTACACTACTTATATTAAAATGTATAAATTTCGCGTAAATAAAAAAAATACATTATGAGAGCGACCAATTATAATTAATATTCGAACTTAAATAACTAAGTATTGCACATTAAAATTCATGATAATATGTTACAATAATAATCATTATCATACCTATTTATAGCCAATTTTTTCTAAAGCGAACATATTGGAAGATTTTTGACCGCGTTCATGTTAAATTTGGTATGGATCGTGCATGAACGGTTTTTTGTCCTACGACACTTATTAACGATACGATATGATTCAAGTTTTAGGGCGTGATTCTGAATAAGTTTTTCAAGGGTCCAGGGTGAAATCCTAAACTATCAAAACGAATGTTATAAAGAGATTCGATTTTTTGTATGTTTGTTTGTTACGCTTTCACGCTAAAACGGCTGAACGGATTTGGATGAAATTTGGCTTGTAGGTAGACCATGACCTGGGTTGCGACATAGGATTTTTCTCCCGATATTACCACGGGATCGAGACTTATGCGGGTGAAACCGTGGGGCGTAGCTAGTATAACATAAAGGGCAAATTGATCCAAGGAGTCATGAACTCGTCAGTGAAGAAAACTTATTCTGCACTTTTAGAATGTTCGGAAAAATTTCCCGTTTATCCGAGAATCATCTTCGATTTTACCGATTCCACCTTGAAATCTCAAATGTAGGTACTCAACTTATAGGTATTGTATTTCACAAGCTTTGGCTATTGAAGTATTTAATATAAGAAAAAAATCAGTAAAATTTTACATAACTGTCTGTAAAGGAGCGGCTCTGCCGGTCGATCACCTGCGCGGCTCAAAGAAAAACGCAACATAATAGCGATCTATTTTTAAAAAGGTATTTTATGTACAAATAACAATAATTTCGCGAACTCACATTTACATAAATCTATTGATATGCAGGCGCCACCATTCCGTATCTGATTATATCTGAAATTATACAACAGACGATTTATTAACACTAATGTATTCAGTAGGTAGTTCAATAACTATCAAAACTACGAGGTATTCCGGCTCAAAACATATTATATTAAGCATACGATTATTATAAAATAAATTTTTATATCTCCTTTTTATCGAAAACTTTTACTTCACATTGTTTGACTGGCGCCATCTCAGACTGTTATTGTTTTGTTTTTCTAAAGGTGTGTCTAAATAAAGCGGCAATCGTGCGCGGGAGCTGCGCGCGGCCTGCCTCGCTTTGTTTGGACGATTGCCGCGCAAACATTCGGCGGTTTATTCCTAAGCAGAGCGCGGTAGAAATGTGTCTTGCAAACGCTGCGTGTTGCTGCCGTACTCTGGCCGCTCAATGTTTGGATACACCTTGAATACATTGTACGCCGATGACGGCTAGACATTGCGTTCTTTGATAATTACAAAATCGGTACCTAACCTACTTATGTTCAACAAATAAAAAATATTTGTATTTGTATACAAATCATCATCTGCCTAGCCTTTTCCCAGCTTTGTTCTGGTCAGCTACCAGTCTAACCAGATGCAGATAAATACTAGTATTTTCCACGGAGCGACAGCCAATCTGACCTCCATAACCCAGATATTGGGTAATACGATACCCCTTGGTAAGACTGGTTGTCAGAGTTTCTGGCTTCTGACGACCCGTAACGACTGTCAAATATCAACGAATGACAGCCGGGACCAACAAATTAACGCTCTTTCTGAGCCATGGAGGGGCTTGGTATGTATACATGGTCACCCATCCACAGACCAGCTAACTTAACCTGATCGATCGACCCGTGCAGCACAAGTCTTTTTCTTATACATGATATGACGTAGATTATAATTGGCTCTGACAGCTCTCTTTTGCAAAATAAAGATGGATTCAATGTCAGCAGCCCGACCCCACAGTAAAATGCCATACGACATAATGCTGTGGAAGTAACTAAAATAGACCAAACGCGCGGTTTCTACGTCTGTTAACTGTCTTATCTTTCTAACAGCATAAGCGGCTGAGCTTAGCCGCCCCGCAAGAGATGTTATGTGAGGTCCTCATTGTAATTTCTCGTCTAACGTGTTTCCCAGGAAAACAGTTTGATTAATAAATTCCAGTTTTTCTCTGTTCAATATGATGTCACATTCGCTACTTCTATTCAAATCTAATGATATGTCTGCATGGTAAATAAGTGACAAGGACCCCTTACGGTCTTAGGGCCATACCTCAACGGGACGCCATGACGACGTCGCCAGGTCGCGCTGCCAACTAAATGTATACAGCTATATAGTGGGTGGCTCACCTTGCTTGGTTACGCAGCCAACCATACATTTTGTTGGCGACGCGTCCTGGCTGCGCTGCCATGGAGTCCCGGTGAGGTATATTATGGCTCTTATTCTGAAACTAGCAAAGCATACATTTTTGCCAATTTCGTATCAATATTTGTGTTTGAGCATAGCCAGAAGCACTAATCGAATTATCACGATGGTTCAAGTTTTAAAAAACCCCCTCTTGCACTTATAATTATTGATGTTATGTATGCCATGTAATCGGGGGCGAGCCATGAACCATGCCATTGCTATGAATTTGGTACAAATACAGACTCCGGTCTGCTATGCAAGAAATGAAGTACCAACTTTTTTTTTTTTTTGGGTGCAAACTTATTAAATAACTTCTCCCGCTCTGGGCGGAGCGGGAGGGCGTGTGCTCGTACTGACTAAAACCCACCCGTGTTCCTTCAGTTGCCTGTACGTTGCCAGGGGCCACGGTATCCCTTTCGGACTTTCCCGCAACCCCGGCAGATGAAGTACCTAACTAACGATAAAATTGAATTGATCTTAATACAATACTTAGAATAGGTAAAAGATGATCATAATAAAAGTGTTTTGGAAATATAGGTAGAGGAAAACCATAAACCATTGGGTTTTGGTTTTTCACAGCAGTGTAGACAAAAAAATACATTCGTAGAAAATACATAGGAAAATACATACCCTTGTGCATTATTTCTACGAATTCATTTTGCGTAATGATGATGACGACGAGGATTATTTTTTCTTATTCTTTGCAAAAAACAACAGGAAAAATAGACCAGTGATATGGCATCATAACAACAAGGTATTTACATTATTTTTTACTTTTATTAGATTTTGTTGGTGAGCAATCATAATGAGTAAATATTAAGTAGGTAGGTAGCTCATGTCCTGCTGGCTGTTTGTCCATTGGGGTGGAGAGGAGTGGAAAAGTGCAGACATAGGACATAACCACCTGCATGTCTTCAATGAAAACTGAAAGAAAAGAAAATACGTTTGTTTGCGGTAAACATGAGGCAAAGAAATAACAAATACACGATGATTACGATGGAGATAGATTCTATGAAAAATTATATATAATATGGCTAGGAAGATAGTGAATTCTGTGATAGAAGCTGTTATAGACGTACCTACGAATGGAATATAAATGAAGACATGCTGTAGCTACCCCAAATAAATTAGGGTACATAGGCTGGATAATAATGGCGTAGGTACAATTCAAGATGGTGCTGACTTCTTCTCTCCGCTGAAAAACAACAGAAAGAAGTGTTTAAAAGGCATATTAGAAGAGAATACTTTGAGACTATTGTCATAGTACTGTGACAAACTATGTTGCAATATTCAGAAACCTCCAATTAAGGTTACGATGGTCAAAACATACTTAGAAAAAAACAAGGATAATCATAATGATTTCTAGACAAAACAGTATAATCCTATATTATTAAACAGCAATATTTGTATATATATACATTTGTAGTCACGTTCTCGAAAACGGCTTTAACGATTTCGATGAAAGTTGCAATATATGGGTTTACGGGGGCGAAATATCGATCTAGCTGGATCTCATATCTGGGAAATTTCAATTTCACCATATTTTTTACCCGAGCAGAGCTCGGTCGCCCAAAGTTGAGAACAAGGCTACCTTAGAATAATGACATGGCAGCATGGAATTAGTATGAACTATCCTATACTATTAAATGAGCATGCACTATTTTCACCCCAGAAGAGCTCGGTCGACCAGGCACTATATAATATGTCTTGTCTGAGGTAGCCCAATAAACAGGAAAATATACAAAAAAAGTAGTTCTCGAATTATTTCCACCAATTTAGGATTTTAAAACTAATCATAAAGTATAGTAACGCACCGTCCTCTATTCGAATATTATTAAAATGAGACTTATTAACATATTGATTGACAATTATTAACTCATAAAACAGCTGGAGCTTCGTATTTACGTCGCTTTACATTATTAAGCTGTGAAACTAATAATAAAAGTCAGCCATTTTGATTTTGGAAATAGAAAATAATAATTTATTGTTGAATAAAAAAAAACAAGGCGTCGCGACACTGTTTTGAATTTTTAAATAAAAATACCTCATTAGTGTCTTTGATTGCAGTAGCAGATAACATATATTAATTGGTAGCTTCAAACTTACACACTCGGTCTTTATTTTATTTGTGGCCATAGATCTAGCAATGGCATTGACATTGACTGATAAGCGTATCGATAGAAAGAAAATACATTTATTTAGCATAGACTAAAAGGCACACAAGTAAAAAGAAATAAAGTAAAAATAATGAATACAACATAAAATAAAGTGCGTTGTAAGATACTAGCAGGAATGTGTGCCTAGCGGCTGTGCCAAATAGGCCCAGTTCAGCAAAAATGCCAGACAACTAGCGAAAACTTCAGACATGTTTGGCCCTAAATTCATCACATCATCAAGTGCACAGGTGGTAGGACTTACTGAAGCCATTAAACAAAGAAGAGTAAGGTTAAAAGGCGCTACCTCACCGGGAGCATTTACTTGTAATGTAAGAATCCAAGATTCGATTTGGAGTATTATCTACTATATTACAATTACCTCGGTTCTCCTCACTTGCTTAAGTAATACTTGAATATGAACGAACATTACAGGCGAATGTTACTTTAAGTTCTATGATTCTAGTAGATCCCGACAGCTAAGAAATAACTTTTCAGCGCCATAGTAGGTACACACGGCTACACATCAAGCTATAAGTTTCCAGTATAAGCTGACCTCGCATTGTACGGAAATGTACCGATAGCTTGATGTGCCCGATATATTTAGCTTCGGCGCTGCACGTCTTTTTCCACACATTTCTTATAGTCGTCATCTTAGTAGTCATTGATTTTCCCCCCTTTTTAACCATGTCTTAACACCATTCATCGTTTCTTTTGCCTTCCTTTACCCTTTCCACTTAGACTCAAAACTAGCCTCAACTCAGCCTACCGCAGTCCACTGCTGGACATAACCCGGTCATCCGCCTTTCGCATCCAGTCTATCTTCGCCATCTTTTTAAATCTTGCCTCATGTGGCTATGTTCCTTATTTCTCCGCATCAGATGCCCATTTTAAATCTCATGGATCGGACGAATAATTAATAAATACGCGTTTTGTTGCCTTTTGACACTTTTCAACCATGCCATTCCTGTATCCTAATTACGTAATACACAATCAATCGGAATTTGAATCGTTTTGAAACAAATTGCTAATCCGTTGCTTTAAAAATTCGAAAAAAAAACTGCTTAACAACGTAAATAACGCAATGAATGCTGTAGAACTGTCAAATTGAAACAAATTTGTCGTAATAATTTACGTAAATGTGTTACGTAATAAGATAGCTGGACCATTAAGTAACGTCTTGAAGACACTCATGAATATCTAACGTAAATAATAAATCCCAACACTAGGATGAGAGCATAAACAAAATATACATATTATTTCGTTAAAAAGTTCGGAAATTTTTGTGTGGAATTTGTCCAACACAAGCGTATTTTGCCATTTTTCTTTTTTTTTAAGCTACTCTATTGTCTCTATGTTTTCCGCCTAAGGTTGATATTTTATTTTGAATCCTTTGATCTATTTTTATGTTTCTGTATTATTGTATTTCTCATGTAACATTTCTTACCTAAATTGCATTTAATTGCCAGTGATATAACATTGGCATAGTAGGTAGTAATCTAACTTGGTTTGCCAATTGTTTGACAGACCATCATCTGGAATGGTCTAGCACAAGTCCAGATGATGGTCTGTCAATGATTCTAGATTAGGTTATATTGGTTATCACTTCAGAGGAAATGTCGTGAGGAAAGTTTTGAGTATTATAAAATATGTTAATAACTATAAGAGTAGAAGAAGACTAAAGAAACGATGAATGGACTGTGTGAAAGATGATATGGCTAGAAAGGGGGTGACTACTGAGATGACAACTAATAGATAAGTATAGAAGATAAATAATTGGAATAAGGGCAAGATTGTAATGGTTATCACTCCATCCTGGCAGAACCGAATAGCTTTAAAAAAAATCCCAATATGAGCAAGATAATTATTCCACAATAAATGATTCTAGAAACACTAATGTACCAATTAATTGCTTTCCATCAATTTAAAAAGTGGATAGTTGCATGTCCGTGTCAAGTTGCGGCAAGGTCGTTCTCCATAGAAACAAGTTCCAAAGGAATGTCTGGACATCAAGCTATAAATCAGACAGAATAGACATTGTAGTTACCAAACGCGTGTTTGAAAACATCAATATTATTTATGCCACGATCATTAGATGAAAAAAAAAACCAGCTTCGTCAGTCAATTTGGCTTCCTCGTTGATTTATTGAGGAGAATTTTATATCAAGAGTGGTATGTACTGTAGTTTGGTTGTCACAATGTGGAGATGATTCTTTATTGCCCAGTACAATAAAGATACGATCGATGAAATTGTTGACGAGATCGTAAAATGTCCTATAGAATTTGTGCTGATAATAAATGGGGAAAATCCTGATTTAATTTATCTTTTTTTTGGTAACTGTTGGAGACTCGCGTGAGTTTGCAAATATGACATTAAGGATTTCATCAATCTATCCTATCCTATACCTACTATTGAATGAGCAATATTTGTATATAAATATATTTGTAATCACGTTCTCGAAAACGGCTCTAACGACTTCGATGAAAGTTGCAATATAGGAGTTTACGGGGTCGAAAAATCGATCTAGCTAGGCCTCATATCTGGGAAACTTCGTTTTCTCCGTATTTTCACCCGAGCAGAGCTCGGTCGCCCAAAGTTTAGAACAAGATGGCTGCCTTAGAATAATGACATGGCAGCATGGAATTAGTATGAACTATCCTATACTATTAAATGAGCATTCTCTATCGTCACCCGAGCAGAGCTCGATCGACCAGGTACTTGGAATAATGGGTATCAGGACTTGACATAGAAAATTGGAAAGACCAAAATGCGACAATTCTTAGGTCAAAACTACTAAGGAAGAGTAGAGATAATTAGAAAAATCTTTAGTAGGTAAGTTGTCAAGAGAAATGACAAAAATAACAGTGCAGATCCTTTCTGATGTGTTGTCTCACGTATCTGGGCTGGCTTGGGCAGTGGTTAGGTTAGGTTAGGTTATTAGATATATAATAATCACTTCCAAAAAATGTGACGGCCAGGAGTGCATAAAACATTTTTCATGCACATTTTAAATAATCATGATTGAGCAAGCGTATATCCCCAGTCATCTCAAAGCCATGTTCAACACACTTTACTTCAGCGCATGTTGACCTCTTGACCTCAGTTTAGCCTTCCTTACTGCAATTTATAATTTTACGTATAAATATAAATACTTAATCAGTGACAGGTACCTACATAATTTTGAAGCAGATTAAGCCCAATAACTGCGAAATTTTTCGGTTTTTACGGAATGTCAGTGAGAGAAAAGTTACCTACTTACAAGAGTTTGATCCGTGATGGGACACACAAATAATAAAGAAAGCTGTTTTTGTTGTAATAGTTTGTATTTCGGTCGCATTTGGGTAGACTAACGTAAATCAAAAAATAAATTCGGCCCAAAGCCAGCTTGTCAGACTTCCAAATGATTTCAAGGTCGGTCATAGTGTTATTGTTACTTACATGTTTCAATGTCAAATAAAAAAATAAAACATGTTATTTTGGATAACATTTAAATATCCATAAATTGTTAGTAACATGTTTGCACTTACAATACTATTTTTAGTAACGTAAACGAAAGAAGAATTTATGCGAAGACCACCCAATAACTAGACACAACGATTAATGGTAATGGTCTAACTACTTATGTATGTCTTCGCGCCAATACAGGCAAAGTGCAATAAAGATTCTCAACAGGGTCTCTCTGCAAGTGGATATCTTTACAAGCTCATTGGCGGAATTCCTGAGGTGACACTTAACATATTGTCCTCTGTATAACTAATGCCGGTACTCGTCATTATTTGGGACTTGTTGATTCATTATCCACGTTAATCGTCGGATATAAATTTGGACCCTGTCAGTCAAAATAGGACAGTTAAAAGACAAAAACACTTCATTTTTGTTGGTGGTGGTGTTTAATCGGTTTTCGGGTGACGTCTCTGAATGTGGAAATTGTGACTACATTGTTGTATTGGGTTCCCACCTGTAAAAACATATGTAAGTGGTAAAAAAAAATGCATTATTACGACGGAGGAAGTATCTTCCGCCACAGCCTTCAGGATACTATTGTGTCTGCCTCTTATTCTGCTCCGGAAGGAGACCGTCTTTTTGCGGATGATGGCATGATATCTATCGGTATGGGTAACCGCGAACATCTCTGATACACTGCAAAAACGAGGCAGTGGCAATAACATCTTAAAAACATCAAATGAAATAAATGCCCAAGTAGCTCAGATATCTTTACTAATGCTTTCATTCAATACGGCTTGAAAGCCATATTGTTACCCGACTGCCCCAGAAGGAGGGTAATGTTTTTCGAGAGTATGTATGTATGAATGTCTATTTCTTTGCCACGCTCTGTAGATGACATATCATGTCTGATTTCAACATATGAGGTGTCGTTAGATTCGTCTTAATTGTGGGAAATATTATATAGCCACGGCTTTATAATATTTATATATTGCATCTGCAAATAAAAAAAACGGAGTAGGTTTTCAAAATAATAAATTACCACAATATGGGTATCAAATAAAAGCTAGTAATATTTCAATTCCAAATATATATATATACCTATAGGGCGAGGACAAACAAAAGTTACACCATAACTTCAGGTTATTGGTTGGTCCCGCGGTCCCGCCTGCAATACCAAAATTCTATAGATAATGCTTGTTTTTCTCTTTTCAGTTATGTGTTTTTGCAGTCGGGTTTTTGTATTTTTAAATAATTTGTTTTATTAGGCTTTAAGCTTGGTGGTTAAATACTCCACTCAAGTCAAAAATAAAAGCAACAGGCATTGATTGGACGATTAGTGTAATTTATGAAAACAAATCTTGCTTTATATACTTATATTACTTATAGCAATCAGATTTATCTGTTTGTTTATAATAATGTACCTACGTGACCTATTTACAATCTTCACGGGTCGCAGATTATCTCGATGTCTCAAAAGAATTGCTCAATACTCAATAACTTATTGAATTCCACAATGTATATGCTTAGGTGGTAAGTAAACATTTGTTGTAACAATCATGGACCCTGTCGGGCACAGCAAAAGAAAAATTTTAAGGAAGAGGACTTATTTAGGTATATATGCAACTAACTTAGGTATTCTAAGTATAAGGTAACATTTTATTACTAGCATATAAATACATATATATTTTTTAACTATATTTTATTTTATTTTTTATTGGTAGCATCTTAATTTAATTAGAAACTATTGGTGTCATAAAACATTATAGACGTATGATGAAAGTGGAAAGTTCACACATTCTCTATAGAAAATGGAGGATCCTCAGACCAGACGGGTGATGTCCCTGGTGGGATACTCCAGAACGATTGATGTCGGGAACTCATATATATGCTGATCGCGCGGTAAACGCTGCTTGCGCGATGCAGGATTTCGCGTGACGTCATGTGATGAACACATAATTTTGCTGCACAACATGAATCTTTTAGAATAAGCCCCGCTTATATCTTGTTTGTTTTGTAAGTGTATTGAAATAATCATGATCTATGAAGGAAAAAAAATAATCATAAGTTTCGTTCAGTAGATTCATTAGAGTAGTTACCCCCATGGTAAAAAGGCGGGAGTGTATGTAGGTATCTACTTATTTCATCATGGATAAAACTAGATTTCAAGTAAACAATGTCAAATGGCAAAGTGACTTTTGTGATATCTTGAACTTATAAACTTTATTTCACTATCTATTTGTATAACATGCACTTTGTACCAATATTGAACTTTTGATCTTGTGAGAACATAAAACCTTCTATTTCCATCTTAAAACATGGTTGTAAGATTAAAATAATGAAGTAATAATCGAATTATGCTGATATCCACTTTCATAATATTAAATAAATAATAGGTATTATTTTTCGATAGTAGACAGAGGATTTGCTTTTAGGCTTACAACCAAAGAGATTAAAATCTGGGTCAAAAACAGGTTTTCCTTACAAAATTAGGACACCTTATTTAAGATAGAGGAAAAAGTCTTGAGGAAACCTAGTTAATTGCCAACTCACCGTGTGCAAGCCTGGTAAGGATCGTTGTCCCGCAGTGGGACGATAACAAGCTCATATGGGCTTGCTTGACCTTCACATCCTGTAGGACAATGAAGTTTTCAAGGATTTTCACATTATTGAAAAGTCATCCTCGTCGTGACTGCCTCGTTGGTCTAGTGGTCGGAAGCGCTACTGCTGAGCCGCTATTCCTGGGTTTGATACTCGGGTCGGGCAAAGTGTTGGTTTGTCGATCTGGATTTTTTCATTGGCAGCCCGGAGTCTGGATTTGTGTACGGTTGATGGCAATAGGCTCGTCCCCTATTACATGGTACTTAAACATATCTGGCAAAATGTCGGTGTACTATTAGGTACACCTCTGCCCAACCCTTCAGCAAATATAGGCATGATGTTATGTGAAAAGTTATCATTTGTTACAGCTGTAGTGGCAATCATGTCATTTGGTTGAATAGGTTTTTATTTTATGATTTTATTTTGCTTTTATACAGATTCTTTTCTTTTAGATTTTGTGAATGTGAGAACGTTGTAGGCTTAACAGACTGTAGATCTGTCGACCATTTTCTATCTTGCTAAGTATCTGGTACTTGTTGATAGGCCTACACTGTCCTCTCATACCTATTAACACTGTAATTTGAAAACATTGTAAATACCATTTTTTTTTTTTTGCCGTCTCTACTCCATAGGAAACGACCAATTGGAACCGTGCACCTAGCTTCTGACGTTTCATAAGTGCCCTTGTAGGTTTATGTGAAATAAAATATTTTGAATTTGAATTTGAATCAAGTATTCGCAATCGTTCCGATTGGCAGCCAGCCGGCCTTCACCAGTGAAGGGCCAATCGGAGCGCCGAACGCAGTCGATGCGTAAAGTCGAAATAGTTAAGAGAAACTCACACTAAGGCCTAATGTGTGGATAAAGGAAAAGTTTCGCAATTTGATTCATGGTGCATAACTGCGTAGATCCCCGCTAGAAAAATTGCCCCCAGCCTTGTGGAGTTTGAGGCTGTTATTTTTATTGCACAAGCTTTAAAATGATGACAAATTGGTATAAAGGATAAACAAAACAAAGGTGAACGAGACTCCGTTCACGTGTGTAGAATGTTTTTTTTTTTGGGTAATATGTACCTACCTTACTCTACTTATTATACTCCTTAACTAACAAATAACTGCTACTATTATTTTTATTAAAATCGTGTATGTGCATGAGACGCGCGCGCACATAGATTCATACCAAGTTTTATTACTTTATTTCTATTATTATTGTTAATGGACAATATTAATTAGGACAATAGTCCTATTTCAGGCATAAACCTTACCGAATTTATTTTATTTATTTATTTATTTATTTTGGCCAACCAAAAATTGTTTATACTGTTACATATTAAAATAAACATTATTATATCAAAGGTTAGTATAACAATCTCTTATAGGTTAGCACCGCATGCCCCATAAAGTAAAATGTTAGTTTGAAGCAAAATTTAAATCAGTTTAAAAACAGAAATTAGAAAACAAAATTAAATACAAAATCAAAATTAATACGAAATCAAAATTAAATACAAAATTAAAATAGGTAAAATACAAAATCAAAATTAACAACAAATTTAGAGACTGATTCATTTTCGCATTGAACATATTAGTGGGAATTACCCAAGAAAATTCCAATCAACCTTTCGACTTTCGTGTAGAATATACTTATGAACGCGCTTTCGCAGAATATTATATCACAGTTAAGCTTGAATCGCTGACCTCTACTTAAGCAGCAAGAATGTGGCAGTACATGGTCAGTAAAAATAAAACAACTGACGAACTACGTCTTCGCGAAAGAAAGAAAAAAATAGCGATTTGGCAACAGCTTCTCCTTTTAGTAAAAATACTTCACGGATCTATGAGAACATTTATGGAAATAAAAATGTTTGTTTACGTTTAAAGTGATGAATCACATGTAAATCCCAAGTAGGTATGCATTCCGACGCTGCCTGCGACCTTCATTAGGCTTCCTACACACCTTACGACAGAAGTAGCTATGTATATAATAGTCGTTAATTTTGTCTGTAAATAATGATCTTTTGTCGAAGTCTTTGAACCCTGGAAATATGAAAAGTGTTAATAGATTCCTTGTTTATGTCGCACTTAAACATTGCAGTGACTCTTTCATTTTTTACACTAACATTAGGTTCTCATTTTTGGTGATTTATTAAAGTATTTTAACAATCATTTTTGATTAATTCGATGACTCTGTGTTATCATTATCACAATGTGCATAATATAATATAATATATATAATATAATACTTATATTGCGTTATTTAAATAGTATACCAGCTATGTTTATTTCACACCATTTTACTGTAATAAGCATAAAACAACACACTTTTTTAAACAATTTAACAAAAATTGAAATAGGTTGTCCAGAACGTCTCATCATTATCATGTTTCAAATGATTAAAAATGCTTGTTTTTAATAGTTAATGCGTAAGTTTCCTTTTTAATGTATATTTTAAATAGACATTGAATACATGATTTTAATATACAGTGCCAATCACGAAACCAACTTTTCACAATTGCGAAATTTCAGAATTAGACCATTTGACTACAAATCTTAATTTGAATAGATATATGTTATTATTTTTATGTTGCTGAAATAAAAGTAAATAATCGCATAAATTATCTAAAATCGTAAGTGTGGAAGCGGTTGTTTTGGAACAAAAACAAGATCATGGCCGGCGGGCGGTCATTCGGACTCTCGGATAGCTCGAAACTACACATAAATAGCGGTGCGATACTACTCATACCAAACGTGAATTAAATAATGTAAAATATTGTTTATTTGTATAAAACTAAATAGTTCTACTCAGCCGCTGAGCGAAATACGGTCGTTTCTAGCATTTATATCTCATTAAGTTGGACTTTTTCGCACAAAATGGTGTCAAAAATTTTACTACTTGCCTTGATTGTTGGTACTGCGAGTGCTGCTACTTGGTTACGCAGACTTCCCGAGAAACCGAGTGAATTCGGTGAGTTTTGTTTTTGTTGTTTTTTCTTCTCCATTTTCGACTTAAGTAGCAACAACATCCTGGTGGGTTGTTTCATTAACTTGTTTAGGCTATAAATAATTAATTTGTGTTCATGTTTATTTAATTTGTTGTAAATAATTATCTTTTGGCCCGTGACGACACAGATAGACAAAATATACAATATGAACCGAAGTAAACAGTGAAAATATTAAATAATAATTTTAAAATACTCTCTCTGTTTTTACCGTCAGCTGTAAAATTACTTTTTATGAATAAATAAATTAAAAAACGAGACGATGGTAGCTATATTATTAATATATTAATAATGAATATACCTACTCAAGAAATGAGACAAGATTGAGGAAATTTTATCGTATCAACATGTGTTGTGTGTGTGTAATTAAATTAAATTAAAACCAGAATTTTTGTGATGACGCAAATATTATTTTTTCTTTTTTGTTTTGACATAACCCTGAATTTAAATTGTGTTTTAGCGTGCGACATCAACCGGTCTGATAAAAATACTGGTTTCCTTTAAATCGATTAATAAACAAAAATGTTATGTCTTGGTTTTCTGATCAACTTTTTCTGAAAGAGAGCCTAACTCTAGCAGGCATAAATACAATCATATTTGTAATATTATTTTGATCAGTCACCTTATCTTAGATTAGGTAAACAATAATCTGCAACATGAGTAATCCAAAATAACATCGATTTCTCAACATTTTCAAATAATAGAACTTGTATTCACACTAATAACCATAAACAATTTTGTACCTAACAATATTTCTATAATAGAATATTGTTTATTGTTGTTGTAAGAAATAAAGTTGGCAAAATTAAAAAAAAATGGGCGATCCTTATGTTTTTCGCGTCTGACATATTAACTGACAGTACCAACCTCTCGGGAAATGGGTTGATACCATCTGACTGCCAACTCAAGAACCGCGCACGCTCATTGGTCAAATTAAACAGCGCGCGCTTCCCCGGCTTCCTGTTACGCACTTCCGTCCCTTTTCACCAAACCACTCCCACAGATTGCAGGAAAGCAAGAGGAAAGATGTTACACATCAAAAAACGTATTTCTACAACATACCTATAGGGTGCACAATAATAAGAAAATAAATTAAAAGAATATTCTAACATAGATAGGATGGACTGGATAAACAAAAATCTAATGAATTTTCTTATATTTTCAGCTCACAAAGAAGGCTGTTACATTGAAGAGATAAACGACGTGGTTCCCTTCAACACTAACCTCAGTCCGCTGGGATTTTGCTACACAATACACTGCTCAACCAGCATGATTGACTATGCCTCGTAAGTAAAATTATTTACTATTGAAAAGCTTGCTACTTGACCGTCTCGTTGGTTTAGTGGTCAAGAGGTCCTGAGTTCGATTCCCAGGTCGGGCAAAGTGTTATTGGGTTTTCCGGAATCTGAATATGTGCTCGGTTGATGGCAATAGGCTCGCCCCCTATTATATAGGGCTATTATAAATAGTTCTGCGTAACGCTACGGGGATTACAGATGATACGATAAGTTTGTAATTTTTCTTGTTAATAATTGCAGTCCATTGCTTAGCAGCTAAAACCATGAAAACGAGTAGCACCTGTTAGCCCTCATTTATGTGTAGAGCTTGGGCTATATAAATTTATATTGGTCCTTTTTTTTTTGTGTGTGTAATTCTCAAATAACTTCTCCCGCTCTGGGCGGAGTCTCTTACTGACTAAAACCCACCCGTGTTCCTTCCGTTGCCTGTACGTTGCTAGGGGCCACGGTATCCCTTTCGGACTTTTCCGCAACCCCGGCTGACTCTTACTGAGACTCAAGGACCAATTTATATTGGCCCTTGAGTCTTAATACTTAGCGTCTGAGTGACAAAATACAGTTCTAAAATTCAAACTTTATCTTGTAATTAATACTGGATGATTTCTGCTAAAAAAAACAATTCTTTTTTTGTTCGTGTTTATGAAGCCATTGATCGTCGACTGAAAAAAAAAAACAAAAATCTGATCATAACAATTTTTTCCAGATGTGGCACCGTGTCTACTGATGATCCAAATTGCCACGTCACCGACGTGGATCTGAGCAAACCTCACCCATTATGCTGCCAAGACATCAAGTGTGATCTCGATAATAATCTGTTCTAAATAAGTTACTGTTAGAATTTAAGGTTAAGTTAAAAATCGTGTTAAAATCCTGGCGTTAATGATACTTGTAATTTGAATGTGTTATAAATAAAGAAAGGGGATTGTGTTTTGGTAGAAATTCATATGTGCCATATACCTTTTTATCAAAACAGGAAATAGATTTAAAAAAATCAGAATAAGATGAAGATGGTTCAGAAAAAATGAACGCGAAAATAAAAGAAATTTTCGAACAAATGAAAAGAATGGGCGAAAATATGTGTCAATAATGCCATGATTTTAACAGCGCGATGTCTAGAGTCATTTATGACAAATAGATAGAGTTCCTTTTCAAAGAGTTTGTGTCCAAACTCTAGAAGCTATCTTGCCACCAAATTGTTGAATTTAATTTATTTTTATTGAATTAGAAATTACTTTAATTGTTGTGAGTGTTTTATTAGGTACAAAGTTATTGGAATTTGCATCCTGTATTATCGCGGTCAATCGATTCTAAATGCAGTTGAGCGACTCTCACAGCTAAAACGATTTATTGATCGAATATATTATTTCACAGTTACGTTAATAAAATAAGAATAACTCTAGAAATGAAAGTGTGATCTATAATGTTGTGTGATCTTTTTTCCCACAAATAACAGAAATTCATTGCTTTATCTTATTTATTTTTTGTTTATTAAATTTTAAATATTATAAATGATTATATTTTTTATATTAAAAAAAAGTAAACAATTGAACTTAATCATAGGTAAGGAATGTGCCACAAGGATCTTCTGGCGCTCGAATGACGTTGACAGAGGGGCGCTGTTGGTAAACATTTTTGCGATTGTTTGATGAAATGTATTGAAAAACAAGCTGACGGTGTTAGTTCCGATTTTGGCCACGCGCCAATAAATTCTTTTACAGCTGTATGTAGATTAGTTCTTGAGGTTATTACTTATTAACTACAGGATTTATCTACGTTTCTAGAACATGAGTTCTTTTCTCACAGAATGTCTCGAAGTTGATAGGCTACAATCAGTTGGCAAACTCTTTTTTAACTACAGAACATAACATTACGCCTGGGTTGAGCAGAGGTAATTAGAACGGCCATATTTCGCCAGTTATGTTTATGTCCCATCATATAATAGGGGGCAAGCCTATTGCAAATAACCGGGCACGGGATTTTTGATAGAAATACTCGCCCGACCTGGATATCGAACCTAAGACCGTTATCGTTAGACTAAGGGCAATAGCGCACTAGCGGCCGGGCCGCAGCAGCTACGTAGATTTCGTTGTCGATCGCACCTGGCCGCACGCGCCTAGGTGTGCGTGCTCCATGGCGAGCTCATACTGATGTATCTATCTCGCTGGCCGCTGCGGCCTGGCTAACGAGGCAGTTCTTTTTACTAGAACAAGTGTAGATGCAACTATCGAAGTGTAATATAGTAGGTTAGTCATAGCCCATTCTCGATAGGACAGCGTATTGTAAAACCTTTTCTTTTTCACTAACAATAAATGGCTATTGACATGGAAGAGTGCTGCAAGGATCATTTGGCGACTGAGTGACATTGGCAGGGCTTTACCAACAAAGATTTGTGTTTAAAAAAAGAATGTATATATTTTTACTTCAAGACACAAACATTTGTGCAGCCCTATGTAGACGACGAATGTATAAACAATCAAGTTAACCTCTGCCATCTCCTTCAATGATAACAAGCGTGATAACAAAGATTATGTCTGGACTTTAAAAGAGACTGTGACCTCTGAGTTTGTTTTGGTCTTTCTTCTCAGAGCAGTCAGATAGGAAACGCCGAACTCATCTAGCAATTTAAAAAAAATACTTTTTTAATATGATGTGTAAAAGCGATTGCAATATCCTATTTACAGAATAAACAATTTCATTTCATTTGATGACGGCAGAGAATGTACCACTGATTAAACCGAATGTACTAATTTAAAACGGCATGTCATAATTTAAACTTATGTTTCTCGCTGCATCAGACCGTGAACACAGTAATTAAAATTTATCAAAATTACTTCGCGAGTAACACACTGGCGACTTGATTATTTACAAACCAACATGGAAACAAAAATTAAATTACAGATAACCCAAAATACCTACCATTCAGCTGAATCAACTGTGAAGTACGGGGTATGGAAAAGTAAATAAAACGTTTAACGTGAGAGAAAACGTATGCTCTCTGTCAATAGTCAAATGAGTGCTAAATAAAACGAAATCTTTTACAAAAACAAAATCCGGGAAACCACATTTTACACGTCGTAAATACGTCAATTTATTTTAGTTTTTATCGTTTTATTGTCAAAATAAAAATCGCATAATCGCAGTCCCGAAGTCGCGAGTGTGTAGATTGTGAATTTGAATAATTACAAGATGCCAACCATCAAGCTTCATTAAGATTCGCGCAAAGTTTGTTGCTGTGCTAAATAATATTTATTGTTTCTATTACCTTTTCAAAAATCATTATGAATATTGGTGGAGATAGAATAATGGTTTTAAATATTTTAGTTTTTGTACTGATTGTTAGTACGTATGCTATTACTTGGAGCAATAAGTTACCGAAGACACCAAGGGAATTCGGTCAGTGTTATTTTGTTGCTTAATATTCCTAGAAAAATCCATCACTATGGTTTGGAATTGCAGATGGCTCAAGCTGCGCAATATCTTCGAGTTCTGTATTTTGTATTTCGTTGGTGTTGATCAGGCCAGGAGACTTGACGCCTTATAGGAGATCGTACGATATCCCCTAAGCATCCTGACAACCATCACACTCTGCTGTCTTCGCAGTTTTGTTACGTTGATGGCCATCTAGATTTTCATCTTTACAGCTTAGGGCCATGGACCGTTCCCTAAGCTTTGTAGTTACATATATAACTTACACCGTCCAACTGCTAGGCGAAGGTCTTCCTCTTACCTTTCCATTTATCTCTTCTGTTGTCTTCTCCAGACCATTAGTTAAGCACGCGATCGTTTCTTAGACCTGCCTCGGACTCCCGTCATCAGGCACCTGTCTCTAGGTAGACAATGATGGATCTTTGTCTTGATGTATGCCATAAGCGTCCAAAACCTTATCACCCTGTGGCCACAAGCTAGACGATCAAGCGACACGCTTCTTGCGACAGCGACTACGGAGATAACAAATGAAAGAAGTTGCTTAGAGCATGCCAAGACTCAAGACTGAGACGCGACTTGCGGAGCGAGGGACGGAAGCAGGCGACGCGTGCGCCGGTTGCTTGATGCAAGTCACGTCGCAAGTCACATCTCTTGAGGACGTTAATGAGGCCCAAGTGTATTTTCTTACCAAACTTGAATACAATTTTTAGGTAATAAAACAGGATGCTATATCAGGGAAGTCAACGACGTGATTCCTTTCAGCGAATCTATCAACGCTTTGGGATATTGTTATTTGATTCATTGCTCATTTAAACAGATCGATTACGTTACGTAAGTAAAAAAAAATATTTATTTTGGAAATAATTCAAATGCCTTTAAAACCTACACAAATTGTCGGATAATTTTAATGATTTTATCCATCTGTTTTTATTCTATACCCGGTTCGGCAAATGAGTTGCTTTTTATTTAAAATCCGAAATATGAGCTTCGGCAATCATCGTTTATCTTCGGAAATACGAACGCGCAGAAAACGTTTTCAAAACTTTTGAGTGACAAACGATGAGTTGCGACCAGACCAGAGGTAACCCAACCGACAGAAAGTTTCACATAAACGCGCACTGATAAGTGCACTACTACAAAGCGCAGCAGTACAAAACAGAAGCTTTGCCTCTATCAGAAGTTATATTTATGGTGGGACGTTGAGGTGTTCAGCCAATCCAATTACTTTCACAGAGAGGACTTGAGGCTTGTGCCCTGCTAGGGAGCAGTGAGAATATTATAGGCTGATTTGGCTTACCTATGCTTGTATTTATAGATGCGGTGTTACGTCTCTTGATCATGATAAATGTCTGATCACTGAAGCAGCAATGTATGAACCTTACCCCAGATGCTGTCCAACGGTTAAGTGTTACGAAAACAACATCCCCTGGGAAGAACGAAAGAATGGAACATCGAGGAGAAATTCATAAAGTTATGGAATTGGAAGATTAGTCTTGTTAAGTGGTGTTTCTATTCAAGAAAAGTTACCACTTTAATAATACAATAATTTTAATGTAATAAAACAATTTTCAACGTAACGAGTTATTGCCATTTTTTTTTTGCATAGGTACCAAGAAGAGTTCTGATGTTTGAGCCGTGATAGTTGAAATTGAAGTTTTTTATCTTATTTAGGGAGTAACCTATCATTCTTGTTTTTTAAAATAAAACTGTTCAGGGCCTACTGCCAGTCGCTGTACACGTGCGCGCTGTCGGTCAGTTATACACAGGGTTCGTACAATGCTCTACGAGTCTAATATAATAACGCGTTCCGGGTAATGCTAGGGTTGCCGCGCTTCTGGCATGTTCGCGGACGCACGTGTTCCGGATTTCGGCTCGCTGCTGCGTCTGCGAATCGCATCACTGACGCGTCGGGTGCGCGACAGCCCCAACAGCCTCGTGGCTACTGTAGCTGGCAGGGTGCATGGCCTCTGCCGGGGAAAGTCCGAAAGGGATACCGTGGCCCCTGGCAACGTACAGGCAACTGAAGGAACGGATGGGTTTTAGTCAGTAAGAGTCCGACACAACAACCAGTTTTACCCTTCGTAAAACTGGTTGTCTGAGTTTTGGGCTTTTGACTACCCGCAATGACTGTCAATGATCTACGAATGACAGCCGGGAACAACGACTTATCGTGCTTTCCGACGCACGGCGGCCATATGTAATGGTTGGCCACCCATCCACGACCCAACCGCAAGAAACGTAGCTTAATCTTCGATTGACCCGTGCGGCTGTCATCATGTAGCTACGAGCCCCTTGTATTGGTTGTAAAATAAACTGATAGGTATAGTCAACCTCGTATTGGCTTTACCACTTTTGACAACAGTTCCCAGTAAATGGGGAAGATTGCTCAAAACCGTAGATGGCGTGACCATACCTAGGTTCCTACGGCCTACAATTTATTTGACATTTCGTTCATTCATTCCATTTCGTGGTCATTCATGAGTTTGGTTTTAATTCACTATTTCGTTATTTTCGGTGATTTCATTATTTTAAATCAAGTTTTTGACAAGGAAAGTGTCAGAATTTAAAACTCAAATTCAAAAGTAATTTATTATGTTTGAATAAATGACTTTTGAATTTTGAATTTGACTTTTCGAACGTCAAAATTGGCTGGGAATCAGCACTTTTCGAACGTCAAAATTACATAAGACAGTCCCCCAAAACGCTCACCCTTCACCACTTCCTAGTTCTTTACCTGGGAAGAAGAAGTGGCGCAACAAGTTCCCCAGCAGCACATCTGTCTGTTCAGTTAGAAAAAAAGTTATTCTATATAATAGTATGCCAAATAATTTACATTACGCAACACAAAACATAATTTAAATTAATAGCCATATGACAGCTAGCACACGCCAATATACCAACCAAAAACATCGAGAACTTTATTCAGGCAGAAATAAAAATAATTAAACGAAAACAATATCTAAACAAAAGCCTCCAGGCATAAAGGGCGTGCCCGCTTACATATAGCTGTAATTAGAAGTTATAATTGATAAACTAGGACCATCGAGGTAAAATAAATAATTGTCGAGGTCGCTAGCTAACTACATATTGCAATACAAGTCATAAAAAAAAACATTGTAATGAGTAGATCATGTCAACAATAAATTAAAATAAATTGACTTGTTAAACTAAAATTATTAACTATTATATAAACTCATATAACCTGTCAGTAGGTAAGCTAATTCTGGAGAAAACACATTTAAACATTGTCTTGAGTTAATCACAACGACCAACTATTCTTATCATTTAAGTAGTCGTTGATAGAATAGTATGCCTTTGAAAAAAGGTTGGAATTTACTTTAGTTTTAAACGCATTAAAAGGCAAATCTAGCAAAGAAGAAGGTAGCTTGATATAAAAGGTTATACCACGCCTAACAAATGAGTTATGGACCTTATGAAACCGGTGAAAGGGAGCACTTAGTTTGTCCTTATTTAATATTTCCTTGTAATCAGTTTCTTCAAAACAAAGTTTTATTTTTAAAAATTGTACGAATTTCGGAGTATTTAGGAACACAAAACAGCGTCACTTTAGAAAAAAATAAACAAAACCACCTCGCGTCTTGTATTATTCTAGCTTGTTTAAAGAACAAGCTACGACAGCGCTATTTTGACAGTTGCCTTCCCCATTGAAACTTCACTAAGTTTGAAACTGTCACATAGACAAATAGACCTTGTCGTTCTATGATATGCAATTGACATTCAACCTTAGAAGGTACAACAATTACAAGATGGATTATACCAATACATCGATACCCTGTTGTACTCACAGGTAAACTCATAAATAAATAAATAAATAAACCGCGTAATAAAAATTATGGAATTAAAGACTTCCATATAAGATCAGGATTTCTTATCAGTTGGATAATTAAGTATATAAAAATGCTGTTTAATTATCTCTGATTGAAAGTGCATAATAATATGCGGACACTATGAAATTATCTTATTTGACAGGCAACCTTGGCAAAAAATCTTTGACAATCCTTGACGAATACGCAGAAAAAGTATCGTAAAATATAGTTTTCACAAACCTAGGGATTTCATGGTGCGTGAATACAAAAAGTCTAGTTTAATATATAACGATGGACCGACAAAAAAAAAACAAAACGTTCTGTGATCAATATTTTAGTTTTTACAAAAGTAGACAGATATTATTAACGAAATGCCACTCAGAATTTACCAAATTTAGTACCTAACTAAACAATGTCGTCTACTTGTTGTTCTGTTACAATAGTTCCACATAGCTCGATAGATGGCGTTGACCGATTTCCTGAATCGCGCTATGGTTTCGTTACCGTCGTCCTATAAAACCGGGACTCGGTTTAAGGAATGTTGCAATGTGGACTGTGGTACTATTAAATTATGAGATGACCACCTTTTGGACATATTACAGTATACATTTTTTGAAAGAATGAAGAATCTTCTTAATAAGACTAGTCTTATTAAGAAGATTACCCAATTAGGCACGCTTCTTTCAAAAAATGTATACTGTAATATGTCCAAAACGTGGACATCTCATAATTTAATAGTACCACAGTCCACATTGCATCATTCCTTAAACCGAGTCCCGAGTCCGAGTAAAAGGCTCGATATATATATCGAGCCTTTTCAGGAAGAAGATCGTAACCGCCATTTTGCATATTTTACAGGAGGTTTTTTTTAAATATTTATAGCATCAATTTGAAATTTTTACTTAGTGTTTTAAGGGCACCTCCCTACTAATACAAATGTTAAGATTTGACTCAGTACTCTATAATCACATACATAATATGTCGCTTACGGTAAAACTGATGACCGTTATTAGGTAGAGCTGATATGAGTATGTCGATTACGATAATTCTTAAAATCATAAAATAGTAGAAATATTTTTTTGTGATTTTTTTTAAAACTGTTTTTACGAGATACCGTGCCAAACAGAGAAGGACAAAGAGTCAGAAATACAAAAACGTAAAAAATACGTTGCATTATTTATTATCGTAAGTGCCAAGTAGGATGCTTGCAATAAAATTATTAACCTAGTATTATATCGTAAGCGACAGGTACTATACTTACGATCTGTCAGTCGGTGGAGGTTACGTTAAAAAACTGAATGGGTTGTAACTTACGATGAAAATTTCAAAATTAAAAAAAGTTATTTATATTTCTACTTTGTACTCTAAAGTAAGTGCCATAAGATGCAAAATCAGTTGATCTGGCGGTCAATGTAAAAACAGTTTTTTGGGATTTTTGGCGCTTACGATGTTCTTCCTGAAAAGGCTCGATATGTAGATAATCTAACTCATTCGGTATACATAGGTACCAACGGATATTCATTCGGTATACATAGGTACCTACGGATATACTTTTATTATACCTACACTAGCTTTGTTTCTGCCCGTTAAGGATTGATTTTCTAAATAATAATAATATTATTATTAAATAATATTAAAATAAAATCTAGTATTTTAGGTATCTAGTATTTTTTGTTTTATAAAGATTCTCAAACATGTCTTGTACTTTAAGAATACCGTAAAACTCCTGACAAACGTCTCCTAATTTTTTACCGATAATCTATTTTCTTGAATTTCACTTCAAATTGACGGCTTTATTTCGAAAGGTTTATATTTAAGTAGATATAGGAAGTACTGAAATCTCGATGTTTGGATATGTCGCTATTGCTGCCATGCAATAAGCATTTACAAAATAAATCAAGATATTTCATTGTGATGTAGTACGCAACTTGACTAGTGACAGTAATTTGGTTCGATAAAAGATGATACTGTGTTATGATTAAAGTACGTAGAAATTAACTTGAGCCCAAATCAATCTGCCTGCCTTTTCCCAACTATATTGGGGTCGGCTTCTAGACTAACCGGATGCATCTGAATACCAGTATTTTACATGGAACGACTGCCTATCTGACCTCCACAACCTAGTAACTGGGTAATACGATACCCCTTTGTGATAATTCTGGTTGTCAGACTTTCGGGCTTCTGATGACCCGTAACGACTGTCAAAGATTCACGAATGACCGCCGTGACCAACGGTATAACGTGCTTTACGAGGCACGGAGGAGTCTCAGAATGTAAAAATGGTCACCCATCCACAGATCAACCCCGGCAAGCGTAGCTTAACTTGATGGATCGACCCGTGCGGCAGTAATTACTTAGCCACGAGATCCTCGACTTTTGAGTCCAAATACAGAACATTAATGGTTAATATAATAAATAGTTACCATTTTATAAGCATTTATTTCAATTAAACCATTTTTAACTGTCCAGTCAGAAATATTAAGTTAGTTGCCCATTTAGAGTCCTAGGAGAAGAAAGGGCAAAGAACTCCATGGACACTCTTTTAAATGATATCACAAAATATTAACAACAGATTTGATTGTATCTAGCTAACAAACAAATTACGGTACAAAGTGCCTATAACTGTTATCCAACAGGGGGTGCGCGTGCCTCAACTGTTTCACATAGACATGTCCAAGACTTACGCTGGGGAACGCGCACCTATTCGTCACCTTGTTGAGATATGTAACACTCGTTTTATGGATCTTGACATATTCACTATATCTAACCAACTATGCAAGAAAAAGGCTATAGATTTATTGTTAAATATAGAGTAAGCTGTCATACATAGTTAATCTTTGTATAAACTCTAATCACAGTCCTTGACTTCTTTGATTCTATTGTTGGTCCGTGGACATTAGTTTGGTTTACTTGCTATAATATATTATATTCTTTTCTTTTCTTTAGATATTTGTTAAATTAGGTACCTTTGTTATATATTAGTCTTGGTACGACCTACCCTCTTATTAGGAGTCGGGCTTTGGTAGCTGCGACACAGTTTTAACTATTGCAGCTATGATCGTGTCACATTGTTTGTCTTTGAATGTATGTGTTTTTACCCGACTTCGGCGAAGCAACAAGGCCGGTGACCGGTATGTATGTATGTTCATCTGTTACATAACTTCTAAACTACTGATCATAATTTGATAAACAGGTATCGTTGGAAGCGTCTTGATCGACCGCTGGTTATAGGCTATGTGACGTCACATTAAATTAATATGGCGCTCTTTAGAGGACATAAAATCAAGAAGTATAAAAAAATAACAAATACTAGAACCCGACTACTGAAAAATCACACTCTAAAAGTATGAAACAAGAAAATAATTCGGAAAGCGTGATTTTTGATTTAGCCGGGTTTTAGTAATTGAACTTACTTTTTTTTTCCCAATAAACGTTATTATATATTAATCTGTTTGTTACCATAGTTTAAGAATTTTCTGTAGCATGTAACTCTTTTCCGTCCCTAATAAATAAAATAAAATATTGCTTACATAATTAATGTTGAATTTATTCTTATGTTATGTGAGAACGATGTAAAAAGATGGTCACGTTAAGAGCGTGCAGATTTAAAATATTTTTTTTAATGCTTCTACGAGTAAATATCGTTTATATTTGAATGGTAGGTACTCGTATATATGTATGGAAGAAAATTAGATTAATATCAATCTTTCAATCGAGCCGTGAACTGAAACCAATTAACTAATCTCTCCATTTATAATACTGATTTAAGATTAGGAATTAATTGGTTTTAGTCAGGATTTCATTTGTGCTTAATCCAAAGAAATAACTTCATTATTTCCAAGTTTCTCTCATAGATTTTGAGGAAGAATGTGTCAAAGAATTCTTTCATTTGTTTTATTAGTCGGTACAGCTAGTGGCGGAATTTGGAGTGATGTACGAAAACCAACTTGGATACCTGAAAAATACGGTCTGTACTAAATCGATTCATCGTAGTATTTGAGTGAGTATCGTAGTATATGAGTACAAAAGTATTTCTTAAGAAATTTCTTCCAGCAGACCTGCGAAAGGAGAAATGAGAAAGAAAAATGTAGACAATAGTGTGTGAGAACAAGAAGAGAAAAATATGAATTTAAAATATACCTACATGTAATACATAACACATTAACATATAATTAAATAAATACATAAAGCTTAAATACATAAACATAAATACTATGGGTATATAAATGACGGACGAATGAATGAATGAATGGACGGCACAATTGGCGCAGTGGTTAAACGATTGACTGCTGCGCTGCGAGTCGCGGGTTAGACTCCCGCACGGAACAAATATTTGTATGACCTACAAGTAGTTGTTCCGGGTCTGGCTGTTTGTGTATGTGAGTATAAATGTTTGTAAACGCACCCACGATACAGGAGAAATAACTAGTGTTTAAAAAAAAAAAATACTCACAGTTGAAAGGAGAATTTAAAATCACGATTGCTAGGCCGAAGTGAGTTCCACAATATTACTGCATGGACAGAGAACAATATTAATTGTTGAACGAGGGAGCTCGACTGTTGATAGAAATAGAAATAGTTTATTGTCCAGGTAATACAGTAAGCAGGTTCACAAGTTAACACCAAATTGAGAAGACATGAGTAGCTTAAAATATTACCTATAGCTATGTTACAAAATATTATGTACCAGTGAACCCCAAACTAGATAGTTAGTCTGTATCTTGGGGCTCGGGGTACGAATTCCAGAGTGGCGACTTGACAGGTGATTTGTATTGTATATCTGGTGTGTTTGTGTACGTGTGATGTGAGTGTGGTGTGTGGAACAAATACGCACACATACACGTGTGCGTATTTGTTCCCATTGTGTATCGTTTGATTTAGGGTCAAGTCAGGGTATCTAGATGAATTGTTCCGAGTCATCATAACCAGAGTTTTGTAACATTTCCTTAATTATTTTTTACAACTGAATGAGGTAGTTTTTTTGATTTTTGATAGAATACCTTCATTTAAATTTATTGGAAAATTTTCATGACTTTTAACTTTCTTGTCAAAATCTTCAGTATCTCCAATTATGTATTGTTTGGTTTACTTGTTTCCTGTTTTCAGCTAATACAGAAGGTTGCTACATCAGTAAAGTCAGCAGAGTAATTCCTTACGGCGAAACTCTGTCCAGGTTCCTGGTTACTGTTATGATATGAAGTGCACCCCGCGCGGTATCTCCTACAATTCGTAAGTACTAAGATTTTTAATTTGTAATACCTGTAACACCGCTTACACAAACAACGCCTCTCAGCGTAGAAAATGTCCAAACCATGTACCATATATGTTGGATTATCCAATGTGTCAATACAACTACATTTCTGAGAACCTAAAAAGGCCACTGATGCCGCGATTGGCGTGGCCTACTGGGCCCAACTCATCTAACATAATAAAAGATCCTTACTTTTGCCATCGACTTGAAAAGAAGAAGAAGCATAGATTACAACTTCACGGTAAACAATAATGTCTTCTTCATTTGCAGATGCGGTATAGAGCTCACCGATGACATTGACTGTGACTTTAAGAACATTAGGTTCTTCAAAACTTACCCCGAATGCTGTGCCAATATTAATTGCCTCCAACGACATCTTAAGAGGCTAAGCCGTGGCGTTGCATTGGAGAAGCAGCGAAACACAGTGAAACCACACAGGCATTTGCGCAAGGCGCATTCTCGGCCCATCGATGATGTATTTTTTTAATTTCACGTTATTGATTTGATTAATGACTTGCAAAAGCCTAAATTGTAAGCGAATAAAGTGATACTATTTAAATAAATAAATTGTGACTACCTACCCTTTTCCCATCCACCTAGGAAGAATATAGTGTCTACTGTGTTTATCACAGTATCTGCTATAGTAATATGAGTTTTTAAATAGAACTTGTGATTATCATAAGAGATCAATGATAATGGATATTATTTTTGGGAAACCGCAAATTTCTGCTAAAGTAAATATATCATTTATTATATTAACACAGGAGGACCAGAAATTATGGTTTTGGTCCCTAACCAAACCAACGACCAGATGAATTTCATTGGAGAATTCTTTATATTTGTTGCTAAATAAATCCCAATATGAAACAGAAAAGTAAACTCCGAATCAATTACTTAAGACAAGCCCAACAAGAAAATTTAATACACAAAAGTGATGTATTTTCATAATAGTTTTAAATAAATATTTCTCTAGCAGTTATCAACAACAATTCAATTCAATTTTAAAGCTTCGTGCAGTCAAGCGCAACGCGACACAGGTTATTGTTCTACCGTGAAGTTTTCTTAGAAATTGTATTGTTCGAGTCGCGTTGCGCTGGTCTGCACGAGCCTTGACAAGTTCAATTATATAAACAAGTAATAAACTCCATTTAGTTAATTGCTTAAATTTGTAATTTGAAAATTAAAAATAACAAAATGTAATTATTATTACGTAATGGAGCGTGGTAGAGTCAGAATAAAAACGAACCATTGCATTATTGGATGTATATTAAGGTATTCTTTGAATCCCAAGGACCGAAATCTTTCAAGTCAAAAAATATAAATTCAATAGAGATGGTGCAAAAAGTTATTGTTTTTATTTTAATCGTTGGTATAGTACACGCAGTAATGTTCCGGGAGAAATTGCCAAAAATACCTGATCATCTGAGTAAGTTTGTAATTTTATTATTATGTTAGTATTGTTTTTCATTGTCAGCTTTGATCTCTTCACTTACCTCGTAAACACCTAGAATGTGATATTTGTCAAAAAAATACAAAATACAAAAATTTTTTTTTTATTTTTTTTTTCTTGTCGCTGATACGGCAGTTTTTCATTTTTTTTTATTTGTGTTTCATCAGCATCACATAACATCACGCCTGTATTCCCTGATACGTTAGGCAGAGGTGTACCTGTAGTACACCCATATTTCGCCAGTTATATTGCAGTCAAATGTAATCGGGGAGAGCCTATTGCCATCAACCGGGTACAAATCTAGAGTCTGGACTGCTATTGAGAAATTCCAGATGGGAAAACCCAAAAACGCTTTGCCCTGCTCTTGAATGAACCCATAGCTCTTGCTGAGCAGTAACGCTTGCGACCACTAGACCAACGAGGCAAAGCTTCATTACCTAAGTATTTGAAAGATAAACGTTACAACCAAAACGTTCAGTACCTACCTAAACTCTCAGACCAAATAAAAACCAAGACATAGCGCTGCACCGTGGCCCCTGGCAACGTACAGGCAACGGAAGGAACACGGGTGGGTTTTAGTCAGTAAGAGTCTGACACTCCCTCCCGCTCCACCCAGAGCGGGAGAAGTTATTTCAAAAGACATAGCGCTGCGAACAATACAGTGAAGCATGCCAAAACTACACCTCCGCTCTGTGCACACAAGATCACACGCACCCATTTACAACCATTTACAATCAAACTACACCTCACTAAGTGCACACATACATATTTACAAAACCGGCTTCACGCACCTACGGTTACACGAGACCTAAACTATTGAAACTGATCAACAGCTCAAAAATCTAACCGTATACTAACACACCGGATCTACTGATACAAAAGAATGTCCAATTTAGAGGTCGACAAAGCAAACTATTTCGATACTAAATGAGGTATTTTGTTTATTATTTGTCAACAATTCGGGGTTTTTCTTAGGAATGTTATTCCGTTAGTCTTCAACAGGTGAAATGATTTAGTTTATTTTTATTAAGTGGGTGCGCTCCGTTACCTGTTTGAATTGCTTGTTTATTAGTAAAGGCATTCCGTAGCCGACTGCAGGCGACGTGTCGCCGCGAGCCGCGACACGACTGGTTTCTATGAATTTCTATGAAATACCTTCCGTAGCTAGCAACACGTCTCCTTCATAGAAATATATGGAAATCAGTCGTGACGCGGCGACACGTCGCCTGCAGTTTCCGCCTGCGGTCCGCGAACCGTTAAAATCGAGTCTAATATTGCTTTCTGCAACAAGTTAAAACAAGCTAATGGAAGATTAGTATTGACGTAGCGAGTAGCTTTAAAAGTTAAAGATCGTTTTTGCAACTGGCTGTTAGACTGTTAATGGAGTTTCCTTCGTATAAATAACGCAGTTGAGAAAGTGAGGTTTGATGGTTTGTAAAGCCTACTGCAGACTAGCGCGACGCGACTTGAACAATACATATTCTAAGAAAACTTCACGGTATAACAATAACCGGTGTCGCGGCGCGCTGTCGCGTCGCACTGTCGCGTCGCGCTGTCACGCCTGCACGAAGCTTAACACAATGCTTTTGTTGTTACTGTTAACATCCACTTCAGTAGGTATTACAAATTACCCTGTAGTTACTTCGTTTGTATGAAAAAGGGCGACAAGTTTTTTTGGCAAGAACATTTTTGCACATCAATACTTTTTTTATTATTATAAAATTAAAGTTTATAAAAAAAAGTTTTTTGTTAGTGTAGCGTTTTGACGCAACCCTATGCGCTATTCCCGTTTTAACTTGAAATATTTTTTAATAGACGTATAAAAGATACCTAACTAGCTTAGGAGTACCACAATTTAAGTATGTAGGTGTAGCTAATCTAATCTAATGAAAACATACATTTTCAACATTCCCTTCACAAACAAGCTCGTTAATTCACTTAATTCCAAAAACATACAGCAACAAGTGAATTTTAACTTTGTTCAGAACGTTCAGTTAGAAGAATAGGTAATTGCTTAGAAGTTGCTTATCTCAAATATAAACATCATGCAAATATACTCGGCTGTTTTGATCTTTTAATATGTTTTAATTCAAATTAAATAATTATTACTATTCTTAGGACCTATGTTTATGATGTTTTATTAACCAAAACCAGCGAATTACGTAGAGTACTTACTAAAAGGATCTTTAGGCACCTGAATGACATTGACAGGGGGGCGTTGTTGGTAAGCATTTTGAGAAATTGTCACTGAAATTGTATTGACATAACAAGATGGCGGCATTAGTTCCGATATTGGCCACGCGCCAAATGAACCTTTAAGAGCGCTTATACAGAAAATGGGCAACGTTGCAAATAGCTGTCAAATATTTCGCTGTTTTGATTAATTTGGCGGTATTACTGTATGGAAACAAGAAATATGACTAACTAGTGAACTAAAATATTGATTGAAGTAGGTCCCGTGTAAGTAAAAGAGATTCATAAGTTGATCGCTGACTGTTCACATCGTCAGCGAGTAGGTACTTGTTTGTCGCAGCGACAAGAGTTATCAAAGAGAGTATGGTACTCGCTTAGCGATGCTCGCTTTGTGGGCAAAACACTCGCTGAGTCTCACGCTATATATGCCATACACCAGCGAATGAGCCAAGGTTAGTATTTAAACTTTAAATTTAAGTAATTATAGCGATTTTAAATTCATGTTAAAAAAAGTTTTTTTATTTAATTATTTATTTATGTACACACAGTAAAATACATATAGTTATAATCATAATCATAAATCTTTATTTATCTAAACATCATATTACAGGCACTGGTTGATAAAAAGCACAATCTTAAATAGAGAAAGGTGTCTGAGGTAGGAGGGTCCTGAGTTACAGATCACCCGGCTCTCTTAGATTGGACATGTTAATTTACAAAACAGTAGAGTTAAGATATTAATGGTATAACAAAAGTTCCGACATAATTATAATGTTGAGTGTTTTTTTAACATGCGTCCTACTTGTAGACACAGGCTCGTGGCTAAATGATCAGCCACACGGGTCGATTGAAGGTTAGGCTACGATTGCCACCGTCGGTTCATGGATGGGTGGCCATCCATAACATATCGAGACCCCTCTGTGCCTCACGAAGGCCTGTTAAGCCCGGTCCCGGCTGTCATTCGTAGATCTTTGATAGTCGTTACGGGCAGAAGCCCAGAAGTCTGACAACCAGTCTCACTAAGGCCTCATTTACGGAGACGCGGGGCGTCGCGCGTTGCGTTGAGCGGCGCGGCCCGCACTGAATTCAAATATTTGGCGTTGTATGAGTGCGTTTACGGAGAAGCGATTTTAGACGCGTTTGTTTGAATTAGGGCGTTTTTTGCGGCCGAGCCCGCGGATGGCATCGACGCGTCCCACGCGGCGTTTATCGCGGCGGCGCACGCAGCGGCAATTCTCGATGAAGCTATGTCCGAGGCGGAATCTTCTGTCGTCATGTCGTCATTCATGCTGCAAGTTGCGACACGTGCGCTCCCATCTCTCGCCAACATAAAACTAGTCGATTTGTTCGAGGCGAGCGTGCGCCACCGCGATGCCCGCCGCGTGCTTCGCTACACGCTTGAGGATTCGCCGCGGGCACCGCCACGCTTCCCGTCTCGCTTCTCTATGAACATGGTCGTATATTGCTATAAGTTTGTGTTTACGCGTGCGATGATGCGTGCCGCTTCACGCGCCGCCCCACCGTAAACAGAAAAAACGTCCGACGCGCCGCGAGACGCCACGCCACACGCGACGCGAGACGCCCCGCGTCTCCGTAAATGAGGCCTAAGGGGTATCGTGTTGTTGTAGTTACTGGGTTGTGGAGGTCAGTTAGGCAGCCGCTCCATGTAAAATATTAGTATCCAGCTGCATCCGGTTAGACTGGAAGCCGACCCCAATATAGTTGGGAAAAGGCTAGGCAGATTTGTATCCCTTATATAATATGTCTTTCTGTTTTATTGGTGTGTGTTTAATCGATCGAAATAAATAAGTCCCATTTATTGATTTCCTAAAAATAATTATCGTAGGTAATGGATATGCCAATATACTCACTGATCGTCTTTTTCTGGTCTGTTTCATTGGATTTGTAGTCGCAAGCGCTACTACTGAGCATGAGGTCCTGGGGCGTCTCCCGGGTCGGGAAATGTGTTATTGAGCCATTTTATTTTATTTAAAAGAGTGTCCGTGGAGTTTCTTGCCCGTTCTTCTCCATAGGTACCTACTACGCTTTGGAATGGGCGACTAGCTTCATATTTCTGACTGACCGACCCCTTGACAATTCAAAAGTTCCTGTAATTGGTTTATTTGAAATAAATGCTTTGAGTTTGAGTTTGAGTTTGAGTTTTTCCATCTGGAATTTCTCAGTAGCAGTCCTTAGTCTGAGTTAGTGCTCGATTGATGGCAAAAACCTCGCCCCTTATTATATCGGATTTAAACTTAAACGGTGAAATGTGGGTTTACTGGAGCTACACGTCTGCTTAACCCTTTGAGGAATACGTGATTTTATGTTTATGATCGTTTTTTTATACGACTACGGCAAAGTCAAAAATAAGGGTTATTGTGATGTACCATCGAAGAACGTCATATCTATACATCGTAAGGACTATTTCTGCTTGACGCGCTCGGCGGATATAGTACCGGGACGGTAACAGAGGTGGTCATCGTGTTCACGAGATTTTGTTTTCAAACTGCTTAGATATGATGTTCTTAGTTTCTTAGGTTCTTAGTTACTCTGACCAACTTTAGGTCCACAGATATTTTTTAAAGGACCAAAAGTAAAAAAGAAGGTCATTGAGACAAGCAACCACTGAAGATGAAAAAAAAAATTGGATCAATTAAACACTACCCACTACTAGCTTACGTTGTGAAATCTTGAAGACCGCAGGAATCCGTTGGATGCGGGAGGCATAGAATCGGTCGAAGTGGCGGTGCTTGGGGGAGGACTATGTCCAGCAGTGGACGTCTTTCGGCTGAAATGGTGATGATGATGATTGTGAAATCTTGAAGGCGCATGAATATGGCCAAGATTGCATTGTGAAATCATTAAGGCGGTTGTATGTTAAGCCAAGTTTGCATAGTGAAATCTTTAAGGCGGTTGTATATTAGGCCAAGTATGCATTGTGAAATTTTTAAGTTGCTTGCATATGAGGCCAAGTAATGAACAAAAAAAGGAACTGCAGCTCTTTGAGAAATAATTTTACAGGAAATACACCACCATGGGGTATGATGATATGGTGCTGTTCTACAAACAAAGGGACACTTAATATGGTGTCCAGCGCGTCCTGTTGTCTGCTCGTTACAGGATATTATAATGGACGCTACTGAAGGTGCCAAACTCGTAACCACATTCTAGGCCGACTCTATTTAGATTGGCATCGACACGCGGCATAAAAAATCTACACAGCACATTTCACAATTTTTTTTTTTGCTTTACCTAGTAGGTATAATCTGTCATAATGATTTAATTAAACAATTTCATCATCAAAAATAAAAGTACTGCGAAAAGCAACGACACTACATAATTTGAGGTAAACAAAGCCTTCCATTTACGTAACCATGGTCGAACAAAAATATAAAATTGACACATCAGCTGTTTTGTCATTTAATTCGACAACGCTCATTATAACTAATGAGATTCATAAAGGAACATGATAAATACATAGCGCTGAATAGCTGTCCTGTAGTTATTTTGTACTAGTATTTATTACTGGGTTTGTTCAAAAAAAATCTTGTTATTTTGTTCAGCACTTTTTAAAGACTGACGCAGATTTGGGCGGGTCGCACTCTATTCTTCTTTTCTTTTAACTATCGCACACTACAAGCGGGCCGCACAGCTTTTTTTTGTATAAAAATGCGTTGCGCTGTGGCCTGTTACGCCTGTAATGTGCGCTTAACTAAAATAGTTTCCCCATTTAGATTTAAGTTTCTGTATGCTTAGGTACAGTCCTCCCAAAGTTATTTTACTTCTGACAGCAACAACCCCACAGCAACCTTATTGTAACGAGAATGAAGATCACTGTAATTTTGACGGACGTGTCAGTGGTAGCAACCCGACAGCAACCTTATTGTAACGTGAACAAAGATCACTGTGATTTTGACAGTGATTCAAAATCAGAGGTGAAATAACAGTGTGAAACGACTTTAATTGTTATTGGAGACTTGTCATTGAAAATGTCACATAATACAGCCAGGAAAGTGTATTGTGAAGCAAATTGACTGCCAACTGAAATTGTCCGTAAAGACAGGTTTATTAGACGGTACAGGGGCCGTATTATGACGTATTAATGCCACCATTATTCCAGTGTGAGTGAGAGACGGAGCTATAAAAGGCCGCTAGCACCATCCTTTTTTCGCAGTGGAATAATGATGGCAATAATACTTCATAATTAGGCCTCTGTACCTAGTTCTTGAGTTTATTCATTAGAAACAAAAATACCAATCTTTTCTCCTATAATATTAGTGTAGATAACTGGCGGCCCCTGTAAGTCAGTCCAATGCTGACTTGCAACTGGGATTGTGTAAACACTAGTTGGGTTGAAACTAGTGCTTACACGATCCCAGTCCAATGCTGACTTCGCGCCCTCAAGTCACCTACTCATCTATTTTCGGGCCCATCAGTAGCTTCCCTCACCTTCCTTACTGACTTACTGCTGATCACATCTACATGAACGCACTGACTGGGTCCGAAATTCCGAGTCACTGGATCCAGTCACTGCCACCGTTAAAACCAAGCATTTATCACAAAAATGTGATAATTTATCAGTCGCATAAAATGGTTACGTTGTGTGCCAGTCTGCTAAATAATATACATTTTCGTAACTGTTCATGCAAAAAAAACTATTTTTAAAATCATTTAAAGAAATGTCAGACAGACAAATAAAAATCAAGTAGGTATTTTATACTTCGACCCGCAAAAGCCTTCTTGACGATGTCAAGGTCCCACAAACACCTCCCGAGGTCTTCACAAAAAACTTTTGTTGTACGAATTAAAATTGCTAAAATATTTATACAATAAACTTGTTTCTAAATGGATAATCTCCTACTCATGAAGCAGTTTTGTGAAATCGCGACTGACTGACTGATAACGCACCTGTCAGAAATATGAGATCGGAGAGAGCGTCAAGAAATTATTAGGGTTCAGTACTCAAAGGGTGCCAACGGGACCCTATTATAAGCCAAAACCGTCTGTCTGTCAATGGGCTGTATCTTGTTAAGTCTTGTGCAGACTGGCGCCACACCGGTAATTTTTCTACCGTGAAGTGTTCTTAGAATTTGTTTTGTTAGCGTACCGTCGCGCCTTCGCGTCGTGCTAGTCTGCACGAGGCTTTAAACGAAACCACGGGCCATCACTCCTATGTTCTCACTGCTGGTACTTCGGCCTCCATTCTATGAGTGGAAGTAGACCGTAATCCATCACGCTAGTCCAGTTCGGGTTTGTCTTCTGGTCATAGACACGACGACCTGCGGCTGCCAACTATTTCTGTTCTATGCTCATGGTAAATAGATCTGTTTTGTTATTTTAACCAACTTTAAAAAAAGAAGTGGTTCTCAATTCGGTTATATTTTTTTGTTCGTTACCTCAGAACTCCGTCTTTTACAAGCCGATTCGGATAATAATTTTTTGAAGGAATGAATTTCCAAAATTCCTTCACATTCACTGCTGCAGCTGGACATAGGCCTCCCCCACGCACTGCCACCTCAACCGGTTCCGTGCTTCCCGCATCCAGTGGATTGCTGCGGCCTTCACAAGGTCATCGGTCCACCTTGTGCCTTCCCACGCTAGGTCTTCCGGTGCGCGGTCACCACTCCAGAACCTTTCGGCCGCATCAGCCATCTTTTCTGCGAGCAATGTGCCCTGCACATTGCCACTTAAGTTTTTTAGTTCTTCGGGCTATGTCGGTTACCTTGGTTCTCCTGCGGATCTCTTCATTTCTGATTCGATCATGTAGGGAAACTCCAAGGAGACTTTTAAGCCTTCTGATAAGGCCCATTGTGAGCGACCACGATTCAGTGTCATAGGTCATCACTGGCAAGTGGCAAAGACTCGTCTTGAGACACTGTGGTATGTAAGACGAGAAGATATTGCGTAGCTTCCAGAACGCTGCCCAGCCGAGTCGAATTCGACGATTGACCTCTTTATCGAAGTTGGACCTACCTAATTAGACACTTGTCCTGAGTAAACATACTCGTCCACAACTTCGAGTGAAGCGTCTCCGATCTTCATGAGAGTGGGTGTTATATTTGGCGGGGCATTTGACAAAGTGTCATTAAACAAGGTAATTTTGTGCAAAATTTCTAGTCTCGGCGGTTCAGTCTGTGAGTTTAAGATTTGAATTACGTAGACAAGCCGTGTGGCTGATGGGTTTTCCCATCGGTAAAAATTACGAACTTCCATTAAAACTTTCATGAGAGGTTTAGGTGTAATTAAGATTTTTATTACGTAGTTTAAAAAAAAAATACGGTCATAGAAACACTTATTGAGCCAAACCTTGGCTGTTCACGTCGTAGACCATCCATCATAATTGGAGGAAATCCTCTTCCGTCTCTAATTAAACAAACAGATTATGTACACAGTTTTGTATACTTAATCATTAGCTCTTGGCAAAATACTTACTTCGATTCTGAATCATCGGCGTTACGTCATCTTGAGTAAAAACGACTATTCGGCGAATCGGAATATTTGCGTAAATAAAATTGGTGTTTATTACTTGGTTGACATTCTTATTTTTAGTATTGTGATTTCGGAAGTAACCAAAAGCAGAAGAATGATACAGTGTGCGCTTTTATAATTTCTAACGGGACGACATTATCGTGGACGTCCACGTCCACGTCACGTTATCGCGATAGTACAAGTAAAATGTATGGAAATATATGAAGACGCTTTTAAATTTCCGTTACGATAACGCTATAAAGTGTACGTAATTCCATACATTTTATGACCCCGGACGGATGCGGTTGACCCCTGTAACAAAGGTTTTTACTAGCATGGGCATTTACTAGCATCATTATTTTGTACCAGGCTATTCTACACTTAAATTGTCACCCTGAAAGATCAATGTATTTACTTCTTATGTCAAATAAACATATTACTGAACTTATTTTTATGGACATGCACGTGTACGTCCACGATAGTATCATCAAGATAGAAATTATAAAACCAGCCAAGTGCTTGTCGGACCACGCACAATGAAGGGTTCCGTAGTTGGAATGAATTTAACCCAAGAACAAACTTAAATTATTGTAGTTGAAAAATATGTTCTACATATACATTCCAACTGCATAAATGTAAGTTGGTCGACTCGAGTTCGGTCGAGTTAACGAGTAACTCGTTAACTTGTAAAGCCCACTTAGCTGTGATAGTTTTCCTTTTAATTTCGTTATACAGCATGTATCAACAAAGTGAGGTCAAAAGACATGGCCAAAAATTGTATGGGCTTATACCCCAGAATGTACAGATATAAAATCTATGTCATTTAATAGTACTGATCTTCTGTAAACAAAATTAGAAAGGCGCATATTGATCAGCAGTAGTGGACAAAAGTTATGAGAGTTTGAAAAAGTTGATTTTTGCACTTCGGTTAAGGTATTTTATGTAGCTTAATGTGTATATATTCGTAAGGTGTTTAATATAAATAGTATTTTAGTTAACTAAAAAACTGGGAGAGCAGTTTTTAAAGTGAAACTTTTATTAGATCGTCTCAAACTTTTTGGTCTGTGTGTTGCATGTCGCGTGACCGGCCGACCGTCGCGCGACATGCAAGGTCTGTGTGTTGCATGTCGCGTGACGGTCGGCCGCGGAGTAGGGATAAAGTAAAGTTTCACTTTTACCGTGGTTTCATAAAACCACACTGGTTTTTTATAATCAGAGAATATCTAGTTTGTAACTATTTTTATAGCATAAAAAGTAAAATATCTACAGTAGCATATTCTGTATTAGGCAAATAATAAAACATAGAACTTTATTTTAATCATTTAATGTTATTAAAACATTATCTAAAAATGCAGCTGGTGGAACAATGCTTTCTTGATGTCTCGCCCATCCCAAGTACCAAAGAATTGTCATGATATGAGCACAACATCCAACAGTCCGGTTTCCTGCTATACAACTACACCAATAACCTAAGATGGCATTTCTAGGTTGATCTTGCGTTGACGGATGCTCATCGTATAAAATATAAGTATAATACTCACGTCTAGATGTATGTCTAGATTTAATGCGACCTCTTAAAAGAACAGGGTGATTGCCACCTATGTGCAATAGAAGTTCCTGTGAAAACTCTAGCTCTGGACTTATTTCTACTTCATAAATGCCATGCGCTCTAATATGTTCGCCATAATAGGAGCGAGCCTGCTGCACCTGATACGGTCCTAATGAAATTAATTTCAACTCGTTTGTACTGAACCGTGGAAAAGTATTAAGAATCGGCAGGTTTGCATCAATCCTTCTGAATAGCACTCTTCGTCTATTTAAATTGTACTCTTGTATGAATTGACCTAAGTAGTTAGGCAAGTGCAACCTTGAGATTGCTATTTCAACTATTTCATCTGCATTTTCGGGATTTTCAATAACTTTATGGAATTTATTTATGAGCGCAGCAGCAATCCTAAAATCTTCCATCATATGTGAAGAGGCTAAATTGAAAAACACATTTCTAAACAATTTATAGTCACGCTTAAACCTGCCGTTCACTATTTCTACAACCCATCGGCACAGTGTCACACATCTGCTTTTATTAGCTTGTAGGGCAGATAATTGTGTTTCTCCTTCATCTCTGGTTTCAGGTTTGTGTACTGTGAAACCAAGAGCTTCTAGGTTGGAGATCGAATCTCTAAAGCCACGGTCTAAAATAAAGACATCGTTTTGTCTAAAATATTGAAATAAACCACCATCACTAGAAACTAAATTATTCATTATTTCTGCATCTGTTTGTGTTGCAGCAAAAGGTCCAAACACATCTATAATATGTCCATCACAACATACTACCAAAAATGGTTTGGTTAGGTTATGATACTTATGAAGACTGTATGTTTGTTTTTGGTATTTATAATTAGAACTTTTTTGCACATATAGGTATGTACCATCACATTGTACAATAGCCCACCTATCAGAAGCATCAGATTGAGGATTTCCAAATAACTTTTCAGGTATTGAAGTGTTTCTGTCTGCCAATTCTCGGTGAGATATGTGAGACACCCCAAGATGTAATGGAACAAAGTGATTAGTCAGACATTTCCTCACAGCACTCATCTTATATTGTAGACTGGATTTAGGAATCCTAAAAAGACTAGATATCCTAGCATCACTATCACCCGTCCGATATTTAATTAAAAGCATTGCTAATGCAGTTTTAGATTTTTTGGAAACAACGGACTGTATTGGTATGCTATTATGCAGTTCTAGGAATTCTTGGGGAGTGCGCCCTGTCCAATAATGACACACATTAGCCGGAATTGATTCAATGTTTTCGAAATCAATTACATTTTCTTCACTTTTAGTATCTAACAAGCTTTCAATTTGGTTTGCTGTGAAATAATTTGTTAAACTTGTATTCTCTAATAATAACTCCCATTCATTTGAATTTAAATGATTCTCACACACTCGGGCACTTCGAGGCACATAAAGTTTATAGTCTAACAGCATTGATGATTTAATCAAGGTAGGCACTAAATGACCTGCACTTCGCTGACATCCATCAAATATACATCGCCTAGATGTATTAGCACACCGTCTATAATTCGGCAGGGCGATTGATGATACATCAGGATCATTCCGTACAGCTGGGCCAGGAGGGAGTGGTGGAGGAATTGGAACTTCAATTTCATGAACAGCTTGATTTCCTTCTATGGTATGAAAACGGTCAGCATCAACAATGTTTCTTCGGACCACTTCTCGGTTAGCTCTTACGTAACAACCATGACATAAAAAGTTGGCTGCTCTGGCCTGAAAACATATAAGCTTTTACCATATTGTCCAGTCACTAGATTAGCAAAAGCTTGTCTTCCTATTATTTTTTTATATATTATATTAGCATGTACATCTTACTATTACACAGTGTAAGAATTAATGATAAGGGAAGTAAATAGCTTTATCTCAAACTGATATATTTTAACAAATCTTATATTTAAATTCCTCATTACTTTTCAAATAGTAGCGTTTAATAATCAATACTGTAGTATAAAGAACTGAATTGTATTTCTCATTAGATTTTTAATAACAGTGATCCTACTTATGGTGTTTACAGGTTTGTTAACTTTGCAGACAGTGAATGTTAATACATACATAATAAAAATAATTTACTCACATGGTGATGCCATGATGATACAACTAAGGCAAGAGGGCTCAATTCCGAAATGTTGTGTCTTCTTGCACGTGTAACTGATCTACCACAGCCATAACAAACATTGCTATGACCAAGTTGTCTTTCCCTTGAATTGGTTGCGAGGCATCTTCTTATATTGTCATAGCAGGCACCACAGACACAGCTATGAGGTGATAACTGTGAAGGTAAAATAAAAACCTATTAGTCTCAAGATTTGACTACGACGTGAGAATATGGGGTAATAATACCTCTCGTTAATATTTTAGTAAGAAGTACTTATTGAAATTAGAAATTACCTCAAAAGTTAACCACTCCGATAAAAGAACAGTCACATCAGGGGGTAATGATGATATTACATGCCGCCTGATGCGTTCTCTAATTGTGATACCACAGTTAACACACGCTTGTAAAAGGTCCATTTTCCTTAAGTATTACACAGTTTACAATAATTATTAGTGGAGCACTCGCGTGGGGCTACAACACTATAAAATATAAACGTATAAGCGAAAACGTAAACACAATTCGAATCGAACGAACACCGAAAGAAATCCCAGCGCGATCAAAGAGAAGAGAAGACGTATATGACAATCACAGACTACTTATGACAATTGACATTTTTCGGCGGCGCTGCCAGTAATAACGTGAAATAATACTATCCGTAACTGCACTAACATCCAGAAATTCTATCTTAATGGTTCAATTTATAAATAAGAAACCATAAAAAAATCATGTTTTGTTAGATTTAGGTTACAAATAATTTAAGAGTATATTTTAGACCCGCTATGCGTTTTTTTTAATGCGTTTAATTATTGTTTTTCCCTGTTCTTGTCTTCGTTAATATTATATGGCAACATAAAAAGGTATTTTAGCAAAAATCAAACTGAAAAACTTTTAATTATGATTATTTCTCCACTTCTGCTATAAGGCATAAAAAGTTATTCAAAAATCTTTATTTTTTAAATTCAAATTAACTGCAATAAATTTATGTTTGTACACCGTGGGGTACATTTTGTCCATCTCCTTTAAGGGTGTAACATCGTAATCTGATAAAATAGGATCGAATGCAGTGTGCAAGCAGCATTTATAACAGAACTGTTGTTTCTTTTTTAGGTGACAACCAAGGCTGCTACTTCAGGGATTTAGATATAGTACTACCATTCGGTGAAGTAATAGCGAGGCCTGGTTGTACGATGGTAGAATGCCTCCCAGATGGGATGGTGTATACTAAGTAAGTTTTATTGAGCCGTTTTCACACTGACTACACTCTTAAAGCCAAAGCAGACATAATACTTTGAGAATCGGAGACCAGTGATTTTTGAAAGATCGATATAGTGACTGACAAAAACGTTCGCTAAACTGAACGCAACGAGTGACCAAAATGGCGATCGCTAAAGAGATTAAAGATACTATACAGAGGCTATCAGTCTGTCATAAAAAAAATGTGTCTTATGTCTCAGTGATACCACCTAGCGTAATATAGAAAAAATCCATAATAGCCAAGTTTGACACATTATCTTCACTTCTTTATGCCAACCGTTGTTGATTACCAGCCGTCAGATAGTTTGACACATCTAAGAAACTATAAATAGTTAGGGTACATTATAAAATACTAACGAATATGAATCGTAGTTAAGTCTAGTCGTTTTATCAGAACAAGATTTGCAGTACCTATGTAGAGATGGTAGCAGGAAGCGTTCTGTAGTGTCTGCCTACCCCCATGTATTTGCAATAAAATGATGCACCTGTCATGTGGAGGGCACAGTGCGTTCATTATAACTTGACTCGTGACGCGATTGGAAATTGCGAGACTGCAAAATTCAGTGCTGAATTGAATTTTGCAGTCTTAGTTTCAATACTAACAGAGTTCAAAATGGCGACTGACAGAACAATACTATCAATCACATGCCTGCAAAATTCAGTGCTACCAATCGCTTCACGGGTCAAGTTACAATGAACGCACTATAGGTATGACACGACCACGAGACAAAGAACTAGGCTGAGCGAGGTTCGACCAGTTGGTAATTGCAAATAGATTACGATGTTGTTCGTATAGTCCCGTCTAGCGTTAGTATATTTAAATGTCTTTACCGATCGCCGATGCCAATAGTATCGTGTCTGCTATGGCCCTTACTCTGCTACTTTAACTCAAAAACAAAATGGTCATCATCCTCCTGGTATGAGAGCAGTACCTATGATGAATGACCGAATTCAGTGGTTTGAACATTTTCAGTAAAGGTAATTTATTAACAAATAACATAACATCACGCCTGTATTATCCGAAGCATTAGACAGAGGTGTACCTATTATAGTGTGTCCAAACATTGATCGGCAATCGTGCGCGGCTGACGCGCTGTGTTTGGACGACTGCTGCGCGCGAACGCTGTTGTCTATCTGCCGCGCACAAACATTTTTAGGAAACATTCGTCAATACGTGTCACTGTCTACTGTGTCTGGACGTATTAAAGGCTTAGGCAAATTGATATTGCCAACTGAAGTGCGCGGCGTGTCTCGGATGTGCCGCGCAGTACTGCCGCGCAAACAGTCGTCGGTTTGGTGGAAACATTCGTCACTAATTGTGTCTGGACGTATTAAAGGCTTAGGCAGATTGATATTGCCAACTGAAGTGCGCGGCGTGTCTCGGATGTGCCGCGCAGTACTGCCGCGCAAACAGTCGTCGGTTTGGTAGAAATATTCGTCACTAATTGTGTCTGGACGTATTATAGGCTTAGGCAGATTGATATTGCCAACTGATGTGCGCGGCGTGTCTCGGATCTGCCGCGCAGTACTGCCGCGCAAACATTCGTAGGTTTGGTCCTAACTAGAGCGCGGCAGAAATGTGTCCTGCAGACGCCGCGTGTTGCTGCCGCGCTCTTGCTGCTCAATCTTTGGACACACCTTTACACCCGCCTTTTCGCCAGTAATGTTTAAGTCCCGTGTAGCAGGGAGCGAGCCTATTGCCATCAACCGGGCACATATCCAGACTGCGAGCTACTACTAAGAAATTCCATATGGAAAAACCCTATACCTAACACTTTGCCTGACCCGGGAATCGTACCCAGGACTGAGGTCCTGACGGAATTCATATCGGCGAACTTCATATATGAATTGTAACCTTTTAGAGTTCCGTGTTAGGTTGCCGAAACTAATGGGTGACTTATGAATTCATTTCCAGGTGCGATAGGCCGAAAATAACTGATCCAAGGTGCAAAATAGTTGATGTTGTGAAACAAGGGCTGATGTACCCAGAATGTTGTCTGCGGGTCATATGTGATTAAAAACAGAAACAAAATGTTATAACACTCTTTTATCTTGTTTTCTTCAATTATTTTTTCTCAAATCCCGTCATTGATTTCGTTTTACAGTAATTTTTATATTAAATAATCATTTAATTTAGCTTTCTGCACAGAGCTTCCTGGTGGTTATATAGTACTTAACTAACAGCGTAATCATTAGATAGCTGGTTTGTTCTTGTTATTTTGTGAGCTCAATCACAAGAAGATCAGGTAACCTGAAAGAGATTTCGTTCGATTTCAATTTACGTATATTTCTGTTCTATTATATTTCTGTTGTGTATAAGAATAACGAGAGATTGAGATGCATTATTAATATTAATAAGGGTGGCCTTAATAAAACCTATTTGTGTAATGGCCAGTGTTATTCCCCTTACATAGAACAAGCTGACTCTATTAAATATCTATGTATAGGAATCATTGTAGATAGCAGCTGTCTAATTACGCAACACATTTTCGTAAACGATTACGACAAATTTGTTTTATTTTGACAGTTCAACAACATTCATTGCGTTTATTTACGTTGTTGAGCAGATTTTTTTTTCGACCTTATGAAGCAATGATTTTGCAATTTGTTTCAAAACGATTCAAATTCCGATAGATTGTGTATTACATAATTAGGGTACTGGTTGACGTGGTCCGCATACCTGAGCGCTTTTAAGGGCAGGATGAGAATGCTGTGTATATTTAAGGAACTAGGCAAGATGATGTTTCTGTCCTAAAGATGATTTTGTTTTCATTTTGTCAATCCATTCTTAATTACCGCATAGTAACGTGGGCGGTGCGGACAAGACCTCACTAATTAAAGTAGAACGAGCTCAGCGTGATCAACTAAAAGTTGCCTGTAGACGCATAAACTGTATGCTGAAGTGGAAGTTCTTAGGGATAGGCAGCTTGACATACTGTCTATCACAATACGATTTCATAAATTTAACACCTTGAGCACTTGTGTCGTTTCAAGGCGAGGTAAGTTAGGATACGGGAAAGTCCGAAAAGGATACTGTGGCCCCTGGCAACATACAGGCAACTAAAGGAACACGGGTGGGTTTTAGTCAGTAAGAGTCTGAGACGCCCTCCCGCTCCGCCCAGAGCCGGAGAAGTTATTTGGTAATTTCTTATTGGGAAAATCCGACGATGCCATAAAATAATCGGTAGAAGGTCTTACGGTGGTCTGCACAAAATACTGAAACTAACACAAATTAAACACATTTTTGTCTCTGTTTTTTCCGGCTAATCCAAAACGGTTGGACCGATTTTAACGGGATTTTGACTGGCAACTAGAAAAAAAAAATGACATAGAATTCCATGCGGACGAAATAGCGGGTAACAGCTAGTCACAATTAAATTAGTTTACAAAAAGATGTCGCATTAGGTCACATCCGTGACCAAGGCTTTGAGAAAAAATTATTATTGTTTATATTATAATAATTATCTATACATACGAGTATTATAAAACAAAGTTTTTCGCGTTTGGCTGTATGTCCGCGTTATTCTTCTAAACCACGTAACATATTTTGATGAGGTTTTCACAATTTATTCCGGAAGGTTTATGTGTATAATACGTTAATTATTAAAGTTATTTTTACCTAAGATATCTCGATGTTTTATCAAGTCATAAAAACCGTGCGAAGCAGGACCGGGTCGCTAGTAGTTTATAAACAATAATATAACCTTCCATTCTCGTAAACAGTGCAACCCTTTTATCGACATTATCAAATAGGTCGTACGGTTAATTTAATGTAAATGTTGAGTAGACTAGAACATTCAATCTTAATGACAATGAAAAGTTGAATAAAGGCTCGTATGGACTAGCGCGACACCGGTAATTGTTCTACCGTGAAGTTTTGTTAGAAATTGTTTAATTGTTCGAGACGCGTCGCGCCGTGGCGTCGCGTCGCTAGTCTGTACGAGGCTCAAGTTGATATTGATAAGAGCGATGCCACATGATGTGACAAATGAAAGTGAGCTTGAAGTGACCTGTCATTCACCTAATGCTAGGGATTGACAGCTCTTTTCAAACTAACTTAATTTTTAGGACCGGCCTGTTCCTTTTTTTCACGTCGAATTCTCCTTCCTGTAAAAGCAGACAGATCCGTTTTGTTCTAAAGATAATCCGAGAATCCAATTCGCGACATCCTCTCTACGACAACACGACTAGTCCGGGTAGACTAAAAAGTCGCAGGAGCTTCTTACGGTCCACACAGGTGATCAAAGACAGGTCACCCAAAGAGCGAAGCAAAAGCGAACCAAGTTGTGGGAAGAGAGCACCACCTCAAGGCTTCGTAAAGCCCCAAGAACACCTGCGTCCCGGTAGTGAACTGCAGTGGCCTATTTAGAAAGGACTGAATCAGTTGCGTACCCAAATACGTCGCTGCCCACATAAACTGGCGAAATGGAGCACCCAACATCCAGTGCGAGTGCGGTGCCCCTGAACAGACTATGTCCCATCTGCTAGTGTTACAATTTTCCGTTCACCTGTACCCTTGACGAGCTGAACAACGCCTCTGACGTCGCAATCAACCTGGCCATCTACTGGGCCCAAACAGTATATGCAACATGCATAGATGTACGGTCGCCGTCGATTAGAAAAGATTATGAAGTGAAAGATAGACCATGATGTTTCAAAGCTCTTAAATTGGTGTCTTGCTCTGTGATGCAACTAACTCATCATTATCTTCTTCGTCAGTCGAAGTCAACTTCTGGACAAATGCTTTTTCAATAGCACGTTATTTTACACAAACCTCAGCTAATCTACTAACTTGCGAAGATCGTTGCTCTACCTAGCTTGGGGGCGTCCTACGCTAAGTTTGCTGATTCGCGGTCTTCACTCAACAACACACCTACCCCAAAGTTCATCGGTTCTACGGCTAACATGACCAGTTTATTGCCAATTCATCTTCCTTATTGATTTATTGAGACAGCAGTGGTGGTAACGGCTTCGAATTTCATGTCGTTAGTCGTGGGGTCGCTCCCCGGCAGGCGCATTACTTTGTGTTATTTATTTTATTATCACTGATCTCAAAATGGAAGTAAAGCATCGTGAAAAAACCGGCATGATCATAAGAATCTAATATTTGAAGATGGTCATGTGACATCCACCAACCCACACTGGGCCCGCATGGTGGAAGCATTGTGTCCCAGCAGTGGGAACTTAGGCTGATCATGCGTTTATAAGCTTGTTTATTCTGTGGGGCATTTCGTTTGGTTATTGGGTCGGATCAACTCAATAACTACCTATAGGTAATATTGAAACGTTCATAAATGATACGGTATAATTACAGCGATATGAACAACCCGCGTTTCTGATAGTAGTTCTGCGAAAAAACATATTTATCAAACAAAACATAGGTCGTATGTTATACCAGAAGAGGTATTAATACTAGGAAACAAAGAATGAAAGTAATAAAGTGATTAAAAATGTTAAAAACTGTTTTTAAGATGTTTAATGAATCAACCGTATGGGGCCGAATTAACCGTATCTAACTTGGAGCTACCTATTGTACTAAACAATTCAAGTTTATTTAATTAGTCTACATTTTCTTAATCTAGCAAAATTGTATAGCTTGCAGTGTGTTCGAGCTTTGACGAGGTCTCTGCCCTGGACAGTTATTTTTAGTTTAGAATGTATTTTCCTCAAAAAATAGGTGCGTACACATTTGTAACTTTTAAATGGACTTCTTGGCTGTGTTAGGTAAGCTTGGCAAAAATAGTATCTAATATCACTTAGGTAGGTACTGATTACGAAATCTCGTGACATAGGTACTCATAGTGCAATCATTTTGCAGTGTCGTAGAATAAGTTCGAAGATATAATGACATCCACACCCCGCAACCACTCACATGATTGATTAATGCGTCAATTTTTCTCAGAACAAAGACAATGTCTCTAGTACAACACAGTACCGTGACATTATCATAGTGCATTGTACGTTGAAACGTTACAAACGTGGAGGCTTCACAGTTACACGACGAATCGGAAAACGTTAAAGAATAGTTGAGGTATTCCAAAATATTATCACGAATAACCATTGCAGATTTTTATGTGAACAGACCGTTATGCGCATAAAAAACACAACAAGATGTGCAACATATATTATTGATAATGTATTTATCAGTAGCATGCCAGAGGTTAACGGTGTTTTTGCAACCAGTTGAGTAGGATCCGAATAAAATCACAAGACGTTCCAAATATTCGTCAGTACAAGAGTAATCGTCAGCAGTGTCTATATTTTATTAATCATGTGGAAAATAATAAGTATATCTGCTCTTCTAATCATCGCTCAGGCAACGGACATAAATGATTTCTACGGGGATTGGATCGAGGTCGCATTTTATCCAGTTTCTACCTACGTCCCTTTGTGCATACGTTTCACGTTCACTAAAAGTACAGAAAATGTGCAATGTACATACGCTGATGGAAGAAATGCAAATACAGTTCAAGTTACTATCATCTCAGAAATAGAAAGATTATCGCCCGGTCATCAGATTCCGCTCAGGGTGGTAGATACGCCTGCGGAGGTAATGCCGGCGTTGAACATCAGCGTCAAATGTGGTGATAAGGATGTTCGAGTTAAGGACCGTGCTGTTGTAAGGTTGGTGAACGATGATTACTTCATTTTGTATTCCCATATTCCGGCGTCTTTGGAATATACTCGTAGTGCGGTAGAACAGAACTCAGCTATACTCTTTGGAAGAAATGTCGTCTCTTCAAATCAATTATCTAATGTTATGACAAGTATTGAAGATCTGAAGGACAGACGAGGAGCCCAGATGTGTGCGACGGAAAATTATAGTGGATTCAAGAGAATGATTGAAAACGAAGTCGGTAAATAATTAGTTATTAATTTAAAACAGAAATAATTGGTAGGCAACTGATTAATGTCTCCTTTGTATACCACATTGAGATATGTATAAAATCCTGTAAAATAAGCGTGTTTTATTGGTGTCGACTTACTTATTTTTGTTGACTCAAAAGTGTTTTCTGGTTATCTATTGATCCCGAATGACGCATAAGGATTTTAGCAACTCCTCCGTGTAAAACTGTATAAGTTCATAGTAAATAGCATAATAGCATGCCTGTTATGTTTTCTCCGAAGGGTTAGGCAGAGCTGTGTAATTCCACAAGGGCGACCCTTTTGCCCTTAACCGGGCATAAATCCAGACTCCGAGTTGGTACCTACTTGGAAATTCATATTAGAACAATCCAATAAGGCTGCTGTGCTGATGTCTTCACCCAGCACCTCAGACGCTCAGCAGTCGCGCTTGTGATCACTAGATAATCAAGGCAGTCTTATGATGGTTTAGGCAAGGTTAAAACCTTCTCCCTTCGAACCTTTGTCTCGTCCTATTCCAAAGACAAAGGTCTTTGGAAAAGGAGGAGAAAAATGCGTGGGAAACCCGGATAGAAATTGAACGGTACTAAACTTTTTATGCAACAATGGCCAACTACTCAATTTAAAAAATTGCGGCTAGTTGTCTAGGACTAAATTGGTATAGAAAAAGATACATTGAGACATAAAAGATAGATATTCTTGTACACTGAAATAAGACACAACGTAGGAACATTATGGCCGTTTTCACTAACACTACGCGACTCTTCGAAGTAATGCCTTAGAAAATAATAATAATATATAATTGCTTTATTTTCAGGCAACTAAGGCCCGTAGATAAAATACACAAAATAATAAACTAATTCATAATAATAAAAACAAAACTACAAAATCTATTTACTACATTGAGTCGGTGACGTATTGCGCTGAGTCGTGGTGTCATGTAGCCTATACGACACCCGTCGGCCAAAATTCCTCCTTCATGAAAGTTTCCATGAGTCGGAAACCACATTATAAAAGATTTGATGTTAATCTTATGGCGCGACTCCAACTTCTCGACTCTCAAGGTGAACTTGGTCTTCATCCTGATGTACTCCACGACCTCCTCTACCTTCGTCATGTGATGTAAGCGTGACGTGTACATCTGCGTCGTCAGAATAGCGGGACGCAACAACATGTCGGGACCAGTCAATGCGATACCGCGCTGATTGCGACAGGCTTCTTCTTCTTTTTCTCCATGTGAACGAAACCTTTTTCATCGACCTGTCTTTGGCTTGTTACCGGGTAACGAGCTTCGAACTGCTTCGATGAGCCTTTGGGCACCCCTCGTATTAAGTATTAGGTTGCCGCTGATGATTTGCAGAAGCTTTAATAACGGCAGCCGAGTATGCACTTCTCGGTGTTCACGTGCTCATATTGGTCAGCGTACCAACGATGGGGGACGCGGGGAGGGTGGAGCGCGGTTGTGCATCGCTTGCAGTGATGGTGGCCGGCAACGAGTCGAATTTTGCTGACTCGAAACTCAGCTGCGATGCTACCAACGTCAACGATGATACCAACGTCAACACACGTTCAATATGCGTCGTGACGTGTGTTGAAGTTGGTACCTGGCTCGTGTGACCTACACACCGTGTTGCATAAAGCTTTGTGCAGACTAGTGTAACGCGACAGCGCGACGTGACACCGGTTATTGTTATACCGTGAAGTTTTCTTAGAAATTGTATTGTTCGAGTCGCGTCGCGCCGTCGCGACGCACTAGTGTGCACGAGACTTCAATCTGCTACGTAGGTCACTGATGTTGGATTGTGATACTTCTAATTTCAACTGCATTTCAATCAGGCTTGATCTTAGGGTTGTGATGTCACACTGAGGCTTAGTAATAATAGCTTATAGTTATTTCTTCTAGACAAACAACGACCACCCAGCTCCTGACGGAACCGATCGATTATTATGACTTTAGTCAGAAGTTCCATCATTCGACACTAGATGGCATTAAGTACTGATTTTAAAACAAATCCGTTAAAAATCTGTAAAGGATTTTAACTTTAAAAAAAATAGTAAAGCTACTGTTTTTGTTTGTCTGTATATTTCAAATGTGTGAAATAAAATTTCTTGGGGTTACAAGAGAGTGCATGATGAACGTTGCTGATGCTTTATGATTCGAATCGTCGACCTAAAACTCACTTTTAGAATTATGAACGCTTCCTTATACTCTCGCTCGAACCAGTGTTGTTATCTTACTCCCACGCAGACGGAGTCGCGAGCCGAGAGTATCATATGTTATGTTTATCAGTGTCAAAGTTTATTACATCCCAAATTACACACAATCATGACACATGTCTCAGTGTATGTGCTACTTTACATCAGTGATCTTTTAACCATTTAATCATGTGGCAAATAATAGTTTTATCTGCGTTTTTAACCGTTATTCAAGCAAAAGGCATACAAAATGTCTATGGGGACTGGATGATGGTTGCTCTTTATCCACCTTCTGCAAACGAACCAGTTTGCGTACGCTTCTCATTTACAAAAAGCCCTGTAAGTGTGCAATGTATGTATGCCGATGGACGAAAAGCAAATTCAGTTCAAGTTTCCATGATGACGGAAACTGGAGAACTATTGGAACGGTATTCGATGCCGATGATGGTAGTTGATACCCCTGCAGAAGTGATGCCAGCGTTAAACATCGGCTGCAAATGTGGGAAAGAAGAAGTCAATGATCACGCGGTTGCAAGGTTGGTGGACGACAATTACTTCATTATGTATCATTATGTCCCGCCATCTGCCGGAGCTACGCGTTCTAACACAGAACAGAACGCTGCGTACCTTTTTGCGAAGATAATTGTGTCGGAACCAAAATTATTTGACGTTATGTCAAGTATCGAAGATCTGAGAGAAAGAGAAGGAGCTATAATGTGTGCGATAGAAAATTATGGCGGGCCTAAGTGATGAAAATGCTGTGATGACTTTGATGTTATTATTGTCATAGACTATTAATTTGGTAGTTAGGCCAGTGTCTATGCCGCCATGAACATCTATTGTGCTGCTCGAACTGTAAGTAATACGACAGGTGTGGATTGAATTATTTTTGTTGCAACTAAATGAATAATAAGAAAATTATCGATTTAACAATAAAGTTCGTTTTATTACTGATCCTTGATCTAATTTCAATTTATCCCACCTAATAAAAATTGGAATTTTATTAGGTATGACTAAATGTCAAGTTTGCCAATTTTTCCTAAGTTTTCGTGGTATCTAAGCGAGTTGGTTATTTGTATCGGTACTGCAAGTCACGTGTTAGGTGTCGCTTTGCTTGCGTGGACTCGCTCAGCTCATGAGCTGAAGTAGCGTTCCTGTGTTCCAGTTTGCAGAGTATAAGTGCGAGTTTATTAACAGGTATTTGAGACATTTCAGCTTTCAGGCAGCCCACCTGCGATGTTTTTGGTGAACCAACATTCCCTAATGGTGAGCCACTTGCTTGTTTACCACCAAAGAAAATAAAAATAAATAATAACTAGGTACGTTTTTAATCTTATTTTTTACGTTATGCGTTCTTCGACTAGTCAGTTTCATACTAACGAATAAGTGTTTTGTGAATTTGATCCTTATTGCTACTAGAAATTGTCCAAATGACAGGTGTCAGGAGCGCATGCAAATTGGGCATAATACGCCCAAAGGGGGAGATTTTGGGCGCATTATGCCCAATTTGCAAAATGTCCAGTGTGCTCAAAATGTCCAATTCGCAAATTGTCCAATTTGCAAATGTTCCTAATCGCAAATTATCCAATTCGCAAATTACATGCAAAACGCCTCTCATATGCAAGGGCACCTCCTAATTGCGAACTGAACCAATTGTGAATTCGACTAAATGCGAACTGGACCAGTTGCAAACTAGACCAATTGCGAGTTCGGACCAATTACGAACTGGACCAATCGAGAATTGGACAGTTGGACATTTTGCGAATTGGAAATAATGCGCCCAAAGGATTCTCTTGATGGCCGGACTGTAAACATATTATGAAAGATTATACTCCATTTGAAATAAGATTAGACATAAACAAACCTTTTTTACAGTCCGTTCAACCGATTATGACTTCTATACCGTAGGCAGAATGGCATTAAAAGTAAAAAAGTGGTTACAAAACCATCTGTTTGCAACTGCCATTTGTCATGCTACCAACGCAACCACGATCACAATAATTATGTCAATCAGAGTAACAGCATGTCAATCAGTTAGTGAATCATCGTCAATCGTGTAATAAGTTTACATAATTAGTTTAGCGCCCTTTTAAATTTTAATGTCATATTTTCTATTATATAAGAGTGGGTCAATACAAAAAAAACTTTTTTGCATCAGCGCGGTTACAATAATACCGATATGTTTTAATACTCAATCAATTTACTCGTACTCGTACACATGGCTTCACATCAAGCTATACATTTCCAGTATAAACTGACCTCGCATTGTACGGAAATCCTATAAAATACGAGATCAGCACAAACTGGAAATGTATAGCTTGATGTGTAGCAAAGTAGAAAAGAATATTTTAGTGACAATGAAAAAAAAAAAACTTATTTCCTTAACTATTTACTACTGTTTTTTTATGGTTGATTTGCTGTTTTTTAGTTCGGTATGGTTAGCAACACTGGTTAATTCTATGATTGAAACCGAAACAGCGAGGGACGCCTCATACTTCCCTTGGCATCCTACGCACAGTTCGTGTTCCCGGAAAGGGAGAGAGAGGCTACAACATCTAACGCTGAAAGTCACACAATCCCAGGCCGCCATAGGCTGAAGGTAATTCAAGAGATATGCCATAATAAAATCTGGGTACAAGACACGTAGACTGTAATTAACACTTCATAGAATAAACATTTTAATAACGAATACCTTTCACAGCCTTCTTTTCGTATGGTTAGTGACTAACCTGGTGTCAGAGTTTTAAAGCCGCCCATGGGCCTCTGACTTGGCTCCACCTGTCACATTGCTTCTTATTATGAACTTATTGGTATAATTTGGATTGTTCATAAGATTCACTGCAACATAACAAAGCCCCTTTTCTTCCACGCAATTCTTCAATACGTTCTATATCGCGGAGCAGTTTAAAATATGGCACAACTGCCTTCGCGAAAAGTTGAGCATAGTTCTTATCCTGCTCAGTGCGAGTAGATCCTTTAGCTCGATACAAAATAAAGTAGTTGTCGTCTACCAATCTTGCAACGCCTCGGGTCGTGTATTCTTCAGCACCACAGCTACAGCTGACGTTCAACGCAGACATCACTTCGGCAGGAGTATCGACAACCAGAATTCGTATTTTTTGACCACCTGTTGCCGGTGCATTGTCGCTTGTAACCCGCTTGCTTTTAACCAGGAGTAAAGTCGTATTTCTTCCATCATCACACGAACATGGCACGTCTTCCGGAGATTTTGCAAACGAGAAGTGATAACATATCGCGACGGATGTGACGGCTGGATAATCAGCTACTGGCACCCATTCCCCGTAGAAATTCTGTATGTCTGTTGCTTCGACGAGAATTAATATAGAAGATATAAGTAATTATTAATTTCCACATGACGAATTTTCTCAATCAGATATTATTCCGTCGTTGTAAAGTACTATGGCGAATACTGTGGCACGTGTAATATAGAAAAAATATAGCGACAGTGTTTATATTAAGATCTCAACTGACAACCTTTGGCATGTAGTGATAATCATAATTAGGTACTGCATGTTATCTTGCTGTATTAGTATAAACACAAAAAAATGCGGCTTTTTAACTAAAATAATTGGATGTAGGTACAGCCACTGTAGATATCCCATCAATATTTGGACATTAACGTTTTTAGCCTCCCCTTAAGCAAAACGATTTTTATCTGTATTCTTTGTGCTTCTCGTAAACCCACAAAGAGATTCAATGTTACCATCAGTCACATTTGTTTTTCCAACAGACACTTTTGTAACTATTTAAAAATTTATATTTATTACATACATAACATTGTTATTTTTAATATAATTATTATTTTATTAATGTCATTATTATTTTGGACGAAGTTGATCATACAACCAATATTAATACTCATTCAGTTTTGCTCGAGAAGTCAGATAAGTTACTTGTATCAAATTGTATTGTGTATTTTTTTTTTCTGCTCAGTTATCATAATCATTTTACCCCGGAATCACCCACTGCTGGGTATAGGCCTCCCCTTTTTTCTGCCATACTTCCCGGTACCGTGCGTCTCATCCACGAGTTAACCACGACTTTGACGACATAATCAAATCAACGCGCTTTTGGGCGGCTCTGGTTTCTTTTGCCTAACCTTGGCCGCCATTTGGTCACAGATTTTATCCATCGGCCATCTCCGCGTCAAACTAGATGTCTTGCACAGCTCCACTTGACGCATCGCCGTCTCCGGCGTCGTAGATTTCGACCGACGACGGATTTCGGTGTTACGCACTCCGTCACTGTTGTGCACAGTGTAGTAGGCATACAATTACTAGTTGGAAAAAGGAAATGAGTATGTTATTTTTTAAATTGTTTTTAAGTGTTAGGTTGTTTGCAAAATGCGTTTGGGAAGAACTTTGACTGCATTGTATTATTTCTTCACGCAAATAAACACCAAGAAGGATGTATAATTTATGTGATTTGTTATACTTACTTACGCCTTCACACTGATGTTTTAAATCGTGATAAAATTATATTTATCAGCAAAAAGTCAAGGGTTAACAAAATCTGCTCCACACCCGATAATTCTTAGTTCAAACTTGACAGGAGGCTACATCGGTCGTTTCCAACTAGTAGATAATCAGTATTCAGTGTTCAAAATGTGGAAAGCCATAATCCTATCAGCGTTCCTGAATGTCTTTCAAGGAGCTAATATTAACGAAATCTATGGAACTTATCTGGGTCATGGTGTATCCAAAGTCAAAGTCAAAGTCTTCTGCCACTTGTATAGATAATATTTTTTGTAATTGTGATTACTTATATAAACAATTTGTAAATAAGTTACCATCTGATCACAGTGGGCAAACAATATATTTTGCTCCTACATGCCTTTACAAAAAATTCAAGTAAGGTTTAGGCCAATTACATGTAAAAATCTAGAAAAAATAAATAATGCTTTGGCAAGTAAATTATGCATTCAGAGTTTTAATAATATTTGTGATTCAAATGAGTTCTACGCCGAGTTCTTTTCACTATTAAACAAACAATTTGTTGACACTTTTCCACTCAAGACTAAAACTATTTACACAAAGTACTTATTTAGTGATTGGGCGACTCCAGGCATTCGTAAGGGAAAAACTTTTTGAACTTTGATACCTTAGTAGCCCTACTTCGAATTTTTGAGAAACCCGTTCAGTCCAAGTTTAAAAAAAAAAAATCTTTCTTATTTGCAAAATAGTTGGGCAAACGTCATCTAAAACTATTCCAAATTTCAAGTTGATAGCATTAGTAGTTCTTGAGATATCCAGCTGTGACAGATAGACAGGCAGACAGACTGAGTCGCACCATAAGGGTTCCTTTTTACAATGTTGGTACGGAACCCTAAAAAGCAAAAAACATTATAGTATTCGTCACGTGAAGCCTCGTACAGACTGGCGCGACGCGACTAACAAAACAATTTCTAAAAAAACTCTACGGTAGAACAAGTACCTGTGTCGCGTCGCGCAAGTCTGCACGAGGCTTTAACAAAACATCTTATAGACATTTTAATTAAACATGCTAACATAATAGTGTAAGCAATTACAAAATAAATCAATGTTTTCAATGTGAATTTAAGGTCTTATTAGTACGCAACTTGACTAATAACAGCAATTTGGTACGATAAATGATGATACTGTATTTAAATATTATGTTATGATTAAATACGTAGAAATTAACTTGAGTTCAAATAGAAAACATTCATGATTAATATAATAAATAGTTATAATTTTAAATAAGTTTAACGTCCGGTCTATTGACTAAAGATTCGCGCGCTTTGCCGCATTTTTGTAACGGGGACACGAGGTGTCAAGTAAATCGAATACTGTTTGCTGGGGCATTATATTTTGGACTGTCGAGTTGAACAGTACAGGCTAAGTGTAATAAGTGTATACCTAAGTGGTACTAAATAAAAGGATTTACCGCAGTATAAGTGACTTTTCTTTCAGTTCAGAAGTGGGATATTTCACGTAAGTGTTATTGCCTTAGATTCTATTTTCAAATAACAGTTTGAATCCCATTTGTATGTTGTGCATATTTGAATGTTTCATGATTTAATAACGATAATATTCGTGATGAAAAATTCACGAATCTAAAATCCATTTTATTAGAACAACTGAGATCACTAATAAAAGCCGCTTGCCAACCTAGAAGTTCGAATCAATCGAGGTATTTCATACTTTCACGATCGTTCGTCGTAAGGTAGCATATTACGATTTCTTGTGCTTTTATGATGTCAACGGTCGGTGTGATTTGAAATATTATGATAACGACGTTGCATTAAATACACCATTACCAATTTTTAACTCTGCGATCGAAGCAATAAATATTATAGAAGTACCTTCATGATCTGTAGTGGTAAGATCATTCATGTTTTGCTGTAATTTTTCTTAAAGTATTTAAATAGCCATTCAAATGGTTTAAAAGAATAGCTGTGTCCGTATATTATTTTTATTAACCAGGTCTACAAATGGATAACGATCGTGATGGAAGTTTGGTTCAATCGCCGCGAAGCCCATCACCAATGCTGGACAGGCAGAGCCGTAGGCGGAGCCGGGAGCCGAATCGCAAGCGGAACCGGAAGCAGCGCCGCAGCCAGTGCAGCAGGGAGAGCCGCAGCCTCAGCCGCAGGCAGAGCTGCAGGCAGAGCCGCAAGCGGAGTCGTGTATGGAGTCCCGGTCACCGAATTCGACGGCTGGAGACGCCGCCAACAAGGATTGCAATACATCGGAGTCGCAGCCCAACCAGGGTGATCCCTGGTTCACCGAGGCAGCGGCTCGGTGAAGATTGCAGATCACGGTCAAGACGCAGCAGGAGCAACACACGAAATCACCAGCGAAGCGGGGATCCACGTGATCAACGAAACACCCGTTCCACGAGCAAAAGAACCAGTGCATGTGAGTCATTTCCTACAACTGATGTGTTTTCAAAATTTACCGATTTTCTTGATAAAATGTCGAGTAGGGGTAGTGAGAGGATAAGTAATTTTAATGTTGTTCCCGAGTTCGATCCTTCTTCTAAAAATCAGAACATCAATAATTGGATATACAAAGTAAATGAAATAGCAAGCATATATAGGTGGACAGATCGACAAATCATACATAATACAATACCTAAACTTACTGGCAATGCAAAGCGGTGGTACGAGGGTCTTACAACCGTCAATTATAGCTGGGTTGAGTGGCAAGAAAAGCTGAAAGCAGCTTTCCCGTCAGATGAGAATTATGGTCAAATGCTTTCGGATATGTTAGACAAAAGAGCGAAGTTTGGGGAATCTTTAGAGGATTATTATTACGATAAAATGGCATTACTCAATAGGTGCGAAATTAAGGGTAAAAGAGCAGTAGAATGCGTGATCTTTGGCATAGACGATAGGGCCATTAGGATAGGAGCGGAAGCGGCTCAATTTGATAACCCTGACAGACTTTTGGCCTACTTACGTAATGCAAAAAGCATAGGCAAAAGAAATGATAATTTTCAGAGAACTTTAAATAAGAAATTTCCGACTAAAGATAAACCACCGGTTAATAATAAATCAAATACGATAAGGTGCTATAATTGCAAGGAAGAAGGTCATGTTATAAGTAAGTGTACTAAACCATTAAAGAAATGTACAAATTGTTTAATAATTGGTCACGATTCTAATGAATGTTATCGTAAGAAGGAAGACGCAAAATCGGTCTTAGAAATTTCAATTACCAAACCTAAATCTAATGATAAATATGTACAACCTGTTTTGATCAACGGTCACGAAAAAGTAGGTTATTTAGATTCAGGAAGCGAATGTACGCTAATTAGAAACGCTGATGCTGTAGAAATATTTGGTAACTGGGATAGAACTTATTCAGTGGCAATGACGGGTTTTGGTGGAGCGGTAGTTCATGCGATAGGCCGGTGTCCAGTAGTTTTGGAAATTCAAGGCGTTATTGTCGAATTAAATATTATTGTAGTACCTGATCATTTCTTGAAATACCCCTTATTGGTCGGTCAGTCATTTACCGAAGCATTAGGGGTTAAAATCATAAAAACTGATTATGAATTAATAATTTCCCGTGAATTTCCCGAAACTATTGGCGTAGTTAAATTATTTTCAAAAGAACGTTGTTCAATTCTACCCGGGTGTTCCTATGTAGAGGTTGACTCGTCTCCGAAGATAACGGGTTCCATATTAGTATACGGTAGTTATAGATCCATTCCTAATTTAGAACATAATATAGAAGAGGGTGTTTACTCAATTGAAAATGGCCAAGGTGTACTATTAGTTGATAATATTTCCTCAAACGTTATAAATTTTAATAAAGATCAGCTGATAGCTAGAGGGCAATTTTTGAAGATAAAAATTATTAATTGTCCTACTATAAATAAAATTGATATTACAAGTCCTTTAGAACCTTTTCATCTAAATGACTTGTCTCTGGACGATAGCTTAAACCGGGATCAGCAATTGCAACTATTAGAAGTTGTAAATCGTTACCGAACTTGCTTTGCTACTAGGTTAACAGAGTTAGGTTGTACTAATGTAGAGACAATGAACATTGATTTAATGGATCCCCAACCTGTAGTTTATAGGCCATACAGGTTGTCGCATAAAGAAAAACAAGAGGTTAGGGTTATGACCAATGAATTATTACAATGTGGTATCATAAGAGAATCTTGTTCGCCGTTTGCAAGTCCAATAATTTTAGTACAAAAAAAGAACGGCGAGAAGCGCCTTTGTATAGATTACAGGGCTTTAAATCGGAAAACTGTAAAACAACACTACCCTTTGCCTAGGATAGAGGATCAGATGGATAGGTTAGCGGGGTATAGTCTATATACGAATTTAGACCTAGCGTCAGGGTACTACCAAATTGAATTGGCTGAAAGCGATAAGCAAAAAACGGCTTTTGTCACACCAGAAGGGCAATTCGAATTTAACAGGATGCCTTTCGGTCTGACAAATGCACCAGCGGTATTCCAAAGAACTATCAATAAAGTTCTTGATAACTTAAGGTTTGACACGGTTGTCGTATATATGGATGACGTTCTTGTGCCTTCGGTTTCGTTTGAGGATGGTCTTAAAAAACTAGAATCGGTATTTGATAAAATAAGAAATGCAGGTCTTACATTGAAACTCACGAAATGCAACTTCTTCCAATCTAAAATCGAATTTCTTGGTTTCGAAGTTTCCGGGAATGGTATAAAACCTGGGAAGTGTAAAATAGACGCGGTTGATAAATTTCCTACCCCTAAAGATGTCCATAATGTTAGGCAATTCTTAGGCTTGGCCAGTTTTTTTAGGCGCTTTATTAAAAACTTTGCGATAATAGCTCGACCATTGACTCAACTATTAAAAAAAAATGTTTCTTGGACTTGGGGCAAAGAAGAAGAGACCGCATTCACTCAGTTAAAAGCAAAATTAGTATCTCGACCAATCTTAACTTTGTACAATCCTAATGCTGCTACCGAGTTGCATACGGATGCCAGTAAACACGGTGTAGGTGGTATGCTTTTACAGAAACAAGATGATCAAGTTATGAAACCAGTCGCTTATTTTAGTAGACGTACTTCACCAGAAGAGCAACACTTTTCATCATACGAATTAGAAACCCTAGCGGTTGTAAATAGTTTGACAAAATTTCGATGTTACCTAATAGGGTTAGAATTCACGATTGTTACTGATTGTAACTCTTTACGGGCCACTTTTACTAAAAGAGATATGATTCCGCGTGTTGCTCGCTGGTGGAGTATGATCCAAGAATTTGATTTTAACATAGTTTATAAACCAGGGACTTCTATGACGCACGTAGATGCATTAAGTAGGAATCCTTTGCAAGAAAATACTTCCAGTACCGATCCCGTTGATTTACAAGTTTTCCATATAACTGTAGATTGGTTAGCCACGGTCCAAATGAATGATGATGAGACGCAAAGGATTAAACGGGTTTTAGATGATAAAGATTCAAACAAAGTTAATTATACCAAACAGAATTTTATTTTAAAACGTGGAGTAGTTTACAAGATAACGGACGATGGACTGAGATGGTATGTGCCAAAAGGTGTCAGATGGCAAGTGTTACGTTCTTGTCATGATGACATAGGTCACTTTTCTTATGAGAAGACCTTAGACAAAATTAGAACAACTTACTGGTTTCCAAAAATAAACAAAATTGTCAAAAAATATTGTCAAGCGTGTATTCAATGCGCTCACGGAAAGGTACCAGCTGGAAAGAGGTCCGGGTTTTTACATCCAATACCGAAGGTATCTGAACCTTTCCACACTCTACATGCGGACCATCTGGGTCCTTTCAATGAGAGCAAAAGAAAGAATAAGTACATATTAGCCATTATTGACGCGTTCACAAAATTTATTATCCTTAAGCCTGTTAAAAATACGAAAACTCACACAACTATTTCAGTGTTTAAAGAATATTTTAGTTTGTTCGGTGTACCTTCTCGAATAATAACAGATAGGGGCACTACTTTCACGAGCTCAAAGTTTAGAGAGTTTTTATCAGAAAAAGGTGTGAAACATATTTTAAATGCAGTCGCTACTCCTCGCGCAAACGGGCAGGTAGAGCGTTATAATAGGACGGTATTAGATTCATTAACGGCTATGACCTTCGGAAAAGACGAAAGACTATGGGATGACTATTTGCTACAAGTACAATGGGGTTTAAATAATACCACCAATAAAGCAGTAGGTAAAACCCCAGCTCAATTGTTATTTGGATTGCGACTAAAAGGGTTGACTGAGAGTGAACTGGCTTTACCAGTTCAGGAGAATGTTGATACTAATATCAGTAACATCAAAGATATTAGACACGAAGCACTAGACAAAATAGTACGTACTCAGGAAAACCAAAAGCGAATCTTTGATAAAGCTAGGATTCCCCCGCGTCAGTTTGATGTAGGACAGCTGGTTAGGGTAGAAAGAGAAGTGGGGCAAAAAGGGAAGAGTAAGAAATTAGTTCCAAAATGTCTAGGCCCTTATCGCATTACCAAAATATTACAGAATGACAGATACGAAGTAGAGGATACGCCTATCACAAAAAAAAAGGGTAAACAAAAATATGTAGGAATTTTTTCGGTAGATAAGATTTATCCTTGGCTTGTGTATCAGTCGGTTGACGAGAGCAATGAAGACAATGATAGTAATGATTCGGATATGGATACAGACCACTAAATTGTGGAAGAATTACAGTGAAGTTATGTTGAACACTTTATGAATATACTCGTATGTGAGTTTTATAAAGAAGGCCAGTTTCGTTATTATTAGTAATTTCGACCAGTATAGCTTCGTTAATCAGATAGTATGGTAGTAGGGGTAAACGCCTTTAACAGGCAAGAATATGCTTTTATGGCTAGTATGGTAGTATGGTAGTATGGTAGTATGGTAGAATGGTAGTATGGTAGTATGGTAGTATGGTGAAACACCACTAGTCGACGAGATTCGACTAACATGAAAGTATTATAGTATGGTAGGGTATAGTATTGTGATAATATGGTAATATTGTTCCAGTAGTGTAATGGGACGAGTGTAAATTGTGAATTAAGATTGTCAGAAAAGGATTGAATTTGGTTCTATTTTTAGAAATAAATGTTTTTGTTTTTATGTAGTCGATTGTTATTGACAGACTAAGTTATAAATGGATTTTTGATGATAATATTAATTATTATGAAATTTTTTATTGTAATATTACTTATATACCAAATATTTAATTTAATTCAGATAAACCATAAATCAATGGAAAATGTATTGCAATGTTTTTTTTAAATTTTTGTTTATTTACTACTCATTTAGTATAAATTAAAGAAATGTATGATATTATTTAAGCCAATTTGTTGTATTTTGTGTATTTTTTCTCTTTGTGAAATTGTTTGTATACTTCTTTTTTTTTTATATATAATTCGCGAGGGCGCGACTCATAGGTCAGGATGGACGAATGTAAGCAATTACAAAATAAATCAATGTTTTCAATGTGAATTTAAGGTCTTATTAGTACGCAACTTGACTAATAACAGCAATTTGGTACGATAAATGATGATACTGTATTTAAATATTATGTTATGATTAAATACGTAGAAATTAACTTGAGTTCAAATAGAAAACATTCATGATTAATATAATAAATAGTTATAATTTTAAATAAGTTTAACGTCCGGTCTATTGACTAAAGATTCGCGCGCTTTGCCGCATTTTTGTAACGGGGACACGAGGTGTCAAGTAAATCGAATACTGTTTGCTGGGGCATTATATTTTGGACTGTCGAGTTGGACAGTACAGGCTAAGTGTAATAAGTGTATACCTAAGTGGTACTAAATAAAAGGATTTACCGCAGTATAAGTGACTTTTCTTTCAATAGGTAGTTACTTATTAAGTTAAGAATATTTAACGACCCACGTCGACGACATTGTATTTAATGTAATGCTTAAGGTAATGCTTGCTATAAAGTTTAATTAGAATAATATCCAGTTCACTTTAAGATTTGTCACGGAAGAACTCAGATGCTTTTGGGGGGGGGGGGGGGCTTAAGCCCCTACGCAAATCCGCTATTGGAGCCGTGTTCAAAAGTACCGCTTTCTGAATCAAGCCCTTAATCCAACTGCCCAACGAACGCCTCCTTAGGTGTTGATCGAGCTCTTGGCAATTAAGCCATTGGCTGATACGACTATCGGCACAATGATAGCTGAATCCACTTAATATAATTATGATTTTTTTAAATTATTTTTTAGGATGAAGTTGATCATATATTTCTCGGGTACACAACCGTGACCAGTCCCTGTGTTTTAGATTATCTATGTGTATAATGTCATGCTCTAATTCTGAAGAACTTGGCAATTCGCGAGCCATCAAGAAAACTAAGGTGTCGTTTGTGTTCGTTGTCATGTAACCTAGTATATAGTTCTTGTTCACAATTTCAATAACACTTCGATCACTAGATGCATAATTTGCATAACTGCAAGATACGTTTGCAAGAGGCAGATCACCCACATTATCAACGACCAGCACAGGTACTGATAGCACTACTGGCTTTATATTAACAATGCTAGGCTGGACAGGACGTTCGCGTTCTACTAGCCTAACTTTCACGAGTGTGCAGTTTCTTCCATCTGAACAGGAGCACTCAATGTTTCGTGAGTCTTCAGAAAAAACAATGGCTCCGCACGCAGGTTCAGTAATAACATCATTTGGGTACACCAACACAAACGAGTAATTTCCATAGGTGTCGTTCAGACAAGCTCCTTGAGCGACACAGAGCAACGCTGATAGAATTATCAATTTCCACATTTTGAAGACTATTCTGGTTGCAAACGAGTGATGTAGCTCCTTGTCAAGTTTGTACTAAGAATTATAAGGATGTGGTACATTGAGACGTGTGTGACCACTGAGTAACCACTTAACCTTTGCCATTGTAATTTAATGATTTGCTAAATGCGATTCGTCCGGTTTGTGCTGTTTAAAAATAGACTAGGTTAGTGGTTCCCAAACTATGGGTCGCGACCCAGTGGTGGGTCACGAGTGAATATAGTGTAGGCATTGAAAAAATGATTTTCAGCAATTATTCAAACTAAATACCAAAATAAATTAGACGTATCCAACTCATGTCGATTAATAGTAACTAAAATTGAAGTTAACAAAAAATAGGAAACAAATACATCATTCTCATTGAAATAGCACTCCTTGTATTTAGGTAATAAAATTTTTGATTGTAACTGAATGTTTTTTTCTTATTTGCACAGAGTCCTTCATTCATATAGTTATGCCTCTTTCTTTCTCCATGACAGAGGCGAGTCGCGAATTTGGAAGTTTTTGTTAAGTGGGTCGCGGTCCAGTCAACTTTGGGAACCACTGGACTAGATAATATAAGGTGAAAGGAAATGGAAACAATGAGAAAAGTCAAGCACCGATAAAAGTTTTGTACTAAGCGGAAAAAAAAAGTGAACGAATTAAAATTAGGATTTATTTATTTGTAAGAATATAGTTTTACATAGTATGGTGTTAATATTTTTGTTGGTTCTAAACATTCTACCACAAAGTATATGGTATGGTATAAATATTCAATTGTCATTCATATCTAGGTACCAACAATATTAATTTTAAGATTTGAAATTTACAATGAGTCCAATATGAATTAGTATTATTATAATTAGGTAATCGAGGAGCTGGTGGCTAAGTAATAACAGACGCACGGGTCGATCCATCAGGATAAGCTACGCTTGCCGGGGTTGGTACGTGGATGGGTGACCATCTTTACATACCGAGACTCCGCCGTGCCTCGGAAAGCACGTTAAGCCGTTGGTCCCGCAGTCCCGCTGGCATTCGTGGATTTTTGCCAGTCGTTACGGGTCGTCAGAAGCCCGAAAGTCTGACAACCATTTTTACCAAGGGGTATCGTATTACCCAATAATTGAGTTGTGAAGGTCAGATAGGCAGTCGCTCCATGTAAAATATTGGTATTCAGCTGCATCCGGTTAGACTGGAGGCCAACCCCAACATAGTTGGGAAAAGGCTAGGCAGATTGATAATTAGGTAATCGTTACTTTAAAATGTCAAAATCAAGTCCATGTCACCTTGGAGTTTTACAATATTCCAAATATTCACAAATCTCATAAAAGCAATTACTTAATAGCCTACTTGTCAGCTTTTTCTTGAGCATGTGGATGGGAGGTTCCTTAAGTGAATTAGGTAGCTTTTTATACACCTTAATGGCATTAACATTTACATTCAATTATATAACTCACATATAATTATATAACTAATGTACTTATACAAAATATTGTAAAACATTTTAAAAGAGTAACGGTGGAGTTTCTTGCCCATTCTTCTTCATGCGAAAACTACCTTTTGGAAGGTGCGGTTTGTAAATTTTGACGTTCAAAAGTGGAAAGAAAGAAAGAAAGAAAAATATTTTATTTGGGACACGCACAGGAAATATAAACAGTAAAAAAAAATAAAAATAAAAAACAAAATTATATAAAAAATAAAATAAAAAGGGAGCTTAAGCAAAAAAATCACGACCTGTGCGAGGCCAAAAAGGCCCCTATCTCAGCATAATACGGCGATAATAAATACCACCGCGCTGGTATTCTGATAGGACCCACTGTGATGCCACGGACACATGCCAAGCCTTATAAGGGCCTATTTGAAATAAATTATTTGACTTTGACATTCCTCCTAAACATTTGTAATCTACACATTGAGGTACATTTAGTTCGTATTTATACTTATTTCCAGCAATAGCCTGTTTGTGACTGACTTCTGTTTTACTAGCATACGTAGTTCTTTGTTGTACATGCAGGGTAGTTATTTGGTGAAATTTTTTAAATAACGGTTTATAGCTGCTCAAAAACCAGACGCCAAATATTGCCCTAACACACTTCTTTTGTACCCGAAATGCCATTAAATCGAATACGAATGACGACGAATATCAATTATAATTTATGTCAATTTATATTAATATTAGTATACAGAGTATATTTTATTCCATCTAGAACTGTTTTATTCAATAAATATTTCTCGGGCCACATAACCACATATAACTAATTAATTAATAAAAATAGTAAAATTATCTAACTTAACTAAAACTATTGAAAAACTAAAACAGCATCGAAAAGTTCATCCGCATCGCTGTCGACTGGTAATGTACCCAAGAGACTGGCCGCATTGCCACGTTGTATGGCAATGCTTAGCCTCTGCTCAAGGTAAAACCAGCCCTTGGGTCACGGGAAGTGTCAAATAGCCGTTTTGAGATTTCATTGAAGAGGCAAATAAAATTAGGAAACTCCGTAGACGCGCTGGGTATTGATATCTAAACACAATAAAACAAAAAAAAATGTTTTGGGGTTAACCACAGCTCATTTGGCATAGTTACTTCATCTTCATCACACCAAGTTTTTTGTTTTACCACGTTTAAATATCGATACCCATCACGTTTGGGGAGTTTCGCTAGATAATTTAATTTGACCCTGTATACTAATATTTATATAAATTGAATAAGTAATGAATGTGTGTGTTTTATTGTATGACATGTAAGTAATATTTTTATTGATGTACATACATAAACTCAAGCCTTCTTTCCATGCGGGCAGACGATCCTTTCATACTCCTTTTAATTCGATAAGTTTATTGAATTGATTATTTATTTATACAAACTACTTGACTTAATTTTTGTAAATACTGACCTTAATCATTGAATGTATCTTGTTTATATATTTTTTAAATTACATTTGTATGCCGCTGGCAAAATATAGAATCAACTGATGTATGTAATTCATTCATTTGAATATTTTGTCCTAATATTTTAAATCAATCATCTCGGAAGAAACTTGTTATATTAGCGACATTTTTACTTCGTTCAAAAATTTTGAGAAGTAACGCAGCCTACTTTTATTTTTTCTCAAGGAAAATACCGGCTTTGAAGGAGTCAATAAGCACCTTAATATCCTCCATACTTTCTCAAGTAAAAACCCACACGCAAAAATAATATGGCGCAAATTGGAAACGGGCTCCGTTGGACGAACGCCGAATTTCGAACAACTCGGCAATTTATTTTTCAATCGATCCCCTTCTGTTGCAAAACGCGGCGTTGCGGCCAAAAAGGTGAACGTTTGGGCTATTGATAGGACTTTTTTTATTTTTACGCCCCCGTACACAGCTCTGGTTTCAATTTCGAGGAATTTCAGAAACGAAAAATTCGTGTGTGAACGTTATTAATTTAGTGCAGTTATCCAGTTTTTTTGTACGCTCCAATGATCTTTATTATTCTATATGAATTGGGATTAGATTGCGGAAGTTGTAGATATGGTTTTGTTTGCGGGTATTGTGTGTTAGTTGAATGAACTCAATGTATGGTCGTTCTCGGAAGTTTAAATGTCATTTACACGTGTATTCTATTTTTTTTTTTTCGCTTTGCGTATGGTGCAGATGTCGACAATAGGGATGGTGACTAAACGTTTTTGTTTGTCCGTCAGATAGATTATTAAAAGATATTGGAAACGTATTTTTATTTTTTTTACATAGTCAAAAGATTACGGCAATACATTGAGTTTAAATGTGGCATGACATCACTCTTCGGTAGATTTTATGCTGAGCGATTGTGACGTAGCGAGCCCCCACTCCCCAACTTTAATGCGTTGTATCTAAATATTTTTTTATTAATTTGATAAAGCAAAAAATACGTGTCTAATATTTTTTTAATTATTTGACTGATGGACGAAATATTTTTTTTTACCTAGGCACCATCCCTACTCTGCCTATCTCAGAAATTGAAATGGAAAAGCATTTTTAGAGGTTTATTTATGTTTTTTCTTAGGATTTATTTATGGTCCTGTGTTCGATTCCCGGGTCGGGCAAAGTGTTATTGGGTTTTTCCATTAGGAATTTCTCAGTAGCAGCCCGGAGTCTGGATTTTTGCCCGGTTGATGGCAATAGGCTTGCCCCGCTTACATGGGACTTAAAGATAACTGGCGAAATGAGGTTGTACTATAGTAACAACTATGCCTAACCCTTCAGGAATAACAGGCGTGATGTTATGTTATGTGTAGACCTATGTTTTTTGGAGAAATATGAATGATTTTGTGTGTGCGCGCACAGATTACTCTAAGCTGGTGGCGCGCAAGTCGATGCCGATCGAATGGAATGTTGCAATCTTAAATATTATATTTTATATAAACATGTAGATTAATTTTTGTATATTTATTTCTTTTTAAATATTATTTATATCTCATTGTATGCTGCACCGGTCGACGTCATAACGTCAACGCCGGCTGTCGCTGAAAATCGGTGCTGGGGCTCTGTCTCAAAGTCAAAATCAAATAATTTATTTCAATTAGGCACATAAAAGGCACTTTTGAACGTGAAAATTTACAAAAAAATAGAATTGATTCTAGTCGCCCCTTCCAAAAGGTAGTTTTCGTATGGAGAAAAATGGGCAAGAAACTCCACCGTTACTCTTTTAAAATGTTTTATAATATTTAGTATACATTAATTATAAAATTATGTGTGAAGACGATGCACCTAGGTTAAAAATAATTTACCACAATAGGTAAAAATAATTAAAAATGAACCAATGACAGGTAAACTAATTACGTGAGTATGTTACGGATACATCGTGCTCACATATTTACAAAATAGACGATTTTCCTAAAGTTTTACAATTAATAAGTCAGTGTGTGAGGAAGTAATCACAGAATGTACAATGTATCAATGTGATATAATAAAAAAAAAATATATATACAATTAAGTTAGCAACCTGTTTGATTTCGTCTCTCTCTTGAGACTATCTTGGATATAATCCTCTTATTTGTAATAAGCTTGTTTACAAAGTGTACTTTATTAAATTTTCTTTCATTTAATTGTATTATATCACAATTGTAATAATTTTTTTTGTAAAATTTAACACAGTACCCCATAAAAGATCTTATGTACTTTGGATAATCTGAAAAATGGTTTATCTATTTTATATTTATTTTTAGTATTAAAATGATGTCTATCACTTATTTTATTAAAAAGATGTAGATTTTTTCTTACATCCATAATATTTTCATAAACGAATTGGCAAGGTACGATCATAATATTAATCTTTTTTAATATCCCTGAGAGATTCGCGACGACGTAGATTATAATGCATAAATAATGCAATGCATAATGCTGTGGAAGTAGCAGAGAAGAAGTAGTCTACATCTGTTAGTGTTGTGTCTCGCATAGGATCGCAGCATTATGCTGAGCGATGGCCGTTTTGCGTGGATGTGACGCATATTTTCCTCCAACTCGTTCTTTTTTGTTTTGTGCTCTTTCTTTGCGTCATGTTTCCCGCAAATAAACGTATTTTCTTTCTTTTCTTTCTAATTTATTATTTTGATAAAAAGATAATAATTATTGGTATTCAGCTGCAACTGGTAAGACTGCAAGCCAACCCCAACATAGTTGGGAAAAGGCTGGGCAGGTGGTGATGGCATAAGATTCTATTACGAATTAAGAATAGAAGAAAAACAATAGGAAGTCAGCTTAGCAAGCTAACAGAGATGCCATGATGTAAAATATCGTAGACTAAAATAAAGGAATAATTATCCAAGTTAAACAATAATTATGCGTTTTCTTGACACCTGTTTGTTTCTTTAAAGGTGTGACACACCCTGCCGGGGTTGCGGGAAAGTCCGAAAGGGATACCGTGGCCCCTGGCAACGTACAGGCAACGGAAGGAACACGGGTGGGTTTTAGTCAGTAAGAGTCTGACATGCCCTCCCGCTCCACCCAGAGCGGGAGAAATTATTTGATAATTTCCCACCCAAAAAAAAAAAAAAGGTGTTACACACGGCTACACATCAAGCTATACATTTCCAGTTTATGCTGATCTCGCATTGTACAGGATTTCCGAACAATGCGAGGTCAGCTTTTACTGGAAATGTATAGCTTGAGGTGTAGCCGTGTGTACAAAATGATTGAACGGCAAGAGCGCGGCAGCAACACACGGCGTTTGCAGGACACATTTCTGCCGCGCTCTAGTTAGGACTAAACCGACGAATGTTTGCGCAATCGTTCGCGGCAGGCCGCGCGGTTGCCGCATACGATTGCCGCTTTATGTTTAGACACACCTTTATAAAAACAAAATAATAACACTCTGAAATGGCGCCAGTCAAACAATGTGAAGTAAAAGTATTTGATAAAAAGGAGAGATCCAAAATTTATTTTATAATAATCGTATGCTTAATATGTTTTGAGCCGGAATACCTCGTAGTTTTGATAGTTATTGAACTACCTACTGAATACATGTTAATAAATCGTCTGTTGTATAATTTCAGATATAATCAGATACGAAATGATGGCGCCTGGTTATCAATAGATTTATATAAATTGTGAGTTCGCGAAATTATTGTTATTTACATAAAACAGACGAATGTTTGCGCGGCAGTACTGCGCGGCACATCCGAGAATCGCCGCGCACTTCAGTTGGCAATATCAATCTACCTAGCCTGTTATACGTCCATATTAATGACGAATGTTTTCTAAAAATGTTTGTGGGCGGCAGGTAGACAGAAGCGTTCGCGCGCGGCAGTCGTCCAAACAGCGCGGCTGGCCGCGCGCGGCAGCCACGCACGATTGTCGGTCAATGTTTGAACACACCTTTACGAATATATGTTTTAGGTAGCTAATCTGTTTAAGACTATTAGAAATTGTCCAACTGTGTCAACAGGTGTCAGGAACGCATTCTCTCGATGACCGGACTGTACAGACGCCAGCACATCAACCTACTACAATATTATGTCAAATTTCTTTAACAGATTTTCAACTTTATCACTACATAAGGTTCAAAGTGGATTGGGAAAATTTGACAATTTCGGGTAGGTTGATCTGCTGGCGTCTGTACCTAACAAGATACGAGTATGTTACCTTTCGCTAAATTCATCGGCGCTCATAGCTTTCTCCGGTTTCTCATAACTATGAGAAATAGGAGAAATCGAACAGTATTAAAAGCAGTTAATACTGAAACTTTATAGTTGCTTATTTAATTTAAAACCAAATTTTGTTTAAACCGTGATACAATTATTGGAAAATCAATCACGTAATTCTTTTTAAATAAAACAAGCTACTTATTTATAATCGTCCTTTTCGCAATATTCAGGTAAAAACAAAGTCATGATAATTACTGTCACTACGTCACAGAACCAGTAATTTTATTGTTTGAATCTCGATGATCACAACGTCATTATGGCGTCATGTTATGAATTCTGACTCGAATAGCTAAAGTATCGTAAAATCTACAGTCAAGGAAAAATATTACAGTAGGTACCATCGAAGAAGTTCATATCTATACACCGTAAGGACTATTTCTGCTTGCAGTGCTCGGCCGCTATAGAACCGGGGCGGTAACAGATGTGGTCATCGTGTTCACGGGATTTTGTTTTCAAACTGCTTAGATATGAAGTTCTTTGATGTACATCGCGCTTGCATTCCCCGAAGAGTTAGGCAGAGGTACCCATACCTATAGTAGGTAGTTGTATTTTAATTCTATGTAACAGGGGACGAGCCTATTGCCATATACCGGGCACAAATCCAAACTCCAAGCTGCTACTTAGAAATTCCAGATGGGAAAGCACAATAAAATTTTGCCCGACCAGGGAATCGAACCTAGGACAAAAAAATAATGTATAACATTACTACCCTTCTTACATTGTGTAGTTTAGATGATAGAGTATAGTTGTAAAGTGTAAACATATATATGCTTTTGACTGTACTGTGGGGCGCGGTCAAAGCCAAAGTCAGGTTAAAGTCAAAGTCAAATAATTTATTTCAATTAGGCACAAAAAAGGCACTTTTGAACGTCAACATAAAAAAAATAATTGATTCTGTATGGACGGGTTCTGTTCTGAGTTCTGGGTGGATTTTTTACTTGTGTTAGGTTTCAATTTATTAATACATAATTATTGGATATTGTACTGGCAACACCAAAAGATTCGATATGTCAAAATGGCGGAACAACGGCATTCTGGCTCAGGCGCTCACAAGAGTAAGACGTGCTAGGGGCTGTGTCGGTTTAAAATATAGATTGGCATAGAATGGTTGGAATCTACTGTAAATTAAGGTAACCTGTTAGTTTTATTGTTAATATTCGAATGTTAAATAAATAGTTATATTATATAGGGAATTAGGAGATGTGATGGTATGGTGTAGAATATTGAATTTGATGTTGGCAAAGAAATATAAATGAATGACAAGATATCTTGGTGTTTCATATAATTTTCCTTATACCTGAAATATTGTAAATAGGTAGTTTTATTAGGCAGTTTTAAATTAAGATATTGGGGTAACGACTTTAAGATCCATTTGGGAATTAGTAACTATTTAGAGGATAAATAATTATGTTCGGTATTAAATTAGTTATTTTAGAGCAAGGGTAGTTATTTATTACAATTCAGAAGTGGTAAGTACACGCCTATTTATACATTACAAGTGCTTTAAAATAGTTTTCTGCACATGCTTAATTTTAACCTGGTGATTAGTATTAATTAAATCCACGTTTAATTAATATTTGTGACAGTAATAAAATTCGAGGGTAGTACAGAAAAATAACTTAATTTTTTTTGTGGATTTAGCATTCTTATCCCATTCGTGGGGTTTATAAAAGGTTAAAAAAAATTTGGTTATTTTTGAGCTCAGACGCACCGTTTCTGAGATATTTGCAAAATAACCTGCAAAACTTTTCATAACGTTTTTTGTGTAGTTTTGTTTAGTTTACCAATTCTAACCCATTTTTTTTATTTCTGTTTTATGAATTTCGAACCATGCCACGCAATTGAGGGGCTAACTCGCGGCGCATATCAACGCCAATTGGGGGTCACAGCGTTATTGCGCCACACAGCTAAAGCCAGATCGACAGCGCATCATAGCGGTGGTGCGAGGCATAGCAGTCACAGGCGGCTTCGAAGTCGAAGTGGACACACACCTGAAATCAGATCGAGAGGGCGTAGCGGCGGCAGTGCAAGTCGTCTTCATCTTCGCCGGAGTTCTACTTCTTGGAACTCCAAAAGTTGGAGACGTATGGGGGGGAACTCCAAAAGTTGGAGAAGCTTAGGGAACTCCAAAAGTTGGAGAACTCCAAAAGTTGGAGACGTATGGGGAAACTCCAAAAGTTGGAGAAGCTTAGGGAACTCCAAAAGTTGGAGAACTCCAAAAGTTGGAGACGTATGGGGGAACTCCAAAAGTTGGAGATGTTTGGGGGGAACTCCAAAAGTTGGAGGCTTCTCCAACTTTTGGAGTTCCCCCCAAACATCTCATAAGCTTTTAGGGAACTCCAAAAGTTGGAGATGTTTGGGGGGAACTCCAAAAGTTGGAGGCTTCTCCAACTTTTGGAGTTCCCCCCAAACATATCATAAGCTTTTAGGGAACTCCAAAAGTTGGAGAACTCCAAAAGTTGGAGACGTATGATGGGGAAACTCCAAAAGTTGGAGAAGCTTAAGGAACTCCAAAAGTTGGAGAACTCCAAAAGTTGGAGACGTATGATGGGGAAACTCCAAAAGTTGGAGAAGCTTAAGGAACTCCTAAAGTTGGAGAACTCCAAAAGTTGGAGACGTATTGAGGAACTCCAAAAGTTGGAGAAGCTTAGGGAACTCCAAAAGTTGGAGAGCTCCAAAAGTTGGAGACGTATTGGGGAACTTCAAAAGTTGGAGACGTATGGGGGGAACTCCAAAAGTTGGAGAAGCTTAGGGAACTCCAAAAGTTGGAGAACTCCAAAAGTTGGAGACGTGTGGGGAAACTCCAAAAGTGGAGGTCATATGAAGGTCACATACAATATGGGGGGGTAGAAGAAAAAGTAAAATCTTGTAATTTTTGAGCTACGACCAACCGTTTAGAAGATGACGTTTTAACTTTTTCACGGATTGTTCGAAAAGGAGTCAAACCCATTGTTATGAGTTTCAGATAATGCTCCGCGACGGTGAAGCGTCCTCACGGCGCCAGCTGACAACCCCGGCCGGAGAGTACCCATTCAGGGGTAGAACCGGAAACTGGTCGGAGTCTCGTGCACAGCGCCCGTCGTGAGCGGACCGCAGGATGGGCCAGCGAGAGCCGGCGTGAAGCGGATACACCAGTACAGCTGGACGCTTGTGCAGCGGGAGACCAGTGCAGTGCACCTGGTGATGGTAAGCGCCAGTGCGGTGCACCTGGTGATGGTAATCGGTGCCATTGCTTCAATATCTTTTCATTATAATATATCATTTTAGTAATGTATTTATTCAAAATCAAAATCATTTATTGGCAAACAAGGTACAGAAAGTTCTTAGGATAATTACATCTATCTTATGTTATGCCTTTAATGTCGGAGTGCATATAAATAATTTAATAATTATTATTAAATTATTATTATTATTATTTAATAAGTTAATTATTATTTTGAGAAAATAATTAATTGACTTATACATATAATGCATGCGATTAGTAAACTATAAGTATCGAATTCAATCCTTATTCATAAATTACATTAAATACATAACATCTGTATGACATTAAATACTATCACAACATAAAATCTGGGAACTCAAGTACACTATAAAAGCATTTATCAATAAGTGTTTTTGTTACAAAGAATGGAAGCGTTTTTAAGGTACTTGGGATTTTGTTATACAATTTAATGCACATGATATAGCCTTTCTTGGATGTGAGTGTGAGATTCGACTTATGTTGATATAACTTGTAAGCATTATGAGATCATGAAGTTTAGTATAGTAGCCTGTTGCCACTGGTAGTCAGGAAAACGGGGCCTGTTGCCGGGGTACTCAGGACATTGATTTGATAAATATATGTATTATAAAATAATGAAGATATTATAAGTGAAAGTCACAAGTTATGTCACCATGGTTAGTATGAAGTTTCACTATCACCGTGACTTTTTAATTCTATTTATGTATTATTGCTTGTGATAAAGAAGGTTCACAAAATTATGGTTACTAAGAAGCTACTGGTTAGAGCGTATAATGTCAGTTATGATAATAATGTCAAAAAATATTAATTGTTTTTTTTTTAAATATTTTGCAATCAGATTATAACCCCAACAGAAGCTCTGTTTGGTCGTTATTTAGTTTTTAGTAGTGAGAATATTATGAATGTAATATTTTTAGACACATGACAGGGTATAATGAAGGCCAAAGTTAAAAGCTCTCAAGTCCCAACAGAATCTCAAAAGTTTTAATGATAGGTATGAAGTCTCAAGCATACGAGGGTCTAATATTGGCAAAAAAAAAAACAGTATTTTAATATTTGGGCTGTGGATTAGATACAGCCGTGGACTAACACAAGTATTCATGAAATAAGTTCAGGATCTGATTCTGAAAAAGAGTGATCAAGTTGATTAGGTAGGTGATAAATGAAAGACACCTTAAGCCATAATTGTGGAGTATGTAGATTGGTCATAGGTCATACAAACGGAAAATTGTGTTACATCATTGAGAAAATCGACAAAAGTTTATGATTTACATTTCTTCACATATGAAGGTCAACCGTATCATAATGCGGTTGACCTAAAAGAATAAAAATAACAATTAAATGTAAAAAAAATAACAAATGGTTGATATAACTAATCCATGAATTTTATAATTAAGTTATTGCCTGAAAGTGAAGAGGAAATGTGAATTAAATATATGATGTTGTTTTGTTATAAGTTAGTCTGTGTTAGGAATAATAGAGATAAATGTAATGATTTATTCGAAACTGAAATTATTAAGAGAAAATATCGGTATCACTTAAGCTAAGCTAAAATGAAAATACATACTTACCAGAGATAGAGATGATTAAGAGATGGAAGTCGTGGTAGTTGGCTTGATAGATAAGTGTTGATGAAGCTCATGATGAGTGGTCAGCCGCCAGCGAAGTCCTACTGTGCATCTCTCACCCAAAGCATAGGTCATTCATTGGAAGTCGTACAGTGGCTGGCAAGTGAGAGTGCTTGACCAGTGAAGCTTGCGGTGCAATGTTTGGCATGTGCAGAATGCTATGTCACTCATTGGAAGTCGTACAGTGGCTGGCAAGTGAGAGTGCTTGACCAGTGAAGCTTGCGGTGCAATGTTTGGCATATGCAGAATGTGATGTTGAGATATTATGAGTCGCTCATTGGAAGTCGTATGGTGGCTGACAGGTTTGAGTGCTTGATTAGTGAAGCTTACGATGCAATGAGTGTCGGATGTCAATGAATATTAAAAAGTATGAATGAGCTAATGAAGGTGAGAAATTGACATAATGTGATTATGTAATATCTTACCTTTTAAGCGGTTCCTGAGTTTTTGGAGTGAGTTATCATTTACTATAAGTATTTCATAGTTTCTGAGAATTTTGTTAGCTGATGCTCTAATTGTATATTGTAATAATCAACGCCAAACATTCAGGTCTATAATATTGATTGGACAGGCAACATAGTGTTTATTGTGTAATTTATAGTTTGACGACAAATATGATGTCAGGAAGGCTGAATGTTAGCTTTTGGTTTTAATGTAATTAGATCTTGTTGATAGGGTGCAGATTATTTTGTAAACATTTTATTTAATTATTCGACACTTTCTGTAACCGACTTTCGGTGCTGTAAATGCCGTCTCTGGTTAGTGAACGGAAGTCGATTGCAAACTTGATTAGAATAAAGAGTTATATTAACGTGTAAAAAAAAATGTAAATGTGAGTACGATGTAGCAATTTATAATGGTATTATGATGTGTGTTTGAATTGAAAGAGTAGGGCAGTTGAGAGTATGTTATGTCAAATGGTTGAGTTGGATGGTGCTTATCCACCCGTCATGTTCATGTACGAGGACTTCAGTTGAGACTAGTCATTTCATAACTGCGAGGGCTTATCTTTAATCGGGTATTTTGAATTGTTTGATTTTTTTTTTTCTCTACAATGTTCTCACATATAGAAGCAACAAGAATAATGTATCCAGAATTTTGTAATATCTTGATTTAAAAGAGTATCCGTGGAGTTTCTTGCCCGTTCTTCTCCATAGAGACCTACTTTTTGGAATGGGCGATTAGCTTGAACTTTCTGACTAACTGACGACGAATGGTTTAATAGAAATGTTTTGAGCTTGAGTTTACGTCATACCATCATATCATGACTAGTGGAAATTTCAATAATTTTTCATTCAGTTGTATTATATTTTATATTCTGGCGAGAAGAATGGTTCTCAAACAGAGTATAAGTTTTAGAAATAACGTGGAAGTAATTGCGAGCCGAGTGTTAGGTTTTAGGTGGTAATTCACTTGCGTGCATGAGGACATGCACGATGTCAGGATGGTCGAGTGTTAGGTTTCAATTTATTAATACATAATTATTGGATATTGTACTGGCAACACCAAAAGATTCGATATGTCAAAATGGCGGAACAACGGCATTCTGGCTCAGGCGCTCACAAGAGTAAGACGTGCTAGGGGCTGTGTCGGTTTAAAATATAGATTGGCATAGAATGGTTGGAATCTACTGTAAATTAAGGTAACCTGTTAGTTTTATTGTTAATATTCGAATGTTAAATAAATAGTTATATTATGTAGGGAATTAGGAGATGTGATGGTATGGTGTAGAATATTGAATTTGATGTTGGCAAAGAAATATAAATGAATGACAAGATATCTTGGTGTTTCATATAATTTTCCTTATACCTGAAATATTGTAAATAGGTAGTTTTATTAGGCAGTTTTAAATTAAGATATTGGGGTAACGACTTTAAGATCCATTTGGGAATTAGTAACTATTTAGAGGATAAATAATTATGTTCGGTATTAAATTAGTTATTTTAGAGCAAGGGTAGTTATTTATTACACTTGCGTCATGTTTTCCGCAAATAAACGTATTTTCTTTTTTCTGTTTGTGGACTGCCGATATCATTTTGTTGTGGTAAATATGTGCTTACACTTCAAGGTCGAAAATGTGATTGCACTTTCGAATCTTCTCTTTTACCCGACTACGGCAAAGTCAAAAGGAAGGGTTATGCCAGTCATCTGACTTTGTTTTGGCCTTTCTTCTCAGAGTAGTCGGAAAGGCAACGTCAACCTTATCAAATTTTTTAAATAAATTCAAATTCAAAATATTTTATTTCACATAAACCTAAGTACCCATACTTATGAAACGTCAGAAGCTAGGTACACGGTTCCAATTGGTCGTTTCCTATGGAGAAGAGCCGGCAAGATACTCCTTGGTTACTCTTTTAATAATAATTCACTTTTACAGTATTTTCAAATAACAGTGTTATTAGGTATGGGAGGATAGTGTAGGTCTTTCAACAAGTACAGGTGGTTAACAAAATGATGATGGTCAACAAATCTACAGTCCACTAAGCCTACAGCGTTCTCACATTCACAAAATAGAAAATAATCTAAAAAGGATATGAAAAGTGTTTGGACAAACTTACAGAAATAAAATCATTTATTATTAGCAGTCTACGTATATATGTTTGTTATTATTAAATTCACGTAGTGTTACCATTATGCACATTAATAAATTATGGATAATTATCTAACAAGTTCAATAAAAATAATGTTTTAATTAACATAGATATTTGAAGTACGCATAATGTTATTTTGCTAATAAATATTTATTAAATAGCACGAGTATTAGTTCAACAGGTTTATTAATACTCATTCAGTCTCGCTCGAGAAGTCGGTTAAGTAACTTGTGTGTTTCAAAATGTATTGTGTATTTGTTTTTCTGTGTGTCGCCGTATCCATTAGCACAGTGCATAGTGCAGTAGGCATACAATTACCAGTAGAAAAACCCCTGGAAATGAGTATGTTATTTTTAAATTGTTTTTCAGTGTAAACTTTTTGCAAAATGCTTTTGGGAAGGACTTTAGGCTCCCGAAGACAGGCGCAACGCGACTCTGGTAGAACAATTTCCATAAAGTTTTCATAGAAATACAGTCGCGTCACGCCTGTCTCCGGTAGCCTTTTGTCTGCATTGTATTACAATCATAAAAACATGCAAATAAACATCAAGAAGGATGTATAATTTATATAATTTGTTCTACTTACTGACTAAAGGTTAGTAACCTTTTCGCCTTTACATTGTTGTCAATCGTGATGAAAATATTTTTATCAGCAAAAAGTCAAGGGTGATCTAACACAGATTCTTCTTCTGTCAGGTCGTTGTCCCATTTTAATTACTGTTACTGTCACGTTTTCATTTACTCCCCTATGTAATATCTTCTACGACCTTTTAGTTGCTATTCGAAAGTATCCTTATCCATTGCTCATAAAGTAATTTTGTCTGGAGGTAAGAGCGTGCATTCTGAAAGTGGGCAACGTTGCAAATAGCTGTCAAATATTTCGCTGTTTTTATTAATTTGGCAGTATAGTATAGTAGTGTAAAATAAAGTTAAAACGAAATTAAACTTTTAATTTTTTACAAAATTAAATAATGACGTTTTTATAATTATTTGTTAATTCAATACAAAGTGTGACCGCCTATGTTGTTTAAAACTTGTCGGCAAAGATTTTTCATTGAATTTATATGATTGTTTATCTAATCCTGCAGCAATCGCTCCCAATGGAATTTTAACAAGTCTTTCAGTTGTTGGGTTGTCGACACTCTGTCCAGGTTCTCTAGAACTCATCTCTGAAGCATGTCCCATGCGTGCTCGATGGGATTGAGGTCTGGCAATTGTGCAGGTTTCCTACACAATTCGTTTCGATGGGCGCGATTCCAATGCCGTATAGGTGGGCACATAATTGGGTGTCGTGCTCGTAAGTTGTATTCATGCAGCCTATTTCTCACGGTTTGGTGGCTAACAATAACACCGTTTGAGAATTGTAGCTTTAAACCTATGTCTCGGGCGGTTAACATCGGCTGACGTCTTGCAGTCAGTTGTATGTATCGGTCTTGTCGAGCAGTTGTACTCCTTCCACGTCCTGGGTGCTGCTCAGCATTATCCCCTGTTTTAACGTAACGCTGCAAAAGACGACAAAACATGCTCCTATTGACACCAAAATGCCGAGATACCTGGGACTGATTTCTTCCCGCTTGTAGCATTCCTACAGCTCTCTGCATTTCATCACTAGTCAAATGGCGTCGCTCCATGACATAAAAAATGATTCACCACTCATTTTTTTTTTAAACTGTATACAATTAAAATGATAAAAGTGAGATAAATAAAAACAAATTTATCAAGCAACGAAAACACATGAAATTGGGAAAAAATAATTATATTTTATTTTAATGAAAACAGACACAATCGAATTGTTTCTATTTTTAAAATCAGCTAGTCCTATATGTTTCCGAGACCAAAAAGATTGTATACCAATCAACTTTGTTAAGAAAAAAATAAAGTATCAATTGTTGTTTAGACTTTTTGATGTGTGTATTCTATCACGTCTGTATTCCTTAAAGGGTTAAGCAGAGGTGTACCTATAATACACATACAGTACAGTCATGTTAAATATTTTATGTTATTTAGTTCAATCAATCAATCAATCAATAGTCTTTATTTGTAAACATAGGTTCCAACAGTGTGCAAGATGTTACAATTGTTATAATTATAGTTTCTCTGTGTTTTGCCATTTGGCGTACAAATATACATTTATGGGAGGCTTTTGCCAATTAATTATCTTAATATTTATAATAATTTAGTAGTATCAATGTCAATTTATATATATTTTTTTTAAATAATATATTAATAAAATATTTTTAATGTAATTTAATAAAAATGCAATAGATAGTATTTGGTAATGTCAATATTTAATAAAATGTGATAATGTCAATGATGAATAATTATAATGTCAATAAGTAACTGATAAGAAAAATGTTTAAAATTGACATTGTCCACAGAATTACTATTAGAGTCGACATGCATAAATAGTCATGTTACGAAACAAATATTAAAATATTGTCAAAGAGCTGTCATCAAAATGTTCATTGATAGTATAGTAACATTTCTGTATTAATATAGTACGTAATTTACGCTTGATATCATACAGGGAATAAATCTTAGACCGAACAGTTACAGCTAAATCGCGAACTCCTGCGACACTCTCTGCGTTTCGCAGTTTTAATTTAACTCAAATTCAAACTCAAAGCTTTTATTTCAATTAAACCATTTACAGGCACTTTTGAATTGTCAAGAAGTCGGTCAGTCAGAAATATGAAGCTAGTTGCCCATTCCAAAGCGTAGTAGGTACCTATGGAGAAGAACGGGCAAGAAACTCCACGGACACTCTTTTAAATCAAAAATTTGACACAAAATATTGGTTACATCATTCATGTTGAAATAATGCATGTGAGAACAATGTAGAAAGACGTGAACGTTCGTAAAAGCGTCCGTATTAAAAGAAAAAAACAAAGAACCATTCAAAAATTTAAAATGTTTTTTCATCTGGAATTTTTCAGTAGCAGCCCGGAGTCTGATATGTGCTCGGTTGATGGCAATAGACTCGCCTCCTATTACATGGGACTTAGACATAACTGGCGAAAAGTGGGTGTAGGACCTACATTGTAGGTACGATAGGTGGTACACCTCTGCCTAATCCTTCAGGAAATACAGGCGTGATGTTATGTTTTGCTATAGGTAGGTTATTCATTGTTGTGTGTAATTAAATAGTTATTTGTTTAATTTTTCAGTGCATCTTGAAGGTTGTTATATACCCAACCTGAACAGAGTTTTGCCATATAATAAGCCGTTTTCACCTCAAGATGGAAAACAATGCCTTCAATTCGTTTGTCAGAAGGACAACACAACTACTATATTTAGGTAAGTTCGTATTAATCAACATACCTATTTTATGATGAGATTATACTCATATTGATTTATCTAACTTCGCCTATATTTAAATAATTTACGCAATATTTTTTTTAGGTAAGCCGGTAGATAAGATAATTATGTTGTACCGATTCGCACATATTATTATTTTACTGAGTGTTTTTTAATAAAATAATAAAGTGCTACAATAAAATACGTCGGTTGAGACTGGTCATCTCTTATCTGCCATTGCTTATTTTTAATCTTATATTTTTAATCGTTTTTGATTATTATTTTATTTTGCATTGTTCTCACATATAGAAGCAACAAAAGTAATGTACCCAGGATTTTGTAATTTCTATATTTAAAAGAGTGTCCTTGGAGTTTCTTGCCCGTTCTTCTCCATAGAGATCTACGTTTTGGAATGGGCAACTAGCTTCAACTTTCTGACTAACTGACCGACTCTTTGACAATTCAAAAGTGCCTGTAAATGGTTTAATTGAAATAAATGCTTTGAGTTTGAGTTTGAATAATTATTATTTATGAACAAAATGTGAATGGATCTCAAACTATGAAGTTCTCATTATAATAAGTTAGATATTACCATAAATCAGCATAATCATCATGATCACATACTTTTAAGGAAGAAAATAATAAGATAGCTATAATTATTCCTAGCCACACTTTCTCTGGTTCTGGTACAAACTTATACGTTCTAAGTTTAATTTTTAAAGAATTTCAAAGTCAAATAATTTATTTCAATAAGGCACAAAAAAGAAAAAAATGATTCTAGTCGCCCCTTCCAAAAGGTAGTTTTCGTATGGAGAAGAATGGGCAAGAAACTCCACCGTTACTCTTTAATAATGTTTCACAATATCTTTTATACATCAATTATTTAATTATATGTGAAGACGGTGCACCTAGAATAAAATTACTATACCACGATAGGTAAAAAGAATGAAAAATTAAGGAATGACAGATAAATTAATTATGTGATAGATGCACGGTGCTTACATATTTACAAGCATTTTAACAAGTAATAGGTACTAATAAGTTCTAAGAGTTCAAGTAATAACAGAATGTAAAATCAATGTTATACAAAATAATATTATACAATTCAATTAGTAACCAGTTAGATTTTGTCTAGATTCTAAATTGTCCTATGGAGCAGGACCAGCATGTTTCCAAGCATTTTTATCTTGGATATAACCCTCTAATTTGTAATAATGCTTGTTTATAAAGTGTACTTTTTATATGAGTTTTAAATTTTCTTTTATTTAATTCTAATATATCACAAGGTATTCTGTTGTAACATTTAACACAGTACCCTATAAAAGATGTATGTACTTTAGATAGTTTGAAAAATGGTTGATCTATTCTATCTTTATTTCTAGTATTAAAATTATGTGTATCACAAGATGTTGTTATATTTGTATAAAGTAAACTCTGGACATTTTATGCTCATGGGATTACATTTTTTATTTCTGAAACTCAGAAAGCGACACAATTCCCGAAAGATATTGCGAAAATGTTGAGCAAAAAAAGTAGGAATCTATATGTAACAGTATTTTTACTAATACTTATCTACGTGTTTTCAGTTGTGGTGCCATCTCTGTTGGTGAAGGCTGTGCGATAGTCCCTGGTGATAAATTCCTGCCCTACCCAGACTGCTGTGATCAACCAACGTGTAATGAAATCAACCATAAGTCTATTATTAGCTAAAAATATAGAAGGCCATTTTGTTACTGTTAAATAATACTACCTACTATTTTTATGTGTATTTTAGTTTATCAACTTCAATAATATTGTTGCGAAACTTCCTATCTATCTGCCTAGCCGTATCCCATTCATTTGCGGTTGGCTCTCTTCGTCATTATTCATCAGTAGTGTAGCGCAGATGATAATATCTGTAGTTGAAGGTACTTGGTTGGTTTGGTTGTGTTGGTTCTTGGCTGTACTCACCAACTCAAGTGAAGGGGTCCGTTAGTACCGATGCCTGCCGGGGTTGCGGGAAAGTCCGAAAGGGATACCGTGGCCCCTGGCAACGTACAGGCAACGGAAGGAACACAGGTGGGTTTTAGTCAGTAAGAGTCTGACCCGCCCAGAGCGGGAGAAGTAATTTGATAATTTCCCACCCAAAAAAAAAAGGATTAGGCAGAGGCGTAGGTACCTAAATAGTACACCCACATTACGCCAGTTATGTTTAAGTCCCATATTTTAGGGGGCGAGCCAATTGCCATCATCCGGGAACATTTCTAGCCTCGGGGCTGCTACTGAGAAATTCCTGATGAAAAACACCAATAACGCTTTACCTGCCCTGGGAATCGTACCCAAGACCTCGTGCTCAACAGTACTGCTTGCGACCACTAGACCAACGAGGCCAGTAGTGTCCAAATAGCTCATAAAATAGAACCCATCCTAGCTTGAGCGGGTAGCTTGCTAGCTTTCTTATTAGGCTAACAGTGAAGCTACTACTGACTGCACGGAACTAAACTGCGAAAAAATCCGTGTCAATTCTAGAGACCAACTTAAAAGAGTTGTAAAAAGTCAAAGTCAAATAATTTATTTCAAATAGGCCCTGAAAAGGCACTTTTGAACGTCAAAAATATAGAAAAAAAAAAATTTATTCTAGTCGCCCCTTCCAAAAGATAGTTTTCGCATGGAGAAGAATGGGCAAGAAACTCCACCGTTACTCTTTTAAATTTTTCACAATATTTTGTATAAGTACATTAGTGTTATAATTATATTTTATGTGAGGACGATGCACCTAGAATAAAATGATTATACCACAATAGGTAAAAAGAATTAAGAATTAAAAATGAAGCAACAACAGATAAACTAATTATGTGATAGATACATGGTGCTCACATATTTACAAAAGTTGTAAAAGTAGACGATTTTCCTAAAATTTTACAATTAATAAAAAATTAGAGATTAATAAAAAATCATTAGATATATCCTGTGGGTATATCTCTCATTCAGTCCATAGTAATTTTTGTAAGAAGCATTGCATGTTGGATTTAAGGACAATTTATGCGTGTAAAATGTGTTTTATTTATCTCGATTGTTTGAGTTTACTTAGCATAATTGAGTTATATGTACTAGTACTTCTAATGTTATGTTAAAAATCGTAATTTGTTATCGATTGTTAAACGAGAACAACTGCCGACGAACTGTTAAGCAGTTTGGCAAACTTTATGTATGTAATTTTGAATACCTACAATTTTTTAATAAATAAATATAGGCGTTCTAGGTTAAAAACCTAGGCTTGTATTAATCGGGCATTAAAGATGCTCAATTATTTTCAACCGACTTCAAGGAGGAGGTTCTCAATCCGGGGTTGCGGGAAAGTCCGATAGGGATACCGTGGCCCCTGGCAACGTACAGGCAACTGAAGGAACACGGGTGGGTTTTAGTCAGTAAGAGTCCGACACGCCCTCCCGCTCCACCCAGAGCGGGAGAAGTTATTTGATAATTTACCACCCAAAAAAAAAAGGAGTTTCTCAATTCGAATGTAGTGGTCCCATATAAATTTTATAAACTTTGCTTGAGTAGTTTTTGAGTTAGCTTCAATAATACGTATTTTTCCCACTAAGTCTATATGGATGATATGATAAGTTCCTGTCACTGTTTACATAGCAGGTAGTGGTATTCGAATTTGAGTGGGGTAGGTACCACAACAAAAAAGTGAAAATTAAAAACTTTATACAAAAAAATTTAACCAACTTAAAAAAAAAAACGCTCAAAAGTACAAAATAATTTTTATTTCGGAAGTCGGTAGTCGACTTTCAGTGTTTTTTTTTTTTAAGTCAGTTCCTTTTTTTTGTAAAAAGTTTTTAATTGGCGTTTTGTAAGTATGTGCACTGATTTCCTGTCCGTTTTGATATTCTACGTAGGTACCTACATACTTGTTAATATTGTGTTTTATTTCTCAGTACTACTTTATTTCTATAAGCATTGTAATATATTATGGATGACTGCAAAGAATTATGGTAAATTATTTGTGTATAGGTTTTGTAGCTTAGCGCCATCTATGTTACTTATACGTAAACTGGATAGTTCGCAGTAGTAAATTTATCATTCCCCCACTTATTTCTGAAACTACGGAACCTAAAATTTTGAAAAATACTGAGGTTGGTTTTTGTCTCATGGATTACATGAAAACCTATAAGAAGTCTATGCGTACAAACTTACATTTGAAGTTGGAATGTATTGGAGAACATGTTTTTCAACTACAATGATAAGTTTGTTCTTGGGATAAATTCATCCCAATTACGGAACCCTTTATTGTGCGTGGTACGACACGCACTTGGTCACCTTTTATTTTTATTCGTCACTAAAATATATATTTCTGAGAAGAAAAGTTTATTTACATAAAACTGCGAGAAACTATGTGTGCTATAGTAAATTTTAGACATCATTTTAATCATAAAAGGTAAAATCTATACATATAAAATGCTTTGTCCTGAATGACTGACTGACGGATCAACGCACAGCCTACACCGCTGATCGTAGAGACCTAAAACTTGGAGGGTGTGGTCTTTGTATGACGCAGGCATCCGATAAGAAATGATTTTCCGAAATTTTACCCCTAAGGGGTGAAAAACGGGGGCAAAGTTTGTATGGGACAACGTGATTCCTTGCTCCAATCTACTTAAAATGTTGCATAAACATTCTTTAACAGAATTGATGGAAGACAAGTTTCGTATTTTATTGAAACTCATCGCCTAACGGGCTTATAAGGGGTAGAAAGTTATTTTGGGGGGGTGAATTGCATCGAAGTTGATAAACTTCTTGGGATTCTGCCCTAGAGGAAGCAGCCTTATGCGAGTCGCCATTTAAAATTCGTGAACTTTTTTCTATAATGCTGGCATTCTGTCAGATTACAGACGCACTAAGTCTTTCGGTAAAATACAGGGATAGCCTATCAGAAGACTACAAACGACAAGTGGAAAGTCTTTCTGGCATTATAGATGAACATCTAGCACATGAAATCTACAATAAATGTCTGGTCTTACACAATAAACGGGAAACAAGTTACGATGTCAATTTCTTAGCAGAATTGATGTCAAGTAGTGAAGGCTCTCAAACCAATGAACAAATACATATCTATTCAAATACTTTCCAGTATCGACGCAGGTGTAGGTGATATCATTTTTGGATGCTCCTGGTAGAACAGGTAATACTTTTCTATTAAATTTACTGTTGGCCAAAGTGAGAAGCAATGGTGATATCGCCTTAGCGGTCGCATCGTCCGGAATTGCTGCCACTCTGCTGGAAGGAGGTGAAACTGCACACTCCATGTTTAAACTTCCTCTCGATTTGATACAATCCGAAACCCCCCTCTGCAATATTCCCAAAGAAAGTAATTTGGCAGAAGTACTCCGCAATACGAAATTTATTTGCTTGGGATGAGAGTACTACCCTAAATAGATCTTTACAAGATATTGGGAATAATAATTGTCAAATGGGAGGAGTTACTGTATTCTTAGTAGGTCGTTTTCGGCAGACTTTACCAGTAGTGCCCAGAGGAACGCGAGCGGACGAAGCTAAAGTGTGTGTGAAGTCTCATCTGTGGCCTTCAGTGACAAAACTGAGCCTTACCAAAAATATGAGAGTCCAAACATTACACACCCGTAATATCTCCCCTAAGATGAGATGTTACGGGTGTGTAATGTTTGGTATAATAACAGATAGTCTAATTTCATTTGACATAATTTTCATATGATATAATTTTCATATGCTATAAAAACATTTAACCTTATTTCATATGATCTAATGTTATATTTGATATAATTTTCATTATTATTTAATTTAGTATAACGTTCATTTCATATAATTTTTAAATTGTATAATGCTCTTTTTATATAATGTTCATTTGACCTAACTTTCATATTAACTAATTTTCTGAAGGTAACGTATCGTTCTTGAGAAAAGCAAATTATATTGTAACCTAACCTCAAAACATAAAAGTTGCTTCTGGATCATCTCCGCCGCTGCGGGAATTGCAACCCATTCGCCCTTACGTAACAAAGGATAGGCACCCATGCCTATGCTTTGTTACAGCGGGCGGGGGTTGCTCTCCCTCCGCGCATACGGTTTTTATATACACTCTAGGGTAGGAGCCAGAAGACTACGTAAAGTCGGGGTGCCCCGATTCGGTTTAGGAACAGATTCAACCTATTAACTACAAGCTGGTGTATAATTATGTTGTCTCCATATCGTAGAAGCAGTCTTTGCAAAAATAAAAGTAGACATTTTCAAATTATATTAAACGTTACTTATAGATTTTGCATATTATAGCAACTGAATATTATATTAATTGAATATTATTTCAAATGTGCATTATATAAACTGTTCATTATACCATATGAAATTAGGTAAAATTAAATTATATCAATAATTCATTATATCATTTGATCGTTATATAAAAGAAAAAATATATATTAAATGAAATTAGGTCTTATGATTATTAGAACTTTTGTTATTATATCAAACGTTACACACCCAGATGTAAATGCCAGTTCTCAGACCTGTTGCTTAAAATAGGAAATGATGATTTCCCGGAACTGGAAAATAATATAATTCTCCCTGCAGAGTTAGGTACAATTATCTTCACAAAATATAACAATTGTTTCCACTTTAGGAGAGCTTACCTATAGCTAAAATTTACCCAAACATTAATAATATTCACGATAAACCTGCAGAATGGTTATGCGAGCGTGCCATCCTAACACCAAAAAACGAACAAGCCTCAGTTATGAGATCATTCGAATAATTTCAATATAAATCCGTCGACTCAGTGATAAACACCGATGATACCATTCATTACCCGGTCGAGTTCCTGGATACACTGAAGCCTCCCGGTCTCCCAACTCACATATTAAAATTGAGAGTTGGCGCGCCAAGTATGTTGCTGCGCAATATAAATCCACCAAAATTATGCGATGGCACTAGATTCTAATTGAAAACATTGCATCGCAATGTAATCGAGGTAACTATACTGACAGGTTGTTCTCGAGGAGAGTCTGTATTTATTGCTAGGATTCCCCTGACACCCTCAAATTACCCCTCCGAATTCAAGACAGTGCAGTTTCCTATCAAAGTGTGCTTCGCCATAACCATAAATAAAGCTCAAGGTTAAACTCTTAATGTAGCGGGAGTAGACTTGAGAGAAAGCTGCTTCTCCCACGGCCAGTTGTATGTGGCATGCTCCAGAGTAAGCGTACAGAGTAGCCTGGTGATCCTACCACCCGAAGGAAAAGCAAAAAATCTTGTTTACAAAGAAATACTGCGGTAGGTGTAGTATTTCGATTTCGTTGTAAAAAGATAATACCCCCGTGTTACTTTCACCAGATCAAAGGCCGAGCTTCGTGTTCATAAAATATAACACAATTTTATTTTATTTTCATATTTATTTAACTTTTAAATACCTACACTATAATAAAGATTGTTATATTTTATAAGTATCCAAACATTTTAACATAATAATTTAAATGTTATGACAAAATTAATAACGTAAAAAACCAATTAAAAATCCTATTAGAACCATATTCGACTTCTAGGCGGACGAAGTCGCGGGAAAAAGCTAGTATCATATAAATATCTTGTAAATGTGGTGGAACATTGGCGTTGAATGGAACTCCTAACTAAAGTCATAATAATCGAGCGGTTACACTGAAGCCGTGTGGTCGATGACATCAAGACATCATAAAAGTGTTGAACGAGACTGACCCTGACGTCATGCCGAGTTTCGTAGCTGCTGCAGGACATCACAACCCAAAAGGTGGCCACACTCGTAACTGCAAGCATGACCAACCTGCATGAACAATCATTATGTGCAAGCGTGCAAAACTTCCCTATAGGCTACATACTGTACAAGCAAGTTGGAGCAGCATCAGTTTTTGTTTGAACGATGGACGACGACGATGCGCTTGCTTTGCTACATCAATTGTAATAATAATAATAAAGGAGCTTCACGGACGCTACTTCCGGGCCCTACATGGACCCGATGTAGATTCACTAGCGTCCGTAGCCTGGCTGCGTTTTGGTGACCTCTTTGGGGAAACCGAAGGTTTTGTCTGTGCAATTATGGACGAAGTTATGATGACGAACAATTACCGGAGATTCATTGTGAAGGACGGCACGGTTGACATCTGTCGGGCATGCCACCGTCCGGGAGAATCAATCCGACACATTATCTCCGGGTGTTCTCATCTAGCTAACGAAGAGTACTTGCATAGACACAACCTTGTAGCCAGGATTATCCATCAGCAACTTGCTCTGAAATACAGCCTTGTGGAATCGGAAGTACCGTACTACAGATATGTGCCCGACCCAGTTCTCGAAAATGGAAATATCACATTGTACTGGGATCGATCCATCATCACTGACAGGACTATTGTTGCCAATAAGCCTGATATAGTGGTGGTGGATCGAGGAGAGCGGCGCGCAATGATTATTGACATAACGGTCCCGCATGATGGGAACCTCGTGAAAGCCGAGAAAGATAAACAGATTAAGTATCTTGACTTGGCTCGCGAGGTTGTCGACATGTGGGATGTGGACTCAGCGATCATTGTGCTGATAGTCGTATCAGCCAATGGCTTAATTGCCAAGAGCCTCGACCAACACCTCAGGAGGCTCTCGTTGGGCAGCTGGATTAAGGGCTTGATTCAGAAAGCGGTACTCTTGGACACGGCTCGTATTGTTAGGAGGTTCCTCTCTCTGGAGCCCTGACCGCCGGTAGCTTGGACCCTGTTCCCGATACCGGTGGGCTACTATTTTTATATTTTTAAATGTTTTTATATGTTTTTATTCTAATATTTAAAAATATAATTTATATGTAAATATTGAAATAAAGGAAATAATAATAATAATAATAACGTTTATTGTGACCAAAAGTATACACAAACAATTTGGGGTTTGGAGTCTTCATTTAAGCAAGTAATGCCTGTATTAGAAGACTCCGCTCCTTCACAGCAGTAGGTAGGTAATTACTTAAAACACAATAAAAACATTACATGGGTGTAGTAAAAACAAAATATAATTATCTGAACGTGTGTGTGCGTGTGCATGAGTGTGCGTGTGTTGTTGAGTGTACATGAGTGTTATGGATGTGTGGATGTATGCGTGGGAGTGTGAGAATGTATATGTAGGTATGGGAGTCTCAGTGTGTGTGTGAGTGGGTCGTGTACTTGTATTAAGTTACGTTTTGTAGGAGAGCTTCAGTATTTTCATATGTCAGTGGTTTTATCCAGTCGATCAACATTGATTGTATGCAACTAGCGTTCGTATGATTCAGAAAACTTAACCTGCATACACACATACAATCGTGCTTGCACAAGAGTGGCTTGATCAAGCTGCATTAAGATGAACCGGCATGAAGATTGATAGAATTCGGGCTTGTCATGCTTGCAGTTACGTGTGTGGCCACATTAAGATCAACCCTGGTCGAGATGCAGTTGAAATTGGAAGCATCGCAATCCACCATAATCTGTAATGGTGATTAGTGATAATATTTTGGAATAACTCAACGTTCCTTTAACGTTACGATTCGTCGTATAACAGTGGTGCTACCATATTATTTGGTGACGTTTCAACGGATAATGCAATATGATAATATCACGGTACGGGGTTGAGAACTTGAGACATTGTATTTGTTCTAACATAAATTGACGTATAATCAATCATGTGAGAAGTTGCGGGTTGTGGTTGTAACATATCATCGGACTTATTCTACGTCACTGCAATATTATTGCACTACGATTACCTACGTATGTTACGAGACTTCATTTTTCTTTATTTTTGCCAGGCGTGCCTGACACAGCCAAGAAGTCCATTTAAATGTTACAAATGTGTACGCATCTATTTCTTGAGGAAAATACATTCGGAAGTAAAAATAACTGTCCAGGGCGGAGATCTCGTCAAAGCTCGATCACACTGCAACCTACAATTTAGTTAGATCAGGAAAATGTAGACTAATTAAGGAAACTTGAATTGTTTAGTACAACAGGTATCTCCAAGATAGATGCACCCCATACGGTTGATTCATTAAACATCTTAAAAATATATTTTAAAACATTTATAGCTCTAATTATTACTTTAATTATTTTGTTCCTAGTATTAATCTGCTCTTGACCTATGCTTTGCTAGATAAATATGTTTTTTCGCAGAGCTACTATCAGAAATCCGGGTTCTTGACCTGTATCGTCTCAATAGTGACCCATAGGTGATCCTATGGGTCACTATTTAGACCGTCAAAAAATTCAAAAGATTGAGACGATCCGACACAATAACCAAAATCAATCATCAAACCAAATTTTTGATTCTTGAACATGCCGGATTCCTCACGATGTTTGATGATGAAATAAATAACACAAAGTAATGTGCCTGCCTAGGATCGAACCGTTACCACTGGGTCACCAATGCTCTCTCAATATAAATCAATAAGCAAGATAAGTGGCAATAAACTGGTCATGTTAGCCGTAGGACCGATGACTATCTGGGATAGGCGTAACAGAACCCCCATCCAAAAAAGCAACCAACAAAGCATCAACCTACCCCCATCGAAAAAAGTGTGAGTTTATGTATGTATATCAATAAACAAATTACCTCAAATTATACAACAAAACACACACATTCGTTATTTAGTCAATTTATATTAATACTATCTGCGCCCCCTGGTTTCACCCGCATAAGCATCCCGTGGGAATATCGGGATAAAAGGAATCCTATATCCAAGTGATGATCTACCCATGTGCCAAATTTCATCCAAATCCGTTCAGCCGTTTTAACGTGAAAGTGTAACAAACGAACAACTAGTTAGGATTATTATACAGGGTTATTGGTAAAACACTAACAACCTCTTAAGGGGTCGTTGGCTATCACCATCACTATGAACAACTTTGACTAAGGGACCAAACCAGAAATCGTTTAAAAAACATTGCAGTCCCCTATATTTATGTTCGCTTATCTCGTCGATTCAATACTATCTCACAATTACTACTTTTGACATTTGGTAAAGAAAATCTCAACAAAATATATAAAATTATACATTCTTCTTGTTTTTTTTGCGTGAAGAAATAATACAATGCAGACAAAAGGCTCCCGTTGACGTGACTTTATTACTATGAATATTTTATGGAAATTGTTCTACGAGAGTCGCGTCACGCCTGTCTGCGGAAGCCTAAAGTGCTTCCCAAACGCATTTTGCTAGCAAGCTTATACGCAAAATAATTCAGTATGTAAAGTTTTTTTCAGGTATTTTTTTATATTTTTAATTGATAGGTTTCGTTATTTTAAGCAACTAATTTCAATATTTTGTTTTTCCAAGCTGTAGTTATTTTTATAAACTTTTTAGGGTTTCGTAGTAAACAAGGATCCCTTATGGTTTCGCCATGTCCGTCGGTCTGTCTATCTAAAACGAGTGTTCTAAGATGTCAACATTGTGGATAGTTTGGCCTTTCATCGATGGCCAGTTGCTTCAGTGTCATCATGGCCAAAAAAGGTGCGGCTTTTGTGCCATAGGTAACTGTCGCTAACTGGTATTCTTTTAAAGGTTGAGATTGATGGTTCCGCCAGATAATTTTCTGATATTTCTGATCATCGGAATGAAGCCAAATTTTGCGAAACATTTTTTCTATTTTATCTGCTGTTAAGGCGTATCTAAATTATCTCCATTTTAAGATAAGGCTCCGAAGGTCTTGTTTTAAATTGGGTCCTCGGCACATAAGATCATTGAGGCTGTTTCCACTCGAAGTTTTTGCCGAGGCATTAAAGACAACACGCAATTTAGTAGTTGATGACTCAGATCGTTGGACGCAATGGTGCGATAAGTAGCAGTCCAGCTGTACGTGTGGCGCAACGGGTGTCATATGTCCTAGCTCTAGGTATTCAGAATTAAACGTTTTATAGTCACGTGCCAGTACTGGCTGCTTACTAAATTTCCGCTCTATTTGGAAAAATCGAGCAATCCATTTTGTTTTCGACTAGCCTATTTTTTTCTCAAAATTTTCTTTGAATGGTATTTTAACGACGTAGCTTCCGTCTTCCCTTCTAGAGGTCGAAGATTGGTAAAACTCGATGCATTTTTGATCTTCTTCTGATATCGCTGGAGATTCATGAATGTTCTCCACTTCTCAAAATTGCTGAATCTCTTCGATATTATTTAGCATTGCAATGGTACATTTTGTAGTTGCCGTTAAGATCCATTCCAACTGGGTTTGTTGGGCAATGGGCAACATACCTTCTGAACGACAGATCCCGTCCATAAGGATAGTGGAATAGATATCTGCCCCAAATAAGATATCAACAGGCCTACTTTTGTGAAATTCGGGATCTGCTAGAGTCATTTGGTTAAGAGTAGGCCAGTCTGGCTTAGGTAAGGTACAGCTGGGTAAGCTATTGATGAGTCTATTCCTTATATATACGTCTGTTTCAAAGGTGAAATCGTATCGTATGGTAATCATGCCCTTACAGTTGTTTTCTGTATTTCCTATTCCAGAGATATAACCGTTACATTTCCGTCGCGGTAGTCTTAACAACTGAGAACTCTCATTTTTTGGTAAGATCCGTCCGCTGCTTGTACGTTAATTATTGCCGATATATGCCGATTTCGTAATCATGTCAGCGTAATTGCGACACCGCGCTCTATGCTTTGAATATTTTATGTATTACCTAAGTAAAATAGTCAGTACGCTTTCGGATAGCATATTGGGTGCGACTCAATCTCATCTCTTTCACCTCGTTAGTTTGAATCGTTGTCCTATTTGTATTACTGAAATATGCCAATCTTTATAATCTTTAATCTTAGTTTATCTTAATCTCACCCCAACCCCGAACATTGGTCCTTCGAGCCATCGGAGCGGGACCATTACGCGTGTATCTACTAATGGTACTGTGTGATTGTCTCGCTTGGAACTTTATACCAGAGCCTGGCAAACAGAACTGAGTGGATTTACTTTCCAAAAATTTCATCATCCTAACTGATCTCGGTACTCCGGACGGAAAGGTGCCATAATCTTGCTGATCTTAATTTATCTCGGTGCCCCGGACGGACACGTGCTATCATCCTGCTGATACTGATTGACCCTGGGTTTCGCAAGGACAATTGATCTCCAAAGAAGCCTTCAGTGCAAGTAAGGTATCTTTTTATAATAGGTCTTTACCTATGAAATTGCCGTTTTGTATGAAAAAATTTAAACGAATTTTTTTCATGTATTTTTTATTTGTATTAATCGAAGTAATCACCCATGCAATCAATGCATCTTTGCCAACGCAGTGGCAGTTTATTGATGCACTTCTTAAAGAAATCAGCTGGACGGGAGCCAATAAATTCTTCAAAGGCATTTTGTACTGCCTCTCGGGTATTGAATTTTTTTCCCGCCAAGAAGTTATCCAAATTCTGGAAAAAGTAGTAGTCTGTAGGCGCAAGGTCTGGTGAGTAGGGCGGATGACGGAGAGCTGCCAACCCCAGTTCTTGCAACTTGGAGACCGTCTGCTGTGCAGTATGAGGTCGCGCGTTGTCGTGCAGGAGCAGCGGAGACGAGCGATTGACCAATGCTGGTTGGAGATGTGCCAGCTTCTCCATCATTGTGTTCAGTTCTTCACAGTACACATCTGCAGTAATGCTCACCCCGTTTGGTAAGAAGCTGTGATGAATCACACAGGCGCTAGACCACCAAACAGTGACCATCACTTTTCTAGGGGTAAGTTTTCGTTTCGGGCATTGTTTAGGTGCTGAAACAGGATCCAACCAACTTGTTGAGCGCTTGCGGTTATCAAACAGAATCCATTTTTCATCGCAGGTAACAATGCTGTTCAAAATTCCTTCATTTGTGTGTCTGTTGAGCAGTGCAAGGCACGTCTCGACGCGTACTTCGCGCTGGCGATCATTGAGTTCGTGGGGCACCCATTTGTCAAGCTTTTTTACCTTGCCAATTTGACGCAAATGGATCAATATTGTTTTGACGCTAACGTCGAAAGCTGCTGCTAATTCAGCCGTAGATTGTGTATCATCAGCTTCCACAATCGCCTTTAATTCGTCATTGTCGACCAAAGTCTTCGGACGACCGCGAGGTTCATTTTTCAGGTCGAAATTTCCAGAACGGAAGCGAGCAAACCAATAACAGGTGGTGCGTTGGTTTGTAGTGTTAGCTCCGTAAACGTCGTTGATGTTGCGTGCCGCTAGTGCCGCGTTGCTGCCACGAGGGTACTCATATTCCATAATTACTCGAATTTTTAACGTATCCATGATGACGAAAAAGATTGAAATGCGATGAAAATGTAACACTAATCAATAAACAAATGACTACTTTTGGAAAAAAATACCATGTTTTTAAAATAAAATTAATTTGAAATTAGAATTCTTAGCCAAACAAACATTATTTTGATTTGAAATGGCCAGTAATGCAGAACGGCAATTTCATAGGTAAAGACCTAATATTTACAATGTTGAAAATGGATGACATTTTAGCAACCCAACAACAACTAATCGAAGCCGTAGATAAGCTTTTCTCCAATTTCAAGAAGGATGGTGCAGAGCGCAAGTCCTCAGTCTACTTACGTCGTTGATTAGCTACCTCGGAACAATACTTTACAGAGTTCCATAATAATGATATCACTTTGCTATCTTTTGGTGGTCAATCTCATGCATACATATTTCAGTACTAATCAATACGATCAAATGAAGGAAAAATATAACAACATTAAAACTATTATTCAAAACTATAACCCCCTCGCAAACAGACCGCAAATCCCTGAATTGAAACCTCCTACGTTCCAACCTACTGCGGAATCTCAAACCTCGAACCTCGCATCTCACGCTGCTTCTAAAACCTCTGCTCTTGAAGAGAGTAAAGCCCAAGGTCTCTTCAAACAGCAAGTTACTAACTTTAAGGTTTTCTTGAGAACATCTTCCAATATTGACCTTGATCTCGTTACGGAAAAATGGGAGTTTGAAGACATCCTGAAAATTATACAATATCGTTGGGCGGCTATTGAGTCGCTTAATTGGGAGCTAGACAACGAGTATGGCCGATCAAACAACGAAGAGCAATTTACTCATTATGAGAAATATTATAACAAAATCAAGAAAGACATCGATAAGAAAATGTGGTCCGTTGCGCATATTGAAAAATCAACTCTTAGCCTACCTTTGAGGGAAACTACAATAAGTGGATTTCGTTCAAAGATCTTTTTACCGAACCAGTGCACAACAACCCGTCTTTGTCGAATGCACAAAAGATGCAGTATCTAAAGAGTAAGATCAAAGGTGAGCCCGAAAAATTGATCCAACATCTCCAAATAAGGTCCGACAATTGTATGCTGGAATATCCTCAATCATCGTTATAATAATAAACGATTGATCTTCTCTTCTTATCTTAACAATCTCATGAATATCCCTGCAAACCAGCAACAGTCATCAAATCATATAAAACGCATTCACGACACTACGTACGAGAGCGTGAATACTATCAAGATTCTGGGAGTCGATGTGTCTTCTTGGGACTCTTTCCTGGAATGTATGCTGTCTCAAAAATTGGATTCAAATACATACTAGGCTTATCTACAAGCCTTAAAATCTTCTTGGAAGATTTCCTAAATTTCTTGGAAACTAATTTTATGATGCTGGAAACTTCACGTAAGAAGCTTGAAAATTCCACGCAGAAATCATCCCCATATCAATACAACAACAATAACAAACCATCATTTTCAAAGGGTCCCAATTATAAACGAAATTATAACAATCCTAAACCGAATTACTCTACAAACCAAGCTTCGCAATTATCAAAGTCCAAACGCAAAATTAACTATCGCAAGCAATGCCCTATTTACATACCAATTCAGGTATCTTGGGCATGTGGTTACCGAAAATCTTGGAGATGATGTAGACATGGAGAGGGAGCGCAGGGCATTGTCAGTCCGGGCGAACATGCTGGCCCGCAGGTTCGCTCGATGTACAGAAGCGGTGAAAGTAACATTATTCAAAGCGTATTGCACATCTCTGTACTCAGCGAGCCTGTGGTTCAGATATACCCAAAGGGCTTACAATTCTCTGCGCATCCAGTTTAACAATGCATTCAGGGCGCTGTTACGTCTGCCACGCTTCTGCAGTGCGTCAACAATGTTTGCTGAGTCGCGCACAGACGGCTTTGATGCCACCTGGCGCAAAAAGACAGCCTCACTGCTAAGCAGATTGCGTGGGAGCAGTAACAGCATCCTGAATGTAATAGGCAATAAGTTAGACAGCCCTCTGGTGTGGAGCCTCACCCAGAGGACCAAGTCTCTCTTAGTTATTAGGTACTAACATAGTTTTTAAGTAATACTAACAATATAAATGTAAATGTAATTATGGATCTAGTTGTCTGAATAAATATATTAAATAATAATAATTTGCAACGCCAATGATCATCGAATTCATGCATGTCAAAAATTATTGGAATTGCAACCTAATGAACGTAAAAATGCTATTACTAACTTAAACCTTTGCATTAATTGCTTACATTATCACGAAGGCAAAAAATGCCTTTCCGAAATAAGATGCAAAGAATGCAATAACGAACATAATTACATTTTGCATGAATGAATCTTTTACGTCGCATCGATCTGGGTCAAATGCAGCCACGATTACGAAATCGGCATATATCGGCAATAATTAACGTACAAGCAGCGGACGGACCTTACCAAAAAATGAGAGTTCTTTTAGATCAAGGGTCACAGACATCCATTATTAGGGAAACCGCTGCTCAGTTGTTAAGACTACCGCGACGGAAATGTAACGGTTATATCTCTGGAATAGGAAATACAGAAAACAACTGTAAGGGCATGATTACCATACGATACGATTTCACCTTTGAAACAGACGTATATATAATGAATAGACTCATCAACAGCTTACCCAGCTGTACCTTACCTAAGCCAGACTGGCCTACTCTTAACCAAATGACTCTAGCAGATCCCGAATTTCACAAAAGTAGGCCTGTTGATATCTTATTTGGGGCAGATATCTATTCCACTATCCTTATGGACGGGATCTGTCGTTCAGAAGGTATGTTGCCCATTGCCCAACAAACCCAGTTGGGATGGATCTTAAGCGGCAACTACAAAACGTACCATTGCAATGTGATCCTAAATAATATCGAAAAGATTCAGCAATTTTGGGAAGTGGAGGACATTCATGAATCTCCAGTGATATCAGAAGAAGATCGAAAATGCATCGAGTTTTACCAAATTTGTAAAAATAACTACAGCTTGGAAAAACAAAATATTGAAATTAGTTGCTTAAAATAACAAAATCTATCAATTAAAAATATAAAAAAATACCTGAAAAAAACTAAACAAAATGCGTTTGGGAAGCACTTTAGGCTTCCGCAAACAGGCGCGACGCGACTCTCGTAGAACAATTTCCCTAAAATATTCATAGTAATAAAGTCTCGTCAACGGGAGCCTTTTGCCTGCATTGTATTATTTCTTCACGCAAAAAAAACAAGAAGAATGTATAATTTTATATAATTTGTTCTAGTTACTATCTAAACTTTAGTAACCTTTTCGCCTTTACACAGTTATTATAAATCGAGTTATAAAAAAAATTATCAATAAAAAGTCAAGGGTTAAAAAGTCGGTGGCTATAAAATCTGCTCCACACCCGATAATTCTTAGTTCAAACTTGACACGAGGCTACGTCGGTCGTCTTCACTATTAAGTGTTCAAAATGTGGAAAGTCATAATCCTATCAGCGTTAGTGAGTGTCCTTCAAGGAGCGACGATTAACGACATCTATGGAAATTACACGGCGGTCATGGAGTATCCAGAAACTTTAGCACCCTTGTGCATAAGGATTGCCTTATCTGAAGATCAACGTAACATTCAGTGTTCTTGTTCTGACGGAAATAACAGTACACGTCTTGTGGTAATGACAATCCTAGAACGCATAACGCCGTTTCGGAAGATAGCTAAAGCAGCCCCGTTAACAGAGCCTATGCGAGTCGTTGACAATGGGATTGATGTGATGTCCCTCAAGAATGTCACCTGTAATTGTGCTCAAAAGGAATACCATATTCATTTTGCTGTAAAAAAAATGACCGAAAACTATACGCTGATGTACGTGGTAAATGAACTTGAGCCCGCCGCGCCTGAGTCGAGTCAAAGGGATTTTTTGTTAGCGCGGAATTTACCGAGTTCTGCCGAATTGGAGGTAGACATCACACTCATTGATGAAGTAAAACATAGGAACGGTTCAAGGCTATGTACCCGAGAATTGTATGAAGAAATGCGTCCGACAAATTAATTATTTTTTGTTGTGTAAAATAAACTTTTTCTTCTACATGCGAGTTTTTTTTATTGCCCTTTTTTTAGTTCCCATGCTAAATTACATTAATTAAATAAATTAATGAAGCTAATAAAATAAAAACATACATAATTATTACATTAAGAATAAGAATTTCAATCATTTGTCAAATTATAATAGTAAAATGGTAGTGTGACTCTTTAAAGTTAGGTTAGGTACACATTCACAGAATGCTGAGCGATGGCTATTTTGCGTGGATGTGACACATATTTTCCCCCAATTTTTTATTCTCGTGTTTTGTTTTTTTTTTTGCGTCAGGTTTACCGCAAATAAACGTATTTTCTTTCTTTTCTTTCTTTCTTAGAATATAATGTTTAAAAAATATATCAAAGCTTTATGTTATATCTTCTCCTACCTTCTGGTTGCTATTCGAAAGGCAAGGACCCTTTCCCCGCCGCCCATAAAGTACTTATTTTTTTTTCTCTGGACAGTTAGGTCGTCGTATGGCAGATTTTTTACTTTTGGAGTGGCATACTGATGTTCATTGTTACTCGTATCAGTATCAGTGTGATTGGGCCAGTTCAGTTAAATAGTAGGTTGTATTGATTTAGTATTAGTCATTATTAATAATGTTAGAAATTTCGCCGAAGGGTTAGGCAGAAGTGTATCTATAATCTTTTTCCCTTTTACGGAATAGAGCAGTTAACTTGGAAAAAACTTGTTTTAATACATATATGGATAAAGTTGAATCCTCCATCACTGAGAACCCAATTCATTTTGGACATATGTTAAGAGCAAAAGAAACTCGGGCACTTTTCCAAAAGTTATGCATTATGGTGATAGCACTGCGAGTACAGGTGAAGAAATCAGCAACTTATTCGCAACCTATACCTAACAAAGCCATTTTTTGAACAGGAGTAGGAGGCACCTGCTAGCACTTAAATCCTTATTATAGTTTAAGTAGTTTTATTATAATTAAGTAGTTTTATTGTACTACAGTATGAGGTTGGTTTGTTTTGTTTTGTTGTGTTGAAAGTTGGTAATTTTATAGTTTTATATTGTAATTTTGGAAGTAACGATGATAAAGTTATTTTTGTAGTTATCTGTGGAAGCTTGTTATTAGCAAATTAGATATAAATTATTGTTATAATTATAGTTATTAGACTGTAAGCTTTCCTAAAATAAAATAAATAAATAATATACCCACTTACAATACAGTCATTCAGTTATTTATTTCATACAGGAAATGAGTTTTGTGCCGAACAGTTACAGCTATTTCGGGAACTTCTTCGTCACTCTCTGTGTTTCGCAGTTTTAATTTAAAGTTATTAATTTGCCCTCATTGCTGGCCGCGACGGTAAAGTACTAACTTTACTGTCGCGGCCATATATTAGGGCATTGATGGACGATCGTGAGAATGTGACACATAAGTGAGTCCATCAGTATAGTACTTTTCTCAAACAATACGCGGAAATACATACTAAGTAAATTAATTATAAATACCAGAATCAATGACGAACAAAGAAAATCTTTTACGCGCCAATATGTTCATTTGTTTCTTCTTTACTTTAAATAGCTCTATTTGTAAGACAGTTCAAAATTAAAATAAAATCTTTGATAAGTTACCTCCTTGGTTGCCATGGGTCGAAGTAAACAGTTAGTTCCATTTTTAAATAACGCCGTGTTATTTAAAAATGGAACTAACTGTTTACTTATGAGTTTTCATAGTAATTTTTTTGGCCGCTAAACACGCAGTTATGGATTTTCATAGTAACATTGCCGTCTACTCTCATGTATTTGACCAGTACAGCATTTTAGATTTATCTCTAAGAAAGCTGTCAAAATAATGTTCGAATTTCAAACCATGTTTGAGAAAAACTTATATTATAGACCCTTACTATTATAACTGCCTTATTGTACAGACGCCAGCACGTCAACTTACTACAATCTGTAAAATTTCTTTAATAGATTATCAACTTTATCACTTTAGCATAAGGTTCAAAGTTGATTGAAATGTTTGTTCAGTTTCGGGTAGGTTGATGTGCTGGCGTCTGTACTAGTGGTCGCAAGCGCTACCGCTGAGCATGAGGTTCTGAGTTCGATTCTCAGTCGTGCGAAGTGTTATTGTGTTTTTTCATCTGGAATTTCTCTTTAGCAGCCCGGAGTTTGGATTTGTGCCCGGTTGATAGTAATAGGCTCGCCCCCTATAACATGGGACTTAAACATAAATGGTGAAATGTGGGTGTACTTTAGGTACACCTCTGCCTAAACCTTGGTGAAATACAGGCGTGATGTTATGTTGTCCTATAGGCCCTGGTTATTAATTGTTGTGTATAATTAAACAGTTATTTGTTTCATTTTTCAGTGCATCTTGAAGGTACCTGAACCGAGTTTTGTCATAGTTATTTTCACCTCAAGATGAAAAAATAAACTTTTTACAAAAAATTGAACCGTCGCAAAAAAAAACTGAACAGCGAAAAATAAAAAATAACTCTTTAGTGTAACTAAGCTCCTAAACTAATTTAAGTAACAAATTTTGAGGCGGCGCCAAACACACATTCATCAAAGATCCATCAAGCTACCATTTTAATTTGTTTGTTTGGCGACGCCTCAAAATTTGTTACTTAAATTAGTTTAGGAGCTTAGTCACACTCAATTGTCATTTTTATTTTTCGCTTTTTAGATTTTTTTGGTCGCTTGAATTTTTTGTAAAAAAGTTTTTTTATTGACCACTTGTTGCCGGTGCATTTTCGCTTGTAACCCGCTTGCTTTTAACCAGGAGTAAAGTCGTATTTCTTCCATCATCACACGAACATGGCACGTCTTCCGCAGATTTTTATTGCAAACGAGAAGTGATAACATATCGCGACGGATGTGACGGCTGGATAATCAGCTACTGGCACCCATTTCCCGTAGAAATTCTGTATGTCTGTTGCCTCGATAAGAATGAATATAGACAAAGACAAAGAAATTTCGTCGGACATGGTACGTAGGTATAGTTATGTACAGGACAGATATAGAAGATGAATAATATTATGTTTAATTTCCACATGATGAATTCTCCATGACAAACTCAAACTCAAAACTCAAATTCAAAGCATTTATTTCAATTAAACCATTTACTGACACTGTCTTTTGAATTGTCAAGAAGTCGGTCAGTCAGAAATATGAAGCTATTTGCTTATTTCAAAGCGTAGTAGGTACATATGGAGAAGAACGGACAAGAAACTCCACGGACACTCTTTTAAATCAAAAATTTGATACTAAATATTGGTTACATCATTCATGAAATTATGCATGTGAGAACAATGTAGAAAGACGTGCACGTTTGTATAAGCGTCCGTAATAAAAAGAAAAAAATAAATAACCATTCGAAATTTTAAAACAAAAAAAAGACATATTATTCCATCGTTGTAAAGTACTATGGCGATGACTCTGGCACGTATAATACAGAAAAAAATATAGTGACAGTGTTCATAATTATTAGGATCTACAACCTTTACAACAGGAACAACCTTTGGCATGTACTGATAAACATAATTAGGTATTGCACGTTATCATTCTTAGTTAGTCTAAACACAACAAAATGCGTCTTAAAACTAAAATAATTGGATGTAGGTATAGCCACTGTAGATACCACGTCAATATTCTGACATTAGCGTTTTTAACTTTCCTGTTTAGCAAAACAATTTTTATCTGTGTTCTTGTTCATCTCGTAAACTCACAAAGAGATTCAATGAAATGAAAAAATGTTATCACCAGTTATATATATTTTTCCAACAAACACTTTTGTAATTATATAATATTGCTAGTAATTAAATACATAACATTGTTATTTTTTTACTTTATTTAATTATAATTTAAGATAAATTTGATCATACATTTCTCGGGTACACAACCGTGACCAGTCCCTGTGTTTTAGTTTATTTATATGTGTGTAATGTCATGCTCTAATTCTAAAGAACTTGGCAATTCGCGAGCCATCAAGAAAACTTGGGTGTCGTTTCTGTTTGCTATTGGCACGTAACCTAGAATATAATAGGTTGGGGAAAAAGTTTCTTCGTATTTTTTAAGAAAATTCAAAACATTTTTTAACATAGTATGTTTACATTTAACTAAAGTATGTAGGTACCATTTTGTTCGATAACTTTTTGCCATCTTGTAGGTAGGGACATGATCCCATTGCTATAGAAATTTTGGGACTTCTGATCAAAATACCGCGACAAGTGGTTTTGGCAGTCCTCCCGTGATGTTAACCTGACACTGCCAAAAGAATTCTGAAGAGACCGAAACAGGTGGAAATCTGAAGGTGCAAGGTCAGGACTATACGGCGGATGCATTAACACCTCCCAGCCAAACTCTCTTAATTTTTGCTGAGTGGCTAAAGATGTGTGAGGTCTAGCGTTATCATGATGAAAAACCACACCCCTTCTGTTGATTAATTCCGGCCGCTTTCTCTCAACTTCTTGCTTTAATCTCATCAGTTGTTCGCAGTAGAGTTCAGAATCGATGGTCCTGCCTGGTGGTAACAGCTCATAATGAATAATGCCCTTCCAATCCCACCACACACACAGCATCACCTTGTTGCGAGTTAACCCGGGTTTTGCCACAGTCTGTGAAGCCTGACCGGCCTTTGACCACGACCTTTTTCGCACGTTCTTGTCGTACTTGATCCACTTTTCATCACCAGTTATCAGCTTCTTCAAAAATGGTTCGGTTTCATTACGTCGTAATAAAGAATCACAAATGAGTACACGGTTCATTAGGTTTCTTTCAGTGAGCTCGTGAGGTACCCAAATATCGAGCTTTTTTGTGTACCCAGTTTTTTTCAAATGCGCCAAAACTGTTTTGTGGTCAATTCCCAGTTCTTCAGCTACGTCGTAACTACTAATATGCCGATCTTGCTCCACTTTTTCAAAAATGGCATCCATTTTATCCGTAATAGGGCGACCAGAGCGACGTGCATCTTTGACATCAAAATTTCCGGATTGAAAACGCTTAAACCAAATTTGTGCTACTCTCACAGACACTGCACTAGGTCCATAAACATCGCAAATTTTTTTCGCGGCTTGCGTTGCATTTTTACCTTTTTTGTAGTAAAATTTTAAAATGTATCGAATTTCTTCATTAGATTCACTCATCTTGACAGTACGAAAAACAAATAAAAATCACACATTTTCCTAATTTGAATTTGGAATTATGTTATTTAAAATTTAAACTTTCAATGATACCAAAACCAGCCAGATACACATAGTATAGCCAAAGAGATTTTATTACAAGTTCATACATACTATAATGCGAAAAGACTTTTTCCCCAACCTAATAGTTCTTGTTCACAATTTCAATAACACTTTCAATAACACTGCATAACTGCAAGATACGTTTACAAGAGGCAGATCACCCACATTATCAACGACCAGCACAGGTACTGACAGCACTACTGGCTTAATATTTATAATGCTAGACTGGAAAGGAAGTTCGCGTTCTAGTGGCCACACAACTTTCACTAGTGTGCAGTTTCTTCCATCTGAACAGGAGCACTCAATGTTACTGAGCAACGCTGATAGAATTATTATTTTCCACATTTTGAAGACTGTTCTTGTTGTAAATGAGTCATGTAGCTCCTTGTCAAGTTTGTACTAAGAATTATAAGGATATGGTACATTAAGACGTGTGTGACCACTGAGGGGCCACTTAACCTTTGTCATTGCAATTTAATGATTAGCTAAGCGCGATTCTATCGGTTAGCGCTGTTTCAAAATAGACTAGATAACACTAGTGGTTCTACATACAGTAGACTTCGCGAGCAACATTTTTTACAAAAGAGCGTTTTCCAAGCAGCCAATTTGTGCGGAAAGTGTCACTTTTTTCACTAGTGCTTTGTGCTTTTCTGATTTTTAAATTTTTAAGTCCGTCGTCAACCCGTCACACAACCCGGTGATGGCGATGGCGATGGCGATGACAATGGCAATGGCGATGACAATGGTCAAAGTCAAAGTAAAAGTCAAAGTCGAAAATCCAAACACAAAATAAAAAAAATTAAGTCAAACAGACAAAGTCAAAGTCAAGAATGTTGTTTATATCATTTAAATACGTCAGCCAATATGTCTGATTTTAGACATTATTATGATACTGCACTGGCTCGCTCGTTTTTTCTGCCGGGGTCGCGGGATAGTCCGAAAGGGATACCGTGGCCCCTGGCAACGTACAGGCAACTGAAGGAACACGGGTGGGTTTCAGTCAGTAAGAGTCCGACATGCCCTCCCGCTCCGCCCAGAGCGGGAGAAGTTATTTGATAATTTCCCACCAATAAAAAAAAAATAGGCTCGCCCGTTTTTTTTATTTCCTCACACGATGCATAGTAAAACATTGTTTGATACACGTGCGTAAGATAATTTCCGCACTTGTAGCATAAATAGCTATTTTACAACAATTAAAATACCACAAAAGTTTTTTGAATGGGATATTGACCATGTTTTTTTTTTAAACTTATTAAATATCCCGTTAAAAATAACTTAAGTAGTGATAATAACCATGTCAGTTTAAAATTCTATTAATATACCTATAAAACTTTAAAAAAAACCCGACTGCGGCTGTAGGCTACTAAAAAGCAAAATATAAGCTCAGGTGGTATTTGAGATGTCAGCAGAAGTGAAGGGGTCCGTTAGGATCGATGCCTGCCGGGGTTGCGGGAAAGTCCGAAAGTTATACCGTGGCCCCTGGCAACGTACAGGCAACGGAAGGAACACGGGTGGGTTTTAGTCAGTAAGAGTCTGACATGCCCTCCCGCTCCACTCAGAGCGGGAGAAGTTATTCGATAATTTCCCACCCAAAAAAAGGTGGTACTAAGACTAAGATAGTTTAAAGCTGGCGGGCGGGACGGAGTCCGTTGGCAGGGTAACAGCAGTAGGTACTACTTATTCATGAATTCTTATAAAATGCACAGTAGCGCCATCTAGAGACCTTATTATAAAACTAACATTAATATTGGTTTTAAAGCCTCGTTTCAGAGGACTCTAAAAATGATCACCAGATTTCTCTAGTTCTAGTAAATTCAAAGTAAATTAATGATATTGACTTGACGTCTGAGCCTGTATTTTTTTAATGTTATCCTTCACGCATGTTTTTATTTCTGTATGTGTACACATGTTTGAGCAAATAAATATGTCTCTATCTCTTACCTACCTTTCAAATAAACAAGAACCATCGAAATCGGATCTCATAAGGCGGATATATCCAGTAGTCCCAGCCCTCCAATCAAAAATCCCTAACAACAAAAAAAACTATAAAGCCGTAAATCCTATATACCAAATTTCGTCCAGATCGGTTGTAAAATACGACCTCTAGACGAGTACCAATAAACTGACACACGAAAGCAAATTTTGCCAGACTTGAAGTAGAGACGCTGAAATACTCAATCAATAAGCAAAAATGTATGAAGGTACCTAAATGGACGGGTTCTGCTTGTTCACTGCCGATATTACTTCGTTCACTTATACTTCTAGATCGAAAATGTGATTACTTTGTTGCACTTTCGAATCTTCTTTTTTACCCGACTACGGTAAAGTCAAAAGGAAGGGGTATGTCAGTCATCTGAGTTTGTTTTGGCCGCTGTAAGCTGTGATAGTTTTTCCTTTAACTTCGTTGCATATACTACGGCTGTGAATTTTTTCACAAATCCAAGTACAACCATTTAGCTGGCAGGGGGGGTGCACATCGCTGACGACACGTTGGTCCTGGCGCAGGGGAGGTCGCACCAGGCGGCGGCCGAACTAGCGAAACATGGGGTTGCGACAATCGTGAACAGAATCCGGTATTTGGGACTCGCAGGGCCACCTGCACAAGTCCGAGGCCATGTGTTTTCATGGTCCTCGGAACGCGCCACTGTCGGGTTCCCAAATAACTGTAGGACGAGTTCACATCGGCATCGACAGCCGGCGGAACTTCGTGGAGCATTTCCGACGTTTGGCTCCCATACTTGAGCGGGCCGGGGCTGCTTTGAAGCAGCTCCTGCCCAATCTAGGGGGTCCAAACGCCTCCTGCCGGAGGCTATACGCGGAGGTCGTGCGGTCCATGGCCGTTTACGGGGCACCGGTTTAGGCGCGTTCATTGATGCGGCGGCCAGCCCGCCGGTTGAACGCGTCCCAGAGGGTCATGGCCACCCGGCTGGTCCGGGGATACCGCACGGTCTCCGGTGAGGCGGCGAGTCTCCTTGCCGGATTATCGCCATGGGATCTGGAGGCAAAAGTCCTAACGCACATCCGGGAGTGGCGCGAGGAGTCGAAACGGCGGGGCGTAACTCCGTTTCCGCGAGAAATCGCGGCACAGCGGACAGAGCTCCGGCGGGATCTCATGGCGTCATGGAGAGTGTGATTGTCGCAACCCAGTGCTGGGCACGCCACTATTGTGGCGATACGCCTCCTCTTTGAGGAGTGGCTAGAGTGGCGCCACGGCGTCCTTACCTTCCGCCTGACGCAGGTCCTCACCGGACATGGTTGTTTCGGGAAGTTCCTGTTCCGAATCAGGCGGGAGGAAACGCTCGGGTGTCATCACTGCGTGGATCGCCCGGAGGATACGGTGGAGCATACGGTGGAGGTCTGCTTACTACGAAACCCTAAAAGTATTATAAAAATAACTACAGCTTGGAAAAACAAAATATTTAAATTAGTTGCTTAAAATAACGAAATCAATCAATTAAGAATATAAAAAAATACCTGAAAGAAACTTTACATACCGAAATGTTATGTTATAAAATGCGTTTGGGAAGCACTTTAGGCTTCCGCAGACAGGTGCAACGCGACTCTCGTAGAACAATTTCCATAAAATTTTCATAGTAATAAAGTCTCGTCAACGGGAGCCTTTTATCTGCATTGTATTATTACTTCACGCAAAAAAAACAAGAAGAATGTATAATTTTATATAATTTGTTCTAGGTACTTTAGTAACCTTTTCGCCTTTACACTGTTGTTATAAATCGTGTTATAAATATTTTTATCAATAAAAAATCAAGGGTTAAAAAGTCAGTGGCTATAATATCTGCTCCACACCCGATAATTCTTAGTTCAAACTTGACACGAGGCTACGTCGGTCGTCTTTGATATCACTATTCAGTGTTCAAAATGTGGAAAGTCATAATCCTATCAGCGTTAGTGAGTGTCCTTCAAGGAGCTAATATTAACGACATCTATGGAAATTACACGGCGGTCATGGAGTATCCAGAAACTTTAGCACCCTTGTGCATAAGGATTGCCTTATCTGAAGATCAACGTAACATTCAGTGTTCTTGTTCTGACGGAAATAACAGTACACGTCTTGTGGTAATGACAATCCTAGAACGCATAACGCCGTTTCAGAAGATAGCTAAAGCAGCCCCGTTAACAGAGCCTATGCGAGTCGTTGACAATGGGATTGATGTGATGTCCCTCAAGAATGTCACCTGTAATTGTGCTCAAAAGGAATACCATATTCATTTTGCTGTAAAAAAATTGACCGAAAACTATACGCTGATGTACGTGGTAAATGAACTTGAGCCCGCCGCGCCTGAGTCGAGTCAAAGGGATTTTTTGTTAGCGCGGAATTTACCGAGTTCTGCCGAATTGGAGGTAGACATCACACTCATTGATGAAGTAAAACATAGGAATGGTTCAAGGCTATGTACCCGAGAATTGTATGAAGAAATGCGTCCGACAAATTAATTATTTTTTGTTGTGTAAAATAAACTTTTTCTTCTACATGCGAGTTTTTTTTTTTTACCTTTTTTTCGTTCCCATGCAAAATTACATTAATTAAATTAATTAATGCAGCTAATAAAATAAGAACATACATAATTATTATATTAAGAATAAGAATGTCAATCATTTGTCAAATTATAATAGTAAAATGGTAGTGTGACTCTTTAAAGTTAACGTATTTTCTTTCTTTTCTTTCTTTCTTAGAATATAATGTTTAAAAAATATATTAAAGCTTTATGTTATATCTTCTTCTACCTTCTGGTTGCTCTTCGAAAGGCAAGGACCCTTTCCCCCCGCCGCCCATAAAGTACTTATTTTTTTTTCTCTGGACAGTTAGGTCTTCGTATGGCAGATTTTTTACTTTTGGAGTGGCATACTGATGTTCATTGTTACTCGTATCAGTATCAGTGTGATTGGGCCAGTTCAGTTAAATAGCAGGTTGTATTGATTTAGTATTAGTCATTATTAATAATGTTAGAAATTTCGCCGAAGGGTTAGGCAGAAGTGTATCTATAATATACCCACTTACAATACAGTCATTCAGTTATTTATTTCATACAGGGAATAAATTTTGTGCCGAACAGTTACAGCTAATTCGGGAACTTCTTCGTCACTCTCTGTGTTTCGCAGTTTTAATTTAAAGTTATTAATTTGCCCTCATTGCTGGCCGCGACGGTAAAGTACTAACTTTACTGTCGCGGCCAGAAATTACGGCATTGATGAACGATCGTGAAAATGTGACACATAAGTGAGTCCATCAGTATAGTACGTTTCTCAAACAATAGGCGGAAATAGATACTAAGTAAATTAATTATAAATACCAGAATCAATGACGAACAAAGAAACTCTTTTACGCGCCAATATGTTCACGTGTTTCTCCTTTACTTTAAACAGGTCTATTTGCTAAGCTAGTTCAAAATTAAAATAAAATCTTTGATAGTTGAAGTTACCTCCTTGGTTGCCATGGGTCGAAGAAACCAGTTAGTTCCATTTTTAAATAACGTCGTGTTATTTAAAAATGGAACAAACTGTTTACTTATGTGTTTTCATTGTAATTTTTTTGGCCGCTAAACACGCAGTTATGGATTTTCATAGTACCTAACATTGCCGTCTACTCTCATGTATTTGACCAGTACAGCATTTTCGATTTATCTCTAAGAAAGCTGTCAAAATAATGTTCGTATTATTATTATTTACCAAACACACATTCATCAAAGATCCATCAAGCTACCATTTTACGCTTCAAGTACCTAATTAATTTGTTTGTTTGGCGACGCCTCAAAATTTGTTACTTAAATTAGTTCAGGAGCTTAGTCACACTAAATTGTTATTTTTATTTTTAGCTTTTCAGTTTTTTTTTGCGTCGGTTGAATTTTTTGTAAAAAAGTTCTTTTATTGACCACTTGTTGCCGGTGCATTCTCGCTTGTTTTAACCCGCTTGCTTTTAACCAGGAGTAAAGTCGTATTACTTCCATCATCACACGAACATGGCACGTCTTCCGGAGATTTTTATTGCAAAAGAGAAGTGATAACATATCGCGACGGATGTGACGGCTGGATAATCAGCTACTGGCACCCATTCCCCGTAGAAATTCTGTATGTCTGTTGCCTCGATAAGAATGAATATAGACAAAGACAAAGAAATTTATTAGTCGGATATGGTACGTAGGTATAGTTATGTTCAGGACATTTATAGAAGATAAATAATATGATTACTTTCCACATGATGAATTCTCAATGACAAACTCAAACTCAAAGCATTTATTTCAATTACACCATTTCGCGGTATAAGAACCAGATGAACGTATCTACAAAATATCAAAAAAAGTTTTTTTTCATAAAACGGTTCACAATATAGTCCTTTATGAATTGCCAAAACGACGTAACGGTAAAGTCAATATTTATCAAATTCCAAAAAAACGAAATAGCTTAAGAATCATTTTCAATGGAACCAGAAAAACGTATTATGAATACCGTTTAAATAGTTCTAATTATCTTCCTACCTCTTTAGAGGTATAAGAACGTATTTCTAAAAACAATATTTTTATTCTTAGAATGTAGTTTCTTTTGGCTTTTTTTTATTTAAATTGTACAATTTCAGGAGTAAAATAAAGATTATTGATTTATTACCTATTTTATTACTTATTTTATCACTTCATATACATAATAAAACTTAACTTCACAAATGACGTATTTAAGTTTGATAACAACATAAGTTTGAAAATAAGGGCCACACTAACGTATGTCAACCGAATTTTTAAAATATATATATTGCGTCTATGTAAACATATATAAATAAATAATTTCTAATTTTTTCAAAGCTCTAAGAGTATGGCAATACATAGAAACAAAAAAAAATATTCATACTAGTATTTTATCTGTATTAAAAAGCTGGTAAAGTTTAAAGAGCCGAATTTTCACAGTATTTTTGCTTTCCTGTAAAATAGAGAAAATGTAGATACGTTTATCTGACTCTTACACCGCGATTTACAGGCACTTTTTAATTGTCAAGAAGTCGGTCAGTCAGAAATATGAAGCTAGTTGCCCATTCCAAAGCGTAGTAGGTACCTATGGAGAAGAACGGGCAAGGACACCACGGACACTCTTTTAAATCAAAAATTTGATACAAAATATTGGTTACATCATTCATGAAATTATGCATGTGATAATAATGTAGAAAGACTTGCACGTTTGTAAATGCGTCCGTAATAAAAAGAAAAAAAAAATAACCATTCCAAATTTTAAAACAAAAAAAAAGACATATTATTCCATCGTTGTAAAGTACTATGGCAAAGACTCTGGCACATATAATACAGAAAAAATATAGTGACAGTGTTCATATTAGGATCTCAACTGACAACCTTTGTCATGTACTGATAAACATAATTAGGTATTGCACGTTATCTTGCTTAGTTAGTCTAAACACAACAACATGCGTCTTAATAACTAAAATAATTGGATGTAGGTATAGCCACTGTAGATACCACGTCAATATTCTGACATTAGCGTTTTTAACCTTCCCCTTTGCAAAACAATTTTTATCTGTGTTCTTGTTCATCTCGTAAACTCACAAAGAGATTCAATGAAATGAAAAAATGTTATCACCAGTTATATTTATTTTTCCAATAAACACTTTTGTAACTATATAATATTGCTAGTAATTAAATACATAACATTGTTATTTTTTTTACTTTATTTAATTATAATTTAAGATAAATTTGATCATACATTTCTCGGGTACACAACCGTGACCAGTCCCTGTGTTTTAGTTTATCAATGTGTGTAATGTCATGCTCTAATTCTAAAGAACTTGGCAATTCGCGAGCCATCAAGAAAACTTGGGTGTCGTTTCTGTTCGCTATTGGCACGTAACCTAGAATATAGTTCTTGTTCACAATTTCAATAACACCTCGATCACTGGAAGCATAATTTGCATAACTGCAAGATACGTTTACAAGAGGCAGATCACCCACATTATCAACGACCAGCACAGGTACTGACAGCACTACTGGCTTAATATTTATAATGCTAGACTGGAAAGGAAGTTCGCGTTCTAGTGGCCACACAACTTTCACTAGTGTGCAGTTTCTTCCATCTGAACAGGAGCACTCAATGTTACTGAGCAACGCTGATAGAATTATTATTTTCCACATTTTGAAGACTGTTCTTGTTGTAAATGAGTCATGTAGCTCCTTGTCAAGTTTGTACTAAGAATTATAAGGATATGGTACATTAAGACGTGTGTGACCACTGAGGGGCCACTTAACCTTTGTCATTGCAATTTAATGATTAGCTAAGCGCGATTCTATCGGTTAGCGCTGTTTAAAAATAGACTAGATAACACTAGTGGTTCTACAAACAGTAGACTTCGCGAGCAACATTTTTTACAAAAGAGCGTTTTCCAAGCAGCCAATTTGTGCGGAAAGTGTCACTTTTTTCACTCACTAGTGAAAAAAGTGACACTTTCCGCTTTGTGGCCGCTTTGTGACTTTGTGCTTTTCTGATTTTTAAATTTTTATGTCCGTCGTCAACCCGTCACACAACCCGGCGATGGCGATGGCGATGCCAATGGCAATGGCGATGACAATGGTTAAAGTCAAAGTCAAAGTCGAAAATCCAAACACAAAATAAAAAAAATCAAGTCAAACAGACAAAGTCAAAGTCAAGAATGTTGTTTATATCATTTAAATACGTCAGCCAATATGTCTGATTTTAGACATTATTATGATACTGCACTGGCTCGCTCGTTTTTTCTGCCGGGGTCGCGGGATAGTCCGAAAGGGATACCGTGGCCCCTGGCAACGTACAGGCAACTGAAGGAACACGGGTGGGTTTCAGTCAGTAAGAGTCTTACTTGCCCTCCCGCTCCGCCCAGAGCGGGAGAAGTTATTTGATAATTTCCCACCAATAAAAAAAAAATAGGCTCGCCCGTTTTTTTTATTTCCTCAAACGATGCACAGTAAAACATTGTTTGATACACGTGCGTAAGATAATTTCCGCGCTTGTAGCATAAATAGCTATTTTACAACAATTAAAATACCACTAAAGTTTTTTAAAATGGGATATTGACCATGTTTTTTTTTAAACTTATTAAATATACCGTTAACAATAACTTAAGTAGTGATAATAACCATGTCAGTTTAAGATTCTATTAATATACCTATAAAACTTAAAAATAAACCCAACTGCGGCTGTAGGCTACTAAAAAGCAAAATATAAGCTCAGATGGTACTAAGACTAAGATAGTTTAAAGCTGGCGGGCGGGACGGAGTCCGTTGGCAGGGTAACAGCAGTAGGTACTACTTATTCATGAATTCTTATAAAATGCACAGTAGCGCCATCTAGAGACCTTATTATAAAACTAACATTAATATTGGTTTTAAAGCCTCGTTTCAGAGGACTCTAAAAATGATCACCAGATTTCTCTAGTTTTGTGATGAGATAGTGGTTCCAGGTGCTCCATCAATCCCTACCTAGTAGTTAAAGGGCCGATTTCACTGGAAGAAATCTAAAAGTGAGTAATTTACTGCATTTTGAGCAGCTATTCTGCTCATCACGCCGAATATCCTTTTTTTTGTATGGCCCCATTATTTTTAATAAGTTAGCGAAAATTTGGAGGGAGCTTAATAATATACAATTGAAGAAACAAATAAAGTCATTTCTAACCGACAAAGCATATTATAATATGTATTATGGAATTTCTGACAGAACCATTTATTTTGATATTTTTTTAAATTATTTTTATTTAGTGTTGAAATTTATAATTTATTATCGTTTGCTAAATTCAAAGTAAATTAATGATATTGACTTGACGTCTGAGCCTGTATTTTTTTAATGTTTTCATGTGTACACATGTTTGAGTAAATAAATATATCTCTATCTCTTACCTACCTTTCAAATAAACAAGAACCATCGAAATCGGATCTCATAAGGCGGATATATCCAGTAGTCCCAGCCCTCCAATCAAAAATCCCTAACAACAAAAAAAAACTATAAAGCCGTTAATCCTATCTACCAAATTTCGTCCAGATCGGTTGTAAAATACAACCTGTAGACGAGTACCAACAAACTGACACACGAAAGCAAATTTTGCCAGACTTGAAGTAGAGACGCTGAAATACTCAATCAATAAGCAAAAATGTATGAAGGTACCTAAATGGACGGGTTCTGCTTGTTCACTGCCGATATTACTTCGTTCACTTATACTTCTAGATCGAAAATGTGATTACTTTGTTGCACTTTCGAATCTTCTTTTTTACCCGACTACGGTAAAGTCAAAAGGAAGGGGTATGTCAGTCATCTGAGTTTGTTTTGGCCGCTGTAAGCTGTGATAGTTTTTCCTTTAACTTCGTTGCATATACTACGGCTGTGAATTTTTTCACAAATCCAAGTACAACCATTTAGCTGGCAGGGGGGGTGCACATCGCTGACGACACGTTGGTCCTGGCGCAGGGGAGGTCGCACCAGGCGGCGGCCGAACTAGCGAAACATGGGGTTGCGACAATCGTGAACAGAATCCGGTAATTGGGACTCGAGGTGGCCCTGCACAAGCCCGAGGCCATGTGTTTTCATGGTCCTCGGAACGCGCCACTGTCGGGTTCCCAAATAACTGTAGGACGAGTTCACATCGGCATCGACTCGACGATGAAGTACCTTGGACTCGTCCTCGACAGCCGGTGGAACTTCGTGGAGCATTTCCGACGTTTGGCTCCCATACTTGAGCGGGCCGGGGCTGCTTTGAAGCAGCTCCTGCCCAATCTAGGGGGTCCAAACGCCTCCTGCCGGAGGCTATACGCGGAGGTCGTGCGGTCCATGGCCGTTTACGGGACACCGGTTTAGGCGCGTTCATTGATGCGGCGGCCAGCCCGCCGGTTGAACGCGTCCCAGAGGGTCATGGCCACCCGGCTGGTCCGGGGATACCGCACGGTCTCCGGTGAGGCAGCGAGTCTCCTTGCCGGATTATCGCCATGGGATCTGGACGCAAAAGTCCTCACGCACATCCGGGAGTGGCGCGAGGAGTCGAAACGGCGGGGCGTAACTCCGTTTCCGCGAGAAATCGCGGCACAGCGGACAGAGCTCCGGCGGGATCTCATGGCATCATGGAGAGTGCGATTGTCGCAACCCAGTGCTGGGCACGCCACTATTGTGGCGATAAGCCTCCTCTTTGAGGAGTGGCTAGAGTGGCGCCACGGCGTCCTCACCTTCCGCCTGACACAGGTCCTCACCGGACATGGTTGTTTCGGGAAGTTCCTGTTCTGAATCAGGCTGAAGGAAACACTCGGGTGTCATCACTGCGTGGATCGCCCGGAGGATACGGTGGAGCATACGGTGGAGGTCTGCTCGGCTTGGGCAGAGCATGGCCGTGTCCTCGTGGAGGCGATCGCTGGCGGGGATCTCTCGCGTCCGGCCCTGGTCCAGGCCATGGTACGGAGCGAGAGGGCATGGGAGGCCGTCATCTCCTAGCAGTAATGCTCGCGAAGGAGGAGGCAGAACGCGTGAGGGAGAGGCAAATTTCGCGCCCTCACGCCCCTAGCCACCGCAGGAGACGCCCTGGGCGTCGGGCATCGCAGGCCAATTCCCGGCCACCGTAGGCGCGGGCTTGCGGACGGTGAGCAATTGGTAGCTCGCCGTCCGATAAGGACCAGGCCCGGGTCGACGGCGCGTTGTGTTCCACGCGCGCCTCAAAGAGATGTTAGCAAATGAAGGGGTCCGATAGGACCGATGCCTGCCGGGGTTACGGGAAAGTACGAAAGGATACCGTGGCCCCTGGCAACGTTCAGGCAACGGAAGGAATACGGGTAGGTTTTAGTCAATAAGAGTCTGACACGCCCTCCCGCTCCACCCATAGCTCGAGAAGTTATTTGAAAATTACCCACCCAAAAAAAAAAATGGGGGGCACATGACTGTAACAAAATTTTGCAATTTAAAGCTTAATATTTACTCCACACCATGGGGTAGCCGAGAAAAAAACATCCCCACTACGTGTAAGGGAGATACCCTAAAAAAAAATTGTCTTTATTGATTTTATGTTACCACTTTGCCCGCATGATTAATATGTATAGCCATGCCAAATTACAGCTTCCTAGTACTAACAGTCTCTGAGCTAAGCCGCGGACAGACGGACAGACAGGCAGACAGACGAACATGGCGAAACCATAAGGGATCCTTGTTTACTATGGAACCCTAAAAAAAATTATAAAAATAACTACAGCTTAGAAAAACAAAATATTGAAATTAGTTGCTTAAAATAACGAAATCAATCAACTAAGAATATAAAAAAATACCTGAAAGAAACTTTACATACCGAAATGTTATGCGTATAAGCTTAGCAAAATGCGTTTGGGAAGCACTTTAGGCTTCCGCAGACAGCTGCAACGCGACTCTCGTAGAACAATTTCAATTTCATAAAATTTTCATAGTAATAAAGTCTCGTCAACGGGAGCCTTTTATCTGCATTGTATTATTTCTTCACGCAAAAAAAACAAGAAGAATGTATAATTTTATATAATTTGTTCTAGTTACTTACTTTAGTAACCTTTTCGCCTTTACACTGTTGTTATAAATCGTGCTAAAAATATTTTTATCAATAAAAAATCAAGGGTTAAAAAGTCAGTGGCTATAATATCTGCTCCACACCCGATAATTCTTAGTTCAAACTTGACACGAGGCTACGTCGGTCTTCTTCGATATCACTATTCAGTGTTCAAAATGTGGAAAGTCATAATCCTATCAGCGTTAGTGAGTGTCCTTCAAGGAGCTAATATAAACGACATCTATGGAAATTACACGGCGGTCATGGCGTATCCAAACACCTTAGCACCCTTGTGCATAAGGATTGCCTTATCTGAAGATCGACGTAACATTCAGTGTTCTTGTTCTGACGGAAATAACAGTACACGTCTTGTGGTAATGACAATCCTAGAACGCATAGCGCCGTTTCGGAAGATAGCTGACCCAGTCCCGCTAACAGGGCCTGTGCGTGTCGTTGACAATGGGATTGATATGATGTCCCTCACGAATGTCACCTGTAATTGTGCTGAAAAGGAATACCATATTCGTTTTGCTGTAAATAAAGTGAACGAAAACTATATGCTGGCATACGTGTTAAATGGACCTGAGCCCGCCGTGCCTGAGTGGAGTGAAAGGGATTTTTTGTTTGCGCGGAATTTGCCGAGTTCTGCCGAATTAGAGGTAGACATCACACTTATTGATGAAGTAAAACATAGAAACGGTTCAAGGCTATGTACCCGAGACTTGTATGAGGAAATGCGTCCGAAAAGTTAATTATTTTTTGTTGTGTAAAATAAAGTTTTCATGCGAGAGTTTTTTTATTGCCGTCCATACATATAAATCCATTTCGTGTTCCAATGGTGGTAGACAGAAACGTCATTCAGATTCTTCTTCTGTCAGTCCTTGTCCCATTTTACTTACTGTCACGCTTTCATTCACTCCCATTTGAAATTAAATGAAATGAAATTTATTTTTTGCAAGAATTGTAGTACTCATGTACTACAATTCTTGCAAAAAATAAATTTCATTTCATTTAAATTTCATTTCATTAAAATTTAGACGAATAAATTACTTTTTTGGTTTTATTGAACGATTCCCAGTACTTTTTACACAATGCGGTATTATGTTCCTTCTTAAGTAAGTACCTACTAGTATCAGAGTATAAACAAAAATATGGATAATGAATGAATATTAGTAGGTAGGATAGAAATGGTGGTGTGGTGTTTTTGAGTGTTTTTACTAAATACCCAGTTTTCAACATGGTAATAATATCATGGTGCACCAATAATTTCCAATAATTTCCATCTGTATCATTACAGATGGTCTGATTTTTTATCAGTTTCTAAAACAATTAGTTAAAATTACTATGCAAAATAAATAAATTAATTAATGAAGCTAATAAAGTAAGAACATACATCATTATTACATTAAGAATAAGAATGTCAATCATTCGTCTAATTATAATAGTAAAATGGCAGTGTGACTCTTTAAAGAGAGGGAAGTCGCCGGGTCATGACAGCCTAAGTATAGAGCATTTACTATATGCTGGTAAGCACTTACCACGAGTGCTAGCAATGTTTTTTAGCTTGTGCCTGAGTCACTCGTATCTTCCAGCTGATTTACTTAAAACCATTGTTAAAAATAAGACTGGAGATGCGAGTGACAAGAGTAACTACAGGCCTATATCCCTGGCTACCATCATTGCAAAGGTGTTGGACAGTCTGATTGATCAGCAGCTGGATAAGCACTTAACACTCAACGACGCCCAGTTTGGGTTTAAGCCACGTTTATCCACGGAAACAGCTATACTATGCCTCAAACAGACTGTTCAATACTATGCAAGTAGGAAAACACCAGTATATGCATGTTTTCTGGACCTCTCCAAGGCCTTCGACCTCGTATCTTATGACTGCCTATGGAGGAAACTGTCAAATGTTAAGAACCTCCCAAGCGATATCATTGGGATGCTAAAGTATTGGTATAAAAACCAATACAATTATGTTAAGTGGACGGGTTTCCTGTCGGATGCATACGGGTTGGAGTGCGGTGTGAGGCAGGGGGGAATCAGCTCACCCAAGCTATTCAACCTGTATGTAAACGAGCTGATCTGTGAGCTCAGCAGTACCAATATCGGGTGCTCCATTGACGGGCACTGCGTCAATAACATCAGCTACGCGGATGATATGGTATTGCTGAGCCCATCGATCAGTGCACTTAGGAGGCTTCTTCGCATCTGTGAGGACTATGCGGTGGCTCACGGCCTCAGGTACAATGCGAACAAGAGCGAGCTACTGGTTTTTAAAGCGGGTAACAAATGTTACGATACTGTCCCACCAGTCACCTTGGGGGGCGCTCAGCTTTCCAAGGTCACGAAGTTCAAGTACCTGGGGCATTGGGTCACCGATAGTCTGTCCGACGATGTGGACGTGGAGAGGGAACGCAGAGCATTGGCGGTTCGATGTAACAAGCTGGCTCGTAGGTTTGCACGTTGTACTAGGGAGGTGAAAATTACACTCTTTAGAGCGTATTGCCAATCTATGTACACGTGTGGCTTATGGGTCAGCTATACAAAAAGCTCGTACAATGCTCTGCGAATCCAATACAATAACGCCTTCAGAGTTATGTTGGGGCTGCCGCGCTTTTGCAGTGCATCGGGGATGTTCGCGGAGAATGGCGTGCCAGATTTTACGCACTGATGCGGACACGGATAGCATCCCTGATGCGGCGAGTGCGCGACAGCTCCAACAGCTTAGTGGCTATAGTAGCCGACAGGACAGACAGTCCATTGATGTGGCAATGGATGACCACTCATCGTGCGTAATTCGAATATTTAAAATAAGTTGTTTTTGTGTATGTATGTTTTTTTTAATGTGTGTATATATGTTTTGTGTATAAAATTGTAATGTGTTGTTTATGGACTTATGGTCTGAAATAAATTTATTATTTATTATTGAAAGTTTAGGTACACATTCACAGAATGCTAAGCGATGGCCGTTTTGCGTGGATGTGACGCATATTTACCCCCAATTTTTTATTCACGTGTTTTGTTTTTTTTTGCGTCATGATTAAAGCAAATAATGTTTTTTTTAAAGTATTATGTTATATCTTCTCCCCTCACCCTTTCCCCCCGCAGCCCATAAAGTACTTTTTTTTTTCTCTGGACAGTTAGGTTGTCGTATGGCTGATTTTTACTTTTGGAGTGGCATACTGATGTTCATTGTTACTAGTATCAGTATCAGTGTCGATTGGGCCAGTTCGGTTAAATAGTAGGAAATTGGTTTGCAACTTTTACTTTAGGTTTTATTCAACCTATATGTACTTGTATTGATTTAGTATTAGTCATTATTAATAATGTTAGAAAGTTCGCCGAAGGGTAAGGCAGAAGTGTATCTATAATATACCCACTTACAATACAGTCATTCAGTTATTTATTTCAAACAAGGAATAAATCTTGTGCCGAACAGTTACAGCTAATTCGGGTTATTAATTTGCCCTCATTGCTGGCCGCGACGGTAATGTACTAACTTTACTGTCGCGGCCAGAAATTAGGCATTGATGGACGATCGTGAAAATGTGACACATAAGTGAGTCCATCAGTATACTGCCGTCCGTTAACTTAAAGGGCGCAAAGCCACAAAATCAAATTTTGAGTTATGAGCGAAAAACGCGGGAAATATTTGAAAAATATGCCACTTAAAAACCATAGGTCGTACAACATAAAATTAAACGTTCAAAGATAGCTTGTTAAATTTACAAACTAATAGCGATAACCTTGTTTAAATATAATATATTTTAAGTAGAAAAAAAACACCTTTTTCCTTTTAGCAGTGCATAATTTGGTGATTTTAAAATAAACACTTACCTAAAAAGTCACTAAGTCCACCTTAGCGACTTTATAGCTTATGATTTCGACATAAATGAAGCGTTTTATTTTTGTGTACAAAAACTATTCCAAATTACTTAGCTAAAAAGGCATTTAGTTACTTAGCGGCTTTATACTTATGTATTGCCGATTTCCATTTAGCATTAATTCTTAGCTATAATAACACAATAGCGTTTTAGTGTCTTTATAGGTAAGTTTTTTGAATTTTGTGTCTTTTTAGGAATATTTTATTTCATTATTGTTATTTTATTTTACACTTAAAGGCCGTTAAATGTTAAAACTTTTATCTTAGCGACTTTTTAGTTATGGATTTAGGACTGAATTTTCGAAAAGAAAAACAAAATATATCAAATTCGTTAATTAAAACTTCCGAGAACTTAATAATAAAAACAAACTACTTAAAAAATTAAAACCTAAAATAAGACCCTTTCTTGAAAAATTAAAACATCTGAATAAAAAATTACAATATCTTTCAAAACAATTAAACAAAGTTTAAAAAGTTACGTATACTTAATTATGAAATGAATATTCGAAAAGAAAAATAAAATATATCAGATTCGTCTATTAAAACTTCAGAGAACTTAAAAATAAAAACAAACTACTTGAAAAATTAAAACCTAAAATAAGACCCTTTCTTGAAAAATTAAAACATCTGAATAAAAAATTACAAAATCTTTCAAAACAATTAAACAAAGTTTAAAAAGGTACGTATACTTACTTAATTATGAAAATTTGACATTTTTAATGTCTAACATTATAATATTCTTTATTAATTACTTAAAATTATAAAAATGGCACTTGAATCAGTCTTTTAGTTACTTAATATATTTGTTCTACCTCTAATATCATTTGTTTCAGTCTCATTTGTATTTTCTGCATCATTTGTTGGTAAATTGTTCCAAAATGTTAGTTTGTGTGGAGGAATTATGGCAGCTAACTTATCTATGATGGTAGATTTTCTCGCAGCGTCAATACCTTTTGGTGATGAACGATAAGTAATACTCATGATACGTGGACTTTTCAGGTATTTATCGTTCATAAAACGCAATGCAGTAATTTCATTGTCGAAGTTATTTTTATACTAAAGGTCAAAATCGTTTCGTTTAAATGTTACCTGTACCATGTTTTTTAAATATGCTCTAGGGTTGGATTTTTGAATGCGCCTATCTGATATCAAATTTGGAATGTTTATAAAGTTTTCTGGTAAGAGTGATTGTACGATTACTTTGCTGTTATTTATAGACGAAACAGCATCTACAAAATCTTGAAAGTCGTACAATTTCCCCTTTTTTTTCATAGCTAGTTCAACTTGATGGTGCACTTGATCTGAGCTCATAAATGTATGTCCAGGTTCAAAGTAATACAACGTGATATTGTTTGTAGAAATTAAATCACTGTTCACCATATGAACCAGCAATGAATATAACAACCAGTTTTTATTTTGTGCACTACAATTATCAAGCCAAATGTTCACATTATCAACATCGCGATTGCGAATCAAAAAGACATAAAACGCACTCATTATGTCATCCTGTTTGCGTCCCGCTATTCCATCATGCCAAATAACAGTTACTGGTTTGTTACTATTGGTTATTTTTCCGACAGGCGCAAAAGTTTGATTGAAGGCAATAAGGCACGGACAAAAAATAACTGACTTAAATGTTTCCATTCGGGGCAGCATAATGACTTTTTCCAAATCAGCAGTAAAAAATATTTTCTTTTCATTTTGTGGCAAATCTTTATGAGCAGTGTAAAGTTGTCTTGCTTTTGTATATTTCTCATGGTGCTGATAGTACTGTACACAAATGCTACATTCTGCCAGCAACTGGGCAATTGCATCATGCGTAGTCTGTTTATTATGCAAGTGATACGACTCACACACCTCGCACTCTTCATTGCCAAGTCGTGTGAATGAAATGTTCATGCTTTTTAAATGCTCATATGACACGACTTCACTTGGATTTTTTTCACAATAATCTTTGTGCATGTGTCTGATATTAATATCACTTGGTAAGTAACGTCTTAAAGGAGCATGCTCTCGTCTATGGTGCGGTTCGTATGGATGAAAAGATTCGACGTGGTAGGTAAGTCGTTGTCGATCATAAGCGGGTGTTTTTACGTGTTTGCCTCGGTGGTCGATATCATTGACATTATCGACTAATCGTAAAACTTTATCATTATTTTTTTTAAACCCAAGTGTAGTTAAAAAAAAAACTTTACACACCTCACACACATTTCCGTCACCTGTCTTAAGTGTAAAGGACCTTCTTGGATTTCTAACTGGCTCTTTGGTATACTTTCTTTTTGGAACCGCTATGGATATTCTTTGCCGTATGTATAGTCGTCTCTGTTCCTAAGTAAGGCTCCAGTATTCTTGATTTAGTTTATTCCGCTGTTCTTCATTAATATGCGATCCTGAGAGCCTGCGAGAGGCGAGAGCAGATAGCGTCTTTTTAGCCAATTATTGTGGCTTAGTGTCTTTTAAGCGATGGATTTATACCATAAAATGAGTAACTAAAGGCGTTTAGAGATTTGAGAAAAGTATTTCTTGATTATTATTGTATGAGTCCTACGCTAAAAAGTCGTCAGCAGATTTTAACGTCTTTCTAGTGTAGTGTTTTTATTAGACGCCTTTTTAGCCTAGGTTATTGATGCAAACTACGACAGTGCTTCTTGGCTTGAAAGTAATTAAAGTATCTTTACGACTTTTTAGTGTAGTAGTGTCAAAAAAACGTCTTTTTTGCCAAGCAAAACTTACGAAAAATATAAAAAATTATGGCGTTAAGGGTTACATGTAACCTTTTAGTTAAGTATGGATGGTTAACGTACTTTAAGTAGCGTAAACTATTACTTTTTTAGTGTTTAACGACCTTTTCGTTAAAAATATTTTAAAAAGTATAAACATTAGAAATATGATACTTAGACAGATCGATAGAGATTTTTTTTCTACATACGATGGCGCTGAAACCTCAAAATCGACCCTCTGAGGGTTAATGCCTTTCTTGTTAATGGACGGCAGTATAGTACTTTTCTCAAACAATACGCGGAAATACATACTAAGTAAATTAATTATAAATACCAGAATCAATGACGAACACAGAAAATCTTTTACGCGCCAATATGTTCATTTGTTTCTTCTTTACTTTAAACAGGGGCCTTATTATGAACTCTTATTTCCAGGCAGTTTACGGCGTAAACAGAACTGCCTTGCAATTTCGTATTATGAACTCGTCAAACAAGCCAGTCAGTGGTCACGTGACACCCTGGCCGGCTTCTGCCCGACTATTGACTGGAAATACCGTATTATGAACGTTCGTTTGACATTTCTTGACATATTAAAACTGATAATAAGTAACCTCACAATCCATTCAATTTACGTTGCTTCAGAGTAGCTTTTATTGAATTGTTTTGGATTTTTTTGGCGAAATTATTCCTAAATGTTAACTACATAAGAATGATACGTGTTTGAGTTTCTGGAAATTCTGGAAAGTGGCACTTCTGATCAAAATACCGAAATATCGGTAAAATTGAAAAACTCCCACAATGTTTACTACTAAACATAAGTTAGGCACCGCCGAGGGCGATAACTCTCATCCACTGAACTATAATAATTACAACTGCCTATTAAAGGGTGCACCATGATATTATTACCATGTTGAAAACTGGGTATTTAGTAAAAACACTCAAAAACACCACACCACCATTTCTATCCTACCTACTAATATTCATTCATTATCCATATTTTTGTTTATACTCTGATACTAGTAGGTACTTACTTAAGAAGGAACATAATACCGCATTGTGTAAAAAGTACTGGGAATCGTTCAATAAAACCAAAAAAGTAATTTATTCGTCTAAATTTATTTTGTCGCCTTCAAAGTAGGCCCTTTTGCTTGCAATAAATACAGCTACGCCAGCGCTTGACCCAGTCCTCCATACATTTTTGGTAAGCTGATTGAGGGTCTTCAACTCCTTCAGCGAATTTTCTTTTATAGCTTCAATCGACTCAAAACGTCTTCCTTGAAGAGGTAATGTTAGCCTCGGGAACAGGAAAAAGTCAGACGGAGCCATATCAGGTGAGTACGGCGCTTGGTCGATGACATTCGCTGAGTTTTTGCCTAAGATCTCTTGCACAATGATGGCTTTGTGCAATGGTGCAAAATCTATGAATTGTCGTTCCACAAATCTGGGCCGTTTTGAGCGGATATTCTCTCGCAAACGCCTCATGACGCCTAAATAATACTCCATAATCACCGTTTGACCCTCTGGAAGAAATTCGTAGTGCACTACACCGCGGTAATCGAAGAAAGTTATCAGCATAATTTTCGCGGTACTTTTTACAGAGATTATTAATATACAAACAATACGATGGTATTATTTTATTAGTAGTTGCAACAATACACATTGTCCTTGAATGAAGTTGTCAAATTCCCCGTCGAACTTCAAGTGGAATACGTTCGGAAACGTTATCAGAGAATCTCGCGTTACAAGTTACAAAGACGGAAAAATAGAATAAAAGTTAATTATTTAGCACTATATACATTGCGTTCATATTTTCACCTACTTTTAGTAACTATATTAAGATATATTTATTATTTTTATCATAAAATACGTGATTTAAATAAAACCGTAACTTACCGATAAATATTTATTTGTGTTTCTGAATGTTACGGCAGAGAATTACAAGCCAGCCATAGACAAACTAGCCAGCGTGAAGTCGGTCAGAATTACGGATGTCATAATACGAAATTTAACCAGCCAGGGAATTGAATTGCCTGGAACTTGCCTGGTTTTTTTAAAGTTCGTAATAGGCCCCCAGCTCTATTTGTAAGACAGTTCAAAATTAAAATAAAATCTTTGATAAGTTACCTCCTTGGTTGCCATGGGTCGAAGTAAACAGCTAGTTCCATTTTTAAATAACGTATTATTTAAAAATGGAACAAACTGTTTACTTATGAGTTTTCATTGTAATTTTTTTGGCCGCTAAACACGCAGTTATGGATTTTCGTAGTAACATTGCCGTCTACTCTCATGTATTTGACCAGTACAGCATTTTCGATTTATCTCTAAGAAAGCTGTCAAAATAATGTTCGAATTTCAAAGCATATTTGAGAAAAACTTATATTATAGACCCTTACAATTATAATTGCCTTATTGTACTAGTGGTCGCAAGCGCTACCGCTGAGCATGAGGTTCTCAGTTCGATTCTCAGTCGTGCGAAGTGTTATTGTGTTTTTTAATCTGAAATTTCTCAGTAGCAGCCCGGAGTTTGGATTTGTGCCTGGTTGATAGCAATAGGCTCGCCCCCTATATCATGGGACTTAAACATAACTGGTGAAATGTGGGTGTACTTTAGGTACACCTCTGCCTAAACCTTGGGGAAATACAGGCGTGATGTTATGTTGTCCTATAGGCTCTGGTTATTAATTGTTGTATATAATTTTCAGTGCATCTTGAAGGTACCTGAACCGAGTTTTGTCATAGTCATTTTCACCTCAAATGAAAAAAAAAACTTTTTTACAAAAAATTGAACCGACGCAAAAAAAAACTGAAAAGCGAAAAATCTAAAATAACCCTTAAGTGTAACTAAGCTCCTAAACTAATTTAAGTAGGTACTTATAAAATTTTGAGGCTGCGCCAAACATACATTCAACAAAGATCCATCAAGCTACCATTTTACGCTTAAAGTACTTAATTAATGCGGGAAAGTCCGAAAGGCACAGTGATCCCAGGCAACGTACAGGCAACGGAAGGAACACGGGTGGGTTTTAGTCAGTAAGAGTCTGACACGCCCTCCCGCTCCACCCAGAGCGGGAGAAGTTATTTGATAATTTCCCACCCAAAAAAAAAAAAGTACTTAATTTATTTGTTTGTTTGACGAAGCCTCAAAATTTGTTACTAAAACTAGTTTAGGAGCTTAGTTACACTAAAGACGTATTTTTAATTTTTCGCTTTGTAGTTTTTTTTGGTCGGTTGAATATTTTGTAAAAAAGTTTTTTACTGACCACTTGTTGCCGGTGCAGTCTCGCTTGTAACCCGCTTTCTTCTAACCAGGAGTAAAGTCGTATTTCTTCCATCATCACACGAACATAGCACGTCTTCCGGAGATTTTGCAAACGAGAAGTTATAACATATCGCGATGGATGTGACGGCTGGATAATCAGCTACTGGCCCCCATTCCCCGTAAAAATTCTGTATGTCTGTTGCCTTGACGACGATAATTAATAAAGACGAAGACAAATAAATTTATTAGTCGGATATGGTACGTAGGTATAGTTATGTTCCGGACATTTATAGAAGATAAATAATATGATTACTTTCCACATGATGAATTCTCTATGACAAACTCAAATTCAAAGCATTTATTTCAATTAAACCATTTGAAACCGTGGCCCCTGGCAACGTACGGGCAACTGAAGGGGTGGGTTTCAGTCACGATGCATAGTAAAACATTGTTTGATACACGTGCGATAATTTCCGCACTTGTAGCATAAATAACTATTTAACAATAATTAAAATACCACTAAAGTAATTTAAGATTGGATAATGCCCATGTTTTTTTTTCAACGTATTAAATATCCCGTTAAAAATAGCTTTAGTAGTGATAATAACCATGTCAGTTTAAAATCCTATTAATATACCTATAAAATTAAAAAAATAAAACTGACTGCGGCTGTCGGTTACTAAAAAGCAAAATATAAGCTCAGGTGGTAATAAATCTAAGAAAGTTTAAAGCTGGCGGGCGGGACAGAGTCCTTTAGCAGGGTAACAGCAGTTGGTACCACCTATTCATGAATTCTTATAAAATGCACAGTAGCGCCATCTAGAGACCTTATTATAAAACTAACATTAATATTGGTTTTAAAGCCTCGTTTCAGAGAACTCTAAAAATTATCACCAGATTTCTCTAGTTTTGTGATGAGATAGTGGTTCCAGGTGCTCCATCAATCCCTACCTAGTAGTTAAAGGGCCGATTTCACTGGAAGAAATCTAAAAGTGAGTAATTCACTGCATTTTGAGCAGCTATTCTGCTCATCACGCCGAATATCCTTTTTTTTGTATGGCCCCATTATTTTTAATAAGTTAGCGAAAATTTGGAGGGAGCTTAATAATATAAAATTGAAGAAACAACTAAAGTCATTTTTAACCGACAAAGCATATTATAATATTATGGTATTTCTGACAGAACCATTTATTTTGATATTTTTTTTTATTTTTTTTATTTAATGTTGAAATTTATAATTTATTAACGTTTGCTAAATTCAAAGTAAATTAATGATATTGACTTGACGTCTGAGCCTGTATTTTTTTAATGTTATCCTTCACGCATGTTTTTATTTCTGTATGTGTACACATGTTTGAGCAAATAAATATATCTCTATATCTCTCTCTATCCTCATCAGATCTTCACCAAATTGTTATCAGACCAACTTAGTGTTCTTACCTACCTTTCAAATAAAGAAGAACCATTGAAATCGGATCTCATAAGGCGGATATACCTATTCAGTAGTCCCAGCCCTCCAATCAAAAAAAAAAAACTATAAAGTCGTAAATCCTATATACCAAATTTCGTCCAGTTCGGTTATAAAATACGACCTGTAGACGAGTACCAACAAACTGACACACGAAAGCAAATTTTGCCAGACTTGAAGTGGAGACGCTCAAATACTCAATCAATAAGCAAAAATGTATTCGAAGAACTTCATATCTAAGCAGTTTGAAAACAAAATCCTGTGAACACGATGACCACATCTGTTACCTCGCCGGTTCTATAGCGGCCGAGCGCTGCAAGCAGAAATAGTCCTTACGGTGCATAGATATGAACTTCTTCGAAGGTACCTAAATGGACGGGTTCTGCTTGTTCACTGCCGATATTAGGTACTTCGCTAGCTTCAATAATATTGTTGCGAAACTACCTATCTATCTGCCTAGCCTTATCCCATTCATTTGCGATCGGCTCTCCTCGTCATTATTCGGATCCAACGCACACGCTACCACCAGCTAGACATTTGAGTGAGCAGGACATACTCTCAGCCGCCAGGGCTCATTCAAATCAATGAAAGACATACCCAGTAAATGGTAGTTACCATTACCTTTTGTAGAAGGTAATGGTCACAGTGCTAAACATGTGCTATGCAATTATACAATACTAAGGGATTGAATTTATACAATGCCAAGAAAGTTTTTGCAATCTTCAGCAGCTCCAACAATATTTTCGATGCTAATCAACTAGTTTATGCGCCCTTGTGGAGTTGGACCAGCGTTGAGCCAAGCATTTTTGTCAGCGATGTAATCCCCCAACTTATAATATGCTTCGCAGCATAGTGTGCGTTTTATACAAGATTTAAATTTCATTTCATTTAGTTCGAGTATGTGGGGAGGTATTTTATTGTAAAATTTTAATCAGTACCTACCCCATGAAGGATGAGTCTACTTTAGCCAGTCTGAAACCAGCTTGAACTAATTGGTCCCTATTTCTAGTACTTACTATAATTGTGTCTTTCACCTCTTTTACTGAAAAGATTAAGATTTTTCCTTGCCTTACATAAAATATATATGAAATGCAAATGATGCACTTATGTTGCGGGCAGCGTTCGAGTTGACGGGACCGCAGGACGCAGAACGCCTCCAGTGTGACAAGCCCTTAATAAATTCTATAAAGCATTGTAATTTATTATGGATAACTACAAAGAATCGTGGTAAATTATTTGTTTGTGGGTTTCTGTAGCTTAGCGCCATCTATGTAATTTATACGTAAACTGCATAGTTCACCGTGGCTGGTCTAGATGTCACTAAAATACTCAGTTAGTAAAGTAGGAAGCAGGAAATTCTCTTTTGATTATAATTAAGTTAGGATTCAGGATGAGTAGAGTTTTGAACCACTTTAGCATTGCTTTTTGCATTTGTGTACAAAAAATGGAGTCAGGAGGATACAGAAGTTGATTTTGTTGAGATAATGGATAGCAGCATCCATCGGTGCTGTACGCCTAAAAGTCAGAACAAAAAAAATTAATCTACGTTAGTTTAGTACCGGGTTTTAGGGTTTTATACCCAAAGGGCGCCAGCAAATTCTATTATCTGCAGAGAGGCATTGTACTTGCATTGCTGAGAGACATACTGTATGTAACTGACAGTAGCGGATCCAGGGGGGATAAGAGGCTTAAGCCCCCCCCCCAAAGACATTTGAGTTCTTCCGTGACAAATCTCTTAAAGTTATCTTGATATTATTCTTATTGAACTTTTTTAGCAAGCATTACACTACCTAAGGTAGGTACAATAATTATCATTAATTATCCTTATCTTAATAAGTATTATGTTTTCAAGTTTAAAATTTCTGTATGATATTTTGTTTACTGGAATTAATTATTGAATATTTTTTTTATCTTATTTATATCTCATTGTAGGCTGCACCGGGCTACGTCTTAATTTCAACGCAGGCTGTCGCTGAAAACTAGCGCTGGGGCTCTGTCTCGCATAGGGTCGCAGCATTATGCTGAGCGACGACCGTTTTGCGTTGATGTGACGCATTTTTTCCTCAACTTGTTCTTTTTTTTGTTTTGTGTGATCTTTCTTTGCGTCATGTTTAGCGCGAATAAACCATTTTCTTTCTTCCTTTTACTAATTCTAGCGCTCACGCAGCCTCCATCGTCAGTCTACCACCCGCGCCTCGCTGCAATCGCGCCGTCTTTGTCGTTATACCAATTGCAAGTGTAGTTTTTAGTGCTTTTTTGTGTTCACTTTGCTAAAACCTACTCTCAGCGGGGTCAAGCCAAACGACAATCCTGGATCCGCCACAGATAACTGAAAATGTCACGTGAGCCTAAAAGTACACCAGTACCCATGTTACTGACTTCACTAGGGATCTCACCCGGCAGGGGCCAGGTCGCACGGGTGCCGAGAAGCACTTCGGTCGCTCCCTCAGATACACCCCAGAAACACACCCCAACGCGCTGAGGGTAGGTAAACCCCTCAGCGAATAGATGTGCAAGAAAGCACTCCCACCCCCTTCTAGGAGAGGGAGGGAAACCCAATGACCGGCCCACGAGAGAAAAATCCCTCGCGCAAGGGACCAATAAAGCCCCAAAACCGATTCCTCGCGCCCCCTCCGGGGGCGCAGACACGACTTAGTCAGTACTGACTTCATTACCTAAGGACTGCCCCTTTGGTCTCGTGGTCTTAAACGCGAGTGTTGAGCGTGGGGTCCTGGGTTCGATCCCCGTGTCGGGCAAAGTGTTATTGGGTTTTTCCATTAGGAATTTCTTGGAAGTAACAGCTCGGAGTTTGAAAGTTGGCGGTGTGATACCCCCGTGCCTCGGAGAGCACATTAAGCCGTGTGCACTGCGCCTGATCTCTCTCTAGTCGTGTCGGATTGCCGTACCATCGGACTATGAGAGTGAGGGAAGAGAGAGTGCACCTGTGTCTGCGCATACACTTGTGCACTATAATTACTCCTGCGCCGAAGGCTGCTCTCCGCTGAGATTGGTCGCCGTGGACGAAATTCTGTCTGGTGGACTATTATTATTACTAGTACCTACTAACTGAAACCTGCGAACTGTCTGAGTCGGAAAAAAATCTCTGATTATGTACCTCGTTACCATACACCGTAAAGGAAACAATAAAAGGATTCTTCTTGGTAACGTTCAATAAACTCGCTAACTACCAGACGGTATTTTACGATTATAGCAAACCCCGCAGTGGCCTGTTCTTACCCAAATTATGCTATTCGTTTTAATGGGTGGTCTAACTGCCAATCTTTGCGATGGGCTTTTTTAAATTTTCTTTTCTTCTCTTGTTTTAAAGTCGCATTTACACGGTGCAATTTAATTGTTTGTGGCATTATCAAAGACATGCACTGCTGGATATGGCCTCTCCCAAGCACCGCCACTTCGACTGGTTCTGTGCTTCCCGCATCCAGCGGCTTCCTGCGGCCTTTACCAGGTCATCAGTCCACCTTGTAGGAGGCCTTCCAACGCTACGTCTTCCGGTACGTAGTCGTCACTCCAGAACCTTTCTGCCCTATCGGCCATCTGTTCTGTGAGCAATGTGCCCACTGCCACTTAAGTTTGGTAATTCTTTTTCCTATGTCGCTTACCTTGGTTTTCCTGCGGATCTCTTCATTTCTTATTCGATCACGTAGGGAAACTCCAAGCATAGCCTTCTCCATTACTCTTTGCGTGACTTTCAGCTCTGTAATGAGGCCCATCGTGAGCGACCACGTTTTAGTGCCATAAGTCATCACTGATAACATGCACTGGTCAAAAACATTTGTCTTGAGACACTGTGGTATATAAGACGAGAAGATGGCTTGTGGCATACCATAAGTTAAAGCAACAATCACAGTAGCACCGTATAAATAGTGTAGCAAATCATTAATTGTTGGTTTAATTTTATTGTATGCCACAGGCAAGAATATTGCATCTTGTAAATGGGGCTTAAACGACGGTTTTCTTTTTCTTTTCCTGTATCTACCAGAATATTATAGCTAACTTCTCATACAGCTCTGTCGTTTGACTGACTGTTGGGGAGTAATGCCCAACGTTGAAAATGTTATGTTCTTGTTATGAAAACTGTTGTAAATGAGTAGACGAACGATTCCCTTAATAGATTTATTGCTACCGAATATAATTACTACAGTGCTATGTTAGAGAAATGCACAGCTAAACAATATCAATGTGCATTATTGAGTATAACGTAGAAACTACCACAAAGGTACTATCGAAAAACTTCATATCTAAGTAATTTGAAAAGAAAATCATGTAACACGATGACCACACCGGTTACCGCCCCGGTTCTATAGCGGCCGAGCGCTGCAAGCAGAAATAGTCCTTACGGTGTATTATATGAACTTCTTCGATGGTACAGTGAAGCTCGTATACTGACACTCTGTGGAAGATTGGAGACGTATTAAGTGTTTCAGTTTTCGGTGGGGACCCCGAAAACTGAAACACGTAATTTCATACAGAGCCTTTAATTAGTTTTAAAGTATTTACTATGGATGCTAGCCTTTTACCCCGGTAGCACACCACCGCCGCGAAACCATAGGAGCGAAACTGCAGTAGTTCAATTGAACTGACTTGCGTCATATTCCGCTACTCGCATCCGATTGGAGTAGCGGAAACTGACGCAAGTCTTTTGAATTGACCTACTGCGGTTTCGCGGCGGAGGTGTGCTATCGGCGTTAAATCCGCAAATCGATCATTATCTGTTACTTTATAGCAACGAGTCTATCATTGAAACCAAGAGCGTTTATATACCTATCTGACTGACATTTATATATCTTCATGCCCGCCCTCTTTCCTGTTCAACGATAAGATTTCCAGTGACATGAACGTTGGTATCGCCTCAAGGCACCTCCAACAATAATGTGTCATTTTTATAGGACGTCACGTGACAGAGATGAATGACTGTCCTTTTTGTAGTGCAGTGCGTTTCCTCGATTTGTCATATTAGGGTGGATATTTACTTATCAACAGAATGCCCTAGGGCAGTGGATCCCGAAGTTGACTGGACCGCGACCCACTTAACAAAAACTTCCAAATTTGGGACTCACCTCTTGGCTGTCATGGAGAAAAACCACATGGAGCATAACCATATGAGTGGAGGACTGATCAAATAAGAAAAAAACAATCAGTTACAATCGAAAAAAAATATATTTAATTAAATACAAGGAGTGCTATTTCAATGAGAAAGATGTATTTTTTTCCTATTTTTTGTGATTATAGATTTAGCATCAACTTCAATTTTAGTTATTTTTAATCGCAATGAGTTTGATATGTTCAATTTATTTAGGTATTTAGTTTTAATATTAATCATAGCTGAAAATCAATTTTGTAAGGCCCACTCGCTCGTGACGCACTGGGTGGGTCGCAACCCATAGTTTGGGAAATGCATCCCTAGGGAATACAATGGTTAATGCTTAAAACTGTCTTCGTGGCATTTATTTTAAAAAGAAAATGCCAATTGCAATCCTTGCCTAAAACATTAAGTATAAGTCATAACTAACCCGTACTGTTTGTTCATATTTTAAGATATTATAATTAAAGACATAGCAAACAGCCTGTGTTTCCTACTGCAGCAGTAAGCGAGCCAGCACTGCATGCAGATCAGGCTGTCATAATGTTCCCACTTTTGGGACACAGTCGTCCTCTCGCTGAGGGAGAGCGGGCCGTAATTCACCACGCGGGCCCAGTGCGGGTTGATAGATGTCATGTTTTAGATGATTGTTTTATTCTAAGACATGCCGTTTTTCTGACGACCTTTTCCTCCACCGTTTTGAGAGTAGTGGTGATGATAATAATTTACACAAAGTAAAGCGTCTGCCTAGGTTCGAACCTATGACCTACTAGCCCAGTGGCTAGCAATACAATCAATCTGCCTAGCCTTTTCCCAACTATGTTGGGGTCGGCTTTCAGTCTAACCGGATGCAGCTGAATACCAGTATTTCACATGGAGCGATTGCCTATCTGACCTCCACCGCCCAGTTACTGGGTAATACGATATTGGTAAGACTGGTTGTCAGACTTTCGGGCTTCTGACGATCCGTAACGACTGTCAAAGATCCACGAATGACAGCCGGGACCCTAACTTGCTTTCCGAGGCACGGATGAGTCTCAGTATGTAAAGATGGTCACCCATCCACGGACCAACACCGGCAAGCGTAGCTTAACCTGATGGATCGACCCGTGCGGCTGTTATTACTTAGCCACCAGCTCCTCACTGGGCTAGTAATACGTGGTAATATAATAAACCTCCATCAGGACCTACGGAACAAAATGGCTGATGCAACGTTGCACTTTCACTAAGACATAATATCCCTTCATTATTCACAGAGCTTTAATATTTCGTTTAATAGAATATGACCTTAATCTGAGAACACAGCTCTAGAAAACCAAGATTAAAAAAAAAGATTTAAATGAATAAATAGTTTCAGAATACAACTGCACCCAGAGGAGTGGCGAAAAAAAGACATGCAAGATAACAATGATTTAATGAACGCGAAAAAGTTTAAGCATCCCAGTTTAAATGCCACCCGTGAGTGTACTGAGGACTTTGTTCGCGCATTTTGTTCGACTTTAAATATTCAGGCGCAGTGAGAGCGATCAGCGATTTGATTAGATAGATAGTTATACATATATATCTTTATTGTGTACGTACACCGTAAATGCTAATAATGCACCACGTGAAGCTAAATATAGTCTCATACTGGAGCATAGACGTATAATACGTCTATGTACTGGAGCGTATACAAAATAAATTTACGAGGTTTCTGTATCTAAGGTGGTATGGTGTATATCCATTTTATCCATTGATCAACTTCGTTTGTTGTAGGCATGGTGGGATACAATAAATTGGAAACAAGGAGGGACATAGCTCTTGCTACCTATATTTTAAATTATTGCGTGGCAAGACTTCAAATTTAGGTATATTAAAAGAAATAGCCCTGTGTGTGCCCGACAATTATGTATTGCCAAGGCGACGGCCACGACTATTGGCAGTGCCCAGTACTAGGACCAATCTACTGGGTAAAGCACCTATAACGCGTACTTTGCGTGTGATGACGTGGCAGACAGCATAGATCTTTTTTACTTGTTCTCTGACTGAGTTCACAAAAACAACGATGTACAGAATATGTTATGGAAAATAATAAAACTGTAATTATGGCCACACTATTGAATAAGGAAATTCTTGTAATGACAGTGATGATGAGTAAATAAATAAATACATACTACTTATTTATATAAGTGTATATATTTTATAAGGGGTGACACACGCGTACCGGAAGACGTAGCGTTGGAAGGCCTGCCACAAGATAGACCGATGACCTTGTAAAGGCTGCAGGAATCCGCTGGATGGACACCTCTGCCTAACCTTTCGGGGAATACAGGCGTGATGTTATAAATAGTTGAAGATAGAAGTGTAAGATTTTGAATAATATTCTTAGGGGGATGTAGGGACGCTGAAATATGCGTAATATTCAAGATGCATCCAATAAGACTGTAGATGCGTTTGTAGGGCATGTTTCAAACGCGCAAATTAAAAGTGTTTCAAATTGAAACCAAAATGAAATAATAAAGTCAAAGTCAAATCATTTATCAAAATTCATAAAAATTTACAAAAAAATTGAATTGATTCTAGTCGCCCCTTCCAAAAGGTAGTTTACGCATGTGCAAGAAACTCCATCGTTACTCTTTTAAAATGTTTTACAATATTTTGTATAAGTACATTAGTTATATAATTATATGTGAGGACGATGCACCTAGAATAAAATTACTATACCACAATAGATAAAAATAATTAAGAATTAAAAATGAAGCAAGCAACAGGCTAATTAATTATGTGATAGATACATGGTGCTCACATATTTACAAACATTGTAAAAGTAGACTATTTTCCTAAAATTTAACAGTTAATAAGTCAGTGTGTGAGGAATAATATCGATAATGAAGAAAGAATAAAGGATATACTATCGATTTGCCTTGTCGAAAGTTGTGACCACTTCTCTAAAGTTTTCTGCACTAGCAGCATAATTTTATTTCGAATGCTATAAATATAAAAAGCAAAAGGATTTTATTTCACTTCTTTTTCGACTAGCTCAGAACTCTTAGTATTTTTAGTATATAGGCTCTTCCATCTAATCCATTTCTCGCCCATTCCTTCATAACTGATGCCTTCCATAGGCCCTTAATACCCAACGTGACGTGACCATAAAAGAAAGGTCAGTATATAAAGTTTTTATCTACTCCAGTCGTAAAAAACGATTGAGAGAAATGATCGTAAGCAACAGGCTACCGACCTTAGGTGAAGTACACTGAAACACACTGCATCTAACAAGACAGAGAGTTTAGCTGCGTCCACAATTGTGTCATTTCAAGGGACAATACACCGTACAAAAAGACGGTACCCACTAGTTGTCGCACCTAAATTTTCTAACATTCTTTGTTTAAAACAGAAATAAAGTCAGGTAACGTCATGAATCTTTATCTATCGTGGTCTTCAACATGTTCCAATAACGAAAAACCATACATAGTTTATTGTTTTGGTTCCCACGGAGAGATATTTCGGAAAGAGCAATGACCACTATTGCCATCCTAAAGCGCGACAACTCTAGTCAAGCTTGAATTGTCTGTGTATCTCGAGAAGCCTCGGAATGGGTCACTATGTTTTGCCACATGTGTTTATCACGGTCATGGTGTTTGGTCCGTTGAAAAGTCACAAAATTGGGGCACAGTTTTTAGTAAATGCGTGTGTGTGTGCGTTTATTTATACGATACGAACAAAACTATACCAGCCTTTTGTCGGTTAAAAAGTATAAGCGGTCTAACGTGTTGAAGTTGGTATTTAACCGAAGCAGTGTAAATAGCTAAAACTGGATATACACATTCATAATCTATATGAACCGACAAATAAGCTTTCCCAAAAGCCTAAACCATACCGCTCTCAATGATTTAAAAAAATATTTCTTATTCAATATTTTGATCGCCAACAGCGAAACCAAACTCCATTTATTTGCACAGTGCGCTACGCAACGTAACAAAATGTATTTCTCTCGTATAAATACCCGGCTTACGTGGAAATAAAAATACCTAAATAAAATTATTCGGATCAAAGGCCCGGTGTTTTACTGAAAAAGTGTATAGTTTTTGTTTTTTTTTGGGACATACACAAATGGCGAGTGGCACGGGCGTGGCGATGGTGTGGCGCGGGCGGGCGTTACGCCGCCCGTTACATATTTCATACAAAATGTATAGGAACGACGTGGCGCGGATTATACTCGCGCGCGCTACGCCTCTTGTGTATGTTCCGCGCCACGTCATTCCTATACATTTTGTATGAAATATGAAACGGGCGGCGCAACGCCCGCGCTACACCGTCGTCACGCCCGCGCCTCTCGCCGCTTGTGTATGTCCCGCGCTTAATATGTTAGGAAACGGTGTATGAATGTATGAAATCGTAGTCAAGATTGGAGTACAGTCACCTCACATCAGATAGTAACAATTTAACATTGACAGCGCCTTTTTTTCGTAGCATTACCTAAGGCAAATTTTCGTAGTGCTAGAGTTACCTCTGAGTTAAACCTTAATTACTTTTTATCACTGCTTCGCTGGTCTAGTGGTCTCAAACGCTACTGCTGAACATGAGGTCCTGGGTTCGATTCCCGGGTCGGGCAAAGTGTTACTAGGTTTTTCCATCTAGAATTTCTCAATGGCAGCCCGGAGTTTTGATTTGTGCCCGGTTCATGGCAATAGGCTCGCCCCCTATTTCATGGGACTTAAACATAACTGGCGAAATGTGGGTGTTCTATAGGTAAACCTCTGCCCAACCCTTTGGGAAATACAGGCATGGTATGTTGTTACTATTATCATATAAATAGTTTTTTTTAAACCTTTTTTTAACAAATTTCTCCTACCTGACAGATTTACCTGAACTAAGAAAATATCTAGACTATGTAAGCATCTATTGATTATTCAAGCCAGCCATTCAGATAACGGTATTAGCCAGTAGAAGCCAGTTGAGACTTTCATGCTCGTAAAATACTGGAGTTGGTGATTGTACGTACCTAAATAGTGTTGTAGAGGAAATCTACAGGAATTTCTCTTATCTGGAATGTTTTAAACCTTTCCACCGTTTTTTTTTTATAGTAGGTTACCTTTAAACGAGGTTATACTTGTCGAAATAAACTTGGCTCTTAATTATAAGGCATATTTTGAATAAATATTGATGCGTTACCCTATACGTGACCTAAACCCTCCCAAAAGTATTCGTCGAACTGCAGGTTACCGAAATACGAACGGAAACAATTTAAGTTCAAGTTATTTATTTCATAACAAAAATACATTTGTGTCGAAATATTTACACAGTAGGTGCACAAAAAGAAACAACTGGCGCGTTTGATTATAATACTAGTAACCTCGTCCCTCATCTAAAAATACTAACTTTACAAACAATATATATATTCTTATTGATATAGAACATTATTATGAAATTAAGAAATTTATTGTAACGTATATAATATACTTAATACAAGCATATCAATAAAATATAAATGGAACGAAGGAGCCTGGATCTCACGACACAGGGAATCCTAGTGTGAGTTCCAGGAATCAACGCACTTGAATGTGCAAATTCTAATTCTTAAATTTAAATTCCCTAGCAAAATGCTACAAAAATACATTTAATGTCCAATTATTAACATCAACATCATCACATGCAACATTAACATCATGACATACGAGTATAACAACGTTAAAAAGCAATGGGTACACATATTAAATTTTTGTCATTACAAAATTCGTCAATGCTGTAATAAGGCTTTATTTATTAACAAAGCTCTGAGTTTATTTTTAAACATGTTCACACTCTGAATATTCTTTAATTCTGCTGGTAATTTGTTAAACAGATTGACAGACTGCACGAGTGACTAGTGTTTGACAATATTTGACAATATTATTTTGACAATATTAAGCTTTGCTGCAGAATAGTAGGAATATCTTTTCTGCGAGTATGTACTCTATTTTTAAATCTAAGTTTAATCAAATACTCCTTACATGATTCTGTCTGATGTCGAAGCATGGTTCTTAATGTTCGCTTTTGTATGTATAGTAAAGGCTGTCTTAATTATAGCTGTTTCCCCAAAATTTAATGCTATATCTAAGTTTAGATTCAACTAGAGCAAAATAGACGGTACGAAGTTGGGCAATAGACAAAATATCCCTCGGAGATCTGATAGCATAACAAGCACTACTTGTTGTATTCTTAATGGAATCTAGTTCTGGCTTCCAATTAAGTAAAGAATCAAATTGTACCCCCAAACATTTTAAACTTATATAGTAGACAGTTTAAAATGTTTTCAAACTTTTCCGCAAAAATGTAATGTCTATAGTCTATATAGGGTCATAATTATTTTATTATTATGTTTAAGTCATTCAGTATCATTTTCGAAATTATTGTCAATTTTTTTTCGAGTTTTATTGACTATTTTCAAAATTTCTTTGCTAGAGTTAGCTGCTTTATTTATTTGATTAGTTACTTCCTTTTTTTTGCGTTCCTAATCATCTTCTTATAAATTCTTAGATACTGTTCACGATATTTTAATAACGATATGTCACACTTAGCTTTATCTATAAAATTTAGTAATCTCTTCATTTTGCTGAATATCCTTATTCCTTTCGTTAACCATTTAGATTGGTCAGTTCTTTTCCTGTTGATTTTAACTTAACTTTTTTTTAAAGTATGTTGTGTAGTTCTTTGATTTCTCGTATAAACGTGTTTGTACCTAAATTCCAGTCGTGCTATATATAGTTTCTGTCTGAATGCATTATTATTATTTTCGCTATGTATTTAAAACTAACGCATTTTGTAGCAGCAACTTTTTCCAAATATACTGTACAGAAGAGGGCTGCATGTCCATCCGCTAATCGATTGTGGTCAATGTCTGTACTGCCAATAGCACAGGTGTTGATCAATATATTATCTATACACGATTCGGAGTTATTTCGCACAATTTTTTTTAAAACGTTGCCCCACACTAGGAATTTCTCCTGTATCGTGGGTGCGTTTACAAACATTTAAACTCACATACACAAACAGCCAGACCCGGAACAACTACTTGTAGGTCATACAAATATTTGTTCCGTGTGGGAATCGAACCCGCGGCATGCAGCGCAGTAGTCAATCGCTTAACCACTGCGCCAACCGTGCCGTCACGTAAATGTAATTGAATCAAATTATAGCATTTTAACAGTGATGTAAACGAACTTCTTTTATTGTCCTTTTTTGACAAGTTAATATTAAAATCTCCGCAGATTTAATTGATTGATTTAATTTGATTTTATTGAAACAGTACTGCAGTAATTGTTCTAATCTATCGAGAAAATCGTCAAAGTTTTTATTACCCGTAAATAAAAACTTTGACGATTTTCTGTAGCAACAGATTATGTAAGTAGTACAAATAAAGCTTATTTCGCTAGGTAATTCAATTATATACATTTCGAGTTTATCCTTCTTATTATTTATTTCGCATAAGTTTTGGTGAAAAATAGTAAACTGTGAGTGACTATCCTTAAATATAGCCAAGTTGTTCAAACTACCAGCCAAGGTACTAATCTCGAAAAAAACTGTTGTTCAACTTCCTCGAAGGAAGGATTTGAATATTCAGAATATGTGTCAATTTCTAATATAAGTTGCTGTATTTGATCAAATATATTAGATATACCTCTAATATTTACATTTCCATATTTATTACAAGACATGAAGTCATAAGTCAGGTTTAAGTTTGAGTCAATTAAATATATATAATTATGAGTTAGATTGACATTATAAATTATATTATTTCTAAACTAAAATGCCATTCCTAAAATGCAACAATTGTATTGTCAGTATATTGGGCTGGTGCCCACAAATCCACGTCCAATCGGGTATTTTGCGTACCAAACGTATGCAACCAATAAATAATATTATTATTTCCTGTGATAATATAATTTATGGTGAACAATTAAGGGTTTGACATCACGTCTTGTTTCCCCGAATGGTTGGGAAGTCCTTTAAAACAAAAACCGGCCAATTGCGTGTCGGACCACGCACAATGAAGGGTTCCGTAGTTGGGATGAATTTATCCCAAAACAAATTTAACATTGTAGTTGAAAAACATGTTCTCCTGTATACATCGATTTATGTCACGGTCAATTCTGAAACTGCAAATGTAAGTTTGTAATCGCTAAAAAAAGTTGATAATTCTACAAATTAGCTATTTTCGGACTTTTTCCTTTGTGCTCTCAACCTTGCTACCTACCAAATTTCATGGTTCTAGGTCAACGGGAAGTACCCTGTAGGTTTTGATTTATTTACGAGTATGAAAATATGTCTCATAAATGGCCCTATTTTTATTGCGTTGACTTAGAAGCTTGATTTTAAAGCTCCAAGGGACTATAGACCTACGTATTAATTTCAGTTTCTGAGAAAAAGGGTCTTGACAGACTGATAGACAGACGGACAACGAGGTGATCTTATAAGGGTTCCGTTTTTTCCTTTTGAGGTACGGAACCCTAAAAAGAAAAAAAGGGTTAATAAAGGGTTTAATAAATAAATAGTTAAGTTCCACCCTATTGTTTATTACAAAATAAAAATACTGCTAAAACTAAAATACTTAGGTATATCGTTTCTGACGCCACTCAAAAGAAACGTGTTTCAAGCTCAAATCACAAATGAGTAGCCAGAATGTCACAAATTATCATGTTTTTTTGTGGGATCCAACGATACACCACACGCATTTCTTTTTTTAAATTCCACGTTCACACACATGTAAGTATAGTTCTACCCCTAATTATTATATTCGTAATTCCACTACACCATTGTTTAGCGGTGCACAGAATACACCTCCTATGAAATTTTGTTTATTATTCGATATGGAGCCAATATAGTTTCCGAGTATAATGGCTGTTTCACTTCCGGACGGAGGGACAAACAGACATAACGAAATAATAAGGGTTCCGTTTTTGGCCCACTTCCATTTGGCTACGGAACCCTAAAAAACGGCTCCAATTTTCTCAAACTACCTATTATTTAAAGTTTTATACACTAAGAGGCAAGCGAATGTTATCTAAATAATTACTAAGGAACAGATATGAGGGAGGTTCATTACAGTTAGTCCTGCCTGCAGTTGACTAATGCATGTTATTTCCTTGGCCAGGAATTAACTATGCCTGTGTTTTGCTCGTCTGTCTACGGTGTATAGTTTAAGTTAAAAGCGGAAGCGGGGTTTGCAAATAAATTTGAGTGATTTTTCTGAGAATTTTGCTTGTATAAAAAACACATTAATGCCGATTGTCCACCACCACGTTAACAGAACGTCAACGACAACGAGATGACAGCGCCGCAATAGCGATACATACATTTGCTATGGCCGCGTGTCCACCGCACACCACCACCGGTACGTTCGGTTCGAATAATCTCATTTCTCGTTGATGCCCCGTTGACGTTGTACGGTGGACAAACAATGTAAAGCATATCTACTCATACTAATACTTTGAATTTGGAAACAGAACGAACATTTTAACATGAAGGAGTTCATGATCTACATATTACCATATGCCATTATTACTATATGAGTTAATAATACTCAGAATTAATGATAATATTCTTCATTGCAATGATTTGTTATTTTCACGATACAATGTACGTTGTGCGTCCCGAACGAGGCTCAGTAGACACGGAAGCATCCCCATTCGTGCAAGCAAATATCGTGAAAATAACAAATCATTGCCATGAAGCATAATAATTAATTCTGAGAATTACGAGGTTCCGCTTACAAGGTATCACCCAAAGTGTAATTGTACAACATGACTATCATGGGACATCTATATACATAAAACTCAAAAAATTATTCAACCGATGTAACTCAAACCGGATTCATTGATAATAATACCAGCCTATTACTGTCCCACTGCAGGGCAAAGGCCTTTTTTAATACAGAGAAGACACGAGGTAGGTGGGTAGGTAGGTAGGTACGTAGGTAGGTAAGTATTGGTAGGATAGGTAGGTATATATGGTAGGTAGGTAGGTATGTATGTATGGTAGGTAGGTAGATGTGCCGTAGGGGTACTTAGTGCTACCCGTACGAAGCCGGGCCGGGTAAACCTAGTTATTTTAATAACTAAGAGAGTTTGGTGTAATATTTACTAAAAAACGCATAACTCACGTCAAAATCGTCGCTGACACCTACAACTTACACCCCGGACGCTTTCCGTCCGTCTATCTAACCGCTGCAATTTAAACCCATTGTCTTAATGAAACAGGCCGTTTCTACACATTACGCCCTCCCCGCGTCATTTATAGAACAAACAACGACTTACTGGCGAAGACTTGAAGAAAATTTAATTATGTGTGAATTATTTAACTGTTTTGCTGAATATTTTAATAGTTAGTCGTAAGTATGGTTGGGAAGCGGTACGGTCAATTTGTTTTTGCGGAGCTATGAATGAAATTGTCGATCTTTTTAGGATATCTATGTTTGTACTTGTATGTTTGTCTTTCTGAAAAAATAAGAGGATACCTACAGTTGGAGATATTATACGCATCACATAGACCTAGTTTACGATTTAATGTGACCGTTATTTAAACATCAATCAAAATGATGGTGTCCATTGACGTTAAGTCGATTCTCTCGAATGCTTGCCGCCTTATTGTTTTCCAAATTATTAATATAGGTATTAAAAACAACATGACAGCAGTTTCGTTTGATTTTTATAGTTTTTAGTGTAAACAAAATCTCTAACGAGGAATTAACGAGCAAAGCAAGATCAACAAAAACTTGTGTAGTAATCAATTCTATGCGCTAACCAGAAATAAAACTCAAACTACGTTGCTATAGTTTGACCGAGACCGCAGAACCGCGCCTTAGGAATGCGCGGTGAGTCAGGGGCGAGACGCCGCCCACGCTGTGAGTGCTGTCGAATGATAAACCTTTTGTCATAGACATAAATAAAGAATGGACTGAGCGTTCCGAATTCAGTTGTGCAGTGAATAGAGACCAAAAAGTACGAGAGAGACAAGTACTTGTCTCTTTCTGGAATTCTGATTTTAAAAAGATTATTGAATTTGACAAGTTGCCAAAATTTAATTTTCTTTTACAGGCTTGGAGAAAAGAGACAGGTATTGGCCGCACATTCGCTCTGTCTCTTTCTAGACAGTGGTCAATTTTGCGAAGCTAATGCTCTAACCATTTTCTATGTCTATGCCATCTTGAGCAATTGTTTTGTGAAATGTCACTTGGAATGAATTAAAAAAACAAGCTGGTGGCATTAGTTCCGATTTTGGCCACGCGCAAAAATAACTTTGTAGCCATATACAAGTTACTGTTGAAGAATTTCAAGATTATAAAAACTAAAGGAGTGAAGTTCATTTTGTTTTCAGTCTGTGTAATAATATTTTGCTCCAAAAAGAACATTCTGTGCCTAATTAGTTTAGCAACTCGGCCTCTCAAGTCTACAAATTATGGGCCTTTCTTATGCTGAAGATAATTTTGCCGGTGTTACTACGCCTTAAAATAGTCTGTTTTGCATTCTAAATGAAGCCACGTTATTTTCTAGAAATTTTAGAGAAGTACATTCGCAATTCCTTGTGAACTTAGATTTTCCAAATATATTTTTTTCGAATCATTTTCGAGAGACCGACGACACGTAGCTATCAACAAATAAGAATGAATATGTCACAATAAGATTGTGAGAACCGTTAGTTTATAAACTATCGGTGAACTGGGTAAAATGTTGGTTAGGTTAGGACTGAGACGAACCGCGCGCGAGCCGAGCGGGTGAAGCAAACGCGACGGCCGGCGAGCGTGACTTCCAAGTTGCTCGCAGCTAAGCAGGCTATTTAGTATTAGAGCAAGGTGCGTTACGTCGCCAGCAAGTTTGATATTGGTTTACAATTGGTCGGTTTCCCATGGATAGATTATAAACTATCAAAAAATAATGCGTTAAATTGTAAATGGTTTGTTGCAGTTCACAATTTATTTTTGAAACTCAAACTCAAACTCAAAGCATTTATTTCAATTAAACCATTTACAGGCACTTTTGAATTGTCAAAGAGTCTGTCAGTTAGTCAGAAAGTTGAAGCTAGTTGCCCATTCCAAAACGTAGATCTCTATGGAGAAGAACGGGCAAGAAACTCCAAGGACACTCTTTTAAATATAGACATTACAAAATCCTGGGTACATTACTTTTGTTGCTTCTATATGTGAGAACAATGCAAAATAAAATAATAATCAAAAACGATTAAAAATATAAGATTAAAAATAAGCAATGGCAGATAAGAGATGACCAGTCTCAACCGACGGCGCCCGTTCACGAACATGACGCGTGGATCAGCACCATCCAGCTCAACCATTTTGTAGGGCAGTTTTCGGGCAGTTTCGACAGTTTTTAGTCGAACGGAAAATAAAACCGATAGATTATAAACTAACGAAGTTCATCAATCACAGAGAAAGTCTTGAAAAAGTTTTAGCCGTTCCCAGAACATCAATCCGTTCCAGTTTATCCACAAGAAAAGGTATCGAAACGGTGTCAAAAGCCTTGGCTAGGTCAAGGAAAATGCCGATGCACTTTATTCGGGCATTCAATTGAGATGTAACATGTTCCACAAGTTGCCCGACAGCGTCCTCAGTGCCTCTTCCCAACCTAAAACCAACTGGGCATCCGACAATATCTTGTTACGTTCTAAAAAGCTAATTAGCCTAGTATTCAGAACCTTTTCTAATTCAATTCAAAATATTTTATTTCACATAAACTTACATGGGCACTTATGAAATGTCAGAAGCTAGGTGCACGGTTCCAATTGGTTGTATCCTATGGAGAAGACCCGGCAAGAAACTCCACGGTTACTCTTTTAAAAATAATGGGCTTTTACAATATTAGGTTGGGGAAAAAGTCTTTTCGCATTATAGTATGTATGAACTTGTAATAAAATCTCTTTGGCTATACTATGTGTATCTGGCTGGTTTTGGTATCATTGAAAGTTTAAATTTTAAAGAACATAATTCCAAATTCAAATTAGGAAAATGTGTGATTTTTATTTGTTTTTCGTACTGTCAAGATGAGTGAATCTAATGAAGAAATTCGATACATTTTAAAATTTTACTACAAAAAAGGTAAAAATGCAACGCAAGCCGCGAAAAAAATTTGCGATGTTTATGGACCTAGTGCAGTGTCTGTGAGAGTAGCACAAATTTGGTTTAAGCGTTTTCAATCCGGAAATTTTGATGTCAAAGATGCACGTCGCTCTGGTCGCCCTATTACGGATAAAATGGATGCCATTTTTGAAAAAGTGGAGCAAGATCGGCATATTAGTAGTTACGACGTAGCTGAAGAACTGGGAATTGACCACAAAACAGTTTTGGCGCATTTGAAAAAAACTGGGTACACAAAAAAGCTCGATATTTGGGTACCTCACGAGCTCACTGAAAGAAACCTAATGAACCGTGTACTCATTTGTGATTCTTTATTACGACGTAATGAAACCGAACCATTTTTGAAGAAGCTGATAACTGGTGATGAAAAGTGGATCACGTACGACAAGAACGTGCGAAAAAGGTCGTGGTCAAAGGCCGGTCAGGCTTCACAGACTGTGGCAAAACCCGGGTTAACTCGCAACAAGGTGATGCTGTGTGTGTGGTGGGATTGGAAGGGCATTATTCATTATGAGCTGTTACCACCAGGCAGGACCATCGATTCTGAACTCTACTGCGAACAACTGATGAGATTAAAGCAAGAAGTTGAGAGAAAGCGGCCGGAATTAATCAACAGAAGGGGTGTGGTTTTTCATCATGATAACGCTAGACCTCACACATCTTTAGCCACTCAGCAAAAATTAAGAGAGTTTGGCTGGGAGGTGTTAATGCATCCGCCGTATAGTCCTGACCTTGCACCTTCAGATTTCCACCTGTTTCGGTCTCTTCAGAATTCTTTAGGCAGTGTCAGGTTAACATCACGGGAGGACTGCCAAAACCACTTGTCGCGGTATTTTGATCAGAAGTCCCAAAATTTCTATAGCAATGGGATCATGTCCCTACCTACAAGATGGCAAAAAGTTATCGAACAAAATGGTACCTACATACTTTAGTTAAATGTAAACATACTATGTTAAAAAATGTTTTGAATTTTCTTAAAAAATACGAAGAAACTTTTTCCCCAACCTATTATTTTCAAATGACAGTGTTATTAGGTATGGGAGGACAGTATAGGTCTTTCAACAAGTACCAATAATTTAGACACTGTCGAAAGAATCAAAATAGGCCGGTAATTTCTGACATCGTCCTTCAACCCGTTCTTGTAGACAGGTGTTATCAAAGATTTTGTGAATGCTCGTGGAAAAACTCCTTGAGAAATGCACAATTCTAAGAGTTTCGTTAAATGGGGAACAATGATATGTCTCGCTAGTTTAAGGCATTTAGCAGGAATGGCGTCCTAGCCGACGGCACAGACATTGCTTAGATTGAGTATCAATGCTTCAATTTCAGATTCATCCGGGGGAAGTAGGACTTTCGAGTTGAGGTTCGCGGTTATGCCCGGCTTATGAGATAATAGGTTAGTAAAGGAACTTATGGTGTTAGTAATATCCTATCATAATAAACTAGGTGTTTGCCTATATTAGAGAAGAACTTATTTATGTCCTCTTTCGAGTTGGAATTACTACTCGTATTTCAAATAAGGTTATCGGCTACTGATTTTAGTTTTTTCTGTTGTATTATAGTTTTAAAAGCGTTCCACTTATCTTTATTGTTTTTTGAGTTTGTGTAGTAGGGACTTTTCATAGTTGCTTTTTACTTTCTTAACAACTTGTTGCAAAACTTGCGATATCTTTTATGAGTTGTTTCGACGACATTATTTTGTAGATTTAACGAATTTTTTGTGGAGCTTAACCCCGTGGCGTATGTAACGAAGAAGACCTGGAGTCAGCCAGGGTTTGAGTAACTTTTTCGGTTAGGTCTACTATGTACTGTTGAATCAATCGTGTTAATAAAAATAGTAGTAGCGGTATTTGTTTCAGCGTCTTTATTAATAAATGAGAAATCGACCGACTCCAGGTGTTTTACGGCCGCGTCGTAGTTGATCCTGCGTGGTTACCTTATCTCTTCTATGATAAGATTGACACGAACTTGATATCACCGAGGCACCGTCAAATTAATCACAAATACAGTAAGCTTGATGAGTCGTGTTAAGCATCGCATGGTCTAGGCAATTTTGCATCCTAGTAGGATGTGTATGGCCTGGTAATAGCCCTAATTCTGCAGTGAGATTTAAATGTGATTCCCTGTTGCGATCGACACTGGTTGACTTTATGTCAATGTTGATGTCTCCAGTCAGGATAATAGTTTTTGCTTTGATTGGCCGAACTATTTTGTTTATAGAGTCCAAAAAACGACCAATATTATGACTAGACGGAGATCTATACACCGCCAAAATACAAGTATCTGGGTGAATTTTTAGTAACATAAAATTAGCATTTGATTTCCTGTTTGACGTATGTCATAATACCGTCATTTTGATTAATCCAGGTTTTTGAGGATAGATTGCTATATTATCACATTTATCACTGAGTAACATAAGCTATAATTTATAATGATATGTAATGTAATTTCAAATGTCGATAACATTGATAGGCACAACTATTTCATTTGTGTTGTGTTCATAAACACATACACATACCAAAAATCACGCCTGTGTTCCCCGAAGGGTTAGGCAGGGGTGTAGGTATCGCCAGTTATGTTTAAGTCCGTGACAAACAGTATGACATGCACTGATGAAAAAAGAAATAAATGTAAGTCGAAACAAAGAAGCCACTTATATAGCACTTCCCTCCCAAATTGTCAAGTTCCGAAAGCTGTTTCGGTTTTACTGTTCCTCTCTTGGTATTAAGGTAGTGTCATTACAAATCGTTACTATTTATTAAGATTTGATTAACTGCGCGTTAGTATAATTTTATTTTATTTAATCATGCTTTTTATTATTGTATAATAAGTATTAACTTTACAGCCACGCCGTATGTAGCGCAGTCTCACTTTTGCTTGTTTTTAATTTAACATTTTAAACATATTTATTTACTTAGACAATATGATATGTATACCTACATCTTTGTAATGTGTTCATTAAGACCTTTCTTTTGATAACAATTATGGCATGTTTATATTTTTTTTTTTTGCCAGGTCATACATTTATGTGTAAAGTTCACCATACTAAATTTAGGGAGAATTTATATAGCCTATATCACCCGGACCATTATTACAAACTTTTTTATACATCATTCAACAAAATCGGTTCAGCAGTTTAGCCGCTACGGTGGCACACGTAAAAGCTAACATACATACTACTACTATACTAACATATTGCTAAAATCATAACCCTTCCTTTTGGCTTTGCCGTAGTCAGGTAAAAATATACCTACCAATAGCAATAGATACAAACTCTGAAGAATCTAGAGTAACAAAATACTCATAACATAGAAGATTTTCATTAAAAACATGATTGTTTTACAAAGTTTAACGGAGGCTCTAGATGTTACGCAATTAACTACTTGAGCGCATATTAGGGAACATTTTGCTTGTAACATGAGACCGGGCGGCGGCTTCTTAAGAAATTAATAAAATAATAATTGTTCTCTTATAAAGCGGGCCCCTAACCTTTGATTATCTGGTTACTGACGGGGCCGTGAGGAGGGTAACAGCTTTTTATTATATTATGTTTGCTTATGGATTCTCCGATTAACTAAACAGCAGCTGCGTATGGTTACAGTAGCTATAACTGGCCATGGGTCATTTAATAAACACCTCTCTGTCATAGGAGTCACAGACAGTCCGCTCTACAGGGCCTGCATGGAGGACGACGAGATAGCAGCTCACGTGCTGTTAAACTGCCCGGTGGTCGCCACTTACAGGGCAAAGTACTTCGGTAACCCAGGTACCCTACGCGATATTGCCATTAACACCAAGGCGTTGCTGGCCTTCTTTGAGGAGCTGGGATGGATCGAATAACCAATTTTTCTCACCCGTACGCAAAATACGCGCTTTGACGTGGAGTTGCGGAAACCAGCCCGTATTACCTATTACCTACCTATGGATTTATAGGAATTGATTTTATTATTTTTCTTTCTTTTGATTGGCATGAGTTAGAGGAAAATTTAGAAGACTAATTAACGCCGTGGTAAAAAAAAATTGCTTACAAGTTGCTATAGCAAATACGTTTTACCATAGCAATAGCGGTCATTGACCCACCAACATTTTTTGACATGCTTTGTTTCAAAAACGGAAATAAAAATCCTAAATCGACATATAGACGTGATTTTCAACATTTTTTATTAATGAAAAACGATAGTTATTTTATCTATTGGGTTCCGACAAAGAGATATCGGTAAAGGGCAATGACCGCTATTGCTATGGTAAAACGCGTTTACTTTATAGCTGGGTTTAATGCCCTGGGAGCTCCGGACTTACCTTTAACTTACCTGACTTATGACATAATTATCTGGCAAAATGTTGGTTAACTACCAAACACTTTTGCCTACATAATCAGCCTATAATTTGTCCACTGCTGGGATACAGGTCTACTCTCTTCGAGAAGGAGTGGGCCGTAATCTACCACGTGGGTCCAGTGCGGGTTGGTAGATGTCACATCATGTCTTTTGGTTCTAAGAGGGAGGGAACAGGGCCTGCGAGGAATTTGAATAATAGGTATTTGAAGAAACTATTGCCGTCTTCTTACCTCAAGTCTGCCCCCGTAGAGTGCGATAGGGATAGCTACAGATCAGGCCACACAAAATAAATAATTACGAAATCGACGTTTCGTATTCCCCTTTTTTCTCCTCGAAAACTGAACCGATTCAATTATTTTTTACATTCAAATTTTAAGAAAGAGTATCTCTAGGTTCCTATAAATTTCTTTTATGTTAAAAGCTTTTCGAATTTGTCTGATACTCCTCTAATCATGTCGGTCATAATGGGGCATTTTTGAAGCGTCATATTTTCTTTACCGGTAAGTTGCTGAAAAAAAGAAATAACAGGGACGTGACTACGGCAGACCTTGATTTTATGAAAAAAAAAATTGCCCTAGAGGCATTATTCTGGAAGAAAACAGGGAAATACATTTGTATGGAGAATCACAGGCCCTGTTCTTAAGTACAAAAATAAATATCAAAATATTTATTACGCAAGTCAACTTAACTTGCAAGGAAGTGTACACAGCGATGAGTGCGTACTCTATGTAAACTCCAGTTTGTAATATCTGACTTACAAACAATTAATATCGTTGACATAGATACTTATTACCGTGTGCTTCTTAATTAATACTGAAACATTTTAATGTTACTTGTTTATACACTGTTATTAAAATGTATTTATTATACATAAACATCACGGCTTCTTCGTCGTCCCCTTTTTCTTTTGAATGTATGTTCTAAATTAATTATTTATGGTTTAATTTAGATTATAAATTCTATAATACTACATAGTCCTATCCTAGTATTATCCTTTAAAGTTAAAGTTCGCGAGCACATTCGTAAGAAGCTGACAGTATCATCACAACGTTAATGTTTTCCCATTGATTGTCTTATTTGTTCTAGTATATTTATTTGTGCTTATATTTATATATAATTAGGCATATATATTATATGAATAGTTTGTAATAGGTATATGTGTATCTTTATAGTTACTTTAAAAAAGTATTCATCAATTTCTCGTAATTGCACCTACCACTGTTTGTCTCTGCATCACCCAAAGGTTGACTGGTAGAAAATGCCTATGGCATTAAGTCCACCTCTGTAGATTTCTGTGCTTAAACTATTCACCACTATTCATTCGTATTTTTACAAAAGCTCATGCAGTTACGACCTAAAAGTATTGTAACTACACATCTCTGTCTTCTCCCTCGGGGTACAGGGGTAATTACCCCTGTACCCACATTAATGTTGTAATTAGGGCTGGACCCAAAACGTGCTTGAGAACAGCACCTTACGTGGTCAATCATGATCTCAATCATTTTGAAGGATGATTTTGCTAATCCATTGCTTCGTATATGTTCGTAAAATATGTCTGCTCAACAACGCAAATAATGAGATTGTGATTGATCGTGTGTTACGTAATTAGGCTGCTAGAACTCTTTTTAACCTCCAGGCCAAAACTATGACTATTTTTCTTACACTTGTCTTCAAGATTAGTATGGAAATTAGGACTGAAAAAAAGCAGTAAGCCTGCAGCTTATGCCTTAGTTGAAGGGTCTACTAAAAGTCAAATGAGGGTACCAAGTATGGCGGTCGTAAACGACAGGCGACCGTCTTTGTTACGCCATCGCTGTAAACTAACGTATTTTACTTCTACTTAGCAATAATATTAAGGCTCTTCATAGTATAGGTGACCATTAACATAACATTACGCCTGTATTCGCCAAAAAGGTAGGCTGGCGTTTATAGAGCTCCCAAATTTCTCCTATTCAAGTAATAAGTGTGAGCAATAAGTGTGAAATTGTCATCAATCGGGGACAGATACATACTGCTACTGCTGAGAATTATGTGAAAATACAATTTTCTCGACCTAGGAATCGAACCCAAGAACCTTAGGCTTAACCCAGTCGGATTAGCGATCACTACCTAAACCAACGATGTCGGAATTTTATCTACTGTCCTTTATTCCAAACATTTATTTTCATTCATCATGGACAAGAATATATTCAAATGAACAACAGACTTACAAATATTCTCAATGTCTATTTCGAACTAAAATTGAATCGAAAAGGTTAATATATCTTTTAGTCTAGGTACTGTAATAAACTGAGTAGATCTCTACTTGAAATTAGAAAACTGACTTGTAAGGACCTGTGTACACTGACTTAGTTACTAATGCTTACACTCTTTATGTTGAAGAATTTATTCGCCGATCGTTAGTGCTCAGGGCGACGACGACGCCGTCGCCGCGCCGACGCGCCGCCGCGCCGTCGGGCACCGCCGCGCCTCTACATATTGTATATGCAACGTTGCCAGCCCGCTGCCGCGCCGCTGCCTCCGCCGCGGATGGATAAATCCAAAATATTCTATTTGACTAATTATTTTGATTTTGCCACTTTCTGTACATATAATATGCAAGCACAAACTTCTAATTTTTGGTTAAACTCAACATGTTGTGTTACACGTGTGATGTTTGCGGCTAAAAAGAAAGAAAAAGTATTTATTGTGACAAGAACATGAGATCTTAATTAAACTAAACATACACTCATTAAAAATAAAAATCGAAAATACAAACAAAACTAAAATTAAAAAAACAATGTAAAGAAAAGCAATGTATTACTAAAAATGTAGAGTGATATGGCAAAATTACATGTTAGCAAAAATAAACAAATAAAATAAAATAAATAAATCAAGCGATGACGGCACGGCAACGATGGCGACGGTGCGGCGACGGCGCGGTTGCGCGGCGGCGCTTTTGCGTTCAGTCTACTGTATGGTTACGCGATGCGCTGTCGTTGCGGCTGCAGTGCCGTCTACACGAGCCCCTATTGTTTTAGGAAAGAAGATAACAAGTTAAAGAAATGTAATTCGTTACAGAAGAGATTGGATTTTGCACCATCATTTCGACAATACTATTTGGACAAACCACTTGCGCAAGTGCTAACCCCATTTAAGTGACACAACTTCACAGCTTATAAAAAATAGTAAAAAGTAATAACATTGTTTCATAAAGATATGACTAACACATCAGACGTGTTGTGTATCTAGCTTTACGTTACGAATTCTGTGTGTAAGCGAGATAGCAACATCAGTGACAGGTGCACCGAAGTACCTAGAACGAGGGTATAACAAAAATTTTATTGGTCGACAGATTTACGAGCTATTTGGCAGGGATCAGTCGCCCTCGAAAAGTATTATAGATTATCTACGAAAAAGAATTACTATTGGAGTATAAAATTTTGTTGGATTTATGGAACGAGAATGAATGAAATTGGAGCCTGGAGTATAAAGTATAAGTATTCAAGATTTTATGTTCAGGTTTTTTGCCCTTGCATTTACTCCGTCTGTTCTAAGATTGAACTTTACCAGTAACGTCGACAAGAAGCTTTTTGACTACTTACTTTACGGTAGATAAATAAATATAATTAGAGCGGTATTTCCTTTCTTCTCCTAATATTGTTTGTCCGAAAATCACTATCCCATAACACGTTTGCTATAAACTTCAGTAATCATAATGTTCAAAATTTCAAAATTTTATTTTACATAATTATTTTCACTTCTGAAATGAAATGTCATATGTCCTAAGTATTGTATTATATAATGTGTATTATTCCGAATTTTCATTTATAATAAAATTGTCAGTCCTAAAACATTTGCTAAAAATTAGGTTTTAGTGACAGAAATGAACCGCAGTAAATCCGACTCCACGCAGTCTTGTCTGCCCTACCCCTAGAGTGTAATTTAGAATCGCGTAGGCGTGGAGGGGTGAGGCGGCCCGTAAGTTGAGGAGCAGGTGGTTGTTGCCACTGGTGAGACGAAGTTGCGGTGGTGAGCGTTAAACCATCAGCGACGATAAGCTCGCGTGGGATCGCCGGAGCCCCGCAGCGCCGGAACCGTGTTGCCTGCTGCATATTGCATGCTCGCTTGCATGCTGCATGCTTGCTTGCATGCTACATGTTGCGTGCTCGGTTGCATGCTGCATGCTTGCTTGCATACTTGCTGCATGCATGGTGTATGCTTGTTTGCATCCCTCTTACAGGGAAATAAAAACCACATGTTCACAATCAACTGTTTTATTGAGTGATAATAGACGTGACAAAAGCCATATTAATTTTGCATCTTTACTATTTATGTATTGCATCAGTTGGATTCGGTAAAATAATAAACAGTAGTATTAATTGTATTGCGCGCCGCGTCACTGGTGCGCAGGGTACGGGTCAGCCCAAACATCGTACTGGCGATGATTGCGGGAAGGCTGGACTGCCCCTTCATTCGGCTTTGTTCCAGCAGACATGTTGCTGTACCAGTGTCGGAGAGAGGGTGTTAATTTTATTGTTAAATTATTTATTTATTTGATGTTTGATTTTATTGTATTTTAATAAATCTTATTAATTTCTTAATTTATGTTATGTTAATTTGTTGGCTATGGGTGTTATTTACCTGAAATAAATGAATATATATATATATATATATAATACAAAATATTAATATTTACGACAAACAAGTTTAGGGCATATTTGTATTTAGGAATTTCAATTTTATGGCATGTTATATTATGTGACATTAAGTTTGGGCAAGTTATCATTCGGACAATTAATATGATTAGGACAATAAAAAATATGGCACTTAAGATTATGGATAATTTATTTCACCAGCTATTTGTTTATGTACTGTTAGAATTAATTGGATTCCACAATGTATCAAGTTTTACAAAATAATATAAAATAAAATTATTCAGTCATTCACTGACAGAGCTTAAACCGCTGGGTCCTAGCTCAGCGGTCGGCAAACCACGGCTTTTTGGCCTATAGAGTGCGGCTTCAAATTTCGATGAGCGCGAGCGTAGATCAGTAACGTGCGGGGGTCGGGTTTACGGTCATTAATGTCATTATGCAATATATCAAGTTTTATTCAAAATTCAAACTATATTTCAAAGATTTATTTCTGAAGTATTTTCACCAAAAATTTACAGGACATCGAAAATTAATCATTTACTTGTACATTTCAAAGTTGTCCAAGTAAATAAATTAATGAAGTTAGGGAATACAATAGAGAACCAATTAGAGCTTAATAAATCCAAAATCAGATTTCAATTATTTCGTTTTTGTTGATTGTTTACTAGTTTTCGCCGCTAGCCCACGGCTTTCGCCGGCTTGGAGATCGAAAAGTACATCATTTCTAAAAATTAAACAACAGGATATTTTTTTTTATAAAGGAAAGAAGAAAGAAAATGCGTTTATTGGCGATAAACAAGACGCAAGAAAAAGAACAAAAGAGAAACAAGTTTAGGGAAATATGCGTCAAATCCACGCAAAACGGCCATCGCTCAGCATAATGTTGCGACCCTATGCAAGACAGAGCCCCAGCGCTGGTTTTTCAGCGACAGCCGGCGTTGACGTTATGACGTCGACCGGTGCAGCATACAATGAAATATAATTATGATATACTCGTAAAAATAAAATAAATATACAATAATCATAAATGCATGTTTGATTGACAAAAACATCAAAATTCATAAATCTCACTCATACAGACTTTCTTTTACATTAGTAGGATAGAAAATTGTATGAGTAGGAAGTAGTGTAGGTTGGGAGCCAAGATCAGTAATTTTTAACCGACTTCAATAAAAAGAGGAGGTTCTCAGTTCGTCGGCATCTTTTATTGTTTTTATGTATGTTACCCAATTATTCGAAGACGACCAGACCGATCTGGATTTTTTATTTTTTATTTGAAAGGGTATATTATATTTCTTCATTGTCATCATGTCAGGATCTGATGGTGGAATACCGGAGAAAACGAGGGAGCTCTTAAAATATTATAGGCACACCTATAGGGATTTGGGTATATTTATAGTAACTCGTGCATTCGTTCACGGAAAGCACCATTTGGTGAATTGGAACTGATGATGAAAACCACAGATGGCCACCGGAACTACTCAATAATAAGTATTTCACGGGTTGCGATTCGATTACTTTAATATGGTTGCCAAGCAATTTTCGCTCGTCACAGTGCATATGGTGAAGTGGAGCTGATGGTGAAGTACCAGGAGAACTCCTCAACAGTTAACGTCCCTGCATCGGGAAAAGAAATATTTTGTAAAAGGTGATGATCAGTTGACATTAGGCAATTGTAACTTAGGTAAATTACAAACCGACCCACTAAAAAGCGATATATACAAACTTTTTTCCGTAAAAACAACCGACTTCCAAAAAAACACTACAAAGAGAAAAATAACTTAAATTTCGGAATGCAAATAACGAAAATACAGATCCAAAGACACAAACTTCCGAAATTTAAGTTGTTTTTTGCTTTGTAGTTTTTTGCTTAAACTACCATTCATACAAGTTCATGTGCAAATATATTCAATTCAGTAAAAAGAATCAGAGAGAAACCAGAGAGAGAATACGTCTAACGAGTAGGTACGAAGTAAACAGGGAAGAATTTATCAAGTATGTCAGAATAATCCTGTATGATCCACTTTTCTCGTTACTTGGCAGTCCCCATAACGTGCAAACGCAAGGTAAGACACGTAAGCCTCTTACAGAAAAATACAGCTTGCTTAAAAATTTGACGTGTACCGAAAATATCTCGCGAAGCTTTGAAGAAAGAATAAAATTAAGGCGAGGTTGACACGTTATTTTGATTAGTGAGTATAATATTGCCGTGTATAACCCCTTGTCCTATTTACAAGAAATCGTCACGAATACGTCGTGGTCTTATGTCACTTTTTGTTCGGGAACCCGGAAAGCGCCCTGTGTCAGCGCGACCACGCGTTCTGGTTCACGAAACAAAAAGTGACATTATGCACGCGACAATCGCTTTGAAATAGGACGCGGTCTAAGGAAGGAGACAAGTTAGGATCCTTTTGATAGGTCATCATGAGATTATTGTCATAATTTTCTTTGTGGTGCATTACGAAAGACTTCACGGGCGTCAAACAAACTATTAGGGATACCTATAGAAGGCCTAGAGCATTTGCTTCGGAGCGATTCTATGGAGGCACATTGAGGGCTTGATTCAGAAAGCGGTACTCCTGGACACGGCTCGCATTGTTAGGAGGTTCCTCTCTCTGGAGCCCAGACCGCCGGTAGCTTGGACCCTGCTCCCGATACCGGTGGGCTACAATTTTTAATATTTTTTAATGTTTTTATTATAATATTTAAAAATATAATTTATATATGAAAAAAAGAAAATATAAACAACAGATTATGGATAAAGATCGTAATTTACCGGACCGTGATTTTTAACACATCGTCATTATTTTGTTTAGTGCATAAGACTCCTGCGACCGTATTCAGCTCTTGAATCGTGAAAAATAACGAATACGCCAACATGAGTAGAATCATTTTATCAAAAACTAGGTTTTGCCCGCGACTTTACGACTTCCATAGTCGTAAGAAGCTACTATATACCAAAATAACAGCCACATTTTTTTATAAAAAACTGCCTTCTTGGTCTAGTGGTCGCAAGCGCTTCTGTTGAGCATGAGGCCCGGTACCCTAATACACGATCAATCTGAATTTGAATCGTTTTAAAACAAATTGCTGATCCATTGCTTCATAAGTTCGAAAAAAAATCTGCTCAACAACGTAAATAACGCAATGAATGTTGTTGAACTGAAAAATGAAACAAATTTGTCGTAATTGTTTACGGAAATGTGTTGCGTAATTAGATACCGGGTTAGATTCCTGGGTCAGGCAGTGTTATTGGGTTTTCATCTGGAATTTCTCGGTAACAGTTCGAAGACTAGATTTGTGCCCGGTTAATGGCAATAGGCTCGTCCACTGTTACATGGGACCTAAACATAACTTGCGAAATGTGGGTGTACTATAGGTACACCTCTGCCTAACCCTTTGGGAAATACAGGCGTGATGTTATGTTATTTTTATAAAACTTCTCTGTACTATTTTTGTACTTTTGACTCAGGACCGGTGACGCGGGAGCAAGCGACGTTCCGTTGAGAAGCAGTTAGTCAGTTAGTTACTCCGCAGTCTTCAGTAGCAATTTCTCATTGCTTGCGAAATTTTTAGTTTTTAGTGATTGTCTTTTTTTTTTGGGTAGGAAATGATCAAATAACTTCTCCCGCTCAAGGCGGAGCGGGAGGGCGTGTCAAACTCTTACTGACTAAAATTCACCCGTGTTCCTTCAGTTGCCTGTACGTTGCCAGGGGCCACGGTATCCCTTTCGGACTTTCCCGCGACCCCGGCAGGCATCGGTCCTATTGAATCCCTTCCGTTGTGCTGACATCTCTTTGAGGCGCGCGTGGAACACGACGCGCCGTCGGCCTGGGCCTGGTCCTTATCGGACGCGAGCTACCCATTGTTCACTGTCCGCAAGTCCGCTTTAGTGAATACCTGCCTTTCTATAAACTACGCATAAATGGCCGTATTTTTTATTACATTGACTTAGAAGCTTGATTTTACAGTGTTCTAAGGGACCGTAGACCTACGTATTTGATATTAATTTTATTTCAACTTGATACCTCTTTTAATTATGTAATATCTAAATCAAGACACGGATGGACGGAAGGAGTTATCCTATAAGGATTCCGTTTTAACCTTTTGAGGTACGGAACCCATAGTAAGTTTGAGTCTCATTTCCCACGAATGTGTGGGAAAAGATTTTTGCGATTTCTGACTCTTCTGGTACTCAAACCTCAATTGGTCTGATAGAGTTTTTTGATCCTCATAAGAAACAGGATAGATTGGCGTCAATCAAACATAATGCAATATTGCTCATCCCTCATAGAAAATAGCGTGTTAGTAATTATAAATACCCTACCAACTGACCAGACTTATAGGGAATATATATGCAAAATTTGAACAAAATCTATCGTGTAGCTTTTCGTGATGCTGGAACATACGTTCAGACAAACAGACAAAAATACTAAAAACTGTATTGTATTAGAATCGATCCCAGAACTCGTAGCAATTACTTATTTCAAAAATATTCAATGAACAGTTTTGACTTCGCTACGATTTTATTATATAACACAAATCGTCATAACGAATTTTTGTGTGAACAGACCGAGACTGTAATAAAAATCTAACTGAATATTAACAGTATGTAAAGAAAATGAATTATCGAAACGGATTAAAATAACCACGATGCGAGAGCATTTAAGAGATTAAAGCAAATAGGTACCATATCACTACGTAATAGGAAAATAATTAACCGCCAATTTAAAATACACGATAAAATTAACAGCTCATAAATGGACACAATTAGAAATTATTTATGCAGCGTCTCCATTTTCATCAGCATTGAATTCGTTAACATCAACATCTGAAGCGCCTTTCTAATGTAAAAAGTACAATGCATACATTATGGTATTTAGTCAATCTGTTGGTTTTTGCACAATTCGTAACATGCAGGGACTTTTACCTCGGTATGTTCAGGCGAAATGATTTTTTAGTCGCCCAGGACGTCATATATAAGGCACCAGCGCCTTTTGGTTATACTACTGCATCCTATGGAAGACTTTTTAAATGTCCAGTAAGTTTTTCCTACATTTTATTTCAGTACTAACTTAACCAACTGCTCACGAGATCATGTAGTTTTTCAGCAACATGGTAACTGCAGTTTTTTAGATATTATGGAGCAATCAACTTTTTGTATTGTACACGGAACAGAACAATGATTTTCTAGAAAATAAACGTTTGATTTGAAACTTGTTAACTTACTAGTTTTAACCCGAAAAAAATCGCGCATTTTTTTTTTAAGATTTTTGATTTATATTATTTATGTGTTTTAGGTCATGAGCTTCATGAGCTGTCTGAATATCAAAAAATATTAAACTAGGTCTTAGGCGTGAAAATTGATTCGCTGTTACAATGTATAATATATGTGTAGGTATACTTTAGTCCAGAATATAGACATTCAAATTCGAAATGAGAGATAATCAACACATTTTATGCATAATTATGTCGTGGTCCGATTGTAGAAATGGCCATATTGTGATCTGCCTGAGCATTTCACGATAAGGCGCCATTTCATGATTAAAAGAAAAGAAAGAAAGAAAATACATTTACCACCGCCATTTACCTTGGTTTATTTAACTATCTAACATCCACCATATCTTTCAACGCTCAGCGTTCGACGATTAGAGAATATATATATAATTCCAGATACGCGTAAAAAGTATAACCCTGTCTTTTCTGTCGCGCAGTCGGGTAATAATTACTATTGTACAGACGCCAGCACGTCAACCTACCCGAAAGTGTCAAATTTTCCCAATCATCTTTGAACCTTATGCTTTAGTGATAAAGTTGAAAATCTATTATAGAAATTTGACAGATTGTAGTAGGTTGATGTACTGGCGTCTGTACCTATTACTACTCGAATAATTCCTATTTTACGGTCTTAAAAATACTAAATACCCAAGCAACTGCCACCAACTTGGATGTAGCGCTCGCCGGCCGCTACCGAGATAGCGCTCGCTTCACTCGCTCGGTTCGCACGCGTTTGTTCACAGTTCTTACTTAACCTAAACCCATTTAGTCAGGGTGCCACTAGCGTCTTAACCCTTAACCACCTGACGTCGGTCTGAGAGACTCCGGCGATTTTCTTTTTCAAATTATTCCATTACTATGCATTCGACGCACCTATGTGTCCATGTACTTTTACCTCGCTTCCACCAGTACGCGACGTGCACCTCGGCAGCTCCATATGCGCGCGCATTTAAACATTATACGTAATTATATTTGTAAAAACTATTGAGTTACAGTGTAATTTCCTAGTTCCTACTAATATCTCAGATTTTCGAAGATCCTAGAGTTTTTGCTAAAATTTATATATTTTTGTAGTGTTGATTTTTTATATGTAAATGCATACTTTTGCACAATTTAAAAACTTATAATGAATAAAAATATAACTAAAATACAGATGTGACTTTTATATTGTAATATTTTAAATAATGGTTATTAAATATGGAAAATACGCAAGCGGTATCCAGGACCGACGTCAAGTGGTAGTGTAACTGAAAAACACGTCAGGTGGTTAAGGGTTAAATGCAAATAAATTGCGATATGGCCAATGGTCAGCTGGGATTATCAATAAATAGATCCGCCCGACTTTATATTAGGCGCATTGTATATAACTGGCCAAATCATGAAAAGGCGGCGTTTTGTGAAATGGCCAGGCAGATCACGATATGGCCATTTCTACGATCAGACGACGACAGACAGATATCCGTTTTTTTTATGAAGGAAATTATAAAGTAGGTAGGTACCTATTACAAAATGATAAGAGGGAACAGGGGCTGAGAGGAATTTGGAAAATAGGTATTTGAAGAAACTATTGCCGTCGTCTTACCTCAAGTCTGCCTCCGTAGAGTGCGATAGGGACAGCTGCAGCACAGACCGATTATATCACAAAAAAAATTGACGAGATCGACGTTTCGTATTCCCCTTTTTTGTCCTTGAAAACAGAGTCGATTCAATTATTTATTACATATTTTTTTTAAGAAAGAGTATGTCTAGGTTTCTATCATTTTCTTTTATGTTAAAAACTTTTAGAATCTGTGTGGTAGTCAAATCACGGCAGTAAAAATGGGGCATTTTTTGTAATTTTTGGAGGGTCATATTTTCTTTACCAATGAGTTGCTGAAAAAAAAGAAATAACAGGGACGTGTCTACAGTATACCTTGATTTTAGGAAAAAAATGAATGCACTAGAGGCATTATTCAGGAAGAAAAAAGGGGAATACATTTGTATGGAGATTCGCAGGCCCTGTTCCCTCTTAAGGAATTGTTTTATTTTCACTTGATTGATGAGGCATGTGTCTGCCATTCCCACATTTGAATCCGTGTGTCTTATTGATGTCGCAATCTCTTTTTACAGATAACCTACTTCAGGGTAGTTGACCGCCTAGGACAGGGCCGAGGCCCTATCACGACTATTGTTCGCGGTGGTCTAAGGAAAAAATTTATAAGCGTTCGCATCAAATCAACCTACAGGCTTCCCGTTTCCGTCAACATATACGTTGGTTGTGAAAACAAGCAGCCGAGCACATTCAGGAGCACGAGGCATATAAAGATTACACCACCACTACCACCAACAACAACATCAACAACAATAACACCAAAACCAGCAACAACAACAACAACAACGAAAAAAGGTGATACAACAACAACAACGAAAAAACATGATGCAACAACAACAACGAAAAAACAAGATACAACAACAATAACAGTAACAGAAGATACAATAGCAACACAAGTAACAGCAATAGCAACACAAGACACAGCACCAACAACAATAGATCCAGAATAAAAAAAATGTACTGTGACTTAAAAATACTTTTACATTAGGTCTTTAGGGGAATTTCCATTTAAGTAATAAATATAAGTATATTTATGTGTTAGGGAGTTCCGCTCTTCCACTAGTTACAACTTACAGTATAAGCCAATGAATAGACATTCTATTTTAGTAGGTATTAGGAACAGAGTGATTTAAATCATAAATATAAAGAAAAAAGTAATGATTAATTATAGACGCATTGTCGTGTGGAGGTGTTTATGAGTAAGTGCGTGTTCGTGTGTGTTTGTGTGTGTGTGTGTCTGTGTGTGCAAGTGAGTGTGAGTGTATGTGTGTTTAAAAATAGTAAATAGTATATAAATAGCATATGATGTATGCTAATACTTAATGCAAGTGAGGGAGAAGTAGTCTCAGAACATATTTAACCGGAATTGTAAGCTTATCGTTTGGACTATATTCTCAATCTCATCGTAAGTTTTGGACTTTAGCCATTTAGTCAGAGCATTTTTGCAGTCTCGACATGAAAGTAAGTAAATATTTAATTTCCTGTTTATCAAGTTATATAAGTGAATGGATTGCCTAGCGTATTGTCTCTTGTCAAAAGTTGATTTAACAGAAACATTGGGGATTATGTATTTCCTTCTTCCTTGCCGAGTCGTGGGATAGAAAGTGAGAGATTTATCTTTTTTGACAACAACACCAGAACCACCAGAATCATCAGAATCACCTGAAACAGCAGAATCACCAGAATCGCCAGAACCGCCAGAATCACCAGAAACGCCAGAATCATCAGAAAGCGAGTAATCAAACAACAGGTTTTTATAAAATTGAGATTGAGGACCATTAAAACATAATCGGCAACATTTTCTACCATCATTGGGGCGTCACATCATAAACAGAACTTACTCTGTCAAATGTGGAAGTGTTAAAACCCATAAGTCATTTGATAAATGTTCTCTTTTAATTTTAATTCAAACATCGAAATTAGTTTAATAGTTACTCTTCCAGCAATATACTTTGAGTTTGATTAAACAACCTGGCCAATAGATGGCGTTAATCTCAAAGGGATGAATACTTAGTCACAGATGTATGGAAATAGTTGTTACAGTATCACATACTCATTTCTCGTTCATTGATTTTACGGACGGTCAATAAAAATTATCCTATTCCTGACTAATATTATAATTACGAAAGTGTAGAAAAGTCAAGGTCTATTGGCGTAACTGCAACGTCGGCGACTTCCTGTAGAAGAGTCACGTAATTCCTAAGTCGCGGTTGGTGACTTCCTATAGTAGCGCTTACGTAACTAGCCTATATAAAAATATAATAAATACAAAATAATGTTTTGGATACGTAAATTAAGGTTAATATGTAGTGAACAATATTTAATTTGATGATTGATTCCTCTAAGAGGAATCAATCATCAAATTTGTAACCTAAGTAATTATATTCATGCGTCTAGCATGCATCGTTCCATGGTGGGCATAGAGTACTAGTTTTAATGGTAAGGAACCTGAAGACTATATATCCTGAAGAACAGATCTTATATTTGGAACTTAGGGACTACTACGACATTATAAAACCAGGATTTGACTACGTTGATAAATAGATAATTTTCATGTTTAAATTTCCACTTTTTATAAGAAAAGTTACGACCTATATAGGTTATCCCAGTATCTAACAAACACGCATAGGCTCTTATCCCGTCCTTCCCATTCCTAGCAACCAAGATTTGACATTCATGTACATGGAGGCTGAATGCCCGAAGTCAAAAAATTGGTACCTCTGCGAAAAAGAAGTCACCCACCGGATCCGTACCAAATCTGAATGCATCCAGGAGTTGATCGCCAATCAAGTTCTGCTATACTCCTGCCAGTTGACAACAGTTACCTTGATGAGGCAAGTAATGGGGAAACTCGATAACCAACACTACGTCCTGTCATTTCCTCAGCAAAGGAAAGTACAGCTTATCTGCCACCGAGAAGACTACACATCCCTCCAAGGAAGTTATCTTGCTACAATTCCCGTTGGATGTCGATTGACATAATTGTAACTTACAATTTAATTTCAACTCTTTTTTAGTGGCTTTTGTGGACATGATAATTATTCAGATTTGTTACAGTTGTGATGGCAATCATGTAATTTATTGTATTAATGTATTCATCCTTTATATACATTATTTTCTATTTTGTGAATGTAAGAACGTGGTAGGCCCCGTTCCCATTACGTCGTGACGACAGATTATCGTGTCGTTTAAAGCGTCGTGGCTTGTGTATTTAAATGGAGGTGTTCACAACAGGACATCACGATTAACTGTCGTCCACGACTTTTGCCTACAATTGTCCCACGATAAATTTATCGTAACGACATAGTGGGAACGCGCCCGTAGGCTTAGTGGACTGTAGATTTATCGTTCATTTTCTATTTTGTTTAGTACCTGGTACTTGTTGAAAGGCTTACACTGCCTACACTCCCATACCTATTAACACTATTATTTGAAAATATTGTAAAAGCCAATTATTTTTAAAAGAGTAATCGTGGAGTTTCTTGCCGGCTCTTCTCCATAGGAAGCGACTAATTGGAACCGTGCACCTAGCTTCTGAAGTTTCATAAGTGCCCATGTTGGTTATGTGAAATAAAATAATTTGAATTTTCGAATTGAATTGAAAACCGAAGAGTTTACCATGGCAAAATGTCTATGATGAAATCAAAAGCCAACCTCTCAAACTGATGAAAATATCCTAGATTCTGGGAAAAGAGTTACCTCAACTACTCATATTAATTTGAACTCCGTGGATCGTCAAGGACTACACAGCATCCAGGACAAAATTATGATCCAAATCCTTGTGCAAATGGATAACGTGCAACAGACACCTTCCATTACACCACAATCCCGTTCTACGGTGTGTTACTACGTGCAGCCATACTCACCAGCATCTTAATGGCCAACGCTACTATCATATTCAAATGTAGTAAAGTTATGAAAATGAATCAATATAACCAGCAGCCTTCGAGCGTAGTTCTGGAAAAGAATGCAGATCGCGACAATATTTCGGCATAATTTTCAACGTGCTAAAATAGTTGCCATTCTAAGGGTGGAGGAATTGCATCATGTAGGGAGGTACTTGTTTACTTTGCTATTGTATTGAGCCTTTGACACTTGAATATTGTATCAGTGTTGGCAAGGTGAGTAGAAAGTAGTTTGAAAACTCCTCACCTTTTATTTTAGCTCGTGTGGAACAGTCATCTCTGGTTGGCTGTCCTTAAGATGGCTTCGTTTGGTTGTCGGTCAGTTGCTACTGGGCCGGCAACATGGTCACCTGTTCAACAGGCTGCAGCGATTGAAGTTGTTGGTTAAGTCGCCTTTTAAGGCGACTTTGATCAACAATCGGTTTGCTGAGGTACTGGTCATTTTAAAGTAAATAAGTACCCTTTTTTTTATAGAAAGTTATCAAATTATTTCTCCCGCTCTAGGCGGAGCGGGAGGGCGTGTCAGACTCTTACTGACTAAAACCCAGCCATGTTCCTTAAGTTGCCTGTATGTTGCCAGGGGCCACGGTATCCCTTTCGGACTTTTCCGCAATCCCAGCAGGCATCGGTGCTATCGGACCCCTTCAGTTGCTGACATCTCTTTGAGGCGCGCATGGAATACAACGCGCCGTTGACCCGGGCCTAGTCCTTATCGGACGGCGAGCTACCCAATACTCACCGCCCGCAAGCCCGCGCCCACGGTGGCCGGGAATCGGCTCGCGATTCCCAACGCCCAGAGCGTCTCCTGCGGTGGTTAGGGGCGTGAGGGCGCGAAATTTGCCTCTCCCTCACGCGTTCTGCCTCCTCCTTTGCGAGCATTACTGCTTTGCAGAAAGAGGTGACGGCCTCCCATGCCCTCTCGCTCCGTACCATGGCCTATAACGCCACATAACGCCATATAACGTTTATTTAATCTAAAATCATTAGGTCTATCGTTTAAAATATATATTATATTGATACCATCAATAAGGTTAACACCCCAATTCACCTCGGATAGGTTAGGTTAGAAAAGCTAAAGCGGGACCGGCCGCCGAGCGCCAGATCCCCTCTATTGTTGGTTAATCATTTGGGTTAGGTTAGGTTAGAACAGTGACCATTAACGCGCGAAGGCGAGCGAGCGAACTAGGCTTTTTTATCATATTAGACTAAATAGATTTTATCTCTTTTGAGTAGTATATCAAACGATTTTATATTCAATGTATGTTATGCTTATAAAAATTAGTTATTTAAAAATTATATCAATCGTTTATTATATGAACTGATCATTATATCAAATAAAATTATAGATTCAGTTGTTATATCTTGTAAATATTAGAGATTTTGTAATTATATCATATATTACTTACACCATGCAAACCTAACCTAATATAGTAGATTGTTTGCCTAGGGAGCGAACAACTATTTTTAAGGCGAGAGTTTTTCTTTAAATCTAAAGCAGAGCGAAGGATTCTAGAGTATAGAGTCCGGCATGAGCATGAGCGGAAGGGGATCCCACTTCTGATAACACGGCGGGGAACCCATTCTGTGCGGTTTCTGATCAGTCTCCGGTGTAATTCTTCGTTGATGGTAGATAGGTAGATGGTTTTCAATCACACACAAAACTTAACTCAAACTTAAAGCATTAATTTCAATTAAAACATTTACAGGCACTTTTCAATTATCGTTTAACAAGGCTCAGTTATGCAGTTTGAGTTAGTGAAGCTGGTTGCCCGTACCAAGATAAAGTAGGTAGGTAGGACACTCCATGGACACTCTTTTAAATCTAAACATTATGTTACAGAGGTTTCTTGTTCGACAATTACAATTTCTGTCCATAAAACACACTTCCATTACGATAGATACCCCACGTCGCTACCGCGAGCGCGGCAGTCGTGGTCTCCTCCCCAGGTGGGCGGAAATACTCATACGACCATATTCAAATCTTATTAATTAATTAGCTGAGTAAAACTTACAAGCAATGGCGGAGGGTAATGTAGAGGTGTTGATGGCTGACAATTCAGAGTTCACCATTACAGTTCCCTTCGAACATTTTGTGGTAGTGGGTAGGATTTCAACAAAAAGGTCTGGTAGCGAGTTCGTGAACATTAATAATTGCTAGTGATTGAGCCGGCATCGAGGAACAGCATTACTGGCAAAGTTCAGGAGTCCTATTATCCCCTGCAATTCCATGCTCGAGAACTTGACGAATTAAAAAGTATTTTCTTTTGGCAGAGATTTTAAATTGTCCCAGGGACTCCACAATATTCATAAATATGTAATAGTCTTTTGAGGACAAAGAACAGATAATTGCAATATCTAAACGTTTGCGTTTTGATAGTCATATTTAATAAAATATTTGTTAATTCTTTTTTTTCTTTGTCAAAGTCAAAGTCAAATCATTTATTTCAAATAGGCCTTTATAAGGCACTTTTGTAAGTCAAAAATTTACAAAAAAATTGAAATGATTCTAGTCGCCCCTTCCAAAAGGTAGTTTTCGCACGGAGAAGAATGGGCAAGAAACTCCACCGTTACTCTTTTAAAATGTTTTACAATATTTTACCACAATAGGTAAAAAGAATTAAGAATTAAAAATGAAGCAACAACAGATAGACTAATTATGTGATAGATGCATGGTGCTCACATATTTACAAACATTGTAAAAGTAGACGATTTTCCTAAAATTTTACAATTAATAAGTCAGTGTGCGAGGAATTGGTCACAGAATGTAAAATCAGTGTCATATAATAAAAAATAATAATAAAATATACAATTAAATTTGCAACCAGTTTGATTTTGTCTTGATTCTAAATTATCCTGTGGAGCAGGACCAGCATGTTTCCAAGCATTCTTATCTTGGATATAATCCAGCAATTTGTGCAGCTTAATAAAAAAAAGCTGATGCATAAAGAGAAAAGCCCTGTAACTGTTTCATATAATGTACATGCTTTCACTCATGAACTCTTCTGAATTTAAGCGACACCAATACTGCCATTGTTGTTTGGGTTTTGACCTTCAACATCAGGGCCCTCCTTCCCCGCTGACCTCAGAACAAACTGATACCATCATGGCATATGCATATTATTTGCAAAAACTTGTTGATGTAGCTCACTGAATTCCTCTATAAGCTTGTCCAATGTGGGGTTAGACGGTTGGGCGCGCTTATTTTGCAGCGTGTGCGGCGCGACAGCTTGCCACGTTTTGGAGAAGACGAGCTTGAAGAGCTGCTACTCGTCATGCTGCTGCTAGAGCAGCTAAAGTTCCTTTTCCGGGTCTTTCCACTCGGATCGGCCACACATTGTGGCTCGTTAGCCTAAAAAATTATGTAATCATCAATTTCTTGCAATAAAATTTACGTTAGAAAGACCATATCAACTGTTACAACCTGGCCAATAGAGGGCGTTGATCTCAAAGGGATGGACAATTAGTCACAGATGCATGGGAATAGTTGTAACAGTATCTAATAGAGGGCACGGTCATAGCCTTTACGGTTATGATAAATAGTTACGCATAAGATTATGTAATAATCTTTACAGGTAGACGCTTTTGCGGCAACATACCATATTTACCCATAAGTTAAATTATAAAAATATCTAGTAAAAAGTTAATGTTACTTATCATTCGGTTTAGTTCTTCGCATTCACAATCAGTTTTTTTTTTACTACCGGATGGTTTCGACCGTTCGAATTCGTCCCAATTTCGAAAGTAATACAACGGTTTTTATTATAGTTATGTTTTAGGTCACCCTAAATAAAACTGTCGCGATGCCCTATATGGAACAATTTGTTTCCGACGCAAACATGAATGTCCCGATTAACAGCTTTTAGAGTTTCGTCTAGTAGATATAAACTTTTTCATTACAACTCTCTTGCAACATGGCGCCAAATTCACTTCTGTATTTACAAGTTAGTCGCAGTCAACTATAACTTCGTCTCTACGAGTGTCCTGTTCCAAATGAAATAAAACTGAACTTGTTTCTTTGAGATTTCTCAACTTTGTCTCTTTGTAATGTTCGTTTGTTTTTGCTTGGTATTTTTGAAGACGTGACGCCTGGGTATGAATCGTTACGTGTTGTTCTTGCTAAAAAAAGAAAATACTATACTCATATAAACAGATCTAATTTAAGATTCGTTTTATTTGAACTAAAATCCGAACCGTGTGTATCTTTTCCTGATCCAAAAGTACTCAAAGTCCATTGCCAATGACGATCAGAACCTTGACTGTTGAAGCAAATCAAAGCAAAACCCTATAGGGCTGTGGTGTCTGAGTGCTCATGGTTTGTTCAACGAACTCCAAACGGCTGGTTGACACCTCCCGTGACCCAAGGGCTGGCTTTTACCTTGGCCAGAAGCTATATAAGCATTGCCATACAACACGTGGTAGTCGACAGCGATGCGGAGGAATTTTTAGATCGCATATTTTAATAATAGTTTTATTTAGGTTAGGATTATTATATTTTTATTTTATTAATGTATGTGTACTACTGAATAAACAACAAATATAAGCAAATCACTCAAACTTGACAGCCTGATTGTTTCTTGCCACTATACGCATGCATCTGGTTAGACCAATCAGATCTGAGGAGTAACACTCACAAACCCAATGCCATCACATTTAGATAATTTAACAATATTTATTTTGGTATTTAAGTTGTCGAGCAGATGAATTTTACAAACATATGAAAGAATGGATTACGAATTACGAATTGGATTCAAAATTCTTCGGATTGTGCTAGCGCTTAGCTGTTGTGCTGATTTATCCGTTCAGTTTTATCCCTCCGTGATATAATCTGAGGTGACAACAATCCGTTAAGACAGGGTACGGCTAATACAGTGCTGAGCAACGATTGTTTGATTTACACACTATCTACATTTACCTATTATCGATTGTAGGTAAGTACGTATTGTTTAAAATAACATCATGATAAATCGAACCACTGAAAAAAAAATACGGCCCATAGAAAGTGAAAGACAATTATAATTGTATTATTACTAAATCCTTACACGACCTATTGAACCTAATGCATAATGTTATGTAAAACAAACGGCAATGGAAATAATAAGAAATGTGTTAGCTATATATAAAAAGAAAATATCGTGTTGAGCCTGTATCTGATTTAATTTCTTTGGTTCGAACGGTCACTATGTGGATTGGAACTTTACCCCTTATACTTATTATGAGTAAAATTAAAGCAATGGAAGCATGGACTGCTAAAAAGGTGCACCCTGGTGAGGCATTTACTCAAGACGAAGTTATTTTAAAACCCGAGGATACGTACCGAATCAAGATTTTTCTGCAATCAATGAACCGTTACAACGAATTTACAGCACCGATGAAAGATACAAGCAGTTACTGTAGTTCTTTTGACAATTGCTTCGAATGTGTGAAAAGCTTATGGTTTCCATGTGGCTGGTGTCATGACTATGGATGCACAGACAGTCCTGAAAACAAATGTCCTTTTGCTGAGACTAAAGCTGAGAAATCCAATATAACTGGGGAAATAAAAGCTTGTCCACACGCCGAAAACGAAGGGCCTATAGTAGTCCCAGGGGGGGTAAGAACTAAGATAAAAGTTAAAGTCTATGCACCAGATCCAGCACTCTATGATAAAGAAATTATATGCCAGATCAGGCTTGGAGACAGGATGACTCATCTTAAAGGACGGATACTAAATGATGTCGTGCATTGTTATCCTGTTGTATTGCACTCATATGCTAGAATATATGGTGACTCGGATAGAGGTTATCTAACTCTGATTTGGGGCGGAGCTCAACCATATTCAAATCATATTCCGTTGATTGTGTATAATTGTGAAGTATTGGCCAATTACTGTGAGGCTTGTAGGGAAATCCCAGCTGCATACGGATGCGGATGGTGTGATACAATAGGAAAATGTGTGGCTGAAGAAAAATGTTCTGACAGTAGCTTGAGATGGACTCTGAACAGGTTGTCTTGTGATAATCATAGTAAGAAACTGTTCTACGTTTAAACATTTAGTACATTAAAACAAGTGATTTGATTAGATTACAAATTTAAAATACAATAGACGACGTATATTTAGTAACCTAACCCGCTTAACTGTTCTTAAAAAGTCATACAGAACCCTGTAAGAAATCGACACGTGTTTCACCTCTCAACAAGGCATCCTCAGGATGACGATTGACTTATTGCGAACCCGGAAACGACGTGTTGCCACGGCAAACGCTGAACGCAGTATGAGTCACACCGCCCGACAACCCCACTTATCAAGTCAATCGTCATCCTGAGGATGCCTCGTTGAGAGGTGAAACTCGTATCAATTTCTTCAGGATTCTTTACAACTCTAAGAACAGTTGAGCAGATTAGTTTACTAAATATACGTCGTCTATTGTATTTTATAATGGATTTCCGCCAAGTCACGCCTGAGTCAATTAACTACTTAAAAAAAAAACTTACGTAGATACTTTTGATAGTTACATTTGTGCTTTTGATAAGTTTTCTTCTAGTGGCTCGTAATACTCCCAGCAGAATTGTTTAAGTGCTGTGTGTATATATAATATGTATTAAAATTAATTACGTAACTATAGAGCTGGAATACTCATAACTTAACTATTTTACTAATATACTAGCTAATCTGTAACTATTAGAAATAGAGGTTCTAACGCACCATGTCGTCGATTTTAGAGTAAAATTAATTATTCATTCACGAGTAGGGAATTGAATCCATACTCGTATAAGTTCTAATTTTAAATATTACATTTTTAGGTTGCTACTAAATACGATGTAGATGATGTCGTATTTCGGCCACGGCGGCCAATCTCAACGGAGACTATCTTTTGGCGCAGGAGATATTATAGTGCACAAGTGTGTGCGCAGACGCAGGTGCACTCTCTCTTCCCTTACTCTCATAGTCCGATGGGACGGTAATCCGACAGGACTGGAGAGAGATCAGGCCGTTGTCCTATGTCTTATATGCAATTGTTATAAAATGAATTGTAAATAACTCTCTAACATTGTTTTTTCTCAAAAACTCATGCACATCTCTTTATCTTAAATAATTATAATATAAATAACTTTTTACAAAAAAAAACACGAAAAAGTGCAAAATAACTTTAATTTCGGAAGTCCATATCGGTTCTGTATTTTCGTCTTTTGCCACCGACTTCCGAAATTAAAGTTATTTTGCACTTTTTAACCGACTTCAAAGTATTTTCAAATATAATCAATAGTTAAAAAAGAAAAAAAAAACATAACATTTATTTTCTAATATTCATATCAACTCGTTAATGTAAAAGATAAGGTTTTGAACAATACAATTAATCTATCCACTTACTTTATATCTGTGGTGTTTGGTATATAATGTCATCGTATAAATATGAACTTCGTTAGTTTATAATCTATCGATATTATTTCATTAGATTAAAAATTGTCCAAATATTGTGAACTGCAACAAACCATTTACAATTTAACGCATTATTTTTCGATAATTTATAATCTATCAATGGAGTGGTGGAGTGTGAAATGGTGGAGTTTCTTGCCCATTCTTCTCCATGCGAAAACTACCATTTGGAAGGGGCGACTAGAATCAATTATTTTTTTTTGTAAATTTTTGACGTTCAAAAGTGCCTTATACGGGCCTATTTGAAATAAATGATTTGACTTTGACTTACGAATTAGTATTCAATCAATGCAGTCAGCCTATCGCAGTCCACTGCTGGACATAGGATTCCCTCAGGCTGCGCCACAAGACCCTGTCCTCCACTTTTCACATTCAGTCTTTCTCACTCACCTTTTTAAGATCGTCGGTCCATCTTGGTGGGCTGGTTCCATACTACGCTTGCCGATACGCTACGTTAGCTAATTAATGAGTACTACCAGTTAATAAATAAAAAACAATCCCAAACAATAGCAGCTCATTGTTACATAATCAGTGATATCATTTAATATATAATGTTTGATCAACTACATATGCTTACAGTAGTGTTATTTGAAAACATTTGTGCATATAATTATGGTTATAAATAGTAAGGACACTAATGAAAATATTTAGTTAGGATTACTTTGCCGAAAGAGTTACTTGTTTGTGGTGTTAATAATTATTTGGATATCACTCAATTTGTAAGTAGTTACAGTTTTTATTGTTGTTGAAATTGTTGTGTCATAAAAAAAATCTTTGTGTCTGTCGAGCCTTTTCGCAACTATCTTGAAGTCAACAGATGCAACTGAAACCAATATTCTCAATTCAGTAACAGTAGTAGATTATTAATAGAAATCGTAGTAGGAGGTTTGCAACCGCCTCTGTGGTCAAGTGGTTAGACTACCTGTCTCAGATCCAGAAGACCCGGGTTCGATTCCCAGTGGGGGCAACATTTTCTGCTCGGTTTGGTTGCTGGTAGGGCTTGTTCTAAGTCCGCCTGGTTAGAAACCACTATCTTACCTAAGTCTGTCGCCATAACAACAATATTAACAGCATGGTTGTGTTTCGGCAGTTAGAGGTAAAATAGCCAGTTTCTCTGTGTTTGAGGATTCCGGGTGAAACTCGCTTCCACCTTCGGCCTGATCGTCACTTACCATCAGGTGAGATGCAGGCCAAGAACTTCCCCATTTATGTATAAAAAAAAAGGTATTCAGTATTATAAATTTTCCTATCTATTTAAAAATAAACTCAGTAATAATTATTTGCCTTCTAGGAGGGGCATTCACCTATGCTGTAAGGGTATAGAATATCGTAGGCTGAATAGCAGATATAAAGGACGATGTTAAAGTTTAGTCAAATGATTTGGATAATGCTCACATACATTAAGATAACTAAACCATATAACACGCAGTTATCTCAAAAAGATTCAGTCCAGGCTTACTGCACTTCATTTAACAGTTGCTGGGATTGTAAGAAGGCAAGCACTCAATGTGACTGGTGCCATGAAGTGGGATGCACGCACTACCCAAGTCTTAGCTGCCCTCAAAAAATATTACTCGATAACGCATATGACAAGAATTCTCTACAAAGATATTGTACAGAAATTATATCAAGTGATCCCATATTTGTTCCCGCTAATATAAGGAGGTTTATCAAACTGAATTTGAGAATTGACGATTTAACACTTTATAAAAGGAATATAATGTGTGAAATACACATAGAACAATCGATCATAAGACTTAAAGGTTCGTTTGGTGACAATAAATTGTACTGTGATATGACAAAATTGCGGATAAGTAGAGTTTTTACTTTGGGTTACGTGAAATTGCTGTGGGGTGGTGCAGAACCATATTCCAATATGGTATTGATGGTGTTATACAATTGTGAGCTCATGGGAAAGAACTGTATGGAGTGCCAAGTTTTGGATAAGAGATTCAACTGCGGCTGGTGTGAAGAAACTTCAAAGTGCAATTTACTCGAGCAATGCCCAAGACAATTCGGTCATTGGGTAAACAGTAAAAGTTCATGTGGGAGATATCGAGATAAGTCCATAGGCCTTATTTGAACAAGAAGAGTAATACACGTGATGTTATAGTGTATTAACTTCGTTTTCGTGAATTATATGGTTGTTTGTACAAAAGATTGTGTTGATTTATTTAAATCTTTACGTGAAAACCTTTCGTGGAAATGTGTGTAATATTCTCATGGACCCAATTCAGCTGCAACAGTGTCCGGAATGCATCGTGGCATATCGTAAATACTACAATGCATTGTGGTTTTTTGCATACATGAAAGTACTACTGATGAATTGTGCGTGAATTACACTAATTGAGATCTTGCGTTATGCTAGACAGCTTGTGGCTCGTAACAACGCCACGTCACGAATTTTGCGTAGGTATTTGAAAATTTGAAGAGACCACCACGCGTTGTGAACTCTTATATCGCTCAATGTTTTCTTCAGTCTTTGAGTTTGTGTCGAGCACACACATTACTATAGATCCAAAAACATCAGTAGGTATCTAATTTCAGTTCTAATCATGGAGGTTTTAATAGGGATGAAAAATTTTATTGTCCGTCTTGTAGATTATAAAAAAATTACGTACACGTATTTTTTCTTTTTTTACGTTATCTAAAGATTACGACGATACATTGAGTTACACTAGTACGTAGATTTTATACTTACTTGTGACGTATCAACCCCCACTCCCCAACTTTAATGAGTTTTTATCTAAGTATTTTTTTATTAATATGATAAAGCAAGAAATACAGGTCTAATATTTTTGTATTATCCACTGACGGACTAAATAGAATTTCTTTTTTTTGACCCAGGCATCATCCCTATTCTCAAATCATAACCTGCAAGTATAACATTTTTGGATAAATCACCGATGTGGACGACATTAATTTTGCCGCAAATGCACTATATCTCCGGGAAGTTTCCAATTTACACAAACCTATCGTAAATCTGTGGAAGCTTTTGTCCCGAATTTTAAATATTACAGCCCGAAGGATCGCTCCAAGAACATATACTTTAGGGTTGAATGATTTATGTTGTTTAAAAATCTTTACGAGAATCGGATAAATAAGAATTGGAGCATTTCACTAACTTTTTATAGAAGTTTTTGGGTCGGCCTTGGTTCTGAGAAGATTATCAATTTGGTTTTTGGAGTTAGGTCAGTACTACCCCGAATTTTTCTCTAAGAAGCAGATTTATTAATAATTGGTACCTAATATTAATTAGGTATTGTCGAGATATTTTGTGAAGTACCTTGATAGTATATTATCCGCAAAGTTACGCCTGATTCCATAACTTAAAACTTAACCAACTATAAGATAATTATATAGTTTTGATTCTATGTATGTAGCTATAGGTAAATCTATAGTATTATTAAAAAAATACAATTTATTCATTAATAAAAATAGCTTTTACGCCATTTTTTTTACAGTTTTGGACACAAAAACAGGTACCTGTAGTAAACTTTGTAGCAAATCAAATAAAAACACAAAAACGAAAACGTATAAACAGCAAAGGTATCCCGGTATTGAACCTTTTATCATAATGAGAAGAATAGCGCCAATATCCGTAGGCTGAAAACTTTTCTATCTGTGCCGAAACAAGATCTAGTAAAGCGAGAAAATTGAACAGATGCTACAGAAACGAGCGCCTCACCAGGTTACATTACTATTGGGAAAAGAAAGGAGTAGTTGGAACAGTGAAACTATTGATGCGGTATTTTTATACTTCGTTACTTCATCGGCTCGTCAAGTTTGTTCTACAAAAATAATTTGTCTAGAACCGGGTGTTTTTCGAAAACAATTTTTGATAGTAACTATGCTGTAGCTGAAATAATTCCACTGTATTGTACAATGAATAGGCAAAAGTGTATTTTATTTTGTATTATTTAGAAAAAATAACAGAATTGAAAACCAAGTTCGGTTTTCATTGTTAAATTACCTTTTTAAAAACACATACCTACGAATAATGGAGAACTAGAAGCTGCAGACTGTATGAAAGAGATTTTTTTGAAGTGAAAACTTCTTTAGTCGAGTTGAGCACTTTTTGGGTGAACAAAAATCATGGAGCTCGCGTCATCGTCAACAAACGCTTTCCATGAGCTATATGTATACTGTGTATATATGTGTACTTTTTGGGTGAACAAAAAGCGTGAAACTCGCGTCATCGTCACCACACGCTACTTTTCACTTCTATCGGCAGTCCCCAAAGACTGCTCCGCATGTTTTTTTTTAGGGTTGGAAGTTTTTCAATACTTGTCACTGACACTTATACTCTTTTTATCCAAAACACACTCAATTTACGTGTTGAACTTACTAAAAAGATTTTTTTTGCCTCCTCCAGATTTCTCAAATCAAATAAGTACTATCGACTACACGGCATAAACGTCTGGACATTGCTTTCTACAAATTGATTCCGTAAGTGTATTGCGTTGTAAAAATCCTTTGCACTAAGTGGATGAGCAGAGAAAAGAACTTAAGTGCCCTAACAAGTTTGAATAATGTTTTGAACAATTGCCACCATGCAAATGTTATCTCCCACCAGATGGACTGCCGAATGACGCTGTAGTGGTAGGTGGTTATAGAAATCAATATAAAACTCTTTATCCAGCAGAGCTAACTCACTCTCGCGTGAGTAATTGTCGTCCATTTCTGTCACGTTTCTCGTTTTCCGATAGCGCTGCTGTACAAAATACTCGACTCGTTCTGTCAAACTTAGTGTTTTCTCGTCAAACCCCAACACATGGCACTTTAGTTATGTCGATTTTTGAGAATTCAATAATGAAATGCGATTTTTCTGTCATTTAGTCGTATTTACTCGTCCTCGGTTTTGACGACGAGAGACAAAATTATGATACATTAAAAAACTCCAAAATAACATGGCAGTTTCATAAATTGTACATATTTTAGTCATCATTTTATTTTACAATATATTAATAATGAAAATAGTTAGTCTTAACATTGAAACGTAGTTCCTTTCGGCAACCGCGAGAAAAACTGTGGCGGAGCGAGCTAGGGATTATGGCTGTAGGGCAATATCAAACCTTCGCAACATGATTACTAAAATCGCCAGTTCATTTCCTAAGGGTGGTGATTAACAACGTTTAGTGTTTTATGGTTATAATAGTGAAATCAACTCCAGCTGTATATTTATCTGAACGTCAGTCCTTTTGGTAAATGTGGTGATTAACAAAATTTGCAATGTCATGGGCTTTATGGTGATTGTTACAATATCAAACATCAATTTGTCAAGTTGCGATCGTCGTCGGCCCATTTGTCATTAGTGGTGATTATCTAGAGAGTATATTGTGGGCCACTAATATTCAATTCCGTCGTTCCGTTTTGTATTTTAATTTCAACAATGTTTAATTTTTATCAAAAAATTCGGTTACACAAACGTAACGAACGTACGTAAACGTATAATCATCATAGTACACACGGCTACACACCAAGCTATATATTTCCAGTATAAGCTGACCTCGCATTGTACGGAAATCCTATATAATGCGAGATCAGCATAAACTGGAAATGTATAGCTTGATGTGAAGCCGTGTGGACATACTAATTCCATGCGTAAAATTGAATGAATGAAACGGAAAAACCGATGTGTATCTCATAAAAATGATTTGTTTTTAATAATATGCCACATCGGTCTCTCATCGCGAGATAAAGAAGTGTCATAGTTCTTTTTTTGAGTTTACTCGTTTACGGTCATGTTAGGCAGAATGACGTCAGAAAACAAATGACAAATTTCGACAAAACGAGAAAAAGAGCGTTCTCGCGCTTGTCATGTTAGCCCTATAGCAGTCGATACAGTATTTTTATCTCACGAAGCGACGCGCGTGTGAGATTATTCATATTTATATGAGAATATCTAATTATATTGATCACATTATTGATTGTTTACAACAATCTATCACAGCATGAACGACAGCTGTCAGAATGTCATGACATTGACGTATGGAAACGTTCCATTTCAACAATATTTTATTGAACGTAAATTAATGTTTAGTAAATAGAAGGTTGTACCAATTTGTTATTTGCATTTCTTTGATTGATATTTCATAGACAGATGTATATTATATGTACATGGTTTTTAATGTGACTTAACAGGCTGTTTCTCAAACAACGATTCTAGAGTTTTCGAACAAGTCATGATTTGTGGTTTATAAAGATCAAAAAAAATGTTTATTATCTTAGCAGTACAATAAATTATTAAAAATATTTATCACGATTTTATAATACAATTTTAAAGTAACATGGTGTTTCAAACGATTTTCGGAACATCCAGTTGATGTTATTAAATATATTACCTAAGACATTTTACATAAAGATTACAAATAAATACATACTAAATTGCTGAATAATCTTATTAAGTTTTAAGATAGTCCCACTACATAAGATTTGTTAATTATTACTTAGATTAGAAGTTATTTAGTATTTAGGTATGTATGACCATCTATGATATGATTCGTCTAAAATGGCGGGAGAATGGGCGGCAATGTTTGAGGGACTGGTAAGATTGATAGGCTTTAAGATGGTGACCACCAATTTATAAGGGAACTTGGATTATGCTGTTGGACGATAGAAGACCATGTCCGTAATATTAAGTTGCTAAAAGCGAATATAAAGAAATAATGTTGCTTGTCGGAAGTTATTTATTATTTATTTATTTATTCATTAAGTTCTGCTGTTATTGTAAAATGGATTGAAATATTAATCATCAGATCACTTCTGGTGAAAGATCGACTGTCTACAATGTTCATCTAAGTTAATTGTCATTATATCTTGATTATTGCTGATAACTATGATGTTCTGTATGCATTTTAATATGGCTATATAAGTGTTAAATCTAATGAAGGAATATTCAATTCTATTTATTTTCATTGATAAAGTTGTTAGCTTTAAGTTTGGTCAAAGAGATTAATGTGATAACAACACTAAATGCTAATATAAAAATGTGTTGATACAATACTTCAAAACAAGCTGCCGTGGAGTTTCTTATCCTTCTTCTCCACGAAGACCTAGAGTTGGAACGGATAACTAGCTTTCTCATTAAAAGAGCGAGGTTTATCCCATCACAAGTATCTTCGGATTACTTTCTGGGAAGCCCCGGCAACTTAAATGTATCTAGATTTAAGATAATAAACAAATTTTTTTTTTTTTTTTTTCTTTACGATACCTATTTATTGACAATTCTAATTGAAATAAATGCCTAGTCTCGTCTCCAAGTGCTTTTCTTAAAATCCCTTTCCCTACACACCATATTCATAGATACTTAAATACCTACATAGTTAAATAACTAGTAGGTAGTCATTCTGATACTCAAAACTTAAGTTAAGTGGATATCAATGCCTCTAAATGTAGTTTTCTGACTCACGGTTGAAAGCTGTGAAAAACGGTTTTCTATACCTAAACCCTACCTATGTACCGTCATGTAAGTATACCTAAAGTAATAAACGTCGAACTCGTACCATAACCAAATTTAAGATAAGATAAGATTTACTTCACAGCACAATATAACAATACATTTACAAATGTCCTATGACAATACATCATAGAATTTATTTATACCGTAGGAGACTGGTGTCTAAGCTAGGCTTGAGGCCTGTATTTCAGGACACCAGGTCTCCACCCCTTTGGAAGCAGTTACATTTATTGAGGATTATGCACTCGTACACAAATGCGGTAAGTTATATAAAACCAGAAAAAGAGAAGAGTTTACACTATTGATTATTCTTATTCTAGAGTTAGTATGTCTGTGAGTTTATGTGGTGTGAGTGTGCGTGGTATGTGAGGTGTGTGAGGGTGTGTGTGTGTGCGTGTGAGTGGGCGTGTGTGTAAGAAAATATTAAAGGAAGGTGAGGCTGAATGCATAGAACGGTGATATATATAAATACTAACTACTATTCAAACACACATGTACTCGTAACAATGATTCTCGTGACAATAGCCGGTCTTATTTGTAGTATACATATGCTGCTATCAACTACACATAACGTCTATAATTAAAAACATATATTCCCGCAGCAAAGTAAGAATTCAGCTGGAAATGGATGTGTTTAAGATAGGAAGAGGAGTCAGACAGGGGGATCCATTATCTCCTAAACTTCTCTGCGGTACTGGAAAATATATTCCGAAAGCTGGATTGAGATCAATATGGCCTACGCATAGATGGAAGAAACTTAACCATTTAAGGTTTGCAGATGACATTGCCTTATTCGAAGAAGACCCACATAAGCTAAATGAAAATGATTGAAGGCCTAAAGCAAAAAAGTGATAAAATCGAATTATACATGAACATAAATAAGTCCAAACTACTAATTAAATGCGAAAACCTAGAGATCAAAATTAATAACCATCCTCTCGAGTAGGTAGAAGAGTATATCTACCTAAGACAAATCATCTCACACAAAGACCAATCTACTAAAGAAATAAACAAAAGAATAGCCAACAGCTGGAAAAAATACTGGTCCCTAAAGGAAATAATGAAATCCACTGAAATAAGCACAGAAATTAAACGGAAAGTTTCTGATACCTGTGTTCTCCCCTGCCTCACCTAGGGCCGTAAAACCTGGTCCCTCACTAAACTTTACAGAAACAGTCTAGTACATCGCCAAAGCAATGGAGAGGAACATTATTGGCGTCAAAAAACAGGACAGAAAAAGGTACCTTCATAAGACCACCTCTGAAGTATGTCCTACCAAACAAAAAAAAAACATTCAGAATCAATTCATAACTGGCAGAGTAATCGCATAACAATAAATACAAAAAAAAGACAATATACAGTTGAATTGAGGACCTCGTCCTTTTTGAAGTCGGTTAAAAAGGCTCATTGATTGAACCACGACTTGCCCAGCAGTGCGGCAGTATGAGCTATTTAGAAAAAAAAACAATTTAAGGTACCCTATGTATGACGGTGAGCAATGGGTAGCTCGCCGTCCGATAAGGACCAGGCCCGGGTCGACAGCGCGTTGTGTTCCACGCGCGCCTCAAAGAGATGCCAGCAGAACTGAAGGGGTCTGATAGGACGGATGCCTGCCGGGGTTGCGGGAAAGTCCGAAAGGAATACCGTGGCCCCTGGCAACGTACAGAACACGGGTGGGTTTTAGTCAGTAAGAGTCTAACACGCCCTCCCGCTCTGCCCAGAGCGGGAGAAATTATGTGATAATTACCGACACAAAAAAAAAAAAAAGGTACACATATTATTAATATTCAAATTTAAAATAATTATGATTGACCCTAGAAAAACTCTTCCGATGGTCAAAACAGTAGATATTAATTTATTTCAAAAGCTTAATAATTATTACATATAACAGAGGAAATTAAAAGATAACAATTAGTAGCCCCGGGTCATTTGCGTAAACAGGCATAGCTTCTAATATATGAGACCAAGCCATGCAATGTGTGGGCCGAATTTATAGTGCGTAAAAAAACTCTTCAGTTCCTATCATAAATATTTTTGGGGTTTTTTGATAAATGATAGTAAAAATTATTTATTCATTTCAGTAAATGGGTTCAAAAAAATACTTTTTACACATCAAAATCACATTGAAACTAGATGAATACGGTGTTTCTTATCCGACTTCTTTGAGAAGTAAGACTGCAACAAACTCAGAGATCTCAATCTCTTGTAAAGTCCAGACATAATCTTGGTCAGGCCATAGTCTGGAAATAACCACACAGGTTTTAGTGGACCTGTCCAGTCAGCGCCATGGATTGACCATTGATTGTCGTTTTCGATGAGATACTTGTTTCTGTTTCAAAATGTCTACTTGTATCTAGATGTAGGTAAAAACCGCCTCTGTGGTGTACAGTGGTAAGACCACTTGTTTCAAACCCCGGTCCCGGGTTCGATTCCCAGCGAGGGAAAAAAAAGTTAGCTTGGTTTGGTTGGTGGTAGGGCTTCTCCTAAGTCCGCCTGGCTAGCTACCACCATCGTATCTAAGTCTGTCGCCATAGCAAAAACATTAACAGGATTGTTGTGTTTCGGCAGTTAGAGGTAAGATAATCAGTTCCTCTGTGGTTGAGGATTCCAGGTGATCTCGCTTCTACCTTCGGCCTGATCATCGCTTACCATCAGGTGAGATGAATGATGAAAAAAATATATTTGTTCTAGCACTACTGGTCGTACACTTGTGCCTGAAGCGGGTACTACACACTAGACCTTGTAAGAAGACAGATTAATCAATAAGGTCTTTTATTGATTATTCGACCTCGTAATTACTTTACGATACTAAGGTTTAATATCACTTGTCACACGTCATAAAACAACAAGGTATATTTGTTTATGTGACAGTTACATAGTTTCAACCTTATTAACGTTTCAATTTACCGGGAATTGTTGTCAAAAGTGGTGAAAAAATTACGAGGTCGACTATACTTGAAATAAATAAGCGCTTCGCCTATACAGCAGGTATAAATTCACGACTAATCCTCTTATATTATACAAGTGCATACGAAAATGCATCCTCACGCAACATTAGCCGTTTCCCATTATGGTATTATCATCCCTTCAATCCCCTATTCTCTATTATTCGGAAAGAGTGAAAACATACAGGAAATAAAGTGGGTGCGGCAACGCGACGACTTCTTTTCTAAATTATTTTGCTTCCTTATTTCATTAGGCCAGGATAGCAAACAAGTAGACGGCTCACTCAATAAGTTGTCGCCGAAACTCACGGTCATCTGCTATTCCAGAAGCATATCAATAACTAGGTATTACCGGGTACTAGACCAGTAACAAATATACTTTAATACGCTTTTAAAATTATTTACGGCATTTTGATAGGTTTAAGGTGCTTTCCCCTTCTTTTTTTTTTTTGGGTCATAATAACCCCTTAATGTAAAATTTTAGATTAAATAGTACAGACATTGCGTGCTGTAATGCTTGGTATTCCTCCCTCACTGATGTAACGTTAGCACCTCTAAGAAGAAAAATATTAGAATTAAAAGAACGAAAATGAGCAGGTTCTCCATGATGGAAAACAGCAAATTTATTTCATAAAACCTTCTTTTTTTTCTTTCGCTTTTTTACCACATAAAAAAGCGAAGAATTAATTTCTGACCAAATGGTAGTCAACATTGATTAAGTTAAAAAGTTGTAATGTTTAAGTTTCTTTCTAACCGGCCACTAGAGCAGTTCCGAGCACTAAATAGATTCCCACCACCAAAGTGAAAGTGTAAACGCTGCGGTATTGTCCCAAAAATATTCCTCAGTATATTTCTAACAAAGGGTGGAAGGAAATCGTTTATAAATAAACACATTAGTGTGAAAGCCGGATTTTGACGGTGTTAACAACAACAATAGTATTGGAGATACATCGCGCGACGCAATACATTCTAATAGCTGCCTAAGTACATAAATTTATGGGCATGTTGCTCTGGAGTTATGAATATTCGATTGGATATCGATTGAGACGATACTAGTCTATAATATAGAATGTAATGCGTTAACACTGTTCGTGTACTGACTGAGTTGTTAGTATCAGTGATGCAGAATTGCTGATGTATCTTGACAACTGATAGACGAAATACAGTCCATTCATAGTTATTTTACCTCTGACAGCAGCAACCCAACAGAAACCTTATTGTAACGACATTAAAGATCACTGTGATTTTGACAGACTATTCAGTGGCAGCAACCAAACAACAACCATATTATAACGACATTAAAAATCACTGTCATTTTGACAGACTATTCAGTGGCAGCAACCAAACAATAACCATATTGTAACGACATTAAAGATCACTGTGATTTTGACAGACATGTCAGTGGCAGCAACTAAACAGTAACCATATTGTAACGACATTAAAGATCACTGTGATTTTGACAGACATGTCAGTGGCAGCAACTAAACAGCAACCATATTGTAACGACATTAAAGATCATTGTGTGTGTTGACAGACATTTCAGTGGCAGCAACTAAACAGCAACCATATTGTAACGACATTAAAGATCACTGTGATTTTGACAAACATTTCAGTGGCAGCAACTAAGCAGCTACCATATTGTAACGACATTAAAGATCACTGTGTGTATTGACAGACATTTCAGTGCAGCAGTGGCGGGAACCATATTGTAACGACATTAAAGATTACTGTGATTTTGACAGTGATACAATTATCAGAGGTAAAATAACTGTAAAAAGACTGTACCAGATATCTTGTGTGTTATTTAATTTTCAGTGTTGTCTCTTCTAAAAGGGAGCAAAGACTCTTAACAAATGGCAGTCCCTTTCAAAACGTTTATTTCTGCAACGACTTTGAACGGGATTGACATAACCTTTCGGTAGCTTATGACAAGGTAGTAAATTTTTGACTTTTCCCAATCATCGTTATCCCTAATATAATGTCACTTTTGTCTGGGCCTTCTGGAAAGCTATTAAGTTAGTTATTTCAAACTCAAATTCAAAGCATTTATTTCAAATAAACCATTTAAAGGCACTTTTGAATTGTCAATGAGTCGGTCAGTCAGACATATGAGGCTAGCTGCCCATTCCAAAGCGTAGTAAGTACCTATGAAGAAGAACGGGCATGAAACTCCACGGACACTCTTTTAAATAAAAACAAAAAATTGTAACAAAAATCGATATCATCATTCATGATGAAATACATATGAGAAAAATGTACAAAGACGTGCACGTTAGAAAAATCCTTTTACCCACGGCTTCGAACACTTGGAGGTTGGAATTTATCCCACGGAAACATACTACCGGGATAAAAAGTATCCTATGTCTTAACCTAGGTCATGATCTACTCATGTGCCAATTTTCATCGAAATCCGAATGGATTTCGATGAAATTTGGCACGATAAAACGACTGAATAGTCGTTTTACCGTGAAAGCGTAACAAACATAAAAACAAACTCCAGTGAGTTTGTTTGCATTTATAATAATTATTACTAGCTTTTGCCCGCGGTCGGAAAATATCCCACAGGGACGTACTACCGGGATTCAGAGTATCCTATGTCTTAACCAAGGTCATGGCCTATCCTGCCTTTTAACTAAATCCGTTCAGCCGTTACGGCATGAAAAAGTAACAGTCAGATTTTAGGGTTGCGTCCCTCAAAATGAAAAATTGAAACACTTAAAGGATGACTTCGTTGTCTGTCAAGACACTTTTTCTCAGGAACGCGTGGAGGCATCAAGTTGAAATAGATATAAACTTCTTGTGCTAGATGGAAGCCTAGTCCACAATGTCGCGTTAAGCCCCGGATGGCCCCTAACTGAGATCTACGGTCCCTTGAATCTTTTAACGAAAATCAAACTTCCAAGTCAACGAAATAAAACAAATACGGCCATTTATGCCGCATGTATTTTGACACTCAAATAAACCAGAGCCTATTTGGTATTTACTTCCCGTCGACCCAACGGCATAAAGTTTGGCAAGAAGCAAGGTCAAGTAAAGAGAAAAATCCGAAAATTGGTAATTTACAGTTATTAGTATGAACTGCAAAGTGAAGTTTGTTCTTCAATCTGGGATCAAAAATTCATAGACCGTGTCTTGAAGTAACATTTAGTCTGTATTTCAATCAAATCGGTACTCTCCAATCTATTATAAGTTCTTATTTAATTGAAAATTTAAGTTTGTCCTTCAATCCGGATTTGGGAATTCGGGCAGCCGAGCAAGCACAGCTTTGAGACGGAACCCTGAGGGCGCAAGTCCTACACACACCTTGTCCGGTTTTTTCAAATAAATAAAACAGGTTTATATGTGATTCTAAATTCCTTAAAATACTAATTATTCATTTTACTATTATTATCACCATTAATTTGTAATACCTACTCAGTGCTGTCATTGACCACGTAATGCCTACATATGTATTAGAAAGGTTGGTTTATGACTTTAAATTGTAATAACTTTTGACAGAGTGGACCGATGTTAATTAAATAAAGACTAAATATTATTTAAAGATACGGACTATGACTAATCCCTTAAATCTCTTGAAAAGAAGACACAAAAATAAACAATATTATATGTGAATTTTAAAATCACCCCCTGTTTTACCCCCCTTGGGGGAGGATGAAAAGCATAAATTTGAATTTTCATATCCCTAACTAAAGAAATGCTGGGTTTCCCATACAAACTTTCATCACTTATATCCTTAAGGGTTATTTTGGAGACAAAAAGTACCCTATGTCCTTCTCCAGGATGCCATCTATCTCCTTGCCAAATTTTATAGAAATCCGTTCAGTGGTTTAGCCGTGAAAAGTTAACATACAGACAGACAGACAGACAGACTTTCGAATTTATAATATTAGTATGGATTATATTATGATAAATATATATTTATTTTTTTTAAACCTTTCCCCACACTAGGAATTTCTCCTGTATCGTGGGTGCGTTTACAAACATTTAAACTCACATACACAAACAGCCAGACCCGGAACAACTAGTTGTAGGTCATACAAATATTTGTTCCGTGCGGGAATCGAACCCGCGACACGCAGCGCAGCAGTCAATCGCTTAACCACTGCGCCAACCGTGCCGTATATTGTTATTAGTTAGGAAGTTAGAATAGGATTATAAAATAAAACAAACCCAGCATAACACAGTAATTGCACATCCCACATAATTTATTTATCTTCCCCGAGTACATTCAAAATCAAAAAGAATTTTAACTAACTCTTAAACCAAACAAATATTGAATTACCTGTACAAACTCAAACCCACGAATGAAGATATTTGAGGCTTGATATGGCCTGTAAGCAAACACCGGGAGATAGGATTGGATCAAATATTTGTCCAACACGAAGCCATGCAAATGTGAATGTTGGGTAATCTGTGCTTACGAGCTTGTGTTTAACCCATTCGGTGGAGTTTCTACAGATTTCCTCGCCACTCCAATTACAAAGCAAGCAAGAGACAGGTCTCAATAGCTAACATTGACTCACTTAAAACGACTTTAGAATGATATGGCTGATTGAAATGTTCTCTGTGCCATTATTTAGGGAATCATTTGTGTATTTAAGATTTTTTGATAAAACACTTTCAAGAAGAAAGCACAATTCACTCCTCACGTTAAACTTACTTCCTCCTCCGCCTTGTCGTTCCCTCAATGCTGAAGATCGCGACCACATACGACGCGTCTCAATGAAGTATTCAACAGCCTTCTTGATCGCGGCTGACCATCTTGCCTATGCTCTGGCTTGAGCGCGTTTTCCTTCCACCCGGCCCAGTATTCTAGGCCTTTCCAGACCATGCTTAGGTTAATCCGAAAAAGCTGAGGGCACGCTCCTAGTATCTTGTAGATAGCTGCTTGGTGATGTTGAAGTCACTCAACTTAGCTTAAACTGAACTATGATATTTGTTAATATAGATGCACATTTTATACCATATTATACCGAAGTGAATCTTCAAGATAATAGTGCATAATCTAAATTGCAATCTTAGTGAGCTTTCAAACCAGCTGCAGGCAAGAGGAACCCGGATCCAACATGCCGTTACTCCACAAAGAAAAATGAAAATTGGAAACCACAGGATGAGATTATGAGAATTTCCAATTGCGGTGTTTTCAAAACACCTGTGTCACTTCATACCTCACATTCAGGGCGCGATGCGATACAAAATGAATATTTGGTGCCAATTTCTATGCAGCTGCCAATTTCAACTAGGAAATTCGTGGAAAAGCCGTTTCTTCAAAAATGTTATGCAATTTTGTTGTAAATTGCCGAGATACGGAGTTGTTTTCCACAATTATACGAGTTTTGAACTGGTAATGACATTAATTTGTAAAATTTTCGTCTGAGTGATTTATGTTGGTTGATCTTATAACGAGATATTGAGTTTACTTTTAAAGTAATTTTATGTTTACCTCAATGGGGTAGTCTGGGGTAATAAAACTGATCGGTACTGAAAATATATATTTCCTTTTCTGAATGTAATTTTCGTGCAGGGTAAATTACAAAATCAAATGATGCTGTTTTAGAATTCTTTACGTAAATTTTAGTAACGATTTATGATCGTTCTAGTAAAATATTTATGAATTGATATTGTTTATTCTAATTATGATAGGTAACTGAATTACTTAAACATGTCATATTAAAAAGCTAGATGTAGTCGACATTTCCTATCTGACTATCCCTAAGTAGAAATAGCAAAAAGGGTCAAAATCTCTTTTAAAGTCTAGACACAATCTTGGTCAGGCCGCGTGAGGACCACGTAGATTAGTGTCTGAAATAGTCTTTTGTGTGTTATTTTATACCTATATCTACCTAGTAGATGGTAACAATGCGACGACTTTCATTTATATAATCAGGAAAATCTCTACAATTTTTTTTTTTTAAACGGTGCCCTGCACTTGGAATTTCCCCTGTATTGTGGGTGCGTTTACAAACATTTAAACTCACATACACAAACAGAAGCGGGAGTCGAGTCCGCGACACGCAGCGCAAAAGTCAATCGCTTAACCACTGCGCCAACCATGCCATCAACAAGTAAATACCTACTACAATTTTCTATTAGCAATCAACTAATAATGTGAAAAGTTTTACTCCAAAAGCAATCGGGCCTACACACAAGACACAAATATAAAATGATTCTTAACTATTTCGCTACATTTACCACATCACGAGGTTCAAAGTTTCCTTGAACCAATTAAGAATCCAATATTCTTTCACTTCAGCTGCTATATATTTTCACTAGAGAACTTATAGTTTTAAGAATGTTCGCTGAAATAATTGGGTACCTATTATTTGACACTTAAAAGAATGGAATTACCACTTCAAGCACTTGTGAGTTTTCTTGAAATTCTTTGGTGCTTTAATGAATTTCTAGGTTGAGCTACGAAAACGGCGTTTTAATTATGTGAAGTGTAAGTTTTCAAAAAGGGGGTTGGTAAATAAAGTGTGTAGCATCTATCGATGACAATGTTTGAAGAGATAATACAATAATATCGATTGAAAGTATATTCCTATTTTGTAAACGTTCATTTTGGTCGTGAAAATTCAATTTCGAGCTAATTGTAGAATCCTGAACTACATAAAAGTATTTGGAAACAAATGATGAAATCATCATAAGATAAGTACGTCGGTGTACTTAGAACGTCCCCGAAAAATAAATTTTGAGTCTCAAAAAAAACACCTAACGAAGGCTCGCGAACGAATTACGACAACTATCACAAAGGCACAGTACTGTATCGTCGCAGGGACGCTATGACGCTATATATAATATATTTGTGTGTATGTGATTATGAGGGGAACACACCCCGCTGGTGTAGTCCTGGGCGTCGGGAATCGCAGGCCGATTCCCGGCCACCGTAGGCGTGGGCTTGCGGACGGTGAGCAATCATGGGTAGCTCGCCGTCCGATAAGGACCAGCAGGCCCGGGTCGACGGCGCGTTGTATTCCACGCGCGCCTCTAAGAGATGTCAGCACAACGGAAGGGGTCCGATAGGACCGATGCCTGCCGGGGTTGCAGGAAAGTCCGAAAGGGATACCGTGGCCCCTGGCAACGTACAGGCAACTGAAGGAACACGGGTGGGTTTTAGTCAGTAAGAGTCTGATACGCCCTCCCGCTCCGCCCAGAGCGGGAGAAGTTATTTGATAATTAAAAATCTAAAAAAAAAAAAGGGCAAATATACAACAATGATATCGGGGTTTCTATACTCTCATATTGTACATATTGTTTAATACAATACTTTATAATATCGCGCACGCTACTCGGCAGTTAGTCTTCGACCATTTTGTCCATCAAACCAAAAAACCACACCTATCTTATAAAAAAATACAAATACGAATGCTATTTTCTTAGCATTCTGTACAACGTAAGGTAGCTTATTGCATAAAACCTTACAGTACCTACCTATACAAGTCGGACTTATAGCCTAACCTAGAAATTATTTCTTATGAAGAATACTTACCTAACAAGGGTAGCGCAAATTAGGGCAGGCCACACCGCAACGCATTACAAAAATCCTCCATTATCACTTTCGTACATTTTCTATGAACCCACGCACATTATAGATGAATCGCATCGCACTTTTTTGTATCAGAATGCGTTGTGCTGCGGCCCGTTGCGGCAGTAATGTGCGTTTGGCTTTAGTAGTAGGTGTATCAGATGATATTCAACCATATATTATCAGAAATGCTCAGATCTAAAAGTATTTTCGGTAAAACAACATCTTATGTTTAAAAAAAAAATTTATTTCATCAACTTATGTAAATTACATTGTTACGTTTGGAATCACTTTTTAAGCAAAGATTTGCTTGTATTAGGTGGTTCCGCTCTTCCAGTTTACATTGGCTAAACATATGTGTAAGAGAATAAATAATAGATAAATTTTGAAAGCATGCCAAAGGCAAAGGTGTAATTTTTAATAAGGAAATATATAATAAGGAATAAGAAATGCGCATAGTGTTATGTGTGTGTTTGGGGGGTGAGGGGGGGGGGGGGGGTATGTGTGAGGTGGGTGTGTGTGTGATGTAGGGGTGTGAATGTGTACTTTGTTTTAGTCAGCGACAAATTCTGTCTAATTATATTTAATTATAAAAAAATTAAAATAAAGTTTATTACGAATTATGTGATTCTATGGAGCAGCATAGCCTCGATTGCTTTGTAACTTTTGCTCTTCAACCTCGGTAAAAAATCTCGGTATTTGTGGCTTAACACTGAGAATGGAGATAGTTAATATTATCTTCTTGGTAGCCGACAACCACTGCGCCCGGAGCGCTATAATGTTATTCTAATTTTGTATTATTTTTAAACGTAGAACGTTCATTTCCTCATGACATAAGGAGGATATAACGCACTTCTATTTTAAATTAAAATTGAGTTTTCATAGTGCGCAATTTCCTAGAAAAAACCTTTTAAAAAAAAAGACTTGATTGTTGCTGGATTACGTAAAAGTATTTTGATAAATTTATGTGGTTTTTTATATGGCAGATAGAAGACAAGACCTGGTTGAGACTCGCACAGACCAGAGAAACATGGCACAAAAGGGCATAAGAATAAGAATAATTTATTTGCAGAAAATACAGGTGTTACCAGTTGTAAAAGTAGGTGGTTTAATGTACAGTCCATTTTTGGCCTGTTTATTAATAAGTACCTACTTATTTGAATAAGTTATAGGTATAGAAAAATACGTTTGCTTTTTTTTTTTTTCGTAGCATAAATATAATCAGCCTATAATGTTCCCACTTTTAACACAGGTGTCCTCTTTTTGTGAGAGGAAGTGGGACATAATCCACCACGCGGGCCCCGTGCGTGTTGGTGGATGTCACATGTCATGTCTTCGAATTTTTAGTTCTAGGACAAGCCGGTTTCCTCACGATGTTTTCCTGCACCGTTTTGAGAGTAGTGGTGATCAAATTATACACACAAAAGGGAGCAGGTGTACTCGTATATTCAGTAGTGGGTAAGATAAGGCAACTACTTATGATGATGTAGTTTTGTTATCAAAAGTATGTCTCTATGCTGCCTGGCTTCACAGACGGGCCGCCCGTACGGGCTCCCGGAACGGAGACATACGTGAGGCGCTAGAACATTATTTCATAGCATCGCGCATGGTCCGTACGCGACCCGCTCCGGGTAGAGCCTGTTCAACGTATCGTCCTACTCCCTCGTTTCAGAGCACTGCGGGCGCTACCCGTACGGGTCTCCCGTGCACGGGCGGCCCGTGCGGGTCACCCGCACAGCTGTGAAACCAACCTTTTATTAGAAATCACTGTTAAAATTAATTTTAACACAAGATTTAAATAAAGAGTATTCTATTCTAATGAAACTCAAAAATACTCAAAGCATTTATTTCAAATAAACCAATTACAGGCACTTTTGAATTTAAATAAATAAAATTTACACACTAGAGGTTTTTAGCATTGAAAATAGCCTTTTAATTCTGCGATAAATGTCCTGCCGATCGTTGTTGGTTTTTAGGGTTCTGTCCCGAAGAGATTACTAAGCCTCCACTGTCCGTCTGTATGTCTGTCTGTCAGCGAGCTCATGTCTGTCAGAGTCTCATGAACCGTAATAGGTAGACAGCTGAAAATTTCACAGATTATGCATTTCTATTGCTGCTATAACAACAAATATTAAAAATTAAACATTAAAGAGGGGTCTCCATACAATAAACTTTTGATTTTGAAAAAAAATGTGTCTCATCCTGGTATGTGAGGTGTCATTGTCTAGAACTCATCGAGTAGAAAACAAATATAACTTTTATTTATTTTTTATCTTTAAAAATTATGAAAAATAGAGGGCGCCGTAAAAGTTGTCAGTTTTAGGCTATTTTTGTTACGAATAAAGGAAACTTCTGTATATCATGTACCATATACTATACATGTATAAATAGTAAATACTAAAAACGCCGACTTATAAGGTAATTATTTAAATATGGGTGATTTTATGCAACTGCAAAAATAACTTTGTAATTCATAGTATCATTATGAAATACAAGTTTATCTTTGCGATTTTCATTAAGATTAAAAAATATAATATTCTTCGTTTAGTATTCTTCATTTCATTTCATTTCTTCATTTATTTGCTAAATAATGTATGGTGGTACGGAACCCTTCGTGTGCGAGTCCGACTCGCATTTGGCCGGTTTTATTCATCAATGAAATCTTTGTTATTATTGCATGGATTTTAAATAAAACGGTTAGCTGTATTTATAGAGTACCCTTTTTTAAATACCACTCCCAACATGATCCGTGCTAAAAGAGGATTTCACGTCCATTTATTTATGGGATTGAAGGTTAAATTTACTTTCCTTTTTTAATTACTAAAGCAAAAGCTGTCAAATCGGTGACGCTTCTAGTACATAATTACTCGCTACAACGCTTTTTCTTGTGTTTTTAAACCAATAAAATATTATTTAGGAACCTCTATTTCTTAAATAAAAAATTAGAGTAATTTACTGTTTTGTCTAAGTTATCTATACATCTATACAATACATACATACATAAACATATACAAATAAATAAAATTGAAGTGTCTGTTTGTAATAAAACAATAACAGCTTTTTACTAAATGCATAATAATATGAAAGTATATCCGGTACTCAATCAATCAAATAATTTATTTAACAGATCATAAAATCCAATTTGTTAACAATACAAACACATCTTTTAAACATTAGTGTTAATACATATATTTGGCAAATTTTGGTAATAATTACTAATAATGTCAAAATAAATGTCAAAATCACTATTAATCATGTCAATAATACAATAATCAAATATGCAATAATTAAAAGAAACATTATTTCAAGGCACGATTTGAAGGTAATATTTGTGTCCTGGTCCAGTGCCTGAGTATTAGACCTTCCGCCCTATAGGCCACAGTGACCAAGAGACTGTTGGCGCTGCCTCAAGGAGGCGCCACGCTTTCGCATAATTGCTTAAAAGTCTTCTATACGTGCCTCTGCGAACATCCCTGAAACGCTACACAACAAAACAAACAACTAATACTGCACTTTTACAAAAAAAAAAAAACAATAAAAAAAAATGTCTGCCTATTTGTTCCGGCTAATCTCCGAAACGCCTGGACCGATTTTGACGGAACTTTCATTGGCAGATAGCTGAGGTTATAAAAAGTAGCTTAGGCTTCTTTTATTTTAGAAAAACAATTAGGGTCCACGCGGTCGAAAACGCGGGCAACAGCTAGTTATTTAGTATATTGTCAACAGGTATATTATACGTCGTATGCGTAAACTTAGGAATTTGTACTAATATTTGCTCCCCACATTATCTAACAAAAGAGTAAAAAAACCATATCGACGGTACACTGATATTGGCGAACTGTAAATGATAGCCATGTGTCATCATTTATTCAGCCACCAATTTGAAAATAGGCCCGAACATAAAGCGATAGAAAACCGAATACAAATTGCCAGTAAGATACTCGATCATAGTTCCATCTTGCAAACCTCTGTGACACTGTACACCGTCCCTATCACAATTTCCTTTCGACAGGCGTCCGTCTAAATTCGACGCCTTCGTTAAATCCAGACGATATAATGCTGACGTCGATTCCACCTCATTTGCCACCAAAAGGGCTTCAAATAAATCCCTTTTTGACATTCTTTTTTTATTCTTGGCGTCTTCGTAATAATAATCCTTGGAAACAGGACAGATCGTATATTTTATCGGGGATCCAGAATACGGACATATTGGAACTTTCTTTTGTAATGAAAGGACTGCTAATGTTACAAAGGATCTCGTGTAGGCTACTGATTCTGTGATCAACCGGCGGGTCGGCGTAATAAACCTTTTATAGGTTGACGTTTATGGTTTGAATGTGTTCTGGGTATTGGCTAGACTGGAGTTTCCTAATCTTCTTTCTAGAAATTGACATAGTTTTATGGTATGTATAAGTACAGCAACGGATTTGTACGTTCATATGTTCAATATTCGATGCATCCTTGAATAGTAACTTGGTTCATGCCTTACAATGCATGCCATCTACTGCTATAAAAAACTTTTTACTTTTTGCTAATGAAATTACTTGCTTTTGTGTTTATGTATGACTTCCAAAAATATTTTATGTAAATGACCTAAGATTTAGTGTAGGAACATTTCATTCAAGTTTTATTAGTGAAATCCCTATTTTAATGAGAAATCTTCACATTTTTTTTGTTCTAGAGGTGGTACTAATTTAATTAAACTTTTCGTTGACGAAGTGCATGAAAGTGTCTTTGAACTCGCCAAATAGCTCTTGCGAGTTCAAAGACACTTTCATGCAATGAAAGCAAAAAAAATGCAAGCAAATTTTTTTTTTTATTCGGATTTATCCGGAATTCGGTTTCTTTTTTTTTATATCAACTTGTGTTGATTGATAGCTATTTACACACTAACTTCTCCCCGCGATTTCGTCGTATATTTGTTTTAACATAATTTTTTATCCTATATCACTCGGTAATACTATATTATATTCATTTAATTCAGACTAATTGATTTGTCTATAAATTGTTAGTTACAAAGGTCTTAAAAACTATGTTAGTGATCATTATAAAATTCAAAATAAACAAATTTTTTTTACATTTTCTGCCGGTTTTAAAGCCGTGTCAAAAAAACATTTTTCACTGTTTCAAGTTACACCTTTACTATCACCTCTTTATTTTCAACTCACTCCACAACAGGAGTTTCCGCCAAACTTTTGATTCGATTCGAAAGCTGAATTCACGAGCAAAAATGTATAGAGCAACTAAAACGGGCTGTAACAGACTTGTTCCCGTTTTTGTGTAACATGATCGACAGTTTAATTTAGTTGTCAGTTAGCGGCACGGCTTTATGCAAAGTGATGTATCGGATACTAAACGTTAGTTTTGGAAATGTGAAGTAGGGTGGGAAATGCCTTATCTTCTGACGTCACATTTTGTCATATTTATTTACGGTTTGTGAAAGTTGTTTCTCAGGTTAAAAAAGGTTTTAGCTTATTGACGAAATTCGCGAAATGATTGTTGGCACTCAAACTCAAACTCAAAGCATTTATTTCAATTAAACCATTTACAGGCACTTTTGAATTGTCAAAGGGTCAGTCAGTCAGAAATATGAAGCTAGTTGCCCAGTCCAAAGCGTAGGTTCCTATGGAATAGAACGGGCAAGAAACTCCACGGACACTTTTTTAAACCATAATATTGTTACAAAATATTGGTTACGAGAGAATTATTATGATCTAGATAATTCTTTCGTAACCACAATAGTTTTTGACACTGACATTAATAAACATAGCATTGAACTAGTCGCCGACAATCATGAAAGAATGGAATATGTTGTATTGTCGCAATGAAAGCAAATTGTGTTTCTAAGTGTGAGTGAGTGTGTCACGAAATAACGTTTCTTTACAGACACGTAGAAAAAATATTGCTTCAATTGTTCTCAATAAAGTGAAAAAAAAAAACTGCCATTTTCAAGACCATCTTTGGTAAGAAGTAAACTTGAACTTTTTTTATTTTGATAATAACCTGTGTCCTATGTAGACGGAACTTCGTACAAAAACAAACATTTTGCTATATCAAATTGATGCTACCATTAATAAAAATTCCAATCCTTTTAGCAATAATTTCGTCAGTATAACAAACACTATAAAAGTTTTAATAACGCACGATAAAGGCTTTGTAATATCACGCTTCGTTACAAACTGTATAACAACATTTTAAAACTATCGAACGATAACCTAAAATATTCCATAGACTGTGACATCGGCGAATTGTATAGAAAATTGTAAAAAGTTTTTGTCAAACGTTATTTGTTTAAGGTTCAAAGCAGACTTTTCATTTTATTCTATTTTTTTACTCAGCGCGAGGGGAAACTGAAGTTTTCATTGGAAATACACTAGGGGATGCAACTACTGTTATTTTATCAAACGCAACGGCTAAAGTATGTATATTTTCGGCGGGAAGTGGTGAAAAAGTCGTTGAACTTTTCTATTATTTTAATGAGACTGTGAAAACTCAAACTCAAAGTATTTATTTCAATTAAAGCAATTAGAGGCTCTTTTGAATTGTCAAAGGAGTCGGTCAGTCAGAACTATATAAAAATAGAGAGTTTTGTTTTATTTGACCGTATACTTAGACTTTGTCACTGTTACAGTTGTTATTTTTATTCAAATTCAATTATTTTTAATTTACTGCACTCAATTATTATACAAGTACATAAGTGCTATTTTGCTTTATGCACTTTTCAATTAGGCCGAATTAAAAAAAAAACATGTTAGTTAACATCTGAACCTAAATACACGACTACTGAATATACTTTTAAGGTATATAATATAACTAAAAAACCCAGTTATTATATATTAATGGTATACAGAGCTACAATATTTTTGGGCAATGAACACACCCTTGAGGTAGCCCTGCATTAATTGCTCTTAAACTGGCTAAACTAAACCTTATGGTTACCCCAAATGACCGTTCGATAAGCACACTGATACTCAATTGCATAGACGGGCATTTATTACATATTAAAGAACCTTACTAATTACTCTAGTGTGTCGAACCCTATCAAAGGTCTTGGAGATATCGTCAATTACGACAAATGTTTCTGTGAAAGTTAATCATTAATATTGAGTGACGTATTGGGTGGGTGTGTATATACGCTATCATTCATGTATTACTTATTCAGAGACGTATTCCAAGAACTTAGTGAAAATAACGATAAATAAGAGTATCTTCTAAACGTGGGTCGCAAGTAATGAGAGATTTCTACAAAGTTTTTTCCTGGAATATTAAAAAAAAAATCTTATTGCGTTTGAAAATAAGAATAAAACCAGGTATAAAACGTAAAAATAATTATTGATTCTGTACTTTTTTTATTAACCTAACGGTAAAAGGTTTCATTCTTGAAAAAAAAACGACTGATATGTTATTCATATATTTTTAATTTAGTCGTATTTACCGCTTGGAGAGTTGGTTTTACTTTGCATTATGTTTAACAACATGTTCTAATAAATATGACCGTCTACAAATGAAAAGTCATATTTTGTATGTACCTTAATATTTTCATGATATTTGGAAACAACCAGTTGTTGCAGTTATCTTACAAAAATTTGAGCTTATTCACTTGTTTCCCGCTCTCACTCTTAAATTATAACCCGACAAAAGTTGACAGAAACTTTAGCAGAGAGAACCTAATCCGACGTTACATTGAGTAACATAACTTTAGGCGATGCCGTGTTCTCCACCTCACTTGGTTCTTTCTTTCAACTGAATTATGAATTACTGGTGGAAAATAAAACTGTCCAGTTTCAGGAAGTGTTTACTTATTAACACGCAGTTATATCCTCCTGACCAACAACGCAATATACAATGCAAAAAGTACGCCCTCCTATTAGTCATCTTCACCGTATGCGGTGCGAGCGACCCAGACTAATTTTCTTTCGTTTCGTGAGCTCTCTGATGTCTCACAAAGCCAGTGTGTACGCCTGCCGGGGTTGCGGGAAAGTCCGAAAGGGATACCGTGGCCCCTGGCAACGTACAGGCAACGAAAGGAACACGGGTGGGTTTTAGTCAGTAAGAGTCTGACACGCCCTCCCGCTCCACCCAGAGCGGGAGAAGTTATTTGATAATTTCCCACCCAAAAAAAAAGAAAAAAAAAGCCAGTGTGTACGGATATCGGACCACTTTTTCATCACTCGCATTCATATTCCGATGCCATATCAATCCAAAACGACCGGAGACAGACGTATGTTGCAGAAATCTGAAGGCCAATTCTCGTATTTAAAAAAGGTTCAATATTTAGTCGAAATCTCATCTCAGCGACAATCAACGTCAAAAACTTGTCAAAAGTATGGGTGAAGTAGAGATATTCTTGACAGATCCCGCTGGTCAGCGTAACGGTATGAAGCAATATGAAACGATTTAAGTTAATCAATGTTCAATTAATAGGAGAACTTCTAATAACTAATTTATGAAGATAGAACTATGTATCTCAACCATGCAACTATCTAATATATCCCAAAACTATACATGCATAAGTTAATTAATGCAATTATGTATTCTAGAATCGTGGGCAAATTTTGGCTTGTAATGGCTAATAGATGGAGTTTTAATACGTAATATTATTTTTTTCTCCATGGTACAGACTAAAAATTTATGCAAGGAGTATGGTGTCGAAATAAATGTATCAGAAAAACGGTTTCCTAGTGGTTTACGGAGAAAGGTTGATAATGGAACACGTAAAGACTAATTCAAAAACATGTTTTATAGATTGACCTGTTAATTAAATAAAAAACTTGAATATGATAATTTAACAGCTATAACAGATGTCATTTATTTAGAATTTGTAAGGGTCGGCCCACAGAGGTCCGTATGAAGAATGAATGGCCTCCCTTTTTTAAAGAAAACAAATCAACACGCTTCAAGTTAACGAATGAATTTACGATTAACAATGAGGAAAAACAAACAGTAAATTGAAACAAAGCACTCAACGAAATTTTTCTTTAAAAGGGTCTATTAAAAATCGCAGCTGTGAATGTTAAAAAATCCTGCAATATTAAAAGTCCAGATGATAAAATGTAATAATTTTATGAATCCTTGGAGGATATAATTTTTAATGCGGCAAATGATGCGTTGGTAGGTACTTTCTGCTATTTTTTGTATCCTACTGTTGTACGAAAATACTCGTAAATGAATTCTGAATATCAGGGGTCACTTATGGGGGGCAAATTGAAAAATATAAAAATAAGATTTGCAAAATGTTCTGTGTGTGTGACATATCAAATGAAAGCGTTTGTTGTGAGGATCACAAATATTTTTTTAATAATTTTATAATAAATACTTTTAAAGATATTAAGAAAATTATCCATTCCCTCGCTTGTCTCCAAAAAAACTGAGCCTAAAATTTTGAAAAAATGCATACATACATACACAACATACCTATAAGTAATCTATGTTCTTAAAATAACATGGTAAATATTGCAATGTTGTGCGTACAAACTTACATTTGCAGTTGGAATGTATGGGGAAACATGTTTTTCAACTACAATGTTAAGTTTGTCCTTGGGATAAATTCATCCCAAATACAAAACCCTTCACTGCATTTGGCAGGTTTGTTTCATAGACCAAATAATTTATGAAATATTCTTTCCTCTTTGCTTAAGCTGGGTTAGAGCGATTAATTACATCATACTTACAAAATGTATTCAAATCAAAATCTGGATTTCCTTCAACTGCAATAACATATCATCAACAAGGACCAAACCTAGCTTAATACTACTAACCGTCCGTAATAGTTTTTAAAGTACTAGGACCATAAGCCTTCCTTGTATCTAAACATCAGTGTAAGTGTCCTTAACGAGGGTAATATCCCTCCGACATTACCCTATATACCAGCAGCGTCCGGATATGAAACTTTTCATAACCACTTACGTAAGTATTTAGAGAAGACCCAGTTAATTATTTAAACATAATGTTTGACCTCTGAACGTAGTCCACGACTGTAGGGAACTTTAATTATCTCGATTCCAACCCTCGTTTTAACGATCCCCGAGTGCGTAATTGCGTACGTAAGGGTGGGGAATGCGAACGTAGTGACTGAAAAAGGCTAGTTTTCGGAATTAAGTATAGAGTAGAGAAGGTAGCGTGTTACTATATTTGTTTTATTATTTGAATGTTCCATTGCCTCATTGTATATTATTGGAAAGTTCCTTAAAAAATAAAGTTAGGTAGTTGTAGGAGTTAACTAGTAGAAATCGTCACGTAAGGAAAAAACGTTAGCCTCCTTGCGAATTTCTATTTTTTTTTTTATATACGAGTGTTTGTGTGCGTGGGAGTATCGCGTATGGAACTTCGTTTCTCGGGTTCCCCGACAACACCTGTTTTTTTTCATAAGAATAAGAATAAATTTATTATATATAAATATGTATATATTACTAGTAGTAGTACTACTTGAATGTAAAGTTTGTTATATATATATATAAATATATAAAAAACTTTACATTCAAGTGGATTGAATTCCTAGACCTTACACTAGGATTCCTAGTGTTGTAAGGTCCAGGCTCCTTTGTTCCGTTAACAATTTTATATAAAAAGGTACATTTTAAAACGAAATAATTAAAAAAGGAGTGTGACTATGCATGGTGCTGTGATTTGTGACAATTGTATTAATGTATCACGATTTTGCGCTACTTCTTGTCAATTCTTAATGTTGACATTATATAAATTGTTTCGCCATCTCTTTCGTGGTCTACCGTAGCCCGGTGTTATATGTGTAGGGCATAGTCTTAAATTTAAATTCTCCATCCTTTACAAATCTATCCGTATTTTTATTGAACTGGTTTCTTTCTTATAGCCATCCACATTTATACTCAACTCTTTTCTTGTCACATGCCCCTAATTTCTCACACAAGACAATCGGCCGATGCCGCAATTAATGTAGCCTCGTATTGTGTCCATACAATATGTACCTACTATAAATGGTACAATCAATACGTTATATCTCATAGTACGTACTGTCGTAATAAATTTTAAGAACCTTCCAGTCAATTCACTGGTCTATGGTCGCAGCCAATTCTACATGATTAATGTTAATGAATGTCTTAGTTTGTCGATCAACTTGTTTCGTAGGCAAGCCACTGATGTGAAATTAATTAATGAGTTTTAAGCACTATATTAATGAGGTACTTAGCTTAGATTAGCTTTTTATTTCTTCGGAAACTTCAATAGAAAAGTCTAAGTCGCTAGGTAGAGGTCAATTTTTTCTCAATTTCATTGAATGACACGTCGTATAATGATTCTCCATTGATAGTTGAAATCACAATGGAAATCAAATTCTATTACGCAATTATATTTCCCAAACTTCCAAAATTACCCGATATCAATCAAGTTTAACAAAGCAGGAATTTTCCCAACACACTGTCACCGAGAGCGACGATATTTCAAACAGGACAATAGGTCCAATAATGTCCGGGCCTCCTGATCACGCCTCTTCGGACTTTGGATAGTGGGAACCCAGCCATTATTCCAAAACCCATAACTGCTCCTGACTTTTCTCTGGACAAAAGCTTTTAACCATTTTCCCTGCATCTAATTAGTACCAAAATTGTCCCGTTCCAATTTTGAACTTAACGGCTTTTATGAAAATAAAGTATGGCCGCCATCTAAAGAAAATTATTGGCACATCTTTTACAAAACATTTGGGGCATGGAATAAACAGGGGCTATTATTGTCAATTGTTTTGAAAACAAATGACTGAAAAACATTCGAATTGTTAGTTATACAAAGGTTTTGTTTTGAATGTTGTATTTATAGAACGCCTTATAATGAATATTGTAAACTGCTTACCATGATAAATAAAGTAAAGATGGTAACCAGATATGGGAATTATTAGCAACTTAATTTTATTTGGAATTTATGCTTATGTCTTTTTCTTAAACATGATTTGAAATTCTAACATTATTTTTGACAACCTTCTACAAGATAAATCGAAATTGCGGTACTGGTAGAATACATGTGAGCGCCCGGCCGGCAATGTTTGTATGAAAATCCATATCTGTCGTGGTAGGCGGCTAAATAAATGAATATGAAAACTCATATCTGTCGCGTTATTTAAAAAACGAACGAAGTTTTTACTTCAACACATGGCATCCAAGGAGTTAACTTATCAAAGATTTTATTTAAATTTCGATTTGACTCGCAAATAAAGCTGTTTAAAGTAAAGAAGAAACAAATGAACATATTGGCGCGTGAAAATTTATCGTTGCTCGTCATTGATTCTGGAATTTATAATTAATTTACTCATTTTGAATTTCCGCGCATTATTTGAGAAAAGTACTATACAAGCCTTAGTCGCAAGCTTGGACTCACGCATGTGTGCCTCGGCTTATCGTCCATCAATGCCCCAGTTGCAGGCCGTGGCAGTAATGTATATTCATAATAGATGTCATTGACTATTTTCCTGAATATTTGATTCTATATGGGCGCCGTAACATGTCAATGCCGTTGGTCCTGGCTGTCAATTGTAGATCTTTGACAGTTGTAACCGGTCTTACCAAGGGGTACCGTGTTACCCAGAAACTGGGTCGTGGAGGTCAGATAAGCAGTCGCTCCATGTAAAATACGCATCCGGTTAGACTGGAAGGCCACCCCAACATAGTTGGGAAAACGCTAGGCAGATGATGAACTAGTCAATAGAGACCATTCTAGACATACACAAACTGACATTAAACTTACATTAATATTAATGAAAAATTGTATTAAATCAAAAGAAAGAAAATACATCATCGGACTGTCTGTTGAACACAACATTGAATTGTCCTGTGTTGAGCTCGATAAACATGTTATAGTATACGTATACAGACCTCCAAGTTACCAGAATATATCCGTGTTTGATTCTGTAATGAAAGATGTATTAAATAAACATAGTACTAGTAGTAAGTCTATAATCATATGTGGTGATTTTAATTTTAACTTATTAGAAAATAACTCGAATACTGAAGAAGAAGATTACCAAGCAAGCGGTAAATATTGTAAAACATTTTAAAATAGTAACTGTGGAGTTTCTTGCCCATTCTTCTCCATCCGAAAACTACCTTTTGCAAGGGGCGATTACAATCAATTATTTTTTTTTGTAAATTTTGACGTTCAAAAGTTTAGTGCCTTTTATGGGCCAATTTGAAATAAATGATTTGACTTTGACTTTGACAAAGTATCAAGCTACTGAAAACCCGAGTCAAAATCCAGAACAAAAACCGCTAAACACGTCATTCGGAAACCGTTACCCAGAATGCACCAACAGTAATCTACACTTGAGGTCAACAAGAAGTGTAAATAACATTTCTAAACGCGACATTACACTAAGCGCTCGAATCGTAGCTATGCCAAAACTCTCGATATCAGTTGCTTATTCAATCGGCGCGATTTGAGCTAGCGAGCGAAAATTCAGTTGGGTGCACTGAACAATTTACAATTCACTTGTGCCCGCCTCTGTACCGTGGGGACAATGGGTGTGTGTGATTTGAGGTTTGATTTTACTGTAGCGCCAGCTTGGCTCGCATTGTCAAACGATTTCGGTGACTGGCTGATTTTTTTGTCCGCGTTTTGATTAAGTTTTTGTTCGCTGATTGGTCGTATAATATTTAGGTTAGATTGGTCTATTTTACAGTTGTTCACCGTATTATAATGATATAATTTCGTTTCATTTTATGGGATTTGATATTAGCAATTAGGTTGTAACGGCTAGGGCTGCGCAGGGTAGGCTGCGCAGGCCGTTAACGGATAGGTAAGTAGAATAGGTATAGGAAAAGAAACAGTTTTATAATTAATACATATATTAGAACACGGCTAGGTCGCCGGTAAGGTCCTAAACACTAGAGTTCTGTTCTGAGTACTTTTACCAGTAAATAATAGGGTACCGTCCTTGGCAACACGTGGCAGACGTGGGGGCCTGACGGCACAGGCTCACGGCAGAAGCACGTGGCGGTAAGCCACGGAGGCCTGTCAGCGTAGGCTCACGGCAGCAGCTCCCGGCGGTAGGCCGCGGAGGACTGTCAGCACAGGCTCGTGGTTGTAGCACGTGGAGGTAGCTTGCGGCGGCAGGCCGCAGGTAGGTCAGACCTTAGATAGCCTTGCTAGCATGCGTAGGTAGCGTGCAGGATTCGGTAAGGGGTCCTGCCCTCAGCCCGTAACGAAGAGCCCTGGAAGCGCCATAGGGAGTGCATGTTAGATGCGGTGCAATATCAGCAAGCCGCATGCGATGTGCCAGCTTCTTCCCCTTATTAAAGCCAAGGATTGGTGTGGGATGCATTGTAAGTAAACGCTCAGCACATCGCAGCGGTTTACAGGCAGAGAGTTTGCAATCATAGCGTGGCACATTGACAGATGCTAAAATTAGGTTAAGTATGTGAGCACGCGTGCACAAAACACAAAGTAAATATGATCATAACAGATAGCTCACTAATCACTAACAATAGCACAGCAAGGCACTACACCACCTCGATGCAGCAGCAATAAACACATAATACCATTTCCTGTGCGCTGGCTAAATCTCAGCCGCGTGTCCGACATTGACACACGCGAAATCAAATACTACTTAGGTGATAAAATCAATATAGGTTATCCAGCGCAGAGAGTCAGGCATTATTACCAAACTAATGTGGAACTCACCCTAGGTCAGGGCACACAGAATTTTGTGGATCAGGGAATTGCTTCCACCAACTCTGCAAGCGGAAACGAAATGAACGAGCGTCCCCGGAAAGAAAGTTAGTGCTGTACCCCGATTCTAGTGATGTGATTAGGAACTTACTAATTGTAATATTTTAGCATCAATCGACTAATTATAGTTGTGATTCCACACAACGCTACAAGGTATTTTTCAAGCATGAGTAGCACAGTGTAAATGTTATCGGTTTAAGATTTTAAATATTCTTACTTGACTGCCTTGTTGGTCTAGTGGTCGCAAGCAGTACTGCTGAACATGAGGTCTTGGGTTCGATTTACAGGTCGGGCAAAGTGTTATTGGGTTTTTTCTATCTCAAATTTCTCAGTCTGGATTTGCGCTCGGTTGATGGCAATAGGCTCGCCCCCTATTCCATGGAACTTAAACATAACTGGCAAAATGTGGGTGTACTATATTTTAGGTACACCTCTGCCCAACGCTTCGGGGAAACAAGGCGTGATGTTATACTATATTATATTATATATTAAAGTATAGTGTGATACTTTTCCTGGGCAGAGCCCCGCTACCTACCTTCCAGTCTCGTTTATCTCTAGAAAAAGAATAAAATACAGGTAATGTACCTACCAATTTATTATCAAATTAGCATCAGGTAATTACACGCTTGCTAGGCCCACGTGTAGGTTTAGACATCTGTCGTAATTATAATTATTATTAGGTACCTACTAGTCTCCTCATGTGTTTAGATGAAATCCAATTTAAATTATACACGCCTAAATACACCTGAATGAGATACTAATAAATTATGATAATTATTGTGGCTTGAATTACAATCCTCAAGCTAACCTATGCTAGGCGAGTGAAGCACGAGCCGAGTACTGCTGAGCACGAATTATGCTTCGGCTACAATGTCGCGATAACGCGAACTACACTTCGCGCCAGGGACTTGAAACGTCACTCAAAATAACAAAGTCAAATAAAGTCAAAGTCAAATAATTTATTTCAATTAGGCACAAAAAAGGCACTTTTGAACGTCAACATTTACAGAAATATAATAATTGATTCTTGTTGCCCCTTCCAAAAGATAGTTTTCGTATGGAGAAGAATGGGCAAGAAACTCCACCGTTACTCTTTTAAAATGTTTTCACAATATCTTGCATACATCAATTATATAATTATAACTAACTATATATATAACGTTACGCGTAGTTCCGGTAACCATAATTTGTGCCGTTCCACCAGGTCCGTAACAAAATTAATTTCTTGGCTAAAACGATACTGACAAATGGAACGAAATCTTAAACTATTTAATAACAATATTAACAATATATCGTTATTAATATATCGGTATAACGAAATAATTACGTTACCTATTCATTTGGATACACAATGTTTCCAAAAAAAAAATTTTTTTTTTTACATTTGACAATCCCATAAATTAATATAAAAGTAGGCAGGATCACAACTATTCATTCAAACACTGTCTGTAATAGATGCGCACTCCCGAACGAACTTAATGTTTGAATAAGACAGTAGCTTACCACCAGCCGGCCGCCCATATGGGGGTGGCCAGTGGTGGTGGTGGGTAATGTGTGGGAAGAAGCACAAGATGCCAGCGGGAAAAGTTCCTAAAATAACGTTACTCAATGAATTTGTAACGATATTACAAGCGGATATAAGCATAATGTTACTGATACCTATAACATAATTTAAAATTTTGTTCTACTAAAATTATTTTTATAACGGTTTTTTTTGTAACGTATTTGTTTTTTTTTTTTCTAGTTTCGTTACTGACTTTGGAACGTAATAAGATTACATTAAGTGTAACGGAACGAAATTCGTTTCGTTTTGAAGTCCCGCGCGCGCTCTCTGTTGTACAGCGGGACGTCGTGCGAGAGAGAGCGTGCGAAGTTTAGTTCGCGTTATCGCGACAATGTGTAGCCAGCATTAGCGTAGTAAGGCGTGCTCGTCGAGGCCCCGAAGTACGGCTACGCTCTGCTCATGCTCGGTTCGCCTAGCCTAGACGCAGTTTTAGGTGTTTTATTAGATCAGTAGGTACATTTTTGTGACGCCACAAAAGATATTTAAAAGAAAAACATCTTCCAAGCACGACTGATGGAAAACTTTAGTTAAAGTTTATACAGGGTGTAACTAGACCTATCACATAGCCGTTATCTACGCATTCTGCACATCAAACCAAGTAAGATGTTACTGTGTTTGATGTACGCCTTTTTCTAACTATGTTGGGGTCAGCTTCTAGTCTAACTGGATACAGCTGAATACCAAAATTTTGTATGGAGCGACTGCCTATCTGACCTCCACAACCTAGTTATTGGGTAATACAATACCCTTTTTTTTTTTTTTGGATGGGAAATTATCATATATATACCTACTTCTCCCGCTCTGGGTGGAGCGGGAGGGCGTGTCAGACTCTTACTGACTAAAACCCACCCGTGTTCCTTCCATTGCCTGTACATTGCCAGGGGCCACGGTATCCCTTTCGGACTTTCCCGCAACCCCGGCAGGCATCGGTCCTATCGGACCCCTTCACTTGCTGACATCTCTTTGAGGCGCGCGTGGAACACAACGCGCCGTCGACCCGGGCCTGGTCCTTATCGGACGGCGAGCTACCCATTGCTCACCGTCCGCAAGCCCGCGCCTACGATGGCCGGGAATCGGCCTGCGATTCCCGACGCCCAGGGCGTCTCCTGCGGCGGCTAGGGGCGTGAGGGCGCGAAATTTGCCTCTCCCTCACGCGTTCTGCCTCCTCCTTCGCGAGCATTACTGCTTCGCAGAAGGAGGTGACGGCCTCCCATGCCCTCTCGCTCCGTACCATGGCCTGGAATAGGGCCGGACGCGAGAGATCCCCGCCGCCGATCGCCTCCACGAGGACACGGAGATGCTCTGCCCAAGCCGGACAGACCTCCACCGTATGCTCAACCGTGGAACTTTTCGGACTTTCGGGCTTCTGACTACCCGTAACGATTATGTAAAATATCTACAAATGACAGCAGGGACCAATGCCTTAACGTGCTTTCCGAAGCACAGATGGGTCTCGATATCTAAATGGATGATCACCTATCCACGGACCGACCTCGGCAAGTGTAGGTTATCCTTCCATCGACCCGTGTGGCTGTTATTATTTAGCTACGAGCCCCCCTTATATACACGGAAACTGCTACGTTTCTTATTATATTCTGTGGTAATATCTAGTAGAAAATAGGTTCCATTTGATCTAAATTCAATCCAAAATGGTGAAGCAAGAGTGATAATCTTGCCACCTTCGGAGCAGCACTATCAAATTGGGCATCAAATATGCATACATGCACCTGCCACGCCGTTCTGGGCCGTAATGATACCTCAATACAGATTGCTAAGCGATCGCCACTCGCCACAGAACTATAGAACCTACTATGATATAAATGGAAAATCATGCAGATCTGCGTGTGTTATTTTAAGACTTCGCACATATTATTTGATGTATACTCATGTTTTACAAAAAATATATTCTATTCTATAGAGACTGTCGATGCGGACGTAGAAGAAATAATCACAATTTTCTCCTACGTCGGCATCGACAGTCTAGTGATTTAAAACCGCGTGAGTCGACCGTAACCAATTGGCGACGGTGGGATAAATCACAATTTTTACTGCTAAATAATGGCTATTTTAACCTACGTCTATGGACTGTTTTAACCTATGGTCTTACGGATATTCTCGCCAATAAGACCAAAAATAATCAAAAAATTACAGGTTACACCGAAACCCTGAAAAATGTTTAAAGTGACGTAAACCGCGCGTGAATATCAAACGGTGGGGCTTGGCCTGTTTGCGATATTTCAATATATTAACTACTAACTGCACCCTGCGTTTTCACTTGCATAAGTCGCGATCCCGTGGGAATATAGAGATAAAAAGTATCCTATGTCCTAATGCAAGTCATGGTCTACCCATGTGCCAAATTTCAAGAGGGCTATGCTTGAAGTTTCAATACATGATCGAATCAGAAATGAAGAGATCCGCAGGAGAACCAAGATAACCGACATAGCCCGAAGAATTGCCAAACTTAAGAGGTAATGGGCAGGGCACATTGCTCGCAGAACAGATGGCCAATCTGGAGTGGCGACCGCGTGGCTTCCCACAAGATGAACCGATGACCTTGTGAAGGCCGCAGGAAACAGCTGGATGCGGGAAGCACAGAATCGGTCGAAGTGGCGGTGCTTGGGGGAGGCCTATGTCCAGCAGTGGACGTCTTTCGGCTGAAATGATGATGAGGTACGGCAAGTACATACAATTGTAACATTATCTGTTTCTCGTAGATAAAAGATATTGCCAATTTGACCTCTCGAATCAGAAACGAGGAAGTCGAGCAAAACTAATCGTAAATGATTGTAATTATACATAATTTCTGACAAAATATTATAACGTAATTGAAAATAAAAGGCAACTACAAAAGAGTATGCTTAGTTGGCATCTATAAAAAGGCGGGTGTGATTAATGGTTTTTCGTCCGTGCCCGCCCTTCTCCGTTAATCAAGTAGAATAGTCGACGAGCGCCAAAATTAATTTCAAGACAAGCATTTTGGGGACAAAGCTGAAATAGTATTTGTCAATTTATTAATTATAATAGCGGTTATTATCATTCTTATAAACTTACACCATCTTCCAAAGGGGGTAGGCAGAAACTACAGAACGCCACCTGCTACGATCATAACATGCTCCTTTTGCTTCGTTTACGTTAATAGATCTGGTCTTACACGCACCCCGGTTACGAGTAGGTACTACGCACCTGACCTTTCTGAAGAAGATCAACAATAAAGTCAAGAACATATTTCTTCTAGGGCGTTTCTACTCACACACCTTTTGTTAGTCGCCTTTCATTCATCCTCTCAACATGACCAGATCATCTAAGCATACTCTTTTCAATTTTGGTCACTACATCTTCTTTTCAACCGCAATGAAATTAGGATTAGGATGATAAGGCATTATCATCCTAATCCTAATTTCCTAACTATATATATATATATATTATTATATATTATTATATATTATATATTATTATATATATATTATATACAACGGAGGAGGGTACGTGTCTCTTTCGTTATTATCAGCCATATTTTAACTACTGTGGGTAATGTTGGTTATAGCGCAATGGAAAAACTGTTTACAGATCAGATCACATTATAATTTACTATCAAATTAATCACACTAGTAATTCACATACTGTAGGTATACGACACAACTATTCGGAATGCGCGAAGGTTTCTAAACGTGTTCACTGCTTGACTGCCACCGATGAACTCTGCTTAGCTCCCACCGGTCCGAGCGTTATGTTGTAGACTCTGTTGAGCGCCACTAGGCGGCGCTGGTGTCCCGATTATTTAACTCAGTAATGTATTTCCGACATTATATTACATTATATATTATTTATCCTAAATTATAATATAATAAATGCGAAAGTGAGTCTGTTTGTTTATTTGTTTGTTACGCTTTCACGCTAAAACGGCTGAAATGATTTTGATAAAATTTGGCACATGGTTAGATCATGACCTGGAAAAGGAAATAGGCTACTTTTCATCCTAGATCGCAACGAAGTCGTGGGCAACAGCTGGTTATTATTAAATGCGAAATTAAATTTCTGTCTGTTAGTCTGTCCTTTACAGGCAAAGTCGATTAATTTGTATTTAAATTAACATACTTCGGGACTTTTTTTTAATTCTAGGACCTAAATAAAATTAATTATACCTTCTTTACAAAGCTATTGAAGACCAACTAAATAAAGGACTTTCATAAGACAATTTATTAACCAATATCACTTTTCTTCTACTCGTGTACAATGCGAATCCATAAATCAGAGCGAATTGAACACCGTTTAAAACAAGACACATAAAATGGCGCACAATTAAGCGTAATTTATTGGATTTACGAACTTTTGTTCAGTACATTTATATTTCTGATGTACTGGGCTGTTCAAAAAGTAATGATAATCGATTATTTTTCTTTTTTCTCGGCGCCTATGGGTCCTAGCGTGATGATAAATAGCCTGTAGCCTTCCTCAAGAATTGGGCTATCAAATACCAAAAGATTTTTTCAAATCAGACTGGTATTTTCAGAAATTATCACGTTCAAACATACAAAAAAACTCTTCAGCTTTATTATTAGTACAGAAAATATGAACCGTTTATAATTATCATTACTTTTTGAACAGCCTAGTGTATTTTCTTTGTTTGTGTATCAATTAATAAGTAGGTTTAAGTTGCGCTTGCCGCGGTGTTTTCTTGGATGGGTGACAAAGACGTGCCTATTGTGAAGTTTGTGTTGTCTAATTAGCGCTTACGTTAGAAAGAAAGAAAGAAAAATGGTTTATTCTGCACAAATAACATGGTTGCAGTTTTCTTTAGCTGACTTCTACTAAGTGCGCCGTTTATCAAGTTACGATTTATTTACCTACTTTCTATTGTATGTTATTATTTTTCAGTTTATAGTACATATTTTGCATACCTCTGCCTAACAGTTCGGGTATTAGAGGCATAATGTTATGTACTTCTGCGTAACAATTCAACCATATCTGTTATCTAGTGGTTACATCACCTGTCTCAGACCCAGAGGTGCCGGGATCGATTACCAGCGGTTACAAAAATTTCTGTTCGGTTTGGTTGGTGGTAGGGCTTGTTCTAAGTCTACCTCGATAGCTACCACCATCTTATCTAAGTCTATCGCCATAACAACAATGTTGACAGCATTGTTATGTTTCAGCAGTTAGCGGTAAGATAGCCTTCACCGGGATTCCTCAACCACAGAGGAACCTCTGTGGTTGAGGAATTCGGGTGAAGGTCGCTTCCCCCTTCGGCCTGATCATCACTTACCAACAGGTGAGATGCAGGCCAAGAGCTTCCTCAACGTGGTTAAAAGTTCGGGTATTACAGGCATAATGTTATGTAGGATCGTCTTTTGATGGGCGCTTTGTCTGTTCCTACGCACATATGTAGGTATGTACCTCCATGAACCTTTGGTCCCGGTTTTCATACCGAACCGTGCAAATTTATCTTTTAAATCACAGGAAATGTGTCATTTAACCGTGCCAACGTATCTACCTTTTTAGGAAATGTCATAAAAAAAATACGTTGTAACGTAACTACATAGTTGTTTATTATGACTCCTCTAAAGCCACGGAAGTTTGAAGTTTTGCCCATTTGGTAAGATAAAACAGTCATATGCATAAGATAGAATTCTTTAAACCGCATTAGAATTGCAGAATAAACCACTCAAGTCTGGTTGCAGGAGTACGAATGTACTTCTACAAGATCGAGAGATGGTTAACTTCCGAATGAAGCCTATACTGAATTAGTTAGAAAACAAGCAGTGCGCCTGTTGGGACAGCGGCAAAAATGACGAGTTTCCATACAAACTTTTATCCCCTCTTTAGTGGATGAACTTTCAAGAATCCTTCAACGATCATTTCACAGGGTTATTGGTTATAATGTCGGCAATCCGTTTAGGGGATGTAGGAGAGGTCATTTACAACCAAATGACCCTTCATGACCCCCATACCAATGTCAACGATTTGACATTTTATATTTTAAAATGAATGAAATAAAAATATTAAATGTCAAATGACTCGATAATTGTTGACATTTGCATAGGAGTCAAAATAACCCTGTCTAAGGTATTCTTGTACTAAATTTCATGCTCCTAAACCCAGCGGCTTAGGCTTTCCGTTCTCTGTCAGTGAATTTAATAAATTACTCTATGATTTTTAGTAGATAGGTAAGAGAAGATTGTTGGAAAGACCGCATTGTCGCACTAATCACACAAAATACAAAAAATCACAAATCTGTCATTTGAATGGTTTATGCATTTATTTTAAATTTCCACCAACCCAAAGCATTTATTTCAATTAAACCATTTACAGGAACTTTTGAACTGTCAAAAAGTTCAAGATTTAATTTTCAGATTAAGATTTTTTAAATGAGTGACCAGAATTTCCATGCTTTTCGTTTTTTCCCTTAATATTTTAGGTAAATTTCTTTTTAAGCCTTGCCCAACACTTGGAATTTTTTCCTGTATTTTGGGTGCGTTAATAAAAATTTTAACTCACATACACAAACAGCCGAACCTACATACAAATATTTGTTCCGTGCGGGAATAGAACCCGCGATACGCAGCGCAGCAGTCAATAGCTTAACCACTGCGGCCAACCATTTCGTCAAAGATATTCGTCTTGCAAGGCAGTTGGATAGAATAAATACATATTTAAATAAAATATTAAAATGAACGTTTTCGCAGAACAGTGTGTTTGCTTATTATGCGAATTAATGAAATATCAAATGAACCATACCCATTTATTATTGAAATATTCGAAAATTCAAATGAAAAGACACAAACAATTGTGTCGCTTAAAATTTATATAAAAAATGATTTACCAATCTCTACAAGGCTGGCACTGTTTGGATACATATATCATATCGACATTGCACCAGACATAATATGAGTAGATAGTTAACAGAGACCAAGCTTCATAATATTCGCTACATGTTTTTCGAGAATGTTCACGACTAATGAATATGTATCTGGTCCTTCGAGCCGGATACATGTCCATAGGACCTTACCATGGAAATAAAAAAACTTTTCTCAAACATGCTTGGCAATTCGAGCATTATTTTGACAATTTTATTCGAGATAAATCTAAAATGCTGTACTGGTCAAATACATGCGAGTAGGCGGCCGGCAAAGTTACTATTAAAAATTATATCTGTCATGTTTATCGGCCGAATAAATTACTTTAAAAACTTATATCTGTCGTGTAATTTGAAAGTGGAACGAACTTTTTACTTCGACAGAGTGGAACGAACTTTTTACTTCGACAGCTGATGGTAACCAAGGAGGTAACTTATATGTCGTCAGGTCGTCAAATCCCTGTTGCAGGCCGCGACAGTAATGTACTAATATTGCAACTCATAAGACTGTAAAGCGAATTTCAACGGTGATTCCTAAACTGTTAATAATTTCTAAAAGACAGCTTTAAAATATTTTTAGCGTAACGTGCAATATTTTTGAAGTTGTTGTTGCTGTTGGATTATCTTCTCAAGGGTACAGTCGAGCACAGCAGAAACCAATTCTTTGGTCTATATCGCTTATGTTTGCTGTTTTCCTTATCTGACTTCGTGACTACGTGCCCCGCATTATAAGTAACGAGGATGCTTCGATTTATTTATTTTCCATTCTGTGTTATTATTTCGAAATCAATAAAATGTAAATCAGGCTAAACAGCCAGCATTCGTGAATTGTGGAAACAAAGGAACTTAATTATGCATGACTTTCGTCAATTTTTATTATCTTTTTTTGTAATATAGGCCAGCTTTTGACCTCGATCTTGGCTGATGGAAAGCATTGATGAGATCTGATGGAACGAGCAAGCCCAGAAGATGTCTGTTCATTCTTGTTTGGAAGGGTGATAGGTTATACGTGTAAGGGAACACAGACGCTGTCAGAAAGTTCACACTTTGGGCGTGCGAATAATATATGTGGAGGTTCGCTGAGTACGACTAGTCGGTATATTGACCAAGTACGTCTAGTACGGTAGTCGATGGTAGGATCAAAAAAAATTCGAGCAATTACATTAAAATACATTTTTTTTTATTCCGCGAACAAAAGATATATGAAGTTATAACCTAAAACTAATTTCTATACTAATGTTTTGCGCGTGTTGAGAGTTAAAATATTTATGATAGTGGTCATGAAATTGGTGGTAGAAAAATGTTTTATCTTGCCTACATCCCTGCTTTGTCGACTGTACATCCGCCCTTACTGCAGCTGATACAGCGGAGCTAAAAGATTTGGCTCGTGACTTCTTTTGTTTAGTTTTCACACTGTGCCGGTAGATGGCGGTAGGTTTATTTCCAATTATAATTTTGTGAGTTTCAGCCTTCAACCAAGAATACGATATTTGATTTGCTCCTTTATATTTTATAATACATAACATCACGCTTTGTTTCCCCGAAGAGTTAGGCAGAGGTGTACCTATAATACACCCACATTTCGCCAGTTATGTTTATTTCGAGCCTATTGCCATCAACCGGGCACAAATCCAGACTTCGGGCCTTCCAACCTACCTAGAAATACCAAAAAGAAAAACCGCCCAAGTGCATGTCGGACCACGCACAATGAAGGGTTCCGTAGTTGGGATGAATTTATCCCATAAACAAACTTAACATTGTAGTTGAAAAACATGTTCTCCCATACATCGATATACGTCCCGGGCAATTCTCCAACTGCAAATGTAAGATTTTAACCGCTCTAAAATGTTTTTTTATGTCATAAAACAACAAATCAACTATTTTTGTACTTTTTCTTTTACTTGTGCTATAAGACCTTGCTTCTTGCCAAATTGCATGATTCTAGGTCAACGGGAAGTACCCTATAGGTTTTGATTTATTTGCGAGTATCAAAATATGTTGCAGTTTGATTTTTTTAGAGCTCCAAGAGACCTACGTGTTTGATATTAATTTCATCTTGGTACCTCCACGCGTTCCTGAGAAAAAGGGTCTTAACAGACTGAGAGACAGACAGACGGACAGACGAACAGCAAAGTGATCCTATAGGGGTTCCGTCTTTAGTTTTTTTGAGGTATGGAATCGTAAAAACCCAATAACACTTTGCTCAACCTAGGAATCGAACCCAGGACCTCATGCTCAGCACTGGCGCTTGCGACTAACGAGACAGATTTTATAATATTCTTAGAAATTCTGGGTTTTGTTCTCATATATGGTGTATTAAATGGTGTTTCACAAAGTCAAAGAAGAAACCGTTAAACCATTTTTTTACACTCGTCTATTCAATTAAGTAAGCTGTATACTATTTATGTTTTCGATATAGATGAAAGCCCCTTCTTGGTAGATCTTCCAACATCGATCGTCTGAACGGTCGTTCGTTATGTTGAATTTTAAATTTCGAACGGGTCTATGCTATTCTATAAAAATCTCATAATGAAAACTTAGGTAAAGTGAGCTTTTAGGACGTTCATTCTAAAAGTTGGCAACGTCGCAAACAGCTGTCAACTATTGACTTGTTTTGACTAATTTGGCAATGTTACTGTATAGAAATACTAGCTTTTGCCACCGGTTTCGCCCGCGTGGAGGTCAGAAATTATCCCACAAGAACCTACTATCAGGATAAAAAGTAACTTATGTCCTAACCCAGGTCATGGTTTACCCATCTGCCAAATTTCATCCAAATCCATTCAGCTGTTTTAGCGTGTAAGCGTCACAAACAAATAAACAAACTCACTGTCGCATTTATTTATTAAGTTAGGATTAAATATCGCTAAATACTGACCTAAGATATTAATAATAAATTGCAATTATAACACTGAATTTGATGTTCTAACCGTTTGAGGTATAATAACTAAATATTCGGTTTTAGGATAAGTATTAATTATTGCATTTCATAATCAATATTTTAGTTCACTAGTTAGCGATATTTCATATATTTCCATACATTAATATTGATCAAAACAGATAAAATTAATCAAAACAGCGAAATATTTAACAGCTATTTTTGTTGCCCAGTTTCAGAATGCACGCTCTTAATAGTATCAATCCCTTGCATCACATTTAATGACAGCTCTAAGTATCAATCCCTTGCATCACATGTAATGACAGCTCTAAGGTCCTTCACTCTCAGATCAAATAAAAATACCAAGACATAACGCTGTAAACAGTGACGTGAGGCCGATTTCGTTAACGTGACAATGTGTACACTTTGTGATGTGTAGTTTGATTGTAAATGGTTGTAAATGTGTGCGTAAGAGCGTGTATGCAAATAGCGGAGGTATAGTTTTGGTATGCTTTACTGTATTGCTTGGTCTGAGACTTCACCAAAGTCTTTAGGGTGACATATTTACAGAATAGATTGCAGGTCTAGTTTTCTTACACCATACTTCTGTTATCTCGCTGTAATGCACCTTCTCACTCCACTACAGCACTCGCAATGCTCACAGCTTAAACTGACATCTAAACTCTTAGATTTCTTTACTGAGTTATTTATTAGACTCGACTACAAAGAACGTTTGAATCAACGCTGCAAAAACTCTAATCTGAAACTACTGGAGTTTTGCTAAATGTGGAATAACTATTATGTTTTTTTTATTTTTTCGTAAACGTAGGTTTTTTGATAATCACGTTACGAATTTATCAATTCAAAATATAGATATAGATATTTTTAATCAAAATAAAAAATTGCAGAAGATAATAATGACAAATAATCCAAAAACGCAATCTAAAAGAGAAAAAGCTGAAAACATTTTATCTACCTTCTAGAGCATCATTCATTGAAACTAGAAAGTGTCAAAAGCTTCTAGAAACGAATATGAAAACATGAATAAAAAATTCCCATGTAATAATCGTTTGGTATGACAAATGGTACATTCCAAATAGTTTTCATCGACCGTAACATAATTTCGATGGTCATAACTCATTTCTCTTCGTCTTGACAGCCAAATAATCGTGGTTAGTTCTGACAAATGGACGTCAATTTGTTTCGTCTCCGAAATTGTTTCAAATTAATGCAAGATCTAATGGAGGATTTGGGATACAGATAGTGTCTGTCTTAACCCTTGAACTTCAGATGTCGAACTACTGAATGGATTTCAACTAAGCTTAATTGAGAATGTCGGGATTAAATTGAAAAGTCGTGCGCTTATGGACTAAGAATAGATCATACCATGTCACTGGCTGGTGCGACTTCAAAATTTTATAAATTGAATGGAATGAAGTTTCACGAGAAAAGTAAATAAAACCGACCGACACGAAGGGTTATATAGATCACCATTATAATTAATATTATCATAAAATTTTATAGCTTCCGAAAATCTAGACGACGATAAAATTGTTATAAACGTTTTATCATCGAAAACAGAAAACAAAAAAGTGACTTCGTTAATAAATCGTAAATCTTGTTCCAGTGTTCGTGCACCATTAAAAATCTGTCGAAGCAACGTAATGGCGTCGGGATGCAGCGAGCAATTACTGTCACTCACGCGAATGCACCAGTCTCAGCGAAATTCGATATATCTATTCCATCGAATTAGCTTTTTAAGCGAGTCCCTTTCAACATTGTAAGAGAAGATGCTTTGAAGAATTTCTTTTTACACTTGATTTGTTTTCAAGTACGCATCAATAAGGGTTCGCTTTTTAATTTGCGATTGAATGACGACATCATTATTTTTTTATTTGTGCGTTGTACCTTACATTGTTATCTATGTTCAGGAGAAAATCATTATTACTAAGTAGGTTTTCTTTTGTGACTGTTGATTGATCAATCATCGCTTACCTACATATTGAATGTTGTTTTGTTATCGTAAAATTTTCATTTTCGATAGATTCACTAGAATGTTTTGGACTGAGATTAAGTCTAAGATCAATAACTGGAGTTAATATTTAGGTCAGACATAAACTGATATGAATTTCTCAGTAAGTATAAATCATGAAATAACTATAATATCACTTGCATATTTAAAGATATCCCCATAGACCCATCATTTCCTTGCAAATGTGAAGATAAAACTATCACTTTTATAGTCCCATAGACAGCAACTCCACCAGCCTATCTTGGGAACTAAAAAATATTTACGAACACAATCAAGTACATCGATGGTATTATTGGACACGTTTCCCGTTGCCATTATCTCTCCACTAACTAGTTATAATAATTGCATATTTACCAACTTTATTGGCCACAGTTGGACTCCGATAACGTACATAAAGTTGAATGGGTTATTCCATTTACATAAACGACTGGGAAACAGTATGATTGAGCTCGTTGAGTGTACTGATTATATATTTTTCTTCGATGTTTTTCTTAGGTTGTCGTTTTATTTTAAGGGTTGGCTTCGATGTTTTAGATGGGTTCCTTTCACGTCAAAACTCTTCCTAACTTCGGATTATGTGTCAACTGTCAATCTGTTGTCATATGAATGACATGACAGATTTTACGGGTTGAGAACTGGCGTTTGTCAATCTGGGTGACCTCCAGTGTATTATTTAGCTAATCCAACAACGTTAAAGAAAAAGAAATTAGGGAACATTCAGATATACTCTGGAAATAAATCAACATGAAAGTTCAGTCAGACTTCTTCTGACGCCTCGTCAAACAAAAAGAGACTGATCGCTACGGAACAATATTTTACTTCTGATTAAATTCGCACCAACTTCACAGCTTGGAAAAAAAGAGGATCAGCTGTTCATAAAAAAGTGTAGCCTTATTGGAAAAAAACGTACAATAAATCAATCTAAAAAGTATATTCATTTGTTTCTCGGCGTATTGAATTTTCGCGAGCCAAACCGTATTGTTACTCGGTTTATTGTTGGGCAAAGTTTTGAGGGCCATATTTTTTATTGTTTTTCGAACCTCGTTAAAACTATCCATGGATGAATCGCGTTTTTCGATCGAGATTTTACTTTTCTACAGATTGATGCGAAATACATAGAATATTGACGAAGTTACTTTGTTATATGTATTTTGCTTGCTTTGATTCTATAATTCATATAATAATCATGATTTTACGCGCTAATAAATCATATGTTATTGCCACATATGAATCAAAAGTGAGTTATGTTTGTTTTGAATGGAGTAATAACACATTGAATCCGAAAGAGCGTCAACATAAAATTGTATTTTGTGTTTAGAGCCCTAGTGTTAATTGCCTTGAAAACAATCCGGCGCTGCTGACGGGAACCGCGTTGATTATTGTAAGAACCCCCTTTTTTGTCCTAAAATGAGCCAAATTCGTAGCACCGAAGATCCCAGAGCCTTCTCGAGCCCCTCTCTTAAAAGTTTGACACGCAATTACCTACCCAAACAGAAGGTTTTCATACAAAAAATATGTCCCTAGTTACAAAAGAAGACAGTAAAAGGCAACATTTCGAAACAAAATAAATTATTGTCTAGTATGTAACCGCCTATTTAACTTTCCAATATGGCCGCGCGTTTCCGAAAACGGACGTCCTGACTTTTCCAATTCACTATTGCAACTAATTAAAACTTTAGTTTAATCCGAGATTCCCATTATACTTTCAGAAATGGCGACGGGTTAACCTAGAACTGCCGGGAGGGTGATCTCATTGGATACATTTACACCGTCGTGTAATATTTGAGTAAAGTGAGTCACATTAACAGAGAGGTAGGAGTCACATGGTCAAAGACCATCACAGACCTTCATCTTCTGCGATCTGACAGCACTGGTCTACAGTCAGAGAAATGTATTATTTAGCCCTCTACGTAAGTGTATATACACACGAGCGGCACGTGTCACCGGCAGACGCACGATGGCTGCAGTTGCCTTTAGAGTTGGCGCATGCCGCTCGTGTGTATGAGCATTTAGAGTTTATAGTCAATCAAAAAATCCATTTATCTGACTGGACTGTATATGCATGATTATATGTATACTATAATGACAGGCAAGCCCTTCTAGACCTAAAAAAATCTCTGACTTACTACAAATCAAACAGCAATACCTATGAACCATAACTAAACTGGGAAAGTTGTTCAGTCTGTTTACTCAACCATAGTGGACACTTTGTTTCTGATTTGAGAATTTGAAGTTGAAAACTTGTCAAACTCAACTTTAGCATTACTTAAAGGAGATTCCTCAAATGTAGCTCGCGAAATTAAAAATTTCTTACGGTTTTAGCAAAGAAATTTAGTATTTCACGGGCGTCACTTTAAGTAATGTCGAAATAGACTGAAAAGTTCTCAACTTCAATATCTCAATTCGGAAACCATGACCAAGTCAACAGATAATTTGAATTTCGAACGTGTTCGAAATACAAATTATTCGAAATCCCTTCGGTGTGTAAGGCACGCTTATTCCTACATAGCCGAAGGAAAACAGCAGGACTTAAATGGTTTTCTCTTTGTTGAGCCAATTTAGTAATGTGCTTATTTTCACCAGTTGACGTCTGATGGTAGATTCAGTTGTTCAGAGCACCTAGACTATTGTAGTTATGGGATTCAAAAGTGGCTTTAATGAGTACAATCTAAAGTAACCGAGGGTAGTTTTTGCTCTTTGAAATTCGACTTTATTTTTGCATTTGTAGAGCTGAATATTGAGCTGTCAGTTTCGAGGAAAAGTTTTGAAATGTTTTCTTAGTTGCTAAGACCGTTTTCTGCGAACATGGTGGAAAGAAGAGGAATGATAGAGCTCTTTGTAAGGTGTGAAACTAATATCAAGTTTCAGGTTGATGGTACGATATTTGTTTTTGAAAATCACAAAGGGCAATTTTAAATAATAAAATTCAAAATATTTTATTTCACATAAACCTACATGGGCGCTTATGAAACGTCAGAAGCTAGGTGCACGGTTCCAATTGGTCGTTTCCTATGGAGAAGAGCCGACAAAAACTCCACGGTTACTCTTTTAAAAGTAAATGGTATTTACAATGTTTTCAAAATACAGTGTTAATAGGTATGAGAGGACAGTGTAGGTCTATCAACAAGTACCAGTTACTTAGCAAGATAGAAAATGGTCGACAGATCTACAGTCTGTTAAGCCTACTACATTCTCACATTCACAAAATCTAAAAGAAAGGAATCTATATAAAAGCTAAATAAAATAATAAAAATAAAAACCTATTTAAACAATTTATATAAAATATTTTTCCGAAAACAAATGCTGCAGTCGCTCTGGTCGGGCAATAGTGATGCAGCGGCGTTCTTTAAACTTGCGGAGAGTATGGAGCTACAGTATTTAAAAATAGAAAATAATAAACGTGTCTAGTAGGTAATTTCATTAGAAGTTATTCAAAGGTGGTAAAACATTACGGAGCGAGAGGGCATGGGACGCCGTCACCTCCTTCTGCGAAGCAGTAATGCTCGCAAAGGAGGAGACGGAACGCGTGAGGGAGATGCAAATTTCGCGCCCTCACGCCGCAGGAGACGCCCTGAGCGTCGGGAATCAAGAGCCGATTCCCGGCCACCGTAGGCGCGGGCCTGCGGACGGTGAGCAATGGGTAGCTCGCCATCTGATAAGGACCAGGCCCGGGTTGACAGCGCGTTGTGTTCCATGCATAATCTAAATTGCAATCTTAGTGAGCTTTCAAACCAGCTGCAGGCAAGAGGAACCCCTGCTGGGGTTACGGGAAAGTCCGAAAGGGATACTGTGGCTCCTGGCAACGTAGAGGCAACTGAAGGAACACGGGTAGGTTTTAGTCAGTAAGAGTCTGACACGCCCTCCAGAGCTCCGCCCAGAGCGGGAGAAGTTTTTTGATAATTTCCCATCCGAAAAACAAAAAAAAGGTGGTAAAACATGCCTTGAAAACTCTTTCCATTCTAGATCACAATCTGCAGACCATGAGTAAATGCAAATAGAAAAAAAACACGTTCGCTATCCTCGTTCGAAATTCAAAAGTGGTGCGCCAGTAGCTAAAGTTCAGTTGTTATGAACGTACGTGACCCTCCATACTTTGTGGTTGATGTCCATAATAACCGGGTAAACGGTGTACGTACCGGTAATTTTTTCAGTAACGTGACGTAGCGGAACAAATACGTGCGTTAAGAAACTTTTTGTGAAGATTTACTTACCGAGTTATAAGATTTAAGGGAGTTGTGCGATGTTCGTGTAATTTTAGAACTGGCACATAATATTTTAAAAAAATGTGTATTTTCCTTAAGCATTTCGCCAGCAATAAGTATGAAGCGATGCATCTGCCTGTGTGCACGAGGCATGGTGGCGATCTATACTTATGTCCCTCAGATGGATGGATGTCCGTGCTTCTCACTCAATCGATTCACATTTCAGCATGAACCTCCGGGGTAATTGCGTAACAATGGAAATGCCTTTAATTTTGACAGTTCAACATCATTTATTGCGTTATTTTCGTTGTTGAGCAGACGAACACACAATGTAAAATGTTAAGTATGTTCTTGGGATAAATTGATCCCTACTACGGAACCTTTCATTGTTGCGTGGACCGACCCGCGCTTGCCCGTTTTTTTTATTATGTTCAAATGTTGTAATTTAATCTATGTACATTAATAATCGTATAAATATTATAATAAATTGGCTTTGGTATGTTTATAGTATGGTGTTAATATATATTGTAAATTGATATTTTAATAAATACTTAATTGTGAATTATGTAAATACAGGATGTTCCAAACGTAGGCAAATGGGGTAAAACGGAGGTGGGTGGCCATCTATCATTTAAAAATTTAAAAGTTGGAGTATTCCCAACAGTTCAGGAAATTTCGTTAATTTAATCATTTTCACTTGGATTTTTCGACCCTGTGAAGAAAATTTTCTACGTAGCGAGTTCAAATCTGGCTGGAAGATGCCTTGATTGATAGTGTAGGTACAAGATTATGTTCCTATTTACGTTCTGTGTGGCTCTGCAACGCTTCATATTTTATTTTTACTTATCTTTTGTATTCAAACTTTAGCGAAACTTTAAAAGCAACCAAAAAAAAAAAAAATACTACCGAGAGCACATAACTTTTAATACTATATGTACTAGGTACATTTTTTTTTTAATCTGGGCTTTGAAAGTTTCTTCTTTACCCCATTTGCCTTTGGATCACTACGTTTGAGACACACTGTATAATAAATGTCATAAAAGTAGCTTGACTTTGACTTTGACTTTGACTTTAGCCTAATATGGAGCAATGGATTAGCAATTTCCTTTAAAGTCTTTCGGATTTTGATTGAAACTGTGTTATGCAATTAGAGTGCAGCTGTTTATCGTGGATACAATCACTTCAGAATAAAATTGACTCCGGAATCGCGTCTACCTAGTCCTTAATAAAATACAAAATCCAGGCAAATGAGGCTCGAGATTGATTGCTCACGCTCACGTTTTTTCTAGCAAAAAAATACAGTAAAATTCGTATGTGTATATTTTGTCTATGGCTCTCAAAGAGCCGTTTTTCCTTCATGCTAATGAAACAAAAATGGTTTTAGTTAAAAGAATGCACAGTATTTTACAGAGTTGAAAGCTTTACTCTTAATCCCACCATTGTTTCAGAAATGTTTATTTATTTTTACCCTTCCATGCAAATTGACGTAATGTTTTAAAGTAATGTGGTACGTAAATTGCTTTTATTCCTATTCTGAAAAAGTTTAAAATGGTTGTTACCGTACCTTTTTTATTATTATTTAAAAGGTCAATAATTCGAGTAGAAAACATTTTTTATAAGATTATATTGTTTGCTCGAACTGTTTTGCTTACCAATGGTAGCTTTTTTTATCGCCACACTGGGCATATAAATAAATTTGACGGCGTGTCCAAAGGTTTTACGATGTCAAACTTACGGAGTTGATTTTAGAATGATTCAAATCTTTTATAATCGTTTATTTCAACATCTAAATTACATTATTGAGGTACCGTTGGTCCCAAACTAGGCACAGCCTGTATCTTGGGCATCAGTACTTATAAATATAAAATATTTTGATTAATTTTAAATAATAGTTGAAATTGACGACAGTTAAACTAATTAGCCTCTTCGAGACTCAAAACTAACTAACTACAAAACCAAAATTACAAAAATGGACTCATTCAGGTAGGAAAACTAAAATTATTCTTATAGATAATAAAAGATAATTATAAAAGAAGATACAATTTGGTATAATTTCTATATTTTGCTGCTGTTCTGTTTTATATGAGTGAGTGTGTGATAAAAAAAGAAAGAAAATACGTTTATTTGCGGTAAACATGACGCAAAAAAAGAACACAAAATTAAAAAAAGAAACAAGTTTAGGGAAAATATGCGTCACATCCAAGCAAAACGGCCATCGCTCAGCATGATGCTGCGACCCTATGCAAGACAGAGCCCCAGCGCTGGTTTTCAGCGACAGCCGGCGTTGACGTTATGACGTCGACCGGTGCAGCATGCCATGAAATATAATTAAGATATAAAAATAAAATAAATATACAATAATTGTGAGGGTGTGTGTGTGAGAGCGTAAGAGTGTGTGTGCCTCTGTAGTGTGTAAGTTGATTTTATTTGATTATACTATGGATTGTTTCAGAAGAGGTGTAAGATTGTTCTAATAGCCATAATTTCATTATGTGTTTCATCTGGGAGTTGTGGATCTTAAGTAACAAGTTTACCTTATTGTAGATGTGAATATATAGGAATGATGGAAGCCGTCGGACATACGCGGAGTTGACCACTGGGTTTGGGATTTTGAACTATCTCTTACTTTTAAGGGCAGTTAAATCAGTTTTCTTCGAAAGTTTTAATTGACTTGTAGAAATAACAGCAAAAGTGTACCGTTTACGCACCCGTCAATCCGTAATAAACAACAGATTCGTTATTGCACGGATTTGTAGTAACGAATTTTTTAAGCATGTATTCAATATGGTTCACAAATAAATAAATTCTGATTCTGATGCTAGTTTTCGTCGTATTTCTTGCAAATAGACCGAAAATGTTTACATTATTTTAGTAATATTATAAGCATTAAAATTTGAGTTTTAGTTTCAATCTTCTTTTCGTAAAGAAAATGAATACTTAAGCTAACATCAATACCTGCCAACTCAATATTTACTAAAGTCAAATAAAATGTAAAATACTTAATGTAAGCAAACTGCCCATACTTAACCTTAAAATCACTTATTTTTACTTAATTACTTCGATCATGATCGAAACTTAATGTTTATGGTGAAATAAATCCATTTAAAATATTTCATAATTTAATAATGTTAAAATAATACAAATTGCTTCTAAGTTTCTTGACATCTAATTCACATCATATTCAGCTGAAGTAAGTAATAGTAACAGTAATATATTTCTAAACTTCAGAACACGTTACATCAATGAGATCTCGAGCCCTGAACTAGACATCCTGTATGACAGGGGTCGAGGTTTCTCCAGTTACATAGATCAGCATGAGAAGGCTCAGAGTGGATACAGTTTACACTTACTTTTTACAATAGTTTAAAGGAAAAAGAAAAAATATAATACAAAAAAATACAAAAAGTTTTTTGTTTTTATCATTCTGAAACATATTCTGCTTTAGAATAGAATAGGGTTAGCATGTGTGTGGTGGGTGTTTGGATGTAGGTGTGTGAGTAATAATACATAATTGTAGCAGTTTGTTAACTTTGTGTAAAATAAATATAACCAATACATCTTTTTTTATTTTGTTATCACATATCATGCATTTTTCATTCTAAAACCATTATTGCAATGACAAAATTAATAAAAAAGGCAGAATAAAAAAAAGTAAATAGTACAAACAAAAAAAAAAATTGTAAAGGACTCGCTGCTTTTACGAGATCAGAACCTAAGCCAGCTGCATCACAGTCCAAACCCCTGACACCATTTTCTATCAGCACATATAATTTTAGTTTTTTTTTTAACTATGCTATCTATTATATAAACTGGCACTGTCATTTTAGCTATGCCATAAACTGGCCAGGGTCACACGCATTATGCATGTGTTTCCGTCTGTAACAAAAGCGACGGAAATATATTTTTGTTTCGTGTAGTGCAACGCGATACGACAGTGTGGGAAGTGCAAACTGCGATCTTTGTGGTGTGTGTCCGTGTTGTTTACACATACAGATGAACGGACTGTACCCCGCACAGCAAAAAGACTCTTAACGTGCCACTTCTGTTTTGAATGTCTACTGTACATGGGCCGTCTACTTGTTTACCAATAAATAACATAAAAATGTCAAGTATTTTTTGAGTATTTAATAGTAAATAAACTATGTTCAACAATACTTTTCTTTTAAAACCCTTTTCAATAACTTTCCAGCGGGATTCTTTGGTAACGCGTCCAGAAACACGACCTCCTTCACTTGCTTGTAAACTGCAACTCTTTCCGATACAAAGGAAGTTACACCATTTGCATCTAATTTACGTCCATCTTTTAAAACTACGAATGCTTTGGGAACTTCTCCCATTCTCGCATCAGGAACACCAATTACTGCTGCGTCTAGAATGTCCGGATGCCCCTTGAGCACATTTTCTAATTCAGCTGGTGGTACTTGGTAACCTTTTACCTGAAAATAAAATTTCAAAAGATTTATTAACATTTGAAAGTTAAACAATGTTTTAAAAACAGTCAAAATGGATCTGTTTTATTTTCATTTGGGTAGGTACACCAAATAAAATTATACAGATTTTTTATAAAAATATTCTGCCGGATACCTGATGTGTCACAACGAGCTAAGAGCGTGCCTGTAGATATTTTGCTATTTAAATTTTGGGTATCCCTTTAACTTCTAATTAACCATGCCCGTGCGCTTATTTTACTCCATTAAATGATAAATGTTTATTTCTGTAAGTAGGTTTATACAAACACTTTTACACGTCAATCAATCAATCAAATAAAATTACCTTAATCAATTCTTTGAGACGATCGCATATCGTAACTATTCCATTTTCGTCGATGCTTGCAAGATCGCCAGTTCCATACCAGCCATCTTCTGAAATTGATGCCTTTGTGGCTTCTGGGTTATTTCTGTAGCCTTTCATCACTTGAGGACCACGAATAAAGATCTCTCCCATCTGTAAGTGAATGGATTTAGGTATTACGGACAAGGTACGTCTGTCTCGTTATTATCAGCCATATTTAACTACTATGGGCGTACTATGGGAAGTGTTGGTTATTGCGCAATAGAAAAACCGTTTGCAGTTCTATATATCTTTATTTCATTAATTACATATATTGGGCTCGATCTCGCCTGAAGGAAAGCGTTAGATGAAGTCAAAATAATATTAATTTGATGAAAATTATATGTTTTCATCTAATTATTATAGCTAGAGAAAAATTTAACTAGGCTTTAATTAAGGAAATTAATGAAGCCACATGACCGAATAATGAAGAAAATAAAACTGGATGGTCGTAATTTCGTAGACTAAACTATGGTAAATAAATAAAATTATGGTAATGGAACATAACTCACTGCATTGGGTCCCAATGGCCGTGAATCTTTGTCTGCAACTCTCAATTCAGTATTTGGCATAGCATAGCCAGCTTTGGAGTAGTCAGTAGACCCTGGTAACATTGCAGTTACAAGTGGCGACGTTTCTGTCATCCCATAGAGTTGTAAAAAGTCCATCTTGTGCTGAAAAATAAAAAAAAAGTATTATGTAATAGATTTTCCCGTAGAGGTCGGTAATTATGCTACGGAAACGTTACTGTTACTGTATCATCACACAGGTGGGCAAAGGCCTCTCCCCATGCCTTCCAGCACTTTCGATCCAGTGCTGATGTGGACCACTATTCGTTGGCTTGTCCCATTTGTTGTCCAGCTCGTCCCACCATCTTTAACGGAGTCTGCCGCGACACATTCTGGCTCTGTCAGGGTGGAGCCCTGACACAGCCAGAATGTGTACGTGAACATGTAGTGAACGTTAGAGTGTGAACGTGTAGTGGTTAATTTGGCCCATAGCTAACTGGGCATACGACAGACGTGGCCAGCCCAGTCCCACTCGAGCCTACAGCCTAGCAGCTTTTTAAGCAACATCATCTAGTAATCTTTGTTTTGGTATCGTACTACTGGAATAAAAATTATCCTATGTCCTGGCCTGTCCTGTCATGGTCTACTCCTGTGCGAAATCCATTCAAAGGTAACCGACAGAGAAACATGCAGAATTACTTTCGCGTTTAAATAAACACATTCTGCTCACACATACTAGGTTGAAACCTAATAACAGTAGGCTTCGGTTACCTAGTATACCTAGTAAGTGAAGATGCTGTATTTAAGACTAATTTATGATTATAAAATCTAAAATGCAATAATAAGTAGGTGTCTAGTTCTATGTATTTTTTTTTCATTTGTGTATGATTCCTCAAAATAATAATAACGCTGGTTTTGTCATAAAAGATATGAAATAATAAAACCACTGTAGGGTTGAGTTATCTTAGTTGTCAGTGTAGGCTCAAGTTACTGAGTCGTATTATCTATGGAGTCAAGAAAATAAATGAAGCACACAGCAATACGTTATTTATTCTTTCACCTTACTAATAACTAGATTTCCTATACTGGTGACTCCGACGTGATCAATTCAGTGACATTCTGTTTAGAGAAATCAGTCTTTGTTACGATTTTTTTGGGGAACCATGACTCTTCAGGGAGTGGGTCTATCTGCAATGCGTGCTACAGATTCGTAACTCGAACCGCGAGTAGAAGACGACTCTGCGTTGGCCAGCATAACCGTATAACAAAATATAGTATACTTTTCAAAGGTTACGTATTTCTATTTGCTATCATCGAGAATACCAGAGTTTTGGGCAGACCAACCGCGACCGTGGTTTGTCCAATTTAAAGCGGTGGTGGACAATCAAAAACTGAGCGATACCGCGAAGTCAAACTTGGTTGTTACGAAGCAAAATAAAAGTCCTATACAACAAATCAGTGATTTACTACTAGCCCCCACAAGAAACGCGGAAATACCAAACCATGAAAATTGCTCCAAGTTTTTGAAGAGTCGGAGACTAGACAGTTTCAGAAGTTGTTGGGGGAAATGGAACTTGGTACCCAGAAGCCTATGCATCTTCTAAGGCGAATGAGGGACCTGGCGCGAGGACATCTTCCAACGGCGGTGCAGGCTGTTTTGGCAGTTACTGATGTGAAAGCTGTCGTAGCAGACAAAGTAATGGAGGCAACTCGACCAAAGGAGATGGCGATGGTGACAACTAAACCCGCCATCAATGACGCCACCAAGGATTCCAGTTCATTAACAGAGCTGGCCGCCACCGTACAGAAGCTGAGTATTGAAGTCGCAGAATTCTCGCGTCAAATGAAAAGATATGGAGGTGGTACGAATCGATATCGCCAGTCAAGGTCACGCACGAAAGATGGGAGTAAAGGACGCAAAAATCCCGAATGTTCTATCATCATAGGTACGGATCCAAAGCTGCTAAATGGGTCGACCCTTGCAATTGGAAAACATAAAAAAACGCGACAACGACGGAAAACTAAGTGTGATACAACCTGAGGAAGCCAAGGTGTCGGTAATTCCTGTTAGTAGGTCAAAAAATATCGCGTGTGATAAATATAAACTTTACGCGGCAAACAGTTCAGAAATAAGAACATATAGTGTGCGTTTATTAGTTTTAGACCTTAATTTAAGAAAAGCTTTCTGATGGACATCCATCGTAGTGGATATTAAGCAGCCTATTATAAGGGCAGATTTCTTAACCCATAATAGGTTGTTGATTTATTTAAGCACGCGGAGACTTATAGATCAAATGAATGTTATCGCTTCAGTCGTGTGTCACAGAGATTGCGAGCCATCCATTAAAACGATAGTTGATAATAACGTATGGCACAGGATATTATGTAATTATCCAGACGTGACTAAACCTGTAGCGTATAAAGAAATACTTAAACACTCGGCATGCCATTACATAGAAACTTCAGGGCCACCGTTATACGCTAAGGCGAGACTACTTCCCCCGGACCGACATAAGAAAGTTAAGGCAGAATTTCAGAATATGGATAGAGTTAGGCCTTTGTAGATCATCCAAAAGCACTTGGGCAAATGGAGAACTTCGCCTGTGCGGAGACTATAGACGGCTGAACGCAGTAACGAAACCGGATCGTATCCAATTCCGCGCATAAACGATTTTAAGAACTTATTGGCAGGTAAGAAAACCGTATTTTTAGTAAACTTGATGTAATTAGGGCATATCACTTTATACCGATTGCCCCGGAGGACGTCGAAGAAAGTGCAGTCATAACGCCTTTTGGGCTATTCGAATTTCCGCGAATAATTTTTGGATTGCGCAACGCAGCGCAATCTTTTATGGATTCAGTAGTGCTGCGTGGTTTTAATTTCATATACAATTACATCGATGACATGTGCATAGCAAGCGAGACAGAAACTCAACACAAAGTGCATTTGAATGCAGTTTTCCGAAGATTTGATAAATTCGGTGTTACAATTAATATCTCTAAATTTGTATTCGGAGAATCGAAAATGGAATTTTTAGGTTTCGACGTATCAACGGACGGAGTTCGTCCACTAGACGATAAAATGCAAGCGATTATAAATTTCCCGAAACCCGAAGCGGTCGAGCAATTGCGTCGTTTTCTCGGTATGGTTAATTATTACCGCGCACACATCCTAGTCGATTGCCAATCGGAATTGAATAGTTATTTACATAACAGTAAAAAGCGTGATAAAACAGTTAAGGAGTGGAATGATAAGGCCAAGAACACAGCCGCAGCCACATTATCTTATTAAATCCGTTGCCCGTTGCAAATTTATCACTAATGTCTGATGCTTCAAACGTTAGTCTTGGTGCCGTTTTAAAACAGCAAATTAATGACATATGGCAACCACTGGAGTACTTTTCAAAAAATTTACGCAAACAGAAGCTAAGTACTCTACTTACGACAGGGAGTTGCTAGCAATATTTTTGGCCAAAACAATTTAGGAGTTTAGTGGAAGGTCGAAAGTTTACGATTTTTACGGACTGTACACCACTTATATATGCGTTTACGAAACTAAACAGTGATAACGAAATTCCCAGGTGAATTAAAGAAAGAAAGAAAAGAAAAATAGGTTTATTTGTCACAGAAACACGTGCATACAAAAAAACAAAAATATAAACATAACAGAAATATTCGGCAGCTGCACGTCATGACTGTGACAAGAAGGCTTAAAACAACGAATTCGTCAACTTTCCTTTATTTCTGAATTTATTTCCGCTATATCTTATATTAGTGGTAACCAAAATGTGGTAGCAACACTCTTTCTCGCATAGAAACGATAAGAGGTCCCACGGTGCTAAATTATGCGGAGTTAGCAGAAAAACAATCTGGTGACGAAATCTACAGCCAGCGTTGCGACCGGACTGTGGGAAGCAAGTCCATTGCGAAGTGTCACATAACAAAATCAGACCTTATTTAACGGAAGGTTTTAGGGTGGTCAAATATGGATAAGAATATTACTAAGTGCACTAGAGCATGCCCACACTATCAAAAAGTTCAAATTACAAGGGACACTATCTCAGGCATAGGAAAACTTGAACGGGTTGATCGTTTTCAACATTTGTATATCGATATAGATAAAGGTCCAACCTTTATCTACCAGAGCTGATGAGATATTGTATAACTATGACAGACCGTTCCACAGGTTGGCCCAAGGCCGTGCCTGTCCAAAATATCACGGCGGAGACCGTAGCGAGAGTAGTTTTCGAGTATTGGATATCTCGTTTTGGATGCCCTTCGAAGCTTACTAGAGACAAAGGCAGACAATTTGAGAGCAATTTATTTATTAATCTCTTGAAATATTTGGGCACGACACTTGGGCATTTACACATTTTGCGCACGACACCGTACTATCCGCAAAGTAATGGCATGGTCGGACGTTGGCATAGAGCACTGATAGTGGCTCTCATGGCACGTTTACATTGCAATACTTCCTGGGTTGAGGAACTTCCAGTCGCGCTTTTAGTCTGTGTTAAGCTATTAGGAGTGACAGCGGAATAAGTGCAGCGGAATTAACCTACGGTAAAACGATTCGTTTACCGGGTGATTTCTATGACGAATCAAAAATAGATACTTCGGACTCAGAATATTTACTGTCGCTTAGAGATACTATTAATAAATTAAGGCCACGACCGTCATGAGAATTCACGGGCATTGTTCGTATCAAACGATCTTAGTACGTGCCAAAGTGTGTTCGTTAGGAATGATTTAATGCGAAAATCACTTCAAACACCCTATTATGGCCCGTATAGTGTCATTAAAAGAATAGGAAAGACAATTACAAGAAACGATTATTTCTATAGACAGGCTGTCGAATCGAATCGAATCGAGGATGATAATGATAACAGTAGTAATGATAGTTCTAAATTAGATTTTACAGATAGAAACGACGTCAGTTTAAATAAAAACAAGGACACTTCCAGCAAAGTTTGACGTTCGAAAACAACGAGAAGTGGGAAACGAAATATGTCGCGTTATTTATCTTAACACACCATCCATAGCAACATCATTAGGATCACATAATAGAGACCGTATACTTACCCTTAGAATAAGATTTATTGTTGAGTTAAAAGATGTTTTAAAATAATTATTATTAATTTAATTAATATTAGCCACTAAGTAACTAGAATAAGAATAAGCAGTGGTCAAAAATTTTATTAAAGGGAGAACGGTGTAGGGTTATTTAGTTGTCAGTGTAGGGTCAAGTTACTATAATGTCTATGGGTAGAGGCGGATGCACCCGTCGTATTATCTATGGAGTCAAGAAAATAAATGAAGATTACAGCAATACGTTATTTATTCTTTCACCTTACTAATAACTGGATTTCCACTATAAATTCCATTAATTTTTATTTTTGAACGTTCTTATTATTAAGCAATTAAATTAAATTGCTAAATTCGAGATCAGTTTATTTTTAACCAGTCTTATTTTATAAGTCTTCATTAATTTTATATATCTATGTGGTATACAACGACAAGATGAGGAGATAGTGAGATCAAATATTATAAGTAATTGCCCTTTGCCATTAATTATTTTATATTAATTTTTAAACAGACTAAAAAATATTGAAAACAGCATAAAAATAAACTTCTACATTTATATAAATGCAACAAATAAAATAAAAAACAAAAGTCAAAATAATCATATGCTCTAGTCACAACCATCATCATTATTGGTAATTAAATCGACGGCCAGTAGGAAGTGCAATATAATCATATTCTCTGAATGATTTCTTTATATAATATAATTTAAAAACCCTCGCCTAGCTTGAACCTCTACGATTTCACGCAAGTAAATTCTGGTAGGTGTATTTTTAGACAGGTGAACAGTTGGATAAAAATGCGAGGCTATTTTGATTATCCATCACGAGTAGGTAATAAGTTGTGTTCAAAATTATAATAAAAAGTAAATAAACCATTCAGGACACTATAAAACTCAATCTAGAAAAGAAGTTTGAAGGATATTAATGTTACTAAGTTTCGACTAATTTTATTATGCAAAGCAAGTTTGGATTATTTTTGTTCTCTTCATTTATCTTCGAAAGAATAGCTCCTTGAGGATTACTTCAGTTTAGATTTTTGAAAATGTTGTCTATACTATTTAAATTAATGGAGGCTTAGTATTCAAATTTGTTTTTTTTACGTACTTATGAAACGAGTTCTTATCTACCTAATAATAAATTATTGCTTGAAGAGAAACTTCAGTTGGAGGACATAAATGAGATCAAGAAACAAATACTCTTGAGACAATTTTCCGCGTAAAAACAATTCTTCGTAATATTTATTATTTATCTCAATTTTTACGAACTTTACCGCTGAAAGTGTAATCGAAATGTTTAAAATTAGAACAAAATAATAATTTACAATGAAAGCTTACCTTAACCTTTTCTAGTACTTTGGTGACGTCATTTATAGCTAATGGTGCAGCCGCAGAAGTTAACGTTTTCATTGATGCCAGATGTTCTTCTTTAATACCAGGATGTGAACCAAGGAACAATACTGAAAACATTACATATACAGATTCAGATCATTTGGTTGAATACAAAGCTCGTTCCGGGTAGTACGAAGCCCAAAAGTCTGTCAACCAGTCTTACCAAAGGGTATCTTGTTACCCAGTAACTGGGTTGTGGAGTTCAGATAGGCAGTCGCTCCATGTATCTATAACATCAAGCCTACTTTAAACCCCATGTCATTGGGGGCAAAACTATTATGGGCACAAATCCAGATATCTGCCAGGATTGCTGCTACTACATAAGAAATTTGAATTGAAGAAACTGTGTTGTACCCTGCCTGATCTGGAAATCAAACCCAGCACCTCACTCTCAGTAGTCGCGTTTGAGATCACAAGAATAGTTACCCTTTCAAGACAGGATTTAGTTGATAATACTTACTTAAAGAGCAGTGGTGGCCGAGTGGTAACCCCCCGAAAAAAAAGGATAAAGGATTGGCCCCGACTTACGATTTGTAAATCGCGAGTTCAAACCCAAGCAGGCGCTTTACTTTGTATAAATAATTTCATCAGCACTGCTCTAAAAACGGTGAAGGAAAACATCGTGAGGAAACCGGCATGTCATAGAACCAAAATTTCGAAGATATTTTAGATTACATGGTATTCTACCAACCCGCTCTGGGTACGCGTGGTAGATTACAGCCCACTCTCTCTCGAAGTGAGAAGGCCCGTTCTAGCAGTGGGAATATTAATAGGCTGATTATGCATACTTACTTAAAGGTGGAGCAGCATACAACAGGTTTATCTTATGATTTTTCAGTGTTTCAACGAACGAGTTTGGCTGAAACTTTGGCACCGTAACTATTTTATACCCTACTGATAGTTTGTGCCACATTACTACAGATTGTCCATATATGTGGTAAAGTGGCAGCACACCCAAAGCTACATCTTGATTGGTTTCTGTAATGGAAATTATACTGATTGAAAATCTTCAATGAATTTTATTACACAGAAGCTGTTGGTGTAACTATATAATTATATATAAATAATTTTATTTATATATTATTATATACATAGGTACACCAACAGCTTCTGTATATAAACTATAATGCAAGTAGGTATACTACAGGTAACAAAAGCCACGGACTAACACATTCACCATCAGATCAGTACTTTCAGAAATCCTAACTAATATTATAAATGCGAAAATGAGTTTGTTTGTTACGCTTTCACGCTTAAACGGCTGTACGGCCATTTGGGTAGACCTGGAGAAGGACAAGGGCTTCTTTTCATCCTGATTCGCAGACAAAATCGCGGGCAACAGCTATTAGGTGATAAAATATAAAAATAAGAACTAAACTCTAGAATTTAAATCTTATGGCAAAATACTTGTGAAATTTAAATTAAAAACTTAAAATAAAACTACAAAACAAACAATATTGGAACTTTAGACTAAGACAGTATAAATTGAAAGAATATTTAGATCAAAAAAGAAAAAGTTATAAAATAAAATAAAGTTTATTATAAACTTTATTTTAGAACTCGCTAATCCAACAGACGTTATTCTGTCAAAATTTTAATCAATGGAAAAAAAATCACTTAATTTTTACCCGAATTTTCTAATTTTTCCGGCAACAATTCATTTTTTTTTTACAGTAAGAACTTGATTCGGATAATTACGAAGACGAAAAAAAATTGCAAATCGGTCCAGCGGTTCTCAAGTGATGCGCTTACCAACGAACAGCATTTCATTTGTATTAGTCATATAGAAGATTAGCAACTTCTTTCCTGTCGGTTGACTTCAATTTTTACTTTGCATAAATTCTACGTACTTCTTTCTACTAAATCACAAGAACCCAACGTTATTGCGATTTTGAATCCAATTCAATTGAAGCAGTTGGTGCTCTTGCACACAAATGTTATAAATAAATGTAACAATTGTTGTACTCGGATGAATGATCCTTTACTGCGGACTTTTATTTTTTAAATGACTTGTATCCTGGTCTTTATTAGTAATATGTATACCCAAGCTATATTACAGCTTTCTAGTACAAGCTACGAGAATCTCTAGCTAGCTCAAAGAATCTCTCTGAGCTAAGCCGCGGATAGACAGACAGGCAGACAGACATCTGCCGGGGTTGCGGGAAAGTCCGAAAGGGATACCGTGGCCCCTGGCAACGTATAGGCAACTGAAGGAACCCGGGTGGGTTTTAGTCAGTAAGAGTCTGACACGTCCTCCCGCTCTGCCCAGAGCGGGAGAAGTTATTTGATAATTTCCAACACAAAAAAAAGGCTACAGAACCCTAAAAACCAGAAAAATTATGAGTAAAAATTTTTAGGCCCGCTAGAAATAGGTTTTAATTAATAGTGAGCAATTTACTGCATTTTGAGGAACTATTCTGCTCATCATGCCGAAGATCCTCACCAGATCTTCACCAATTTGTTTTTAAACCAGCTTAAAGTTACTACCTTTCAAATAAAAAAGAACCATTGAAATCGAATTTCATAAGGCGGAGACATCTAGTATCTCCTTTTTTGCCCCATTTTAGAAGTAAACCTCCAATCAAAAATTCCCGACGACAAAAAAATACAAAAATATCGTAAAACCTCTAAACCAAGTTTCGTTCAGATCAGTTGTAAAATACAACCTTAAGGCTCCCGCAGACAGGCGCAGCGCGTCGGTGCGACGCGATTCTGGTAGAACAATTTCCATGAAGATTTCATAGAAATTGTTATACTAGAATCGCGGCGTGCTGTCGCGTCGCGCCACTATTTTGTTAATACGTAAACAAACGACCACTTCCAGCCCTTTCGATCCAGGGCTAATGTGGACAATTCATTAGTCCTGGTTCAAGTCACCGGGAGAGGCTTTTGCCCGGCATGGGGAAGATACAGATGATCAGGAACAGTGATGTATTTCATTGCTTAACTTACTAGTAGTTTGAACATAATGTCGGACACTGTCAACATCTTGCTGCAGACAGTTGACAACAATATTCCTATTTGTCAACTCCACGCCTTTTGGAAGACCAGTAGTGCCACTAGAATATGGCAGAAAGGCCACATCTTCAGACTTTCTTGCAACTGCTTTAAGAACACTGTGATCAACATTATCAGCTAGTGCAAATTCTTGGAATGAAATAGTTTTTGGAGGAAGCTTACTGTCAGCTTCTTTGACAGTGATTATAGGTAAATTTTTCTTGGCCAAAATTAAAGCTTCTTTTAGAATAGGTATAGTTTCTGGTACACCTATCAAAACTTTGGGATCGGATTGTGTTATTTGGCGCTCCACCTCATCTGCAATAAAACAATTTATAAAGATTTAAATCTATTTTAGAAGTAGATTAGATAAGGAATTTATTATCATTGCACGTAGATACTGTTATCTTGAAAATTTTACATTATATTAGTGTTTATGACGCCCGATATTTATCGAGGTGTTAAATAATAAAAATTACAATTATTACGGTCGGTAAGCTAATAAAAAATATATATATAATATAATGTGAAATATATAATTACGCCGACAGACGTTGAAACCAAGATATAAAAAACATTTTTGCACTTACTTTTACCACCTAGAGCCTAATACACTAAGTCCGACCTGGGGATCGCATCCAGGAACGGACGGTCTACTGGCCGCAATTGTGACTGGCTGGGTAGCAGTCACAATTGCGGCCAGTAGACCAACTAGGCAGACTACTTATTATTAATATTATCTGCCGTTTGTGTCCCACTGCTAGGCAAAGGCCGCTCGCTTTCCTCCTATTCTTTTTTTTTTATCCGCAACAGGTAAGCAGGAGGAAGCGCGCTTCACCCGGAATTCTCAACCACGGGTTAACTGGCTATCTTAACTCTAACGGCCGAAACACAGCAATCCAATGTTAAAATTTTGTTTTGGCGACAGACTTAGATAAGATGGTGGTGGCTAACCAGGTGAACTTAGAACGAGCCCTACAAAAATCTTGCCCCCACTGGGAATCAAACCCAGGACCTCTGGGTCTGAGACAGGTGGTCTAGGATGGATTAGGCTGGCAACCAACCGATTATCCTTTAAAGTTAAAGTTCGCGAGCACATTCGGAAGAAGCTGGCAGTATCATCACAACGTTAATGTTTTCCCATTGTTTGTCTTATTTGTTCTAGTATATTCGTGTATTTATGTATATTTATTTGTGCTTATATTTATATATAAATCTTTATAGTTACTTTAAAAATATTCCTCAATTTCTCGTAATTGCACCTACCACTGTTTGTCTCTGCATCACCCAAAGGTTGACTGGTAGAAAATGCCTATGGCACTAAGTCCGGTTCTGTACATTTCTGTGCTTGAAGTATTAAATAAATAAATAACCACTAGACCAAAGAGGCGGTTGAAACTTCTTCCACCATCTCTTCCTGGTCCCGCGTTGCCGTTTTCTGCTGTTTTGGACCCACTGTGTGTTTATTTTAGCCTTTAGCTCCTCCAGCATACGACAGATGTGGCCAGCCCAGTTCAATTTCAAATTGGCAGCCATTTAACCTTCATGAGGAATTTTGTATCAATACTAGTCTATTGCTACTACTTCTATTGCGGCATGCGTTTTTTGTTTAGAACCTTCTCGTTCATTTCTGGAGGGAGGTGGGCTGGTTGGAATAACCACCAAACGGCCGCTATGGCCCACGCACAATGGTCTACCTGACGGATTAAGTGCGGAAACCAAACCCCCTAACATAGAACCTTCTCGTTCCACACAATTAAATACCAAACATTTATCAGAATCGGTCGAGCAATTTACGAGTTTTTTGGCACGGCAAATAATTTTTATATGATGGAAGATTAGTTTGTCGAGTTCCGTACCCTCTCGTCTGTCTTTGGATAGCGATCACTTAGTTTAAAAGAATACTTACATGGCGTATAAATAGGGTTGACAGTGGTAACTACAGCCCCAGCCTCCAATGCTCCAAGGGCTGCCAACGCATACTCAGGAGAGTTGGGCATCATAATACAGATAACATCGCCATCCGTAATTTTCAACTGTGTACGAAGTTTTGCAGCAAAATTCCGGGAGTACTTGTACAACTGATGGTAAGTGTATGATCTGTTTGTTATTGCACAAACCTAAAATTAAAAACTGTTTAGTTAAATTGTATACCTAAGAAAATCTGAAAGAGACATTCAAAAAACACCAGTCAAGGTGCTAGCCCTTTAACAGGGCACAAATCCCCAATTCAGGGTCCTACTGCGTTCCAGTGTCCTGCGTTCAACGTAGCAGTTGCAACTTGAGACCTCTAGACTAACGAATCAACCAGAAACACTAGTATTTTTTTTGACGCCCCCTCCATCCTTCCACTTCTTAGGCCAGTTCTTTACATACGATTCCAGTCAATCAGACGTTCGAAGACAGTTTAGTATAATTCCAGCCTCTTCTCATACACAGAAGGCACGAGCATTGATCACCACGCTTGCTCAAGATGGGTTGGCGATTTCAGACCTGTGGCGGCATCTACATCGCCACATGCGAACTACGCATCAAGGACCTAACGTCACACAAAATCCTGACGTCACACAAATCCTGCATCGCGCAATTAGAGTTTACCGCGAACGACATATAATAAGACTATCCGATATCAACCATGGGTCTTCCATCATGACCTATGCGGGAACCGTCTTTGCACAAAAAAAGCCCCACCATATTCATAGAATGCAAATGCTCCAAAATAGATTCCTTCAAAAGATCACCGGTGTCCCCTGGTACGTTAGGAACGAGATCGTCCATCCCGACCCCATAACCCTCCTCCAGGAGAGCAATAGCGAAACCAGTTCAGTGCCCCGAGTAAATAATACTCCCCCCCTACCCTTGCTCGGCGATGCGCCAGCCCGCGTCGATGGTGAGCCAGTAGCTTTAAATTCCCCCATTAATAATAATATATGTTTGATCTAGTCTGTCTCATCTTGCTGTCCTCCCCCCAGCGACGCCCTAAGCCGAGGTTCGTACCCCACAGGGGCTGCCCTTAACGAGCGCTCGCCTAGTTTTAATTAGCACAGTTTTTTGCCCTGGCTAGAGGCTTTAAGTGTAGTAGCTTAAGTCACACAGGAAAGCCCGGTAAAGTAGTCATGACCTCAGAGGTCAGCTACGAGATGCCATACATAAAAAAAAAAATTGTCAGCTGCCCGCCAGACACGACACCCGTCTGGTTGGAGGATCCTCCGTTTTCTATGGTGGATGAGTGAACTTTACACCCTGTTCCTCATACCCCTAAATACCTAAACGTCCAGTTTTTCTCCCAATGTTTTTCCTTTACCGATATCAGTTATGTCCAAGATAAACAAAGAAAGTATACTCGTATAATGAATCGATAAAGTCACATTGATAATCAAGAAAATACTTACGATTGCTGTTTTGTCTGCCCACCGCTCCATATTCTCCCATATGTGCTCTGGTACAGTTCTGCTCGGTATATCCACATCTTTATGAGGTGATTTGACGATATTATCAGCTGTCCAAAGACTACTATGTTTTCTATGAGTCAAAGAAATGCTTCTACATGTTAGTAGTCTTTGGGCTGTTCTTGATAAAAGGTTTGTTGTAGCCATGGTTTTTCTGGAATGTAAAGAAATGTGTTAAATTTTCGGGCAAAAATGCCAATTCTCGTACAGCGTCGGAACAAATCGGCTGTGCAAATTCAAAACCTAGTAAGGGATTTTTTTTGCAAAAACCGTTTTTTTTTAATTTTTATACTTAGTTTACTAGGTTTGTGTTTTTACACTTCTGAAGTCATAATCTCAAAATAATAGAAGTAAACCATAATACAAAATTAGAAAATTATTTTATTATTTACTATTTTAAATTCCTAAACTACTATTCTGTTATACATATAATATATACCTACAAACAATAATCACCAAATCATTTTTTCGCGGGAACAGGCACAATATCCAATTTCATTCAAATATTCTTACACTAATAATCTTAAATTATGTCCGATAAAGTTTTATTTTATTTGAATGTAATAATAAAACTGAAAATAAATACTTATAGCTAAATGTCCAATCCCTGGTTATGTCAGAATGATAGTTTTATATCAGTTATAAATTATTGAGTTTCACTTTGTCACAAGAAAAAAACTGAATGTATAACATACATACCGATAAAAAACCTGTTTAAGAAAAAAAAAAGATTCTACGCATTGAAGCGAAATGGTGACTTGCAAACAAACTTAATTACTGGTATCCACACACACTGCACTTAAATTCTGTATTATAATTATAATCACAAACAAAACTACACCGACAACTGACCTGTATGACTGATAAGAATATTTTCAAACACGCTTAAAACGTAGGTATTTAAACATATAATATTGTGATTCTGTGTGAGTATGTGAACATTGCGAGTGGCAGCGAGCGACCAACTGATTCGATCCTTTCAATATCATCACACGCACGTATTTATCGTCCAGGGTCGACTATACTACCGAAACAACCGGCCAAGTGAAGTCGGACTCGCTTACGAAGGGTTCCGTACCACCGTCCAATATTCAAAACTACATTAAAAAAAAATACAAATTAACACGTTACTTGTATGGGGACCCCCTTTTTAACTTTTTTTTTATTACATTTTTTTATAGCAGCCATAGTAGTACACACTGTGAAAATTTTCGTAATAGGTTCAAAAGATACAGCCCTGACAGACAGACGGACAGCGGAGCCTTAGTAATAGGGTCCCGTTTACACTCTTCGGGTACGGAACCCTAAAAAGATACTTGTCTTAACAACACTATTCTTGATTATACAACAAGCAAACTCTGTAAGTAGATGTAATTATCTGTAGATACACAATCTTGTGTGTTTTTGATTCGATATTTATCTTTGTATGATAAGGTAGATTTATATAAATCGTGATTAGAAACACTTTGACCCGAGGTGGCCTAGCGTATACGGAGTTTCAATAGAATGCGAGGCCATGACCACAATAGAAACGGGTTTTGTCAACGGAAGAAAAAAATAGATTCACAATCAGTCATTTTGTCTATTCTTCCGACGACAAAATCCGTTTCTATGGTGGCCATGCTATGCGTGCAGCTTATCCTTGTGTTATCGTTATGCGGTCTACTATACGACCAGGGATATCTATTTCTGTCGTAATGTGTTTGGAAGGGATGGCTACCGGTACTATTGCCACGTGAGACATTTCGCTTTTTCTCGGCTACGCACAAGCTAAGCAGGTATTGCAGATAAGCATAATGACGGTGACCACTATAGGTAGGCTTCTAACTGGTTTGCCATGTAATTTTCATTAGAAAACCCGCGTCAGACAGCATTTGTCGGACATTTATGCTGAAATGAACCTTTTTGGCGCAACCGTGAGGCACACTCTATTATTGCTTTATGATTATTTTCACTTTTTATTTTGGTATGTGTTTCACGAACTGTGTCCAAATAAATATTATTCTTTCTTTCTGTCTTTCTTTCCATAAACAGTACAACGGTACATGGCTCTTTAACAAATCGCCCCTACCTTTACACTATAGTCTTTTTCATAACTCATAAATATTATTTTTTATCATCCGAGCTTGCCCTTACCACTTGACTGAAATCCTTACTTTCTCAAAGTTACTCTACTACTTTAAAGCGTGTGTGGGGCCACACGTCTCACATAATATTAGTAAAATACACCTTCCAATATATAAAGAAAAGGATAATAAACATATTATTAGAATCCTGAGAATGGCCTTTCCTTTGATGTCCCCTTTCAGTCTAACACTAACTTGTTGTCCATGTAATGGCCATAATCAGTACAACGGTACAAGGTTCTTTTGGCGCGTGCCCAAAGTCGTAACTAACTTACAATTTCTGTGGCGATTTCACAATGTCATTAGGCACCAAAAAATCCTCGGTACGTTTGACAAAAGCACGGTCGCCAAACAGAACACTAGAAGAAATCGTCATTTAAGGGTACGCTAGTCGGTCATTCTTCCATAAAAACGTAGTATGGTGATTACTCGTCTGTTTGATGGTGTACGCTCAAAACTAAAAATTATATCAATTAGTCTTGTTATTATCTAGCCCTGTATGGAAGCAGAATTGGAAAAAAATATGGGTTTGGAAGTTATGAGCGTCGAAACTTCCTTAATCCAACACAAATTTTAACTCGTTTTTGGGCGTAAATAAATAACTTATGTAGTAAGAAAATGGAAAAAAAGAAACCGTACAGGAACTGTACGGTTTCTTTTTTTCGGTTTTTTTTTTCTTCTAGATAATTTATTCAATAGTTTAAAAAATGTTATTTTGAGTAAATATATCCAGTAGCTTTTTATACGCCCAAAGGTCTGTTCATGAAATTTTACGCGTTCGTTTTCATTATAAATCATCATCTATTTCAGTAAATAAATAAATAAATAAATACTAGATAAATATAACTAAATAAATAAATAATTAGACTAATTAGCAAGTCTCGCCCACCATCGAGCTCGAGCCGTCGGCATCGTTCGACTAGTGTAGCCTTAAGGCTCGTGCAGACCAGCGCGACGCGACGGCGCTACGCGACTCGAACAATACAATTTCTAAGAAAAAAACACGGTTTAACCATAACCGATGTCGCGTCGCGCTGTCGCGTCGCGCTAGTCTGCACAAAGCTTTAAGGTGCCAACTTTTTTCTGAGAAGCACACTACTTTACCCAATAAATTACATCTCCCAAGTTTTGTAACACCTTTCATATTACTTACCGCTAACAAGAAGTGGTGCTTACTGGAACACTCCCAAGAATTAGTTCAACTTCGATATTTAAAGTCCACTAACAGCACTCCAACTTCCAGTTAGGTAGTTTTCTAACTCGGAAAGTATGACTCGCCCACTTGTTCGCCAATGACGTAAGAGCGGTTTCAAAAAGATGGTGGTAAGGGGGCAGGACGTCTATGGAGCACAGTACTCAACAGTACTAGTCAGTCTAGAATCGATTTTGTTTACACTTTCATAAAGTTGATGTTTGTTTAATTAAGTGGGAATAACATTGATTCGAAACAATTATTTAAATAGACCTTATGTAGTTTATTTATTTATTTAGAGATATAAAAATTATGTATGTTGAAACTGTTGGTACTTCCCGTCACTTGTCCATGAGGGTTCATTAGAAAACCAGCGTCAGACAGCATTTTTCGGGCATTAATGCTGAAATGAACCTTTTTGGCGCAGCCGTGAGGCACACACTATTATTGCTTTATAATTATTTTTACTTTTTATCTTTGTATTATGTGTTTCACGAACTGTGTCCAAATAAATATTTTTCTTTCTTTCTTTCTTACTCGTAGATACTCTTAGACTGTGCAAGAGTCTAATCGATTCGCTTAAAGTAAAAATCTAATACTAATATTTAGACGACGGCGATGTCTACATGTGTAAACAAATCCTAATCACAGATTGGTGAAACATAACATGATATTTAACACACGTTGAAACAAATTCGCCTAGTTATTGTGTTACATTTCATAAATTAGGACGGTAAATTTATGTTAAATATTTTCATGTTACGTTTCACCAATCTGTACCAGATATTTGACAAAATTTGTACAAAAAAAAGAGAGAGGAGGAAAGAGAGGTAATATTTTGACCTAATAGGTATCTAAAGTGTATTTTTCTTGCCTTGTCCAATTAACGTTAATTTGTTTACGAAATGTAAAAAAAATATACGTAACTTCAGTTTTAGATTTTAAGAAAAAAACTGAATTAATGACTTACTTAGAAGGCCCCCCACAAAGTGGACTGATGACCTGGTGAAGGCTGCAGGAATCCGCTATTTCGGCAAAAATGATGATGATGAATGATTTATTCGAAGAAAATTAATTTACTGGATTTCTTTACATAATTATGTGTTTCTAACAAAGATTTCGTGACGTTACACGTGCGTTATAATAACGCACGTGTCGTATACGTAACTGTCGTTTGTTTACCAAATAAGATACGCAACGAAAAACACTATACCTTATGTAGTTGCATGTGTACTCTGAGCCATAGTATAATAAAGTTACAGTATTATGTCTCTCTGGCCTCTCGGTAGATAAACCTTCCGCGTGCGTGCGTAACTACCTCGCGCTCGAGACGGTTGCGTACTGATATACACTGAGATTTCGAAGCGCGTCGTTTCAGCCATTTTCTATGCAGAAATAATACTGTTACTTATTTATACTGAGTCTGAGCCTATTAACAACTAGCTCTGGCCTATCATCAAGTAATTACTGTACTACGCTCCGACGGAACATGTACCAAAGGCAATTGACAATAACAATGCGGTTCCCAGCCATTATACTAATTCTAAGATAAGGGCAATTTCTCGCAAACATTTGATGTAATAGAGCGCAAGATAACAGTGGTGGTGATTTGGCCAATTATTTGGCAAACTAGTAACGCAACTATTAAAGTATTATGTAAATTGCTTCTATCTATTTAGCTAGCCATTATTATCGTACTGTGTAGGGCAGACACTAAAAAGTTTTTCACACACTTCTTAGCTGCTTTATACTTTCTTTCCACGTACTTTTTCACTACATAAAAGAAAGTCAACCTGCCGCGTCTGTTTGTCTGTCTATTATTTTATTAACGCTGCTCTCAAAACGGTGTAGGAAAACATCGTCAGGAAACCGGCATGTCCTAGAACCAAAAAAATCCGAGACAGATAGATAAATCGTTTATTTAGTGCACACAAAAAACACAACATACAAAAACACGATTAAATAATGACTAATTAGCTATTAGGAAATAGCTGCAAGGTGTCAATATACATAAAAAAGGAAGAAAACAAGACATTGTGATGACATTATTGGCTATGACACAGTTTAAAATAATGGATCAACAAACATAAAAGAGTGCACGCGTCTCAAGGTTGCACCAAATGGGAGTCCAGCTCAGCATGTGCCAGGCAAATATACCTGACGCTGATATTCTGCTGAATCCCTGCAGTGACATACGGACGTCGAGTAGATGAGATAAATATACGAGTTATTGGTGTTGTGAAAAAGTGGAATGTGCGGAGTGAAATGTAAGTATACCCGCAATTTAAATATTGTATTCTAAAGTTTAGCATTTGGAAATTTTCCTGCTAGATGATTATTGTGTATTTGATTATTGAAATAGATAAATGTATATTGTATAAATGATTAATCTAATTATGTTAATAGTGGCATAGATGTGAATAAAATAATCGAATTAAATGGATTAAAATGTGTTTGCAATAAATAATTATAGGTAAATAAGCATATGTATTATAACCATTAGCTAATAATAAATCCACAAATAATTAAATTATTACGAGACATGATATCTATCAATCCACACAGGGCCCGCGTGGTGAATTGTGGCCCACTTCCTCTTAGAGAGAGGAGGCCTATGTCAAACTCAAACTCAAACTCAAAGCATTTATTTCAAATAAACCAATTACAGGCACTTTTGAATTGTCAAGGGGTCGGTCAGTCAGAAATATGAAGCTAGTCGCCCATTCCAAAGCGTAGTAGGTACCTATGGAGAAGAACGGGCAAGAAACTCCACGGACACTCTTTTAAATAAAATAAAAAAATGGTTACATAATATTGGTTACATCAGCCATCATGTCTCAGCAGTGGGGACGTTATAGGCTGGTTATGCTTTACCGCTGCAGTCAAGTCATTGCATTTTCATTTTGCTCGCTCTTATGAGACCTCTAGCGGCAATTGTACTTTCCCCGTGAGGTAGAGCCTCATAATCTTCTAACCTCATTGTGGCTACATTAAACTTCGATAACGTGAATCTATTTAGAGTACAGTTGACTGCTCCGATTATGACACCGACTAAAGTCTGTACGGTACATTAAACAATCGGTTCTCGCGATTCCGCTTGAGAAATGTTACTTAAAATGGCGAATCTCTTAACATTGTTTTCAAGTCCTTGGTTATTCTAAATAGCTTGTCGAATAATTTAACCGTCGAATTTAGAGTCATTATTCAATTAGTAAAGGTTGTGAAGGTGAGAGGTAGCTAATTAAACCATTTGAATGAGATCTATTGAAGATCTTGATCTTGATTAATTAGTAAATTATTTCTTAGATTTTATGTTAGTATATTACCAATTTTATGAATAAAGTATTTGTTATTATTATTTCTTTTATTTCATTAATATACATCAATCAATCTGCCTAACCTTTTCCCAACTATGTTGGGGTCGGCTTCCAGTCTAACCGGATGCAGCTGAATACCAGTATTTTACATGAAGCGACTGCCTATCTGACCTCCACAAACCAGTTACTGGGTTAACACGATACCTCTTGGTAATTCAAGACTGTTTGTCAGACTTTCGGGCTTTCAGTAACGACTGTCAAAGATCCACGAATGACAGCTGGGACCAACGGCTTATTTGCTTTCCGAGGCACTGAGGAGTCTCGGTATGTAAAAATGGTCACCCATCCACGGACCAACCCCGGCAAGCATAGCTTAACCTGACGGATCGACTCGTGTGGCTGTTATTACTTAGCCACGAGCTCATTAATATAAATATCGTTTACATTTTTAAATATTTTTATAAAAATATAAAATTATTTGTTATCATTATTCAAATGTATTGTAATGAATAGGTACATTAATAATTTAAAAAAAACAGGTGTAAGAATTAATAGGACTAAATATTTTATTGTTATTTATTTTCCTATCATTGATAGTAACTAAATATACGAATGGCGTTTCAGTTTCAGTTAGAGTTAAGGCTAAGCAAAGTTTTCAAAATAGGTAGCGTTTTGAATTCACAAATCTATAAATAAATAAAATATGTTTATTTTATTTATTTATTTATACAAATCTATGAAACTATATACCGGCAAATAAATAATAAATAGCAGTGATAGTCTAACGGTGTCGGTGTGACGGTCAGACTGCCAAGTCATAGGTCTCGAGTTCGAATCCAAGGCACGCACCTCTGACTTTTCGGATTCATGTGCGTATTGTATAATTATCACTCGCTTCATAAACGGTGAAGGAAAACATCGTGAGGAAACCGGCATGCCTGAGAGATATTCTGCCCATGGGCGGCATAAAAACAGAGGCAAGAACTTGAAATTAAAACAACAAGAAACTAAGTAAACAAGATCTTATTAAGTGGGTGAAGAAAATATAAATTATAGTCTAGAAATATTACTAGAGACCGTTCATCGCTTATATTACGGGCACCGTTGTAAGACGGGGAGCAGACAAAAGGAAAAAAAAAATAGAATATTTCCATAAGCTTTAGTCGTAGACCTATTAAACTACGAGGCTTATTCATTGTGACTAATAATAAACTTCTTCAACTTTTGTATAATAGCAGGCTTCCACTTTCCAATGAACTGTTTATTTATTGAAAACATCTTGTAAACGCATTTTCAATACAAGAATATTTATTTCCGCTGTCTTAAAGTGTAAGCGTCAGGGTAGCACGCGAAGTCCTCGCGCATATCTGGGAGTGGCGCGAGGAGTCGAAACGCCGGGGCGTAACTCCGTTTCCGCGAGAAATCGCGGCACAGCGGACAGAGCTCCGGCGGGATCTCATGGCGTCATGGAGAGTGCGATTGTCGCAACCCAGTGCTGGGCACGCCACTATTGCGGCGATAAATCCCCTCTTTGAGGAGTGGCTAGAGAGGCGCCACGGCGTCCTCACCTTCCGCCTGACGCAGGTCCTCACCGGACATGGTTGTTTCGGGAGGTTCCTGTTCCGTATCAGGCGGGAGGAAACGCCCGGGTGTCATCACTGCGTGGATCGCCCGGAGGACACGGTTGAGCATACGGTGGAGGTCTGTCCGGCTTGGGAAGAGCATCGCCGTGTCCTCGTGGAGGCGATCGGTGGTGGGGATCTCTCGCGTCCGGCCCTAGTCCAGGCCATGGTACGGAGCGAGAGGGCATGGGAGGCCGTCACCTCCTTCTGCGAAGCAGAATGCTCGCGAAGGAGGAGGCAGAACGCGTGAGGGAGAGGCAAAATTCGCGCCCTCACGCCCCTAGCCGCCGCAGGAGACGCCCTGGGCGTCGGGAATCGCAGGCCGATTCCCGGCCACCGTAGGCGCGGGCTTGCGGACGGTGAGCAATGGGTAGCTCGCCGTCCGATAAGGACCAGGCCCGGGTCGACGGCGCGTTGTGTTCCACGCGCGCCTCAAAGAGATGTCAGCAGAAGTGAAGGGGTCCGTTAGGACCGATGCCTGCCGGGGTTGCGGGAAAGTCCGAAAGGGATACCGTGGCCCCTGGCAACGTACAGGCAACGAAAGGAACACGGGTGGGTTTTAGTCAGTAAGAGTCTGACACGCCCTCCCGCTCCACCCAGAGCGGGAGAAGTTATTTGATAATTACCCACCCAAAAAAAAAAAAAAAAAAGGGTAGCACGCGAAACTCAAATTTTCTTACGTTTTTTACAATTTCAAGGTCAATATCAGGTTATAAATGTTGATCTAAATATGATTCGCGACCGTATCAAACATTTATTTATAGAATTATAATCATAAAAATTATCAATAAAACTCTCTAAGTTCATATAATCCTATTGAATTACTATTTCATGAAATAATGATATTTTGGGAATATTCTTACATAAGGTGTTGTTTTGCACATTCTAATAATTATAATTATAAAAAGCTATATTTGCTACGGTCGCAAATAAAATTTTAATCAAGATACAACCTGACACGGATCTGCAAATTGAAAAAAAATTAAGAAAATTTCAATTTCGCGGGCTACCTTAGCGCATCCCCTTTTAACATAAAAAAACACTTTTATACAGTTTTTATAGCCTCAAAACTAGAACCTATAATTTTCTCACTGAGTGCTAAAATATCATTCTTTTTCTTAATGAGAAGAAACAAGAACACCATTATGATACTCATATTTTTAGGGCATGACATGTGATGTGCAGATCAGGTCAAGGTAACAGTTACGGTTGGTAGGTAACAGGTACGGGCGCCGTCAGTAGGGACTGGTCATCTCTTAGCTGCCACGGCGGTTTTAATTCAATATAATGTTTGAATTAGTTTATATTTTTATTTCTAACGGACGCTTTTAATGTTTTGCATCGTTCGCACATGTATAACTTCAACTTGAATGATGTAACCAATATTATGTAACTATTTTTTTTATTTAAAAGAGTGTCCGTGGAGTTTCTTGCCCGTTCTTCTCGATAGGTATCTACTACGCTTTGGAATGTGCGACTAGCTTCATATTTCTGACTGACCAACCCCTTGACAATTCAGAAGTGCCTGTAATTGGTTTATTTGAAATAAATGCTTTGAGTTTGAGTTGACTCCGACATGATACGAAATCTTAAATAAGGTACCTCACTGGACACCAAAATCAGACATAATCGGTCTATAACGTCCCCATAGCTGGGACACAGGCCTTCTGCTTTTGTGACAGGGAGTGGGCCGTAATCCACCACACGGGCCCAGTTCGGGTTGGTGGATGTCACATGTCTTCGAATTTCATAGATCTAGGACATGCCGGTTTCATCACGATGTTTTCCTTCACCGTTTTGAGAGCAGTGGTGATGAAATAATTTGCAAAAAGAAATGTGTCTGCTTGGGTTCGAACCTACGACCTAAGTCGACTCGTAAGTCGCGGCCGTTATCACTGGGCCACTAATGCTTCCCGGCTGATTTTGGCTTATCTACTATAAGTCAAAGTCGTAATATTTATTACGACGTTATCAGCGTCATTTCGCGTCACGCCTCGGTGTGAACTGACCTTTAGACTTAGCACCCTGTGGCCGCGTCCTAACCAAACGCGATCAATGAAGTCGCGTTTATATATCAAAATTCATACAAATGATCGCGTCGATCGAGCACTCGTCCGACTATCACTTTTGGTTAGGACGCAGGGTTTTGCTAACATTGCAATATTAACACGCGTGCATATTATATTATTATTTTTTTAAAATCATATCATTACTATTGACTATTAAGCAGAGGAATCCCAGGTTGAAAGTCATTTTTGTCTTAGACTCAGTTGTATAAATTCTTTGAAGCTAAAAACTAATTTAAAGCGTTCTTTAACACAGAAAAATAAACCGGCATAATAGCTAGGTATATATAAAGTAGACACAGCGTATCTGGGCGCATATTGCGTGAATCTTGTAATTTTTTCACCCCATTGGGCGCCCTTCATTATCATCGTACTTAATAATTCGCTGCCCGGGCAGGTTAAGGTGCATTTACAATTTCCTGGAAATCGCAGTTTGCGACAGAAAAATATACGTGATAAATATACTCTGTTTATGAACATGGATCTACCATGTTCATAAACAGAGTGGCGATAAACCACTTAAAAAAAAAAAAACCTTCTCGTACACAAATACTACCATTCGCGCGTTGCGCATTCTGTACCAGGCAACCAGCGGTGGTGAAGAGATAAGATGGCAGGTGCTCTGTGTGAGAGGAACATAATAATTCCACCCACATTTCGCCGGTTATGTTTATGTCCCATGTAATAGAGTACAAATCCCGACCCCGGCCGGCTAATGAGAAATTTTCCCGTACCACCTTACATATTTTTCTACCACGTTCATCATATTGTGCTATTCACACAAATATTTACTTATTATAATCAGCCTATAATGTGGGAACATTATATATATATATCACATACTGCTGAGTAACAAGCCTCCTCGCGGTGAGAGTGAGTGGGCCGTAATCCACCGTAGTCACATCATGTTTTCGAATTTTTGGTTCTAGGGCGGTTCCGGTTTCCTCACGATGTTCTCCTTCACCGTTTTGAGAGCAGTGGTGATGAAACAATGAACACAAAGTAAAGCGCCTGTCTGGGTTCGAGCCTACGACCTACTCGTACAGCTTGTCGGTCGCGGCCATTACCACTGGGCCATCACTGCTGTCCTACTTACTGTACTACTGTTTCGTTCTGGGCCTCTGGCCATGTGCGTTAAAATCTATAATAAACTCCCGAATTCAATTAAGGATACAGAGTACGACAACAAATTCAAAAATGACCTACAAAACTACTTAAACTTAAAATCATATTATAGCCTAAAATAATTTTTAACTGATAAATAAATAAATTACTATCGACTCGAACACATTACACATACATAACTAGGTACTCTATAAGACATCAGTCAGAAAATGATAATTTATTTATTTAGTTTGTAAGAATGACATAATGTATAATAATAATTAATAATTTTTAAATTAATCTATATCAACAAATTGTATTAATAATTAATAATGATAGCATGTTAAATTAATTAAAACCTGTCGCCTATACATTGCTGTGCCCTAGCAGGGTTCATTGTTTGGAACTATCATAATGTAACAACCTGTAAACAACATGAAATGCAATAAATGAATATGAATACTTGGAGGCGAAAAAAACATAAAAGCGACCCTCAAATTGCCCGACGATTTACAACGACAATCTGTATCTAGTGTAAAAGCAACTCTAAACAAGCTTTTTGGAGAGCTACCTATTAATATTCTTTGCTAGTCCTTACTACAGAATAAATTATGTTTTTCACGAGAACGGGTAACAAACCAAGTTTATCCAGCTAAATGTACTTAAGTAACTTGGTAATAACTTAGTCATGAAACTTCAGCATCTTCGGTCGGATCATTGACTTGGTAAAATAATATTTTTCCTTTATTATTAAAAGTAATGGACGCTGTGTTGAGTAGAAGAAGTGTTGTGTGAAAGAAATCTTTTATAAATTGTAACAGCGAATCAATTTTCATGTCTTTAAGACCAAATAAATCCGCGAAATTTCGCGGGTTTTTTGGTAAATTAAAATATAAGTATTGCTAGTTTCAAAGTTACGCGCAGTGGTTGAATGACATCGTTTAGCAGGTTTCTTTCCTCATAGAAAATGTCTTTGTTTTAGTATAAGGGTCTATTATTTTTCAGAGTTTTGTACCTAGAGCACCAACGATTACTTAGCCTACGCCGTCAGTCTGTCAACGTGATGTACCTTAAGAACCGTAATAACTAGCCAGTTCAAATGTTCACAGAATACGTGCAACTACATAACATAACATAAGATTAAGCAAGAAATCCCCGAAGGATCAGGCAGAAAGGTCCTACCTATAGTGCACCCACATTTCGCCAGTTATGTTTAACTCCCATGTAATAGGGGGCGAGCCTATAGCCATCAACCGGACACAGATCCAGACCGGGCTGCTACTGAGAAATTCCAGATGGCAAACCCAATAACACTATTATTTTGTCCCCAAACATTTCGACTTGAACTGCTTCAAGATTTAGGGCGGTATCAGCGCAGATAAATCAGCTGACAATAAATTCTCCCGTGAACTTTGGTATGAGATGGATTTCATGGACGTTTTGTCTTCCCGCTCCTGTAGATTTTACTATGAAACAATTCTGTTGTTTATATTCCTGTAATAAGGTAAAAGAATCAGCTAACTTCTACTTATCAATCTTCTCCTTTTCGTATGGTTAGTGACTACCCTGGTGTCAGAATTTTAAAACCGCCGACGGGTCTTGGCTTCACATGCCGTCGAGAAATATCGTAAATCGTGTACAACGTAACTGGGATTGACTATAATAAATATATTATTTAAAAGAAAATTATAAAAAAGGACTTTGAACAGTAATAGAAAAATCTGAAATATCCTTCCAACTTCCTCAGACAAAAGATATCCCTGTTACTGGCACTAATCAATACTTTACTTTAAGTAGAGTTTATGAATAAGAGGGTTAGATTGTTTTCTATTTTGTGAATGTGAGAACGTTGTATGCTTAGTGGACTGTAGATTTGTTGACCATTTTCTATTTTGTTAAGTACCTGGTACTTGTTGAAAGGCCTACACTGTCCTCTCATACCTATTTACACTGTTATTTGAAAATATTGTAAAAAACAATTATTTTTAAAAGAGTAACCGTGGAGTTTCTTGCCGGCTAGGTATATCTGTTTTTTTTTTTTTGACTGTCCACTTAAAAAAGTCTTTTATGCAATCACAGAGAAAAAATTTCAACATTCTTCGAACTAAGATTTTTTTAAATTATCTTTTTTAACATAAAGATGGTTAACAACTTGTGTCAAGTCGCTCTTGTTCCCTTTAAAAGAAATGTGGTAACAAAAGCAGCCAACGACGATTCGCACGATCGAGCGGTCAGAGTCAACGTGTTCTCGGTGTTCTCGACCGGCGTCCGTCCGTCCATATTAATGGACAGCCAACCGCGGAACCGACAACCGCAGGGTAATCGACTTTGTAATTACATGGATCGCGTTACATAACACTTTTTGTTTTGAAATATTATCAGAAGTGTGTATAAAGATTTTGGTAGAGGTACATTTCTAACATTTTTGTATTGACGTTTTCGTTTATTATTATTCTACAGTCTCACCAGCCGTACCTACACTTAACTGCAAACACACCAACCCACTAGAATGTCGTGCGTTATTTTAACCCTAACTAATATTATTATTTTATTTATTTATTTATTTAACAGTTTATGTACACACATATAAAGAGACAAGAAAAAGGAACAGAAAAATACGTACAAAGGTGATGCTTATTTCTAAAGAAATCTCTTCCAGCATACCTGCGATAGGAGAGTGGATAAAAAGAGATGTAGACAACGTGTGTAAGAGCAGAAGAGAAAATAAAATAAAAACATTTAACCATTCACTAATATTAAATATGACCTTCAATATGAGAATATACTTACATACATACTTTCAAAATAAATATCTCTTAAATATATATACTAATAATTATACATTACATTACATAGGCGAAAGTTAGTTTATTTGTTCGTTACGTTTTCGGATGTATGAAATGTGGATGAAATTTAGCACATGTGTAGACCGTGACCTGGGTTAGGACAAAAGATACTTCAAGTGATCGAGACTTATGTGGGTGAAACCGCGGGACGCAGCTAGTATTACTGTATTTAGAACTTGATAAGCAATACAATATCGAATATGACGCTACTGTGAAATTAAATACTGTTCAAAAGAAAAAATCACTAGTATTTATATTTGTTAACTTTTACCTTCCAATATACACAGTCTGGCCATAAATACTGTTAAAATTAAAAATAAGAAAGATATTACATTTGAATTTGGAATCTGTCATTTTTATACGATTGTTCATTGAGTTTTCTAAGTTTGGCGCCAATACATTGTACAATATTTTGCGATATTAAAATGGAGTGGGTGATAAAGAGAACCGAATGGCTGTGATTGCACTACACAAAGTTGGTTTGGAGCCAAATGCAATTTTTAAAACTCTCCATACGCTTGGTTTTAGTCAAATGTTTGTGTACCGGGCTATTAATAGGTACAATGAGACCTCCTCTGTTTGTGACAGAAAAAAATCTGGCCGTCCACGTAGTGTTTGTACGAAAAAGGTGGTCAAAGCAGTAAGGGAAAGAATTCGAAGAAATCCTGTCCGAAAACAAAAGATTTTATCTCGGGAGATGAAGATAGCACCAAGAACCATGTCGCGTATTCTAAAAGATGACTTAGGACTTGCAGCCTATAAGAGACGCACTGGTCATTTTTTAACTGATAATTAAAAAAAGAATAGGGTGGTTAAATCGAAACAACTACTGAAGCGGTACGCAAAGGGAGGTCACAGATTTTTTTTTTTACGGATGAGAAAATCTTTACAATTTAGCAACATTTTAACAAACAAAATGACCGTATTTATGCTCAAAGCTCTAAGGAAGCTTCCCAATTAGTCGACAGAGTGCAATGTGGGCATTATCCGACTTCAGTGATGGTTTGGTGGGGTGTTAGCTATGAAGGAGTGACTGAGCCATATTTTTGTGAAAAAGGTATCAAAACATCGGCACAAGTGTATCAAGATACCATTCTTGAGAAGGGAGTTAAGCCCCTTAACAACACCATGTTCAATAACCAAGTATGGTCCTTCCAACAAGACTCGGCGCCGGGTCATAAAGCTCGGTCCACGCAGTCTTGGTTGGAAGCGAACGTTTCGGACTTCATCAGAGCTGAAGACTGGCCGTCGTCTAGTCCCGATCTTAATCAGCTGGATTATGATTTATGGTCAGTTTTAGAGAGTACGGCTTGCTCTAAACGCCGTGATAATTTGAAGTCCCTAAAACAATCCATACGATTGGCAGTGAAGAATTTTCCCATGGAAAGAGTGCGTGCTTCTATTGATAACTGGCCTCAACGTTTAAAGGACTGTATTGCAGCCAATGGAGACCACTTTGAATAAGCTTTTTATATTTTAAATTGTTTTATATTTATGTATTAAACTAACACACTGTAAAAGTAATAAATATTATTTGCAATTTAAAAAAATATATTTTTCCGTGTGACAATATTTATGGCAAGACTAGGTATATAACTTTTAACTTAGTTTGTGATTGTTTCTATGTGCTCCAATAACTTACTTATGGCTCATTCACACGAGGACGATTCGTGTTTTTTGACGTATCGTCTTTTTTCACGATATTTTTTTTTTTTACTTCTTCTGTGCTTTTTAAATGCGCGTGTTCACACGCATCACGAATCGTGATAAATGACGGACATGTCGTGTAAAAAATCACGTTCGTCAAAAACATGAATCGTGGTTTTTTTGTGACGCTGAAGCTCTCGTCCAAGACTGAACTCTTGAATCGCGAAAAAACTCGTTTCCGTATTCAATGTGCACGTGCATCCGTCATGACGTATCGTTGTTTTTGACGAATCGTCAATGACGGGTCCCGTGTGAATGAACTTATTCTAAAAAGAGAAAAAGCTCTAGCGTTGTTACCCAACAGTAACATAATTTCATGACAGCATCCAATATACTATCGACTAAACTCAGTTTAGATTAGCCGTTGCACTCGTCGCCATCTGGATCAACTCTGCGGTCACACATTCGACATACTGTGTTCTCTAGTCAGGTCGCGTTATAACCGGCAGTCAACCGCTTAACCACCATCCAAAATGTAATTATACGGAACGGATTACTTCACAATCTAATTACTTAGCAGCTGTTTTCCATAGCTGAGAGGATTACACGAGTTTTGGTTGGCGTGTGCTTGAGCTAAGTTGTTAATTGCTAGCTGTGAAAATAAGGTGATTGTTAAGGTTTAACACTTTGGATGTGAGCGATGAACTTGTTCTAAACAGAGGTGAGATTACAGCTGCAAGTAGGTGCATTGAGGTTGTGTGTAGACTGACTACAAAACTTTTTTTTTTTTAAACTACTTATATCGCCTTTGAAACTCAACAGTTACATAGTCACAATTATTTATACCAGGTTATAATTGACATAACTGAAACCATTATAAGCTTTTAGAAATAATGAACAGAATCCAAAATTTTGCCAATAATATCGAATATATGGCAAAAAAAAAAAAAAAAATCGCCGGCCTCATTGCCACGTTATATTGCAATCCTGAAAATAAAATGTATAAAATAAATAAGCCGAATGAAAATAATAACTCCATTGCCCAATAATATGGATAAATTTTTAGAGGCACCTAAGACCTTGCTAGGGTTCATTAATATGTCAGGTTTCAGATTAATGAAGGTCTTCATTAAAATCTGTAGGTACCATCTGTACCTAAAAGTATAATGTATGTAGGATTTTAATTAGAGAACAGTTTTAGTTACTTACTAACAAAACCAGCCGGTTTATTCTGACAAATGTCACCGTGAAAACTTAGGTGAAGTGAGAGGTGGCACTTTATCGCCTATTAGACTGTAATATTATAATTGTTGCACGCGGGACCTTTATCACAATTTCACTATTCTAAAATTTAGTATGACGCGTTGACAATTTCATAACCAAGTAACGGACACCAATCATTTAGAAACCTAGCAGAGTTTCGAAATGAACTTCGATGTTACTATGTTTTGAAATGGTTTTTAAACAATTTTTATAAGACATAGTGTACTTACTAGGTTTTTCAAATTCTGTATTATGGTTCCCTCCTATTATTTTGAGATTATCACTCCGGAGATGTATAAACACAAACCTAGTAAGTACAAAAATGAAAAAAAACAATGGTTTTTGCAAAAAAATCCCTTACTAGGTTTTAAATTTGCGCAGCCGATTTGATGCTAATTGTCAATATTGACAGGCCACTTCACCAAAGCTTTCTCGGTGAGTTTTTTTACAGAATAGACTGGCTGAATTTGTTTTGCTAACACCCGGTTACTAATTTGAAAATAGAGTTGGGAACTAGTCACTCTACTTTAGCATTACTTTTAAGGCGAAAACGTCAGTGTCCCGCGAAATTCAAATTTTCTTACGTTTTTTGCAATTTGCAGGTCAGTAACAGGTCGTATTTTGATCCAAGCATGATTCGTGGCCGTATCAAATATTTATTTCTACAGGGAGGCCGATTTATAGTAGCGCAATTTTTTTTTTGTGTCTACGTTTCCAAGAAATTAGCTAATGGTGTTAAAAACTACCTTGAGACGTAAGAATATCATAGACAAAAAAATATTGCGGTGTAAGTAACGCAACATCTTCAGAAATTAACATTGTATGCGGTAAGTAGGTAATTAAAAACTTAAAATGTCCATTTTTAACAAATTTAACTTAATTATTATAATGAATAATCTCAATCACCAAAATTTATTCGATTTAGTGCAATCACTTTCAATCTAGAGAGGTTGACATAACTAGAATAGGGATTTTAATAAAATTTAAAAGAATCACAACTTCTAAACTACAGATTTTCGCGGAAAATATGTTGCGTTGAGATGAACCATTGGGTTTTCCTAAAGAAAAAAAATTGAACTTCTATAAATGGGCCACTCTGTAGAAATTATAATCATAAAAATCATCAATAAAAACGTAACTCTTAACATTGTTCTAACTCTTTTCCTGTTCCAATAGACCTAAGAAACTTTACCTTAATAAGGAAGTTGCCAAAACTATTTATGTCTTCATCAAATTAAAATATAGACTAAATTAGAAATTTGAACCTAATAAATTCAGGGATTTTGTCGAAGCAAAATATTAAGTAATAAAGTTATGATGTTTAAAGATAAACTACTAAACTGTTTTCCTTGAATCTTATGAATTTCAGATTGATTTTCAAATAAACAAAATTGAAGTACCTAACAATATTTCTGATCTTAAATAAAGATCATTTCCAAGAAAAAGCGATACTAACAGAATTAACAATATACCTATTGGAAACTAGCGGCACCCCGCGGTTTCACCCACATAAGTCTCGATCCCGTAGGAATATTGGGATAAAAAGTATTCTATGTCCTAATCTAGGTCATGGTTTACCCACGTGCCAAATATCATTAAAATCTGTTCAGCCGTTTTAGCGTCAAAGCGTAACAAACAAACAAACTCGCTTTCGCATTTATAATATCAGTTAGGAAAGTCTTAAAATTGTTCTTACTCTTTTTGTGATCTAGACCTAAGACACTTTTCCTTAATGAAGAAGTTGCCAAAACTATTTGTGTTCATCAAATTAAAATATAAACCAAATTTGAACCTAATAAATTCAGAAATTTTGTCGAAGCAAAATATTAAGTAATAATGCTGTGATGTTTGAAGATAAACTAGCAAACTTTTTTTCTTGAATCATATGAATTTCAAATTGATTTCCAAATAAACAAAATTGAAGTACCTAACAATATTTTTGATCTTAAACAAAGATCATTTCCAAGAAAAAGCAATAGTATTGCTTTTTCTTGGAAATGTCTGTCAGAATTAACAATTTATTGGAAATTGTGATACAACTATTTCTTTTACGAAGTAGGCAGCTAGTAGTAGTATTGGACTACTACTAGTTGCCTACTTCGTAAAAGACAGACAGACTTCGGCTAAGACATTGAACAGGCGGACTGGAGGTCGTGACTTCGCACCACATCCTGTGCATTATTGATTAGTTAGAAGGACCAAATACGCCTAATACATAACGTAACGCCTGTTTTCCTCGAAGGAATAGGCTGAGGTGTACATAGTACACCCACATTTCGTCAGATGGGAACAGGGCCTGCGAGGAATTTGTAAGCAAGTTTCTTCAAATATGAAGAAACTATTGCCGTCGTCTTACCTCAAGTCTGCGTCCGTAGAGTGCGATAGGGACAGCTGCAGCTCAGACCAATTATATCACAAAAATAATACGAGATCGAGGTTTCGTACTCCCCTTTTTCTCCTCGAAAACTGAGCCGATTTAATTATTTTTTACATTACAATTTTAAGAAGGAGTATGTCTAGGTTTCTATCATTTTCTTTTATGTTAAAAACTTATCGAATTTGTCTGGTAATCACGGCGGTAAAAATGCGCCATTTTTGTCATTTTTGGAGGGTCATATATTCTTTACCGATACGTTGCTGAAAAAAAGAAAATAACAGGAACGTGTCTATAGCTGACCTTGATTTTATGAGAAAAAAAAAATTATTGCTGTAGAGGCATTATTCAGAAAGAAAAAAAGGGAATACATGTGTATGGAGAATCGCAAGCACTGTTCCCTCTTAAGACGCACGTAACAGTCTATTACCATCAAACGGCACAAATCCGACTTTAGCTACCTAGTAGATTTATTAATTGCTTGAAATGAAAGAAATGCCGCATACCTACATACCTACTTAAAAAAAATAAGTTAGTAGACTGATATCTTTTCCTTTAATAATATTGAAAAAAAAAATGAAAATGAATTCAAATTCGAAGGGTTAAGCAGAGGTGTAACTATAGTACACCCACATTTCACCAGTTATGTTTAAGTCCCATGTAATAGGGGGTGACCTATTGCCATCAACCAGACACAAATTCAGACTCCGGGCTGCTACAGTTAATTTCCAGATAGAAAAACCCAATAACACTTTTCCCAACCCGGGAATTGAACCCAGGACTTCATGCTCAGCAGTAACTCTTGCGACCACTAGACCAATGAGTAAATTGTTGTGCTAAGTAGCCAGCATTTAAATAAAGTAATTCCGTACTTTCCGTATTTTGTCTTTCCGCAACAAGTAAGACGTGTTATACGGTTACTGAGCTTTAGTAATAATCGACTGAGCAAAAAAATTACTCATGTCGTAACGATACTCCTGAAGTTTGACTACACACTGCTGGCTCCTTGGGTAAACTTGGAGAAATTAAAATTAAAACTGGTAACAGGTGATTTAGAGATATTCTTATTCATCATCAGCTTACAACGCCTACAACAGTCCATTGAGCACCAAATAACACACACTGTAAACAAATTATTACACAATTAACAATTTACACTATCACATAATTAACTGCTGTTGCTTCATTTTTAATTCTTAATTCTTTTTACCAATTGTGGTATAGTAATTTTATTCTAGGTGCATCGTCCTCACATATAATTGTATTATAACTAATGTACTTTTACAAAATATTGTAAAAATATTGTAACATTTTAAAAGAGTAACGGTGGAGTTTCTTGCCCATTCTTCTCCATGCGAAAACTACCTTTTGGAAGGGGCGACTAGAATCAATTCAATTTTTTTCGTAAATTTTTTCGACGTTCAAAAGTGCCTTATAAGGGCCTATTTGAAATAAATGATTTGACTTTGACTTTGACATTGCTGGACATAGGCCTCTCTTATTGCACGCAATTCAACTTGATTTTCGGCAACTCTCATCCAGCTGCTACCAGCCCCCTTCGAAGACCGTTACTTCACCTAGTCTGAGGGTAGGACTCCCTCAGATTAGGTGGAGCGACGGTCATTTTTGTTTACGTTTACCGATTTGCGGTCTCCATTCAAGATCACGTATATCTCAATAGTCATCGGTTCTACAGCTAATATGGCCAAAGCCATTCTAATTAACATCACTTAAAATTAGAGTAAGCCTATCGTCCACGATGCTACTCAAAAGTAACGTGTTACAAATCCAATTCATTTATAATCGACTTCATTTGAGTTAGCAACGCGTTATTTTTGAGAAGCGACGTGGACGATGGGACTTTTTTTTTTTTTTGGTGGGCTATTATCAAATAACTTCTCCCGCTCTGGGTGAAGCGGGAGGGCGTGTTAGGCTCTTACAGACTAAAACCCACCCGTGTTCCTTCAGTTGCCTGTACGTTGCCAGGGGCCACGGTATCCCTTTCGGACTTTCCCGCAACCCTGGCAGGCGTCGGTCCTATCGGACCCCTTCCGTCGTGCTGACATCTCTGTGAGGCGCGCATGGAACACAACGCGCCGTCGACCCGGGCCTGGTCCTTATCGGACGGCGAGCTACCCATTGCTCACCGTCTGCAAGCTCGCGCCTACGGTGGCCGGGAATCGGCCTGCGATTCCCGACGCCCAGGGCGTCTCCTGTGGCGGCTAGGGGCGTGAGGGCGCGAAATTTGCCTCTCCCTCACGCGTTCTGCCTCCTCCTTCGCGAGCATTACTGCTTCGCAGAAGGAGGTGACGGCCTCCTATGCCCTCTCGCTCCTTACCATGGCCTGGGACCAGGACCGTACAATTAAGTTTGGAATTAAGAAATAGAGTAAAATAATATTCTTATTTCGAATTTATAATTAGAGTTTGATATGAAGTACCTTTGATCTAATAAAGATAAGAGTATCGTACCGTTTGCTCGCCAAATGGTACGGTAGAAGATTCAGAAAAAAATGTTAATATCTGAAATTTCTTCTATTACAATCATTTCTATGTATACAGTCATTACAATATAACGTTTACTACGTTGACCTAGTTGTTGAACATATTAATTTTTGAAACTTAATATGTGCAAATCCATGTGTCAGAAATTAATCTGATGAGCTATAAAGCAAAGGATAGGTACATAATTATAGAAGAAGAAAAAATGTGATCGCCCGTGTATTACGTAGGTTGCGGAGTTTGTCAGGGTCTTCGGCGACTTTCAAAAAACTAGGAACGGTAGAAGTAATGGCGAATGCTTTAAAAATATTTTTATTTTGAAATTGTTTTAAGACTTGATAAATGGTTTTACTAGTGTCCATGGAGTTTCTTGTCCGTTCTTCTCCCTAGATACTTCTCCATCTACTACGCTTTGGAATGGACTACTAGCTACATCTTTCTGATTGACCAACTACAGGCACTTAAGAATTTTCAAGGAGTTCTTGTAAATTCAAAAGTGCCTGTAATTGGTTTAATTGAAATTAGTGTTTTTTTTTAATGTGCTTACAAAATAGCCGCAATAGAATCAGTTTTTATAACATTCCCTAAGTGTTCATAAAAATACTTCTAAAACCACACTTTATACCCGAAATTGGTTGTAAAAATAATCCGCGAATCTCCTCAAGTATCCATATTGGATATAAAAGAATATTTATCCAAACCGAACCCATCAATCAACGTCTAAAAACATATAAAAATAAAAACATAACGACAGCGCTGTCATCGGTTTGATATGTAATTCAATTTGGACGCGAACCGAAATTGTTTTGTTTTCAATATAAAATAGTTGAACGATTGAAATCGTGTTATTATTCCGTTTTTGTTTTGTTTGTAAAGGGCAGTACTTTTGTCATTTTTGGAGTGATTCATGTCCAGGGTCTGTGGTCAGCAAATAAACTTTCGAAAGCTATAGATTCGCCTTTTCTATTTAAGCAAAGTTCTTCGTTTTTTTTATAAACCTGTATTGACCCATTGCTGGGCTCCCCATAACTTTCTATTTTTCGTTTTGTGTTGTCTTGCCTGGCCAATCTCCCGTAAATATATCTAAGTCATCACTCCCGCGTTTTCTTGGTCTCTCTCAGCGACGACGCCCGTCTCCTGGCACTCGTTCGTTAACTGAGATATCAAACCAAACCAATAGTAAGAAAAACTGCTAAAAATGCCTCAGAAATCTGACATTAGAAAATAATGTTTTTCTAGAAATAAACTGTTGTGCCTATGTCATTGATTGATACATTTTCTGATGCTACTAGTTTATTGGTTTATTTCTGTCCTCTACACTGATTCTCAGTGTCAGTTATAGTTTATGTAACTTAGAGGTGAATATTATAATTATTATTTAGATATAACTACTTTGTAACTTATTATAAGTGAACTGTCAGTTATGCACGCATTGCGCGTTCTTGTGATAAATAAAGCTCTTTAAACCTAATTTAATTTAGATTTTTGTAGAAATATCACAGTACAATAACAGCAGTCAGAGAATGTCCGTTCACCACGAACGTAAAGAAAAAGGTCGCTCATTTTCCCGTCACAGCGTTCGACTCTCCGATCTCCGTATCTCTGTGTAATCCCTCTAAGCGTATCGTTCAAGTAATTTTCCACTTGATCAGTCTACCGACTTTTTTTCTTCCCTTTTTTTGTTTCCCTATCACAAGTCAAGTGTAAACTTATTGGCCTGCTAAGAATTCTAATAAAAGTTAGAAACATCAAGTTAGTAAGACTAAGTGGCTCTTTACCTCAGCCGATACTGAAGTGGGGGGATCGCGATGGCACTTGATTTAAATACAGCCCTATTACGTGATCTGAATGCCAAAGATTTTCTTGTTTCTTTGTTTTTTGTTTATTGCCTTCGAGATGTAAAGTAATTAAATCAGCAACTGCTTGAGATTAGAATACTGATTCGAGTGTTTTTGAATTTCCTTGAAAGTTATTTGAATTTTGTTCGATTTTATTTTATTAGCACTCGTTTCCAATTATAAATTATTTTCGTTCTGTTCATTGCTGTTATTTCTTAATTATTTTGTAGTTAGAAAATGAACCTACATAAGTTGATTTTCTAACTACAAAATATTTTTTTCTAAAAATATATAAATTTTTTCTCAATTTTCATAATTCTTAATTTATCAACCTACGTTTTTCTCATCATAACATTTCCAATAAAATATAAACATAAATAAACAAACAAATTATACATAAATAAATAAATCAAAATACCCGTTTCAATAAGAAAGCTTTGGTTACTCATTGGAATATTCAATTGCGAGAATGTTCGAAGTAAAAGTCTGTTATTATCAGCCGTTTTCAATTACAACCCTCTCAGAAAGTTCGTTATTTAGACCTTTATAAGGCTGTTACTCGTAATGGGCAAAGCGGGAAAGATTGATATGGTTTAATTCGCGGATATTTTGTTCTTAAGTATATTTGATATTAATTTTTTGATTATTTTGATATATTTTATTATTAATTGTGAAGCTCGCGACTATTTCTAATTATAAAAAAGCAATATTTTGTCAGTGTTGTCTTATTTGAGCTTAAAATGTAGATAACTACAAAAGGCTGTCAAGGATTTAAACGTTGTACCTGAGAAGCGTTTCCAGGCGTAAAGTTTTCAATTGTGAGGGTGTCAAAGCCTACAATGTCGGTTTACGAAAATGTTTTTCAAATGAATACACTAAACCCATCGAAAGATGGTATGGCTATTTCTTCTACCATCAATAATAACATCATTCCGCCATCTGGTTATAGCTTCAGCGTAATAACTCGAATCTATCTCAGTTGTTGAACAATGTTTAGGTTCGAACATTGTTGATCCGGCCGGAATAATCCTTTCCGACCGTGATGTAGGTACTCCTATCTAATTGAAATATAAAGTATCTTTCGACGATATTGAGGGTATACTTATCTCAAATTGTGCTCTAGATTTTGGACAGAAGTAATAGAAAACAAATTATTTGGAAGATTTCATAGAGGGTTGGGTTAAATTATTTTTGCTATGATTCTTATTAAACGGTCACGCAATACGAATAAACATTAAGCAGACGTGCCCCACTATTTATTGCGCACTGCAATCATAAAATTGGCTGAGGGTGGTAATCTATAGGCACGTCACAATTGCGGCGATAAGTCCCCTCTTTGAGGAGTAGCTAGAGAGGCGCCACGGCGTCCTCACCTTCCACCTGACGCAGGTCCTCACCGGACACGGTTGTTTCGGGAGGTTCCTGTTTGGTATCAGGCGGGAGGAAACGCCCGGATGTCATCACTGCGTGGAACGCCTGGAGTGGAGCATACGGTGGAGATCTGCCCGGCTTGGGAAGAGCATCGCCGTGTACTCGTGGAGGCGATCGGTGGCGGGGATCGCTCGTGTCCGGCCCTGGTCCAGGCCATGGTACGGAGCGAGAGTGCATGGGAGGCCATCACCTCCATCTGCGAAGCAGTAATGCTCGCGAAGGAGGAGGTGGATTGCGTGAGGGAGAGGCAAATTTCGCGCCGTCACGCCCCTAGCCGCCACAGGAGACGCCCTGGGCATCGGAAATCAATAGCCGATTCCCGGTTACCATAGGCGCGGGCTTGCGGACGATGAGCAATGGGTAGCTCACCGTCCGATAAGGACCAGGCCCGGGTCGATAGCGCGTTGTGTTCCACGCGTGCCTCAAAGAGATGTCAGCACAACGGAAGGGGTCTGATAGGACCGATGCCTGCCGGGGTTGCGGCAAAGTCCGAAAGGGATACCGTGGCCCCTGGCAACGTAGAGGCAACTGAAGGAACACGGGTGGGTTTTAGTCAGTAAGAGTCTGACACGCCCTCCCGCTCAAAGCAGGAGAAGTTATTTGATAATTTCCCCAAAACGACCACCCTACACCACTTTCTAGTTAGCTGGTAGCTTTAGCTGGGAAGAAGAAGTGCCGCAACAAACTCCCCAGGAGCAATACTTGATACTTTAAACAATGTGGAGTTAACTAGTTTAGAGATCGGAATTGATGAAAGGTGAATATTGCTTTTGTCATGGACCTTAACCGAGAAATCATATGATAAATACGAAACAAAACTTTAATAGATAAAAAACTTTTTCAAAAAAAAAAAACCGACTTCTAAAAAAACACTACAAAGTGAAAAATAACTTTAATTTCGGAAGTCGGTATCTTTGGTTTTGTATTTTCGTTATTTGCCACCGACTTCCGAAATTTAAGTTATTTTCCACGCGGTTGTTTTTTTTGTAAAAAAGTTTTTATTTCTCGCTTTTTAGTGGGTCAGTTTGTAATTTATCTAAGTTACAATAACCTAATATCAAGTCATCACCTTTTACAAAATATTGCTTTTCCCGATACAGGGACGTTAATTGTTGAGGAGTTCTCCTGGCACTTCACCATCAGCTCCACTTCTCCATATGAATTCTGACGAGCATAAATTGCTTGGCAACCATATTAAAGTAATCAAATCGCAACTCGTGAAATACGTATTATGGAGTAGTTCCGGTGGCCATCTGTGGTCTTCATCATCAATTCCACTTCACTAAATGGTGCTTTTCAAGAGCAACTGCACGAGTTACTATAAAAAATACCCAAATTGCTATAGGTATGCCTAGAATATATGAAGGGTTCCCTTGGTTTCGCCAGAATCCCATCATCAGATCCTGACTTGATGGCAATGGGGCCATCTCGGAAGCCTATACCCTTTCAAACAAAAAAGTTAATTTATGAAGGAGTTATGCATAAAAAAAGAAATATATATAAACATCCGAATTGATAACCTTCTTCTCTTAGAAGTCGGTTAAAAATTAGAATTGACGAATTGCGACGCCCGCGCCCTTGATCTAGATGGACCGATGATTTTTTCAAGAAGGCAACCTGAGCAGATTGAGTGTGAAAACCAGGGAACCTAGTATTGTAGGAGATTAAAGAAACTGATGTCCTAGTACCAGAAACAACAGCAATCAAGCAGTTGACTGCGATAGACAAACGTACGTAATACCTTTAGTCAATCTGCCTAGCCTTTTCCCAACTATATTGGGGTTGGCTTCCAGTCTAACCGGATACAGCTGAATACCAGTATTTTATATGGAGTGACTGCCTATCTGACCGCCACAACCCAGTACCTCACTGGGTAATACGATACCCCTTGGTAAGACTGGTTGTCAGACTTTCGGGCTTCTGACGACCCGTAACGACTGTCAAAGATCCACGAATGACAGCCAGGACCAACAGCTTAACGTGCTTTCCAGGGCACGGATTAGTCTTGGTGTGTAAAGATGGTCCCCACCCACTGACCAACCCGGCAAGCGTAGCTTAACCTGATACATCGACCCGTGCGGCTGTCATTACCTATTCACCTGGTCCTCCTTAGCCACGAGCTCCTTCTGCAATAGATAGAGACATTAATTGAATCTCTAAGTAACAGACGAGTAGGTGAAACAGGTGATTATACCTTTAATTTAGTTAGGCAGCTTTTGAAAGCCTGTAAGAAACCAATATTAAAACCTAGGTATTCTTCGATTTCAGGATATCAAAATTAAACTAAGGAGTCACCGACCTAATTGCTTAATGTTTCACTGTTAACTTGGCACTGTTCCAAGTTAACGCTACAACGTTAACCAGTACAATTAACTGGAAAGCTTACTGAATACATACAGTTTTCGCATATCTTGGATTGGGTTGGGCTCTTCTGAGTTTTGTTTTTCTTTTCTGTTATTTTAATCTTTCTGTTTCTTGATGAAAGAGATTCTAAATCACGCATTTAAGTTGCATGGCTTCTCATGGATTCGAGTCTTGATTCTCTTGTAAAAGAAGACCATGCCTATAAAAGGACTGATGGTCCTTAGAGATCGTATGTTTGAAATTATATTTTTATGAGTATAAATTTATTCTGGACACAGTTTATCGCCTTTTCTAAGCACAGAAAGAATTGAAGACCGATTTTCTGATTAGTTTTAGATGTTTTTCTTAAGACTTTTTGGGTCGAGTTTTCTAGAAAATTGTAAGAAAAAACATCGAGATATTCGTTCTCAAAGATCGAGAAAAATTGGCACTAAACCTTTACAAACCGAGATGTTATAAACAAACTTTTAAGATAAGTTAGCAAAGTCTCTTAGAAGTCCTAAGAAAGGTCTGTCTACCGAAAACTAAGCTAATGGATGTTATAAATTCTTTGAAAGACCCGACGAGTACATCTATTTGTTAAAACCGATTGGGTGTCACTTTGAATTAATTAGTTTTATTATGAACTGACAACCCTCTGACAGATTTAATAAAGGGTCTCCAAATGTCTCGGTTTTGAAATTGAAAATTGTATTAATTGTGTAATATCGGCCGGTTGGTGGTTTTTTTTTAAATCAAGGTAGAAATAAAATATTCTAGAAAAGAAAACAGGCAAACCGTTTTCGAAATGTTGCATAATATTTTCACAAAAAATTCAGAGTTCCATACTTCGCTGAGCTACACTGGGCTATGAAACACTACGCTAAGCTATGCCGCGCTACGCCAAGCTACACCACGCTACACCGAGTTACGACGAGCTACACTGCGCTACGAATCACTACGCTACGCAATGTCGAGCTACACCGAGCTACGCCTAGCCACTAGCTACGATGAGCTACGCTGGGCTATGACGATCAAAGCCGAGCTACGCCTAGCCACTAGCTACGAAGCACTTCGCTAGGCTATGCCACGCTGCGACGAGCTACGCTGGGCTACGAAGTACTACGCAAAGCTACATCGCACTACGACGAGCTACACAGAGCTACGACGCGCTACGATGCACTACAAGTTACAACTCATTACGCCACGCTATACTGCAACATGCCGCAGTACGATGAAGCTGTCGAGGGAGTTGGTATAAAGTCTAATCATCCTCACATTGAATTATATTACAATATATCAACATAACAAATAACTTCCACATAATATCTAATGGATAAATAAGATGGCTATTAAATACATCAACAGTTTCCTCATCTGGTTTATCCCAAAACAGGCTCATATAATAGAAAGTTTGTTAACTTTCTATTATATGGCATGTACCAAAAAAAACTTTCACATATATTTCAGGAGGTGTGGAGTTGTTTGTTTACACTCCGTACGCCCCTGGAGTATCTCAACTGAAATTTATTGGGTTTAACTTATTTGATAACCTTCATCTTGGGGATTTTATTGTATGAAAATATTATATACAATTTGATTTACATTTATTCTTCTACATTAAGTTTTGTGGGAGGGTTAGCGATTTATTATTGGGTAGGAAAATGTACATATGTCATGGTTGTGAATGAGTAGAGTACTGAATTGGTGTGAATTATTTAAGTAAATAATGTATGACATATTCAGTTACATTGCTTTATGGCAAAGAATAAGTCAAACTTTTGCCCCAGGAATGATTCACATTTAAATATTGGCGCTAGCAAGCTCTACATCACTGCATACATAACAAACGAGTTTCCAGTTGAAAAAAAAAACTTAGGTCTATTTTTAACCTTGTTTCCAATTGATGTTATTTCCACAAAAACAAACATCAAATTCATGCAAATGTAAATAAATTTGATTTTAGACTGGCTAGTACTTTTGGGAAAGTCATAAAAAATATGAAGCTGTAGCGCAAACTGAACCTTATGTGTAGGTATTACGGTTGTTTTTCCTAAAACTCGTGTTTGTTTACGTGTTTGGCAAATAAATTGCGAACGCAGATTAGGTGCACGGTGCTATTGGAAATATTTACCAAAACTTGTTTAACCTTTTTATCCTCAACTTGTTGGTCTAGTAGTCGCAAGCGCTATTGCTGAGCATGAGGTCTTGGATTCAGTTCCCAGGCCGGGCAAAGTTTTATTGTGCTGTGAAACGTTCTGCATTTACAACGATAAAAGGTCATGTAAAACAGCGTGAAATGAAAAGTCTCATTGTAGATTTTAGTTTTAAATTCTGTCACTCGTCACAGTTCTAACCTAACCTAAACCAATCGGTCAGGCTACTGGTAGCTTAGTTACTGCGACCAATTTGGCATTAGAAGCCACACCGAACGCTTGTGGTAACTGCAGATAAGCCATTCTGCATTACGTCTAAACGTGGGTGGAGTTTTGTTAAACTTAACGCAATGGTAATCCAATCCAACGGAGCTGTTTTGTGAAACAGCCAGCGGTTATGTAAAACAGCGGATTCAAAAATCCATCTGCGACATATTTATGTACTACAAAATGGAAATCAAACAGTATAACATACTGTAACCATTATCGTCGTCCCCACAATTTCTGCAGAGTTCATCAACACGCCATTTATGCGGCATCGTTTATAGGATGTAAGAGGATTACTATTCAATTACCACGGAATTTGGTGGTCTTCTGCCAGTTCTCTTTGTTGCTCGTTAAAATGGCAACGAGTTGACGGGAATAATTACATTAAATTTAGGAAATGACTTTAGGGTAAATATTGCGATTTTTAGTGTGGTTGCAACGTGCTTCAGTCATTAAAAATGCAGTTAAATAAAATCACGTTTTTGGAAAGGAGGTAATCATCTATTCTAGAAATCTCATTATCTAGTAATCAAATTGCAAATCAGTATAAGGACTCACTAATAATGTGGAGTTTCATCTCCATACGATCCTACCTTTTGGAACGGGCGACTAGAATCAATTCTGTTTTTTTTTTGTAAATTTTGACGTTCAAAAGTGCCTTTTAGTGCCTATTTAAAATAAATTATTTGACTTTTACTGGGATTATCAATGAAATGAAAGGCTTATATAATTTAAACGCGTAATTATTTAAATGAAGTAAAATTAATCTATCTATCAGTGGCGAGGCGTGGTAAAACGAGAGTGGTAAGCCAGAGCTTAAAAAAAAAAAAAAATTGTTCAATAATTGTTATGGCGTCACTTCAACTTTCATCGTGGCCGCGAAAAGATACTTCTTGTTTACCTAACAAAATAATGGTATCAGGGTCATATTCAAAATAATTGTAAGTTACGGATAGGAAACGTATATGAATATTATTTGATTGTAACAGAAAAATAACAGAAAGGAATTATTAGGGCAAGTTTATATAGCACACCTTTGTTAAATAAATAATTAACATTGAACGAATTAAAACATCTAGAATAGTGGAATACCATCATCACTATCACTACACATACATACCTATTACAGTTCACATACTAAGATTAGGGTACGACAGGCTACGAGTGCGAATCCGGGGCGGGTCGCTAGGTGGGTACATAATGAAACAACATATTGGTGATCGTATTTTATTAACAATTTAGTATTTTAATGAAAAAGAGTTTCTCAGATATTAATTTAAGAAATACTAACATAAAAAAATAAAAAAACTACGTTTTTTTTGTAAAGTAAAAATTAAATAGTACAATAATTCTGATCGCGACAATAATTGTAGAAACCGTTAAATATTGTAATAGCTATTCAATTAGGTTCAAATATTTTGGTTAGTTTTGAAGCATAAATGACAAGGTCAAGGCATTGCAAGGCGCAAGCGGTGAGGATACGCAGTTAAAGTTGCACACACAGACAATACATGGCACAGCAATGCAATACATGGCACATTACACGCAAACTTTACTAACCTAAACAAATAAATTTAAAAAAAAACATTTGTTTTGGCTAACCTGCGGTGCAGTAAGTATTAGTATTTTATTTTCATTAATTCATACATGAGACAATGTGAATAACGCCTTACTATTCATATCTGTTACGTAACAGAAAAAAGTGACAGATAAGATAACGTATATGAATTAATTGCACGTGTCTAACCTACAAATCTATTTATTTCCACACCAATTCACATGATATACGAATATTTTATATTTATAACAAATATCACAATACAAAGCCATTTCCTAGTATGAGTAATAAAACAGTACGTACTTACCGCTATTTTAAACGACTCACATTGAATATTACTTTTAAAAGTCTAATTTTCTTCAACGACGAAACGTGCTGAAAAACTCTATTGAACAAAATGGCCGAGCATTTATACTTACGTCGTGTAGTGACAGCTAGTGAACTAATGTTGTCAGTATACCAAATGTCTTTATTGCCATGGATATAATGTGAAAATAGAATAACAGAGAAGAGATATGTGTAAAATCAGGACACTCATTAATAAATTAAATTTGAAGAACAATAAATATTATTTTATGTTTTGTTTAGTGAAGTGTTGAAAGTTTAAACAATATTCTCTGAATATAGTTTTTTTTTTAACTTTTGGTTAATGATTATAGTTAAATTATTTTTTTTAGTTTACCGTCCAAGACGTGGACATTGAATACTTGTATGAAATGGAACCTACGTAATGTCTGGTTTCATTTTTTTTTTAATTAATGGTTTAGTTGTATCAAGTGTTTCATTGTTTTTTTTAAGCTCAAATAAACAAGGAATCTGTTTGTTTAAGAAATTCTAGTCAGTTATATCTCATTATAAAAATAATTGGGTTGGACATTAAGACAGTAGTAAATATACAATTATTTTGAATATGACCCATCAATAAACCGTTTCATTAAATTTCTATGTACCTATTTCGATCTACTTTTCTAATAAGAGCTTCATGCTAATTTGTGAAAATAATTATATTCCTACCAGTCCCGAACTCATCAAAACAGCTACGAATATGTTTTTCAGTCTGCACGTGTTTTTTGATGAATTCGTCAGATTAAAATGTACAAAACTTTATTCCATAAACTACTAGAATCTGAGAAATGTAAACATGGAATACAATACATTTTATTTAATTTACAACTACCAGTTAACCATTGATATTTATCGTAAAGGGAAAAATTCAAATGTTTGAAAAAACTATCGCGTCGTTTGTAATTATTTTAAAGTCATATGTCGTCAAGACGTAGCGACCTATCGACCTATCTCTATACTATCTGCTTTTTCCAAGCTATTTGAGAGACTGGTTCATGGTAAATTATATCCTGCTATTCGCAGTGTTTTAATAAAGGAACAGCATGGCTTTGTAAAAGACAGATCTTGCATTAGCAATCTCCTCATTTTCACGTCCCAATTGTTTGATAGTCTCGACAATAGACAGCAGATTGATGCGGTGTACACAGATTTTCAGAAGGCTTTCGATAAACTTGACCACACACAGAGGTGACCTTTTACGGTGGTTTATATCTTACATAACAAACAGAACACAAAAGGTGGTTGTTAATGGGTTTGAATCTGGCTCTTTTCGGATCACCTCCGGTGTACCGCAAGGTTCCATTTTAGGCCCTTTATTATTTATTTTATACATTAATGACATAAAAGACTGTTTTAAAAATTCAAAATTTCTTCTCTACGCGGACGATTTAAAAGTCTATAAAATTATTTCTGATAAGGTCGATTGTTTTAACTTCCAGCAGGATTTAGACCGTTTCTCCAGCTACTGCTCTTTTAAGAAGCTTCACCTTAGTCTTCCAAAATGTCACGTTATAACATTTACCAAAAAGAAAAATATTACTGAGTTCGACTATCGTCTTGCCAATACACCAATCAGTAAAGTAGGTTTCCTCCGCGATCTTGGTGTTCTGCTGGATTCGAAGCTCCATCTGGATGCTCATATAGATAAAATTGTTAACAAAGCCTACCAAATGTTTGGCTTTGTCATGAGATCTTCCAGGGATTTCCGTAGACCTTCCACTTTCTTGCACTTATATAAATCAATAATTAGGCCACAATTAGAGTTTGCAGTACCTATTTGGAACCCTTTTTACATAAAATACAGTGAACGATTAGAACTGGTACAACGTAAATACCTTCGTGCAATTAATTTTAGATGTTATCGGAATAAAATGTCATACCACTTACTTCTTAAAAAGTATGATCTTTTGACCTTAAAATCAAGACGGAAACTTCTGGAAGTTATGACCCTGTTCAATGTGTGCCGCAATCATTTTGACTGTCCGGACTTAGTTAGTGGTCTGTGTTACCTGGTTACTCGAACAGTTCATATACGGGAGGTACGCTCTCGGCGTCTATTTGCTACTCGTCTTTGTAAGTCCAACGCCGGCTCGCGTTCACCACTTCATCGTTTGGTTGAGACATATAACAGTGAGCTTAATTCAATCGACATTCCCTTTTTCAGTAAAAATGTATTTAGAAAGCAAATCCAAGCAACCCTAAAGGATCAGCAAAGTAATATTGAATAATGACTTGATGTTTAACAATGTACGCACACAAACTTGCTTTAGAAATTTTGAAATGCATGGGAGGGGGGGTATATGTATGTATATATGTATATATAATTATATATAGATATATATATATATGTGTATATATGTATGTATTCTTTCTTTTATGTATTTTAAAGTTCAGAATTAATGATTTTAAAGATACTGTCGGTTATATAGGTTTTTTTATCTGTTTTTTATCTGTAGTTTCTGTGTCACTAGCTAGTTTTTAAATACTTCCAATTGTAATCTGTGGAGAACGTAGTGGGTAGCATAATTGTTATATAATGTAATATTTAAGATATTATGTCCGTTTATTATTGTGCTACTGCTTGTTTTTCCTTAAATAAATAAATAAATAAATAAATATCTGGGCGAGCACGGCCTAACTTATTTTATTTTTCAATAACCTTAAAAAGCATGTTTGCTCACAAAGCAAATAATTACACAATAATCTACATGCCGCCATCCTAATCCTAATGATCCTACTAATTACCTTTAAATCCTATCCTATCTACTCTAAATAAGTAATTTCAACTTAATAAACTATCTACTTACCCCAAATACCTAATTACAACGTTATTTTTCTTTCACTAAACTAAAAACACGTAAACTTTATCTTAATCACTTTTAAAATACTTTAAAATGCTATACCTACAACTAATATAACTACTACTAGTAATGAATTCAATTTAAACTGAGCGAACAAATGCAAATTAACCACTTAATTGTACAAATTATATGGTCAAAAAACAACCACACATTGTCAATTGAATGATGAATATTATAATTTTCAAACTCCGAGCCGATCGCATTACGAAATTCAACGATAGCAACCGAACAACTGAGCGAACTGACCGAACAATAGCTCTCCTTCATTCTAGTTTTACGACGCGCATGCGTATTCTATCGTAACTCGGTACAGAGCAGCTTACCTGGCTGCTAAGAAACCGCGGTGTCACGTGACCAAAGTGACGTCAAGACGGACTTTATTTTCTATAGAAATTGAATTCACGATAAAATTCAAATTCAAAATTCAAAATTCAAAAGTCATTTATTCAAACTAGGCTGAGAATCAGCACTTTTCGAACGTCAAAATTACATAAGACAGTCCCCCAAAACGCCCACCCTTCACCACTTCCTAGTGCTTTAGCTGGGAAGAAGAAGTGGCGCAACAAACTCCCCAGCAGCACAGCTGTCTGTTCAGTTAGAAAAAAAAATGATTCTATATAATAGTATGCAAAATGATATTTACATTACGCAACACAAAACATAATTTAAATTATAAAATAAATAGCCTTATGACAGCTAGCACACGCCAATATACCAACCAAAAACATCGATAACTATACTCAAGCAGAAATAAAAATTACTTAGTGAAATCAATATCTAAATAAAAGCCTCCAGGCATAAAGGGCGTGCCCGCTTACATATAGCTGTAACTAGAAGTTATAATTGATAAACTAGGACCATTGAGGTAAATTAAAAAATTATCGAGGTCGCTAGCTAACCACATATTGCAATACAACTCATAAAACAAACATTGTAATGAGTAGATTATGTCAACAATAAATAAAGTAAAATTATAAACAATTATATAAACTCATATAACCTGTCAGTAAGTAAGCTAATTCTCGAGAAAGAACATTTAAACATTGTCTTGAGTTAATCACAGCGACCAACTATTCTTATCATTTAGGTAGTCGTTGATAGAATAGTATGCCTTTGAACAGAGGTTGGATTTTACTTTAGTTTTGAACGCATTAAAAGGCAAATCTAGCAAAGAAGAAGGTAGCTTGTTATAAAAGGTTATACCAAGCCCAACAAATGAGTTATGAACCTTATGAAGCCGGTGAAAGGGAGTACGTAGTTTATCCTTATTTCTAGTGTTAACATTGTGAATATCACAGTTTTTAGTATATAAGTGTATATTTTGCCTAATATATAATATGTTGGCGAAAATGAATTGTGATGCCACTGTGAGGATACCGATATCTTTGAAAAAATCTCTCAGAGAAACTCTGGCACCTAGCTGGTAAATTGCTCGAACAGCTCGTTTTTGAAGGAATAAGCCGGACGCGCCTACGAGTTATTTTAGAGCGAAATATTTTGTTGTTGGGACATAAAGACAATAATATAGTAAGCGTTTTGTAATGTTTTAATTTTAAGGTGTATCAAATACTTATAGTGTGATTATTCAATGACGATAGAGTGGTTGTGTTCCGAATTTCAGAAGGGAAGCCAGTAGGGATCGGGTTGTTTAAAGCCATCGCCTCTGCTATCTATGTATAACATTTTACATGTTAACGCTATCTGTGAGCTCTTCAAGCTAAGCCACTATTATTTTCTAATCTTCTAAATACGAATCAGTGTTTGTCTCATAATAATTATTATGACATATACACACATCAACACGGTCTAGGGATATTTTTAAAAAAGCGAATTACTATCAATGTGTTAATTATTTATATGACATGTATATATTTAAAAGATACGTTATTTAATATTCTACCATTTTTTAATAATGGTTAAGGTACTTCGATTAAAATTTCAGGATTTTATGGAAAAAAATGAAGCATAAACGGAAACCGTATATGAATTAACTTTTAATTTATGAGTAAAAACTGAAAAAAATAGAAAAATCATTTAATTTGTGTTTATAAACTTGAAGTTAGTAGTCTGAGAAAGCGCCCATGATGTTCATAACACATCGGCAACGATTCGGCATGCTCAGAACAAGGTTGTCAATGTCTTGCTGCGGAATATTGTCCCATGTCCTTCTGAGGTGCGCAAAAAGTTGATCTTCTGTAGCCAGATTTTCAGGAACTTCCTTCAGAGCTCTTCTTTGCAGCATATCCCACGCATGCTCAATGGGATTTAGATCTGGCGATTGAGCAGGCCAGTCTAAGGCCCTAACATTGTGTGTATGTAACCAAGCTGCTACCGTTCTCGCCGTGTGTGCCCGGGCATTGTCGTGCATGAGCAGGAAATCTTGCCCCATTTGTGTTCTGTGGGGCAAGATTACGGGCCCCAGCACCTGTTGGACGTATCGTTCTGCCGTCATATTGCCCCGCACCCAAACGAGATCCGTCCGTCCTCCAAGACGAATTCCTGCCCAAACCATAATTGTTCCTCCTTGGTATGGATGAACTTCCTGAGGGTTCTGAAGACGGCTCCATCGTCCAGGAATTCGCCAAACACGCGTCCTTCGTGAATCTGGATGGAAGCCGAACCTGGATTCATCCGTGAACAGCACATTGGACCATTGCTCACGGCCCCAGTCCACGTGGTTCCGAACCCATTCTAATCGTCGTCCACGATTGCCTCTCCGTAAAGGTGGGACCCGGAGTGGTCTACGAGAGCGTAGATTGCTTTCATGCAGTCGCCTTCTTACAGTTTGGTCACTCACAAGCACTTGGTGTTCCACTCGCAGCCTTTGGACCAATTGAGTCGCCGTTGCATTTGGTTGAGCTCGCGCAGTAATTTGCAAAAATCGATCTTGTCTGGGGGTAGTGATGCGACTTGGCCCCCGATGCCTCTCCGCTACTTCAACTGTGGCACGATAGCGTGTCCACAATCTTGAAATTACATTTTGGTGGGTCCCTATGGCCTCAGCAATATGACGCTGAACAGACCCAGCTTCCAGCATTCCCACAGCTCGTAACATCTCCGCCCTCGTCAAATGTTGGCGTTGCATGGCTACAATACCTCAATTTTAACTTTATCTTTCGTTTCAAAATGAAAAAAACTGTAACTAAACGTAATTCGTATTGTTTTCTAAATTTCGCACAAATGAAAATTCCCTCTCCTACACATCAAGACATTTTTATGCCACCGAAACAAAAGAATTTTCAAAAATTTGAATTTGGAATTAGTCTGAGATAAATTACAAACAAATCGGTGTATGAAAGATTACAATGCGGCCAGTACCTACTTTTCGAGTTATTTAATTGAGTATGAAATATCCCTAGACCGTGTTGATGTGTTTACATGAAGGTTGCATAGTAAAACTGAGCAAGATGAATGCTCTACAGTACCTTGCATCTAGAGCCTTCGTAAAAATATTGTAACATTTAATCACTAATTAACTGTGTCTACAGTCTAGATAACAATCGGTTTCCAAAAACAATGAATCGTCGAATGCTGTATTTCAAGACGCTACGGTAAGTATGTCTTCTGGTAATTTTCCTAAGTCGATCATTACTTTACGCATAAGTTGCTCCATATTTTACGAAAATCCCGATGTTTATTTGAGTGTAAAACCGAAAATACAACCAACCTAAATGGATTAAGAAGAATTGAAAGAATTAATATAAAATACAAAATTCTGTCGAAAACAAATCTCCGGTAAGGTACCTAAGTTCTCATCCGTAATGGAATGAGACAAATTTCCAAGATCTGCGGAAAGCAATACGAATATTAGAAAATCCCCATACGGCGATACAGTCGGGCTATGAGACATGAGAATGTATATTTTCAAGTTGCGTTATTATTCCTGTCATAATTTAGGTTTATCGCCGGAAAAGGCATGTGAAAAGAACTGTTTTGTTGCTGTGAAATTCGAAATAAGAATATCTATAGTAAAAAAAGAATGTCGTTGTGTTATCTGGTTATTCTTTTGGTTTTGATATACTTTTTGGCTTTCTTGATTGGTCAGATCGATTCATGTAGATTTGAAATGGCTACCTCGTAAGTACTGTGGATGTCGGATATAGTACATTACTGTCGCGGCCTGCAAGAAGGGCATTGATGCACGATCGTGAAAATATGGGCCGGGGCGAAGCCAAAGCACACATACGCGAGTCCATCAATGCCTGGTTGCAGCCAAGGCTTGTATAGTAGTATCTTCTTCTCAATTAATACGCGGAAATTCAAACTAAGTAAATAAATTATAAATTCCAGAATCAATGACGAGCAACGATTATTTTTCACGCGCAAAAATGTTGATTTGTTTAATTTTTACTTTAACTAGCTCTATTTTCAAGCTGAATAGAAATTTAAATAAAATCTTTCATAAGAAATAAGACCTCCTTGGTTGCCATGTGTTGAAGAAAAAAATTCGTTCTATTTTTAAATAACACGACAGATAAGAGTTTTCATAGTAATTTATTCGGCCGCTAAACACGACAGGTATGGATTTTCATACAAACATTGCCGGCCGGGCGCTCGCCTGTATTCGACCAGTACTTACAGCATTTTCGATTTATCTCGAAGGTTTTCAAAATGATGCTCGAACTTCCAAGCAGGTTTGAGAAAAGGTATATTATTTCATGAGCATAAATCTTAACTATGTGTAATTTTTATGCTTATGTAGTGGATTGTAGGGCTATAGTTGATAACACAACTACAAAAGTCATCATACTTCAAGAATAATTATATCTTTACCTTCTTTCGGTCTTCAAAACGCTTAATATTTTGTTTATGTCACTCCATTCACTTTACAGTCTACCTAATTCGATTCCCGCCAACTTCAAAGCCTTAAGCTCAAGATATTATTTCTGGATTCCATCGGAAACATACTTAACAGATTTGAAAACTTTATCTGTATTTGCTGTAAGACATTGAATTATTCGAGCATTTTTAAATGGTATTAGTTACTTACCTACCTATATTTTGTTTCTTAATGCCTGAACAAGTTGGTACTCTACTTCTTTTGGCTAAGCGGATTTTGGTTTCATATTTCCACTGTACTTAAAGGCTTAATCTTCAAACAAGCGTAAATTACGGTCCTTATAATATTCGTTCGGCTCATTTTGCGTCGAGTCTGGCACAAATCGCAATATTAACTTACTTTGAGCAGCATAAATTAGGCTGGATTAGACTCGCGTAACCAAAACCAGAGCCTTGACAATCTAACAGCTAAATAAAATCCAAAAAATACCACAATTTGACTATAACCAAGTAATACTTACGTTATAATAATTCCTTACATAAACAGGGAACGCACATTGACCTGTACATGTTAGTTTTGCTAGTTTACGCTGTTTTGGACCCAACCTACGCAATAACTGGCCTAAAAATCGAATCTAGAAAAAGATTACAAAGTTCCCTGTCCCAAAATCAATCTTTTTTAACGAACTTCGATATAATAATCCTTATACACACGGGCGCCTCACTTTATCATGGAAAAGTAAATTAAGCTTTCTTACGCAGATTTGGCCCGACCTTCGCAATAATTGGTCTAAAAAATCGAACACCTATAAAATGATTTCAAAGTTCCTTGTCCCAGAAACAATCTCTTTTAAAGAACTTCGTTATATTCTTTACTTACATAAACTTAACGCACTTCGTGTGGCCTAATAATGCTGGATTACGCTGGTATGGCCCCGACCTACGGAATAATGGGCCAAAAAAAATCGAACACATAAAAAAAAATTCAATGTTCCTCGTTCCAGAAATAATCTATTTTAACGAACTACGTAATAATAATCCTTATATATATGGCTGTCGAGGGCCGTTCCGCCATTATTATTATATTCTCGCAATCAGTATCCCCTCATTACGTATTCTCATCGGCCTAAGGTCCCTACTTGTATCTTAGAGGTGTACAATAAAAATAGATGAACCCTTTATACGGGCCCCTGTAATTTGTTTTAAGCAAAGTGCTTTTGTCGCACATTGCTACGAGTTTTTGGACGTAGAATTGCTGGAAAGGAACGTTGTCGTGAAGGCTTTTTGTTACGACTTATTAATTTAAATTTAAAGAGTGATTAACCATCAAATAAAAATTTACACAACAACAATCATAAATGATGTGCAAAATAGGAAAATAATAACTTTGTAAGATAATCGTATTTTATACTGCTATTACAATAACATTCTAAAAAAGACGACTTACGATACTTTGTGATTGAAAGACTTAGGTTGCAAGCGCCACTGCTGAATGGTTCAATTCCCAGGTCGAGCAAAGTGTTATTGTGTGAAAAACGCACGGAACAAATTTTTCTTTTATCACTGTATTTTCATTTATAAAATCTTAAATTTAATAATTAATTATTAAGAATCACAAATTTAAATTCACCAATCTGTCAAATTGTATTAATAGTAACATAGAAAACATAGAATCAAACTAAATGTAATGCCTAAGTATTAAAACAAAAACTAACAGTCAGCATGAGCATAATAAAAAAAAAAAAAAAAAAGATGGACTCACGTAGATTTTAATTGGTATTTAAGATAACAAACTAAGTGTCCGATGTCGGAACACGACATATGTCACCAATGTTCAAAAACAACCTGTAAACAATAAAACAAGTAAAAAAAGGCGCGGACGATTATGTCTGCGGAAGCTTACTCATTTAAAAAAAAAAAAAAGTAAACTCACGGAGCTTGGAGTTGTGCCCGATTTATGGCAATAGGCTCATCCCGAATTAAAGCTAACGCAGACAGGCGCAGCGCGATACTGGTAGAACAATTTCCGTGTCTTTTTCATAGAAATTGGTCTACCAGAGTCACGTCGTTCCGTCGCCTCACGCCTGTCTCGGAGCCTTTATGTGGGGCAGCATAGCTGACGAAATGTTGGTGTACTAAACCTCTCCCTTCCTTTTTTGGAGAATGCAGATATGCTGTTATATCACTCACCGTCTCATACAAACTGATAAAATACACATTCCCACCCACACACACCCCCATATGTACAAACACAAACACACACACACCCCCATATGTACAAACACAAATACACACACACACTCTTCCACATACATACATGCACTCACACACTTTTCATATATATTATACCACTTGCACTCTTATATATTTTTTTTTTTGTTTTGTCTTTTGCTTTTTTTTTTTTACTATTTACTTAATTTTCTTTGTACTTTATTATATATTATCTATTATTATGTTTGTTACGACGAAAGAGACTACCCTCCACGACACAGGGAATCCTAGTGTGGAGGATAGGGTATTTTACAATTATGTTATGTTTTTTCTGGACAATAAAGAATTTATTTATTTATTATTTATTTATTTATTTATCTCTTCCAGTGTCCATATCTCCAAACTTGCCCCTACTGCGTAAGTATCACGGCACGTGGTTAGCGTTACGCGATAGCAAACTTTTGGTGTTCAGTCACGGTACATTTTAGCTTAATTACATTTTAACAATGTGCACTTACTTACCTGCCTAGTAATTGTACAGAGGGTAAAAGGGTATTTATTACAAATTACTTTAGTTAGTTTGGATTTGTTTAAAAAAAGTTTAAATTCTACTCTCGTTCTTCTGTAATTGTCTTTTTCAGTTTTTGAATACTTGAAAATTGATTTTAACTTGGTTGACAGGAGAAAAATAAGTGTATTTTACAATTGACTGTTTTGCATCCACAACCTTTAGAACATTACTTACATTTTATTGGTATTTTTTTGAAATTTTATCTGATTTGTATTGAATACGAATTACAAATGTGTACAAATACCAATTCCCCAACGGCGCGACATAGGCGAGGCTTGCTTGCTTTGCCGAACATCTCCAGTAATTATTATGGTCTCATGACACCAATGAGGTCGCCTGCTCCAAATTGAGAGTCATTTATCGCTCAATTAAACAACCAAGCAACAGAAACAGCTAAGAAACAGACTAAATAAGCAACTAAGCTCAGAAGTGACTAGATTTAACCCTATAAATGCTAATTGCTATCGATAAACTACACAGCCACATCATCCATAACTAAATTACGTCCAAACCAGGGGTAGTAAATCATTGACACGATTCAAATTAATTCACTACTGTACCTGAGACTAATCCGTGACGCAATCAGCTGCTTTTGTGACCGAAATCGAGTACTGATGAGGATTTGTTCAGTAAAGGATTTCAAAAATAACTTATCGCTCTTTATAGAATTATAAATACCTATATTTTTTTGTAGATTTCGGGATAGATTTTTCAGAATTGATATAAATGTGTTAGTGAAACCCGTTTGAACATAATTATTACACAGGAATTGGAAGCCAGTTTTCGATAAATACAATAATAATAGGTAAACTGTTGTATTGATTTTATTATGTAAATGTTATTAAAATACCTACAATCTTCTTTTCTTCGCTTCGCTCCTGAGAGAGCGGTCGTGGTCACGATGAATTATTTCCAATTGACGATCTCTCTCCATCTGGTTCTGATACATGACAGTCTGGCGCATTCATTAACAGGTCCTCCAACCATGGATTTCATTTGATCGGTGTACCTCATCGGTGATCTCCCGCGTAGCCTGCCCTGAACCACACTTAATCTTCTTAATTGAATACTCAAGACTATACTACTGCTGATAGACGCTATCTATCGATAACTACATAATCAAATAAATTATTACAATTTTTAAGTATATAGTATATAGCTCAGTAACTGCTAGAAGAGTGCTAAACAATTTGAAATGTTTCGGATTTTCATCAAACATTCAAAATACATACGAATAGCAGGTAAAACATTTATTATACCCACTTTGCCTACTTCTGATGTAATCAACTTTTCCTAATTATTTAGTAACATCCTTATTCCAATTAACTACTAACGGATTGCTTAATAATTTAGTAGCGTATTGGGTTTTCATTTAAACTACGCACATTGTAGTGGTCTGTTAATTAGGCGCAAATTAGTACGACATTTTCTAACTTGAAATTTTAAGAGGTTGTTTTGGAAATGTTTTCCGTGGGGAGGAAATAGCTTTAAATGGTTTAGTAGGGTAACAATAACAAGAATAGCTGTAATTAATTTTATGATACTTACCTGATGTTTTCATATTTTAAGTTTCGGTATTGATCAAACAACATCTCAAACAATTCTTTTTTGAAGTCAAAAATTCTTTAGCGGCGTTGTGCACTTTTTTGTGATGGGAATAAAATGTTAAACTCGCGTCAGGACACGTGACCTGATCGAAAATTCGTAAGACGGAGGGAGAGTAGACCGTAATGTTAATATTCAAGTTTTCACTTCTGCCGGCACTCCCGGAGTGCAACCCTTTGTTTTTTTTTTGTATAAACCTTGCCCCGCACTAGGAATTTCTCCTGTATTGTGGGTGCGTTTACAAACATTTAAACTCACATACACAAACAGCCAGACCCGGAAGAACTACTTGTAGGTCATAAAAATATTTGTTCCGAGCGGGAATCGAACCCGCAACACGCAGTGCAGCAGTCAATCGCTTAACGTGCCATCGAGAATTCAGATAAGGACAAGGGATTTTCAAATCTAGTTTTTTTTTTTCTGTAATAGAGTTGGTTTAAAGAAAGGGTAACCGTTATTCATAATTTTCTTTTATAGGTTATAGTTGGATTAATGGGATAGATGGTTTTATGGGTTATTGAAACAACAAAACTGGCTTACACGAACTTTTATACTGAAATATTGAACAAATAGTTTTTACTGAAGTTGTAATTGAAGTCCAGTCAGGTAACGTTAAGTTGGGGATTAACACGTACACTGCCGGGCTAACAATATTGAAGCTAAACACGTCAGGCACATGTGTCTGACGTGGTGGCTAGCGGTTTTTTTTTTATAAATTCATCAGCAATAACACAAAGGATGTTTTGTTTTCTTGTTGTAACCAGCGTGAACCTGACGAGATATTCTCCGTAAAAAAACGAAGTTCCAAAAAACTGGTAAACTGCTTCTGAAAAATTTATGGTGAAGCTGTGGGCACCCTGAAACCAAAAATAATTTAGGTAATATAGCATAATCAACCTATAAATGTCCTTCTTCTGGGACACTGGCCTCTTCTGTGAGGGGGAGTGGCCTGTAATCTTCCACGCGGGCCTTGTGCAGGTTGGTAGATGTCCCAATTGTTCGAATGTTTGGTTCTTGGATATGCCTGTTTACCTCATGATGTTTTCCTTCACCGTTTTGAGGGCAGTGGTGATGAAATTATTTACACAAAGCCAAGCGCCTGCCTGGGTTCGAATCCACGACTTACAACCCGTAATTCAGGGCCGTCACCACTGGACCACCACTGCTCTAATATAGCATTAGGACTCCATTTCCCGAAGGGGTAAGCTCAAGTGTATAGGTTACCCATATTTCCCCATGTAAAAGCGGGCAAATTTATTTTCCCCCTATTTTTAAGGGAAATTTAATAAAAACTACAATACCACTTTGCCCAACCATTGGATTGAACCCAGGATCTCAAGCTCGATAGGAACACTTGTGACCACGAAACCAAAATCTAAATTGGCAGTTCTTAGTTAGTACCTAGATAGAAATTAAGACCCCAAAAAGATTATATTTTGAAGTAAGTAGCGCAGATTTAGTTGCCTATTTACTTCCCAAATTAATTATTGTATTCAAAGATATTATTATTATTATTTATTTATTTCAATCATCTTGGATCATAGGTACAATTAAACAGAACAATTACAAAATCATAAAAACAATAAAAAAAAAAATTGTACCAAAATTAAATTAAATATAAAATATATACCTAGTCTTGCCATAAATATTGTGACAAAGAAAAAAAAAATTTTTTTATTGCAAATAATATTTATTACTTTTATAGTGTGTTAATTTAATACATAAATATAAAACAATTTAAAATATAAAAAGCTTATTCGAAGTGGTCTCCATTGGCTGCAATACAGTCCTTTAAACGTTGAGGCCAGTTATCAATAGAAGCACGCACTCTTTCCATGGGAAAATTCTTCACTGCCAATCGTATGGATTGTTTTAGGGACTCCAAATTATCATGGCGTTTAGAGCAAGCCGTACTCTCTAAAACTGACCATAAATCATAATCCAGTGGATTAAGATCGGGACTAGACGACGGCCAGTCTTCAGCGCTGATGAAGTCCGAAACGTTCGCTTCCAACCAAGACTGCGTGGACCGAGCTTTATGACCCGGCGCCGAGTCTTGTTGGAATGACCATACTTGGTTATTGAACATGGTGTTGTTAAGGGGCTTAACTACCTTCTCAAGAATGGTATCTTGATACACTTGTGCCGATGTTTTGATACCTTTTTCACAAAAATATGGCTCAGTCACTCCTTCATAGCTAACACCCCACCAAACCATCACTGAAGTCGGATAATGCCCACGTTGCACTCTGTCGACTAATTGGGAAGCTTCCTTAGAGCTTTGAGCATAAATACGGTAATTTTGTTTGTTAAAATGTTGCTCAATTGTAAAGATTTTCTCATCCGTAAACAAAATTTTTCTGTGACCTCCCTTTGCGTACCGCTTCAGTAGTTGTTTCGATTTTACCACCCTATTCTTTTTTAAATTATCAGTTAAAAAATGACCAGTGCGTCTCTTATAGGCTGCAAGTTCTAAGTCATCTTTTAAAATACGCGACATGGTTCTGGGTGCTATCTTCATCTCCCGAGATAAAATCTTCTGTTTTCGGACAGGATTTCTTCGAATTCTTTCCCTTACTGCTTTGACCACCTTTTTCGTACGAACACTACGTGGACGGCCAGATCTTTTTCTGTCACACACAGAGGAGGTCTCATTGTACCTATTAATAGCCCGGTACACAAACATTTGACTAATACCAAGCGTATGGAGAGTTTTAAAAATTGCATTTGGCTCCATACCAACTTTGTGTAATGCAATCACAGCGATTCGGTTCTCTTTATCACCCCATTCCATTTTAATATCGCAAAATATTATACAATGTATTGGCGCCAAAATTAGAAAACGCAATGAACAATCGTATAAAAATGACGGATTCCAAATTGAAATGTAATATCTGTCTTATTTTTAATTGTAACAGTATTTATGGCCAGACTGTGTATATATATATATATATGATACGAAAGATATGATGTGCAAAATTACTCAAGATATTTACCTTTCTCAGGACACAAGTACGAATATCTACATGTGATTTAAGTAGCCCTGCCATTAGGCGGTTTAGACAAGGCTTCTCAATCGTAAAGTCCCATAACAGATTCTTTTGATCGTTCTTCATATTGTGAATGACGACTTTCAACTGTAATCAAAAGGTTATGTTAGGTTCAAAGTCTCGCCTTTTCCCATGTAGGCAGAAACTACAGAAAGCCACGTGCTATCCTTACATATTTCTTTTGTTTTGTTCACTTCATACGTGCAGTATTAATATGAACCTCACCTTTTTGAAGGACATCACTAATAAACTCAGTGTATACTTATCCTTTAGTAATTAGTGGATCGCTTTTATTTAATGCCAACATAACCATCTGAGCATACTCTTTCCGTTGTTAATACATGTATAATAGTGTGGATGTATTATTAACGCGAAAGCAATTTCGCTGACTGTATCTTTTCCTGCTTTAACGGCTGAACGAATTTCGATTTTGGCACAAAGGTACCTAAACAATGTCCTGGATACAATACCTACTCTTAAGAGGGCCCTGCGAGAAGAAAAATAGGTATTTGAAGAAACTACACACATCAACACGGTCTAGGGATATTTTTAAAAAAGCGAATTACTATCAATGTGTTAATTATTTATATGACATGTATATATTTAAAAGATACGTTATTTAATATTCTACCATTTTTTAATAATGGTTAAGGTACTTCGATTAAAATTTCAGGATTTTATGGAAAAAAATGAAGCATAGACGGAAACCGTATATGAATTAACTTTTAATTTATGAGTAATAACTGAAAAAAATAGAAAAATCATTTAATTTGTGTTTATAAAATTGAAGTTAGTAGTCTGAGAAAGCGCCCATGATGTTCATAACACCTCAGCAACGATTCGGCATGCTCAGAACAAGGTTGTCAATGTCTTGCTGCGGAATATTGTCCCATGTCCTTCTGAGGTGCGCAAAAAGTTGATCTTCTGTAGCCAGATTTTCAGGAACTTCCTTCAGAGCTCTTCTTTGCAGCATATCCCACGCATGCTCAATGGGATTTAGATCTGGCGATTGAGCAGGCCAGTCTAAGGCCCTAACATTGTGTGTATGTAACCAAGCTGCTACCGTTCTCGCCGTGTGTGCCCGGGCATTGTCGTGCATGAGCAGGAAATCTTGCCCCATTTGTGTTCTGTGGGGCAAGATTACGGGCCCCAGCACCTGTTGGACGTATCGTTCTGCCGTCATATTGCCCCGCACCCAAACGAGATCCGTCCGTCCTCCAAGACGAATTCCTGCCCAAACCATAATTGTTCCTCCTTGGTATGGGTGAACTTCCTGAGGGTTCTGAAGACGGCTCCATCGTCCAGGAACTCGCCAAACACGCGTCCTTCGTGAATCTGGATGGAAGCCGAACCTGGATTCATCCGTGAACAGCGCATTGGACCATTGTTCACGGCCCCAGTCCACGTGGTTCCGAACCCATTCTAATCGTCGTCCACGATTGCCTCTCCGTAAAGGTGGGACCCGGAGTGGTCTACGAGAGCGTAGATTGCTTTCATGCAGTCGCCTTCTTACAGTTTGGTCACTCACAAGCACTTGGTGTTCCACTCGCAGCCTTTGGACCAATTGAGTCGCCGTTGCATTTGGTTGAGCTCGCGCAGTAATTTGCAAAAATCGATCTTGTCTGGGGGTAGTGATGCGACTTGGCCCCCGGTGCCTCTCCGCTACTTCACCTGTGGCACGATAGCGTGTCCACAATCTTGAAATTACATTTTGGTGGGTCCCTATGGCCTCAGCAACATTACGCTGAACAGCATATTCCCTAGCTGGGATATTTGGCGTTGCATGGCTACAATACCTCAATTTTAACTTTATCTTTCGTTTAAAAATGAAAAAAAAACTGTAACTAAACGTAATTCGTATTGTTTTCTAAATTTCGCACAAATGAAAATTCCCTCTCCTACACATCATGACATTTTTATGCCACCGAAACAAAAGAATTTTCAAAAATTTGAATTTGGAATTAGTCTGAGATAAATTACAAACAAATCGGTGTATGAAAGATTACAATGTGGCCAGTACTTTTCGAGTTATTTAATTGAGTATGAAATATCCTTAGACCGTGTTGATGTGTGTATTACCATCGTGTTACCTCAAGTCTGCCCCCTGTAGAGTGCGATATGGAGAGCTGCAGCTCAGACAAATTATATCACAAAAAAAATAACACGATCGACGTTACGTATTCCCCCTTTTTCTTTCGAAAACTGAGCCGATTCAATTATTTTTTACATTAAAATTTTAAGAAAGAGTATGTCTAGGTTCCTATAATTTTTTTTTTATGTTAATAACTTTTCGAATTTGTTTGGTAGTCCTCTAATCATGGCGGTAAAAACGGGGCATTTTTGTTGTTTTTGGAGGGTCATATTTTCTTTACCAATAAGTTGCTGAAAAAAAAAGAAATAACAGGGACGTGTCTACAGCAGACCTCAATTTTATGAAAAAAAAATATTGCTCTAGCTAGAGGCATCATTCAGGGAGAAAAAAGGGGAATACATTTGTATGGGGAATCGCAGGCCCTGTTCCCTCTTAATCCCAGTATTAAGACCCCGTGGGATAATTTACGACCACCAAGCGGGCGAAGCCATGGGCTAGTAGTAATATAAAATATTAATGTATCAATAATAATATATACAAACTTCAATCATCCGGACTGCTTGGGTGAGCGTGACATTGACAATTCCCTTATATGCATTTTGTTCACATACCAGTTCCACACTTATGTTTGCTAAATTGTTTTCTGAGTGTAAGCATGCGCCAAAATATTTAAAGCCGACGACGTATGAGCCCTGGAATAAAACCAAATTCATATTAACTATCATGTAGTTGCAGTCTATGCCTGGAGTTAAGAGGGAACAGGGCCTGCGAGAAATTTGTAAAATAGGTATTTGAAGAAACTATTGCCGTCGTCTTACCTCAAGTCTGCGTCCGTAGAATGCGATAGGGACAGCTGCAGCTCAGACCAACTATATCACAAAAAAAAAACGAGATCGACGTTTCGCATTCTCCTTTTTTCTCTTCGAAAACTAAGACGATTCAATTATGTTTTACATTAAAATTTTAAGAAAAGAGTATGTCTAGATTCTTATCATTTTCTTTTATGTTAAAAACTTTTGAATTTGTCTGGTAGTCCTCTAATCACGGCCGTCAAAATGCGCCTTTTTTGAAATTATTGGAGGATCATATTTTCTTTACCGATACGTTGCTGAAAAAAAGGAAATAACAGGGGCGTGTCTATAGCAAACTTTGATTTTATGGAAAAAAAAAAGATTGCTCTTGAGGCATTATTCAGGAAGAAAAAAAAGGAATACATTTATATGGAGAATCGCAGGCCCTCTTAACCTACGTGGTCGAATTAGAAATGGAGAGATCCGCAGGAGAACCAAAGTAACCGACGTAGCCCGAAGAATTGCTAAACTTAAGTGTCAGTGGGCAGTGCACATTGCTCGCAAAACAGATGGCCGATGGGGCCGAAAGGTTCTAAAGTGGCGACCGTGTACCGGAAAGGCCTCCCACAAGGTGAACCGATGACCTTGTGAAGGCCGCAGGAATCCGCTGGATGAGGGAAGAACAGAACCGGTCGAAGTGGCGGTGCTCGGGGAAGCCTATGTCCAGCAGTGGACGTCTGCTGAAATGATGATGATGTTATAAAACTGATGCAGGAGCGTGCAGACAGGCACTCGCATAAAAAGGCCTGTGATGATGATAATTATGGTGGTGATGAACTTTAGTAGTAAATCATTGAATCAAATTGTTTTCTCCGAACCTCCAGTGACGTCATACAAGTAGAAAGTGATCTAAATCATTATTCCAAAACAATGATGACACTGACTGTTCTTGAACGCAGCTTAGAAGTGCTGACCGCGAACAGTTTATTGTTAAAATTCGCCTTGTCTTGATACCTAAGTTTAGATGAAATTATTTTTATTCAAGAACTTCTCATATGAAAACAACAATTAAACAATAAAACAAAAGGATTTAAACAATTAAATTATAAAATAGTGATGCTTATAGATATAAGCATGACTATTTGATTAAACAGTTCACACATTAGAAAGTTGTAAGGAAATAAAGAAAACATTCTTCTATACTTACGTAAGTGTCTGAATTTTTTGGCCCTGCCATTAAAAACTGAATGGAATCCACATATTGTGATAATGTCATCAATATAATAAAGAAATTCAAAATGAACATCACGATAACGTTTGCTGTGGAGCATAATACGAAAATAATGAACACAATAGTAATAAGTTTAAAATGATACACGAACTGAAATTAAATATATATTATGAATTTAATGAAGATACTGAATTTACTATTAATGATGACAATTTAATCGGTGGAATTATGTGATTACCTGATTACGGTGGTGGTGAGCTGTCTTGTGGGTTTCTGATGAAAACGGTGGTTATTGTATTATCTAATGGATCTCATAGGCAAATGGTTATTTATATGATGTTTGTAATAAAGTCCGCGAGACATCTGGCATCTATTTTCTTAAATGCAGTATGATCCATAAATGAAATTTGGTACTACGTACGTTGAGATATTACTGAATCAGTACTATCTCCAGAGATTCAAATGTCACAGTAAGATGGTTGAAGCCGTGTGTAGTTATATCCCTAGGGATATAACTATATACCGTAATATAATTATATAAAAGCGGTTCATAACTGTCTTACTAGGAATATAACTATGACTATTAGGGCATTCCGACCAAATAGGTTAGGTTAGACTGTGACCAACTACGTGCGAGCTGAGCGAGCGAGGCGAGCGGTGCCGCGCCAGCGGCCGGCGAGCGGTACGTCGAAATTGGTCGTAGAAAAAAATTACCACAGCTTCAATCATCTTACTGCGACATATAGATACAAATTCAGTAAGGACTACTGAATTTATATAATAATCAGTCTGCTGAAGTATGCATCGTAATAGGATTATCTTTTATTCAGTTTCCAAAATTGTTAGAAATAACTTTGATTTTAAACGATTACGAACTCAATTAACCTCATGACTACACAACGAATGGAGTCTTTTCAAAAAAGGAAAATATTGTTCTAAACCTCAAAACGTTTAAATTAATAACGATATCATCACGGGTCATGAACGCAGCGATAGCACAGTGTTTACCAATCTCGGCTAGCATTGTAAACAAAGTGCTATTACCATTTACATAATAATATGTATTCAGTTTTGCGGCTTTCATTTCGTCAGTGAAATTTCAGACTCCACTGCAGCTATTTTGAAAGCGTTGACTTTAATTAAAGTAACCAATTAAAAAGTTATTTTTGATTTAATTTACACAAAAAACATCACGCCTGTATTCCCCGAAAGGTTAGGCAGAGGTGGTTGCACCAATTATGTTTGAGTCCAATATAATACTCCCACCCACACACATAATGACATAACACACACATACCACACATTCAAACACAACACTGATTACAACAACCCAATCACAATTACACACAATCACACTATTACACACAACTACACTATTACTAACAATTTGAATTCTGAAAGCACTTATTAGCCTAACTTATAAATTATTCATAGTTTTCGTAGATTAGATTCCTTTATTATATATTTTTTATTATTGTTTTAAATAAACAAGTTTATAGTTAATACCAACAATGTATGGAAGAGCGGAGTCTCCTAATACAGGCTTTATTAGCTTAAAAGGAGGCTCCAATCACTAGGTACCTAGTAATGTAAGTAAACTTGTTAATACTAATAAACATTTTTTCATTTTCATTTCATAATAGAGGGTGAGCCTATTGCCATCAACTGGGCACGAATCCATACCCCGGGCTGATGCTAAGAAATTCCAGAGGAAAAACCTAATAACAGTTTGCCCGACCCGGGAATCGAGACCACCTAGACCAACGAGGCAGTTATTATATTTGTACTATATTAACGACAGGTCCAGGTTTTCTCGCGATGTTTTTTTCATCCGATGTCAGGAATGTCCAAGATAATCTCAGAAAATATAAAATGAATTGAAAAAGTCACTTTGGTACTTGCCTGAAATTTCCAACCTGTCTTATGCAATCCTGATGAGGCAGTGGGACAATAATAAGCTGGGTATTATTATTTTTGTACTTTAAAAATATGGGCTTTCTTCCAGTCACTTGGTCACCCATCAACCGACTGCTTGAGGTAAGTAAAGTTTGACTACGGACCAATTTATCCAACGAATTATATTTTGTTCACGGCAATTATTTCAAATCATCTTTAATTGTCGTCATCTTTAATCCTCCTTGATTGTCGTATGTGCACCCACTGGCTCATAAGAAAAAAATGGCCAAATGTCGTATGTGCACCCATGGGCTCATAACTACTCGGTCCTAATTGGCCAGCATTTTTTGACGTATAATTGCATGTAGCAACATTATTTGGATATATTTAGACTAATTCCTTAAATATATATATCAACAAATAGGTAAACTCATAACGAATCCAGGAAGGTACAATTTATAATGTGTTAATATCTCTATATTGACGAAATCTTCATTTTTCCGAAGGTCTATCCAATATATTTATATACCTACAAAATGCTTCGACATCCGTGCGATTTTGAAACGGATTGTCTGGACTCGGGAAGGGTACACTTTTGAATGGCATCTCGTGAGGAGGGATGAAACTTATGGTGAGTAAGAGAATGAATTTAATGTTTATGCATGGAGAGGGACACTAAAAAAACTTAAAACTGGAATTATCGCCATCTATATTCTATAATGGAGCACTGCGGTGCGAGCATATCGGTGAAGCGAATCCATAAGTTTACCCCCCTACCAAAAATCACTCAAAGTAGTTTTCACTTCAAATTAAGTGAAATGAAATTGTTTATTCTGTAAATAGGACATCGGAATCGCTTTTACACGTCATATAAAAAATATGAAAAATAAGCTAGATGAGTTCGGCGTTTCCTATCTGACTTCTCTGAGAAGAAAGGCCGAAACAAACTCAGAGGTCGCAGTCAATTTTAAAGTCCAGACATAATCTTGGTCAGACCATATGAGGACCATGTAGATTAGTGTCTGAATTAGTCTTTTGAGGAAAGAACCACACAGATTTGAGTGGACCTGTCCAGTCAGTGCAAGCATTTGTCAGTAATTGTGGAGCTCACCTCAATGACCATTACCAAAAAAGCACATTTGGGTAGAAATTGGGTAGAGTCAAAAAGATGGATGAATTCTGTGAGATATAGTGAGAGTAAATGATAACGTGACAATGGATAGGGGAGAATAAAAGGGGAAAACAGTAAGATGGCACAAGGAGAGGAAAAAGAAAATACAAAACCGAAATAAAAATTGCATAATTCCCAAATAAATAAAAACGAAAATGTGAATTATTTGTAATGTATATTAAACTTTCTTATAAAATAAAGCATTGATCTGGATACACATAATATTACCTTGTTTTGCTATAGCATTCATTTTGAATGAATATTCGCCATAGAAGAAAGAACTTCCAAAGAATGCAGGTGCAACCTCAGTGTAGTTAGTTTTGTAGTTATAGTCACCCTGCAAAAAATAGCACTTATTAATTCCATAATTATGTGATTCTAGTGGAAAGCGACTTGAAAAATATGACTTTCCCTTCCAACAGTTTGACCCTGTTATGCTGCGGCCGCATCTGCGTTTATCGTGACAAAGCACTGCATGCCGAAGCTTCGTATGTTTTGCTCTCTAAAAAGTAAAAGTAAGTCCCTAATGCGGTGATCACATTAGCAGCTTCACCACGTTTAATATGTACCGCCACCCGAGAGATAAGCGTTACGCAGCACGAATTATCGCGACGATAACCAATAATGGTTGGTCACATCTGTGTGTATCGTATCGGTGTGCGAAACTACGTCACGAAAGACGCCGATGTGGCCCCAGCATTAGGTCACAACGCTGCTAAAAGCAAGTTATCGATGTAAGGATGAATTTCACTAATGAAATGGAACGCTATCAGCACGTTTAAACCGCGTAAAAGAGCGGTCAGTGTCTTCATTGTAATGGTATATTGACGGTGACAGCTCTTGAACGCAGTTGATCATTTTCATTGACCGAAAGACGTCTGATTGCTGGATTTAGGCCACCTCTAAGCATTGACACAACACTCTTTACGAACTCCATTGAGGTTCAACGTAAACTAGATAAGACACCGAGTACAAAATTTTTGCGCAACATTTTGCTGTCGGTGACAACAAGCGTCTCAGCCTACTACTTGAATACGTATACAGCGCGGATGTCACATTTGACATCCGCGGGAACACAATTTTTGTTCGCGGTGGCTGCTCTAATTTATATTGAACCTCAATGACGGATTTAAACCGACCCGATTTTCGACCACATCGGCCCTTCGTTCTGAGAGCAATGTGGCAGCCACTTTTATAATAATGCGATCCAGTTACTGTCTCATTGTAGGACAAAGACCTCTTATCGTAGAACAGAAACGTAGAAAGCTTGCTCTCCCGTGTGAATCAAATACTTAGAAAACGAGTACTAAACCTCCGGGACAATGTAGGTAATAAAATCTTTTATTCAGAACATGCATACAAACCGGAGGAACTACACAGTTGTGCATATTACGATAATATTGCTGCAGTATCCCAGCGATCACAAAATGTTGACATGGCTTGTTCACTTTGTAACTCCATAGTACATTCTTTTGATCTCCTTTTACATTCCATACGGTGACTTTGAGCTGCGGACAATAAAATATTTAAATACAGTACACACATATTGTATTTTGTCTATACAGTGAGCAATTTTTCTTTTTTTCCAAAATTACATTTTTATGGGTTTTTCGTCTTCTCATTTTGAGAAATTTCATCATCATTCTGCCTAGCCTTGTCCCAACTATATTTGGGTTTGCTTCTAATCTAATTGTTTTTAGCTGAATAACAGTGTTTAACATGGCTTATCTATCCTCCACAACACCGTTACTGGGTAACACGCATTGTCACTGGCTATTTTGAGCAACATCCTTTCGCCAAACGTTAAGTTGGTACTTAGAATCAAAAAATCAAAATGATATACTGCCTAGCCTTTTCCTAACTTTGTTGGGGTCAGCTTCCAGTCTAACTGGATGCAGCGGAATACCAATATTTTAATCTAAAAATAAAAGTATGTAATTTAAAAATCAAAATCAATAGGTCATTTATTCAAACAAGGCTGAGAATCAGCACTTGTCAAACGTCAAAATTACATAAGACAGTTCCCCAAAACGCCCGCCCATCACCACTACGTTCCTAGTGCTTTAGGTGGGAAGTAAAAGTGGCGCAACAAACTCCCCAGCAGCACAGCTGTCCGTTCAGTTAGAAAAACTTGATATGACGAATAGTACATAGTATACCAATTACTGCAAAGACAAAGAAAATGATTTATCTCTTACCTCTTCTATTTTAGCAGGCACAGTAAATGTACAATTGTAAGTAGCAACAGCTCCGTATTGATCAATGTTGAGTGTGGATGATGATATCGTTACATTTTTTGAGCGTGGACCTGAGCATTGTTTGTAGTTGTAAAATTTGGTGTTGTAGGGACCCTGGATAAAAAATAAAAATAATTCGGTAAAAGATGTTTTTGTGGTCAAGGGGATGAATGAAAAGTATGAACAAAAGTTATTGAAGACGATGAACGAGGAGATAATTTAGATTGATATTCAACAAAGAAAATACATTCACAAAGAATATCTGGAAGAAACTGCATAAAGAGGTAGATACATGAAAGTGAAGGTGTGTGAATCTCTAAAGGGAATTGAAAGACGTACGATGAATCAAACTTGCAGTAAAGATCTTATTGAATAACTGGCAGCATTTGGCGCAGCCGCGAGGCACACATTCCTTCTAGTATCTTACAACGCACTTTACACTTTTTATTTTGTATTCTTTCTTTTAACTTTATTTCTTTTTACTTGTGTGCCTTTTAGTCTGTACTAAATGAATGTATTTTCTTTCTTTCTTACTTTTCTTTTAGTTATAATACACCAATAAATAATTAAAAACAAAAGTGACTAATGTCTAGATTACTCACATAGTTGTTCGCATTTTTTGTCGCAGAAAAGTCCAAAGAAGTAGCACGCGATATAAAAATTAAAATGAAAATTCTTAAAACCAACATAATACACTGGCTTATGCGATACATTGTGTGCTAAATATGAATTTAATATTACCATAATTTCTAACTTAATGTTTTTATAATGGATCTCTCATGTAATGGTTATTTAATATAAAATTTGATGCGGTCGCAATCACCGATTCAATTTACTTAGTCGCTTGCGAATTTTATTTACATGAATTACTTAAGGATATAGATCAATTTAACTTTGCCGGAGATGAGTCCTTTTTGCAGGGGTGATTCTATAACATAGGAAATATGTGGATGAATGGCAAACTTATATTTGACTAGCTTCTGTCCGCGACTCCGACTGCGTGAAATTTCTATTTTTAACCTAAAACATATCCTATGACACTTGGCAATACTGTAACTTCTCATTAGTGAAAGAATTTTCGTAATCGGATCAGTAGTTCCGAAGATTACTCCTACATACAAACTCACGAATTATAGCTCTTTATAATATTGTTAATGAATATATGAATATTAATAGGTATAGTTTGTAAACAATATCTAGATCGATTGTATGCATTTATGTTTGAATTACGAGTACATACAGCGTTTGTCGCTGTTAGTTATTACGTGACAACCATTCGATGGATATGGACTAATATGAATAATTATCCAAAATGCAGGTATAAAGACTCTAAATAAAGACCTTCTTTCAAAGAAAAAACCAAACTAGTTTCTTGTCATTATTCTCCTGCCCGTATCCCAAATTATTTGTGGTCAGAGCGGCATGTCTTCTTCTTCCACACTTCTCTATAAGTCCATTCCTTTTCTACCATATCTTGCACACAGTTCATCCATCGTTTCTTTGGTCTTTTCCAACTCTTATAGTCATCCAAACTCATACTCAAAACATTCCTCACGACATTTGACTCATTCCACCGCATTCAATTTCAATTTATTTATTCACAAACAATTTACATTGTGTTTGAAATCTTCTATATGATAAAAAAAAACAATAATATTCATAATACAAGTAACACATTAAAAATAACAACCAGACTCACATCATCATTAAAATTAACATCACAAGAAAAATAAAAATAACTACCATAAAAAAAAAAACATCAAATTTTCATTACATATCATACAAGGACAACCGATTGCCACACAACTTTACAGTCACCGTTGCATTTTCAGACTCCCTCTTATACCCCGTGAAATCTTAATGGTTGTTTTCCCGTAGCGAAATGGTCTTGCCTTAGTAATACAATCGTTATATAAACAAATAAAATATTAGAAACAATTTTGTGTTGTTACGTGCAAACTAATTTATGCCGTATCACTACGTGCGAGAGTTTATTTTGCCCCTTTGTATTTGTTCCCTCTGTCGGTGGCGCGTGCATTTCGAGTACCTATAAGTTACCTGTTACTATTGAATCTCACGTTTTCGAGTTGATATTTGTTTAATTATTTTAAAACAAAAACATCTTTATTTTTTTACTTTTACTCTATGCTTCGAAATTATTCCTTATGGCAAGTTGTTCTGCCGCGGGAAAACAACCATTAACATTTCACGGTGTATACTCATTTCTTATTCTATCACAAAAACATTTCTTGCAGTGGATTAAATAAGTTCATTCCTTCTCTGGAAGATGCCATCATGAGATAAATTGTCTCAGGCTAATATTAGGGCAATTCAACAGCTTAATCTAAACCGGTAATAAATCCTTGCCTAATGCAAAATAACAAATGTGTTCATACATTATGGCCGGTCATCCATAACTGATTCAGATTAGAACTAATTGCAGACATGATGTACAACCAACAGATATCAGTGAGCTATCTGTTATTTCAATTAGGACATTTCTAGATTGTAATTGAATAATATCTAAGTGATTAGGTCGCCTTAATTTTGTGAGATCTCTTGAATACGGACAACAGGGGAGAAAAATAATGGTATTTTATGTTGCTTTTGCTTATGATTCAAAGAAAATCAGATGTGAGGAAAATTGGTGACTCCTAAGATCATTTTCAAAACCAAGAGTGACAATTTTGTGCACTCTTGCCGTTTCAGCTTTGAATGCAAGAAAATCTTACAAAGATGAAAATTTTCGGTGCCGCCTTTCTATCTGGAACACAGGTTGCTACTAGCTGAGGATTGCAGCTTTAGACAGTTATCAATATAATTCGTATGACAACCAAAATTAAAGGTTTGAACAGCTGTTGCAAAAGGGTCTTGAATTACTATAAAGAGTCCTAAAGCTGCAGTCTCACGGTACGCTATCTCACAGGCCAGATCGCGCCAAGCCAGGCCAACAGGCCGTGGGAACTGCCGCATTCGATGAGGCCTCCGATGGCTATCGTCGCCCGATCCGTCGGGAGTCGGTAAGTTCAAAGGCACGGTGCGTGGGCGCCTATCGCGCCCTGTACGCGCGCGTTTCTTCTGCTTCCTTTTTGCTTTGTTAATCAAATGTTGACTACTGTATAAAACCACAGTGTTGGCCTGACTTGGCGTGATCTGATTTGTGAGAAAGCGGGCCGAGGGACCACAGCTTTACCCCGCTTCCATTTAAAAGCAATCGCCGCGTGAATACGCGATCGTCGCGTGCATATGTCACTTTTTGTTCGGAAAACCGGAAAACGTCCTCGGTCGGCGTGACCACGCGTTCAGGTTCACCGAACAAAGAGTGACGCAGCCTTAGAAGGACATTCATTGAGAGGAGGTTGGCGATATAACTCGAGCTCGATTCCCATAATTTATCCTAACACAAAATACATAATACAGAGCACATACATATAAAAGAATATTCTATTCTAAATCATGCATCAAATCAGTTTATCATGAATAGATTTTTGGCTTATACACGTACGTTGTTAAATCATGCGTGTCCATAATTACTAATTAATAACGCCTGTCGGCCATTGGATCATGTTAATGGCGTTGTATGGACTGGATTATAATTAGCTTTACAAATTCGTTCCCTTGTTGGGTTGTAAAGGTATCAAACTATGCCCAAACAATATTAGTAGTCCATACAAACATTAAGTTATACTAAAAGTTGGCAACGTCGCAAATAGCTGTCAAATATTTACCTATCTATTTTTATTATTTTGGCAAAATGTAAGGAATTATGAAATATGGCTAACTAGTGTGAATGGCTTGCCCGTGTCGATAAGGCGTGCTCAATCTTTGTCTGCTTTTAAAATTCTGGGAAACAACATTTCCTAAAAAAATAAAAAGAAACCCACTCCTCTTGTTTCATGTTTATAATTTTATACAAGTACATCCGTTATATATATATAAATGTATATGTGCTTTATGTATATATGTATTTATTGTATATGTAAATGGTACACCACTGACTACCTGCAGTATTGTCTCTCCTGTTACCTTTAATCCATCAAAAGTTTGTCTGTAAAAGATCGCTTTAAGCGATAAGACCGCCCATTGTGTCACCCTATGTAGTATTTTCTAAATTTGTATTCGTAATTTTTATGGTGTACAATAAAGAGTATTCTATCTATCTATCCTATATCTTAGTGCTTTTTTCCTTTAAATTCTCTAAAGCTACCAAATGCCACGTACTTACATTGTAAGCATGCCGAAGTAAAAGTAGTCGAGATCAAAATTGCTAAAAGGTGCATTCTACCCACAATATAAAACCCAGTCTATAGTTGCGATTACGATTTTCCAAAATGAGGTCAAATACCTCATTTTGGAAAATCGTTTGGAGAGGAATATTAGTGTAGCTTCGAATAATAACTAGCTACGTATATAAGACGGTTTGCATTTTCTTTAGAGGCAAAGAAAAAGTTACAGCGTTTTAATTTTGTTCGAAAATTTGTTAGACAGTCTCTTTTGCATCTTATTAAATTGGTCCTATAAATAGAGAGACCAGCGTAAAAAAGATCGTGCAAGAAGGCACCCAAATTGTAGTAGTTTTTATGTAACGATGTGTTTATCCAAATCGAGAGATTTTATTTTATTTTGTTATAACTAGAATTTTACGCTTATAAATGTTACTAAAGTTCTGAGAACTCTACTTGTTTGCTACTGGCAATAATCTTATTGAAGCCTGTCATGGGAGCAATGATAAACCTTGATAAGCATTATAGCTGATATTTATAGCACAACCGCTGAAGTACAGAAAAGTCTCGGTGCACTTTTTACTAACAGACAACGCACAGCCTAAGCCACTGGGTCTAGAACATAGAAATATAAAAAACAGCTAAAAGTATGAAGTTTTTTTTTAATAATTCCTTTTATAGCGAAAGTCTAAGGAAAGATTATTGAAAATTAATTCCCTAAAGGGCTTGAAGTATAAGGGAAGTATGATTGTATGGAAGTTCGTCATTTTTGCCGAAGAGAAATCCCATCGGGCACACGGTTTGGATATGTCACCGTAAGTGAGAACCGTTAGTTTATAATCTATAAGTATTATTTCCATTAGATTATAAACTGTTGAAAAATTGTGAACTGGATGAAATGGTGTGGTTAGGGTAGTGACTAACTGTGACCAACCGCGTGTGAGCCGAGCGAGCGAAACGAGCGGTGCCGCGGTAGTGGTCGGCGAGTGAAGCGAACCATGCTGCGGTAGTGGCCAGCGAGCAAAGCGAGCGGTACTGTGCACTATTTTTCGACAGTTTATAATCCAACGGAAATAATACCGATAGATTATAAACTAACGAAGTTCGTAATTATAAGGTGACATAATATCAATCCGTTACAGATCCCAAGTTTTGGTCAAGGTAACATATCGATTTATCTACATCTATCAATTAGTCTGAAGCTCTAAACTTATGTTATACACAGGGTCCAATTTCCCCATCATACACCCACATCCTAAAAACACAAGGCAAATTGATAGTCACCATTAAAATGTATCGAGTCATTTCGGATAAGTGACGAATGATTAATTAAAACGTTTAATTAATTACTCGGCTAAAAGCGTTGTTAATAAATTATGAAAGTCCTTGGACTTGCTCGTTGCTGTAGATCCCGTTAAAGGTACACGGGCGATTTAAAATTGCCAAATTGTTGCCGACAGACAGTATTAAATCCTCACGACTTATTGAATAAAATAATCAGCCTCGAGTAGATTTTCGTTGGTCTAGTGTTCGCAAGCAGTACCGCTAAGCATGAGGTCCTGGGTTCGATTCCCAAGTCGGGCAAATCGTTATTGGGTTTTTCCATTAGGAATTTCTCAGTAGCAGCCGGAGTCTAGGTTTATGCTCGGTGGATGGCAATTCAATATACAATAAATCTAATATTCAATAAACCTACATGGGCACTTATGAAACGTCAGAAGCTAGGTGCACGGTTCCAATTGGTTGTTTCCTATGGAGAAGAGCCGGCAAGAAACTCCACGGTTACTGTTTTAAAAATAATTGGCTTTTACAATATTTTCAAATAACAGTGTTATTAGGTATGGGAGGACAGTGTAGGTCTGTCAACAAGTACCAGGTACTTAACAGAATAATGATGGTCAAAAAATCAATATGCTCGCATATGTTTAATATATTACATAGCATCGCTATATTACATGGGACTTAAGCATAACTGGCAAAATGTGGTTGTACTATAGATACACCTCTACCTAACCCTTCGGGGATTACAAGCCTGATATTATCTTATGTGTTAAGTTAGTAAAAATAACTAATCGTTTTTCAAGCAAATATGACTTTACTTTGTTTCACAATAAATTGTTGCTGGGTCGATTAAAAGCCCTTATGAATATGAATCGAAGAAATTACTCGAAAATTTCCAAGTCCCGTGACTTAGAAATTATTACAGAAAATTATGAATGAATGCAATCTGCTGCATATAGCATTACGTCATACGACGTTTAACGATGTTTGCGATGACATGTAGTGATATCTTCTCTTGTAAATAAAACAAATCACTTTAATGCTTTCGGCGACTTTAGTTGTCCAACCCAATTACTGCAAAGTTGCCCGTATATCTCCACCATTTTGGCTTTGTTTTTGCTCCGTGTTGCACATCAAGTATTAATGTTCCGATGTGTAGTGGAGGCCTTCTCTTTGTGATCTTAGTTTTGGATAAGTGTTAATTTGGATAGATAAAACAAAGGAACTGGATGACTGTGAGTCCGTGGGTGTAGTGTGGGAGGGTCCTGAATGGGTTTACCTCCTTGTCAACGTCTGAATTATTTCGTGAAGGAAGGTATTGTTCGTAGGTAAAGGTATGTCTTGCTTTTCTTTTCTCTAGTGCTTGTTAATTTTGCCTAGAATTTCCCAACTATGTTAGGGTCGGCTTCCAGTCTAACCGGATGCAGCTGAATACCAGTATTTTACATGAAGAGACTGCCTATCTGACCTCCACAACCCAGTTACTGGGTAATACGATAGCCCTTGGTAAGACTGGTTGTCAGACTTTCAGGCTTATGACAGACGGGACCAACGGTTTAACGTGCTTTCCGAGGCACGAAGGGGTCTAAGTACCCATCCACGGACCCACTGCGGCAAGTGTAGCTTAACCTGATCGATCGACACGTGAGGCGGTTATTACATCCGGGGTTGCGGGAAAGTCCGAAAGGGATACCGTGGCCCCTGGCAACGTACAGGCAACGGAAGGAACACGGGTGGGTTTTAGTCAGTAAGAGTCTGACACGCCCTCCCGCTCCACCCAGAGCGGGAGAAGTTATTTGATAATTTCCCACCCAAAAAAAAAAAAAAAAAAGGCGGTTATTACATAGCTTAAGTTCTTGGTTGATTTGCTAAAATAAACATAGCATGAGTATTAGCCTAGCTTTCTACTGCTAGTCATGAGTTGAAATCGCCGTATCCCTTCATATCCGGACAACTGATAAAGCCAAAGGAGCTGGTTAGCATAATAGCATAATCAGCCTATAATGTACCCACTGCTCGGACACAGGACAGGCCTCCTCTGAGTGACAGAGAGTGGATGGTAATTCCACCACGCGGACCCAGTGCGTTTTGAGAACAGTAGTGATGAAATATTTTACACAAAGTACAACGCCTGGGTCCTAACCTACGACCTACAACTCAAAGTCGCTTCCGTTACTACTGTGCCATCACTGCACTGCTCCATAGGAGCTGGTAAGATAGAGGGAGACGGAATACTTAAAACAAAACCCGTCAGCCTTCAAAGCAAGAGTGAACAGGCATCTTCTGGTCACGCTCGTTCCATCATAGACCTCATCAATCGCTTTCCATCTGGCGAGATTGAAGGTCAAGAAGAGGCTCATTCTGCAATCTATCCTAACTAATATTATAAATGTGACGGTGAGTTTGTTTGTTTGTTATGCTTTCACGTTAAAACGGCTGAACGCATGAAATTTAGTACATAGGTAGACGATGACCCAGAGACATAGGCTACTTTTCATCCTGGATCGCAGAAGAAATCGCGAGCAACAGCTAGTTATTATATAAACATCAATCACCCTGTGTTAGTCTCGCAAAAACGGCTCGACTGATTATGATAAAACTTTAGTTAGTGTTGTGTGCGCGCCGGAGAAGGTTTCAAACAAAAAAAAAATATGAATAAGGCATTGCAATGCCATAGACAGAAAAAAAAAACTTCCATAAAAATGCTTTCACTTGTACCCACATAAACAGTTTCTGGTGCTTGTCCGGGAGGCAAGCAGAAACAGAATGTTGAATTTTTCAAAATTCAAACTATTTAATTTCACATAAACCTACAAGGGCACTTATGAAACGTCAGAAGCTAGGTGCACGGTTCCAATTGGTCGTGTCCTATGGGGAAGAGCCGGCAAGAAACTCCACGGTTACTCTTTTAAAAGTAAATGGTATTTACAATGTTTTCAAACTACAGTATTAATAGGTATGAGAGGACAGTGTAGGCCTATCAACAAGTACCAGGTGCTTAGCAAGATAGAAAATGGTCGACATATATCTACAGTCTGTTAAGCCTACAACGTTCTTACATTCACAAAATCTAAAAGAAAAGAATCTATATAAAAGAAAAGAAAATAATAAAAATAAAGACCTATTTAAACCAAATGACATGATTGCCACTACAGCTGTAACAAATCTAATTTACTCTAATATATCGATATATAGATATCTAAGTGACTCGTACTACAATCCAATCTTGCTCTTTCGACCACTTACACTGATCATATATACGAGTACATGGCCATGGTATTTGCCTGACTATCTCGTACAGACAAATAGTTTTATGAAAAAAAAAACAATTTTATAATGGGGAAAATAATGGATACAAACGCCGTTTAAAAATAATGTTTCACACTTTAAAATGTTTAGCTTTAAAATTAATTGAATGAGCTATACAAATAATGGTCTTCACTATAAATATGCTTAGCTTTAAAATTAATTGAATTAGCGGAACTATAGATTTAACTCGCAAAAAAGAATAGGTTAGGTTAGGTTAGAACTGTGACCCCCTACGCACGAGCAGAGCGAGCGAAGCGATCGGTGTCGGGGCAGTGGCCGGCGAGTGCCAAAAACGACTAGAATATATAGAAAAAAAAAAAAAATCGGTTTCGGAGTTGGTTTTCGACACAGTTAAAGTGCAAACCTTTATTTTTGTAGGTATTTTAAATATGTTGTTTATGAAATTATTACTTTATAGTGTATATTTATTTTGTAAATTTGGTTCATGTTTAAAGTGATAATATTAAAATACAGATGTATTATTATTTAAAGTGCTGATATACAATTTTATGGCTGTGCTATTAAATACATCCCTTTTATAATTACGTAAATTAAGTTAAAGGCCAATTTTAAGGGGTAATACAGTTTAAAATGTAATAAAGAACTGCTGACTACGCTAATTTTATTTGCGTTACACTTTTCGTGGCACCCTACTAGTCATTGTATTTTGAATTGTGCCTCGTTTAACTCTTACAAAAGTATAATCAACGCGAGTAAAATATACCACTGAGGCACAGCTCGACTTTTAGGCTGAATTTTACTGTTTTTTTGTATAATTTTAAACACCAAGAGGATACTATTGCTACTATGATTAGTAGGAACCTATTTTCAGTCTAACCAGTACGTTTTCATTATTACCCGCATACGTTCTGTTTCGGTATTCTGTCGATCATAGGTCGTTTCACGGTCCCACGTTCTGTTATTATGTATACCAATGTACTTCAGTAATACACAGAACCTATTCGATGCTAGTAGACAAGTGATCAAAACCAGTTAAACAATAGATGCGGCGAGTGAAGTGTCAATCTTAATGTGGTTGATTAACTCTGATAGAGAGTGACCCCGTTCGTTGTAAATTGAACGGTTGATAAAGTCCCGCAGAATTGTATTACTTATCAAGTTGTTCTTCTGCGGGCTAAAACAAATTATGGGCATGACATGAACTTGAGTTTCGTTAGAAAACGTTGCCATCATAATTATATCGACGCAAAATTGAGGTAAAAATGATTGTTGTCTTTTGTTTTATATAGTGTTCGTTACACAAGCCTGTGTAACGAACACTATATAAAACAAAAGACAACAATAATTTTTTATTATGTATACCAATGTACTTCAGTAATACACAAAACCTATTCGATGCTAGTAGACAACAATCATTTTTACCTCAATTTTGCGTCGATATAATTATGATGGCAACGCTTTCTAACGAAACTCAAGTCGTACCGGGTAAAATTACAGTTTGGAACGAAATCTTCATGTTACCACTGGCACTACTAACTAATCTCATCTAAACGCTCCACAGAACAGTAAAGTTATCAGGTGCTACACAGCGGTGTCTTAATCTTTAACGAGTTTACTTCTGCCCATCTTTAAAACTTTTACGTTCCGATTATTTTTCTAATTAGCTAACTCTCTTAGGTATTTAGTTCTTCTATAATAGTTGGCCTCGAGTTTAGATTTGTGAGCGGTAAGTTGCAATAGGTTCGAACCCTATTACAGACAAAGTGCAGGGGTGTGCATTATGCATCTGTCTTTCACTTCTGGGAAACAAGCGTGATGTTATGGCATGTTACGTTATTTAATTATATAGTGAGATCACATTTCGAACTTATTATTAGGTTTGAACTTATTATAACTAAAGGTACAATTACTTTAGTAAAGAGGATAACAATATATACACTGGACAAACTAAATAGACTTTAGTAAAGAGCATAATAATATATACACTGGAAAAAATAAATAATATGCTATGCTCTTTTTTCCACCTTCCATGGAAACAAAAACATGCCGTCCGACCTCTTGCCATCGTCGCGTACCAAGCCATTGGGTTCTAATACATGTTGGTATAAGCCTACACAAAATAAAATAAAAAAGAACTGCAAATCTTGGGGTCTCCCTAAAAGACTGCAAATAGTAAATTAGTCAAAGGATATATTGGCATTATCGCCATAGAATTAACGGAGTGATGATTAGCTATCATAATGTCAGTATATTCTGCCGATAAAAGTTCTATCACATCACCATCATTCATCATTTTAACCACCTCTGTAGTCTAGGGGTAAGACCACCTATCGCTTAGAGGTCCCGGGTTCGATTCCCAGTGGGGGTAAAATTTCCTGCTCGGTTTGATTGCTGGTAAGGCTTGTTCTAAGTCCGCCTGGCTAGCTACCACCATCTTATCTAAGTCTGTCGCCATAACAGCAATGTCAACAGGATTGTTGTGTATCGGCAATTAGAGGTAAGATAACCAGTTTCTCTGTGGTTGACGATTATGGGTGTAGCTCATCATCACTTCACATCAGGTGAGAGAAAAAAATAAGGAACTTCGTGAGAAATGGTACCAGCAACGTGCAAAGTATTTTTCAAATAAAAAGGACAAAATTAGTATTTCTCTGTGATGTTTAATATTTAAAACTGACAAACGTAGCTGAACGTTGTCAAGGAATATTAGAGAAGAATAAGAAACGTGTTTGGAATACTCAAATTATTAGAAGTTTCTTTAGTCTTGGACAGAAATCATTTGTTCACGAGAAACGCTACAGTTCGCTGTAATAATATTTTCGATATATTTTTGTGAATTTCTCCAGAGCAGTGGTGGACTTAGGAGTTTGTAGGTCGTGGGTTCGAACCCAAGCAGGCGCTTTACTTTGTGTAAATAATTTCATCATCACTGCTCTCAAAACAGTGAAGGAAAACATCGTGAGGAAACCGGCATGTCCTAGAACCAAAAATTCGGAGACATGTGACATCTACCAAGAGCCTATTTGGATCATTCCTAGCAGTGGGAGCATTTTCCCCTGGAGATGATCCAAATAGACTGATTATGCTCGCTCACAATTGCAATCATAAACACTCCCAGACACCTGAATCGAGCCACCCTGCATATTTTTGTTACAGGTTTTTGAAGCCAGTGACTCAATATCATTTCCGTTTGTCATGGTTCCAAAGGAGAAGGCTCAAAAATACCCCTCGTCTGCCAGAAAAATAAATAACTCAAAATATCGATATAAATTAAAATATATATATATATACATAATCCCGGTTTTAATCCTTACTGGCTAATGTACCAAAAATTTTCTCTGAATATTAATTCAGGGGTAGAATATAATTTATTAAAATCTGGAGATTTTAGTTTCTCCGGCCTCGTTCGTCTAATGGGTGCAAACGTTACTGCTAAGCATGAGGTCCTGAGTTCGATTCCCAGGTCAGGCAAAGTGTTATTGAGTTTTTCCATTAGACAATTCTCAGTAGCCGCTAGGAGTCTGGATTTGTGCCCGGTTGATGGGTCGCCCGCTATTTCATGGGACTTAAACATAACTGGCGAAATGTGGGTGTACTACAGGTACACCTCTGCCTAACCCTTCAGGGAATACAGGCGTGATGTTATGTATGTATGATTAAAACCAAAAGTATGTTTTTATTGCATTTCTAGTCGTTCTAAAACTAAAATCTGCAGAGTTTACTAAGTTATATAGTACGCCTGAACGAATATTCAGAGCATTTTTTTGGTATGTTAGCCAGTAAGGATTAAAACCGGAAGTATGTATTTTTTTAAATTCATATTAGCGATTTTTTTACATACTTCTGTCTGCTGTCAGACGTGCGGTATTTTTTTATGGGAGATGAGACTTCACCTTTGAAACCGGAATTTAAAAAAAAACAGTACCGGTCAAGCCCCGCTGTTTGACATTCACGCGGCGCGGCGCGGCTTACGTCAATGTTTAAAGTGACGTAAACCGCGTGAGTCGACTGCAACCAATTGATTACGGTCGGATAAATCACTATGTTTACTGCTAAATAATGGCTATTATCGTCTGTGGGCTGTTTTAACCTATGGTCTTAAGGATATTCTCGTCAATTAGACCAAAAATAATCAAACAATGACAGTAAACACCGAAAATTTCTGAAAAAAAATTAAAGTGACGTAAACCGCGCCTGAATGTCAAACTGCGGGGCTTGAGTCGTCTTTTCACGTTTCTCAGGGGCAAAATAATAATAAAACAATGGTTTACACAGAGAAAACGTTTATTTAGTTATTCGTGTTACCTCCAAGAGCATTTACGACGGCCGACATGTGCTTCGGCATGGAATAAATTAATGGCACTATGACGTGCTGTGGAGTGTTCTCCCATACTTCCAAGATAGCAGTTTTCAGCTCCTGCAAAGTTTCTGGAGCTGGTTGGTTACTTCGTACACGCCTCTTCAGCTCATCCTAAAAGTGTTCTATTGGGTTCATATCAGAGCTTCTCTTTGGTCATTCCATTACTGCGATACAAACGTCGTGCAGGTATTTTTCTCTGACTTATCATTATTTTGAGTACCTAATACCTCCAGTACTTTAGTTCAGATCGTTGGCACCTGAAAAATAGTAGTATTGCATTAATTTTCTTCCGACAGTAAAATTAAAAAGCGCCCATACCATAATTCTCACCAAATAAACTTTTAGGTACAGCTTTACAAATACTCAATCTCGCGTTCAGAAATACCTAAATTGACTAAATCAATCTGTCTAGCCTTTTCCCAACTATGTTAGGGTCGGCTTCCAGTCTAACCGGATGCAGCTGAATACCAGTATTTTACATGGAGCGACTGCCATCTGACCTCCACAATCCAGTTACGGCGTAACACGATACCCCTTGGTAAAACTGGTTGTCAGACTTTCGGGCTTCTGACGACCCGTAACGAGTGTCGAAGACCTACGAATGACAGCTGGGACCAACGGCTTAACGTGCTTTCCGAGGCACGGAGGAGTCTTGGTATGTAATGATGGTCAACCATCCATGGCAAGCGTAGCTTAACTTGATGTATCGACCCGTGCGGTTGTTATTACTTATCCACAAGCTCCTCCTTAATTGACCAAATACAGAAACTAATAATAATACTAATTCGCTGCTTGAATCAAATACCTATTTGCTTTAAACTAGAACATTCAATTGCTACGGAACTAAAATAAAATGAAATACACCAACAATATACAATGTGCAACTGAATTAATACACATACTGAAAGTAGTTTGTTCAGAATCATTTTCTGAAATGATTTAGTTCTGTCATTTTTAATATACGTAATTTTTTATCCCAATTTAATTAAAACTACGTAAATTACAGTCACACTTCCACTGTACAGTCAAAATAAACCAAAATAGACGAAGTGCCTACTATGCTAGAACCATTTAAGAACGTGTGCGAATGAATGCGTGCGTAGATTAATGTAATGTAATGTGACTACAATTTTCTCCTACAATCATTATAACTAATTTAAGTACCGTTAGCGGCTCTATAGTGGCGCTGCCTCAGCTTGGCTAAAGTGCCGTAAGAATTGCATTTTCATTGTCACTATCACTGTCACTGTCACTTGTTATTTTGTTTGGTTGTCGAGGTTAGTTCGCTGTAAAACACCATATTCCCAAAACATTACATTTTCTTGTGTCTAAACGGACCCTGGCGTTGTGTGATCACAGTTCTAACCCAACCTAACCTACTTTTCAACCATTTTCATGGCTAAGTTCTGGCACATGAAGGGGTCCGATAGGACTGATGCCTGCCGGGGTTGCGGGAAAGTCCGAAAGGAATACCGTGGCCCCTGGCAACGTACAGGCAACGGAAGGAACACCGGTGGGTTTTATAAAAAAAGGGGTTCTGGCGACACTTAAGTTTAGCCGGCTATAGATGAAAGAAATTAACATTAGCCTTTCCTCAAAAAAAAAAAAAACAATTGACAGTGACAGTGACAATGATAATGCAATGCTCAACAATCAAACAAAATAACAAGTGACAGTGACAATGACAATGCAATGCTTACGGCACTTTAGCCGTTCCGAGGCAGCACTACTAATATGCCGCAAATAGCGGCACATTATCCGACAGGGGTAGAGTGCCGCTAGCGGCACTCTATACACTTCCTTTAATCATAGTTATTTATGCAACTGTTGTATAATAAGGGGTATTAAAACTCGTGTTTTAAACCCACAATGTGATAAACCCACATTCGTATGTGGGTTTATCACATGAGTGTTTTAACAGACCTCAGTTGTATACAAGACTTTATCTACACCCATGATATGAATCCTCTATACAAGGTTCTGAAACCATAGGGTGTTGTACAGTGTTGTAAAAACTCTATGTAAATTCATGGAAAGTTTAATTGCTGAGTATCTAATCTAATACAAACAATTTATACGTTTTTTTTTAAATTACGGCGCTGTTGTATCCGCGCTGTGGAATTCCGCATGACAATTTTTTTCTTTTTTTAATTCATAAAGATACATAGTGAGAATGTGGCTGTTTGAGTAAGGAAAGGATCGAAAAAGCAAAGTAGTTGTATAATGAAATTTAGTACAACATTATAACACTCGTTTGGATGATATTACTATGACACTGGTTGTTTTAATGTTGGCAATAAGCTAACTGTTTCAGAAACTTTTATAGAGGATTTATAGCATGGGTGTAGATAAATAAACAATGTTTTATATATACTTATAAAAATTCAGTATTATATATTATATGATTATAACATTATGTTCTAATTGGGGTGTTTGGTGGGGTGCGTTAATTCTGGGACATGTTGTAGAATGCACTGAACAAGCCTACCCGAATTTTCGATTGACTGTGTCAGTTCGGACACAAACAGGTTAAGTGGGCCCAAAATATCGACTAATAATAGTAGCTTACATACCTACATAAACACAAGCTCATGTGCAATGAAGGCATAGATTGCGAACGAACTAATCTAGTTTTCGCGCCTCTATTTGCCTATTTGCTCGACATAGCCCAAATAATGTAGTTTAAGGTTGAAACTACGTTTTACAAATGTACTGTGTAGGTCCAGTCAGCGAAATTAATTGTTTATCAAAATTGACACTTAAAGTCAATTTGCCGCGATATAGCTATTTCATTAATATTTCAAAGAATGAAAGTTGTGAGTTGATTATTACGGATAATTGAAGTTGGTAGTAAATTTGCTAAACAATTAACTTCCATTTGCACATATCTATGTCCAAACTACAAAAAACTACCATGTGATTCCTGACACATAAATAGCCAGGATTTGGCACAAATCTTGGGAAAACAATTTGCAGCGGGATTATGCTGACCGACTAACAATACTGATATGTTGTAACTCGTAAAATTATCTGTTTTTATTTATTATTTTTTACGTTTTTTTCGACTATCCTAACTAATACTAAAAATGTGAAAGTGAGTTTTTTTGTGTTTTTTTATTTGTGTTTGTTTATTTGTTGCGGTTTCACGCTGAATTTGGCACATAGGTAGACCATATCCTGGGTTAAGACATAAGGGAATTTTTATTCAGATATGCAAGTTATACATTGTCTTCCGATTGACAAATACTCGTACATACATTGATACATAGTACAGGACTTTACGAAGTCCTGCCGGTCTATTGTGTAAAAATCTCACCGAAAAACTTAGGTGAAGTGGGTTTGAAGTGAGCTGTCAATAGTCTCAATTCCTAACATCAGGTGGAATGACAGCTCACTTCAAGGTCACTTCACCTAAGTTTTCACGGTGAGTTTTTTACAGACATGTCGGAAATACGTTGCTGAGTTGATTAATCGTGATGCCAGCGCCGCCTAATGGCGTTCGACAGAGTCTACAACATAATGCTTGACCGGGGAGAAGCAGGGTTTGTCAGGGGCTGTCGAGAAGTGGGCACGCTTAGAAACTGTCGCACGTTCCGAATAGTTGTGTCGTACCTACAATGAGTATTGCTAGTGTGATTAATTTGATCGTAAATTATTATAAGTTGATCTTAACTGCAAACGGTTTTTTTATTGCGCAATAACCAACACTACCCATAGTATGCTCACAGTAGTTTGACGGCACGGTTGGCGCAGTGGTTAAGCGATTGACTGCTTCGGATGTTTGTAAACGCACCCACGATACAGGAGAAATTCCTAGTAAGGGTCAAAGTCATAAAAAAAAAGTTAAAATGTGGCTGATAATTACGAGAGACAAGTACCATATTTCGTCATACAGATGATAGATCAGCTGCACCCAAATTGCGTATTACACTCGACGGAATGACAATCCTTTCATTAAATCAAATCAAAATCAAATACCAACAAGTAAATCTGCTTTATAATAATGTGTCTTAATGACGTGGTAACCTTATAGCATAAAATTCCACAACAAAACCGGAACATAGTAGGTATTGTCCCAACACTACTTTCCTAGATGAATTCATTCAAAAGGAGCAATATCACTAATAGATTTTTTTTTCTGTCGTGAAGTAGCGTACGTATATCTATCAAGAAGGAATTCGGGAAAGTCTGAAGTTCAAATATACCGAAGAGATTATCGTATGAGTATCCAATTTAATATACCGCTTAGAACGTTGCTGCGGTGGCCCGTTGCCCCTAATACATTCTTTGGTGGGTCCTGAAATGTTTGGTGCAGAAATCTTTTCGATGTTTTAAATATGACGTCAGTATATAGGAACATTTTGCTGAAAATTTGACCTTTAAAATTTAATAGAATAGAATATTCTATTTTTTATGGTACGCCATGTGAATTACAGATATAAATGTAAAAAAAATTACAAAGGGCGAAACATTTGGCGGTCTTATCGCTATAAATCACACGTCACTCGTCAGGAGCTTTTGACGACGTAAACAGTGCACTCTCAATGGTTACGGATTGGTTTTCAACAAATAACTTAGTTCTCAATGCCAAGACAACAAAATTAAAGTTCACCTTACTGAATGTTAGAAATCTAGGACCTAACATCGTATACACTTAGATAAAGAGATGAGACGCCCTAAGCTGAGGGCCGTACCCCATAGGGGGTGCCCTTACCGTGTAGACGCTTAGTTTGTGAGTTTTGTGCACTGGCTGGAGGCCTTAAATTATTGAGGCATTCACAAGAAAGTCCGGTTAAGCAGCCGAAAAACTCCTAGGTTGAAATGCGAGATGCCACAAAAAAAAAAACTTGGTACAATAGGAGATTGTATCGCTAGAAGTCACTCGTCAGTCGCTTTAAGTCTTAATTTAGATAAATATCAATGATCCAGTTACAAAATATGTAGTAGATTGATTGCAACAACTATTTTTAAGGCAAGAGTGTTTCTTTGAATCCTTCGCTCCACTCTGGATTCAAAGAAACACTCTCGTTTTAAAAACAGTTTTTTGCTCCCAAAGCAAACAATCTGCTATTAGTACCTAACATATTCATAAATGAAGCAAATAATATTCAAGACTTTAAGAGGATTGAGTATTTAAATTTTACCTAACTATAAACTGTTGTAAACGAATATTAAGGTCTAAAGAAACTTGAGAAATTGTGTCAGGAACAGACTACATCTTGAAATTCCTGGTTCTCAAAACTAGTTAAAATAAAGACAGGCAATTACTCCAGTCACGAATAGAACACTTGGAAATTACAGTCCAACTTAAAACATAAGTAATGCTTATGTTTTAAGAGATTTTTACACTGTACGATTTGATGTTGTCTTGCAATTAATCGGTTTGATATTCGTCGAAGTTTAAATAGGGGGGCTCGTGGCTATGTAATAACAGCCACATAGGTGGATCCATCAGGTTAAGCTACGTCTGCCGCGGTCATTCCGTGGATGGGTGACCATCTTAACATACCGTGCCTTGAAAAGCACGTTAAGCCATTGGTCCCGGCTGTCATTCTTGGATCTTTGACAGTCGTTACGGGTCGTCAGAAGCCCAAATGTCTGACAACCAATCTTACCAAAGATATCGTGTTACCCAATTATTGGGTTGTGGAGGTCAGATAGGTAGTTACTTCATGTAAAATACTGGTATTCAGCTGTATCTAGTTAGATTGGAAGCCAACCCCAATCCCAACTAGTTGGGAAAAGGCTAGGCAGATTAATTCGCCATTTTAATTATGATGAAATTCTTAAAGTGCAACTAGATTAGACTCCATTGACATTGACTTGTAATATTGGTAACCTTTAAACGTAACAGATAGTCCATCTACTGCTAACTGCATCGATCAGAACGGTCGAAGCCATCGCTTGATGTTGATCGACTGCAATCAAAGTTTTGTATGAATCATCATCATTATTTCAGCCGAAAGACGTCCACTGCTGGACATAGGCCTCCCGGGACCAAGCACCGCCACTTCGACCGGTTCTGGACTTCCCACATCCAGTGGATTTCTGCAGAGAGATCCACGTGAACCAAGGTAACCGACATAGCCCGAAGAATTGCCAATCTTAAGTGGCAACGGGCAGGGCACATTGCTCGTAGAATAGATGGCCACTGAGGCCGAAAGTTTCTGGAGTAGCGACCGCGTACTGGAAGACGTAGCGTTGTAAGGCCTCCCACAAGGTGGACCGATGACATTGTGATTACCACAGGAATGAATCATCATGAAGTGTAGCAAATACATCACTATGGGGCTACATAGTGATGTATTTGCCATATGCCATATGATGTATTTGATGTATTTCAATACCTTGTCATACGTGTGTGCTGGTAAAAACCTTAATTCACACAAAATTATAGAAAAATAGCAGGCAGTTTTTATGCTTCTCTTTCGTTTTCTGTCGCCTATGAATATCACAGATTCCTTCGAAAGCCTTATCACAAAGTCGAGCTAACTCATGTCGAGTTATTTACCAGCAAACCTTACAGTATCAGACAGATTACTTGCCATTCATTATAAATAAAAAATACGCCCTTCCGTGACCAATCGTATCGCAAGCACAGAACAAGACTCACCACTAAACGCGAGTGGGACCAGCGTACAGTCGTAATAAAAAGTAGCGTCTGTACACATATTTACGTCTCGAGACGCGGGAACCTCTCTCGCCTTTATTATTTACGCGCCGAGACAGACGTGTTGACACTGGTTAAGGTGTGGTTTCAATGATGGGGATGATTAGAATCGCATCTGCAGATTAAAGTCGTAAAAATCTGACAATGTCAATAGGATCTCTTTTACCGTTAAAGCTTGGCTTTTTTGGTTAAGGAAACTGAAAAATACAGTCTACTAACTTGACCAACTGTTAAGTTGCATTGGTTAAAAGTGTAGTTACTCACGCTGCTGTCTTCGGGGTCTTCAGAATGCAACATGAACAAGCAAGATAGTTATTAAACTAGTTGTAAGGAAAGTTCTTTGTTTGGCTTTTTCTGGGCTGTCGTCTAACGCATTCTAGTTGTTTAATTGTTTAGCACGTCTGACACGCAATGTTGACAGCTACGATCATCCTTCATTTATTTCTTATTTCATCTAGAAGTGGAAGAGACAAGTTCTGTCAAATTACATGTTCTTTAAAAATTTACGAATTTTTTGGAATTATCATTTTCAAACTCTAAAATACCTTCAGGTATTTTGCAACTCGCATCAGTGAAACCGTACCTACCATGTACTTCAAAATATGAAAGGTGCCCGATGAAGTAGCGTTGTGAGTCGCCCACAGAGAATATAAACCGCACACCGCGTGCATACACGTCCGCGTTTTACGGGGATTGCATTCAAACAAAGAATCTTCGCGTTTTTCACCCGCGTTTCGGTGAAAAATAAAAATAAACGCAATAATGAAACCAGAAAATGTTTCGAAAAATGCTCAATTATTCGAACAGATGAAAGAAGTGAAATATGGAATTCGTGTATAATTTCGTCCTGAAATATTTCAATTCTGAAATATTCCATTTTATTTTCTTCTTTTTCCTGTAGTCTCGTTTATCTAGTCCACTAGCACATTAGGGCTCACTTGCACCACAAATCTCTAAATATGTTTCTGTCAATTGTTTGATGTTGACAATACTCTCTCCTTCAACCAATTGTTAAAGGAGAGAATTTATTCAATGTTTTTCAATATGTAGCGCTAAATGAATTTTGTGTTTTGTGGTGCAAGCGGGCCTTACTTCCAGCGAAAATAGAATATTGTGTAAACCTTGATTTATTTCCAACAATAACAATTTGAATAAAATTTGTGTTTCGTGTAAATGAAATATAGAGAAACGACCGAGATAAGAGTTAGATCGCTCTAAGCGTGGGTGTTGTAGCAGATATCTTAGGGATTATGTCAAAAGGGACGTGGAGTAGCGTCGTGTCTGCGTATATCATCAAAATTGTATTTGTCACTGATAATATTCATTACGACGGAGATGAGTATACCAGTTGGATATTTATGGGCTAGAAATGAAAAAATATACCAGATAATCACAATCCATTAAACAATAAACAATGTTAGTAAAAGCGTGTGCAACAATTACCATATTCTGTATTCCCCGAAGGGTTAGGCAGAGGTGTACCTATTGTACACCCACATTTCGCCAGTTATGTTTAAGTCCCATGCAAAAGGAGGCGAGCCAATTTCCATAAACCGAACTTTCCAGATTCCGGGCTACCTACTGAGAAATTACAGATGGAAAAACCCAATAACACTTTGCCTTTTTGCAATTAAATGAAAGAAAATTTAAAGCTCATATTAAAAGTACACTTTGTAAACAAGCATATTACAAATTAGAGGATTATATATCCAAGATAAGAATGCTTGGAAACATGCTGGTCCTGCTCGATAGGATAATTTAGAATCAAGACAAAATCAAACTGGTTGCAAATTTAAGTGTATATATTTTTTTTTTGTTATTATATGACATTGATTTTACATTCTATGACCAATTCCTCGCACACTGACTTATTAATTGTGGAATCTTAGGAGGATCGTCTACTTTTACAATTTTTGTAAATATGTGAGCACCATGTATCTATCACATAATTAGTTTATCTGTTGTTGCTTCATTTTTAATTCTTAATTATTTTTACCTATTGTGGTATAATAATTTTATTCTAGGTGCATCGTCCTCACATATAATTATATAACTAATGTACTTATACAAAATATTGTAAAACATTTTAAAAGAGTAACGGTGGAGTTTCTTGCCCATTCTTCTCCATACGAAAACTACCTTTTGGAAGGGGCAACTAGAATCAATTAATTTTTTTTGTAAATTTTTGACGTTCAAAAGTGCCTTATACGGGCCTATTTGAAATAAATGATTTGACTTTGACTTTGACTTTTGCCTGACCCGGGAATCGAACCCAAGACCTCATGCTCAGCGAGTAGGACCAACTAGGCAGCAATATGAATAAATCCGCTAATAATCCATTTAGCAAGTTTAATCTTGGATATGCTGTGAATTTTCAAAAACTAAAACAAAAGATTTTTTACAACACGTCTACTAAAATAGTCAAAACAAATGCAAAATTTTCACATTTTTTTCTACGTTAGCAAAAATGTTAAAAATAAAGAAATTAATGACTCCCACTGGCTATTTTGGGATTCATCGAAATACAAACATTGGTATGAATAACAATTTTACATTTGGTGCAATATGAAAGTTTTAACAACAGTCTATTGCACATGATTCGAATCGTCCATGCGTACGCAGAATTTCAATATCCGTCCATGGGTTTATAGAGATACTTCCATTCCGTAGGCTGCTCACACACTCGTGATTATACGATATTAAAATTCTACGGTTTAATATTGCATGCATACTGATTAAAGTTTCACCTTTTTCTCTCATGCACGTTTGAAGGAACGTCGTAAACGGTGAAGTGGCAAAAATACAATATTATGTTGCTTTGGGTTGACAAGGTACAGGGATAAAAGAAGGTTTGTTAATGCATTTTAGAATTTAAATTTCTTGGCTCTTTGTAACATTGTGTTATGAAATGAAATTGTTTATTCTGTAAATAGGATATTGCAACCACTTTTACACGTAATATAAGATCATCATCATCACATAAGATCTCATAAACATGATTGACGCGTAAAAGTGTTCATTTCATTTCATTTAATTGTATTATTATGTTATGTTTGTATGTTGTAAAATTGTTATAAAATATGACACAAGCAGTTTTCAAAATTCAAAATTCAAAAGTATTAAAGTATTTTTTACTTTCAAGACTATCTAGTAGAGATAATAGTTTATTCTAGTCCTCAACATTAAACCTGGGCAAAGTTTACGAATCTTATGATGAATTTTCTAATTGTTCTTTGTTCTTATCTTAGTAAAAACCACAGATGACTAAAGATTCACTTTGCATTTTAGGTATGAAGAAGAATTACGCGGCAGGCCCGTCTTACCGGGCCAATTCAGTGGGTGTATCGTAGTTAGAAGATATAAGAGTTACTCGATAGAAAGAAAGGCAACTTGTAGGTGTAGGTAATTGGCACTGTGCGACCTGAATTGCACTTTATTGTGTCGTAGCAGGAGTCGCTTTTTATTTAAACGATTTTGCGGAGTTAACCATCTGTATTCATCTGTGGTAAAACGACGTCTGTCTTTCTTAGCAAATTTTATCACGGACAAGTTTTCAGTTTCCAATTAAAGTATCCGTATTTATCGTAATTTAATCAGAAGATGCTGACAAACTGACTCCTATTTAATTTATCTGACAATGGGACATATTTACGCCAGCTGTCGCTGAAAACCAACGCTGGGGCTCTGTCTCGCATAGGGTCGCAGTATTATCGAATCAGATTAGCACTGTCATTATCAGTCGAATTAAGACACTGTAATGGTAGCGTATATATGTAAATAAATAATTATGCTGAGCGATGACCATTTTGCGTGGATGTCTCGAATATTTTCCCTCCAACTTGTTCTTTTTGTGTTTGTGTTCTTGCTTTGCGTCATGTTTACCGAAAATAAACGTATTTTCTTTCTTTCTTTATTTAACAAAAAAATTACATAATTGACACATTTTCATGTTTAAGTGCTGTTAAATAAAACAGAAAATATATAAATAAATAAATAAATAAAAATTGTTTATTGACACAAAAATTACAACAATGGTACTTAAGTATGAACAGTCTTAGGATGTTTGTAACAATATATGTGTACTGATACTGAATCCCAAACTAGGCCAGGAGCCTGTATCTTGGGAGACAGTGTTCAGTCGCAGCAAGAGGTACACAAAACTGTTTGTACATAAGGTTGCTGATTATTAACTAAATTACGCTATAAATTTTAAAATTGCGTTAGTATATGTGAGTATGTGATTGATAGTGTATCGTGGTATGTGTTTGTGTCTGTGTGTGTGAGAGAGTGTATGTGTTTATGTGTATGAGTGGATAAATTGAATTAGTAATAAGGTATTGTTGTTGGTTTAGTTAGTAGTTATTATTGATTGTATTTTATATTAGATAGCTAAGAAGGTCTTCGGTTGTTTGATAGTCAAGTAGTTGAAGCCATTCAGTAATTTTCAATTTAACTTTGCGTCTACATAATGTAATGATGTTAAGTTTCTTGTTTAAATCGTTGTATAGTTTAGCGCTTGTGCTACGTGTTTGCCTTTTTGCGAAAGAGGTTCTACAAACCACACGAGGGCATACAGATGATAAACTGCGTTTATTTGAGTTTGGGATGGGCACATCTCGGTGCTTTTTGAGAACAGCATTCAAGATGAATAGCTGACGAACTGTGAGGACCTTGCAGTTTGAATAAAGGCTCACAGTCATGAAGTCAGACATGAAGGAAACTTGATGTCGGTTTTATTAAATAGACTCCTGGATTATTTTATCTGCTTTTAAAACTTCGATTATTGTTCAAATCATTCGATGCGATTTTTCTAGTTTGTTTTGACAATAGTCTTACTACGTGCTGCCAGCCTAAACATCGTTTTGACATTTTAATATAAATTTGATATTTTACTGGCAACTCCAATATTAGGGCATTTGAATATCGAGTGCGATACAAGTTAGTTCGGCGATGGTAGTAGGAAATTAAATGGTTCAACTCTATTTAGTTTCAGTACTGAACGGAACGTGAACGAGTAATATAGTGCCAGTTAGTATTCTGAACTAGTGTTATAAGAATCAATGGAGGAATATTCACAGTAGTTCGAAACACGATAGAATTGTATTATGTTTTCAAACTCAAACTCAAAGCATTTCAATGAGGGTTTTCATGAAAATTCACGCCACCAATGGGCGCCACTTTGACAAGAAGTCTTAAATTTCGACATTGAATATAAAATATGTGATGACGTTTCATTCATTCGATCATCATTCAGTCATAAATAAAGAAAACATAGGCGCTTTGACACTTTTGACAGGTGCCCGGACCTGACGTCGCTGCCACTCGGTGAACGTCATTTCAGAAAACCCTCATTAAACCATTGACAGGCAATTTGAATTGTCAAGGAGTCGGTTAGTCAGAAAGATGAAACTATATAGTTGTTTTCTTTATACAAAATAACCATCAACACCCTGTATATTTGTAGAAGAAGAATTATGAAGATATTGCCCGCGCCTTTGTCTGTCTGTTCGTATTTTGTATTTCTTAAATCTTTGTATACATGACGGAAGAGGGTGTGTCTCTTTCATTATCATCAGCGTACTATGGGTAGTGTTGGTTATTGCGCAATAGAAAAACCGTTTGCAGTTCAGAGCCTCTACCATGAGTTGCCATCGAAAACTTACTCGCTAGCGTTAAACTCGCTAGCGTATTAACGTGAGTCAAATAGATTTCGATGACGTCAAAACTCGCTAGCGTCTCCGTATATGAATTATATGAAAAGTAATTGTACAGCGCCCCTAGCGGTCACAGAAAGAATTGAAATTCGTACCAAGAGCACTATAGATTTCGATAGGTAAGAAACCGAACGTAATCTATTCGATAGTCACTGACGTTTCTCAGCTGTCACCATACAAAACGGCACCATGAGTCACTAATTCGACAGACGCTATCGAAAAATACGCTTGCGATAGTAGTTACGTAACTCGCTAGCATTTTGAGGTGTGAAACATGTTTACATTAAAATTATGTACGTTTTTGAGTCTATTAAAGTCAAAATAATGTCTGGAAGAGCTTATTTAGCATGGAATATGTTAGTGGCCGCTAAATTTGGAGACTAACGACTTTCAAGAAAAAATCAAAATAAGTTCCTTTACAAAATTTTCTATTATTGTAAACCTCAGACCAAATATAAAACCAAGACAGAGCGCTGTGAACAATACACATGTTAAAACTACACCGCCGCTGTGCATAGACGGTCACACGCACACATTTACAATGAGACTACAATCAAACTACACCACACAAAGTGCGCACATGTTTACGAAACCGGCTTCACTTCTATCACTGGTTGACAGCGCTCTGTCTTGGTTTTGTTGAGGTAGGAGTCCCTGATAGTGTCTGGAGTGAAAGACGATTGAGATGCGAATGAATTTTATTGCTAAACTTAACCTTTAACTTTTTATATACAAAAATATTTACAAAATAATTAGCAACTACCTACATACATATATTAATTAAATAAATCAAAGCATACGTCGGTAAGTCGAGAATTGTTGAGTGAGACACGGATTGATGGTGTACTACCATCAATCCGTGTGGTGTCGCGTCGACGCAGTGCTTGCGCGCCGTGCCACACATATATATTGAGGCTCCATCTAACCGTAAGTGAAGCGTTAGCTGTGTCGGCGGACGAACTTCCAGCGTTATGGTCTTCGTAGTTTCAGGTCCAATTCGAGCGTCTTCTCACCGTATGTCAAAATAGTAGTATTGTTGGCCGCATATAGGCAAAGCTTGTAGGTGTAGCTTTCATACCGGCTTTCTTCGGTATGACAGATGTTTGCGCCGGTGTCGATCAAGAACGATAGACGTGAGTTCCTGTCGGTGATAAATAGACGGTGTGATAGTGTTCTTCCGCCGGTTGCCGCCTCAGCCAACGCAGGTTTTAGTTTTCCGAGGTCGTCTTTGGGTCTTCATAATGGCATGGGCGTGTGCATCGTTGAGCTTGTATCCCAAACTTCCGATGGTAAAAACAGATTCCTGTTTGTTCGGCTCGTCGGGGCGTATTACTGCACTGTGCGCGATATTGATTGGGCCTACTTGACGAACGTGATCTTGAACCATATCTGCTGAATGGTCTGCGATGGTAATGGTTTGATTGACTTGCCTTGAGTTCTGCGATTTCTTTTGTGAGCATGTCGATTTTCTCCTCGATCGATGTAGGTACATGGGCGTTAGGTTTTGTGGCTACTGCAGCAATAGCACCATGTGGTTGCGCCTGCTCGAGGATCTTGTCTGCAATCATCGCCAGCTCGTGGAGTGTTTCGCGATGTTATCGCTGACGGCGAGGACTGCTCGTACGGATTGTGGTAGATGGTTGGTCCACATAATACGCAGCATGTTGTCGGCGGCGAGATTCTTCATGCGACGTAACAACTGCGATGGTTTCAAGTCGCCGAGTTCCATTTCGGGTAGTAATCGCTGTACTTTTCGTTGCTCGGATTCTTCATAAACCTGGAACAACCGCTTCTTCAGTGCGTCGTAACGATTTTTTTCCGGTGGATGGAGAATGATGTCTGAGATTTCGTCGAGATCGTGTCGCTCAAGTTGACCGATAACGAGCTCAAACATTGTTTGGTCCCCCTTTTTTTGTGGAGATATGATGGCTTCAAACTGGGCGAACCACAATCGTATCCTGTCGCGCCAGATAGGTGGGATGCGCTGTGACGTCGAAACACCAGAGACTTCTTGACCTTGGTCGTTATTGTTCGGCATGTTTTGATACAGCTGGTTTAGTCAGTAGTAGTAGCTTCAATTAGAGTTTCGGATCTTGGGCTCCTTGTAGGTAATCACGTCGGGGTCACCACGATTTATTTGGTCTGAATTGTAAACGTAGTTCATTTTAAATTTAAATCAAAAACGCCGCGAATTACACATCCTCAAAAAAATTACAAATTGAATAGACGTACATAATTATTATAAAGAATACAAATTCAACAACCCCTAAATACCATAAGTAGTCCACTAACCGTCAACCTTTCTATTTAGACGGATTGTTTCATGACATTGACTGCCATAAATAACATTGTTTGTTACCATAGTGATACTACTACGTTTTGATCATATGAGCCGTTCTCTTTTCTTATTACTGAGAAAGAAAGAAACAAAACGATCTATCGAGCTTACCGTAGCGTCTGCGTAAGACTCCGTCAAACTCATGGTGCGAGCATTATCGAAATCTATTCGATCCACGTTAACACTTCCGACGCCACACTCTTTTGATAGAGCTCATACGCCATGCCGCCATACATATTGGAAGTGAACCCTCCGGGAGGGTCACCGGCATTACGTTTGCGCTAAAGTTAACCATCGCGGACGGTCAACGTCATTAGGTTTAAAACGGTATTATAAAACACTGTAAAACTAAGTAAAATAGTATTTTCAGGGGGTCTTGTCGCTACACGTAGTTTCCAACCTTTTAAATATTTAGTGAATATTTGTGCCGTGAACAAAATGTTTTTTTGAAAATGAAAATGCTTGGGTTTTAAAACCAATGCATGTACTTATTAATAAATCTTGTGAAAATATACATCTAATTTTATTTTCATGGTTTATAATGCTGTATTCGCTAAGAAAAACCTACATTTAAAATTAGCCCTCCGCGAGGGCTCCCGGCATCTCATATGCGACTAGGTGAACCCACCAGGAGGGCTCCCGGCACTGAACGTGTTAATACGCTATCGCTAGCGAGTAAGTTTTCGATGGCAACTCATGGTAGAGGTACAGATCAAATTATAATTTACGATCACATTAATCACACTAGCAATTCACACACTGTAGGTAGGTACACGAAACAACTATCCGGAATGCGCGACAGTTTCTAAACTTCATCACTGTTTGACCGCCATCCGTGCATGAAGTCTGCTTTACTCCGGCCGGTCCGAGCGTTATGTTGTAGGCTTTGTTGAACGCCGCTAGGCGGCGCTGGCATCTCGATTAGTCATCTCAGTAACGTATTTCCAACATACAAATATCCATCGTATGTCCTTCTACAGCTCCCAGGCTACCTAGTTGTCAAATTTCATAACGATCGGTTTAGTGGTTTAGGGGTGAAAACAAACAGACAAGAAACAGGTGGTAACAGACAGAGAGACAGAATTACTTTCGCATTTATAATACTATATAATTATATAAAATATGAGTATTAGGAATGGATTCGTGTCTTAGAATTAATAAACAAACTAATATTACTTATTTTATCTGCTTGTGACTCCGTTCTATTTACCAACAGCTTTGAAATAACACATTTTAATAGACTATTTTTTAGAATTTATCGTATTTGAGAAACACTTTAAAATTCGCAGACACCACAGTTATTTTTACACCGCTTATGAAATATATAATTTAGGTTTAATGTATTTAGTTTCAATAATTAAGTTCTACGCTAAAGAGGGTAGAAATTAAGCATAATATTAATTTGCAATTATACCTACTCTAGTAACTAAATTACCAAAGCTTGCCTGGAAACAAAATTAAATGAAAGAGATAAGTAAACAAGTTTAGAATAATCAGCCTATAATATCCCCACTGCTGGGACACAGTCCTCCTCTCTTTGAGAGGGAGTGGGTTGTAATCTAACCACGCGGGCCCAGTGCGGGTTGGTAGATGTCACATGCCTTCGAATTTTTGGTTCTAGGATTTGCCAGTTTCCTCAAGATGTTTACCGTCACCGTTTTGAGAGCAAGAGAGAAACAGGTATGTAATTTATAATATTTTAAAAATACCTTTTTACAAATGGCCCTCTCAGCAACGAAAGTTGTCGACTTTACATTATTACATTGATTAGATATCAAATTTAAATAACACAAACTTCATCCGCGATCATCCCTTGTCCCACCGCGTCGCATCGCATCGCCCGCCCGCGCTATTATTTCTTTTTCGCTTAGCGTTCTTTCCGGCTTTCTTTATTTTTGCTTGGCTCTTAGGCTACGGACACGAAGTCAGCGGACGAGGGGCAGCGGTGACAGCGCGGGACGTGGCGCCTTTCAATGCATAGATTTATATGGAACTGACCTCGAAGGCAGCGGCACGGGGAGCGGGTACGAGCGATGAGCTCCAGGCGTTGCCGCGCCGCTCCCCGCACCGCCGCCCGCCGCCTCCACCCCGCAATCACTGACTTCGAGACCGAGGCCTTAAGGGTCGTAGCGTGATGTTAAATAGCCTATGACCTTCCTCAAGAATTGCGCTATCAAATGCAAACAGGTGTTCCAGAGATTAGCGCGTTCATACAAACAAACTCTTCAGCTTTATCATTAATATAAAGATTACTTGAAATGCTGATAAGCAGTGTATTGAATTTATTTATTTACCCGACTATGGCGAAGCAAAAAGGAGGGTTATGATTTTGACCGTTATGTATGTATGTTCATCTGTTCCCTCATAACTTCTAAACTATTCATCATAACTTGACAAATGAGGTAGGTATCGTTGGAAAGCGTCTTGATTGTCCGCTGGTTATAGGTTTAATTGAATATGGCGATCTCTAAAGGACATAAAGTAATGAACGAATAAAAAATGATGCCTTGTTGGGTATCAAATGAAAGGGCTTAATTAACACATGTCAAAAATATGTACGTATATCGCACCTCCGCTCAAATAGTGTCGTAAGTCAAAAAAGCAAACTTTCGAGAAAAAGGCGTTTGAAATTTATTGTAACTTTTTTTTTCACTTTTCGGGGGTTAAATCGAAAACTAAAAAAATTAGCGCCATACGTTTTTTGGTAAGTTACGATGGTTTTTAAAACCCTACAAAACGGTGTATTAGGTATCCTGAAATCATGAAAAAAAAATTGAGTTGTGACACTATAATGATAAAAAAAACGAATAATTTACGAAATATTGTTTAATTAAAACGAATTATCAATAATCAACAGTACAAAGATTAAACAGAAAAAGTCTCATATCTTAGGAAAACATCTTTAGAATCTTAGGTAATTAGAATTAACTTCAAAATAACTCACAAATTATTATAAAAGTAAGCATAAAAACTTGGAATGTGATTGTCTTGTATCAAAGTCATTAAATCAGTCTTTTTATTCTCCTTTATTTTAATTTTAGTAGTATAACTTTGTGTCAGTTTTTTATTTCGGGAGAGTAAATTACCTTCTGACCATTCGGTGTCCGTGTAAGACGTTTTGTACTTTAAAATATTTGGTCTATCTTTGGCAATAGTCATCATTTTTACATCAGAGATCCTTATCTTATTGAGAGTCGTAATACCCATATCACTAGTTAAACTTTTTAAAGAAATAAAATCTTTGTGTGAGAGCTCATTTACTCTCAGTGACTCCCCAGTTTTTTTAGCTTGTTTAATTATCTGTACATATTGACTGGGAACGTAAATTAGACCTGATTTCAACGAGCGTTTTATTTGCTTTTCTATCACCGAATGTACTGAGTCGCCTTCATTCTGAGTGTGTCCTGCTATTAAAAATTTATGACTAATCGAATTAAGATTATCGTATTTCATTACCGCAAACATGTACAACCCAATTATGTACTTATTTTTATTTTGCCCGCAACAGTTGTCCGAATAGAAAACTATATCAATGGGCTCGTTCCCTGTAAGACTGTGCAATTTTTTTTCGATAAATTTAAGCAAGCAGCTACCGATTTCGTCTGCTCCTCGATTGCCTTCACCCTCATGCCAAAAATAGCACTCAGTAATACTGTGATTTACAATTAAATCACCATCATTACTGTTACTTGTTGTCGGTTGATTTCTTTTTCTTCCTGTGTTTTCTGCTGTCAACTTGCTTAACGTGAAATAAATGTTATTTAGTTTACTCTTATAGTAAAAAACAGAAACATCGCCACGGGGTACCTGCAAAACAGCCTGTAAGTCGTATACAGCCACAATCAGGTTTTTATTTATCTTAAGAGCTTCTTTGTCTTTCTTTTTTTCTTCCCTAGATAAATTCTTTTCTACTAAGTGTTCATCATATTTCTTCTTAAGTTGTACTTTATCTTCCGGATTCGAATTTTCATACGCTACACATAATTCACATCTGTCTTTCTTTGGTGCAGTTAAACTCACCATTAAAAATGCGACTATTGCCTAGCCTTAATCACATATAATGTCATAACTCGACAAACAACACTATATACGATATTTAGTTAAACGACCACCTGGCGCAAGCCGAGATGTGACACTGTTTATGTTTGGTATGACATAACTTTCACTTAACATTATAATGACACTAGTGCCATCTAGGGATACATTTTTAAACCATAAGCACGACACTATTCGAGATAAGATTTTGAAGTTTTCTGAAACGAATGGTGGAATAAAAGAGTTTTTCAAATTTTTTGAGTTGTGACACTATTTGAGCGGAGGTGCGATATGTATAACCCCAAAATCATTCAAATAAAAATAAAAGTTATAAAACTAAAACCCAACCCAAAAAAGTCATGTAAAAAGGTATAAACAAGATATCACAGACAGACAAATTAAAAATCCGGAATCACACGTAAACTGTTCGATTTATGCCGTAACGTGTGACTCCGAATTTCATTTTGTTTGTATGTATTTTTTTTTTTCCTTTTTAGATGATTTTTTTGTCGTAGTTGGATAACTTTTATTTTTATTTGGACAATGAGTTACATAGTGTTAACATGTTGTATAGTACAATCATAGACAGTACAGTTACCATTGTTTCTTGAATAATTTTACATTAAAAACAAAATAAAAAACAGAATTTTATCGCTGGCTGTACAAAACTTTCTGATCAATATCAAACCTCACATCCATAATACCTCCATATATTATTCCCACAAAGAACTCTAACAATAATGTGTCCTTGTCTCGTTAACTCATACGATATCCGCACTTTATCACCCTCCCTACCTACCCCCATTATGTCGCGGAAACGTTTTTAGTTCAACAGATCACGAGAAAGAACGTACGGGGAAGGAGTTGCAATTTAACCATACCAAAAACTCAAGCGAAACTGGTCTTTAGCTTTTCACAATAAGGTTTAACAAGGGTGTATTATTTAAGTTGGTAAATTCAGTCACAAGATTAAGTGAGATCATTGATGTGGTAATTGTATCTATGAGGAGTTTCATGGAACTATTTCGCTAGAATTCCTTTATTGCTATTAGGGAGTAAGTAAGGATTTTACTCCCAATATTGCTTTGCTTGGTTAGTATGTTGCAATACGTAATCTTTACGAGAGTTTGGATAGTGTTATTATACTGAAAATTTTGGTTATAACTCGAGAGAGAACATGAGGCGAGTTACGAATACATCATAATACGTATTCTCTTTTTAGGGTTCTATATTTCAAAAGGAAAAAACCGAGCGTTTATAGGATCATTATTTCATCGTCCGTCTATCTGTCTGTCAAGACCATTTTCTCAAGAACGCGTGAAGGTATCAAGTTGACATTAATATCAAATACGTAGGTATTTGATATTAATTTCAACTTGATACCATAGGTTCCGAGGTCCCTTGGAGCTCTATAAAAATCAAACTTCTAAGTCAATGCAATAAATAAATAAATTAATAATAAATTATTACTATAAGGCTATAGCCTTATAGTAATAATTTATACTAAATAATAAATTATTACTATAAGGCTATAGCCTTATAGTAATAATTTATTATTAATTTATCACGTGTTTTTATTATTGATTTAGTCACGAGAGAGCCAATTACAAATCCTCACGTATACGTGAGGATTTGTAATTGGCTCTCTCGTGACTGTAGTCTCCTTTTTTGTATGTTTTTATTAGCTGTAAGTCGTCCATGTACTAAATAAATATAAAAAACGGCCATTAATTCGACATATTTCAATACTCGCAAATAAATACTCATCTTGAGGAGCTCGTGGCTAAGTAATCACATCCACACGGGTCGATCCATCAGGTTAAGCTACGCTGGCCGGGGTTGGTCCCAGCAAGCTGTCATTTGTGGATCTTCGACAGTCGTTACGGGTCGTCAGAAGCCCGAAAATCTGACAACCAGTCTTACCAAGGGGTATCGTGTTACCCAGTTACTGGGTTGTGGAGGTCAGATAGGCAGTCGCTCCATGTAAAATACAGGTATTCAGCTGCATCCGGTTAGACTGGAAGCCGACCCCAACATAATTGGAAAAAGGCTAGGCAGATTGATTGATTCATCGTGACCACTTCGATTTTTTTTTTCTGTGTAAGACCTAATGTTCTTGCCTAAGAGGCTAATAAGCAATTTAACTTTAACTTAATATTTTACGAGTCAGATTATATAATGTTAACTTCTTGTTGAGGGTTCTCCCGTGGATTGAATGAAAGAAGTGAAGAAGTTGTACACCAGATATATTTAAAATAATAAAACATATCTGGTGTACAACTTCTTCACTTCTTTCATTCAATCCACGGGAGAACCCTCAACAAGAAGTTAACAAGGGTTATGGGCCCAGATTACGCAAAGTAGAAGAATTGTACTGATATACAACGAGCGGACGTGAGAAGGCAACCATGTCTGCAGAAGGCGGAAGCGTAAGTGGGCTTTCTATTGAGCGATTGAGGGGGCGAGAGAATTACCTCCTTTGGAAGTTCAATGTGAGAAACCTACTTATTCATGACGACCTTTGGTGTTCTATCGACGGCTATTCGGAGGACGATAAGTCGACTCCAGAGCTGAAACGGCGTAAGGATGAAAAGGCGTTGGCTAAGATCTGCCTGTCACTGGACGCTTCGTGCGTGTCCCACGTGATGACTGCGAAGACGAGTAAGGATGCCTGGCTGAGCCTGGAGAAGGCGTACGACGATAAGGGCATAGGCAGGAGATTAAAACTGTTGCGGATGCTGTGCTCGGTAAAGTTGGACGATTTCGGTGGCGATATGGACAAATATGTTGGCGAATGTTTATCGCTGTCGCAACAGTTGACGGCTGTAAATAAACCGATTGACGATGAGTTCCTGGCGGCGATTATTCTTCAGGGATTACCTTCTAAGTTTGATCCAATGATCATGGCTTTGGAGAGTAGTGTGAGCGACCTGACCAGTGACTTCGTGAAGGCTAAATTGCTTCAGGATACGAAGTGGTCTGACAATTGCAAGGGTGGAGATTGCCTGATTGCTGGTAAGTCGGAAAATAAGTCTGGTCAGAGACGCAAAGACAAGAAGCCGAGGTGTTGGAACTGTGGAAAGTCTGGTCACGTAAAGAAGGAGTGTACCCAGAAAGGGGCGGCAATGGTCGCGACTCGGTTCTTGGCTGACACGTGGTACGTAGACTCGGGTGCGTCGAGTCACATGACGGGACAGCGAGACTGGATACATGATTTTTCTACAAGCAGTTTAGAGGTAAACGTGGCGAGCGGACAGACTTTGAAATGCGTCGGTATTGGTAATGTGTGTTTAAAACTCGGAGATTATGATTTGACTCTTAAAGAAGTGATGTATGTTCCGGGATTGAGTGTAAATTTACTTTCTGTAAATAGTTTAGCGGTTAAAGGGCTTAGAGTGGAATTTAATGGATCTACTTGTAAGATTTTTAGAAATAAATCTTGTATAACTAGTGTTAGGTCTGTTGGCGGGGTATACAAACTGCTTACTAACGCGGTAGCTTTAAGTAGTGTAAATAAAAAGGTTTCAAAGGAGTCTTGGCATCATAGATTGGGTCATTTAAGTTATGACAGCTTGAAGTCACTGTCACACGTTATTGATTTTCAGAATACAGAAATTGCAAATAATTGCGATGTTTGCATTCTTGGAAAACAAATTAGGTTTCCGTTCAAGAAATCTGGGCGTGATGTAGCGGCTAAGCGGTTGGATCTGGTGCACACAGACTTGTGTTCGATTCCTGTTGTGTCCCACTCAGGTAAGCGGTACATTTTAACATTTTTAGATGATCACTCGCGGAAAGTATTCTTGTACTTCTTGAAGAATAAGAGCGAAGTAGCTAGCGTCACCCAAGACTTTGTTAGGCTCGTGGAAAATCAATGTGAATCCAAGGTAAAGGCTATACGCAGTGATAACGGTACAGAATACGTAAACAAAGAGTTGAGCGCATTCTTCAGACAGAAGGGCATTGTGCATCAAGTTACTGTTCCGTATTCACCCCAAATGAATGGTGCGGCGGAGAGGTTGAACAGAACTCTTTTGGAACGGGTACGTTGTATGTTGTATCATGCGGGTTTGGATCACAAGCTGTGGGCTGAGGCGGCTAACACTGCCGGGTACCTTATTAATCGGTCTCCGTCTAGTAGATTAGGTGGGAAGACGCCCGAGGAGGTTTGGTCGGGTAGTAGGGTAAAGTATGACCACTTGCGGATTTTCGGTTGTGAGGCCTATGTACATATTGATGACGTTAAGTGGAATAAGTTACAACCTAAGAGTAAGAGGTATATTTTTGTCGGTTATGAAGATAATGGCAGATCTTACAGGTTGTATGACTCTGAGACACATACTATAAAGAGGAGCCGTGATGTCATATTTAATGAAAGTGTGTTCCCAGCCAAAGTGCTAGGAACTGGACACGGATCAGCCACTATAGAAATCTTTCTTTCAGGGGAAGAAGTTGACGATTTCACTGGTGAGGGGAAGTCAAGCTTGCCTGAGAGTGAGGTGGCTGGTGATGCAGCTCGAGAGCCTGTCACTGAAGAACCGGTAACGGGGATTGTGTCAGCGAGCGGTGATGATCGCGGCGACGATACTTTGATTTTTGAAGATAGCGTTGAGGAGGTGGTGGAACCTCCGGAACCAAGGTACAATCTTAGATCTAGACAACCTAAGGGTTTGTACGCACATGATGCGATCCCAGCTGAACCGCGCACTGTTAAGGAAGCTTTGGGTTCTGGGCAGAGCGACTTGTGGTGGCAAGCTATGCAGGAAGAGATTAACTCATTCAATCAACATGAGGCTTGGGAGTTGGTGGATCGGCCTATGGGCAAAAATGTGGTTCGGAATAAATGGATCTTCAAAATTAAGTGTGACGCCGAGGGGAAGATAGCCCGGTATAAAGCTAGGTTAGTAGCCAAGGGGTTCACCCAAAAGTATGGTGAAGATTATTTGGAAACTTTTTCACCGGTAGTACGGTACAGTTCTATGCGACTGTTGTTGGCGATTGCTGTAGAGATGGATCTGGATATAGACCATCTGGACGTACAGACGGCGTTCCTCAACGGTAATTTAGATGAGGAGATATTTATGTTTCAACCAGAGGGGTTCATTTCACCTGGTGGAGAAAATAAAGTCTACAGATTGAAGAAGGCAGTCTACGGTCTGAAACAAGCTTCGCGAGCTTGGTATCAGAGGGTGAAGGACGTGCTTCTGTCGACAGGTTTTGTTCAATGCCAACTTGAACAATGTATCTTCTACAAACGAAATGGTAAGTCGGTTGTTTACATTGCTTTGTACGTGGACGATTTCATTGTCTGTTACAATGATGCACACATGGCTGAAGAGCTGAAAGAGAGTTTGCGTAAACCGTTCAAGATTATAGACTTGGGTGCGGTGCGGCATGTTCTCGGGGTCGCGGTAGAGCGTGACAGGACGAACAAAACTCTTAAGCTTTGTCAGGCGCGGTATGTTGAGTGCTTGCTCGACAGTTTTGGCATGTCGGAATGCAAACCAGTCCAGACTCCTTTGGACCCAAACGTTAAGTTTACTGTTAAGTTTCTCTCATATACGAGCGCAGCCGTCAGGCGATCACATTGACAGAATCAAAAAAGTCATTCTCAATTCAAAAGGCTACGACAGTAGTACAGAATAGAGATCTATGAATCAAACAGTGACTGCACAAAGAAGGTCAACATTCAACACTTCCCCTCAATCGCTGTTTGAACTCAGACATCACCGCTGGCTCAACTGGCCTAAAAACAATGACATGCCAAAACTGTCGAGCAAGCACTCAACATACCGCGCCTGACAAAGCTTAAGAGTTTTGTTCGTCCTGTCACGCTCTACCGCGACCCCGAGAACATGCCGCACCGCACCCAAGTCTATAATCTTGAACGGTTTACGCAAACTCTCTTTCAGCTCTTCAGCCATGTGTGCATCATTGTAACAGACAATGAAATCGTCCACGTACAAAGCAATGTAAACAACCGACTTACCATTTCGTTTGTAGAAGATACATTGTTCAAGTTGGCATTGAACAAAACCTGTCGACAGAAGCACGTCCTTCACCCTCTGATACCAAGCTCGCGAAGCTTGTTTCAGACCGTAGACTGCCTTCTTCAATCTGTAGACTTTATTTTCTCCACCAGGTGAAATGAACCCCTCTGGTTGAAACATAAATATCTCCTCATCTAAATTACCGTTGAGGAACGCCGTCTGTACGTCCAGATGGTCTATATCCAGATCCATCTCTACAGCAATCGCCAACAACAGTCGCATAGAACTGTACCGTACTACCGGTGAAAAAGTTTCCAAATAATCTTCACCATACTTTTGGGTGAACCCCTTGGCTACTAACCTAGCTTTATACCGGGCTATCTTCCCCTCGGCGTCACACTTAATTTTGAAGATCCATTTATTCCGAACCACATTTTTGCCCATAGGCCGATCCACCAACTCCCAAGCCTCATGTTGATTGAATGAGTTAATCTCTTCCTGCATAGCTTGCCACCACAAGTCGCTCTGCCCAGAACCCAAAGCTTCCTTAACAGTGCGCGGTTCAGCTGGGATCGCATCATGTGCGTACAAACCCTTAGGTTGTCTAGATCTAAGATTGTACCTTGGTTCCGGAGGTTCCACCACCTCCTCAACGCTATCTTCAAAAATCAAAGTATCGTCGCCGCGATCATCACCGCTCGCTGACACAATCCCCGTTACCGGTTCTTCAGTGACAGGCTCTCGAGCTGCATCACCAGCCACCTCACTCTCAGGCAAGCTTGACTTCCCCTCACCAGTGAAATCGTCAACTTCTTCCCCTGAAAGAAAGATTTCTATAGTGGCTGATCCGTGTCCAGTTCCTAGCACTTTGGCTGGGAACACACTTTCATTAAATATGACATCACGGCTCCTCTTTATAGTATGTGTCTCAGAGTCATACAACCTGTAAGATCTGCCATTATCTTCATAACCGACAAAAATATACCTCTTACTCTTAGGTTGTAACTTATTCCACTTAACGTCATCAATATGTACATAGGCCTCACAACCGAAAATCCGCAAGTGGTCATACTTTACCCTACTACCCGACCAAACCTCCTCGGGCGTCTTCCCACCTAATCTACTAGACGGAGACCGATTAATAAGGTACCCGGCAGTGTTAGCCGCCTCAGCCCACAGCTTGTGATCCAAACCCGCATGATACAACATACAACGTACCCGTTCCAAAAGAGTTCTGTTCAACCTCTCCGCCGCACCATTCATTTGGGGTGAATACGGAACAGTAACTTGATGCACAATGCCCTTCTGTCTGAAGAATGCGCTCAACTCTTTGTTTACGTATTCTGTACCGTTATCACTGCGTATAGCCTTTACCTTGGATTCACATTGATTTTCCACGAGCCTAACAAAGTCTTGGGTGACGCTAGCTACTTCGCTCTTATTCTTCAAGAAGTACAAGAATACTTTCCGCGAGTGATCATCTAAAAATGTTAAAATGTACCGCTTACCTGAGTGGGACACAACAGGAATCGAACACAAGTCTGTGTGCACCAGATCCAACCGCTTAGCCGCTACATCACGCCCAGATTTCTTGAACGGAAACCTAATTTGTTTTCCAAGAATGCAAACATCGCAATTATTTGCAATTTCTGTATTCTGAAAATCAATAACGTGTGACAGTGACTTCAAGCTGTCATAACTTAAATGACCCAATCTATGATGCCAAGACTCCTTTGAAACCTTTTTATTTACACTACTTAAAGCTACCGCGTTAGTAAGCAGTTTGTATACCCCGCCAACAGACCTAACACTAGTTATACAAGATTTATTTCTAAAAATCTTACAAGTAGATCCATTAAATTCCACTCTAAGCCCTTTAACCGCTAAACTATTTACAGAAAGTAAATTTACACTCAATCCCGGAACATACATCACTTCTTTAAGAGTCAAATCATAATCTCCGAGTTTTAAACACACATTACCAATACCGACGCATTTCAAAGTCTGTCCGCTCGCCACGTTTACCTCTAAACTGCTTGTAGAAAAATCATGTATCCAGTCTCGCTGTCCCGTCATGTGACTCGACGCACCCGAGTCTACGTACCACGTGTCAGCCAAGAACCGAGTCGCGACCATTGCCGCCCCTTTCTGGGTACACTCCTTCTTTACGTGACCAGACTTTCCACAGTTCCAACACCTCGGCTTCTTGTCTTTGCGTCTCTGACCAGACTTATTTTCCGACTTACCAGCAATCAGGCAATCTCCACCCTTGCAATTGTCAGACCACTTCGTATCCTGAAGCAATTTAGCCTTCACGAAGTCACTGGTCAGGTCGCTCACACTACTCTCCAAAGCCATGATCATTGGATCAAACTTAGAAGGTAATCCCTGAAGAATAATCGCCGCCAGGAACTCATCGTCAATCGGTTTATTTACAGCCGTCAACTGTTGCGACAGCGATAAACATTCGCCAACATATTTGTCCATATCGCCACCGAAATCGTCCAACTTTACCGAGCACAGCATCCGCAACAGTTTTAATCTCCTGCCTATGCCCTTATCGTCGTACGCCTTCTCCAGGCTCAGCCAGGCATCCTTACTCGTCTTCGCAGTCATCACGTGGGACACGCACGAAGCGTCCAGTGACAGGCAGATCTTAGCCAACGCCTTTTCATCCTTACGCCGTTTCAGCTCTGGAGTCGACTTATCGTCCTCCGAATAGCCGTCGATAGAACACCAAAGGTCGTCATGAATAAGTAGGTTTCTCACATTGAACTTCCAAAGGAGGTAATTCTCTCGCCCCCTCAATCGCTCAATAGAAAGCCCACTTACGCTTCCGCCTTCTGCAGACATGGTTGCCTTCTCACGTCCGCTCGTTGTATATCAGTACAATTCTTCTACTTTGCGTAATCTGGGCCCATAACCCTTGTTAACTTCTTGTTGAGGGTTCTCCCGTGGATTGAATGAAAGAAGTGAAGAAGTTGTACACCAGATATATTTAAAATAATAAAACATATAAAATATACGAGCGCAGCCGTCAGGCGATCACATTGACTTTTGTGATGTTGACCTTCTTTGTGCAGTCACTGTTTGATTCATAGATCTCTATTCTGTACTACTGTCGTAGCCTTTTGAATTGAGAATGACTTTTTTGATTCTGTCAATGTGATCGCCTGACGGCTGCGCTCGTATATTTTATATGTTTTATTATTTTAAATATATCTGGTGTACAACTTCTTCACTTCTTTCATTCAATCCACGGGAGAACCCTCAACAAGAAGTTAACAAGGGTTATGGGCCCAGATTACGCAAAGTAGAAGAATTGTACTGATATACAACGAGCGGACGTGAGAAGGCAACCATGTCTGCAGAAGGCGGAAGCGTAAGTGGGCTTTCTATTGAGCGATTGAGGGGGCGAGAGAATTACCTCCTTTGGAAGTTCAATGTGAGAAACCTACTTATTCATGACGACCTTTGGTGTTCTATCGACGGCTATTCGGAGGACGATAAGTCGACTCCAGAGCTGAAACGGCGTAAGGATGAAAAGGCGTTGGCTAAGATCTGCCTGTCACTGGACGCTTCGTGCGTGTCCCACGTGATGACTGCGAAGACGAGTAAGGATGCCTGGCTGAGCCTGGAGAAGGCGTACGACGATAAGGGCATAGGCAGGAGATTAAAACTGTTGCGGATGCTGTGCTCGGTAAAGTTGGACGATTTCGGTGGCGATATGGACAAATATGTTGGCGAATGTTTATCGCTGTCGCAACAGTTGACGGCTGTAAATAAACCGATTGACGATGAGTTCCTGGCGGCGATTATTCTTCAGGGATTACCTTCTAAGTTTGATCCAATGATCATGGCTTTGGAGAGTAGTGTGAGCGACCTGACCAGTGACTTCGTGAAGGCTAAATTGCTTCAGGATACGAAGTGGTCTGACAATTGCAAGGGTGGAGATTGCCTGATTGCTGGTAAGTCGGAAAATAAGTCTGGTCAGAGACGCAAAGACAAGAAGCCGAGGTGTTGGAACTGTGGAAAGTCTGGTCACGTAAAGAAGGAGTGTACCCAGAAAGGGGCGGCAATGGTCGCGACTCGGTTCTTGGCTGACACGTGGTACGTAGACTCGGGTGCGTCGAGTCACATGACGGGACAGCGAGACTGGATACATGATTTTTCTACAAGCAGTTTAGAGGTAAACGTGGCGAGCGGACAGACTTTGAAATGCGTCGGTATTGGTAATGTGTGTTTAAAACTCGGAGATTATGATTTGACTCTTAAAGAAGTGATGTATGTTCCGGGATTGAGTGTAAATTTACTTTCTGTAAATAGTTTAGCGGTTAAAGGGCTTAGAGTGGAATTTAATGGATCTACTTGTAAGATTTTTAGAAATAAATCTTGTATAACTAGTGTTAGGTCTGTTGGCGGGGTATATAAACTGCTTACTAACGCGGTAGCTTTAAGTAGTGTAAATAAAAAGGTTTCAAAGGAGTCTTGGCATCATAGATTGGGTCATTTAAGTTATGACAGCTTGAAGTCACTGTCACACGTTATTGATTTTCAGAATACAGAAATTGCAAATAATTGCGATGTTTGCATTCTTGGAAAACAAATTAGGTTTCCGTTCAAGAAATCTGGGCGTGATGTAGCGGCTAAGCGGTTGGATCTGGTGCACACAGACTTGTGTTCGATTCCTGTTGTGTCCCACTCAGGTAAGCGGTACATTTTAACATTTTTAGATGATCACTCGCGGAAAGTATTCTTGTACTTCTTGAAGAATAAGAGCGAAGTAGCTAGCGTCACCCAAGACTTTGTTAGGCTCGTGGAAAATCAATGTGAATCCAAGGTAAAGGCTATACGCAGTGATAACGGTACAGAATACGTAAACAAAGAGTTGAGCGCATTCTTCAGACAGAAGGGCATTGTGCATCAAGTCACTGTTCCGTATTCACCCCAAATGAATGGTGCGGCGGAGAGGTTGAACAGAACTCTTTTGGAACGGGTACGTTGTATGTTGTATCATGCGGGTTTGGATCACAAGCTGTGGGCTGAGGCGGCTAACACTGCCGGGTACCTTATTAATCGGTCTCCGTCTAGTAGATTAGGTGGGAAGACGCCCGAGGAGGTTTGGTCGGGTAGTAGGGTAAAGTATGACCACTTGCGGATTTTCGGTTGTGAGGCCTATGTACATATTGATGACGTTAAGTGGAATAAGTTACAACCTAAGAGTAAGAGGTATATTTTTGTCGGTTATGAAGATAATGGCAGATCTTACAGGTTGTATGACTCTGAGACACATACTATAAAGAGGAGCCGTGATGTCATATTTAATGAAAGTGTGTTCCCAGCCAAAGTGCTAGGAACTGGACACGGATCAGCCACTATAGAAATTTTTCTTTCAGGGGAAGAAGTTGACGATTTCACTGGTGAGGGGAAGTCAAGCTTGCTTGAGAGTGAGGTGGCTGGTGATGCAGCTCGAGAGCCTGTCACTGAAGAACCGGTAACGGGGATTGTGTCAGCGAGCGGTGATGATCGCGGCGACGATATAGATCTAGACAACCTAAGGGTTTGTACGCACATGATGCGATCCCAGCTGAACCGCGCACTGTTAAGGAAGCTTTGGGTTCTGGGCAGAGCGACTTGTGGTGGCAAGCTATGCAGGAAGAGATTAACTCATTCAATCAACATGAGGCTTGGGAGTTGGTGGATCGGCCTATGGGCAAAAATGTGGTTCGGAATAAATGGATCTTCAAAATTAAGTGTGACGCCGAGGGGAAGATAGCCCGGTATAAAGCTAGGTTAGTAGCCAAGGGGTTCACCCAAAAGTATGGTGAAGATTATTTGGAAACTTTTTCACCGGTAGTACGGTACAGTTCTATGCGACTGTTGTTGGCGATTGCTGTAGAGATGGATCTGGATATAGACCATCTGGACGTACAGACGGCGTTCCTCAACGGTAATTTAGATGAGGAGATATTTATGTTTCAACCAGAGGGGTTTATTTCACCTGGTGGAGAAAATAAAGTCTACAGATTGAAGAAGGCAGTCTACGGACTGAAACAAGCTTCGCGAGCTTGGTATCAGAGGGTGAACGACGTGCTTCTGTCGACAGGTTTTGTTCAATGCCAACTTGAACAATGTATCTTCTACAAACGAAATGGTAAGTCGGTTGTTTACATTGCTTTGTACGTGGACGATTTCATTGTCTGTTACAATGATGCACACATGGCTGAAGAGCTGAAAGAGAGTTTGCGTAAACCGTTCAAGATTACAGACTTGGGTGCGGTGCGGCATGTTCTCGGGGTCGCGGTAGAGCGTGACAGGACGAACAAAACTCTTAAGCTTTGTCAGGCGCGGTATGTTGAGTGCTTGCTCGACAGTTTTGGCATGTCGGAATGCAAACCAGTCCAGACTCCTTTGGACCCAAACGTTAAGTTTACTGATACGAGTGTATTAGGCGAGGGTACTGTTCTATATAGGGAATTAATAGGTTCACTTATGTATCTGAGTGTATTTACACGGCCGGACATTACGTATGCAGTTTCGTACCTAAGCCAGTTTAATACTTGTGTTTAGTAGGTCGGGTCATGCTAAGGTTGAGGGGTTTGTAGACGCGGACTGGGGCGGTGACGTATGTGACCGAAAATCATTTTCGGGGTTTGTTTTCAAGTATGGGGGAAATACCATCTCCTGGGAATGCAGAAAACAAACATGTGTTAGTTTATCAAGTACTGAGGCTGAGTACATTGCTCTTAGCGAGGCTGCTAAGGAGGCAAGTTGTCTTAGGAACTTGGTTACTGAATTGACTGGTAGTTCTGGGTTGGTTATAGATTTGTTCAATGACAATCAGTCTGCTCAGAAACTTAGTGTCAATCCAGTGTTTCATAGGAGGACTAAGCACATAGACATCAGGTACCACTATGTTAGGGAGGCTGTGAATAATCATGTGATTAAGTTGAATTATTTGTCTACTCAGGAAATGGTGGCAGATGTACTAACTAAGTCTTTGTGTGCTCCTAAACATAAGTTCTGTGTTGTGAACTTGGGCTTAATTTTTTTTAGGCCAGTTGAGCCAGCGGTGATGTCTGAGTTCAAACAGCGATTGAGGGGAAGTGTTGAATGTTGACCTTCTTTGTGCAGTCACTGTTTGATTCATAGATCTCTATTCTGTACTACTGTCGTAGCCTTTTGAATTGAGAATGACTTTTTTTTTTTGATTTCGTCAATGTGATCGCCTGACGGCTGCGCTCGTATATTTTATATGTTTTATTATTTTAAATATATCTGGTGTACAACTTCTTCACTTCTTTCATTCAATCCACGGGAGAACCCTCAACAAGAAGTTAACAAGGGTTATGGGCCCAGATTACGCAAAGTAGAAAAATCATGTATCCAGTCTCGCTGTCCCGTCATGTGACTCGACGCACCCGAGTCTACGTACCACGTGTCAGCCAAGAACCGAGTCGCGACCATTGCCGCCCCTTTCTGGGTACACTCCTTCTTTACGTGACCAGACTTTCCACAGTTCCAACACCTCGGCTTCTTGTCTTTGCGTCTCTGACCAGACTTATTTTCCGACTTACCAGCAATCAGGCAATCTCCACCCTTGCAATTGTCAGACCACTTCGTATCCTGAAGCAATTTAGCCTTCACGAAGTCACTGGTCAGGTCGCTCACACTACTCTCCAAAGCCATGATCATTGGATCAAACTTAGAAGGTAATCCCTGAAGAATAATCGCCGCCAGGAACTAATCGTCAATCGGTTTATTTACAGCCGTCAACTGTTGCGACAACGATAAACATTCGCCAACATATTTGTCCATATCGCCACCGAAATCGTCCAACTTTACCGAGCACAGCATCCGCAACAGTTTTAATCTCCTGCCTATGCCCTTATCGTCGTACGCCTTCTCCAGGCTCAGCCAGGCATCCTTACTCGTCTTCGCAGTCATCACGTGGGACACGCACGAAGCGTCCAGTGACAGGCAGATCTTAGCCAACGCCTTTTCATCCTTACGCCGTTTCAGCTCTGGAGTCGACTTATCGTCCTCCGAATAGCCGTCGATAGAACACCAAAGGTCGTCATGAATAAGTAGGTTTCTCACATTGAACTTCCAAAGGAGGTAATTCTCTCGCCCCCTCAATCGCTCAATAGAAAGCCCACTTACGCTTCCGCCTTCTGCAGACATGGTTGCCTTCTCACGTCCGCTCGTTGTATATCAGTACAATTCTTCTACTTTGCGTAATCTGGGCCCATAACCCTTGTTAACTTCTTGTTGAGGGTTCTCCCGTGGATTGAATGAAAGAAGTGAAGAAGTTGTACACCAGATATATTTAGCCCTTGTTAACTTCTTGTTGAGGGTTCTCCCGTGGATTGAATGAAAGAAGTGAAGAAGTTGTACACCTTTATATTTAAAATAATAAAACATATAAAATATACGAGCGCAGCCGTCAGGCGATCACATTGACGAAATCAAAAAAGTCATTCTCAATTCAAAAGGCTACGACAGTAGTACAGAATAGAGATCTATGAATCAAACAGTGACTGCACGAAGAAGGTCAACATTCAACATATAATAACTAAAAATTGTGTCAATTTGCACTTTTACACAATTTCGTAGCATTTTCTTAGGGTCTGATAATTGATGAACACGAGAGAAAATGAGAGCGAAGTGTAGAAGATTAAAAGAACGTGGATTAGGGGCATATTTCGATTTATGATCGTAGATCAATGAGACATAGATATTATGACTATGTAATATTGAGTTATGATTCATTTGAGAGCGTCGATATAATATTTCTTATAACTATTTCAAAGATAAGAGATTATCCTAGATATACCTAGTAGTAGTGTAATATCCCCCTTAATAATAATACGACTTTGCCTTTGTTTGTTTGTTTTTGCTCGACTTGGCAGCGGCACTGCCGTACCCCCAGATACAACGTGCCGCTACAATGGCGATATTAATTTAACACACGGGTAGGGCTAGTGGCCAGTAATCATAAAAATTATATCTAATACGATAAAATCATTCGTAAGTATAATATAAAAATTAAAATTTTCAAACGCTCGCCAATTTAAAGCTCGTGCAGACTAGCGCTACATGTCGCGTGACGCGCGACACCGGTAATTGTTCTACAGTGAAGTTTTCTTAGAAATTGTTTTGTTAGAGTCGCGTCGCGCCGGTCTGCACGACGCTTTAGGGCTCTCTCTTCTCTTCAAATCGTCTACTTTTTGTGCATAAAGTTATTGATTTTAATTTAATTGATGGTCATAGGCTGTTATGATCGGTTACCTCTATCAAATGACCTGACGCTACAGTTATTTAAGTACAGGCTGCTCCAAAATGCTTTTTTAGAATTTTGTAAATAAATCAATAAATAATAACGTTTAATGATATCAAAAAATCTTCATAAAACGAAAACGCGAAAACGTATACGTGTGTTAAATTAATGTCACCATTAAAGCAACACGCTGTATAAGCATTTAACGCAAAAAGAATAGTTACTATTGTCAGCCTTTCAAATCCAAAAAACATTAATGTCACTGTTCCAAAGTGATCTACAGTAAGTACCGTGATATCATTAATTCATGTCCAGGATAAAAGATGGCGCCACCGAGTTAAGGGTACGCCGTTCAAACGAAAATTAGGTAGCCTTAAATCCCTCGAGAGTAATTTTAACTAAGCTTTTACTTAAAGGCCCGTTTAAGTTAAAACCTTTTGTTGCAAGGCAAACACTGAACCCATTAATTACTTACGTGATGTTTGAATAAGTCATTGGTTGATAGAGTTGAAATTGGTGTAAATAATACGGCAAGTATTATTTTCTGAAGTAGAAATAATTGCACAAAGAAGAGACCAGAGGAGTTGCAAGCAGAAGTACTACAGTTTTAAATTCTTGAATTACTTTACAAACGTATTTTTATTGTACTATAGGTACGTAAGACTATATGACTCGTAGGAGCTTATCAAAAAATTAAAAACTCTGCGATTTCACTTAGTCAGTAGTCTTGCCACCAGGGTTGCCATCTGCTAGGCATTTGCCGCATTTGACAGTTAAGACAGGCGTGCGGCCGGCGCTAAACTGAGACAGGCATTTTTGAATTTCTCTAATAAATGCACCGTTGAGCGAAGAAAGGAATCGACTGACAATAGAGTCGGTAAATCTATATTAGTAACCCAAGAAAACTTTAAAACATTTCGTTTGAATTTTTATATTTATATTTTTGAAAAAAAAAGAACTTTGAAAAAAAAATGTCTTCGGAAAAATATCACTTAGGGGTAAGTTCGTTTTTTTTTTAATTTGTTTATTGGTCGTAAATTGTTCATACTTTTAAATTTGAATAAATGTCAGTCATTTTGAAAAAAACTGGGAATTTTCTACATCCTTGACTGGCATCCTCCCATACATAAACGGTAACCCTACTTGCCACAGTTTAAAATGGGTCGTAAATTGATTTTCAATTAGCCCAAAATGGCTAATGAACCAAGGAAGCTTTAAGACTTGTTATCGTCGTTTACAAAAATAAGACTTGAAGCTTTACTCACATAATATTGATGTAATTAAGTAGATCGTGATATGAATGGATCACCGTTGAACCTTAGGATCGCTTGCACTAAAAATCACTCAATGCATGTAACGTTAAACATATTAAAAAAATCATTCTTTGTCTGTCATCTTCAAACGGTTGGTAGAAATGGAACGATGTTTTTAAATACGTTTAGCGCTAAACACATTCAAAGTCAAAGTCAAATAATTTATTCCAAATAGGCACATAAAAGGCACTTTTGAACGTCAAAATTAACAAGAAAATAGAATTGATTCCAGTAGCCCCTTCCAAAAGGTAGTTTCGTAAGGAGCAGAATGAGCAAGAACCGTTACTCTTTTAAACTGTTTAAAAATATTTTGCATAGGTACATTAACTATATCATTGTATATATATATATATATAAAATTACTACACCACAAGAGATAGAAATAATGAAAAATGAAGCAATAACAGTAAAATTAATTATGTGATAGATACATGGTGTTCACGTATTTACAAATATTGTAAAAAAAAAAGATTTTCCTAAAATTTTACTTTACTCTCTACGTCTACTTTTATAATGTTTAGTATTTAATAAGTCGGTGTTCGAGTTAAAGTAATCACAGAATCTTAAATAAATATCATGAAAATAATAAATTATACAATTAAATTAGCAATTATTTTAATTTTGTCTAGCATTGTGATTTGTGGTATAAGCGGGCCTTAACATCTGACATACAAAAATCATTGCAACCAATCATCATATTCATCATCTGCCTCGCCTTTTTGCAACCATGTCAGGGTCGGCTTTCAGTCTAATCGGATGCAGCTAAAAACCTGTATTTCACATGGAACGACTGCCTATCTGACCTCCACGACCCAGTTACTCCAACCTACACCTATCATCACTTATCCAAATTCCATTGAAACTTTTTACAGCACCACCTAAAACTTCTGTAATCTGTTTCACTGGGAGCACTAATTGCGTTTCTAGTACTTCGGCTTGTTTATTAAGGTCCTCAAACTTTGTTATTGGCTTCTTAATGTCCAACTTTGTTGAAATAGTAAGGCTTAGATGATCCCGTTTGGTGAGTGCCGAGATGTTTGTGGGATTCATTGAGATATTTAGGTGCTCTTGAAGGAATAAGTATTACAAATATATTGTTGTTTCTGTTGTGTACTTATAAACCACTTACATCTTTGTTACTAACGGTAAACGTAATTTTGCTCCTGTGTTGTGTGTTTATAGTTCATCAATGTTTTACTTTTAGGTGCTCTTGAAGGAATAAGTACTACAAGAAAACTGATTCAGTGGCTTAAAGAAAAATGTTTTTACTCTGTTAATGAATTTGTGTCACATGTCGAAGAAAGAAAGTAAAGTCAACAAATTTGGTTTATATATATTTTATTTATTTTCTAATTTGTCATTTACTTACTATTTTTATTTTTATTTTGACAATATAACAATATTCATCGACATTAACATTTCAATTAATACATAAAATCTGACATTTTATAACAATCATATTGGTAACTGATGTATTGTTATGACATTTTTAAATTATCTAATGTATTGTGAAATTAAATATTTGCAATTAATTTATTAAATCAGACACTTTGTAACGTTTATAGTGACTGATGGAATATTATGACACTTTTAATAATTTAATGTATTCTGTAATTAAATACACACATCAACACGGTCTAGGGATATTTTTAAAAAGGCGAATTACTATCAATGTGTTAATTATTTATATGACATGTATATATTTAAAAGATACGTTATTTAATATTCTACCATTTTTTAATAATGGTTAAGGTACTTCGATTAAAATTTCAGGATTTTATGGAATAGAAATGAAGCATAGACGGAAACCGTATATGAATTAACTTTTAATTTAAGAGTAAAAACTGAAAAAAATAGAAAAATCATTTAATTTGTGTTTATAAACTTGAAGTTAGTAGTCTGAGAAAGCGCCCATGATGTTCATAACACATCGGCAACGATTCGGCATGCTCAGAACAAGGTTGTCAATGTCTTGCTGCGGAATATTGTCCCATGTCCTTCTGAGGTGCGCAAAAAGTTGATCTTCTGTAGCCAGATTTTCAGGAACTTCCTTCAGAGCTCTTCTTTGCAGCATATCCCACGCATGCTCAATGGGATTTAGATCTGACGATTGAGCAGGCCAGTCTAAGGCCCTAACATTGTGTGTATGTAACCAAGCTGCTACCGTTCTCGCCGTGTGTGCCCGGGCATTCGTGCATGAGCAGGAAATCTTGCCCCATTTGTGTTCTGTGGGGCAAGATTACGGGCCCCAGCACCTGTTGGACGTATCGTTCTGCCGTCATATTGCCCCGCACCCAAACGAGATCCGTCCGTCCTCCAAGACGAATTCCTGCCCAAACCATAATTGTTCCTCCTTGGTATGGGTGAACTTCCTGAGGGTTCTGAAGACGGCTCCATCGTCCAGGAACTCGCCAAACACGCGTCCTTCGTGAATCTGGATGGAAGCCGAACCTGGATTCATCCGTGAACAGCACATTGGACCATTGCTCACGGCCCCAGTCCACGTGGTTCCGAACCCATTCTAATCGTCGTCCACGATTGCCTCTCCAAAATTCAAAATTCAAAAGTCATTTATTCAAACTAGGCTGAGAATCAGCACTTTTCGAACGTCAAAATTACATAAGACAGTCCCCCAAAACGCCCACCCTTCACCACTTCCTAGTGCTTTAGCTGGGAAGAAGAAGTGGCGCAACAAACTCCCCAGCAGCACAGCTGTCTGTTCAGTAAAAAAGATTCTATATAATAGTATGCAAAATGATATTTACATTACGCAACACAAAACATAATTTAAATTATAAAATTAATAGCCATATGACAGCTAGCACACGCCAATATACCAACCAAAAACATCGAGAACTATACTCAAGCAGAAATAAAAATAACTTAACGAAAACAATATCTAAATAAAAGCCTCCAGACATAAAGGGCGTGCCCGCTTACATATAGCTGTAACTAGAAGTTATAATTGATAAACTAGGACCATTGAGGTAAAGTAAAAAATTATCGAGGTCGCTAGCTAACCACATATTGCAATACAACTCATAAAAAAAAACATTGTAATGAGTAGATTATGTCAACAATAAATAAAGTAAAATTAGTAAAATTATAAACAATTATATAAACTCATATAACCTGTCAGTAAGTAAGCTAATTCTGGAGAAAGAACATTTAAACATTGTCTTGAGTTAATCACAGCGACCAACTATTCTTATCATTTAAGTAGTCGTTGATAGAATAGTATGCCTTTGAAGAGAGGTTGGATTTTACTTTAGTTTTGAACGCATTAAAAGGCAAATCTAGCAAAGAAGAAGGTAGCTTGTAGTTTGTCCTTATTTCTAGTGTTAACATTGTGAATATCACTGTTTTTAGTATATAAGTGTATATTTTGCCTAATATATAATATGTTGGCGAAAATGAATTGTGATGCCACTGTGAGGATACCGATATCTTTGAAAAAATCTCTCAGAGAAACTCTGGCACCGAGCTGGTAAATTGCTCGAACAGCTCGTTTTTGAAGGACAAATATATTTTGAATATCAGCAGCTTTGCCCCACAGCAGAATACCGTAGGACATAACGCTATGAAAATAACTAAAATAGACTAACCGAGCTGTATCAACGTCAGTGTATTGTCTTACTTTCCTGACGGCGTAGGCGGCCGAACTGAGCCTTCCCGCTAGGCTCGATATATGTTGGCCCCACTGAAGTTTGGCATCTACTGTTATGCCCAGAAAAACTGCCGTGTTTACAGTTTCAAGTGACTCTTTATCTAAGACGATGTTGGGTCCTAGATTTCTAACATTTGGAAGGGCGAACTTTACACATTTGGTTTTCTTGCTATTGAGAACTAGGTTATTTGACGAAAACCAATCCGTAACCATTGAGAGTGCACTGTTTACATCGTCAAAGACGTAAAGGTGGGACCCGGAGTGGTCTACGAGAGCGTAGAATGCTTTCATGCAGTCGCCTTCTTACAGTTTAGTCACTCACAAGCACTTGGTGTTCCACTCGCAGCCTTTGGACCAATTGAGTCGCCGTTGCATTTGGTTGAGCTCGCGCAGTAATTTGCAAAAATCGATCTTGTCTGGGGGTAGTGATGCGACTTGGCCCCCGGTGCCTCTCCGCTACTTCACCTGTGGCACGATAGCGTGTCCACAATCTTAAAATTACATTTTGGTGGGTCCCTATGGCCTCAGCAACATTACGCTGAACAGACCCAGCTTCCAGCATTCCCACAGCTTGTAACATCTCCGCCCTCGTCAAATGTTGGCGTTGCATGGCTACAATACCTCAATTTTAACTTTATCTTTCGTTTAAAAATGAAAAAAAACTGTAACTAAACGTAATTCGTATTGTTTTCTAAATTTCGCACAAATGAAAATTCCCTCTCCTACACATCAAGACATTTTTTTGCCACCGAAACAAAAGAATTTTCAAAAATTTGAATTTGGAATTAGTCTGAGATAAATTACAAACAAATCGGTGTATGAAAGATTACAATGCGGCCAGTACTTTTCGAGTTATTTAATTGAGTATGAAATATCCCTAGACCGTGTTGATGTGTGTATTTGCACACCACATGTAATGGTAGAATGTAAATGGGCCACATTTATAAGATCATACTACTTTGTATACCTACATTTTGGCAAATAAAGTATTATTATTATCAGTATCATTACAAATAAATTATCTTTAGTCACTATTAATGTTAATGTTTCTGTGTTGTGCGCTTATAAACCAATTTTGTCTTTATTAGGAACTGATAACATATTTTTTTCCTGTGTTGTGTGCCTTTTTCTTCTTCTTGTCCATGGTATGGTGAATTTTAATTATTGTGGGCCAAAACTTCTACGTCGTTATGTGTGTTTTCATAAAATCCCTCATAGTTTACGGAGATTTCAAATAATAGTTTTCACTTCACTGTTTAACTTTTCAATGTTCTGTATATTCAAATTCAAATTTATGAGCTGGAATATTTAGTTACACTAGATAAACTTCACAATCATAAATAGAACGTTCATTCAAAACCTAAAGTTAAATTGTACAGCGAATTAACTAAGCCGGATTACAGTTAGAACTTGGTTTTAATAGTTGATATAAAATGTTTAGAACTCTGAATATAAGAGATAGCACTCTGAATTTAAAAGATAAAAATTAAATTATAGTCTAACATTTATCAGAAAGTGCAGGCATGCATTTACATTTAAAATTTATAAGTATTTTTTTTGTTGTTAAATCATGAAAATTTAGTCTAATATAATTATTAATTTTATTACAACCTTGTTAAATCATCATCTGCCTAGCCTTTTCCCAACTATGTTGGGGTCGGCTTCCAGTCTTACCAAATGCAGCCGAATACTAATACCTATTTTACATGAAGGGACTGCCCTGAGAACCACAACCCGGATACTGGGTAACACGATACCCCTTATTAAGACTGGTACAACCTTGGTATAGCTATGATTCTAAATAATTATATTCGGATCAAACTTTGTACTCAATAATTGAGGCAAATACCTATAAACAAACTTATTTCTGACAGTGTAACAAAAACTACATCAAACTAACAAAAACTCGTCAACATTTTTTATCCCATCACTCGGATAAAAATTATTTCCGAATCATGTGCCCAAAATACACTTTTAACGTCAGCAAGCGTCCCTCCATGTAATGTATTTATAAGTACTTGATTTGTTGCCTTTAATAACATGCCGAGTGTAATACGATTCCTCTCACAATGCTTTTAATTCTGTTTGTAGATCATTTATTATCGTAATATTGAGCTGCGAACACCACAATGGAGCTTTAAGTTTGGGGGAAGCTATACTTGCACCGTATTGACATTGGTTATTTATTCGCCATTGTTAGTTGTAATTTTGCTGGGGAAAAAGTTTTTGCAGTTTAGGTGAAGTTTTTATGGAAGGAGAATATTGTGTCATTTGTGTCATCGATCAATATTTGATATTTTTTGTTGGCATAAGATAACTATTCGAATGACATAGGAGAATTACTATAATTTTTTTACTTCGTTTTCGTTTCAAATTATTTTTTAAACCGTGGAGTTTCTTGCCGGCTCTACTTCATAGGAAACTCAATTGGAACCGTGCACCTAGCTTCTGACGTTTCATAAGAGCCCTTATAGGTTTACGTGAAATAAAATATTTTAAATTAAAATTTTAGAATTTTGGTTTTTCAAAACTAAGAAAATTGCAATAAGTAAAAGAAAATGACAGTGAAAACATTACGATAAAATTACTGAATCCTCATGGTAAATCCTAACCAATATTATAAATGAGAAAGTTTTTGTTACGCTTTCACGCTAAAACGGCTGAACGGATTTGGATGAAATTTGGCAAATGGGTAGACCATGACCTAGGTTAGGACATAGGGTACTTTTTATCCTGATATTCTCGGGATAAAAAGTATCGGGATCGAAACTTATGCGGGTAAAACCGTGGGGCACCGACCTATAATTAAGCATTAAACATTCACTTTAAAATTGAATGTTATATTAGAAAAACATTTTTAAGACTATAGCCATGAACTTTCAGACTTTGTTATTATAATCTTTCATTATAGTAACAATAGACAGCAAAATTTAGTTAATATTATTCTAGGTAAACGAGAAACGGTAAATCCCCCACAAATCTTTTGACTGTATTCTTAGCAATATAATAATTGTATAGGAGGAATACGATTTTACAAAATTTCCCCCTTTCAGTAAAGTCTTAGCAAATACTATTTGTCTTCATTAGTTAACGTAATTAATCCTTTAAACAAATTCTTACTGACATTGTTTAACTTATCGCTTAGCACCTTGTTATACTTCTCAACTTAGTTCTATCAGGATTGGGCGAAAGGTTCTTTCTAAATTCGCTTCTAAAAAGTTTCCGAGCAGAAACAACAGACCTATTTCGTTCAGTTTTTTCGTTCCTTATTCAAATTTTAGGTCAGATTCGATTAGAACATCCCTCTGAAATAAAAGCTATTTTGGGACGTGAAATATTTTTGCCCAAAATATCATTTCTGAACTGAACTCGATAAACCTATTTTCCAAGAGAGGTCCATCATACATTTTTTTTAATTCGCATACAAAACATTTAAAATTAATTATTAATAAACTTGAGAATTATTATTAAAATTATAATCAGCCAGACAACATCCTGAATGGAAGTCAGCCGTTGCACACGGCTGAGTTCCATTCTATGCAACTCAATGATCAATATCAATGATCAATGATGAAATAACTTTCATAATCCTCAACAGTTCAATGATCTGTCTCTTCAAGGACCGTCCAATACTATTATTTTTCTAGAATGTGGTCGTCATCCAATTATATTTGCACTCAAACGGTTACACGTGCTATTTGATCTTCTGCTTCTATTTTAGTTCAGACTAAATGCAATTTTCACTAATTATACTGAACGCGATCAGCACGTCTAAACTGCGGTCGAGAGCTGTCAGCGTCAATATTCCATAACAATAATGACACTGACACTTCTTGGACGCAGTTAGTTGTGATGATTGCGTTCAGTTTCACTGATGAAATCTATCCTAAATTAAACATAATGTAATTTTAGTTCAGACTAGGGTCAGATTAAAGTACACCAATGTAGACTAAGTAAGACTAAGGAAATAATTTTAGTTCACTAAATTCAAAATTACATAAGACAGGCCCCCAAAAACGCCCGCCCTTCACCACTTCCTAGTGCTTTAGCTGGGAAGAAGTGGCGCAACAAACTCCCCAGCAGCACTGCTGTCTGTTCAGTTAGAAAAACTTGATTCTATACTTATACAAAATAATTTACATTACGCAATACAAAACATTAAATTAAATAATTTGCTATATGTCAGCTAACACACGCCAATATACCAACAAAATCATCGAAATCTATACTAAAGCGAAAATAAAAACTAAAAAGTAAATAAAACACACTTAGGTTCATCATCATTTTAGCCGCAAGACGTCCACTGCTGGACATAGGCCTCCCCCAAGCACCTCCATTTCGACCGGTTCTGTGCTTCCCGCACCCAGTGGATTTCTACGGCCTTCACAAGGTCATCGGTCCACCTCGCGGGAGGTCTTCCAACGCAACGTCTTACGGTGCGCGGTCGCCACTCCAGAATCTGTTCTGCAAGCAAGGTTAAAGTGAATAGAAATGAAAGTCAGCCTTATTCATTCCGCAACATAATAGTGTATCTCTCACCTACAATCCATCGCAAACAAAAACGTTCCCACACAAAATATTCATGAGTAATTAGAAATACTACTTTTATAACATCGAACAATTCAGTGTCTCGGAATTTCTGAACAACTACTCCGTCAAACAAGAGTTTATCGTCTTATTCCATACAATTTACAGGTCCCTAGTTTTAATAGCAGGCAATTTACTCGAATAGTGGCCGTACCATAATTGCATAGCAATTACCGATATTGAGGATTGCTTTTGACAATTTTCCTTCTTGGTCTATTGCATTTATTATTCTGTTGGCGTGGTTCAAGTTTTTAGTATTAGTCTGTTGTTGTTTTAGCTTGGTTTTCTGTTCTTGAGTTTATACATTTTCTCCATTGGATACCGTCACGCCTGTAATCCCCAAAGGGTTTGGCAGAGCTGTAATTGTCGTACACTCATATTTCGCCAGTTATGTTTAATTCCCATGTAATAGGGGGCGAGCATATTGCCATCAATTGAGCACAATTGTTGACTCCGGGCTGCTATTGAGAAATTCCTGATCGAAAAACCCAATAACACTTTGACCGACCTGTGACCAGATTACGTAATACACGATCAATCGGAATTTGAATCGTTTTGAAACAAATTACTAATCCATTGCTTCATAAATTCGAAAAAAAAACTGGTCAACAACGTAAATAACGCAATGATTGGTGTTGAACTGTCAAAATGAAACAAATTTGGCGTAATTGTTTACGAAAATGTGTTGCGTAATTAGATAGCTGGAAATCAAGACCATTTTTTTTTTTGCGTGGGAAATTATCAAATAACTTCGCCCGCTCTGACTCAGACTCAGACTCTTACTGACTAAAACCCACCTGTGTTCCTTCAGTTGCCTGTACGTTCCCAGGGGCCACGGTATCCCTTTCGGACTTTCCCGCAACCCCAGCGGGCATTGGCCCTATTGGACCCCTTTAATTGCTGATTATTTTTTTTAGGCGCGCGTTGAACACATCGCGCCGTCGACCCGGGCCTGATCCTTATCGGACGGCGAGCTACCTATTTGCTCACCATCCGCAAGCTTGCGCCTACGGTGGCCGGGAATCTGTCTGCAATTCCCGACGCCCAGGGCGTCTCCTGCAGGAAATCGAGACCTCATTATCAGCAGTTACCGCCTGTGACTACTAGCCCATCGAGGCAGTCAACTTTTTCATTACTTGCAGAAATTATAGCAACAAGCGAAGCTCCGTAAGTTCAGATTGTTTTCACTCTACATGCGTACTACACCTGCTGGTTCTTGCCTAAATTTTCATACCATGGATTCAAGGCGTGGTCCTATCAAGCACATCGTAAACCAACATGTTATAATGGATTACCCATTACTGATGCGACTGCCTCGTTGGTCTAGTGGTCGCAAGCGCTACTCCTGAGCATGAGGTCCTGGGTTCGATTCGCGGGTCGGGCAAAGTGTTATTGTGGTTTTCCATCTGGAATTGCTTAGTAGCAGCCCGGAGTCTAGATTTGTGCCCGGTTGATGGCAATAGGCTCGCCCCCTATTACATGGACTTAAACATAATTGGCGAAATGTGGGAGTACTATAGGTACACCTCTGCCTAACCCTTCGAGGAATACAGGCGTCATGTTATGTTATGTGATCCAACATTTACTGGACCGAAATGTTGTTTGAAGACAAACAAAGTCGACTACGGTACACAGATAATGATATTATTTTTGAACATGTTCCTCAATGTTCTGAAATGAAGTAGTGATAATTTGCCTCTGTTTTTATTGCCATGCAGGTTTTTCCAAACCTTGAGAAATAATGGAGTATAGGTTTAGCAGTCCAGGTTTCAGCTTTCATACCATAACTTGCACCAAATACAATGTAAAGTCTTACTGTACAGTGAATTGAGAACTTGAAAATAGCCGTCCAGTTCATCGTGCGATGCAATATTAATCGCACTGAATTCTGGATCGCTGCCATTAAATCATTGATGTTTAATTGCTCCAAAATGTGAATGCTTTTAGTTTGAATCGGTGATATAGTTTCATTTGCAGTTTTAATATGGTGATTATATTGATTGGAGACTGTGGTTTTTGAAAATGATTTCGACGAATTCATTTCCTATTGGATGTATTTGTAAATTAATGCTTACTCCTATTGACAGTTTGAAAATTGTTTGTGTTTTGTATTTTGTGCCAGCACGGCAGATTGATAATTAGTCCTGTTTCTCATTTTTTTTATTTTTTTTAATGTACCTATTATATACATTGTATAATTAAACTCGTCTGCCCCGTTGTCGCAAACACTACTGTTGAGAGTGTTAAATTTTCAGAGTCGGTCAGTGTTATTGGGTTTTTTCACTTGGAGTTTCTCAGGAACAGCCCAGAGTTTGGAAGTCGGTATGATATCCCCGTGGCAGAAAGCACGTCCTGCGCCAGATCTCTCTCCGGTCGTGTCGGATTCCCGTCCCATTGGACTATGAGAGTGAGGGAAGAGAGAGTGCACCTTGAGTGCACACTTTTGCGCTCCATAATATCGCCCGCACTGATGGCTAGTCTTCACTTAAATTGGCCGCCATGACCGAAATTCGGTCTGGAAGACTTTGTAATTAAACTAATTTATCACATTGCTAGGCTAGATAGCTAGCCTATTCAACATTGATACTTCTGAAAAAATCGACAAAAAACCTTCACGAATAAAATTATGACATAGAGAACCAAATATGAAAAAAATATCCGAAAATATGTCATCAAAATAATAATCACGGCCGTATAAATAACATGTTAGACTGAACGTTAACTCGTAAATGGAATTCATCCCCTCAAATCCGCGTCAGAAGAGTACTTAACACATATATTCAAACGCGAAGGGGACTCGACAAAATAAGTTATTTAGGTGCTCATTATGTTGGTGATAGAGGTGTTCGGCGAAAGAAGGTGTAATAACAGTAAATGGTACCCATCATGCGGCGGGGCATTAACATCGCTGAGATGGGGAATCGTGCCTGTGATGGGTACTACTATTGCATGACGGAGTTTTATCACTTTGGGAGTGTATTTTTCTTGTTGTGTATTGTATGTCAGGGAAATTCTTTGACAGTTGCATAAAGTGGCTGCGACACGGAAAATTTAGAGTGTCACTTTAACAATTAATTTCCCTGACAGAACTTCATCTTTGATCCATTGAAATCTTACTCTCTCTCTCTGTCCTCTGCTTCTTCTTTTGCTTTTTTAAAGATTACTTACAGGTCTAGAGTAATAATTACTATGTTCAACTAAAATGCAGCATGGTATCTTTGTTTTAATAAGAGGATGCTGTAGCCCATACGTCTCACCCATCCGTATTACCCACACCACGTCTTAATCATCATGCTTCAAAAACGGTGAAGGAATACATCATGAGGAAACTGGCATGCCTGAGAGATATTTTTCGAAGGCATGTGAAGCCAAGTCAGAGGCCCATGGGTGGTATAAAAACTCTGACACCAGAAGCCCTAGTGTGAGTTTCTTTTAAACATTTCGACCGCGTTCGGCGCTCCGATTGGCCCATCACTGGCCTTCACTGGTGAATGGCCAATCGGAGCGCCGAACGCGGTCGATGCGTAAAGTCGAGATGGTTAAAAGAAACTCACACTAGGGTCTCAGGTTTTTCACTATCCACACGAAAAAGTGAGGAAGAAGAATTAAATGAATACAATAAAAGATATCATATATTTAAACTTACGAGCAGCAAAATAATTATGGCTGATGGAGTGGCGCCATGACTGACAGGGATCAATGACCTTTTTTATCACATCTATTCAATATGAGCTAGTTGATTCTTCGTAAACGGGGACTAAAATAGCCCTTTAATCCCTAGGGACTAAAAGTGATTTGAATTTGGAATGTGCATATTGTTAGTAAAACTTCCAATCACCAAAGAGATCAATCACGAACGTTGTACGAACAAGTAACAGGCTGGCAAGAGATAAGTGATCGCAGTGTGATGTCATAGGGAGACAGGAAAACGTTGCCTTTTGAAGCGAGAAGTGCATTGTATGACTAGTCGTCTCACCAAAACTCAAAAACCCCACCAACCAAACCCAACTCAACAAACCTATTTTTCTTAATTTTTTTTTTTCACTTGCCTTCATTGTGAGAGCTTGTTAACGGTTTATCCCTAAAAGAAAAGACGCATCTATAAAAACTGGAAAGCCGAGATTTTGTTAAAATATGGGCTAGGCTTCTATTTCTCGTCTTCACAATACAGAAACCGGTAGTAGTGCCTATAAGGTGCCGTGCCGCACGAAGTAAAATACTTGTACTTATTACCTCGGCATTTTTAAGGTACAAAGCTTCGTCTACATTTTTTGCACTTTTACTTAGCATTGTTACTTAAAAAACAAAACTGTCAGCGCTTTTTTTGTTTTTTGCGTCCCGTGTTTCCGGATTTTAAGGATTACGTCTACGAGCTAGGGGATTTTACGTATCTATTAACATAAAATTGTCATGCTCTTATGGAAAACAAAGACCAAGCTTATTTGATTCTTGTTCCCAAATGTGCGTGCGTCCTCTTATCGAAAATGTTCATACCTAAAAATTAATTTATGATAAAGATTATTTCGTTTATTTGTATTTTATTTAATCTTTTGAACTTAATTTCGGTTTATTATTTGTTTATTTTAACATTGAAAATATTTGTTTATTTTTCCAGCGAAATCGAATTTCCAAGCATGTTTGAGAAAATGGTATTAATACTTTAGACATAATGCTTGTCTTGTTTTCTGTCAACATTTTTACTTAGTCTTTAAGCTGTTTGTGTTATTGAGAAATAATATATAAATGTAATGCATTTTTTATTTTCTTGAGTTCATTTTCAATGTACTTACCTCGAAAGTCGTGTAATGCTCGAGGTCTATGGTTTTTTATTTATTCTCTATTCGGGCTTCAAAGGCTCCTAAAGTAATAACTTTATTGACCTTTACCACTCCCACTCAAAGTGGTTGAGTATGATTTGTTTCATGTTACGAAACCAATTCAATAGGTAAACACTTATAATTGAGTTTTATAAATAAATTTATTTTCTTTCTTTCTTAAACTACGATAGATACTGTACCATTGCAATGTACGTAACGTAACATTACGCATGTATTCCCTGAAGGGTTGAGCAGAGGTGTACCTATAGTTCACCCACATTTCGCCAGTTATGTACGTCCCATGTAATAGGGGACAAGCCTATTGCCATCAATCGGGCACAAATCCAGACTCTGGGCTGCTACTGAGAAATTTCAGATGGAAAACCCAATAACAGTTTGCCCGACCCGGGAATCGAACCCAGGACCTTATGGTCAGCAGTAGCATTTGGGACCACTAGACCAACGAGGCAATTTCAATTTATGTTGCAGTACATAATTATATCGCCGTCATCATCATCATTCAGTCAACAGATCCCCAACTGCTGGATATTGGGATCCCCGATGCATCACCAAATGACCGGCCTTACAGCTCGGTGACGTAGTTTTATTTATTAGACACGACTCTTTAGGATATGCAGTTCAGCAACTGGATTAGTGCGAAAAAGAAAATACGTTTATTTACGGTAAACATGACGCAAAGAAAGAACACAAAAAGAACAAGTTGGGAGAAAATATGAGTTACTTCCACGCAAAACGACAATCGCTCAGCATAATTGTGCGACCCTATGCGAAACAGAGCCCCAGCGCTGGTTTTCAGCGACAGCCGGCGTTGACGTTATGACGTCGACCGGTGCAGCATACAATGAGATATATATAAGAAATGAAGTGACAGTTGGCCACTCAATTACTTATTAACGCTACAACGTTTAACTACTCGTAAGACGGTACCTGAGGTGGATGCGCGGTCCTTGAGGGATGACATGCCCGTCAGCGGGCGAATGACTGAGCTGTCGTGACATATCACCACACCATCTCCGCACCACGTAGATAAATGAGACACCGTCTCAGTTAACCGGTAGGCAGATCAGAGTTTCAGATAATTTTTCACTTCATTGCCTTTTTGACTTTCAACTTTATATAGTACACTACTCCAATTACCACTCTAATTATGCTCTAATTCGATAATATCTTACTTCAATTCCAATTTGATATTATCTATAAATTCAACACCCTTAAAACCACAAGGTCTAGAAAGGGGACACTTCACTCCCGACTTTGCCCTCGACAAATTAAACAAGTTGGCTAACTCAAAGTTTGACAAATCCGATTTCCTGTCGCTCTTTTAGAAGTTACGAGTCCATCCGTTGGTGTGATGGAGCTTAACTATTGTACTTACAGTAGGGATTTTAAAGGCATTTACTGTAAAGTTTCCACAAAACAATATACAGGGTGTAAAAAGACCCACCACTTACCAGTTATACTTACGCATTCTGTAGGTACATCAAACTTGGTAACATTGAGCAAAAATTATTGCTGGGAAACGACTTTTGTTTTTGGTGTGAAAAATTGCTGTTTACGGCAGCGCGTAATGTAAAGCACGCAATTTTTTTTTGTGCTTTTCGGTACATGCAACGATATAGGAGTTGTAGCCTATTTAAAATATTTAAAAAACCTCTCGAAAAAAAAAAAATATATGGATATGTCCATAGCCAGGCTCCCCAGGTATGGTCCAGTACAATCAAATGATCACAATGACGGAGTGTACTGTGAGTGACTCTCGGCTACGTAAAGATTCTTTCTACACCCATTAATTTATGTAGATAAACAGAGCGGATTTTTAAGACGGGGAACTAATTGCAGGTACCTGAACCGTCGTAGCTACAGGAAAACGGTTTTAGGAGACTGTCCTTAACTTTTTGAGACATGTTGATTTGCATTCACAGATTTTGAAAAAATGTACAGTCATCAAGAAAATGGGCAGTTTTCACGGAAACTTTTTTTTGATGCCATTCGATCCCGTTTCCTTGGATCAAAAAACTCTATAGGACCCATTGAGGTTTGAGTACTAGAAAAGTCAGAAAATGCTTAAAACTTTTTCCTTAAGTTAGAGTTTCTTTCCTACGAAATGTAGGAAAGAAAATGAATTTATTGACTTTTATGATGGACAGATTAGCCGAAAATAAACAAAAAATTAAACCTAAGAATGAATACGCGTTATAAATGTATTTGCTTTAAGAACAGGATAGATAGTTGCTTGTGATTTCCAATGTTCTGAGAAGAAAATTACCTCAAATAATTTAGAACTTTTATGGGAAATATTAAAAAGCCTGTCCGCTACAAAAGTCAGAAATCGCAAAAAACCTTTGTATGCGAAAAGTTTTTCAAAAGCAACATACTATTCTAATATTGTTTTCAAACCAAATAAAATTATAACGCGTATTCGTTCAAAATTTGAAATTGATTTATATTTTATTTTTCTCAGCCAGTCCATCCATCGTAAAAAAGTAGATTGAAGTCTCATTTCCTTTAAAATGTATTGGAAAAGTTTTTTGCGATTTCTGACTTTTCTAGTACTCAAACCTCAGTTGGTCCGATTGAGTTTTTTGCTCCTTATAAGAAACAGGATCGATTAACATCGAAAAAAGTTTTTGTGAAAACTGTAAATTTTCTTGGTGACTGTACTGTGCCGATCAAAATATCTCAAAAAGTTAAGGACAGTCTCCTAAGACCAATTCATGTAGCAAACAACGGTTAAGGTACCTGTTCTTACTGGACTATCTCAAAAATCCACCCTATAAATAGATGTTAACCCTTACAAAAAAACGAGTCTTTTTTTCTGTTTCCACGGAAAAGCTACTGAACTAAATTTACAGAACAATTGAAAAGATTTTCACCAAGAAATTGACATAGGGTACTTCAGCAGTGCAATACACGGAAGAAAGCTCACCCCGCTCGTCCAAGTATAACACAAAATGTAATTTTCCATCTTCCACTGAAAAAGGTGTTGCTATATAATAATATGAAGTATTCTATGAAGTTCAGCCCAGGAGCAGCCCGGAGTCTGGATTTGTGTCCGGTTGATGGTAATAGATTCGTCCCCTATTACATGGGACATAAACATAACTTGCGAACAGGGGTGTTAATATAGGCGAAGAGTCCTGTCGGCGAAGTGTCCTGTCGGCGAAGAGTCCCGTCGAAGTAAAGTCTTGTCGGTGTTCAGTCTGTCGGCGTAGTGTCTGTCGGCGTTTAATCGTACACTGATACACTTCTGCCTAAACCTTTGGGTAATACAGGCGTGATGTTATGTTATGTGTGTGAAAGAAATCTAAACTTTCATTCCTTCCATTGTTTATTCATTTGCGTTCAATATTCTGCTAATATCCAGATAAACTGCTACCTCCGCAAGTATCCTTAATAGTACTAGAAGATGCTCTAATGACGACGCAAATCGTATTAGTCCCACTTAAACAAGTTACTAACGTTGGTAGGTAGGTACTAAGAAATACTTGATACAAGAGTCGCAACTCGTATATAATTCGAAGATAAGATGAATGTTGTAATTTTTGTGCCTAATATTCTGTCCGAATTACGATAATCATGTTATTATATTGACGGAAGCAAAGTACAAAGAGTCAACTGCACTTTATACGAAATTCACTTTTTTACATAGGTAATTTGACTCAGAATTCTTTGTTTTATCATAGGATTTTTTTGTTCTGTTTAATTCTCAATTTATACTAATATAATATTACAGTAATTGGCCTTAACCATTGCCTTGGTAATACCCTTTTAATTAAATGTTTCGTAATAGAAGAAGATAGCTTTGTTCCTCTATTAAATAGCACAGTTTTGCGTTCAAAGCGCTCTACTGTAAAAAGATAAACGTATATACTTTGTGGCCGTCGATATTAGACGTAGTTTATATTAGCTGTGACTTTTCTTACTTACATAGGTAGTCGTACGATTAGGCCGTATCCTAACCAAAAGCGGTAGTTGCGTGAGCACGCGATCGTCGCGCTCTTTTTACCCGACTACAGCGAAGCAAAATGGAGGGTTATGATATTGACTGGTATGTATTTATTTTTGTATGTTCATCTGCTCCCTCACAACTTCTAAACTACTTATCATAATTTAACAAATGAGGTATCGTCGGAAGCGTCTTGATCTTCAATTTAATGTGACGTCACATTAAATTGAATATGGCGCCTTCTAGAGGACATAAAGTAATGAACGAATAAAAAAATGATGCAATGTTGGGTATCAAATGAAAGGGCTTAATTAGCACATTTCAAATATAATATATATGTAGGATCGTCAGAATGTATTCCCCGCATGTGATCTCATTAGCACGATGTGATTCCACCTCTGGTATAGGATCGTAAGGATTTAATCCATTAGATTTAGACATGATGTGGGCAGAACATGGGTTTCGTGCAATGAATACTCACTGGGCGCAATACACGGCGTTTATTAAAATCACAAATTACAATTAACACAATAAAATGATCTCAACGAACCGAGAACAGTTCCGCGACGTCTTAACTCCGATGCGATCAGACACTGAATGTCTCCTTATGTGCCTCCTTATGGGCCAGTGGCGCGCTTGCGATTCGTTTCATGTCCGTACTAATGACCGGATCCGACATATATAACCCCAAAATAACACCACAGACAGACAAATAAATAATCCAGAGTCACACGTAATCTGTTCGATTTATTGATGACCTTATGACCCTAACACGTGTGACTTCGGATTTTTAATTTATCTGTCTGTGATGTCTTGTTTATACCTTTTTAGTAGACCTTTTTGTCGGATTTGGGTTTTAGTTGTATACATTTTTATGAATATGGCATACTCGCTATGGCATATCAGTAAAGTTCATACAAACGACCGCGTAGGTCATGTATTTGCGCGACTATCGCTTATGGTTAGGACGTGTGGTTATTATAAATGTTTGTGTGTGTTGTTGCTGACTTTCAAACTAAGCCAACCCGACGCTCAGAAATCGCACTTGGGAGCACTAGACCAACGACACATTTAAAAACTTTAAATCGAATGTATACTAATGACATAGTTCGGAGGAGCTCGTGGCTAAGTAATAACAGCCGCACGGGTCGATTCATCGGTTTAAGAGTCCTCTTAAATTTTTTACGAAAATTCACGATTTTTGATGAGCAGTAAAATATTTTAATTATTTGATTATGAATAAAGATAATGGCACTCTCCTTCTTGTTGGAGTTACAAATTGATTTTTTTCTTTTCGTGTATTGTACTATAAATATTTTATAAACCCAGTTTACAAGAAAAACCGTGGGCATTGGAACTTTGACGCTCAAATTCACATTGTTTTATTCAATTCTAATAAAAGCTAAAGTTACTAGAAGATAAGATGATTATTTTACTTGTTTATTGGAGTTCTAGAAATTACATTCCAAATAAACATAGTTTTATCAAATAAACTAATGTGATATAAAACCTCTAGCTACAATCAATACGTTTCATTCGTTTTTGTTTTTCAATATAATAAGACAAAATTACAATAAATAAAATTAAAGTACTATATATTCCGCGTCAATTCAGCAAATTACACGAAAATAATGTGTAACTCCAACTAACACTAAAAAGAATGGCACTATCGTTATTAAAATCAAATAATTAAAATATCTTACTGCTGCTGAAAATTACAGCGTCAAAAATCATGAATTTCGTAAAAAAAATGTAATACGACTTGTACTAGGACTCTTAAGCTATGCTTGCCGGGGTTGGTCCGTAGATCATCCGCCCCTCGGAAAGCATCTTAAGCCGTTGGTCCCGGCTGTCATTCGTGGATCTTTGACAGTCGTTACGTTACGGGTCGTCAGAAGCCCGAAAGTCTGACAACCAGTCTTACCAAGAGGTATCGTGTTACCCAGTTACTGGTTGTGGAGGCCAGATAGGCAGTCGTTCCATGTAAAATACTGGTATTCAGCTCCATCCAGTTAAACAGGAAGCCGACCCCAACGAAAGGAAAAGCCTAGGCACATTTTTTGATGTACGACACAGTTAATTTACTCGCATTAACTTCAATAATTTTCAGAATAACACAAATTAATTGCTCTACATCAGACGTGCTTCTTGAAATTAGTAATTTTATAAACCTAAACTTATCCAACCTCAGAATAATCACTTCTAAATAATATCTAGAACTACCAGAATCCTAGAAATGATTACTCTCCCAAGAATATTAAGTTAGGTCACGAACGTGACCTTGTTTACTCTGAGAACATAACACTAAGTGAATTTACTGTATCATAATCACACAAAATGTAATATATTACGCAACATTACTCTTCTAATTTATGTATATCGAATCTTGTATATCAGTACACACGTACCAAACTTGGTGTTAGTTCTCAGAGGTAACAAAACTCCATTATAATTCTCTGTCATTAGTAAACTTTCGGAATCAGTCTTGTATAGTTACTGGTTCCCTTTTGTTCGGCTTATTGTTCCAAATTTCGGTATTAGTTACTCCATGTGTAGGATGTGGATTACGTTATCTAAGTTCGGAGATGTGACGTCGTACTCTTTGATTTACTTGAAACGATGGTACTAAAACTAGTTCAAAATACAAGTAACTAAACGCTTCCTGAATAATAATAATACTGTAGTAGAGTTGTTTGTGAGTGAGTTCGTCCGAGGAAGGACTACGAACATACCTGTTTCTGCCAAGCCGTATTACTGTGTTCAGCTCTGTTCAGGTCTGGTGGTAAGGATTCTAAAATCCTTGAAAATACATTACAGCTGTCAACGATGCCTCAGATCTGGGGGTCTACTCTCTAAGTCCATCAACGAAGACACGGGCCCGTCCGAACGTAGTTGATGAACTGTCAAAACATGTTGGCATTCATTTTTAGTTTGGGCCCCAAACTAATCTTGTATCCGTAGGTGATACAGTGTATGGGAATGGCCCGTATATTCGGCCGGAACTACGGATTTTGTGCTTAGGGAGTAGACCTCCTGGTTTTGCAAATGTCCATATGTGGCGACAAGTCCTTTCCATCAGATGAACCGCCTACTTGATTGCCAGTATAGTAAGTGCCTATAAAATGTATCACAGTTCATAGTCAGAAATTACTTATTTTCCAGCCAAAAGAGGTGGTAATGACAATGACCCATAAGTATCATGAGAAAAAGTCACGCCAAGGGGTCGCTCCCCAGTAGGAAATCCCTAAAGGACTAGGGGATCTGCCGGGCCGCTTACATTGTAAACCAAGAGGAGTAAGAGCTCCCTAGAGGTTTTTAAGATCCTTGCGTTACATGGTAAAATGCAGGCTGAACTCTTTACTGTGAATGTTATTTAGTGCATACATTCTCTATATGGAACTGAATTAAAAGATGGTAATAATTATGTTAATGTTCATCATGATGTTAGAAGATATAGTGTAAGAAGAAATGCACACAGAAGTTGGCTTTGTCGTGTCGTTGATTCTATAAATTAATTCGATTAGTATACACCATAACTCCACCATATTATTATTATTAAAGTTAGCTATGGCCGCTAGATCTTTCACAGTGTAGGTGCTATTACGAATAGTGCATAGCAAATGGTGAAGCATCGTGTGTGATGTGGCTTCACAGTCGCATTGCAGCTCATCAGAGTGTTTCCGTCTGCTTAAGTTGTACCAACAACGGCCCACCGGGTTGTAGTCGGTTAAGGGATTGATTTCTCCACATGTAACTGGAGAAAATATAGTCACCAACAGAAAACAGATAAGCCAATGTAATATCAACATTATAGTTCCAGACTTCAATAATAATAATATTCAGTTTTGCATACACTGCTGAAACATTCATGATTGCGATAATCATTAATGTTTCAGACTATACTGAAACGTGAAATTGAATTTTAACTAGATTATGGCTATGGCTTGAGAATGTTACCAATTAATAAATTCAAATGTAAAATGTTTACTTGACATGTGTTTTAATTCCGTTAATGAATTTTTAAATCATACTTTTTGACATTGTAATTAATATTATATACTATTAGTATTTTGACATTATAATTAATATTATGACACTAGAACTTATATTTTTGACATGCAATTTTTTTGTATTGTGTGTTATGTATTCCATGTTTGACAAAATAATTCATATCTTGACATTACACATAATCCTATTCAATTAATCCAAATCAATATTATTGTGTCAAATTAAATATATAAATTCAAAACAATTATATTAATTTAATATAATTTTTATTGTAATGTCTACGATTCGCATGCACTTAGCTTATTTAATTTTTGTACACCAGCAATGGTAGTATATGTGAATCAATGTTTAATTTAAGATCTCAATGTGCCATATAGGTACTTAGAAATAAATATTACTATTACCTACCTATTACCTGTTGTGTAGCATCACAAATATTGTTTGATATTTACTTTTTGTTATGATCAGAAAGACGTCAAAAGGATAGACTGTAAAGAATTTAATATTGCCGTAATCTTGCAAAATTTTCTCATTTATTTACCGTCTAATATCATATTATTGCTTTATGACGTGACCAGTGGTAATGGCCTCACGTCTCATGCACGAGATTTGTAGGCTAATGAAAATGAGACTTTTTTAATTCATATGTACTTTCTAAGTTTATTGGATAATCTATAAAGTAATGAGATCTGTAAAGGAAAAACTTCATAAAGACACCTGGACTTACAGTTAAGTAGCAGCGCCCCGCGGTTTCACCCGCATAAGTCTCGATCCCGTGGGAAAATCGGGATAGAGTATTCTATGTGTTAATTCAGGTTATAAACTATCTGTATACCAAATTTCATCTTCTTTTCTTTTTCTTTTTTTAAAAAACGTTGCCCCACACTAGGAATTTCTCCTGTGTCGTGGGTGCGTTTACAAACATATAAACTCACATACAGTGGGTTGCCAAATTAATAGGGACAGTCACATTTTTTATCAATTTCTTACTTTGGGCGCACTTGACTGCAGTTTTAAGTGGTACAAGGGTTCCAGGAATGTATTATTTATATTCGTCATGTCTCCGTAACTCAAATTTTAAGTGGATGTTGAGATTTAAAGGGTATATTTTTTTTCTACAAATTTTTAAGTTACGTGAGAGCCGTAGTACATTTTAAACGCTAATCAGTGAAAGACGAATTTGAATATTTTAACCAAGTTATTTTTATATTTGTGTAACAAAATTTTGATAAAATGTAAGTATTGTTAATATGTTATTATAAAATTTTATTATTTATCGTATTATAGTAAAAAATATTTTTATTTTTATTTTTTTTGCTTTCAGTATGGGTCGGGGTTGGGACATGACTCCAAAAAAAAAAATCTGAAATAAAAACCTTATTCCAGCATAGCAGTCATTCCCAAAGGAAAATTGCAGACATTGCTGGTGTTTCAAAGACGGCAGTCAATAAAATAAAAATTTAATTAGACCTTAATCAGCCAATTTCGCTTAAGAAAAAAGGCAATTGCGGCAGAAAAAGCATTCGGATACCCACGTTCGGATAGGAAAATTAGGGACATCTGTTTAAAAAACAGAAAAAAAAGTGCTGGACTGTTAACTCAGTTAGTCCAGGACTCGGGAATATCAGTTTTCAAGAGAACTGTGCAGCGCAGATTGGCAGAGGAAGGCTTGACAGGTCATCGTCCTGTGAGAAAACCACGGTTGACTGATGCAATGAAGAAGAAACGCCTTGCCTGGGCTCGGAAACACCGCCAAAAGACTGTTGAGGACTGGAATAAGGTCAGTTTTAATTATTACTTGTATTTTACACTATTTAAAATAATAATTTTCAAAATAATAAACAACTTTCTTTTTTTTTCAGGTGTGTTTCTCGGATGAGTCAATTTTCGAGATTCTAGCCGACAAGAGCAACTTCGTCAGGCGACGCCCAGGAGAAAAATACCACCCCGACTGCATCGTGGAGAGGGTAAAACACCCTGTTAAAATAATGGTGTGGTCTGTCATAAGCGTCAAGGGGGTTGGGCGCCTGTACATTGTCCAGGGAACCATGAAACAAGACCAGTACAGACAAGTTTTACAAACACGCCTGTTACCAACTCTTGAAGAATGGTTCCCTGATGGTGGGGAATTTATGTTTATGCATGATTTAGCGCCATGCCATAAAGCCAGAAGCGTTACCAAGTTCTTGGCAGACCACAACATTCCAGTTTTACCTTGGCCTGGTAATTTTCCCGACATGAACCCCATAGAAAATTTATGGGAGATTACCAAGGCCGAAATAGCCAAAGAAATGATAACCACCAAGGTAAGGCTGATAGAAAAGCTCATTAATGTTTTGCATCACAACCCTAAAATAAAAGAAAGTGCCAAACAGTGCATAGAAAGCATGCCCAGGCGTATAGAAGCACTAATTGAGGCGAAAGGAAATGGTCACTAAGTACTGATCACTACTAAGTAACATTTATTTTCGCCTATTTATGTACTTAATTATTATTATTATATTTTTTTTAAATTCTTATTTTACTGCGTTAATAACTGTTTTGTGTAATTAAAGCTTTAATCATTCAAAAATTGTGTTTTTCTAATTAATTTAAGACTCATACTTAACAAATAATAAAAATTCTTGACTGTCCCTAATAATATGGCAAGCCACTGTACACAAACGGCCAGACCCGGAACAACTAATTGTAGGTCATACAAATATTTGTTCCGTGCGGGAATCGAACCCGCGACACGCAGCGCAGCAGTCAATCGCTTAACCACTGCGCCAACCGTGCCGTCAATCTAAATCCATTCAGTAGTTTTTGCATGAAAGAGTAGCAAACATACATACATATACTAACATTATAAGTACATAACTTGTGTAGAGAAAATAAACTTAGTATAATATTAGTAGGAATAATAATTTAATTAGGAGGATATAAGTCTTGAAATCCACCAACCCGTATAGAGCAAGCGTTGTGATCAATACTCTAGCCTTCTCTGTATGAGAAGAGGCCTTTGTCCTGCAGTGGGACAATAATAAGTTGGTGTTATTATTATTAATTTCTTACTGGTTTTTTACAATAGCAACGGTTGAGATTGGTTCGCTTATATCTACTTAAATTGCCTTTTAAAAAAAACATTCGTTTCCATATTATGGATTTATTGACTCAGTATACATTTTCATTCTGTAATTAAATTTATCAATTGGAATGAATATTTCTCTCCCATTTTAACGATCCTCTTCGTTATCTTTTTTTTTTTTTCAATGAATTGAATACAATAAAAATGTTTTTCGTCTGTTAGCCTCTAAAGCTATTTTCTGATTAATTGGGTAAATAAACCTACACAAATAAATCGCTACAAAATTCATGATCTCAAAAGTTTTATTAATATTTTATCGTCTAGTTACAATATCTAAATCCTTAAATTCAATATTTACAAGAATTACGATTACTATAATACATTTTTTATTTCTTACACACACCTACTTCACAAAAAATCGGGTACATCAGTAACATGCATCTAAAGTGTTAACATACATTGAAGGTTCGATTTCCGCATTTGCCCATAAATCTGTATAAATAGATAGATGTTTCTTCCATGTCTAGATGTTCGAGCGTATGATTTATGTTTGTAATAGCATTTGCGACATGGAAAATTCCAGTGTGGTCACAACTGGCGACCTTTATTTTGCTATTGTCTTCATTATTTTCTGTAGCATTCAACGGTTTACTCATAGGATTTATATTATTTATTATATTGGTTTTAATTAATAGTGTGTGTCAACCCTCATTCATTGGTATAATATGTATTATCATTTATGTTAACATCATTATGTTTAACGCTAAAACGAATCGTATTTGTACATAGGAGATCAGCGACAGTAAAATTCTTAAATTAGAAGAAAGAATCAATCAAATAATCTTTACTCACAACTTTGCACTCAAATGATTAATTTTCCATTATTTGCTTTTCGAATAAGTCTCTTTCAAACTTTTGTTCAAAGTTTATTTCTAAAAGCCTTAACCTTAAAAGATCGAGCCACTGATCTCTAAAACTTTTAGTCACGTAAGTATATCTACTATAATTTCTGAAAAGCTGTTTGGTTGAATTTATTTGATATTCTAACATGACTAAAAACTTTCGGGTGCTCTTTCGTTTCAAGACTTACTTTTTACCGAATATAAAAAGTAGATCCTACACAATTGTAAACTACTTTGGACATTTACAAAATCTTTACGTCTTTTTATGTTTTCTCAACAAGTTGGAACAAATCCAAGATCACATTGCGAACGCTTATGCTATTGATATTATAGATATATCGTAGAATCTTTGACACTGGTTTTAATGATATATGACACTGGATTTAAATTACACTTACTAAGAAATAATTTCATTAAATATCTAAACCAGTCTTTTCTCTTAAAGTCTAAAAATCAAGCATATAGAAGAAGTATAAAAATGAAGCTCTTAGTGCTGAAATATGCGGTAAAATTCAAGTCACCATTTTAAATTTTCATTGAAGGCCAGAAACCAAAACATATCGGGTCTTCTGATTTCTGATCTACTTAACAAAGGGAAAAATATGCGTCGTGATAATATTTTCACTGATTAGATCATTAAAGGAAAGATCGTTGCCAAAGGACGCGAGATAATCGTTTCTATAACCGTTACGCGACCTACTTTAAAATAAGCAAGGAGATAATATTTCCATGTAATGTTTGTTATCTGATTCTTGAAGTTTTTCGTTGATTTCAGCACTACTATCATACAAAGCATCACACGGGTAACTTTAATATTACTTAATGATTAAAATACACTTATTGATAATAACGTCAATACGAAAAATAGTTTTGGCAAAATCTGTATGCTGGTATTTGATTGCCAGTAACTTTCGTCTTTTGATGAGAGCATCAAAGAATCTTCACCACGTCGAACAAGCTCTCGAGGACAAGGCAAAGTTTCTACAGGCATATTTACTATTGTTAATTGATTGGCTTCAACTGGTTGCACGGTCGGTTCAAATTTGTATTGATTTGTATCTTCATACAATTCTTCATCATTGGCATCTTGTTGAAGTACCTCAGCATTCGTTTCTATCTCGTACAATTGTTCTGATTTCGATGGTTTGGGGTCGTTGATGGCCGAGTTCACATCGTTTGATGTACTTTCAACTGTTTCACCAGGACTCATGACACATGTGACACCATCTAAAGCCATCCTTAAGGGTTCACTCTTCGTTTCATTCCTCAGAACTTGTATCCAAGATAGACGACAGTCGCAACTTAGATTATTACCTGTAAAGAGAAAATTAAATGTTAGTAACAGCTCTATTTTTATCACAGAAATTAATCGAACCCGAAATAAATTATTCAAATATTGCTCCAAACTCTGAGTGTTTTATCAAATGAAAATATATTTTTGACTGAAAATGAGGTATCTTTAACTAATATTATAAATATGCAAGTGAGTTTGTTTGTTTATTACGCTTTCACGCTAAAACGGCTAAACGGATATAGATGAAATTTGGCACATTGGTAGACTTTGACCTGGGTTAGGACATAGAATACTTTTTATCCCGATATTCCCACGAGATCGAGACATATGCACGTTTCTCGGCTTGTATATTTTTCAATATAAAACACGAATCGCGTCACCCCCTTAATCATCCAGCTACACGTGCCAATGTTAATCAAAATGTTCAACTGAAACATGTTTGTTTTTAATAAAACTACGCCATTGTACAAAAATCGACTTATTGCTACGTTTGAGTCGATAAAGGGCGCTTTTACAATCATTAATTGTCCTTAATGTGAAGGGTGCTTTAGTAAGGGGATTAAATACAGCAGGGAATTCCCCATTGTTTGCACAAAACATAGTTATTTAACTTCCCAAGAATTGCTGTGTTCTATTTATTCGAAAATAACATGTTGCCAACAAAATGGACGCGTAATATCATTATAATGGCAATGTAATGTCGTTATCTTGAATAATGGCATTGACAGTGATAGAATTGAATATGAATTTCCTGTTATAATCCAAATAGTGGTGTTTGAAGTTATTATAATGTATTGCTGAGGGGAACGTAAAATAATATACACGAAAAATATTAAAGGGTCAGTACGCAAGGTTCGTGCGGACGGGTTATGGCTCGAATGATTATAGTAAACCACGATATAAACCAAATATTTCATATTCGAATATAATTTATTTATTTTGCTGTAATAACTCTCTCTTAAGCAAATAAAAGGTAAAACTCACCGTTCAAATACAGCACGGCATTCTTTATTTTCAAATTTTCCAATATCGGCTTTATTGTCTCGTAAGTAAAATGTTCTATCTCATTGTTCCGGAGATCCAATAATTCAAGACCGCGCACACCTTCTAATAGCCCCTCATTAACAGACTTCAATTTATTCCCTGTCATAGATAATTTCTGTAACAGAGCAAGACCATCAAAGGCCCTTTCAGACAGGAATTTCAATTCGTTGTTATCCAAAAGTAGCTCGTTAAGATTCCACAGCTCCGTGAAAGTTAAATCGCCCAACATTGACAACTTGTTGGACCGCAGATCCAATCTCGTTAGATTAGCTAAGCCCCTGAATGTGTCTCTAGTCAGCACCGTAATTGAATTAGCCTCTAGTATGAGATCGTTTAGTACGGCCAGATGTTCAAAACAACCGTCGTGCGCCAGATTGATACTGTTAAAAGACAAATCCAGATATTTGAGACTCGGCAAATCGACGAACACATCTCTCTGCACTTCTGTTACTTTATTCTCTTTTATAGTTAGGTTTACGAGCGACGGGAGATTCGTGAACGATGAGAAGTCCAATTCGGTTATTTTGTTGTTCATCAGAGTTATTTCTTTGAGTGTGGTTATGTTTGAGAATGTTCTTTTCTCAATTTTGTTTAGTGTAGCGTAGTGTATGAAGAGCTTTTGTAGCCGTTTCATGCGATGGATCACGTGAAATGGAATGAACTTAAGTGCTCCGTCAGATCGAACGTTGAATGTTAGCCTTTCCAAATAAGGCTGAGAGTTGAAAGTGGACCATATTGGATCAGTTTCATCAATACCTCCGTTGAAAACCCAACAGTCGGCTCTGGTGGCTGTTTTGACGTCAGTGCTTTCGCAATAGCAATGTACTTTAGATTCTCTGTTCGTTATCTCGCATATGTTATCTTTTACTTGCGTTCCATGGTACCTCCTTTCAGTTTTATCCCTGCGTTTTTCATTTAGACGGCTTTCAGTGTAGGATATTTGCACTGAAGTCAGAGCCAAAGCTAGAAGTAAATATTGGACGACGGTCTCCATGTCCCCTTGCCTTTTCACTAACCTGGAACAAACAAAAAGTAAATTAAAGAGTTGCTTTGACAGCGGTGTAGCGGGTTGAAATAATGTTACAACATTTTTTTAACGTTAATAAAATATTTGACTTAGAAGATGCTTGCGTATTAAAAGATCAACCTTTTGTACCTCTTTCTACGTTAATATAATAAAAATATGTACTATAATACTGCTTTGATAAGCTCCTAAAATTATAAAGTTAAAAGAAATAAAACAAATGCTTGGCGAAAACATTAAAAAAAGTTTGTTCATGATATTCTAGGCTAAATAAAATACATGCTTCATAGTCGCCTGTTGTAAATTTACGTAATCACTTAAACAGGAGGCTTTAAAACTATGACTCAGCGTTTGGCTGCCTACTTTATTACCAAAACTGATCGTAATTCATTCGCCCATTGACTTGTTGGAGTGGGTATCGGATGTATCGCCTGCACTCAGCCTAATTTGTGGGGAGGCGTGTAATGAACGCACCGGAACATGTCACGTGACTTTGAGTCATTTATGCTGCGTTCACCCTCTGTAAATTCGGGTTTTTACTATCATTTTTTGACGTAATTACTTTGATAATATGCTTTTCAATGGCAATGGTGGAGGGGAAAAATGAAATGTAACGTATGGTTCACCGTTAGCACAACGTTTTGTATAGTTTTGTTTATTTAGGATAGCTTTCATAGTAATATCCCAGCTCCTGTGAAGTATTTGGTAAATAATAAACTTTTTCAAAACTCATAATTAGAATTCATTAAATAAACTAATTTCTAGTAATGTCTTTATTCTTACTGGTGGTTAAAAAACCACTCAAGTGGAATTTTTAAATATTACAATTTAAAGTAACTCATAAAAACTCCAATATTCCACAACGATTTTTTATTACACCCATTTTCTCCAGATAAATTAACAAAACACAAAAGCATTGTCGTCAAAAGAAAATTACACATCGCGAAACTAGCTCATCAGCGTGTTTAATTAAAATCTTTTCTCTTTTTCACGCGAATGAGGCTAGTAATCAGTGTGAGCGGGACAAAAAGCGTTGTGTGCAGACTTTTTTGTTTCTTCCAAATGGTTATTAGGGATTGAAATTTTAAGGGCATCCCTTGACGCGTTCGTGACGCTTTAATTAAAGGGATTGTTAGATCGAGATGCTAAAGTTCGGCAGTTACGTCTTTTGTTATTGTAAAAAGTTTAATATCGTGCGAAGATTCGCGAATCATGTTTGCCTTTTACTTTTTAAGCTTCTTTGTAGAAGTGAACGCCTTTGTCTTGTGAGTGCTCTCGAAGTTCTGTCTTGAAAATGTTTTCTTCATTTAGATTATAATGTTACGTTTTTATTAAATTATAAATGTTTTTATTGAGTAATACGTACCTATAATTATGAAAGCAGTTTAAATAATATGCTAGGCATTGCTAGGAAGTTTTGTCTTGAAAATATTTTCTTTATTATGATTATAATGTTTCGTTTTTATTAAATTATACGTTAATAATGAGTAATACGTACCTATAATTATAAAGGTAGGTTATATTCTAGGAATCAGTTTGATGTACTAAAATACTTGGATTACTGAAAATAATACGCCCTACTCATGAATATCTTAGTGTTGGTATTGTAGAGTACCCAAAAAAATGTTTATGGATAAATTGAATATGAATATCCACATTCTGGCTACCTCATAAAAGCATTACAAGCGCCTTATATTTCTCAACGAAGAAAAAAAAGAATTCTTCTCTCAGATTTCAAAAGAAATCGAATTCTTAAAAATCATTACATTTTTCACGGCGCGATCGTTCGAACCGTACTAGATCGGACTTTTTTTTAAATTTAATTCTGTCCGGAATAGCGCCCGCAATACCTATTTCGAGTGAAGTTGTAAAAAGATACCGTTTCGTTTTGGAACCTTTGTTTGCTTGTTTTTCTTTTATTTATACATCTTGCGAACAAAAACTGTCTATTCTTTTTTAATAACGTCTCTCTGTTTGTTTGATTTATGTTTGGAGTATATTTACAGAGGACAGAAACAATAATACACTTAAAAACTAATAACGGTCTTTGTAGATATACTTCGTTTGCCAGCATGGAAAATGTTTATCAATATTATTGGGTAGGTACTGTTTTTTTTATGTTTCGGCTATGTACCTTATGTACCTATATAAAAATTACGATTGAAACGGTTTTTAAGAAAATTGCTTCTTATCCGAATGAATTAATCCTATGTGGTCTAAAATTATCCATATACATTTTGAGGAAGTGAAGTGAGATGGTATTAAGATTAATATGAGCACACGAAGTGAGAAGTCTCCCCCCTATGGTTTTAAGATTAATATGAGCTCAATGCCAAATCGTTTTAAGCAAACGTGGTGATCAATACTCGTGCCTTCTCTATATGAAAAGATGCCTTTGCCATGCCGTGGGACTATAATAGGCTTTATTATTATTTGAGCACATTAGATACACTACGTTGATCTAAGTTGATAAGCGGTATTTTATCACAAAATGTAAAATTAGATTTGAAAGGAGACTCAAGCCAGGGTTTGGAATTCACTTATTGTTATAACAACACGATGTTTCAAGTAAATTTGCGTCCAGTTTTGTTGTTTTTCTTTACCGAAAACCTACATTATTTACCCCGCAGAGTCTCTGCCGTAAATATTTAGTCATTAATAGTGTTATTTTAATCAGTTTTGAATGGAGTGAAGCAGTTGAATTTACGCTTTTGTAAAGAAGTGAAATATAGTTTTCTGGAAATTTGTTCAAGCGCGATTTTATTGCTTTCACGAATCATAAATTATTTCATGGAATCAGTAGGTAGGTTTATTCACTTGGTAAGAAAACTAACTTGTCAAATATTTGCTCTTTACAGATCTATTATAGAGTTCTTAGTAAAATAAATTTGCTAAAATTTCTAAATATATTTATTATTAGCAGATATCTGGGCGACCTGCTAATAAAATCGCTTAACCTTAATTTCTTATCGATTTTTATTTAAATGAACTAGTCAGGGATATTCATTGCAAAGTCCGAAAGGGATACCGTGGCCCCTGGCAACGTACAGGCAACGGAAGGAACACGGGTGGGTTTTAGTCAGTAAGAGTTTGACACGCCCTCCCGCTCCACCCATAGCGGTAGAAGTTATTTGATAATTTCCCACCCAAAAAAAAAAAAAAAGGGATATTAATTGCTTAGCAAAATGAATACCAATTTAAATTTTCCGTAGCTATGCGCAAATCATAACCGTCATTCTTTAAACGTTTTTTGAAATGGCTTTATAAAAGCAAATTGACAACTCAAACTCAAAGAGGCACTTTTGAATTGTCAAGGGGTCGGTCAGTCAGAAATATGAAGCTAGTCGCCCATTCCAAAGCGTAGTAAAAAAAAAATGTTTTTTTATTATCTTCTATTGTACATAAACAGTTAGCTAAACACTATGCATCGTAACGACTAAAATAAATAGTGTTTTCGATGAACTCTGGCACCCAGAGTAAGATTTAACTAGTGTTTAAAGTGCCAGCGTCCTCGCCTATAATTTGAACATATAACAGTAGTTGTATGACGAGCACAGTATATTATTATTAAGGAAACTACTTACTACTAGAAAATGCATGTTATGATGTGTCTGTTAAAGTATGCTATGTAGGGGAATGTGTTTGTGTATGTATTGAGAGAGAGATAAAATATGAGATAGTTGATAATAGTAGGTTCCTATGGAGAAGAACGGGCAAGAAACTCCACGGACACTCTTTTAAATAAAATAAAATGGTTACATAATATTGGTTACATCATTCAAGTTGAAGTTATACATGTGAGAACGATGCAAAACATTAAAAGCGTCCGTTAGAAATAAAAATATAAATTAAATTAAAATCGCCGTGGCAGCTTACACTTGACATATTTTGACATACTTGACATATTTGATAAACAATCAATTTCCCTAATCATACATGTCGTGAATATTACAAGTTGTGGAAGCATCTACCAATTTTACCACATAATTAATCGGCCCACTTTATGCGTTGATGATGATAATAACATCGTCCAAATAAACATGGTAGCTAAAATTTGTAACCATTCGATGGAAGTACTTTACATTTTATTCAAATTTAAATTGTCTGACGCCTGAAGCGTCAGTTATTTTGAGTTTAATTAATTATTCATAAAATATGACTTCATCTACATATAAATACAACAAGTATGTTTTCAGTTCGTTTTGACTATACCCATTGTAGAGATCCAATATATTGGTGGACGTTTTAGACTTTCTAAACTAACCAGTATTTGTTATTTGATTGGTAAACATATAAATGCACGTATGTGTTTGTTGGTTATGTCGATCAAGAGTGAACTTAACGTTTTCAGATATTTTGGGTTGTCAACATCAAATAAATGGCAGAATTTAATTAAGTCGGTCCAACACCGACGAACAACACTAATTTCAGGACTTGACAAAATCGTGTCATTTTCTAACACAATATATGCATTTCGCGTCCGCTTACAAGATGCTATCGCCTTAAAAACGTCTGCATTGAAATCAGTTATTATAGATAAAATCAATACCTTTGATGTCCAGTCTCGGACCATACGTAGGTAAAAAGCTAATATGCAGCAAATGTTACTGATTATTACATTCATGTCAGTGACGACAGTAAATTAATATTGTAGGCGTTTCATTCCATTCAGTGGCTTATGAATCATTGAAACTATAAATTGAACAATAATAATGGCTAAAGCGAATGAATGAACATTAATTTTATGTTCAGTAAAATTCGGTTCTATGACTAATGAATTAACGTGGCTTTTGATGAAATATTAAAATGTAGTTTAATGTTGACGTTAAAGTCTTTCAAAACGAGCTAGGAGAGTATTATCATAAACAGGTTGTTTTATACACTAAACAAAGTAACTGCCTCATTATCATAAACGACTTGAGAGACTCAAACGGCTGCAAACAAAAACGAAATTCAAGCAATAATGCTAAACAGTCCGTAAAATTTGTTTTATTTCAATCCAAAAGCATCTACTCGAAATTATTAGATTAACCCTAAACTAATAAAAACTAATGAAACAGAAAACATTGTAAAAGAAAATGTTTGTTACGAAATTTCTCACATAATTTCGGGAGACAAGTGTGTAAAATCACTGCTTTGATCTTTGTCACGCTCGCAAAATGCGACATTAAAATAATACGAGGGAGCTACGTGCTTACTTTATGTTAAGCTCTAGTTCCATTAGGCGAACGCCCGAACGTTCGGTCGTGAGCTTTTATCATAGAATTTGTTTTGATAAAATATTACGTCTTTTCGGCTTTCGACCCTTTCTGTGAAATTATTGGCGATTATATTATAGCCTGTTTATGGTCAATAACTAATTCATTCTGGATTTTATTGGTTGGGTTGTAATATTTTGCATGTATTTCGCTGTGATTCGAATTACCTACCAGGTTATAAATATTATTTTACCGTGAAAGAATATCGTAATAACTTTTTAGTTCTAACTTATTTTTTATTCTTTTTGTTTTTTGTTTTCTTCATGTAACTATTGTTGGTAAACAGATTTGCAATTCTAGCAAAAGTGATTTTGAAATTATTAAAATAGTAGATAGCAGGGCACTACGCAAATTTTTAAATGAAAATTTTAATTACACTAACACCAAAAATATTATCATCATCATCATTTCAGTCGAAAGAGGTCCACTACTGGACAAAGGCCTCCCCCAAGCATCGCCACTTCGACCGATTCTGTGCCTCCAGCGGATTCCTGCGGCCTTTGCAAGGTCATCGGTCCATCTTGTGGGAGCATCAATATACATTACACAAATACAAAACGTTCACGCAGGGAAATCACAGCCTAAATTCAATTAAGAGGATTCACTGACATTACGAAAATGCCCGAAAATACTCCAACACTGACATCGGGAAAATACCGGGAATACTCGAAATTCTCACAAGTACATGGTAAGCCTTATCTTTTTCTACTTAGATGGAAATCGTCTTAACCTTATAGAGTACGTTAATCCTTTAAGAACATTGTCTTTTACGCCAATTCTGAGCTGATGCCGGGGGAATCGAAACGTATCCTGATAATAGGATCTTTTTAGGATTAGAACGTAATACAAATGAAGGTTTTTTTAAAGAAATTGCTAAAATATTTTATAGGTACCTTTCTTTTTGTGCGATAGAAATTCATGATTAAGTTTAAAATGCTGAAAGTTCTGGAAATTGGAGTTTGAAGTGCTTTTAGTAGTCTTTATTGGGCTTATTAGTCGTTGGCCATTTTGGGTTATACTCAACAGTTTATGGACCATTTAATGAATTTAAAGTGGGCGCTTAGAATTTGTAAGCAAAATTGCTCAAAATAACCATTTAGGTACTCTTGCATATTTTACTCAGAAAAGTAAAATAAAAACATGAACAGGCTATCAAATTCAAAAGAAAAAAGTCTCTACAAAAACTCAGTAAATCCCACTGTGCATTCGCACAAATTATCATCACCTCTGCTACCTGCCTATTTATTTAAACCTGTACCTTTTTCAAACAAACCAAAGAGATTTTTTTCTGACAAAATCCTTCAAAGGCATCACTAGGCACGTTTACCTGTCGTCTGTACAGGCATAGAATTTTACCTGCGGGTTGCTTTGGGTTTTATTCAATTTCTTTAATAAGCGCACAATGCGGTTCTGCTAAGTAATTGTGTAACGAGAACTGTAAAAGTATCTTTTGTAGTGTTTTTTTTTTGTGACGAGTGTTACTTGTTTAGATAGGTTTGTTGGGGAGGCTGGAACCAATGAATGATGAGGACAAAGGGATTATTTTCTTAGAAGCCAGCACGTTTCGGAATAAATAAACCTTAAATTGTATTGTATATAAATCAATCTCATAGGGGATCCGTAATTTAATAGTTACATGACATAGTGAGGACAATAAGTGAGTTAGAATTTGCTGTATTAAGTAAAGATGCTATAGGTACTCAGTACCAATATTCACATAGCTTACTTCAAAAATGATTAATTGATGATTATTCTATACATATTATAAATTAAAGTCGCTTTTCATGTTTTTCTGTATGTCCGCGATGCTCTTCTAAACGACGCAACAAATGTTGATGAGATTTTCACCATCGTTTAGAGAATTTATTCCGGAAGATTTATGTGTATATGTTCATATTATAGTTACATATAACTAAGAAATCTCGATGTTTTGTCAAGTCTTAAAAATCGTGCGAAGCAGGAGCGTGTCGCTAGTAAAATACAAGATAATGTTCAGTTTATTCGTCATATCAATGTGATGCCTACTGATTTCCAAAAACAGTAAAGAGAGTACCTAGTATTATTGAAAAGTATGAAAATACAACCAGAGTTGAAGATCCGAAAAACGATAAAAGTATCTCAGCAGCCTAATTCCATCTGTATACAATACTCTCTTTAATACAAGAGCAACTTGAAAAATACTTCACGTTCGTACTCATTACATAACAGTAAAGATAGGCCATAACATTTCCCATAAAGAACACCATAACTTAGTCGATGACGTAATCAACGAGATACAGAAGGAACCTTGACCTCTCAAAGTAGCTGTATAGTTTACTAAATGGCATCTTTTATCACCGGGTGTTATAAAACAACTAGGAGATGAGCAGTCGCTAGGCGGCAAAATAGCTATTTATATAGCAAAAGTTATAACCAAAGTTAAATTTGGAGGCTGATGGAACACAAGTTTTTAAAGTTGATGATATTTTTTTACATCATAAGTAAAAAGCGTCGTTTATAATGCTTTGGTGAGAAGATATTTAAATGACAATGATCATTAACAAAATCAGTCTCGGATAATCAAAGATGAAAGAAGGGCAAGGCATGACGAATCAATTGAATCAAAAGAGACAAAGGGCAAGGACACTTTCTGCTACCTGCATTAGACGAATAATAAACATGAAAACCTCAAACAAAAGAAATGGTCTATTCTTCTCTCTCAGCAGTACTCTCTGAAACATAAATGAATAATGCTATCAAAAAGACAATCTTCGGTGGCAAGTATCGTCATTTTCAGTTGAACTACTACAATAGTTTCGGCAGGAAAACCCAAAAAAATAAAGGCGTTATTTATAAATAAGTGGGGTATGAGAGCGGTAGCGTCTCGTAAGTTCCTGTCAGTGACACCAGGCTATTCGTATGGGTGCATAATGGAAACCGCCTTTAGGCAAATTTACGGCTTATGAATGGGCACAGGTTCGTCAGGTCCGAACTATTTTGGGAAGAATTGTTTTAGGTAGGTAAGTCAAGCTTGGTGTTGGATTCCTTTGCTATTTTCACTTGTTTAACAGTTGAGTTGACATTGGCGGATTCATTTACTCATTCATCTTATAATTCCGAGAATTGCTTTTTTTATAATTCAGTTGTCAACAAGTCGCAAGTTGAAATAGGATTTTCCGCGGCTTCGCCCGCGTGGAGATCGGAAATTACCCCACGGGAACGTACTCCGGGATAAAAAGTATCCTATATGTTAATCCAGGTTATAAACTATCTGTGTGCCAAATTTCATCCAAATCCGTTCAGCCGTTTTTGCGTGATTAAGTAACAAACATACAAACATACAAATTTAGGATTATATTAAGATAACTAAAAACTTATATTATACACAAGTTTGAACTCTAGTGTTCAAAGGTGCTATAATATAAGAAATGTAACTATAAAAGTTTGATAGTAATAATGTTTTTTTATAGTTTTATTGAGCTAAAAGCCACACAGGTACTGCAATAACTTTCTGGGCTTAGCTTGGAGCATTGTATCGATATTTATATTAGATAACTTTAAATTGTATGCTTGTAAAAGGTGGAATAAAATCTAATGCATTTTTACAGCCTCTGAAATACAGCCATTTGGGATTCTACATATCAGATTGTACTGGCACATAGGTAAAATACTCTAAAAGATTTTCATTTATAAAATGCATTGATATATTGAACTTTTCACGTTGTAATATCAGGGTATTTTGGCAGCTTTTGTGTGGCAGTCCAAAAACGTTCATTCATATACAAATAATATGTAAGTATTACCATAATTATGCGTTCATTGTAATAGAATGCAAAATGACAACGTGACCAGTACCAGCTAGATTGTTAGTAGGTATTTTTTGACATCACTCTATCTACTATCACTCATAAGTTCGAAAAAAAATCTGCTCAACAACCTAAATAACGCAATGAATGTTGTTGAACTGTCAAAATTTAAACAAATTTGTCGTAATCGTTTACGAAAATGTGTTGCGTAATTAGATAGCTGGTATGTCTTATGTGTAGGTATTGGAACGAAATTAAAATTCGTCTTCTGTCGAGCGTTAATTTTTCGTCCACTACTGGACATAGGTTTCCCCCAAGCACCATCACTTCAACCGGCTCTGTGCTTCCCGCATCCAGCATAACCAATGAATATGTAGCGTCGCCAAACGGGAGCGTTGCCAGACGGGAGTGACCCCCGGATTCCTGCGACCTTCCTCTTAAACATACTTCTTTATATTTATAGCAAATAAGCGATTCAACTCATCAAGGCTTAAAAAATCAGGACGCCATTAAACCAAAATAACTAAGTATAACAATAATTTTAAATTCCAAAGAATTAGCTCTATCTCTGATGGATGCCGCAAAGTTAGAGCAAGTTAACTTGACGAATGACTTACTAAGTCTTATTAATTGAATTAACTAACTGTTGAAATAGACGAGTTGATACTTAAAACAATTAAAGCTTTTGTGATTGTGCAGATAAAAACCGTTGGTATTTTTAATATTAGAATTTAGACGTAATTTTAGGTTATGAAACATGTTTTGAAGAAATAGTTTGTTTTGTATTTTTGAAATACAATATTTTATTCTGCTTTTCGAATATCTCGGGGCCATAGGGTTCCGGACCTTCACCGTATATGAGAGGTCAAAGTCAACTCGCAAAGGCCCTGTAAGTGAAAGAAATGAAGCACAAAGTAATGGTTTTCTTTATATGCACTATGCAAGTGCACCCAAGGAAAACTCCCGGTTGGTGTAGGACTATTATTATTATTCTACATTATTATTTTATTAGAGTTTTAAGCACATAAGGCCTTTTAATTAAATGCGGCTCTAAAACTGAGGACCCGAAAGGATCATAATCATTATTATCCTAGGAAGTTGAATTCACAAATGCATATTTTTATTTATTTGTGATTAATTATGATAGCTCATTATTCAGTTAAAAATGTTCAAACCAAAATCAATCTCATAATTGAATGAGTTATAATTCAATTCATTAAACGTTTCTATTGAAATGTTATAAGATGTTTTTGATTTTATTATTATAATTATTCTGTAGATCCCACGATAAAAAATGTTCAAACCAAAATCAATCTCATAATTAAATAAGTTATAGTTCAATTCATTAAACGTTTCTATTGAAATGATTTAAGATGTTTTTGATTTTATTATTATAATTATTCATTAGATCCCACGATAAAAGTCAGACATCGAACAATTTACAAAACTAAATTGCCCTTATACATTATTCAATTTATTAATTTTCTTCCATAGGTACGTAAATTTTATCATCCCACCATCTAGTTAAATGTTAATAAGCTAAGAAAATAACTTATAACAGATTTCTCTCTGTTTCGAAATGATTAAATAACTTTAAAATGTAGTAAGCACGCCTACATCAACATTGCTATAACGGCAATAGAAAATTTATAACAACTTCAATAAACTTTTGCTTAGCGAGTTCAATTCATTGTATAATGGCAAACTTTCATAAGAATTATATTAGTTTTGAAAAATCAATAGACGATGGCGGTGCTGAAACTTTCAGCCGATCAGCATTAATTATTACTCTTAAAACAGTCATTTTCAACTTGTACCTGCCAGTTATTAATGAAGTATTTAATGTCTACAAAACCTTTTGAAGCTTGATTGAACATAATTATTATATTTAAAATTGTTAAAATATAGACACAGTCGTTCTATTGTAAAATTGGAATTGTACGGTAAACCGAAACTTTGATTGAAATAAAACACAATACGGACTAATAAAACAGTTTTAAAATTTAAAACGGTTTTATTTTACTTTTTTTCTTCATTTAAAAACCATTTGACATTTAATTTAAAAACAATTAAGGAAAGTTTTCAAATTCAGAATTCCAATTTCGATCTGCCATAAATCGTGTTGTATCTGTGTAAAATTGTAGACAATGTGATTGCTCGTACATCACAGTACAAAGTTTGAAATATATCTCAGTTCTCAGGCCATCCGTCATTAAGCTATTGTATCTCCTATAGAGAAATAATTCAACACTGTAAAGGAAATTTGACAGCCGCATTAAAACAAAGGACTTTGGTCCTTATTCATTTGTTGTTACAGTTGTTATCTGGAATTGTGTTTTTATGACCCTATAGGAGTTGTAGGGGGGTCTTCATCAGAGTAGACGGAACTCGATTGAAGCTTCCAGTCTTCGTTTTATGTGCTGTTTGCCAGTTTTATTTCTAAAAGCTAGGATGGCAAATGGCGGAATAAAGACACAATACATGTTTTAAGTCACAATAGACATGAAACAGAGGAAATAATTAATTGGGTTTATATTTCTGTGTTTTGTCTACATGACTTTTTCGTTTTTAGGTTTGTAAAAAGTAGTTTTAGTTAAATCAGTGTTAGTAAAAATCTTAATACATGTAAAATGTAACAGCATTTTTCTTCCAGTAGAAAACAGAATGGTATATTAATTTGGAAATGATCCTCCGAAAATAGATGTAGAATAACTGGGAATTATGATAATGATAATGATAAATTGATTGCCTCGTTGGTCTAGTGGTCGCAAACGCTACTGCTGGTCCTGGGTTCGATTCCCGGGTCGGCCAAAGTGTTATTAGGTTTTACCATATGGAATTTCTCAGTAGCAGCCCGGAGTCTCGATTTGTGCCCGATTGTAGGCAATAGGCCCGCCCCCTATTACATGGGACTTAAACATAACTGGCGAATGTGGATTTACTATAGGTACACTTCTGCCATACCCTTCGGAGAATACAGGCGTGATGTTATGTTATGATAATGAACCTTGAAGCAAAACCGAACTTCGAATGAACAAACTTGGCTAGCTACTGATTTTCTATTTCTGAAACCCTAATTTTCGACGCTTTACTTGATTCAAAAGAAAAAATCGAAACGGTTCTTAGTGCTTATCACTTTCTCATCGGCATTGAAATAAGAATAAATCGTCCGAAATAAATATTTCAATTAATTCAGATTAAAGTACTAAAGCTGCAAAGCGTTTAAAAATATTGCCCTCATTAGATACCGCTCTTGTTACGTCTATTTACGCAAGGTTTAGTCTGCAAAATGGTCCAGGAACCAATCTGGTACACAAGGCATAAGTTTACAGCGATAGCCGTTACAATCAGCAACACGATAAAAATTACGTAAATATCAAAATATATTTTTGGTCGATAAACAGGCCGTTGTTACCAGATACCAGTGCAGGTTACTCTCATAAAACTTTTTTTATCGTTTATGTTATTAAATATTCACTCATAAATTATAATATTTACAAAATCTACTAATAAAAAATATCCTAATCCTAACTATTTTGTTTTTATTTATTAATGCGAAAGTGAGTTTATTTTTTTTGTTACGCTTTCACTCTAAAACGGCTGAACGCATTTGGATGAAATTTGGCACATAGGTAGACCTTAATCTGGGTTAGGACATAACATATCGATCGGATCGAGACTTATGCGGGTGAAACCGCGGTAGAGTATCTAATAACACTACACGATAAGCACGTAAGCACATATTTAATATAATATTTACACAATTATTTATTTACATAGGTGCTCTTAATCTCATCACATTAATTCATATAACACAACATATAAACAATTACCATGAATATTTCATATAAATTGTTCCACCAGAGTCGCGTCGCACTGTGGATCAAAAAAAGGCTCTCGAAGACATTGGAGCTTTAATTTTAAAGTACCGGTTTTTTGCTTGATTAATTACTTACTTGGTTTTTTCAGATCAATTGCGGTTTTTTTTTAAGTACTGAATCTCGTTATATGAAATAATGTAAAAAAAAACATAAATAAATAGTTACGTCACCGTGTGCATATATATAACGGTTATTCTCTCCTTTCCGGAGATAAAAGCATTAATTTTTTTTATGTAATAAGTTGCCAATTTACCTACCAGATTGTATCCTTTGATATATTTATGCATTATATTAGCTATTAGACGCCATTTCAAGCAAAAAACCAACATCTTAAAAATTTAAGCTCCAGTATCTTCGAGAGCCTTTTTTCGATCCACAGTGAAGAACCTGGGGGGCTACGGGAGCTTCGCGCTCCGTCTAACTTACGGTCAACTGTAAGTGAGACAGAGAACGAAGTTCCCGTAACTTCGGCTGAAACTACGGGTTCCACTTAGGAAGTAGACCCCCGCATCGGTAGTGTTTTTTATCAAAGGTGCAGTAGGTATACGTAAACTATGGACATTCAAGCAAGTGAAGCAAAGTCTGGTCAGGAGCAAAACACTCGCACTGTGAAAGAGCTCATATACCTCAACTACAAATAAACTAAACAAGACATCTCCCTAACAAACGCAAACAAAGAAACCTAAATAAAAGCACAAACGGATCCTATACCCACCGCGCGTACCTCGGACCACACCTCGGGTTTTACCGCCTCCCCGAAGCCTCGCGAACTAATAAACGAGTGACACTAATTGGTGTTGAGCTTCCCGTCTTTGTGGACGACCACTCACAATGAAAATTCTTTAAAAAAATCTCTCGAAATACCTCTATGCCGTATTTCTTCCGCCATTTATTAAAGGCCAGAATATTACACGTAAAGAGCCTGTCTCTAAATTTTTTTTTGTAAAGAAATTCGCGATGAGACCAATTTCATCCAATGAATGGGAGTAATTGACATTTTTTCCGGAGCCATTATGTCTTTGTGGACCTATATTGGATTAGGTCCGTCGAAGGACTATTACAATAAGTATCTTAAGGCTGTCTGAAACTTCGTGAATCTTTGAAAATGTATTCATTTTCCTAAAGGTACACGCAATTCCCAACTAGGTAACAAGGAATTACTAAAAGCAATAGTAATAATACAATTCCATGGTACGACTTTGAAGATTATCTTAGATGAAGACTAAATAAGTAAGTAAGCTCCTTGAGAACTCCTACACAAACGAAGGTAACGTTATATTTATCTTCCATTAATTATTCTGTGATTTATGTGTTCCAATATAATTCAATGCGAAAGTAAGTCCTTCTTACTTTAGCTACGTTGCAAAAAAAAATTCAAAATTCAAAAGTCATTTATTCAAACTAGGCTGAGAATCAGCACTTTTCGAACGTCAAAATTACATAAGACAGTCCCCCAAAACGCCCACCCTTCACCACTTCCTAGTGCTTTAGCTGGGAAGAAGTTGTCACGGTGTCGGTAACTCCAAGAAATGGATGGATTATAAATGTGAAGCTACGATTACATCAAGATTAATTAGCCCTTGTGATGGAGCTCAACCAGTGAAGTACTTCCACCATACACTGCAGTCACGCGTTGCTGTTTCAAGGTTTTTTCTAATGAGAATTTTCATGGAAATTCACGCCATCAGTTGACGCCACTTTAAAAAGAGGTCTTCCATTCCGACAACGAATATAAAATAAATTATGAGTAGTTATATCGATGACATTCATCATTCGTTTCATTCATTCGTTCAGTCACGATTAAAGAAAATATAGGCGCTTTGATACTTTTGACAGGTGCCCGGACCTGACGTCTCAGTGCTGCCACCTAGTGAACGTCATGTCAGCAAACCCTCATTATTATGGATACTGGAGTAACTACAGTCATTTCAGCTTTGTCTCTGAGATGTTACCGTACCCGAAAACCAGGCAGGGGTGACCACACATCATCTGATGAGCCTACTATTTATTTTCCAGCAAATTACATAAAATAGGTATTACCTATTTATTTTAGTATTAAGTAAGAGCAGTAAATACGTATGTAAGTAATGCCCGTTTTAAATAACACTAGACGACACCTAAATGTTATGTCAAAATATTTTTGCACAAAAACAGTGCGCGTATTTTACATGAAATCGTAATCGTACATGAAACAGACAGTGAAAACAAGGATAAGAAATACATCATAATACCACAAAAGCCAGCATATCCCTGTGGCAGTGCAAACGACTGCTTGGCCGGAATTGGGGAATCAGCCCCAAGGTCACCCACTGGCTATACACCACAGTCATCCGACCGATTATCACATACGGCTCACTGGTCTGGTGGCCCAGGACAGACCGGTGCACAGCCCAAAAAGATCTCGAAAAACTACAGCGGTTTGCTTGCGTCGCAATCACTGGTAGTATGAGAACTGCACCCACCGCCGCCCTACAGGCAATGCTGGGACTGCCACCTCTGCACCTCATCGTGCGGGAGGAGGCGGCCCTGGCCACCTTTAGGCTCCATTTAACAGGAACTCTATGCAACGACTCCAGAGTTAAGCACATACGCATTAAGGAGGATGCGATCAAACGTGAGCCAATGATGGCATCACCCTGCGACAAAGCCCCGAAAACACACCACTTTCAAAGGCACTACAATATAACACTTACAGAAGAACAGTGTAACAGTGTGACTACTCAGGCCCAAAAGAGATGAGAGTTTACACCGACGGATCAAAGACCGACTCAGGTACCGGAGTCGGAGTTTTCTCACATGACCTCAACATAAATATATCCAGACCGCTAGGAATGTTCAACACCGTCTATCAGGCGGAGTGTGTGGGCATCATACAAGCGGTCCACGCCCTAGAAGCCAGGAGGGTTACGGACAGCCACATACGCATACTCTCCGACAGCGCCTCAGTTCTCCAATCCTTACGGAAGAAATATACTACCTCGAAGCTAACACTAGAATGTCACGATGCACTAGAACAAATAACGGTATCTAGCCGCAACACGGTGACACTGCAATGGATAAAAGGACACAGCGGATCGCTAGGTAACGACGCGGCTGACGAACTTGCTAGACGTGGATCCAGCACGGCAGTCTGCGGACCCGAGCCTATCGTACCCATACCCTTCAACCAAATACGCAGGTGGCTGCAGAAGTTCACCCACACACAAGCGGAACGTTGGTGGACCTCGACACACAGATTACAGGCAGTCAAAGGAGGCTATGCCATCTTTGGACAGCAGGCTGACCAGGCGTTTGCTACGCCTGGACAGGAACGGCCTGCGCCTGGTAACGGGGACCATCACGGGACACTGTTCGCTAAACAAGCACTTCCACACAATAGGCATAACGGACAGTCCTCTGTGCAGGGCGTGCATGGAGGCTGAGGAGACCGTTGCACACGTGCTCTTCGAATGTACGGGCGTCACCCAGATTAGAACAGAAACCCTCGGGTCACCCAGATCATACACAGACGTTCTAAACAGACCAGGAGACTTAATCAGCTTCTGGAAGGAGGTGGGCTGGTTGGAATAACCACCAAACGGCCGCTATGGCCCACGCACAATGGTCCACCTGACGGACTAAGTGCGGAAACCAAACCCCCTAACATAGAACATACATCATAATACTGACATATCAAAAACTGAGTATGAGACCAAAATCTAACTGAATATAACTCGAAATAAGCTACGGCTCGTCATACATGATTGTCCATGATGAATCAGGATTAATATCGATTGACAGATAATACCTATGTCCTGTGTCAATGAATGGAGCAATGGACTCGTAAAGAGGTACCGTCAACCATTTGGAAATGGAATCAGGCAAAGCTTTATCAAGTTTGTGACTTTGAATCTCATAAACAGATTGATTAGGTTCTATAAAGTACAGATAATGTTTCAATTATATATCTTAACATAATTATAAACCAGTGAATATTTTTGATTTTTTATAGTTTTGGATGGATATTTTTGTATTTTTATAGTTTCATTCGAGTTCTAAAAATAGTGAAATTGATATTTGCGTAGATCGTGTACTTATGTAAATGTAATTACGTACGGTAAGTAAATGCGATTATTGTATTTAAGTTACGCATTATCTATATCAAATAATTTTATGAAGACAACGTTGACAATCCATACATATATGTAATAAAATCGTAACGGAATCAAAACTGTACATGGAATTTGTACATGGTATTTATGTACATTGAAAAAAAGTAATTGCTACGAGATCTGGGAACGACTCTTATGCCAAAAATATAGTTTTTAGATGTTTTGTCTGTTTGTCTGAAATTCCAGCATCACGCAAATACTACCGGATAGATTTTGTTCAAATTTTGCATAGATATTTCCTATAAGTCTAGTCAGTTTGTAGGATTATTGATTATATAAATTATCACGTTATTTGCTATGGGGGATGACCAGTATTATATTATATTCGTATTCTTCTATAGTTTACCGTAAATTGTAAACAGACGAGCCAAAAGGCCATGCCAGAGCCAATATGCAAGGTGTATTTTTGAGACAGGGCAATCAGGGTTTGTATCTACTAGGCTATTCAAATAGTTATGATAATCGGTTATTTTTCTTTTTGCTCGGCGCCTATGGGTGGTGTTAAATAGCCTGTAGCCTTCCTCAAGAATTGGGCTATGAAATGCAAAAAGATTTTTCATATCCGACTGGTAGTTCCAGAGATTAGCACGTTCAAACATACAGAAAACTCTTCAGCTTCATTATTAGTATAGAAAATATGAACCGATTATCATTACTTTTTGAACGGCCTAGTAGTTCGGCTGCTGAGACAGAAACTATAAACGTAGTAAATAGGGAAGTTTTTTAAAAAGTGGCTGTTATTTTAGTATATTGTGGTGTCTTACAACTTCCATGCGAACGAAGTCGCGGGCAGAAACTAGTAGTAAATTATACCTACTATTTAATATTCTATAATAGCATAAAAAATACGTATTACATACAAGTTGTAATTGAAAAACAAATATTATATTTTGAGAGTATTTAATAACCCGCTTCTTAATTAAACCGGTTCGTGACTTACTATTTTAAAATTCTTCTTTTCAATCAACTACATTTTTTTCAATCTCTACCAACTCAAGTCCCCATTTTCATTTATAACCATAATATCGCCGATATACAGCGACAATCAATTAAAACGCAAAAATCTCTTTTGCAATAAATGCAAAGAGCACGAAAAATATAATAAGATAGTATTGTATAGTCATTTTTCACAAAATGTCGAGATAACTGGTTTTCGCTGTATAACGGCGATATGTCCTAAGTTATTTGCGTCCACATTATTGACCCATCGCATTCGACTCTGGAAATTGCAATCTTTGTTGCTGACTGTTATAGCCAATATTGCAATTGACACCCAGACAGACAGTGTGGTACAGCTAGATTCATATCCGCAATGGCTTTAGGATCAAGAATAGACTTAGTGACTGGTTCCGTTGCAGGATGAACGGACAGGCAAACAATAGGCTGTGCATATATAGCCACATATACACGTATATAGTTTAGCTTTAGATTTAGTCTTCAATAGGAGCTGAAATTACATATAGACCTATTATTAGGCACCTATAGGAAATTAATCAATAGAAAAGATCAAGTCGCCAGTTTTGATGTTAATGTTTTTGTGCACTATAAATAGACTTGGTGACTGGTTCCGAAGTAGGGTGACCGAACAGCCAAACGAATACATGTACCTATACCCTATACATGTACGTATAAGTACCTAAAGTGTATATGAACTTATATATAGCTTCAGGTTTAGACTACCTTCAGTGGCTAGCGCTACATGCGTCCGTACGATTTAAGGAATTCTACTTGAAATCGTCAGTTTTCATTTCTTAGCACCTTAAAAAGACTTGGTGACTGGCTCCGATGCAGGATGAACGGACACCAAAACATTAGGATTGGTATATATATAGCCACATATTATAGTACATATGCACGATTTAACGAATCACGAATCAAAATGAAACGAAGCTTCGGTTTATATAAGGAATTGAATCAATAAAATATTAATTATAATATGAAATGGTTAGTTTTGCAGTAAATATTATTTTTTCCTAAGAAACAAAACAAATAATTTTATTTAAGAAATAAGGTTAAAAGTTCAACACAAAAAAAGAAAAATTTAAAAAAAATATGCTCAAACGTTCATGATCAATTGAGGACGCAAACAATATAAATAATGATTGCTTGAAAATTAAAACAACTCAAACGTTTTTTTTTTTTTTACAAGAAAGATATAACAAGGAAATAAAATTACATTTTGGAATAAAAAAAGTGTAAAAATGTTTTAATAATATTTAGGATTTAGGTAAATTAATAACAAATTTGAACATTGTCGAATGTAGGCAAGGGTCAAGGACTGAGTATAAATAAATTATCCTACCTCAATCTTTTCAGAACAGAATTTAACATAGCCAACGAAAAGCTAACAAAAAAAAAGGTAAAATAAATAAAAAAATCCTCACCTCTGAAAATCCCAACACGTTCCAACCACTTCACAAAAACCCACAGAATAAATACTTGAAAAAACAAGGATGAAGTTCGGACAACGATGCGACGAATTCGTAAAGTTGAAGTCACTAAGGGAGCGAACGCGCGTGCTTCCCTTATCGGGTGCGAGATGACAACTGGGCTGAACGACGCGGGCGTGGACTCCCAAAACCAGAGGGGAGTGGACGCGTTTAGGGGCTGTAATGGACAGCCAAGGTAATGTAAATAATTTAGGGTGAACTCCAGACAGATAAGAGGATTTGCTGTGATTTTCTGAATATGACGAAATAACATGCCTAATACCCTTCCCAATAAAGGTTTCGTGAAATCTTAGCAAGTAGGTTTAGAGGTAAATTATTATTTTTTTCGTTGTCTCTTTCAGAAAGATTTCTATTACAATCGGGTTTTCAAAGTTTTGGGTTGTTAAAAGCTTTGGATTTTTTAATAGCAAACGTGTGTAGGTATTACGTTCAGATTTTAAATTTTATGTAGGACTATATAATTTATTTTTTCACGATACTTATTGAGCCATACAGTCATTAGTTACATTGATATAAACTATGTTCTATGTTAAGGGGTTTGGTTTCCGCACTTAGTCCATCAGGTGGACCATTGTGCGTGGATACAAACTGTCTATCGAATCTTTTTTAAGGAAAAAAATCAGAGCCCTAATTGAATTCCCATCAAATAAATCATCCTTAACCAAGATCTTAGCCTCGATTTATTTACTGCCCGTAAAAAGAAACACGGCACGAATAATTAAGTTGCTCATCTCGGGTCCTAAGTAAACAAATCAGTTCATATATGCTTAAGGCCTGCTGACCGGCAAATTAACTGAGAAACATGTTCCAATGTTTGCTGGGAAAATACTGGGTAATATATCTTGGAGGCCGCATGATTAGTGGGGTTTATTAGTGACTATGCTTTCGGCTACTAGTACTAATGATGTCCTTAGGGACCTATGGCGCGCTGCGGTAGGATTTTGTAGTACCTGGCAGGAATACTTTTGGACATCTTACACTTCGATTCGGTGGAATAACAGGTGCAGAGTATTATAGTGTTGTTTTAAAACCGCCGTAACTGTCAGAGAAAACAAAGTCTCAGTCAAAAGTAAGAATTAGATTTATTTGCTACATGATGTCAAGATCTATTAAAAATGCTTTTCTGTAAAAATCTCATCGTCTTCTTTTTCATGTGGTTAGTGTATTGGTTAGAGTTTTTATGCCCCCCATGGGCCTCGGACTTGTTTTCACATACCGTCGAGAAATATCTCTCAACGTTTTTGAAGCAAGTGATAATTAATAATAAATAATAATCCATCTGATAAGAGTGGATGTTTGAGATAAATATAATAATAATGATAAATATGATGAATTGATGATTACAACTCACCAATTAAATTAGCCAAACTATACAACCAATTTTTCTAATAACGTTACTACAGCGTAATAAAAATTCAATACAATATCCTTTCGGTACAGAATTAATCAAATAATGCCATGTTTGCTATCAAGCGAGCGTATATATTGTTTAATAACATTATTGAAGGCAGGTGGCGCTTGTGACTCATCCGTTTATGACGGCGCCTTAGGGCTCGCTCGTGACGTCATGCATGAGTTTATGGTCTTTATTTCAAGCATTTTGGTTTTTATTACTGAATAAGCTGTATTGGACTTAGAGAAAAACTATATTTGCGTAATAACTGAGCCTAAGAGGCTGTCTGGCCTATCGTTAAAATGATTATTTTGAAAGATAGCTCATCAAAGCTATGAGAAGGTATCCATCCAAAACTTAGGAGCGAAGAAGTTGTTGGTAAAGCAACTTCCACTCCAGTATATCCAGTGCATTTTTTTTACTTTCTTATACCGCCCTGCTAAGCCGAAAAGCGCTATCTCTGAGATACGGCCTTTTAGTTTTTTTATACCATTTAATAGCTATAACAATTTCGCATCTAATGGTATAAGCCAAATAGCGCTATCTAACTTAAAACATAAAAAACCACTAAGAAGTTTCTTTATATCCTTATGGTTCTCAAAACTTACACCGATTGAAATAGCGCCTTTCGGCTTAGAAGGACAGTACAGGTCTCTACCTTTTCCTTTTCATGCATAGTATACCAAACGGTATTATAAACACCAGACTTTTAAACAAAAACCAAATTAATCTTAACGTTAGCTACAAAATCCGTTTCCAATAAATATGTTGACATGACATCCCTAACATGTAGACCTACATCAGGGGTAGGTGTATCTAAACAATGAATATTTTGGCTAAATTTGATTGTCCTTATCTTCCAAATTATCAGAATTATAATGCAGAACTCCAACGGTAATCTAATTTTACTGTATGGAAGCATTTGTTTAATGTTGCAGCTGGCCGTAGTTTCCAGTTACGCTTCGCCGGAACATACTGGATCACTGGAAGGGCGAAAACTATCCGTTTACAGTAGTTTATAGCAGTTCGAACTATTTCGCATGTTTAATTGAAAGCTAGATATATTTCATATAAAATTCGTCAAAGTTGTGAAAATTAGCAGCTGTCGCATGTCATCATAGAAATCGTAGCTTATGTAAAACATTGGGATTAATTTGCAGAGATAGTTTAAGATAATTTTATAGTTGTGTTTAGTATTTAAAGTCCACGATCCACACCATAATCCGCACAATCCCACAACACACACCCACAACCTGTCCAGATTAAAACCGTCTTTAAATAAATAAAAAAAATCGAATTTAAATAAAGGTGTGCATAAAATGTTCTTCGTTATGCAATTTTGACCCAGACCCGTTTTGACCCTGTCAGTCATTCCAATCCAATTTCCTATCATCATACGACTATACAAAGTACGAAATACTAAAGAACTGTTAATCTATTCATACTAAACGTAACATTTCTAGCTCTTAACAATTCATTCAACACCGAGAGTGGCTTTATGAGTCATGTCCGATACCTTACGCCAAATTTCCTCTTTCGGAGTAAGCAGAGCGGCAAGTAGTCACGCACAGGTTGAATTTGTTCTCTTGGAGGACTTTAGTAGTATAAATGTATGTCCGACAGTCACGTCTACTAGCATTTTAAGGTGTAATAAAAGTAGTTGCGACTTCTCTTGTATCTTTTAGGATGCCTTTATACTTATCTTAATCTAGTTCTGTCAGTTTTGTTGTCACTAACTGTTTACCATGACTTTAATTGCAAAAAATAGGGATGATGACTAAAATCTCTTTTTGTGTCCGTCGAAGAAAAAAAAAGAATTATTAAAAAAAATATTGGACACGTATTTTTTCTCTTTTTACGTAATCAAAAAAGATTACGGCGATAGTTTGAGTTAAAATTTGCAATGACGTCACGAGTATGTAGATTTTATTCTTACTTGTGACCCCCACTCCCCAAATTTAATGCGTTTTTTCTAAGTATAATTTTTATTAACATTTTAAAGCAAAACATGTCTAATATTTTTTTATTTACTGACTAACGGACTAAATAGAATTTGTTGTTTTTGATCCAGGCGTCCCTAATTTTAACAGAAATTTGAGTTTAAAATTCAAAATCCATAAGTCATTTATTCAAACTAGGTTGAGAATCAGCACTTTTAGAACGTCAAAATTACATAAGACAGTCCCCCAAAATCGCTCGCCCTTCACCACTTCCAAGTGCTTTATGAATTTGAATGTCATCACGTAAAAAACGTACTTTCAGAATTATGTAGGCGTCATAGTTCTAAAGAGTTTACAATGAGTGGGCGAGTGATATTTCAATTGTATTTTTAGATATTTATAGAAAAGATAAGTGGGCGGTTTAAATAGCAAGTCAAACCAAAGGTATCAGTTTTCATTACACAGAAGCGTATTAATAGAAACATTAAGCTATTAAAATTCAATAGGTCGATCTAATAACAATGTACGACATATTAGACAGACGCCGGACATATTTTTCAGTAATATTTGTACATTTGAAGAAAAAAAAACCCTTGTTGTTATTGAATATGTTTTTTGTCTTTTATTTAAATAAAAAAACTTATTCGGATAAATATGTATTTCTGTAGCTGTAAGCTTATTTTTTATTTAAAATAAATAAATAAATAGTAATGAACAGTTTAAATACGTAATGTTTTAACGCCACGGAGACTGCAACAGAAATAGCAAGTGTCAATTTTCCAGCCACATATTCTGTCAGGGAATTGATGGCTCTTGTAGCCGACGACATCTCGATAGGAAACCGCAAACCAGCAAATGAAGTTTCGGACGTTCTCAACCAGATAACGTGTCGACGAGTTAAATATCGGACAGACTACATGCTAAACTAGACTTTATTTTAACGTACAATTTAAGAGAATCGATACTGTACGATATTTTTACTTTGTTCTCATTCTGATCTGAGCTTGTTGATAAGAAGCACCTTTATCATTATCTCTTCAAAATATTGAGTATATTTTACGTCTTCTTCTAAAGGTTTAACCTACATCTTATTCAATTCAGTTGTCTTTGTTCCAAGATCTACAGTACTGATTGTACGATTATCATCCATTGCGCGTCTACCCTCTCTTTCCTCGTTTTCATCCAGACGTCCAGGTTAATTAATTTAATTCACAAGAGCCGCATCTAATTCCACAAGTACTGCAATAAACAACACAGGTATATTATACCCTGTAAAGAGGCTAGCCTTTTGTCTCGGTAAATGTTCTATAATAAGATCTCAACGCCAGTTTTATGAGGATCCTTCCAACTACACTTCTTATTGTGTGTAAGAACAATGAACCTTTAATAGGTAGTTGTTGAGTATTAGCGCGCCGTGTTTAGGGTACGTCTCCTTTGTTAGCGTTTTACCTGGCTTCACTGATTCTTGTTTTTCTATTGTTTGGCCTTTTTTGTTGTAAGTGTTTATTTATAATATAACTGTGTTATTAGTTCAGGGGTTTGGTTTAGGGGATGGACCTACAGCATTGAAAATTTTTTTATTTATTTTAAATTCGATACAATGTGCGGAGTTTTACTGTGTGAGTAGCGATGAGTCAAGAATAGTGTAAGCTCACGTGTTTGGATATTTTGATTTAAATCTGAATATTGTTACAAATTCAATATTAATGTCATTATATTTCTCACCGGGTACAATTGTAATTGTAATTTTAGTATATTGTTTCACTGTCTTTGATTAAACTACAAAAACTTAGTTTTTTCATTGCCTGGTATCTTTGGAATCCTACCAGTTCTTATTATTAGAACTCCTTCAACAGCTTTTGTTAAATTAACTTCAAAGAAATCTCATTTTCTATATCCTAGATTTCCAGGAACCGCTTCAACTCAAACCCAATCCCAGCTTCCATAATGAAACTCAGTTACCTGTCACAGAAAACAAACTACAAAAGTGTTCTGTACTAAAACGCATTGTCCTTTGCACTCCAAGTCTCCAAGCGCTTTTATTACTGAACTGCACGCAAAGAACTTATTGTTTGGCACTTGAGAAGTCGGAATCCCATTGTGTTCTTGAAAGATAGTTTGCGGAAATTTTATTGTTTTCTTAAGCTTTTTACTAGAGAATTTCACTGCCGGATAGTTAAGCTGAGCTATTTGCAATTACTTGTTTTCTGTGTGATCAGCATTCAGAAGTATTTTTGCTGTAAAGCGGACAGTGTCTGGGGAACGTCTTTTATACATTGCCGAATAAAAACCAAGTTGATGCAAGTGCTTTGACAAAAGTTCCTATGGTGTAATTATTGCATTTACCATAATTTAATCCAACACAATATTAGTACATATTCATCTGCCTAGCCTTTTCCCAACTGTGTTGGGGTAGGTTTCGAGTCTAACCGGAAGCAGCTGAATAGCAGTATTTTACATAGAGCGACTATGACTGACGATCTGACCTCCGCAACCCAGTTACTCTCGGGCTTCTGATTACCCGTAATGACTGTCAAAGATCTACGAATGACAGCCAGGACCAACAGCTCAACGTGCTATCAGAGGCGCGGAAGAGTCTCGGTACCTATGTCATGAATGGTCACCCATCCACGGACTGATTATTTTATGTGCCCAAATGGCATCTTGATCCCAGTATTTCCAATTAGAGTACTGGAGAATCTGTTACTTTTCTTTAGACATGAACCCATAATAAAACCAAAATAGTTCTGTTGATAACGTCATTGTATGTAAAAGAAAATTAATCTTCAACTTTAAAACTATTTTCTTTATTTAGGCAGCCAACAGCGATACATATAGTATGTTACAGAGTATGTGTGTTAAAGTATTGTATGGATAATAATAGCTTTCCCTGTATAACTACGATAAGTATAAAACATGCGAACGGACTACTTAGAAACATATAAATTCAAAAAGTGCAATTTTAATTATATTACTTATAGTTAAGTTTAAATTATAAAGAAAAAAAAAGGTTGACGATTTTTTTTTTTTAATTAATTAATTTTAAATACCTACTTTTCTTCTTATTTCTGTTTTTATAGTTATTAGTGTAACTGTCATGCATGAACAGTTCACCTCCTAGTGACTTAAAGGTTTTATTTATTACTGGTAATCTGTGAACAACGCTATGGGCTACATTATTACTTAAGTTATTTCTGTTTTTCTGTTTGTAATATTGCATAATGTAGCTGTTTGTTGTTCCAATAAAATAAAATTAAGAGATTAATAGTTAGTCATTTGCTTTCGTTTATGGTTTTTATTATTGTACTTAAATAAATAAATAAATATTTATTGTTCAATTAAGACTAGATTACATGACAAAGTAATACACTAAAAAGCACAAGCATAGTTACTTAATCTAGTTAGTGGGTGCCGTAATGCTCTCCTAGATGGGTTACAAAATAACCTATGTTTAGGAGTACTTGGAGTTAAATATTCCCTTTGGTTGGGGTACTTTTCTCCCCTTCTTTCTTACACCTTGTCTACATTTACACAAAATTAATTGTGCAGTAAAATACAAAAACTACTGAGAAAATCCTATCACTGCGATACCCAATCGTGTTATAAAAATCAACAAAAGGGAAAGGGCACCGTAATGACCCTTGAAAGCAATGACTTAGCCTCTTGATTCTACCTATGAAGCCCTTTTATCCTTTCCCCTCATTTTGCCTTATTTGTTGGGTTAGCTTTCTTTCATTATCGTGACATGGGAACTTCGGTTTAATGAAGCACCTTCATAAGTCATTTCCAATTTCCGGAATGTGTTTTTTTTCTGTCGGCATGATTTACATTTACCTACAAATGACGTATGTCATGATTAACGTAGCGGAATGGTGGTTTTTCCAGGGTGCGGCAAATGATTGCTACAACGCTCTTTTGGCCCTCGGATGACGCTTACAGGGGGGCGCTGTTGTAAACATTTGTGTTTGAAGTCTATTGAAAAACAAGATGGCGGCGTTAGTTCCGATTTTGGCCACGCGCCAAAAGTGTCTTGTACAGCTAGTTACGAGTATACTCATTGTGTAACTACTAACTTGACTATAAAATAAATTCCTACACTTAGCTGATAATGTTTCATTATAAAAATAAAATTAAGCTTAATTCGTCAAAGCCTGAAAAAAAAACATCTGAAGATATAACAGTATTCTGAGTTCTCTTGTTCCTTAGAACCGAATATTATTCTATTTTTAAACTACTCAAGAATGCTTGACAAATTATTATTAAACTTGTTTTGTTAATCTATTTCTGTGTACAAAGTCCATTCTATTTCAGTACTGGTTTACATACAGACCACTTCTTTTGACCTTCGACGAATCTATAATATAAAAGCTTTATTTCTAGATGCCCCAATAGTAACCGGAAACTTCCCCACCGTATTAACGACCACTCTCAAACATCACGCTATTATAATAGGGTACCGAACAAAAGTCGTGGTCATAATCAGACGGGTCTTATCCCACCCATTAATGCGAAATATCTTTCAAAGAGGGGAAATAAAAAAATCAAAATATGTTATTAGAAATCTGTTCGCCCCTAGTTATGAAATTATGTTAATATCGAACCAGTCTTCAAAGCAATTCTGCACTTCACTGCTAGCTTATAAAGTCGGTTATTGATTGTTTAATTGCACAAAAGAACGTCACGGTGTTATGGTTCTTTTGATAAAGAGATTATTATGAGAAAAAATCTCCCATGGAGTTTTATTGTCTGCAATGTTTGGACTAAAGTAATATAATATGAAGCTTTGGTGAAATTTAATAAATGTTCCATAGACACTTTAATGGTGGGTATATCGGATTATTAATAAAGGTGCATTGTGAGTAAAAAAATATAGTATTTATTTGATTTTTATGCGGATCTAAGGGTCGTTAAAAACGTCAAATTTCACTTTCGATCCCTGACGTGTGCGCGTCAGGGATCGAAAGTGAAATTTGACGTTTTTAATTGACATTTCAAAAATAATATTGCACCCAATGATATTATAAGTAAAAAGACGTAGATGGGTTACCTACCCAACATTCGATCTTCAAAAACGGCAAGAACAGACAGAAGGATAGACAATATTTTTTTTTTTTGTGTAACGCATTTAGTAAAAAGCTCTTATTTTGACATTACCTACAAACAGACACTTGAATTTTATTTATTTGTATGTATGTACTTATGTACGTATGTATGTATGTAAAATAACTCAAAAAAAAAAAAGTTTATTGAATCATCTTAAATAACTTATTTTAGTTACAATGATGAGAATCCTTTGAAGCAAATAGTTTGCTTGTGTTAGGATGGTCCGCCCTTCCCCAGGTTATGTATAGTTATTAAGTTATTGAGCCTGTTCAAGATTTATGTAAAATTATATAAATAAAAATAAAAACAAAAGAAAGAAATGGGAACACAGTATTTTTATGATAGCCATAAAACGCGCTGGGATGTGTGTGCTATGTGAGTAGGAGATGGTGAGGAGGTGAGTGTGTATGTGAGTAGCGGGTGTGAGTAAGTGTGGGAGTGAGAGAATAGGAGTTGCTAGCCCTACGACTAGTCTTGGGATCGGAAAATAATGTAGGACATTATCTTCCATTAGCGGCAAAATATTTTATGTGTATATTATAGTTTCATCGATTGCACCACATTTTCCACTTCATCATAGGTCTTCGACTTAAGCCCTTTAGACAAAGTGTGGCTTTAGTCGAAGATCTATGACGAAGTGGAAAATATGGTGCAATCGATATATAATACTATAATTCTCATAAACGAGGTCATCACGAATTTAAATATTAATGATCTCGATCATTTAAATACTTCTTCCTTTAAATTAGAGGAATTTTAAATTAAAGATGTTCCCAGCACAGACAGGACGGGACCAATGTTAATTAAAATTTACCGAGAATAAATGAACTTGTAGCAAACTACTTTTTTAATTACAAACACAAACATTTACAATATTTATTCAAGTTCTACAAACAAGAGGTAGTCCGCGAGATAGGATTTACCTTAAAACAGTTCATTCAACGATGCATTTTAAAACTAGGCCAGCAGTACCATAATTTATATAATATTATTGAATTTTTCAATATTTTTTTGTTAGGAATACAAGATGAGGTCTTCGTCAGGAACTGAATAGATATTCTAAGCACTTTATCAGCTCAGTTCCGAAACATCGACTCCTCGAAATATCACTCCGTAAATATGAAAAAAAAATAACAAGCCTTTCTAGCATAACACAAATTCAAACTGTTTGCAATACCTACGTCATAAAAAAAAGGTGCGTGCTGCTTAGTTTTTTTCATTCCGAGACCATAAGCCCAGGGGCTGCAGTCTCGACATCGATAGCGATCGCTATACGAATGAATTCGGTCGCAAAGTCGTAAGTACTTACGGGACAAGTACGGGATTTTGTCGCGCTCGTCTAGGGCCGCTATTAGGACTTTGCGACCGAATTCAGTCATATAGCGATCGCTATCTATGTCGAGACCACAAGGCAAGGTACGCACGGACGTATATTTATCACGGCGATTTTTTTTCGTACACTGGATTTTCAACTGTCGGTATCGAGCCGAGCATTGAGAATCCAACAGAGTGCATCCAGCGCGTATCCCAGCGCGTCAAGAAAACACACTGTTGGATATTCAACTCTCGGCGCTAAGCAGAGCGTCGAAAATGCTTGACGCGAAAAAAAATCGCCGCGTTAAAAATACGCCCGTGCTACCTGGGCTAACTACTTACATCAGGTTTTGTTACTGAATCATCGAGCAAAACACACTTATAATGGCAATGGCCTTCATTTGGACAGTTCAATAACATTCCTTACGTGATGTTGAGCAGACAAATTTTTCGAGCAATAGATTAGCAATATCCTTCAAAATCATTCAGATTGTGATTGAAAGTGTGTTACGCAATTAGGGTCCTGGACTCTAATTCGACGGTTCGGTCACGATTTCCCGACCTAAGTACCAACCGTTTTATCTACAAAGCCTAGTTACAGGAATCAATGGAGTATTAATTTATCAGAAAGCAGAGCAGCATGTATACGTAGAGCTATATACATACAGCTACACATCAAGCTATACATTTCCAGTTTAGGCTGATCTCACATTGTATAGGATTTCCGTACAATGCGAGGTCAGCTTATACTGGAAATGTATAGCTTGATGTATAGCCGTGTGTACTAATTGGCTACCTAACACAAAACAGAAATGTCGGTATTATGTACATCACGATTACCTACTGTTGCCGGAAATGTTTAGTTAGGCATCAATCATTTATCTCTCATGACAAGTTAACTTATGAATAAATTATGCTCAAATTATAGTCGCTGGCACGAAACTTGGCAAGAATCGTAGATGCGCAGAATTCGTTTTCGCTTTTGTTTCTTAACAGACATGTTAAAAAATAAATTATGGCAATAACCATAGAATAATGGCATGCAACACAGGTGACAATTTTTTTGTTGCACTAAGTATACATTCGCAAACTTACTCCCAATACGCCAAAACCTTGCCAAGTTACGTGTTGGCGACTGTACCTTCGGTAATAAATTGTATATTGGCTCATGATTGTACTGATGTAACTAAATATTTAATAACTAAATATATTGCCAGATTTACTTTTAGAATTTTAAGACACTAGTTTCTGCCCGGGGCTTCGGCCGAGTGGATCCCAATTCTTTTTCTAAAATAAAAGTAGCCTAAGTTACTCCTTATAACATCAGCTATCTTCCAGTGAAATTCCCGTCCAAAATCGGTCCAGCCGTTTCAGAGATTTAGCCAAAATAAACAGACAGACACAAAAAAAAAATGTTTTGCCGTATACTTTCATATGCATTAAGTAAAAAGTTGTTATTTTGACGTTACTAACAGACACTTCAATTTTGTGTAGGTATTTGGATGTTATATCTATGTATAGATTCAGTAGCCAAAAGGAGATTTAAGACAATTAATAAAGTCTAAGTCAATAAATGTGAAGAAAAATAAAGTGTCACCAATTACGACTTGAATATGATACGCAGATCAATCCTCATCACCATCTTCTTGCTCTCCCCTTATCATATTAATTGAAGCCTTCTGATTTTTTTTTTCTTTTCCTTCAATCCAGTCCACTTCACTCGCCATCATCTTTTATGTCCGCAATTCATTCGTCTTTTCTTTAATTGTCCTCTTTTTCTCTTAGTCTTTTGTCTTTCACCTGAATTAGAATAGATAAATTCGTACAGTATTTTTTCTGGTCGCAGTTCCCCGTCAGTGAATTCTTGATCGAATACCAATCAAACTGCTCTATAGTCAAGCCCCATTTTTACTATTCCAACTAAAACACGACTACATAGCTCTCATACCTCGACACACTGCAATACTGCTACATAATACATTCGAAAAACTGTCCAAATAAACTGACGCAGATACAGCGTCGAGCGAGTGCGACATAAATAATCTGAACAGAACGGTGTCCCTAATTCCCATAAATCGAAATATCCGTGGGGCCACATCGACCCGGCTGCGGTGATAACGCATATTTATGGTGATGATGCGTCCACTTTGTCTGCGGATGAAAGTAGCCTTGAATGCTGGTTGGTCTTTTTGAAGTGGATTTCGTACTGAAGGACCAGGGCCCTTGGGTACCGAGAGTATTGGACAAATATAATAGCAGAGACGTTTTTGAATTTCGAAGAGTTTGAGAAACTGCTCCACTACTTTTGCTTCTTAATTGGCGACACATTTTCAGTAATGGTAGAAAAAAGAACGGCTTCGGATTGTTTTTTTTTTGTGATGGACAACATTTATGAAGAACTAGCAGCGCCCCACGGCTTCACCCGCATAAGTCTCGATCCCGTGAGAAAATCGGGATAAAAAGTATCCTATGTGTTAATCCAGGTTATAAACTATCTATGAGCCAAATTTCATCCAAATCCGTTCAGTAGTTTTTGCGTGAAAAAGTAACAAACATCCATCCATCCACCCTCACAAACTGTCGCGTTTAATATAATAATATTAATAGGATAACTATTTTCTTAGCAGCTCGTGTCACCAACGAAGACCAAAAAGATTTTAAAGCTTTCCTAAAGTACAATATTATTTCGATCATAAATTCGTAACGGCCTTTGTCATGAATTTATGATCGAAATAATATTGTTTATGTTACGTATACGTCACGTGTTCGTTCTAGGGCCTTAAATTCTAATTTACACAATTCTTAATTACAACGTAGTCCATGTCCTGGACATACATCCCTTTTCCTGGGTCGCGCCACAATACTTGGGACTTCTGGCAATTTGAAATTGCAGGAGGACCAAGAGCTTTAAAAATTGAAAACGTTACTTGTAATTGGAATCCGGAAACTAATTTCTAGGATATTCTCATCACAGACTGTAATTCCAAACTGGAAATGTAATTCCCATACAACGAGTAGCTGAAGATACTCTAATAAATAGAGCGATGAGGTTGTCTGCCACTAGGGTACAACAAGTTAAGCCTACTGCGTAATACTCAATCAATCTGCCTATACTTTTCCCAACTATATTGGGGTCGGCTTCAAGTCTAATCGGATGCAGCTGAATACCAGTATTTTACATGGAGCCTGCCTATCTGACCTCCACAACCCAGTAACTGGGTAATACGATATTTTTTTTTATTGTTTTTTGATTGATGTATTTTGTTTTCTCTTCTACTCTTACGCACGTTGTCTCCATCTCTTTTATCTACTTTCCTATCGCAGGTATGCTGGAAGAGATTTCTATTGAAATAAGTATTTGATGCTTATTTCTAAAGAAATTTGTACGTATTTTTCTGTTCCTTTCTTCTCGTCTGTCCATATGTGTGTGCATAAATGGTTAAATAATAAAACGTTTGGGTAATAATAGAGGTGAAAGTGTCCATTTTCCTTCAAATATCTGACAGAAAACGATTGTTTTCAATCAGTTTTAGAAACTGCTTCAATATTAATTCAAAATTGTATTGATTATTGCAACAAAACAATTTAATGTCTAGGGAGTTTATTGGTGAATTTCTGACCATCACAAACACTAGGGCGTATATTGATTTCTTGATTGGACTGTCATCCGGACACAAGTTACCGTGGCTGACTTGGAAAACCTTGAATAGACGTCGTACCCGAGTCGGCCGCAACAAAGACAATCTCCACAAGTGGAACGGCTCAGATCTCCGGTGCGTATGCGGCGTGTCTCCACAGACAATGGCCCACCTTCCATCTTGTGCCGCATGCATGTCACCTGCACACGTGCGGGCCTAATGGCTGCGTCAGGAAACGGTATTTGTGTTACTGAATTTTGAGGCAAACTAATAAAAAATATATATTTTATGTGTTATTTTGCCATCGACACGCTAAGAAAATTGATTTCTTCATTTCCGACATTCGAATTGAAGTAAAAGATTTTGCAAAATTTCTGTTTATTTCCCAAAATCGCAATGTAATGATCCCAACAAATATTTATGTGGTTTTCCTTATATTTTATTTTATATGATAAATAGTATACTATCGCGTGTAAGGAAACATGTGCGTGTGTTATTTATTGCATCTCAATGTTTATTTATTCCTCTGAAGATTTTCATGGGATTGATTATAGTTCCGTTATCCTTGTTTTCATATTCTTATGCAATAATAGCGGGATTAAATTATTACAATACGTCGTCTTTTATTATAATATTGTTGAATAGTATCATGTTCTTTAGTTGGCTTTCTCTAAAAACTGTACCCTTACATAAATATTTCGAAGCTTACTCTTTTCTCTTCGTTCTAATTTTCTGTACATTAAATTGTCTGTGATCTTTAATTTTTTGTCACTATAATTATGTATTTAGTATCTTGATCAATAGACTTCCGTCAAAATTAGCTTCACATAATAGATACATTATACAAGGAGGAGTCCACAATTCATGGAATTTATACAATACAATTGAATTCAAGTACCTTTTTCAACTGTTTATATACCATCAACATTCACACCATCACCATTTAAGAACCATACATTTAAGAAAATCCACTATCTATAGAACAAAAGCTCCACAAGGTACAACAAGCGTGCCTCCCCTCAATTCTAGTTCATTCATTTGAAGCCCACCTACCCATATCTTAGCATCATTCATTCAATAACTCAAAACGTTTGCAGCATTAAATTATGCCCCGAATGGGCAATGTCTATCCTTACGTCACAGTGAACGAATAGCCTTCCCTGAGCCAGCCGGCGATTCGTTTGCGGTATTTGCGATGGTCGTGCAACGGTATTTCACAAATATTTGGATTTGTAAAATGTTGTGGCAGATATTGCTTGGTGTTTTGAAATTGAACTGGCAGATTTGATGGCATTTTTTGTGGATTTAGTCGTGGAGCTTATTGATTTGGTGGTCCCTAAAATATTTGTATATAATATATTATTATTATTTTTTATGTCTTTGACATTTCTCGGGACCCTAGGGTCCCGGACCTTTGAAAGGCGTACGAGGGGCCGAAGCCAACTCGCAGAAGCCCGTTATACGTGTTTAATGAAACGAGGTACCAACCGACGATTATCCCTGTACGCACTATGCTAGTGCACCCAAGGAAAACCCCCGGTTGGTGCAGGACTATTGCAAGTTATGGAAACAAAGATATTGGATTATGGGTTTGGGTGGCTAAGTGAACTGGTTATCTAGAACTATGGAAAGACTATGGCCCCTGCCTGACCAATATTTTATATAAAATACACAGGTAAAATGGCAGGGGGTGACTTGCACACTCAATAATGGGCCCCCGAAAACGGCCGCTAGCATAAAGTGTCGTAGCGACAAGGAGGCAACATGTCCTGAGGTGCTTATAAGGAGTGGAGCGGTATTCCACGGCTATCAGGACAATCCCGGAAGTACGGTCAAGATCCCTACCAGCATCTTACTGGAAAACTTCCTTCCTCCGAGCTCGTTTGCTCTTGCGAATCTCCACTCAAGCCGGCCAATAAAGGCAAGAAAGAGGTGTGAGCTCTGTAATTATTATTATTATATATAATATTTTAATCAGCCTTTAGTGTTCCCACTGTTGGGACAGCGGCCTCCTCACTTCGAGAGAGAGTGGGCTGTAATCTACCACGCGGGCCCAGTGCGGGTTGGTAGATATCGAATTTTTGATTCTAGGACATGCCAGCTTCCTCACGATGTTTACCTTCACCGTTTTGAGAGCAGTGGTGATGAAATAATTGACACAAAGTAAAGCACCTGTTTTAGTTCGAACCTACGACCTACAAACTCGTAAGTCGCGGCCGTTACCACTGGGCCACCACTGCTTTGAAAGGGTAATTATGGCTCGAAAGTTGAGTTATTAATACCCTTTTTATGTTTTTTGGATGGCGAATAAGCAAGCCTTCCTGATGGTAAAGGGTTACCGTTGCCTATGAATATCTGCAATACCAAAGACATCGTAGATGTGCGTTGCCACCCCAGAGACAGGAATGAAATTAACGTAATATCTGCAATTATGCACCCACACTCTTCAATAAGCAGCGTTGCCTCCCTTTCCAATTATAGGTATGGTGTAATTACTTGCCTCTTCACAAATAACTATTCTTATATATCACCTATTCTTATATTTATAATTTTTTTCGTTTGACTGTACTAATTTTGGCTTGAATAATAGATTTTTTTAAGTTATCTATGAGTGGTCCCAGTCGCTGGAAGAAAAATATTTATTTTTTACGGATCCGGGGACTGGGACCGCGGTCCCAGTTAATTGCGGTCCCAGTAGCCGGAAACCTCTTCTTATTCTACCGATCGATCGAAATAAAATTCGATTCAATAAATTTAAATTCAATGCAAACATTTTGAACGACCAAACCATTCACGGATGACATAATAATAAGTGTTTCAATACCAGTACCCCAGTACAGTTGAGTACAATAGATGATTCTATACCAGTACCCCAGTAGGTACAGTTACGTACAATAGTATCACACATGTAATCTGAATGTCGCTAGGATTAATCTTTGTATCGTCCATTGTACGTGAATGTAGGCTACAGGCGAAAAGGGATTATTTTAAATAGGTATTCGTGTTTCGAATTTTTTGTCTGTTTTGCTCTGAAAATGTGTATCAAAATGTCTATCGATAAGAAGTAGCTAGTGGTTGGCTGGCTTTTCCACCAGAGATGAGCGAGGATGCGTAGCGAGGGAAATGTGCGAAACTAACCAATCAAATCGCTTCACTGTCATAGTTTGAGCTAAGCTAGCGTTTTTATTGGTTAGTTTCACCCACATGTAAATAAATATCATTTTCTTAGAAATTATGCATAATTTAGGAAAACATTTACTTTGGAATCCTTCTTCAAAAGTATGATAGAAAGCCAATGTTACGAAGATTATAAAATAATAATGAATACTAACCTACACGCTTTTCTATTCTTAAGTCCGCGACGTTGCCAGCTAGAGAAATCAAAGCTATTTTCTAGATTTGGTACTGGCAAAACAATATGAATAAAGAAAATTAATCATGAAAAAAGACAAACAACAACATTATTGAATCTTTCTTAATTTTATTTATTATTTCTGCATTATTTACAGAGTGAACTATGTTTTCACACACACAATAATTTATTATCTTTTTCATTCTCCATTGAAAAAATAGAATTGATAGGATTGATGTTTAATAAATACTGACTAATTAACACAAGCTGACTGTGCATCGCGTCGCTTATTACGATTCCATTTTATTGCCGCCATGCTTCCTATTTACTTTATATTTTCCGTAGCTAGCTCGGAGAATTAACTAAGAAATATTACAATATGTGATTGCATAATACAGATATTTTGTATATGTAGGTATGTGGCGTTGTATTTTTTTAAATACATCTGCTAAGCAAAATAAGAAAATAATCTGACGATTGAAAAACAAGCCTAAAGACTTTTAGTCTTTGGGTTGGTTTTTCAATCGTCAGGTTACTTTCTGTATCTAACGATTGAAAAATAGAGTAAATCCAGCTGTTTATAATAATAAAAATAATCAGCCTATATAATAATAAAAAGGAAGGCATTTGCCCTGCTGTAAGCCTCCCTTTCCTTTTCCACTAAACTCGATCCTAAGCCAATATTATATGTACCAATCCCTCCTGTAAGTGTCAAATTCGTCCCACCATCTACACCTGGGTCCTCCAAGATGCCGTTGGACGTTTTCAGGAACCCATGTTGTGGTGGTTTTAGCCCACAATGCATCTGCCATGCGGCAAACGTGTCCAGCCGTCCCATTTGAGCTTGTCAAAGATTTGTATCTTAGAGCGCAGTATCGTGTTCCGTATCCAGTCAGTAAGTTGTAAGTTTATTATTATTACGTATATTATCTAACTGTTTGAGCATCGAGATAGATAGATAGATAGAATACTCTTTATTGTACACCATAAAAATTACAGACAAACATTTAGAGCCATGCCATCGAGCCATGTTGCCAAACATTGTACTATCTAAGTCGATTAGTAGGTATCTTTCTATTACAGTCTATATATAGTTTAACCAATTACCTATAAATATTGCGTACTCCACAAGTGTTCCACTAAAACTTCTACGTAGGTACACGTACAGAACTTAATGTTTGCCTTTATTGGATAGGCACGTGTAAGGAAGAAATTATTTCGCAACTTCGATTTTCATTGCCAAGGACAACCGACAATCTGCGAGTAGGTACGCTAAACTAATAAAAAATCACTTCCACAAATAAAAACAAATGAAAACTTAATACATACTTACAAAATATAACCTTAAACTCCGATCATATTATTGACATTTTAGAGATGCAAAATTACATACATAGCAAAAGTATTTTATTTGTACACTGGCGCTTACAGTAAAACGAAGTCCGCATTTTAGGATACCAGAAATGCAATATTCCAACAGGCATAAACAGTCCAATATAAATACATAGAAAATGCCTCGTTTAAGGACATTGAAAATAAATATCTTTGAGTTTCCAAAGTCGTAAAGTTAAATCGTAAAGTTAGTTCGGAAAATAAGAGAAAAATCAGCCGTTCGTATATTTACCTATAGGTACAATATTATCTGAGAACAAATTAGACCCGCAAGATGAACAAGAAATATATCCAACAATACCTTTGCTCTAACAGATCAATCTTCAGAAAAGAATCTCAATAATAGTATTAATGTAATAAGGGCTGAAAGTTTGACCCTCATCGGATGCAAATAAATCATTTTGATCGATGCGATGAACTCACGTGCGAAACAGGGATGCATTGTTATGTGCCCTTGTCTGTTGTAGGCCAAGTGAGAAGCGGACAAGATCATTTTCTTTTTAAATATTATCACATTGAGCGCTTTAATGAATACTCTATCCTTAAGGCTAACGCAGATTTGGGTGGGTTGCACCGTATTGCAAAAATCCTCCAATCCACTTTCATATATGTATGTAACATCGCACAATACAGACGGGCCGCAACGCGTATTTTGTATTGCGATGCGCTGCGATCCGATGCAGCTGTAATGTGCGCTTAGCTTTTAGATAACAACAAAACCCTGCCTGTAATTATCACAGCTGAATATCCACTGCTGGACATAGGTCTCGCCACAATGACTGCTCACATCAAGCACATTCCTCGGAATTACACCACGTCACCAAATAGATTTATTGTTATCAATCCTTCTTTATAACCAAAACACACTGACACAAAAGGCATTTCTATGGAAAAGGCTCGATGCAGGCTGGTTTTATTTAAGTTGAAGGTAAGACCATGTATTACTTTTTGCGTCTATAATTTTCATGTAGACAACTGACTCAAAAAGTACCTGCAAACTTATTTTGTAATCCGTGTTCTGCTTTTCCTGACTATTCAATAAAAAATACCTGTTGTTATTTCATTATTTACAAAAATCGCAAATCTCCCAATTTGGACCACAACCGTTATACAAAAGTCGTTCATTCGGAAGAAGAGTTTCCTTTGTGGCCCAACCCCCAAATATACAGCTACATTTTAAACTTATAATAATAAAGGAATTGGAGCCGGATTAATTGTGTTATTTTTGTACTACGAAACTTTTTTATGTTCTTTCAAACGTAAGTAATATGTTTTTGTATGGTCTTCAAAGTATTCAGGAATTGTTTTGTAGAAAATATTGAGTTTTAATAGACATTTTTGAAGCTTTTGAGATTTTTTATGCGATGTTTTAAATGTTTACTCAGTCGTTAAAATCATCACAGAGCGGGCTTTACGGTTATTTTATCGGGATTGCGCGATTAATTTCAGACTCAACCAGAACTTTCGCATTCATGACCTGCGGGGTATTGGCATATCAAACTTGCAGTAGCAATGGCTTTCATTTTGACAGTTCAACAACATTCATTGCGTTATTAACGTTGGTGAGCAGACAAAAAAACACACACACACACCAACACATATTTACACACACACACATACTGCTTTTGTTTATATCTTTGTTAGTATAATATATATGAGTTAATTGTAGTTTTGTTCCGAATTTATTCAAAATTAAATTGTATACAGAACTATTCTAGTTGATCTGGAAAAAGGTGATGGCATTCGTAATACAGGGTAATCCTAGTTCCAAAGCACTCCTTTGACAACTAAGTGCACATTACTAAAGACCTTTGTTTTAAGGAGATTTACTGTACCATTCTTCTTGTAATAGCTCTGTCTATCTTTCTAAAGCCCAAATTGAGTTTAATGGTGTTAAATGATATAGGTAGGTATACCTTAAGAAGCAAGATTTTGTTAAATAAATAAACTAATCTGAGGACTTTTAATATAATCTTAAGAGGTAACAAGGCTTGCGATTCTCCATACAAATGAATTCCCCTTTTTTCTTCTTGAATAATGCCTCTATAGTAATTATTTCTTTTCATAAAATCAAGGTCTGCTGTAGACACGTCCCTGTTATTTCCTTTTTTTCAGCAACATGGTAAAGAAAATATGACCCTCCAAAAATTACAAAAATGCCCCTATTTTTACCGCAATGATTAGAGGACTACCAGACAAATTCGAAAAGTTTTTAAGAAAAAAGAAAATATAGGAACCTAGACATACTCTTTCTTAAAAATTTACTGTATAATATAATTGAATCGGCTCAGTTTTCGAGGAGAAAAAAAGAGAATACGAAACGTCGATCTCGTGATTTTTTTTGTAATATAATCAGTCTGAGCTGCAGCTGTCCATATCGCACTCTACGGGGGCAGACTTGAAGTAAGATGACGGCAAAAGTTTATCCAAATTCCTATTTTCCAAATTCCTCGCAAGCCCTATTCCCTCTTAAGTACCGGTGGAAGTCACTTTTCATCGTAAAATTAAGTCTGACCTCAAATCTAATTACCGAATAGCACTAAATCCGTCCTGAATTTCCGTAGTATAGGCTAGCTACCTATTTATAGGTACTCGTCAGCAAAGACATAGGACATAATAGTGACCTCATAGGAGATGTTCTTCAGAAAGGTGCGTAGTACTTGCCAACGGCGCGAGCGTGCGGGTATGACCAAATGTATGAACGTAAATGAAGCAAAAGGAGTAGTCGAGATGGTTAAAAGAAACTCACACTAGGGCCTAGTGTGAGTTTCTTTTAACCATCTCGACTTTACGCATTGAGCGCATTCGGCGCTCCGATTGGCAGCCAGCCGGCCTTCACCAGTGAACGGCCAATCGGAGCGCCAAACGCGGTCGATGCGTAAAATCAAGATCGTTAAAATAAACTCACCTTCGGGCCTCTGGTGGCGTTCTGTAGTTTCTGCCTACCCCCATGTGGGAGTTTATGTTTGTTGTATGTAATCACCAAGCTTTTAATAAAAGTAGATCAACTTAATTCAACATTTAACAAGAATACCAACACACGTAGCTACTCGTAAATAAGTATAACTAGTACCGCAATAAAAACTCATACTGGTCTTATCTACAAATTGAATTCCTTTTATACGCCCCCGAAACCAATATCCTAAGTCTTAAATATTTTTTTTAGTGTTCCGTAGTGAATAAGGAACCCTTACAGTTTCACCATGTCCATCTGTCTGTCCGCGGCTTAGTTTAGAGACTCGAAATACTAGAAAGCTGTAATTTGGCATGGGTATACATATTAATCACGCCGACAAAACAGTAAAATAATAAAGTCCCGATGTTTGTTAGAGTCAAGTGACCCCCCTGCCAACTAAATGATTGGTTTTGGATATGTGAAAAAATTCACGGCATTAGTATAATTATAACCAAATTGAATGGAAAACTATCACAGCTAAGTAGGCTCTACAAGTCAACGAGTAATAATCGACCAACTTACATTTGTAGATGCAAAACCATGTTCTTCCTTACATTCCATAAGGGAAAACTTGTTTTTTAACTACACTGTTAAGTTTGTTCTTGGGATACATTCATCCCAAATACGGAACCCTTCATAATGCGTGCTCCGACACGCACTTGGCCAGTTTTTTATTCTTACCTACGTAGGTCTGTACCAGACATATTCGATAATATTGTACTTTATCGGTCTCACCACAACATTTTCGATAACCCCAACTATGTTAAAACAAGACCTCCGGACATATTTTTTTATATTTATAATATTTTCCAAAATGGCTGACAGGCTTCCAGTAATATAAAACCATTTTATTATGACATTCGCATGGGTACCAGAGTATAATAGCTAATGTGACAGATGCGTCACTTGAAAAAGTATTTAGTATTGATGTCAGTTTTTGCCTACACGAAGCATGCCTCACAGAAAAGCAGATAAAATTAATAATCATCTAAGTATTGTTGTAAAAGCTTTTGAATTAAATATAAAGAAAAAGACACCTAATCCACCGACGTAACTGAGTTGAGTTCCACGATTACTGACAAATGCTTGCACTGACTGGACAGGTCCACTCAAATCTGTGTGGTTCTTTCCTCAAAAGACCATTTCAGACTAATCTACATGGTTCTCATATGGCCTGACCAAGATTATTTCTGGATTTTAAAAGATACTGTGACCTCTGAGTTTCTTCGGTCTTTCTTCTCAAAATAGTCAGATAGGAAACGCCGAACACATCTAGCAATTTTTTTTTTTGAGTATGACCTGTAAAAGTGATTGCAATATCCTATTTACAGAATAGACAATTTCATTTTATTTCATAACAGAATGGTAGGTATCCCAGAGAATGGAAGAAGAAAATAAAAACGAAAAGAAGACATTTCAAAGATTGGAAGACAAATTGGAAACTGCTGTGGGAGGGACATAGAAAGGAGATAGGCCTTCTTCTCCATGTCCCTCTCGCAGTAGTTTAGAGCAAAGAATGAGGAGATTTCTGATGTATAACTAAACCTTTAATTTAAACAAATTGTAAAACCAGTTTTAAGATTGCTAATAATTTATTGTTATTTGAAATTGCTATTCGTAAACTTAAGGAGAATGACGATCTGAAAAAGAGCTCCAAGATGTGAAAAGCTGAAAACTGTTTCTTTGTCGTTTTCAGTGCCTTTTTTTTTTTTTGGATGGGAAATGATTAAATATTTTCGTGTGTAATTATCAAATAACTTCTCGCGCTCTGGGCGGGCGGAGGGCGTGTCAGACTCTTACTGACTAAAACCCACCCGTGTTCCTTCCGTTGCCTGTACGTTGCCAGGGGCCACGGTATCCCTTTCAGACTTTCCTGCAACCCCGGCAGGCATCGTTTTCAGTGCCTTCCTTACATACTTTCATTTTATATAGGATGATCTTTCGTCGTTAACGTTTAGAAAGGCTGCGCTGAAGAGGCATTTAAAATACCTAAATGATTTTGAATAAGTATGAAGCCCTATTACTCGTAAAGCCTCTACTATCTACACCATTATACGTCTACCGTTTCTTACCCAAAAGATCACTTAGTTAAAAACTTCAAGGTCAGGCCCTACTTTCAGAATATTTGTATTTTATTCATTACAAGTCAGGCGTTGGTCGGTAGGTACCAGATAAAAATACTTTGCATAATTTTCTCATTCACATTAAAACAAAGGGTTTAATCCCGAAAAAATCGTTCATTTTGACAGCAGATATGCGCGAAATATTTGATTTTATTGCTTTAAAGCTTACTGGATTTGATACTCCAATGGCTATTGGTATCAAAATGGATTATTTCGGTCGATTCAATTGCATGCGTGTGTCAAACGAAGTAAATATCATTTGATCCAGTTTTAATTTCGTGTAATTTGGTGTTTTTTGTCAGGACCTTTTAAAAGAAAATACGTTTTTTTGTGGTAAAACATGACGCAAAGAAAAACTAAAAAAATGAACAAGTTGTGAGAAAATATGCGTACTATTGAAGAACTTCACATCTAAGCATTTTGAAAACAAAATCCCGTGAAAACGATGACCACATCTGTTACCACCCCGGTTCTATAGCGGCCGAGCGCTGCATGCAGAAATAGTCCTTACGGTATACAGATATGAACTTCTTCGATGGTACGTCCAGGCAAAACGTCCACGTCCATTTAATTTTTTTTAAGTTCCTAATACATGATGATTACCATAGACTCAATACCTACTCCAGCAGAGTTAGTAACGGTGTGGTAGTGGACTGGCTACGTTTGCAAGAAGACCTATATTCGAGTCCTTAAGTTTAGACCGCATATCGCCAGCCTAGGACCGAAGCCCAAGTGGTGGGACAGAGTTGACCCCCAGTGCTTTTTCTTCAAATACCATATATATAAAAATACCTCATGACAGTCATGGCATGCTATGCTAGAAATATTATGTCCGGCTAATATTTCAAGGCGGTCGCGCGGCTAAATGTCACCCAGGATAGATTCTAAATCCTGATTATGGTGACTGCCATTCTATTTGTGGCGATACATGTGAAAAGTCACCACAGAACTGTGTATTGGGAAATATTTATTTGATCCTCTAAAAACTTATTGACCCTCTAATGATGTATAATAATTATAATTAATGAATGCGCAACAATCAAGTTGGTTGCAGTTACTTGGCCCTTGAGTATTTTTAGGACACCGAACTAGGATTTATTTGAGGTATAAAAAAAAGAAAGAAAATTTGTTTATTCTGCACAAACAAAACGCACATTCAACAAAATGACATAAAGACAAATGACATAATGGCATAGAGGCGCATTCATTATATTAGAATGATGGTCTTTAATGTTTGCTGAGGCCCACGTAGACAGCTTCGCTGCAGTCATTTGCAAGCGTTGCACTTCCATCCTTACGCGCATGCGTGCTAGTACCAACAGAATCCTGAGTGTTTTGTCGGACCGGTGGGATTCTCCGATGCTTGAGCGCTCAAACGATTGCACGCAGTCAAGTAACCATGCGCACGGGTATCGGAGTTTTCGATAGTGTTATGTTTGTATATCTGCCTAGCCTTTTCCCACCTATGTTAGGGTCGGCTTCCAGTCTAACCCGATGCAGCTGAATACCAGTATTTTATATGGAGCGACTGCTTATCTGACCTTTACAACCCAGTAACTGAGTAATACGATACCCCTTGGTAAGACTGGTTGACAGGCTTTCGGGCTTCTGACGACCCGTAACGACTGTCAAAGATCCACGAATGACAGCCTTGACCAACGGCTTAAAGTGTTTTCCGGGACACGGATGAGTCTCGATATGTAAAGATGATCACCCATCCACGGATCAACCCTGGCAAGCGTAGCTTAACCTGATGGATCGACCCGTGCGGCTGTTATTACTTAGCCACGAGCTCCTGCGATAGTGTTATGTTTGTATTTTGTATTTAGTTTTTAAAGTATCTTGTCTTGTCAATACTAACATTAGTTTCTCATAAGTATGTCTGTGTTACTAACAACTATATGGATGTATTTGAAAATCCGAAATAAATTAATATAATAGTAACAATAATAATTAATGATTTTTGGAAAACAATATGAGTTTTTTTTTCCGAAATATTGTCGTTTTTTTTTTAAATTTTGTTTAGGATTTGTTTTGTCTCATTAATAATTAACATAAACAATTAGGAACTATCTAAAATATGTGTATACAACTAAGTAAGTATTTAGGGTTCGATGAAATACATGCCCATAGTTATCTTGGCCACCATCACCCTAAGTAGGTACTTTTTTTATTATTTTTTTATTAAAAAACTTTGCCCCACACTAGGGATTTCTCCTGTATCGTGGGTGCGTTTACAAACATTTATACTCACATACACAAACAGCCAGACCCGGAACAACTAATTGTAGGTCATACAAATATTTATTCCGTGCGGGAATCGAACCCGCGTCACGCAGCGCAGCAGTCAATCGCTTAACCACTGCGCCAACCGTGCCGTCATATCTACCAAAATATTTTCTACTCTACGACCCACATGTGCGTGAGTTAGTGGCATAAAGAACGAAGCGCGAACATTCAAGCTGCATTACTAGCTAATAATTCAACCCTGGTATTTACTGGTTAGATGCGTGAAATGATAAATGTGGTGCCTATGATATAGTATAGAGTGGCATGTACCTAAAGAGTTGTTTCCGTGATAGTACTGGGTGATAGCTAACGTTTATTTGTAATTTTGAAATGTTTTATTGAAGATGATTATGGAAGCATTGACAAATTAATCGTAAATTTACGAAAAAAAAAATGCTATTTAAAAATAGGATAGTTTAGCGAAGTACCTACTCATCCGAACCGTTCATCGCCTAGCCAGCTCAATAAAAAATAAATACATTGTCTTTACATCGCCACGCGGTCTTCGTAAACTTTTGTATATAAATTGTAACAAGAACAATCAACCTGCCTAGCCTTTTCCCAACTATGTTGGGGTCGGCTTCCAGTCTAACCGCATACAGCTGAATACCAGTATTTTACCTGGAGCGACTGCCTATCTGGCCTCCACTAGCCAGTAACTGGGTAATACGATACCACTTGGTAAGACTGGTTGTCAGACTTTCGGGCTTCTGACTCAAACTCAAAGCATGTATTTCAATTAAATGATTTACAGGCACTTTTGAATTGTCAAGGAGTCGGTCAGTCAGAGTTTTGGCGATCGATGTAACGACTGTCAAAAATCCACGAATGACAGCCGGGACCAACGGCCTACCGTGCTTTACGAGGTACGGAGGAGTGTCGATATGTAAAGATGGTCACCCATCCACGGACTAACCCAGGCAAGCGTAGCTTAACCTGATGGATCGACCTGCGCGGCTGATATTACTTAGCTACGAATTCCTCATATTTGAATCAAAACAAGTATGAAAAATGGTACTGTAAAGTCTTGCGAGGAAAATATTTTCAAGTAAAAGGTGAAGAATTTAGTTATTGGATAATTGCTTATAAAACATTGGTGAACGTTGAAAAAATCCAAGATGATATATAATTAATTTTGATATTGATTTTAAAGTAACGATTAAGTACCTAATTGTAATTATATTCATTCATATTGACCTTATACGCTCTTTAACGCTTAGTTAAGAATGACATTTTGAACATTTTTACACAGTATTTTATTATTTATGTACAGACGCCAGCCTGCAGGTCAACCTACCTAAAACTGTAAATTTTTTCCAATCAACTTTGAATTTTACTGTTTGGTGATAAAGTTGAAAATCTATTAAAGAAGTTTTACAGATTGTAGTAGGTTGTTTGTTTGTTTTGTTTTGTTTTGTTTGTTTTTTTTTTTTAAAAAAACGATGCCCCACACTAGGAATTTCTCCTGTGCCGTGGGTGCGTTTACAAACGATGTGTGTGACGGATGACGGATTGATGTGCTGGCGTCTGTACACACAGAAAAATAGATACAGATAAGACATAATCATAATTATGATTATTTTATGTTGTGGTACTTATAAAATATTAGCATCATACAATGTAAAACTATATTCTTACAAATAAATAAATTCAGAATTCTGATTCTTAAGGTACCTAATACGGAGTAAATAAGTAAACTAAAAGATAAATAAACCTTTTGATAGGAACGTACCTATCATAAACTTTGAATAAAATGCAGCACAAAAATCTCTGCATCGCAGCGGCCAATTTTCCTATTACTCGTACTTAACCAGTCTGACCGAAACCCCAAAGCAACTTAAGTATGTAAATAATAAAATAGAACCAATATTTCCAATTCAGCAATAAGCATCTTAGTTTTATACCACATGTTTTATAAGTTTTATAGCATTTATTTTATACTTGCGCGCAGAAGAACACTGAACGTCTTTGGTCGACTTATGTCGATGTAACTTATTGTTCTTTAATATGTACACGAAAACTATGGACGTAGCAGTTTTAGGTAACGAACTATATAATAACTTAATTAGGTAATAGTTTTAGTTTAAGTAGTCTTAAATAAGCCTTATCAGTGAGTAGAGGTATACCTATACACAAACATTTCTACAGTTATGTTTAAGTCCCATGTAATAGGGGGCGAGCCTATTGCCATCAACCGGGCACATATCGGCTCCGAGCTGCTACTGAGAAATTCCAGATTGAAAAACCCAATAACACTTTACCCGACCTGGACCTCACGCTCAGCAGTAGCGCTTGCAACCACTAGACTAACGAGGGATAAATTAAAAACATTTTTGCCTTTTATAATAGTCATAAGGGCCGTATTATGACGTATTAATGCCACCATTATTCCAGTGTGAGTGAGAGACGGAGCTATACAAGGCCGCTAGCACCATCCTTTTTTCGCAGTGGAATAATGATGGCATTAATACTTCATAATAAGGCCCCAGTAGCTCGTAATTTGTAAGGTTTTGTAATCACAAAATCTGTTATTAAAATTACGTTTTCGATGAAAGCTGTTTTGATTACAAAATAATAACTTTCGTCGAAAGTTCACCACTATTTTGTCTCAATAAATGTAATAATTTAGTAAAAAATACTATGTAGTATTTGTAACCACATATTTCGATTACGTAGAAAGCATATTAACCCTTTTATGTGGTCGAGTAAAAAGCCCTCCATTCAAATGACTTTAATGACGAATCATTACTGTAGGTACATCAGCTTAAAACTTTGGCCACCACCAAAGAAAATCATCTTCGAATCGCAGCACCAAGTGAATTACCTCAAAGTCTTTAACTTCTTTCAAAATATCCCAAGCCCCAAGCTTACTGGCCACACCAATATACCAGTTTGTTAGTTTCCTTTGAGGATTCGGTTTACGACTCCACCGTATACAGAGCCATCGTAAACTTAAAGAAACTACGTCGGAGCGTTTGGTGTATCGCGAAATATCCTATTGGTACGTACGATATCAGACGGCTACTTTGTTTCGTCTATATTGTTGTGGGTTTCTGTAATAGACATACGGATGTTTTTCTTCTGATTCAGTGGTTTGGAACTTGTTGATTTTCTATGTAGACGATAGGGAAAAATGTAGCTGATTTTATTATGTATGATAAAGGGGGTAGTTTTGTATCTGTGACGAATAACACAGTCACGAGAACAGAAAGGTAAATACCTTACACTAAAGGCTGCCGTAAACAGGCGTGACGCGACTCTGGTGAAACAATTTCTATGAAAACTTGTCGCATTTGGTGTCGCACCTGACAGCTGGGAGCCTTTACGTAAAATTCTTAAGCGATTTTCTCGTGAAATAACTATTGCATCATTGAAAAAAGTCCTTTTTCATAATAGTATTGTTTCACAGATGTACTATGTTTGTAAAAACACTATATTTTCTATCAATACCGTAGGAGGAAATCGCTTTTGAATCTTGCGTAAATGTAAGATATTTATGCTTGTGACTGTCTTGTTAAGTGTTGGGACATCTTGTTAAGTGGGAAGACAAAACCACTGGATCATCACAAAAGGTCCTTTACAAATGCTTAGAAAGAAAGAAAAATTGTTTATTCTGCACAAACAAAACGCACATTACAAAAAAAAAAAAAACATAAAATACACACATACCTACAAAGTAGCCAAAAGCCTCGTATTCAAGCAATAAAAGTTTGTAAATTTTATCCATTGCTTGATGTCAGGGTCAGGGACCAAAGACAATTTACATTGTGTAATTACTCTGTGATCAAAACAAAAACAAAATGCTGATTGCAGAGTGGAAAAATAACTACTTACAAACTTTTACTTCTTACTTACTTTTTTTTTACAAACAAGCAACAATAATAAGGACAATTAAGCCGTGCTTTGCATCTGTGCAAGAACAGGTCGTTGTTCAGCAAAATGCTGTGACTTCGGACGAACCTATCGTCAACAGCGCAGATTTTCAGCAACTACCTCTCGAATGACGGACGCCATTACGTCATTTGAGAGGTGTGTGACATAATAAATAGAGTAAGTAAAATTTCCACAGAAATAATTGTGATTCTAGCTGAACATAGTAAGAACTTATAAATGAAAATAAAAAAATATACATATATCTGTATTTATGCGTAACTTTAAAAAATAAAAAATAATTATATTAACAAATAAAATTAAAAAAAAACTTATGATACGAAATAGTATTGGTAATTTTTAACCCTTTTTCATCTGGATGGAAAGCTAGATAACAAAAGTTTTGCAACAAAACTATTTTTCGATCGATCATTAATTTATTATAACGTTAATGATTTATTTATTGGGTGTTGAAAACTATGTAAATAGTATAACCACATGAAGGAATATTGTAAGTAGTGAAGTACACTTGTTTCACACTCAAAAGCGTAACTGGATTCACCCCAATGAATATCTCCACCTTTATTCAATGATAGGTACTCATTCATCAAGTACCTTCCTTTAGAAGTCTGAAGATGACACGACCTCACTAGACACAAAATTCCCATTACAACATAAATGATACACGGGTCATATTACCCACATGCATGAAGACACATGTCATTCCTTCTCCCCTAATACGTGTAATGTTGAGCTGCATTCCCTTTGTTCATGACTTAATTATCTACGCCGAAATAAGCCGATCACTCAACGCGCATCTTCACGCTAAGTAAACAGGGGGGATTGAGGATGTGGATGTGGGGAGACTGGATGGGAGAGTGTGAATTGGGTTCGGGTAGAGCGTATTTGGTTTTGGCGGTAGAAAAGTTAGTGTTTTGCAAAGTCAGTCAACTAATTGCCAATTAATATTAATTTCATGATTTTTGAATTGACAAAAATGTTCTGATGTACACTGTAAGATAGCTACCAATATGAGTAAATACCTCTTTGAAAGCTTTTAGGTTTTTTTTTAACGACATTCAAAGCTTCGAATAAACTTCTATTTCATATTACTCATAAGTGACTTTTTAACTTTCAATGCGTTTGAAAAGGGGTTGTTTACATAAGTAGTTGGGATACTTATGTTCCTTTTTGGAATATGATTTAACTTTCTTCATCAATACTTCGTGAACTGTTTTGCATGGCACAATTAATAGAAGGCGTAAAAAAAAACAAAACACGCATGGGCGTATTATACGCCTGAAGAAATATATATACATATATATTTTTACATCTCTTGACAAGATAAATATACTGTCAAGTCATCGATGAAATGGGCCATTTATGATTCACTTCCAGTTCCATACTATCTTCGCAAAGGCAGTTGTTTAATTTAGCCATTGATTGCTCATTGTTCGAGAGCCCGTGATCCGATGCACCCATTACCCTGGGACCTGGGTGCATTGTACCGGCTTGTTCTCTGTTTGATTTAGGGGTGCATAAGTTTAGCGAGGTGACGCGTTTAATTAAGTTTGAAGAAGATATCTTAAAAAAAGGGGTCTGTCAGATTTCGTTTGCACCGGTGGAACAGATATCAAATTGTAATTATGTATGCGCTGGAGTGACTGATGTCTGAATAATTGTGTTTGCTTAATTTGCTTGCGAAGAGACTCCTTATTATGCAGTAGTTTTATTGTTTTGTTAAAATCTTAGTCGAAGCTGATATATTATGATTCAATTGCGTAATCATCTGGGGGCACGGCAGTGCCCCCGCCAAGATGAGCCAAGCGAAGTGCAAGGGCACTAACTACCTTTTCTCGAAGCGCTTCGTCATTTTTTTGAACCCTCATAACTTAGATTTGGATTATACCAGATAAACGAAATTCTAGAAATATGATGTCGATAGTGAACTTATTAAACATATAAAGTTTCAATTACATAGCTCTTATACTTTAGTTTTTATTGATATTTAACAGAGCAGCAGTTGTTGAGCAGATTTTTTTTTCGAACTTATGAAACAATGTTTTAGCAATTTGTTTCAAAACGATTCAAAGTCCGATTGATCGTGTATTACGTAATTAGGGTACAGTAGAATGTTACATACCATGAAGATCCTAGTGTTCTTAACAACAACGGTAAAAACACGCACCCAAAACTACTTGTTACCGATAACCTTATTTCAAAACAACTCTTCCACTAAAAGAATGTTAACAAAGTGTGTTTTAATGTCAACGTTGCGGCATTTAGAACGCCTACTCGCTTACCTGAGTTTTTATTGTCTCAACGTGATGCTCCAACCATAGAATAGTACAGAAGGTCGGCTCCATACAACGATCGTAAACACGCGCACGCACGCATAGACGCGTACATATGGCGATCTCGGTCGAAGGTAAGTCGCACGCGAGTGTCCTTGCACTCGCTCTACGTGAAGCGTGTCTATGTGTGCGTGCGTTTTTGCACGACCGCTGTCGACCTTCTGTATCTATCTATTTTGTGTTTCTCCTAAGAAACAACGTGTCTTAGAATTCTTGGGTGCTACACCGCGTATTGTTTGAGTAACTATGATACATATTTCAAGGGAGTTTTTTGCATATGGTTTCGTTTTGTTTGAGGCGGAAACGTGAGTTTTTGTGCGGGGATTTTTACCGGGTAAGGAAGATTTTTTTTTGTTTGTCGTCGAGTATACTGGCTGTCGGATCACGTGACTGATTCCTAGCGATTACCTTACATATATTTGGATTTTATGGAACAGCAGCGTTTGGTCAAAGTCAAATAATTTATTTCAATTAGGCACAAAAAAGGCACTTTTGAACGTCAACATTTACAGAAAAATAAAATTGATTCTAGTTGCCCCTTCCAAAAAGTAGTTTTCGTATGGAGAAGAATGGGCAAGAAACTCCACCGTTACTCTTTTAAAATGTTTTCACAATATCTTGTATACATCAATTATATAATTATATGTGAAGACGATGCACCTAGAATAAGATAACTATACCACGTTAGGTAAAAATAATGAAAAATTAAGGAATGACAGATAAATTAATCATGTGATAGATGCATGGTGCTCACATATTTACAAACATTGTAAAATTATACGATATTCCTAACATTTTTACAAGTAATAGGTACTAATATGTCAGTGTGTGAGTTCAAGTAATCACAGAATGTAAAATCAATATTTAAAAAAAATAAAAATATTATACAATTAAATTAGCAACCAGTTAGATTTTGTCTAGATTCTAAATTGTCCTATGGAGCAGGACCAGTATGTTTCTAAGGATTTTTATCTTGGATATAATCCTCTAATTTGTAAAATGCTTATTTAAGTGTATTTTTTATGAGTTTTAAATTTTCTTTCATTTAATTCTAATATATCACAAGGTATTCTGTTGTAACATTTAACACAGTACCCCATAAAAAATGTATGTACTTTAGATAGTCTGAAAAATGGTTGAATTATTTTATCTTTATTATATTGGCATACCACTACCATCGAACGTCACAGTCAAGAGCCTTAATAAATATGATGCGTATTCAGAAGATCCCAGGACCACGTTTTTGTTTCCAGCATGTACTGAATGATATAGGGCAAATAATTTAATTTAATGTTTTGTGTTGCGTAATGTAAATTATTTTGCATACTATTGAATACAATCATTTTTTTCTAACTGAACAGACAGCTGAGGAACATTTTTTTTCTAACTAAACCGACAGCTGTGCTGCTGGGGAGTTTGTTGTGCCACTTCTTCTTCACAGCTAAAGCACTAAGAAGTGGGGAAGGGCGGGCGTTAATTTTTTTTAAATAAATGATAAATAATTTTGACATAACGTCATAATAATCTATATTACATAAGAAAGGGGTTATAAATTGTGTTAAGTCCCTGATACTTGTGCTTGGAGGTTAACCTGTGTTACAAGAGCCTTTGCCTTCTCCCGGGAGGAAGTACTATACAAAACTTTTTTTTTCTACTGAATAATTGTCTAAACACAAGTGTACATACATATAAATCAATAAAATTGAATTGTCTGTAAAAAATTAAGCGCCTGTCAGGGATCAAGATATGTGACATCTACCAACACGCACTGGGCCCACTGGGCCAGCTATCTCGCTGTAAGAAGCCGATTTTGACGGGACATTGACTGGCAGATAGCTGATGTTATAAGGATTAACATAACTAAGACTTTTATTTTTAGTAAAAAAATTAAGATTCACGCGGGTGAAGCCGCGGCCAGCCGCTAGTCACTAATATTATTATGTTCAGGTTTAAAAACACGCATTACAACACCACATTCCAAGGTTGGTATTAGTTTTTTTGTCAAACCACCTTATTATTATAATCTACATAGGTATTTTATGGCGTCCTTTCAGTCGTAACCATGAAATCTCACCCCACCATACAGAGTGCAGATGATATTTCACGACACAAACAGACACAAGTTTACGATATTTTTTTATATTTAAAGATAATGTACGACATTATATTCTGTACATTCATGCTTTCGTAAAAAACGTGAGGAATATTTTGTTTGTGAAATACCTTCCCGAGGCACGACAAAATATATAGGCTTAGAAGCTCTATTCTGAATCAGAATAAGAATCTTAACAAGACTTGTTTGTTGTATATAATAAAGGATTTATTGGAATTCCGCAAACTGCGAAAGTTAGCTTGCCATACGATTGAACGAAGGAAATCCAATACAGAATTATTATGACACATCAAGATTAGAGTCGATGATCATGGAGTTTCACGCCGGTTCTTCTCCATAGGAAACAACAAATTGGAACCGTGCACCTATCATCTGACATTTTATGTACAGATCTTCCAGAAAAAGTATGAGCTTCGGCAATAATCGACTCTCTTCAGAAGTACGAACGGTTGAATATAAAATCTAATAAAAAGCTGTTTAGGATTGAAATACTAAGGAATTTGTACTACCATAGTTACAAAATAAGAGATAAATAACTCCAAAAAATGCACTACTAAGCACGCCATTACAAAACTTAGACGCGTTGCCTCTGTTTTTGCCTCTGTTACTCTGTGGCGCATGTTCGTACCAATTCGGAAACACGAAGATTACCGAAGCGCATACCTTTACTGTTATAACTAGGATAATGTTAAATATTTTGAATTTTTCGCTCATCTAAGCCAAACGTTTTCTAAACTCGATATGATATTATAACGGTTGGTAACTGTGCCTTCTGTCTACCTTCATTTTATACGACACATAAGTTCACATCAAGGTAGGTGGGAATCAGTGTTTTCAAGCCTTACATTTTCTTCTACCCTAATATTATCATACACTTTACATACATCTACTTATCTCTCGGATTCTGAGGTAAGAGAAAACATAGAATTTGGGAATCATCTTATCAGCATACGAGTGTCGTTATAATCGATTGAAAGAAAATATACTCTTTTCTCTAAAATATTGGTATATTCTTATTATCAATCCTTGAAGTCAATGAATAATATACATAATAATGACTTTCCTCTATGTATGTCAGTCAGCTCAGCCTAACGCAGTCCACTGCTGGACATAGTCCTCTCCCAGGCTGCGCCACAATACCCTGACCTCCGCCTTCTGCATCCAGTCTGTCCCAGCCATTTTCTTAAGGTCGTCGGTCCATGTAGCTGGGGGGCGTCCCACACTACGCTTACCGATACGCGGTCTCCACTCCAGGACTCGTCTGCTCCACCGGCCATCGGTCCTTCGACAAACATGGCCACTATGGCCAGCCCACTGCTTCTTCAGTTTGCTTACTCTGCTAGCTATGTTGGTATCTCCGGTTCTTTTACGGATAATTTCATTTCTGATTGTATTTTATGTATGTACAGTCGGGGAACTTGATTATTGACTAGATTGACAGAGTACGTCATAAAGCCATGTTATAGCGATTTTATAGAGCAAAATGTATTTAAAATATTTACAGTTTTAATAAAGTCTTAAATAATGTTATCAGTCAAGTTCCGTGTTCTTTAATTACAAGGTGCAAGCACACAAAAACTGCAATAAACAAACAAATTTCAGATGAATTTCATTTGGATTTTTATAGTGTTTGTAATACAATGATTTTTCATTAGTACATGCACCAACGATATAGTTTTTTTCTGTAATGTTAATTTTTTTACTTGATTTGTTTTTGTGAACCTTTTATATTATGTTTTTTTCTGAAATAAAATGTATTTATTTATTTAATTTTAAAACGAAGAACCAGAATCGCATTTATAAGTGCCATAAGTATGTAGGTATGGTTGCGTAGTCAACATCAAAACACAAACAAAGTTACCCGAACATTAAAAAACAAAATATTCAATTAAAAATTCAGCCTTAAATCAAAATTGTACACAATATTAATGAACGTCTGAAAAGAGGAACAAAAACGCAGTGTGTTGCAGATTTAAATTCCAGGAATAAGTATGCAGAATACTTTTTGTTGATAACATTTTTGAGGCTGGTGACAAAAATTTCGTATTAAAATTCTTTCTTTAATGTCCTCATAACACAAGTAAAGAGCAGGTATTACACCAAAGCTCCCTATAGCCCCCGATTCCCTATGGCTGGCGAGTATTGGCCTGAGTTACGATATGTAGCGTTAGCGACTATTAAGTATTTATAGGTATGGGAGGACAGTGTAGGCCTGTCAACAAGTACCTGGTTACTTAAAAAAATTTAAAATGGCCAAGGCTTATCAATTCCTATATCAATTATTAAGAATATTGTTTTTTTTTTTACTTAAATCAAAAACTCGAACTCAAAGTCGGAGTATTTATTTCTTTTCATCATTTACGGGCACTTTTGAATTGACAAGGAGTCTGTCAGAAAGATGAAGTTAGTTGCACAGTACTCATTCCAAAGCGCAGCAGGTTCCTATGGAGAAGAAAGGGCAAGAAACTTCATGGACACTGTAAAGGGCCAACCAAGCTCAAATTATGAAAAAAAAAAATGTGTACGTGCAAAATTATTTTACCTTTTTCTAGAATAAGATAAGGGCAGGCACATAACTGTGACTACGAGAACGTAAAGAACACCAACATTCTAAATTGGCGTTCTTGTGGTTTGACATTGGTGGACAGTATGGACACTTCCGATTATGGACGTGGTGGACACTGGTCAGACTGAAAATTAAGCAAATTTATTTTATTTTACCTATTTCAGTCAGATCACAAAGAAGCTACAGAATAATTTATCAAAATTAACAATGAAAAAGTAAAACTAATTCAGTCTTATTAGAGAACGAATTCTAACTTTAGAATCATGTATAAGTTATCGCGACATGTTTGAATTTCGGATTTCATTCCAACTCTTATAAAAAATTTACTCGGTTTTAGAGTCAGTTTTTTATAAGAGTTGGAATGTTAAATAGTACTTTAACTTAGTGTGGATTTCACCAACAAAACTGAACACTATCAGCACATCTAAATCACGTTTAAGAGCTGTCAGTGTCATTATAGTCTTTGGAATATTGACACTGACAGCTCTTGAACGCGATTTAGATGTGCTGAACACGTTCAATTTCATTAGTGAAATTCATCCTTAGCCGTCCGAATAAAGTTTAAAATTCAAAATCAATCGTCTTAACCTGAGTCTAAAGTTAGGCTCGTTTTGTAATAGGGCCGATTGTATTTTAGAGTTTTTTTTTTTATAAATCGCTATCTATTATGCCTTACCACACACTGTAATAAGGGTGCAACACAATAGCATGGGGTGGCATAATTTCACGGGCCGCTGACACCGTCGCATGCTCAATAATATGTACAATGTTTACACAGCGGCTTTACTCGGCTAACATAGTTGTTATTGGATGTTGTTCTAACCAATTTTAGGAATAGCGGTAAATCTGGGTACGTTGGGTTTAAAAATAGCATTTTTTTTTTTACTTTTCGACCTTGTTGCTTTTCAGAAAACGAGAAAATCTGATACAATCATGCAGGAATAAGGATAGGAAAAAAACACAGATTTTTTTAAATAACAAAATTGATTTGTTTGATTTTTTTAGTAATCAAAATAATGAAAGCCCTGCTTATCAATCGGGGCTTCGAGTGTCTTGATTAGCATATGTCACGAAAAAGGGTAAGCAACATGCTTCCATCTGCTAATTACAACCAGCTGTGGTCACCAATCCGTGCTGTTCACGGACTGTGTAATTGTAGCAATTTTCTCTTTGACCCTTCAGTGTAGTCAGTGGATCTTTGTAGGCAATCTCAACAGTGACCGTTTACTGTCTGAAATTATTTTATACAGGCCAAAACGTAACATATACCGATGTTATTTTACTACCTAAGTTACAAAATCAAATAAGATTCTACTTAAGCGTCTTCAAGCCATAATTTAATTTCACGTCATTTATCATTCTGAAAATATTACGCTCTCAAATAAGTTATCCAGATGATGATCCATGTAAACGTATTTTTGATGCTCACTTTTACCCTAACGAAGAAACAGAACGTGACGACACAAAATATGTGTATAATAGCCGCTAGCACTTAGGGGAGGTTCCACCCCCAGGCATAAAAATCAAATTAATATTATGCTAGAACATTTAATCACCCCTTATCATACTCGCACACGAAAGACGTTACTTTATACTACTTTTATCATCCTCCTTTATTATAAAATTATTATTTTATCCCAATTTATTTGATGTGTCAATCTCAACTAGATTGGAATAAAATAATAATTTAGTTTTTCAATAGTTTTAGTTAAGTTTGTATATATTTTGTTTGTTGTATTAATTAGATATAAGATATTATATGTAAATATTTTTTATAAATAAAGAAGTTATGTCCGAACATATATATGAAAAAAAAATGAAATAAAATTGTTTATTCTGTAAATAGGATATTAATCACTTTTACACGTCATCTTAAAAAAATAATTAATAATTAGCTAGATGAGTTCGGCGTTTCCTATCTGACTACTCTGAGAAGAAAGGCCGAAACAAACTCAGAGGTCACAGTCTCTTTTAAAGTCCAGACATAATCTTGGTCAGGCCATATGAGGACCATGTAGATTAGTGTCTGAAATGGTCTTTTGAGAAAAGAACCACACAGATTTGAGTGGACCTATCCTGTCAGTGCAAGCATTTGTCAGTAATCGTGGAGCTCAACTCAGAACTTAAGGACCTCAACTCGACGAACAATACCAAAGATATATAGATATATTTGAGAAAAATAACTTTGTTACAAATGTCGTATCTGCGTTTCTGTCCTGCTAAACCATTTCATCTTTCACACCGCCCGTTCATCTTCTTTTGGGTCTGGTTGCTGTAGCCATCCACTGTAATAGTGGGCGATAAATTATGATAAATGTTATTATCTATTTCTGTAAATTGGTTCATACAAACAATTTACGCGTGTAAAAATTAATTATGTTTTAAACCTAGACGAGTTCGTTGTTTCTTATCCTATTACTCTGAGATGAAAGACTGAAACAGACTCAGAGGTCAAAGTCCCTTTTAAAATCGAGACTTGAACTTGGTCAGGGCATATGAGGATCATGCAGATTACTGTCGAGACGGTCTTTCGGTGTTCGTAAAACACAATGTTTAGTTTTCTGCTGGTCATAGGGCTCATTCAATAAACGTCACATCACCCAGATTTCCATATTCTGCCGGTCTATTCTGTTATAATCTCACGGTGAAAACTTAGGTGAAGTGAACGTGAAGTGAGCTGTCATTCCACCGCAGCAGGTGGAATGACAGCTCACTCCGAGCACACTTCACCTAAGTTCTCACGATGAGATGGTTACAGAATAGCACTGCTGCATACAGAAAATTAATGTAGTGATCATTGCTAAACATTTTGTTGATGGTAACACCATCAACAAAATAAATTAAAATGCCAACATTACCAAGAAAAATCCTCAGTTTTTCAAAAGTAGGGTCAGCAAATACGAAAAATGTAGTCAATACAAAGGCCTTTGTAGCTAGGGGAGATAAAAGATTGTCCGTCAAAGTTATCAGACGAAGGGGACACGAGGTAATCCCAACAATAATACTTCTGACGCACTTATTGTGAAGTGATTGATGTGATTACATTTTATAATCCATTTTATTATGTCATTGTTAGATTTTTTTTGTTGACTCTAGTTTTTGAAAATGGAAGTGAAATGAGATACGTTCGGTAAGGTAGATTGTATCTTCGTAGGATTTTTAACACCTTTGTTATGTAAAGATGTACCTCTTTGAAGCCAGTATAATTGAATGTGTTTGTCTATTTCACTCTCTGTGGATTTTACTACGCTACACTCTCTTGAATAGAATTTTTTTTTCACAAAAACTGTCACAAGATACAAAGTTTATCACGGATAATATAAAAACAAAAATAAAATATTTTTGGTTCATTAGCACTTAAATTAGTGTAAAATGTTGGTGTCAAGTTTCTATTATATTTTAGGGTAAATTCGAGGACATTAAAGCCACTACCATGAAATGAGTTCATAGACATTTCCCCTCAATGACCATGGACACATTGAGCGGGAGCGTGATAGGGCTCTAGCGCTCAGGGGTCATATGGTGGTACGAAGATTTGGTCGGTAAGCTAGGCGATTAGGCTTTTTAAACCTTATTGTCAGAGTTTTTACGCCGATAATCTTTGGGTCAACTACTCTAAAAGGTCGCTGGATGCTCTACGCGTCAAATAAAACAATGTTTTTAAGATGCTGTTGTATTGCATTGCCCCAGAAATGTTCGCAGTTACCAATACCGATGAAATTCATGCCATCATCCATAAAAAAATTGCCTCGCTCCTGAGCAGAATAAGAGGCTGTCACAATAGCATCCTGATCTATGGCGGCAGACGCTTCCTCCGCCATAATAGAAAATTTGTGAAAAGACTTATACCCTAGTTTCCATTTTTCGTTGTGTCTAATTAATGGATGGTCTTCTCATTAATTCGTCTTTAGTTTAAGTTACTAACAATTAAATAGTAATAGTGTTTTATGTGCAAACCTGTTACTAACAATTTATGGGTCTTGTTAGTACTTAGTTCGAAATAAAATTATTTTACTTATACAATTTGGAGACAACGATACGACAATAAATCAAAACACTGGCAATACTAATGCATAAGAGTATTTTGGAACCATCGAATAAATCCTAGCACCGAACTTAAAACAGTGCTTTTCCAAACAAACTAAATAGAAGTGATGGGCCGACTATGGGTTCTGCCAATCTTGACTAGCTATAGTGACTAAACTATTGGATATTATATTTGATTGAATTTTCGTATGCAGACTATTAGATATACACAGTTTAATTTACTGTCGTAATGTCGGCTCCATCTTGTATATTAGTCTATTATGATAAGTTATTTCTCAACTTCTGTACGTTAATGTACGTGTACGTGTAGGTACGTATAGTATGCCGCACATCACTGGTAGCCTTTTGCCCTTGCGCTGGTCTAGCGAAATCCGGAGCTTTGTACCCACTGAGGTCCGGGCTACCGTACGTCCTACATAAATGCCTATATAGCTTAAAAACATCAGCTGAAAAATCTTTTCGTCGGTGTTTACAGCGTGGGCGCAGCAAATTCCCCAGCGACACGATTGTTTGACATCCAAAAATATTTCATTTTCAAATTCACGTAATTTCCATTACGTCATTCAAAGTACGAATTATTTGATCGAAGATCTTAGGGCAAGATTCATAAGCCGCACTGTCAAGTAAGAGATTCATACGAATATGAACCTTCCACATTTGCCTATACTGCTCATATCCGTATAAGCGAATGTGAACAAGCATTTCATGAAATCAAACATCAAACAACCTGCCTAGGCAGGTTGATTTGGTCGATTGGGGTCGGCTTCCAGTCTAACTGGATGAAGCTGAATACCAGTTTTTTCATGGAGCGAGTGCCCTCCACAACCCAGTAATACACGATATAGGTAAGACTGGTTGTCAGACGTTTTGGGCTTCTGACTACCCGTAACGACTGTCATAGATCCTCGAATGATAGCCGGGACCAACATCATAACGTGTTTTCCGAGGTACGGAGGACTCTCGGTATGATGATGATGGTATAAAGATGGTCACCCATCCACGAACCAACCTTGGCAAGCGTAGCTTAACCTGATGGATTGCCCCGTGCGGCTGTTATGCAAATAATCGAATATATACATTAAATATATTTCAATAAAGTTCATATTCTTATGAGACTTACTTTTCAGCAGACTAAAGCCAAAGTATGTACTTTCTGAGTTTATCATGGACATTACTAACATCAGTGAAGGAAAAAAATCGTGAGGAAACCTGGATTTTATAGTTAATATAAGTCTGAAATCGCCAACCCGTCTTGAGCAAGCGTGGTGATCAATGCTCGTGCCTTCTCTGTATGAGAAGAGGCCTTTGCCCTGCAGTGAGACAGTAATAGGCTGTTATTATTAAAGCCAAAGTGCGATCTATGAATCTTGCCCATAATAAGGGCTATGAAACAATGAGGTGATTTTTGGTTGTTTGTTATCGTAAACGAAATTACTGTTGTCGTTTATCCAACAGTAAATTAACTTAAGCGCTCAAAGACTTAACTTAATTAAGTCATTGGAATATTTAAGTTCATTTGTACTTTGAAGTACTACTTGCTACTCTTGCCGCGGTCAGTTTGTGGATGGGTGACCATCCATTAAATATCGAGAGCCCTCCGTACCTCGGAAAGCACGTTAAGCTATCGGCCCCGGCTGTTATTTGTAGATCTTTGCGTTCGGGTATAAGCCGAAAATGTCTGACAACCAGTCTTAACAAGGGGTATCGCTATCGTGTTACCCAGTAACTGGGTTGTGGAAGTCAGATAAGCAGTCGCTCTATGTAAAATACTGGTCCGCTTTATCCGGTAAGACTGGAAGCCGACCCCATCATAATTGGGAGAAGGCAAGGTAGATTGATTGATCGATATGGACTTTGAATTTGGGTAAAACTCGAACTTAATAATAATTCGAATTAATTTTTGTTGGTGTTCATCGACTATTTTTTCGCTTTGTCTTAAAACAATATCAGCTGTAATCTTTCTCATACTAGTTACAATGAGAAAGATATAGATATATAATATATATAAAATATTCTGCATAGCGTTTGTGGACTACGAGAGAGCCTTCAATTCGATCGAGACACGGGCTGGGCATGGCTGCACTGCAGTCTCTTCAACGGTGTCAGATCGACTATCGGTACATCGAGGTGCTGAAGTGTCTATACGAAAACGACACTATCTTAGTCCGATTCCAGAACAAGACCTCGAAACCTATCTTTCTGCAGCAAGGGAGACGTTATCTCTCAGAAACTGTTCACCGCTGCATTGGAGCATAATATCATAATGGTTCTGGATTGGAAAGGGCTAGGCATCAACACCAATGGCAAGTACATCACTCATCTTCGGTTTGTCGACGATATAGTTGTAATAATAAAAGACGATAAAGTTTCCGAAAGAGTGAGTCTTAATATAAATAATAATAAGTTTATTGATTCATAATATGATATGAACATAGATAAGGCAATGGTCATGTCTAATGCCTATGTCCAACCCACTCTCATGAAGATCTTAGACATGGTTCACACTATATATATATAATGGCAGCTGCACAATACAGTCTATAAGCCTTAGATTTCCTATAGTCAGTATAAAACGCCAATCATCAATCATCGTACGAAATTCCTCATTATAATATGCATTTAATATGGCGAGTGCAAGAACTCGTCAGTGTCGTTCGGGACACGAATGACAAATGACAACGATCGTTTATCTTCCTATCTGTCAGCTGAGCCAATCAACGCACATGTAGGACTCGCTTTAATTTCAAATCGACAGCAATACAATCGAATCACAACCTTAAACCTCGCACAATAGCGATCATCTTAACTGCATTTTACATTTTTGTCAATTCATCCTTACTACCAACTGCATGTGAGCTGCAACAGTGTCCGCATTCAAATGTTTACTGAAGAACTGAAGGGTCTTTCTATAATGGTTCTAACATGGAAGGTCGGTTGTCATGACGACGGATTGACGGTCAAGTAATCGCTAATCGCCAGCAATCAATCAAGCATTTGAAATGGGACGGTGCAAGTAGTTGTAAGAATAGCTTTGAAATATTCCAAATGTATTGAATGGGATATTAGGGAAGGGTTAAACGTTGAATCGTGATGGTTATCTGTTGTTACCATTAGTTGGAATATTAAAGCGTGTTTGTATAGGTAGGTACCATATCGCCGTGTAACGGAATGGGTAAAATTGTCTATACAAATGGAGTGAAAAATTTATAGAATCTTTGGGAAAAGTATCACCTCCAAGAACACATTCCTTTAAGTATTTAGTTTACACTACTTTCACCAGAACTTAAAATATTAGTCAAACCAAAAACATATTAGGTACAATTTACAAAGGTAGACAAGCAATATTTAAAGATCTTCCTATCACTCAGAATAACGATAAAAAAACATACTAATACAAACGTAACTCTATCTCGACACCAGCAATTTAAACTACACAACTTGAATTTAGGGCAATTTTTGTTTTTGGACTTTTAATTTGTACCAAAACAATTATATAGAAAGTCCAAAGAGTAACAAAGTTACAAATTTTACATTACGCTAAGTGAATGTAATTTTTGCAATAGCACGCCTTAGCCGAGAATAGGTACGCTCTTACGAGTATTTATTATATGGTGGTTTAATGTATATTAGTATTGCTTTTTGTTTTTATTAATATTGAAAGAAAGAAAGAAATAAAATAAATTTATTTGACTCAGGTTAAGGCACACAATATTCACACAAAAACAAAAAAAAAACAGAAAAAAAAATACTTAAAATAGGATGCCTCACGGCTGCGTAAAGATTATAACGCCGTTATTGTTAAAACTAATGCTTTTTATTTCAGTTATTTTAGTTATAGTTTGGCAATTAAAATGATTTTAATGTAATGTTTTAGCATTCTCACCTTTTGACATTCCATAATAGTACGCTAACTATGAGTTGGCGTAAATTATTGCACATACATTTATTCGGTTTTTTTGTGTATAAACGGCTAACTCTGGTTAAATTCAAAACTAACAATTAATAAAGAAATTTAATAACGACATTCCTTGTATTATCAAGGGAACTGACAACAGTGGAAATTTCAATAAATTAATTTTATTAATAAAGTTATCACATTTTTTCTTTGAAACGCTTCTGGTGTAAAATCGACTTTTTCAAGTCAGCGTAGTGTTCATTGCTGGTGTCGATCTGTATGTCAGTCGGTCTGTCTGTCTGTTACTTTTTAACACCTGAACGGCTGAACGTATTTCGATGAAATTTGGCACACAGGTAGACCATGACCTGACAAAGGATACTTTTAATACCAGTAGTGCGTTTTCGCGCGACCGAAGCCCCGTGCAAAACCTCTCAATCAACCTGCCTAGCCTTTTCCCAACAATGTTGGGATCGGCTTCCAGTCTAGCCGGATGCAGCTGAATACCAGTATTTTACATGGAGCGACTGCCTATCTGACCTCCACAATCCAGTAACTGGTAATACGATATCCATTGATAAGACTGGTTGTTAGACTTTCGGGCTTCTGAAGACTCGTAACGACTGTCAAAGCTCCACGAGTGATAGCCGGGACCAACGACTTAACGTACTTTCCGAGGCACGGAGGAGTCTCGGTATGTAAAGATGGTCGTGGATGGACTTATCCACGGACCGGCAAGCGTAGCTTAACCTGATGGATGGACCAGTGTGGCTGTTAAAAGCTATACTCGATATAAATGAATTACGAATAACTTTTTCATCAATGGAAAAGTCCTACCCCTTTTAAAGTTTTGACACTCTCCTGTAAAAGTGTGGTTAAACAATCCATTTTAGGTTTGCCCGTATGTCTGTGGTCGTCCGATCTGGAGACAGATCTATTTGCAGCAGTCACATGCGGTGGGTTTCATCGATCAACTCAACAGCTGGACGCTGACCTAAGATAGGTTATTGACCTTTAAAATTGAACCGTCAATATATGTTTTTTAAAGAATATCGCTGTCAGAGATTTTTGCCCATTCTTTCATACAAAAAATAGTTTTATGTCTTTGATACAAAACTATTTTTTGAAATGGGCATCTAAAACGAATTTTATTTTACTGTAAATATTGACATAAAAAAGTGCCTTTTAAAATGGCCTACTTGAAATAAATGAATTGCGTTTGAGTTTTACTTTAATAATGTTTGATAATGTCATAAAAATTAACTGTGAGATTTCCTGTACATGCTACCGGAGCCTATACTAGCATATTTGTGTATACGAATGAATATCACACATAGAGCGCATCGCCGCCGCACCGGCGCAGCACGCCGCCGCCGCGTAGATTTTACACTCTAAAATAAAAAAAATACTAGCCTGTTATTATCCCAAGATAAACTCAGAAAGTAAATTACATACTGCCTCGTACATGAGAGGCGAGGCCTGAACCACTGGGCCATCACGATATACAGTAATTATGATTTTACACTCATTATGAGATATTCTGAAATTTTTTCATGTTTTGGTCCGGCGCCGCTGCGGCTCCAGTGTCATGTACAGGAAGCCTTAAGCAACTAAAATTGTCCGTATATTCAAATCACAACTGTCATTCTTTTGACAGTTATATGAAATTGCTATAGCACGGCCAATAGACGGAGTGTCAACTGATTTAACAATTAATTTCCCTGGCTGTACAATGAAGCTGGCTTAGAATCGGCTTGTTTTACAAAAAGAGAAAATATAAATAAGAATCAAGTTTGGCTAACTCTTATAAATAATAAATATAGTCGTTTTTATTGCCGAGATTGGTAAGCAGTTGTGCACCCTTTTTTTTTTTTGAGTCGGAAATTATCTAATTACTTCTCCCGCTCTAGGCTCGTGGGCTCTTACTGATTAAACCCAACCGTGTTCCTTCAGTTGCCTGTATGTTGCCGGGGGCCACGGTATCCCTTTCGTACTTTATCGCGACCCCGGCAGACGTCGACCCTAGCGGACCCCGTTAGTTGTGCTGACATCTCTTTAAAGCGCGCGTGAAACACAACGCGCCGTCGACCCGGACCTAGTGCTTATCGGACGGCGAGCTACCCATTGCTCACCGTACGCAGGCCCGCGCCTACGGTGGCCGGGAATCAGCCTGGGATTCCCGACGTCCAGGGCATCTCCTGCGGTGCATATCACGCGTTATGCCTCACCGTCACCTCCTTCTGCGAAGCAGTAATGCGAAGGAGGCGCGAGCATTACTGCTTCGCAGAAGGAGGTGACGGCTTGCCATGCCCTCTTGCTCCGTACCATGGCCTGAAACAGGACCTGACGCGAGATATCACCGCTGCCGATTGCCTTCATAAGGACACGGCGGTGCCCCGCCCAAGCTATACTCCACCGTGTTCTCTAGGCGATCCAAACAATGGTGACGGCCGGGTATTTCCTCCTGCCTTATCCAGAACAAGAACCTCCTGAGACAACCGTGTCAGGTGAAGACCTGCGTCAGGTGGAAGGTGGGAACGCCTTGGTGCCTCTCTAGCCACTCCTTAAAGAGGGGACATATCGCCGCAATTGTGGTGTGCACAGCACTGGGTTGCGACAATCGCACTCTCCATGACGCCATGAGATCCCGCCGGAGCTCTGTCCGCTGTGCCGTATTACTCGCGGCAGCGGAGTTACGCCCCGGGATTCCGCCTCCTCGCGTCACTCCCAAATGCACGCGAGGACTTTTGCCTCCAGATCCCATTGCGGCAATCTGGCAAAGAGGCTCGACGCCTCACCGGAGACCGTGCTGTATCCCCGGACCAGCCGAATGGCCATGACCATATGAGTCGCGTTCAACCGGCGGGCTGACCCCCGCCTCAAAGAAAGCGCTCACACCGGTGCCCCGTAAAGTGCCATGGATCGCACGACCCCCGCGTAGAGCTTCCGGCAGGAGGCATTTGAACCCCCTAAATTGGGCAGAAGCCTCTTCAAGGCAGACTGGGAGCAAAACATCGGAAATGCTCCACGAAGTTCCACCAGCTGTCGAGGACGAGTCCCAAATACTTCATCGTCGACTCGATGTGAACCCCTCTTACCGTCATCTGGGAACTCGACGGTGGCGCGTTCCGAGGACCATGAAAACACATGGCCTCGGACTTGTGCAGGGCCACCTCGAGTCCCAACTGCCAGATCTTATCAACGATTGCAACCCCGCGTGTCGTCAGTTCGGCCGCCGCTTGATGCGTTCTCCCCGCCATGAACAACGCATCGCCAGCGTTGCGAGTGAGCGCCCTGTCCGTCAAATAGGCCTCGACCACACGACAAAGGTAAATGGCGTCCGCCGTAGAGCGCCCTCTGCGGAAGCCAAACTGGCTCTCCGCCAAATCCGGCCCCACCCGCACCAGCCGCCCGACGAGGTGGTCTGCAATGACTCTTTTAAAGAGCTTGCCCACTTCGTCGAGCAGCACGTTGGGCCTATAAGCGGACCCAGAGTCCACAGGGTGCCCCGGCTTCTTAATGAGGACCAGTTTTCCCGTCTTTCAACGAAGTGGGAACTGGCCCTTCTCCAAACATGCGCTTAGGAGCCCCCTTAGTTGAGGCCCGAGAGCCTCCGAGGCCAGGACCCAGGTTTTCCCAGGTAAGCCGTAGGGTCCTGGGGTAGTATTTTTGGCATTCAGCCTACGTACCGCCACTCTCATCTCTACCTCGGTCACCTCCGGAGCATCGTTGTCGTCTTCGGCGGAGATGTGTGCACCCTACACCCACATTTCACCAGTTATATTTAAATCCATATACTAGTGGGCGAATATACTGCCATCAACAGGTCACAAATCCAAACTCCGGGAAGCTACTGAGAATTTCCAAATGGAAAAACCTAGTAACACTTTACCCGACCCGAAATTTAAAAACTTTATTCCTAGAAAATATACACACATAAATAAGACTTCAAAAGCTTTTACCGTACAAAAAAACGTACACATTCTGATAATTCACTTTACTCTATTGAGCTAAGTACATCTTTCAATGTTCCGTTTCTATGGTTCTTGATTATTATTAAAGGCATCAAAAACTTTTAAGTATCCAAAAATATACTAAACTAGCTGCACCCTGTGGTTCCTTCCGCATAAGTCTCGATCCCGTGGGAATATCGAAATAATTAGTATCCTTTGTCCTTACCCAGGACATGGTCTACCCACGTACCAAGTTTCATCCAAAACCGTTCAGCCGTTTTAGTGTGAAAGCGTAAAAACAAATAAATAAATAAACAGACAAACTCACTTTCGTATTTATAATATTTATTAGGATTTAAAAATAAATTGCTCATAAATTAACCCAATAGCTTCTATTACTTCGACGAAAAGTACCCAGATTATACGAAAAAGGCATATTTTCAAATTTCAGCAGTACTTAGACTGAAAAAAAATATTATAAGTAATGAAATTATGGATGAAAAAGTTCTTGAAACCAAATAGAAGATGGCATCCATTAAGTACTTTTATTTTTTTTTCAACCTTAAGAAATAAAATTTGAGTAGTACGCTCTTTCGCGTTTAAGTAAAAGTAATCAAGAGAAGCGACAATGATTAAATAAGCTTTAGCAGTATATTTTTCATTAGCGTGTAAAAATAATAATTTTCTTTTTTAGTACAGATCGACCAATGACACTGTTTTTCATTTTAAGTGTCTGGTAGACAGCTCTACGTCAAAGGTAGGTGAGTGGGAGTGACTAGAGAGGCGCCACGGCGTCCTCACCTTCCGCCTGACGCAGGTCCTCACCGGACACGGTTGTTTCGGGAGGTTCCTGTTCCGAATAAGGCGGGAGGAAACGCCCGCCCAATCATCATTGCGTGGATCGCCCGGAGGACACGGTGAAGCATACGGTGGAGGTCTTGCCGGCTTGGGCAGAGCATCGCCGTGTCCTTGTGGAGGCAATCAGTGGCGGTGATCTCTCGCATCCGGCCCTGGTCCATGGTACGGAGCGAGAGGGCATGGAAGGCCGTCACCTCCTTCTGCGAAGGAAGGGGGCCCACGCCCCTAGCCGCCGCAGGAGATGGGCGTCGAAAAAAATGGATCGATGAGAGCGGCAATGATTATTGACATAACGGTCCCGCATGATGGAAACCTCCTGAAAGCCGAGAAAGATAAACAAATCAAGTATCTTGACTTGGCTCGCTAGGTTATCGACATGTGGGATGTGGACTCAGCGATCATTGTGCCGATAGTCGTATCATCCAATGACTTAATTGCCAAGAGCCTCGACCAACACCTAAGGAGGCTCTCGTTGGGCAGCTGGATTAAGGGCTTGATTCACAAATCGGTACTCCTAGACACGGTTCGCATTGTCAGGAGGTTCCTCTCTCTAGAGCCGTGACCGCCGGTATCTTGGACTCTGTTCCTGATACCGGTGGGCTACTATTTATTTATATTTAAATGTTGTTATATGAATGAATAAATAAATAAAAAGTCTCAAATAAAGACAGGACAGACCTGGACAATCCCTATGTTCTAGGAAACCTAACAAACGTATTCAGAATTCTAACACAAAGACATACAAAAGATCACTACTTGTTCACTCTAGCAATAATAAATTCTGAACGCGTATATTCCTGGAAACCTGGTGTGACTGTACCTAAATTACCCTAGGCTGATAAAATTTTCGTTTTTCCTAATTATGTTAATATTAGTGTTTGAGTCGGTTCCCCCTTAGGGGGAAGGGCTGCACTCCACCCCGTACGGCCCTGTAGAGCTCGTCTCCGGACTGGTCAATCTCCCACCGATATAAGAAATGAATTCCCAAATAAGAAGTCCGATACCTTGTCCCATTAATAAGGCAAGGAAAGGATTGAATGAGGTTTTAAATAAGACAGGAATTCATAGTTATGAAAATACATTGGATTTGGTTTCAGAAAAATATGCGTCAGTATCACGCTCTTTTGGAGACGTGGTCCCTAGCAGTTCTTTCGAACTGATAAACGTGACGAAGCGGCTTTCCCTGCGGCAACTGTGCGACAGTCCTGGTGCAAGCAACAGAGCGGCTAGTTCCAGCGGCATTGCGTCGGCATCATGCTCTTTAGGAGACATGGTCCCTATCAGTCCTTGGACTGAATATAAGATAGATGTGGTCACCCAAACCCCTGGAAGTTCACCCTTCGCACAACAAGCATATCTGCAAGACACGTGTTCATGTCAGTCTGACCGAATTATTGGTCTGAGATAAAGAATACAACATTCAAGAATTACGAGCTAATAGGGTTGAGAATCGAAACTCAAGAATCATTATTTATTTATTAGAGCTTTGGATAATCTCTCTTAAAGCCCTGTTATTGGCCTGAGGCAAAGAATACAAAATTCAAGATTTAGGTACTAGATAATAGGGTAGAGAATCATAATTCGAGAATCATTCAATAATAGAGTTGTGGATCAACTCTCTTGAAGGCCTATAGACAGCCCTAAAGCGCCCACCCTTCACCACTTCCTAGTGTTTGAGCTGGAGAGAAGAAGTGGCGCAACAAACTCTCCAGCAACACGTCTCTGTCTGTTTAGTTACAAGAACTCTAATTACATCACCAGCCTAGGATAATTATTATAATGAAAGACTCACCCAGTCGCACCAACAAACACACACATTATACTACATTAGTCTAATCCGGGCTTCAACCCAACTATATTTAACTTAATAAATAATACCAGCCATCTTACGACAGCCACTGGACATGGCCTTTTTGGTATTCACCATGTCTCCTAATATAACTCGCTTAGGATATTACGTCCGCACCCTACCGTGGTCTAAAACCAAGTCCCCTCTTGTCTTACAATATCAGTGTACTCCGTTCCTAAAAACACCACGGCCCAACTTCCCAGTTTCGCCGAATAGGTTAATGGCTGTTTTTGTGTAAAACTTCTCTATTGTTTCAAAAGGTTCGTTACCTACGCATTTATTACCGCCAGATGTGAATGCAATAATGCTCGTTGCATTGCATCCAGGGAATATCAACCTTTTCCGACGGAAGATTCAAAGTTACAATTTATATATGTCGCCGCGAAAGCGTCTACCTGTAAAGATTATAACATAATCTTATGCGTAACTACTTATTATAATTGTTATTCACCATAAATTCTTTGATCCTGCCGTCTATGGGTAACTGTGATATACTGTTACAGCCGCATGTGTGAAGGTTATCGATGCCTTTGCGATTAAACTCCCATCTATTGCCAACTTTGTGAACTCAGTCAATATACTGTGCGTTCGCCCGAAAGATAAATTATTACTCATTTCGATGTTGGGGCAAAAACTAAAGTTAAAATTAAAAGGGAACATTTATTTAATGATTTATGGGTTTTTAGTCATTTTAACAAGAGGTAATTTGACATAGTAAATTTGTTTATGACAAAGCGGTACCTGAGCGCGGTTTGCAAATATTAAGATCAATAACTAATTTAATACGAGAACTGAATAAGTTTCAATAATAGAAAATCAAATATAAAGTAATAAGATTATTTTACAATGCAATTTACTAATGAATACCTGTTGTTTGATTAAATCCTTTGAATCAAAGGAAGTGTTGTCAAAGGAGCAATAGAAAAGTGGTCAAAAGTAATGAGGCTTCTAATTCAACTTTAATCTGAATAACCTTTGTATTTGTGAATATTAGCATTGTTTAATTATAAAAGAATTAACTGATAAGCATTTTAGCATTGTTTGTACGTTTTATTGAACAAAATTAGTAATAAGATATTGTATTGAAATTCGGGGTATGTCGCCGAACTTTGACAAGAGCGGGGCGCACCGAATGGCGGGTGTGGGTAAAAACATGAAAAGAAAAGTCGTGTTAGAAAGAACTGTGATTGTAATTGTTGAACAAATAACCTCTGTACCATAATATTTTGATTTAAAAGAGTGTCCATGGAGTTTCTTGCCCGTTCTTCTCCATCAGGAACCTACTTTGTTTGGAATGGGCGACTAGCTTCAAAAAATAACTCAAACTGAATTACTCCTTGATAAGTGATAACTCAAGAGTGACTGTAAATGTTATAATTGAAATAAATGCTTTGAGTTTGAGTTAAGAGTTGTGTGTGATTGAAAACCAACTACCTATTCTACTATCAACGAAGAATTAAACCGGAGACTGGTTAGACACGGCACAGGATGGATACCCCGCCGTGTTATATATATTATATTTTTAAATCATACTATTATGTTTTTAGCACAAAACCTAATTAAAGTATTTTAGCTATCTGTTAGAATAATCAATCAATCAATACAATAGCATAACTACAGTTATAAGATAATAAATAGTTATATCCATGGGAACATTGGCTTTGCATGCCTTTTGAATGGCTCATAAGTAATTGTCGTTTTAAGTTTCAAGCATGACTCCAGATTTATATTTGTTAGTTATCTTGCTTTCATTATATTCATGTTAGAGCACGTATGTTGACGATCCCTGCTTTGGCTTTTATTTAACTTACAATCTGCAAGTCATAAAGTATAAATGGGATGAGATTTCAAGAGGTTCAATATTGTTTTAAAATTTTAAAGAAATAGGAACTATTGTTATTTATTAGGGTAATTTATTAGGGTGGTTGAGCTGACCATGTGTTTCTTAGTGGCCCCGATCATGTGCCGATTTTAAAATAAATATAATATTTCATTATTCATTTAGTGTAAATGACACACAGTCACACTGGACTCATCGCAAGTGATAACAAACTGTCTGGGCCGCAAAGAACCCGACCTGAAAACATCAACTAAGAACTTTCTTTTACAATATCGTGAATCTAGTTCAAACATTATTTCTTAGAAACTGTGTGAACGAAAGGAAAAATGTAAAGTGTGCATTTTATTTTACAACTTCGCGACTTGGTTGGAATCAATTAAGGTTAGGGTAATGAAAGTGGGAAGAAATTGAATTTTTTAATATTGTTCAGTAATGGTTATTACATTTTGTCTTTATTAGGTTTTTTTTTTTAATTTATGATTTTTTTTATGATGTTAGTCGACGGCATTGCTGATTAAGATTCCTTTAATACTCTTATGAGATCGCATGCCGAGTCGCGAGACTAAGCGGACGTGTATTCTGTATTTGATTATAATGAAATAAACAATTACGACAAATAAATCTTGCCCCGTCAGTATCAAATTAAAGTGTGTCAAGTGTGACTTGTAGGTTTTCATCGTTTTCATAAGCAAGATGAACTAAGTAGTTATTAAAAACAATAAATAAAGTGCTTCTGGGAGAATGTCTAACCCAGGATCGAGCCCGTTTGGTCGTAGCCAATTACTACGGCGAAGTCCACCACCGACGCCCACCGAACCATTGACCCCGAGGGACCCAAACCCACCAGCACCTGCGGAGAATGAATTGCCGACTGAAGTCATCAGTACGCCGGAGATCCAAAAATGGATAGGATCCATAGATGGCATTCTGAATGAAGTTTGCACTATTGTCGGTGACGGGAAAATGAACTCGGAGCAGAAGCTACGTATCTCTACTCTTTGCCGACGGGTCTCAAGTGGGACTTCTCAGATGGCCGTGTTATACCAAGCTTTGAAGACAAAAACAGTCCAGGCCCACACCACAATTCAGCACCTTCAGGCTCAACAGAACATGGTGAACTCCCTCCAGCAGTTCAGAGAGGTCGTAGAGACTAAATTAAGTTCGTCGGAAAATACTTCTTATGCTAGCATGGTAAAGAAGGGTACCGACAACTTCATCCGCCCTTCAAATCTGAGATCAGTCGCCATCTATCCCAGTGATAAGACCCAAACAAGTGATGACACAAAGTCACTTGTCCAAAAGATCATCTCGCCGGAACAACTAAAGCTTCACGTCCGTGGCCTGAAAAAAGTGAAAAATGGGGGCGTTCTGATTAGCACCGAAAACAAAGGCGATATTGATAAGCTGATGAATTCGGAAAAACTCATATCATCCGGCCTTACATTAGAAGAACCTTCTAAACGCCGCCCTAGGGTCGCCGTCATTGGTGTCCCAGTAGCCCTTACGGAAAAGGAGGTATTTGACTGTATTTACGAGCAGAACCTATCAGACAAATTGCCGAACATGACTCGTGAGTCCTTCCTTGAGTGCATCAGACTAAGCCATAAATCGGGTAAGAAAGGCCTTCCTACTTGCAATTACATCCTGGAACTACCCGCTAGCATAAGAAAAATTATTATAAATCAAAGCCGAATTTTTATCAATTGGACGTCGTGCCCTGTGAGAGATTTCACGATAGTCACCAGGTGCTTTAACTGCCAGCAGTTCGGACACGCAGCCAAGTTTTGCCGGGAAACTAGTCCTACTTGCAACCACTGTGGAGAGAGTGGACACTCCTTCAAGGAATGTAGCAGAACATCTTCTCCCCCTCAGTGTGCGACGTGCAAGCGCTTCAAGAGGAAATGTGACCATCCAACTGGCGATGTTGGCTGCCCGGCCCGCAAACATGCAGAAACTAGTCACATAAACTCAATAGATTATGAAGGCGCCTAAGAGCGCCACCTAACACTTTATTTAGATAGCAGATTAACAGGTAAAAAGTATTTATTTCATCTTCATTTGTAAGTATCATGACAAATCAGCTAATATGCGATCTAGATAGTTTTTCTGTGTCAAATTCTAAAATGTGTAATTTAGAGGACTGTAAATACCTTCTTCCTTCTGGTGGCAAAACGTTAACCCTGCTCACACAGAATATTCGCAGCATACATCGAAACATGAACGGTTTTGAAGTGTTATTACATAATCTTGACGTAAGCTGTGATATTATTGTCTTGACAGAATGTTGGTTGTCAAACCAAACGGTCAATTTACCCTGCCTTGACGGGTATTACTCCTACAGAACAGACAGTTACATAAACCAGAACGATGGTCTAGTAGTTTATATCAAAAATAATTTAAGAACTATAAAAGAAGAACCTGTATCCCTGGATAGTAATTGTTTAATAATTAAAATTATTCCCGACACGGTAGTCATGGCTATTTATAGGCCACCTTCTCAAAACATGGACAGATTTTTAGGCTCACTTGACTCAAACTTAAAAAACTTATCATCATTCAAAAATATAATACTTTTGGGCGATATTAACATTAACATTGTATCTGGGAAAACAGATACCCATGTACATAATTATCTAAATATCTGCTCATTTCATGGACTTCTACCAGCTCACTGTCACCCCACGCACCAGAGCGGCTCATGCTTAGACCATATCATCCTAAAATCAAAAAATCCATCCACAACATTGGTTACTAATTCCACGCTTACCGATCATCAAGCTGTTTTACTAACATTACAAATAAGTTCACCTAGAAAAAACTGCATGCGTAGCTACACTAAAGTCAATATGACAAACCTTGAAAATGACTTACGCGGTATTAATTTTGACCCTGTTTATAATTCTGACGATGCAAATAGTTCTTTAAAGTATTTTATAATTTCACTACAGTCTGCAATAAGTAAAAATACGTTCACTAGGTCAATGCCTAGAAAGTACAGTTGTATTAAACCCTGGATCACACCCGGGCTGGTTCGTTGCATAAGGCATAGAGACAAACTCCACCAAAAATTGAGATCCGCTCCTGATAACGAAGTACTTTCTGTAACTTATAAAAGGTATCGGAACTTCTGTAATAATCTTTTGAAAAAACTAAAAAATCAGTATGATAAAAATGAATTACAGAAGGCAGGGAAAAATAGTAAACTTGTGTGGAAATTTGTAAAAACGTACACACATAGAGCAAAAAATCCCGAACCTCCGCTTGATATACTATCAACAGAAATAAACCCATCCGAAGCAATCAATAAAGCAAACGATTTCTTTGTTAACGTTGGAAAAAACTTGGCTGAAAAATCACTGAACTCAGGTATTATTTCGCGACAAAAACCGACCGCCAAATCCTCTACGTTAAATTCATTTGTTTTGTTAGATATTGACGTTAACGAAGTAGTCAGAATAATAAACGGGTTAAAGGATGTTTGTGCCACTGGGTGGGATAACATACCTAATAATATACTTAAAAGATTTAAATTCCTACTTGCCCCTCCTCTAACCCACATTTACCAACTGTGCTTGACTAAAGGAATATTCCCAAAATTACTGAAAAAGGCTGTGGTCACACCTGTATTCAAATCTGGAGACAAAAACTGTGTGAATAATTACAGGCCCATTTCAGTCTTAACAGGCCTCTCAAAAATATTAGAAAAAATCATTAATAGTAGATTAATAAAATATTTAGAAGACAACAGACTATTATCAGAAAGTCAATTTGGTTTTAGGGCCAAAAGATCAACTAGCCAAGCAGTCCACAATTTGACTAACTATATTACTACAAACCTAGATAATGGTATGCACACACTTGGGATATTTCTAGATCTTGCCAAGGCCTTCGACACTATTTCCTGTACTTTACTTTTGCACAAGCTTGCAACACTTGGGATAAGAGGAGAACAACTTCTTCTATTTTCTGATTATCTCAACGATCGTCACCAATGTGTGAAAATTGGTCAGTATACAAGCTCCGATATTAAAAACACTTGTTTTGGTATTCCACAAGGTAGCATTTTGGGCCCTACATTATTTTTAATCTATATAAATGAATTATGTAGCCTGGTACTCCAAAATGGTGTTATAATGTCCTATGCAGATGACACCGCTCTATTGTTTTCAGCTAAAACAAAAGTTGAGGTCTATGAATATGCTCAAAATGGTTTTAATATTGTATCCAATTGGCTTCGTAATAACCTCCTAACATTAAATGCAGATAAAACAAAATACATATTATTTACAATGAGAAATACTAACATACCGCTTACTAATCTAAACATTCACGTACATAATTGTAGCACGTATGCTGACACTGCATGTTCTTGCCCCACTCTAGTTAGAGCTGACCATTTAAAATATCTAGGTATCACCATTGACACAAATCTAAATTTCCGTAAACATATCGAATTACTGTGTACGAGAGTACGCAAATTAATGTATGTTTTTAAGAACTTACGTAACATAGCCGACTTTAAATTAATTAAACAGGTCTATTTAGCTTTGTGTCAATCCATTCTTACATATTGCATAACTTCTTGGGGTGGCGCGGCCAAAACAATTTTACTCCCGTTAGAGCGTGCTCAAAGAGCAATTCTAAAGGTTGCTACCTTTCGCCCTTTTAGATTTCCTACGCACCAGCTCTACACAGAATGTAATGTGCTTACAGTACGGCAGTTGTTTATTTTGAACATAATACTACACCAGCACACTGCACTTCCTTTCGACCCTATACCTTCTGACAAGAGAAGGAAGGACTTGGTTTGCACACAGTCCCAAACTAGACATGCTTTTGCTCATCGTTTTTATTTATTTCTAGGACCTTTTCTTTATAATAGGCTCAACAAGGCTCTTAGCTTCTATAGTGTAAGATACAAACAGTGCAACAACTTGGTATTAGAATATTTAGCTATACTTAATTACACAGACACAGAACAACTTCTAGAAATATTGTCCTGATGATATTTGACCCTTCTTAAGTGTTTATTTTTGTATAATTTACATAAGTTTAGTTTTACGTTTAAATGTATCAAGATAAGCTTTTTCTCGTAGTTATAGGTTTATTTTAAATTTTACTGTCCTAAATGAAATATTTTTGTAAAGTGATTGCCTGAAACACAGGTTAAATTAACCTAGCTCGGGCGGGTCGCTACCTAACATTGCAATTTCCAAACCATCATTACTTGCACTTTTATTTATAATATCTTAGTTTTAGTTTACCTTTAGGCACTTTAATTATATGGAAAATCTTTTTACTGTTGGCTAGATGTACACTTTTTGTAATCGTTTTTTATATGAATAAATTATTATTATTATTATTATATAAAATCATACTGGCATTCAGCTGCATTGGGTTCGACTTGAAGCCAACGCCGATGAAGCTGGGAAAAAGCAAGGTAGATGATGACATCTATCACTATATCAAAATCAAACTGCCTAGCCTTTTCTATATTGGGGTCAGCTTCCAGTCTAACCAGATGCAGCTGAATACCAGTATTTTACATGGAGCAACTGCTTATCTGACCTCCACAACCCAGTAACTGGGTAATACGATACCCGTTGGTAAGACTGGTTGTCAGACTTTCGGGCTTCTGACGACCCGCAACGACTGTCAAAGATCAACAGCTTAACGTGCTATCCGAGGCACGGAGGAGTCTCGGAATGTAAAGAGGGTCACCCATCCACAGACCAACCCCGGAAATAAAAAACAAAATCGTCAAAATGTATCACTACATTACTATAAATTATAAAACAGACTTTAGGGGTATAATTCATTATTGTTGTGTGTACATTGGTTGAAATATGATGATGTAAAATACTCCAAGTAGGATGAACAGCAGTTACATTTGAAATTACGACAGAATGAAAAATGTTGTGGTTGCTGGTACTTTTATAATATTATGTATAGTTTTTTTTAGTTGCACTGCCTCTCCCCCGCTATCGTATGCTAGCAGACTCCAGCGCATTCCAACGCGTGCCTTCGCATCCCGCCGCATGCCGTCGCAACCTGCCGTTACCTCACGCCGCATGGTGTCGCGTCCCGCCGCATCCCGTCGCATCAATGCGATATCCTCCAGCGCGCTCTTCAATACCGCAGAGAGAAATCCTCATTGATGCTCCGTAGTCGGTCTCTGAGCTTTGGAATTTATATCTTGTTACCATTAGATACGTATGACTTTACGTTGGTAATTGGCCCGCCGTCCGACGATGTGAGCTGGCCTTTTCTTGAAGCAACAATAATTAATAGTTGCACCGTCTCAACAGTATTTAGACGATGGAAGTCATTTGGTGCATCAATTTTATTGTATGCGACAAGGAAGAAACTTGTATCGTGTAAATCAGGCTTCAGAGATGTCTCTGAAGACCCATTTACACGATGCAAGTTTCTTGCCTTACATAATCACGGTAGAAATGCGCTTGTAACAAAAAATATTGACATTAAAAACTTTTTAAATTACCATAATCATTTAACTGCTTCCACAATACAGAATTTCTTCGCTTTGCAACTAGCGAATCTTCACACATTCCGAGTCACTACCTTGTAATGGGCATCTCGAAACATTAAACTAACATCTTAAGACCTGTTTTTTTATAGACTATTATAAGAACATTAACAGGCGGTCTTATTGTAAACGACGAGTGTTAAAGAGGAAATTTTCAAATGTGTACACTGCTTATAGATAGGTATATATTTTGTGCAATAAAGTTTGAAAAGTAGCGTATTTGGTGCTGCGTTAAATGATGTCGATTTAGATATGGTACTTTTTTAAGTTTTAGAATTATATTAAATTATTAATTTATTTATTTATTTATTTATTTTATTATTTATGTACACACAGAAAAATAGATACAGATAAGACATAATCATAATATGAGTACAAAGGTACTGCTTATTTCTTAAGAAATTTCTTCCAGCAGACCTGCGATAGGAGAAATGAGAAAGAAATGTAGACAATAGTAATTATTAATATTTATTAGTAGTATTTATTGATTATTACTTGAATTTTAGGTCAAGCTCAAAAAATTGAACGGCTCAGGATAACCTTTACCAGAAGTGGTTCAGCAGCTTTAATAGCTTTTATAACAAGAAACATCCCGAAATACAACCACGAACTTCACGTTTTAATTTTTAATTACGTCATGCGTACAATACGTTTATAATACAGCCAACCCAAAACTGCTCTTTGTGATGCTTTTAATCCGTTTTGTGACTAAAATAGACTGTAAAAACTCTCCAGACCACAATTTATTTGAATTATTTCGGGATATGACAAAGCGATGCAAATGTGTGTAATTTATGTTGCAAATTGACTAGCTCGAAGAGCGAGTGTGTTATTCGCACAAAAACTTACAAGGTTAGGGAAAATGATTATGTTTTTTCGTCGAATAACGCTGAAGGACACTTGACACTTTTCTGGGCGGATTTTCTCATTTATATAGAAAGGATCAATCTACCCGGCTATCAAAATCTACTGTTACAAGACGTAGCCTTGTCTTATATTGCATAGGTGTAGGGTTTTCCAATTAGAACATTCTCAATAGCAAACCGGAGTCTGAAATTGTGTGCGATCGATGGCTATAGGCTAGACCCCTGTTATACGAGATTAATAATAGAAGTGGCCAAACATGGGTGTGCCACCTGTGCCTACTCTTTTAGGAAATACAGGGTTCATGTAATGCCGGGTACAGATTGATGTTAGTACTAACGAAGAACTTCATATCTGAGCAGTTTGAAAACAAAATCCCGTAAACACGATGACCACATCTGTTACCGCCCCGGTTCTATAGCCGCCGAGCGCTGCAAGCAGAAATAGTCCTTACGATGTATAGATATGAACTTCTTCGATGGTACAATGTAACACAATTGCACTGTCCGCAATGCAACATGAAATGTTACACAACAACTATGCTAATTTATTTCAACGTGTGTTACATTTCATGCTAAGTTTCACGAGTCTATACCCGGTATTCCGTTTGTAAGCTTATTACTTTTAGCTATACTAACGTTGTATCACATTCCTGAGGCTGTGGAAATAGAGAAAACGAATTTTCCCTGATATGAGACCTAGCTAGATCGATTTTTCACCCCCGGAAACATAGGGGTTTCCGGGGGTGAAACTTTGCAACTTTCATCGCAATCGTTAGAGCCGTTTTCGAGAACGTGATTACAAATATTGCTCATTTAATAGTATAGGACTATGAACAGATGGACAACCCCAGCTGTAACCAATTATGTTGTACCACGCCATTTGCAGTCCTAAATTAAGTGTCACTATGTATCTGTGCACTTATTTATGTTTAGCTTCTGTCCGCTACTTCGTGAGCGAGAAATTTCTTGTTTTTTTTAACCGACGAAAAAAAAAGAAAGAATTTTTCAAATCGACACGCATAATTTTTTTATATGTGACCACGCATAACTTTTGACTTAGTAGTCCGATTCAAACGATTCTTATTTTATTGAGGACGTTTTCAATTTTACATGGGACCAACTTCGAGGTATACTCGAAGTTGGTCCCATGTAAAATTGAAAACTAAAATCCACCCCAAGGGTAAAAAAGAGTTTTCAACTGTGAACGGATTCTGTTGTAATTTCGCACACATAATGTAGTTCTGATGACACAACCACATAATCAGGACCTGGAGTTGATCTGATGATGGAGGCGGAAGACAGTCGCGAGAGCTCGTCAGTATTTTACAGCAGCTACATCGGTTTGGGCTTATTTCATTCACATTGATGAGAACTTTAGACCTAGCTTAGTATGACTGTCATTGAGGGTCTGACGATGGAGACGGAAAGCTGTTGACGGAATTCCTTAATTGAAAAAAACAATATGGTAGCTCAAAAGCGAAAAATAAAAAAACTTTTTTACAAAAAAATTAACCGACGAAAAAAATATTTAAAAGCGAAAAATACCTTTAGTGTAACTAAGCTCCTAAACTAATTTAAGTAACAAATTTTGAGGTGGCGCTCAACACACATTCAACGAAGATACATCAAGCTACCATTTTACGCTTTTAGTAATTAATTTGTTTGTTTGTCGCCGCCTCAAAAATTGGTACTTAAATATTAGTTTAGGTGTTTAGTTACACTTAAGGTTATTTTTTTATTTTCGGCTTTTAAATTTTTTTCGTCGGTTTAATTTTTAACATAAAATATATTCAAAGACACTGCAATATTGTAGCTTCCCATTAGTGATTTTTTTTCCAGAATCGGATCAGTATAGTTCCGAAAATTACCCCTACATACAAACTTACTTAACTCTTTATAATATTAGTATAGACACAATATTTCCTTTATTTATTTTTAAATACATATTGTTTCCATTTATAAATATTTTCCATAAAAAAAAATAAAAAAATATTAGCCCACCGGTATCGGTAACAAGGTCCAAGCTAAATATTGTTTCTTGACATTTCTCGGGACCCTGGGTTGGAAGGCGTACAAGGGGCCGAAGCCAACTCGCAGAGGCCCGTTAGACATTTTTAATGGAATGAGGCACCAACCAACGATTATCCCGGTTGGTGTAGGACTATTGCAGTTTATGAAAACAAAGATATTGGAGCTCACTTAGCTACCCAGACCCATAGGTCTGGGTAGCTAAGTGAGCTGGTTATCGAGCTAAATATTATTAATAGTGTTATATGGAATACCGTATCTACCTTTCCTGGTTCTGCACAAGCAGCATCTTTATACCACATTGATGTAACGTCTGTTGCTGTGGACCCATTATTCGCGGATCAAATGGCCCATTTTCCTCGGGGCCCAGAGACATCGTTAAACAAAATTTTATTCTCACAATACTAAAAACTTGGTGCCCCAGTAATACTTATTAAAACACGTTCGTAACCGGTTTGATGATTACTTTTTAGTGATATAAACGGGGAAACTGCGAATATTTCGAATGTGGTTTGGAGTTGGGCCAGATTCTTGTTTATGTTACCTTGAGTGGACTGAAATATATATGGCTTTGATAATTTTCCATAGCTCCATTGCCCACTGTAGGGCAAAAGTCTTTCTTTTCTTGTGCCAGCCCCTGTACCAGCCTCATCCAGGTTCTACCCCCGATCGTAACAATATCGTCCGCCCATCTCGCCGCCCGACGACCGACAATTTGGCTTCCAGTCCATGGATGCAACTCGGTCACTGCCTCACTCCATCTGTCATGTAATTGTTCCATTCAAGTTCCAGAATTCATTTTCGAGTGTCAACATGGCGCTAATCTTCTTTAATTCCTCTAGTTGAGCAAACGCTGCGATTCCTAACTATAATATTGTAAAAGCGAAAGTGAGTTTGTTTGTTTGTTACGTTTTTACGCTAAAACGGCTGAACTGATTCGGATAAAATTTGGCATATGGTAAGATCATAACCGGGGAAAGGACATAAGATACCTTTTATCCCGATATTCCTACGGGATCGAGACTTATGCGGATGAAACCGCGGGTCGTAGCTAGTATTATATAAGAGGAACTGCATATTATTACAGAATAATAGGGAAATATACAAACCAAAGGCTTGTATAGATTTGGTAGAAAGGTATACGTGAGACTAAAACGTACGGGGGTGGTACCTTTCTGAAAGACCACCTCTGACATTCTAGACAGTTTCGTAAAATTCTGATGTAAATTATTCAAATCATGATATACCTAAATAGAGATGGAAAATGGGCTCTCTGATGAAACCACTAAAATCTTCATAACTGTGTTTGATGTAGCATTCAGAGTTGTTATACTTTTTACGAATATTAGTGTGGAATGTGTTGTTCAGTGCGACGTTACTTGTTTATGAGTAGTCAAATTGTGTGTTGAAATGTGTTTTTTTTAAGGCCTAGTAATAATCGTTAGCATTTTCATTATTTGCAGGCTTTTGTTTTAATGTCAAGCGCATAAGACAGTGTGCACACTAGAGACTAAATAGTTTTGTCAACCTTAGATAAAATCTTTTATTTTGTTCCAAAACAGTTTTTGGGTATGACTATCTCTGAGACTGTTTCATAATTATTTTAGTCTTGGTTCAGATGTGCGCATAGCCTAGGCGTGCTAAACACTTATTTGGGTCGGCATCAGAGAAATCGAATGTGCCGAATCCCGAACAAGTCAACAAGTATTTTCTCAATCAAAGCAATTATTTAAGAAAATGGCTCTTGATGTTTTAATAATGGCGAGCTGATTTAAGTAATGTTAAGCTAATCTTATCAACACAGCGTTATTGTCGTAGCGACTATTGTTTTGTTCTTTTTGTTTTTTTGTTTTTGCACTTGTTACTTGTCATCAGCCTGCACTGCTGTTTAATCTTTAGTTTAAATGAGGACAATCTTGTAGGTTACATGTTTGTTAAATCTTAGTTTAAGTAGCGCATCAGGTATGTTTGCAGACGCTTAAGTGGATGGCTTCTAAGCGATACACCGCAAAAAAAGCGTCTCTGATGCGCCGCATACGGCGCAGTCCCAACTGCTTCTTGCAGCTTATTGTAGGGAGAATGGATGTAGATTGGTCCTTCATGGAACATTGGACAAAACTACATGTACGAGTAGTGCGGTCCTGATCCTATGTTTCCATTGTTGTGTCATTGTGTGTCTATTTCGTCATTGTGTATCTATAGTATTAAAAATAAATAAACATGTATGGATAATTATAATTCTATTAGCGATTGTAATTTACCTGAAATAAATGATTTGAATTGAATTGAATTGCATTAAGTATTTATCTGTAATCTGCAGCGTGTAACTGTTTTTTGTCCCTAATAAATAAAATAAGTCTGGAGTAGCCCTTGGAAACTACAAGAAATACTTACTGTGAAGTGGAAAAACATTGAAACGAGGAAACGATGATTTTTGAACTTTCTAAAGAAGGCGTAACCTACTCTTGCTTTTTTTTAAACTTGTATAACTGGTTCCAAGAAAAAATACTTGTGGAGGCTATTTACAATTTCTTCCACGAATCTATAAATATCCATTGCCGTGCGTTAGCCTCGCAAAACCTCTAAAATGCCTCAACCGATTGTGATAAAACTGGTATCTAAGAAAAAAATAAGGAAAAAGGCATTGCAAAGCATGCCAGGCATTACCCAGTCAATTATAAATACGAATTCCCGACTAGGGTGTGCTTGAAAGTGATGCTTAAGTATCTTAAGACATTATCGTTATAGACCCCTCTTTTTCCCCCCTCAATTATTATGAGTTTGAAGTGCATTTTTACTCCATAGTAATGGCTTTCACTAAATAAAAAGTAGGCTTTTTTTTAAACATGATATAAAAATTGTCGTTCTTGCTTAACATTTTTAACTGTTGAAATAAATAAATCATAATGACACAAAAAAGAAATATGCCGTTTAGTAAATCTGTAGTAGTCTTAGAATCCTTTCATCGCAACACTCATTTTATGCAGCTTGATATTCCACTGGTAATGAATACATAAGTATAGAACTTGAATTGTAGAACGGCCGGTGGTAAAAGAAATCTCGACCTCATACGTCACACAATCGTGTGTTGTTGGTTGCTCACATAGGTTACTGTCATTGCCATTTTAAAATTGCACCTTTTAATTTATATATTTCTAAGTAGTCCGTTCGCATGTTTTATACTTATCCTAGTTATACTGGGAAACCTATTATTAACCATACAATACTGTAACACACATATTCTGTAACATACTCGTACTATATGTATCGCTGTTGGTTGCCTAAATAAGGAAAATAAAAAAAATAAAGAGTGTCTGTTGTTACCGTCTGCCACTACCATTCGTTGTCTGGTTACCACTTTCTATATATTTATTACATCATCATCATTTTCCTGCCCTCATACCAATTTATTTGGGCGCAACATGTCTATTTCTTCCATACTTCTCTTACACTTCTCTGTTAGTCGTCATCTCGGTAGTCACTCCCTTTCTAGCCATATCATCTTTCACACAGGCTATCCATCGTTTCTTTAGTCTTCCCCTACTTGTATAACCATCCACATTCAAACTCTTAACTTTCCCGACGACATTTTCCGCATTCCTGCGCATCACATTTCACAACCAATTTCCACACAACTTTTAGTCATCATAATTTCATCGGCCGAATTATTTGTAGCGTCGTGTGTTTTACTAGAATATTAAATACTGCTGCATTACTCAACTCTGTCAGCATCGCATGATTAATCGACCTTTATCAGTATTGCCAAACAAACTAAAAACACACATATGACTCCACCAAAAACACGTTAGATTGACTGTATCAAACTCGGGGTCGCTACACTACCCACTACTCGTGTACCTCGGGACCGTGCGGTAAAACCGTCCCGCGGGACACCGGACACGCATTGCGACAGAACCGTGTTCGAACTGGTATACTGAGAGCGATACATTTTATTGCTTTCTGCTCTAACTTTGATGGATTGAGTTTTTGTGTTGATGTTAGTCGTATATCTATCGGAATTCTAGTCTCTATGGAGCCACTTTTTTTTTTTGGATGGGAAATTATCAAATAACTTCTTCCGGTCGGGCGGAGCGGGAGGGCGTGTCAGACTCTTACTGACTAAAACCAACCCGTGTTCCTTTCGTTGCCTGTATATTGCCAGGGGCCACGGTATCCCTTTCGAACTTTCACGCAACCCCGGAGTCTATGGAGCCCCTTTTTTTTTTTTTTTTTTTTTTTTGGGTGGGAAATTATCAAATAACTTCTCCCGCTCTGGGTGGAGCGGGAGGGCGTGTCAGACTCTTACTGACTAAAACCCACCCGTGTTCCTTCCGTTGCCTGAACATTGCCAGGGGCCACGGTATCCCTTTCGGACTTTCCCGCAACCCCGGCAGGTCTATGGAGCCCCTTACAAACGTTTTTCGTCTAAAATTTATTTGATTTAAATATAGTGGAAGAAAACGTATTGTAGTTTTAATACAGTAATGAAATGCTTATTCACGGCTAATAAATTGTAGAACAACCGCAAAGCTAGTCAGCAGATGGAACTTTCTCAAAGTTTCAGTACCGTAATATTTTCAAAGTATTCTTTCAACTTCAACTGTATTCATAGTCGCTCTGTCGCCAAGTCAGCGGCAGCGCCCCGTTCACAGAATTCTTGAATATTTCAAAGCATTACACTTCCCACTCAAAGTGTACTTATTATTTATTCAAAAAATTAAGGAACGCAGTCTCATGTTCATATTTGAGTATTTCCTTTATTTATTTTTTTATATTATTTATGCCACGCAATATGCGTGATATAAATAATTCAGGTACATTTCTAGATGGAAAGCGAAACATCATTGAATTTGGCAAATGTAGTCTGAATTTGTATTCTGTAGGCACTAGGACAACTTTTTTATGAGTTTACTATTCTCTAAGTAGCTGGCACACAGAAGCATCTTTATAATATTATTTGATTAGAATTAATTTTATTACAAACCTGTATTTCTTCAATCCTCTAGAAATCGATCGAATTCATCTCAACAATAATTTGAAGCTAAATCAAATAAGTAATTTTAAAACCAATTCAAAATCTAATTCAAAATATTATGTTTCACATAAACCAACATGGGCACTTATGAAACGTCAGAAGCTAGGTGCACGGTTCCAATCGGTCGTTTCCTATGGAGAAGAGCAAGAAACCCCACGGTTACTCTTTCAAAAATAATTAGCTTTTACAATATTTTCAAATAACAGTGTTAATTGGTATGGGAGGTCAGTGTAGGTCTTTCAAAAAATACCAGGTACTTAACAAAATAGAAGATGAATTAGAAAGAAGAATTACATGATTGCTATTACATCTGTAATAAATCTGAATAATTATCATTTCCACAAAAGGTATATTATGTTAATTTAGAATGATTATGTCAAGAAAGAATGTAAAAAAAAACATGGTAATTTGGTAGCAGTTAATAGACTCTTAAATAATTTGCCGTTAATGAGGTACCCGGGAATAGACATGTGCAGAAGAAATGATTGCCAAACTTCCTTGTCTTCAACTCACTCTTTAATTTTATAATACGCTTTCTTGATAAGGGCACGTTTGATGTGGGTTTTGAACTTCCCATCGCTAAGTTCTGTAACCGACTTCGGCAACTCGTTATAAAAGCGGATACTGTTTATAAGAAATGCACTTAACTAAGCAACTTTTCCGCGACTATTTATTGCCTTAAATCAATCAATTTCATCTGTGACGAAAACAATATCCTAAATACACTTTTGATAAGTAATAAAATATTTAATTATATTAACTGCGAAGACGCTCAAGACATTATCTCGAATTGGTAAACAAGAAACATTTTCAGCTCTGTCTTGTTATTATCCAAGTTTTCTCTTGCAAACATTCAGGAAGCCATTACCCGATTAGTAATATTTGATGGTAGGTACGTTACAACGTTTCTGTATTTTACCAAGAAAGTTATCAAATAATATCTCCTTTCATCATCTAAGCTCCTGGTATTCTTTTCATCATTCGGTTCACCGAAATTGAAATTTACCTTGGAATTTAAAGATTTGGTTCTGCTTTCAGCATATCATGCAACGGTTTTGTCTCTCGTGCTTTTCAACTGAATTTCAATCCCAACTTCGTACACCTTTTTTTTTTTTGATTACGGGGGGAAATCCTCATGGATGTCCTCCGCCCTGGGGAGGGCGGAGGGGTCTGTCAGACTCTTACTGACTAAAACCACCCCGGTGTTCCGTCTCACACTTGCACCGGGGATCACGGGATCTAATGCGACTTCCGCGATCCCCGGCTAGTGCCGGCCCGCCTCTGCGGGCCACCTCGAGTTAGGGGGGAGTGAGGTGTTAAACTCCCCCCTTACGTCATTGAGAGGCACGCGTGGAACACTACGCGCCGCCATCTCGGGTCCTAAGGAGTAGGGGGCGACGGATTTCCCCAGATCCGTCGCCCCTGGACCCATTTAGGGGGGCTGGAAGAGGGCGTTATCCGCCCTCCGCCGACGCCCGGTGCGTCTGCTGCGGATCGGGTTAGCGGAAGCAATCTACCGCTCCCTTTCCGCAGTCTCCTTCTACCACCGCGAATAACTTCCTATACCTAAGATAACTTAACATCACGCCTACAATCCCGGCAGGGTGATAGGCGGAGAAGTACCTATAGTACACCCACATTTCAGCAGTTCCGTTTGGGTCCCATGTAAATAGGAGGCGAGCCTATTGCCACCAACCGGGCTTTCTATACTTATCCTGATTTATTGTTCCTGTACGTCCCCCATAACACTTTTTGAAACTAGGTTTTTACTATCAGTGAGCAGATAAGCTGATTTTCAGTCTAAAAATTCTTGACAAAACCACACCTTATAGCATAGGATCCGCTGAGGAACGACTTTCACCTATCTGTTTAATGGATCAAAAGTATTTTAAATTAAATTTAGTATGTTAGAAAATAAATCACGAGTGGGTTGGTTAAAAACATCCTGGCCAGACTGTGATAAATAAATAATTCAAAAATGACTTTTTTCTTAACATAGAAAGATATACACCAATTGAAAGAGCTTTTCAAGGAGAACCTTTGCTACTGAGTCGACTTTTGTCAATTGTTAGTCATTTCGGAGTTAATGACCTAAATAGGTGACTACTTGGCCAACTAAGTTTAGGGATGTTCTATAAGTGATATATCAATGGATAGTGCTTTATAAGAGAAAACAATGTTACTAAAACGCATTAATCGTTAGACCACTGAGTGCAATTTTAGAAAAAAAGTTTTTTTTTTTTTTTAATTAATCATAGTCTGGTCAGAATTTTTTTTGCCAACCAAATCTCGTTTTTTTTAACATACTGAATTTGATATAAAGTACTTTTCATTCACTTAACAGATGGGTGAAGATTGTCCTTAATCGGATCTTAGAGCATTAGTTTAGTTTTAAAATTAGTCGTGACTACACTAATCTAGGTACTTATATACCCATGTGTTATATTACTACTGCAAACCTCATCTTTAAAGAAAACAGATTTTATTATATTTTGCTATGCTATTACTTGAAATGCCTCTTCGGTCAATCATATTTGCATAATACAACGTTTCGATATTAATCTAATGTTCTGAAAATGTTTGGTTCTCAAAGACGAAAGTTGATTCGACTAATGTGAATGCTTTTAATTTGAAGATCATAATAATTATCCTGTCTCCTATTGTGTTCATTTATATTCTATCCGCGTTTTTTTTTTGATCAAGCCATCGCTAATTAACCTCCCGGAAAAAATTCGTTAATTATTGAAAAGGCCATTTTGAGTAAAGACGCCTAATTACTCCGTGGCAGTTTACAGGTAGAAATTAACGTTAAAAATGTTTCTTCATAATTTAAAACGTCTTTTATCATTATAGGATGAGAAACTGTTTACGTATTTTCTTTTAGAAATATATACTATAATCGCATTTTTTTTAAGAAAGACAACATCTTTGTTAATTGTCAGCCTTGTTCCACCCACTGTTGAGTAGAGGCCTCCTCCCTTTTGTGCCATCGGTTAATTATGCTGTCACAGTTTTTCGCCCGCGGATTCACCCACGTTGAGGTCAGAAATTATCCCGCAGGAACGTACTACTGAAATAAAAGATATTCTATGTCCTAACCTAGGTCATGGTCTACTAATGTGCCAAATTTCATTCAAATCCGTTCAGCCGTTTTATCGTGAAAGCGTTACAAACAAACAAACGAAAAAACTCTCTTTCGCATAAATAATATTTTTGTTAGGATTATAGTCAGGGTTTTTTCACTTCTATGTGTTAAGGCTAAGGGCCAAGTACTCGTTGAATAAGTTTTTCAGATTTGCTTATATTTTTGGTAAACGAATTTTTGATAACTTAACTATAATCTTTATCAGTTAATCCTATCTTACTTACTAATAGTATAAACGCGAAAGGGAGTTTATTTGTTTGTTTGTTATGCTTTCTCGCTAAAACGGCTAAACGAATTTGGATAAAATTTGGTACATGGGTATACCATGACCTGGAGATGGAAATAGGCTACTTTTCATCCTGGATCGCAGATGAAATCGCGGGCAACAGCTAGTATTTTATATAATACTGTGAAACTATCTCAATAAATACTTTTTCTTTCTTTCTATCTTTCTTTCTTAAATTATAGTCGCATTCTTTTGGAAGATTATAATTGAACTGTTATTAGCGGACACCAAGTAGGTTTTCCTATTTTCCGGGAAACGCATGGTCAATAATTTCGGTACATCACGCTTTCTGTCCGTGGGGTAGGTACGCAGAAACTACAGAACGCCACCTGCAGCTACGATCCTTACATACTACGTTTGCTTCGTTTATGTTCATAAGTAATACGCACTTCCTTCCTTCTAGGGCGTTCCCATCCACATCTGCCTTGTAAATACCTTTTATTAGTTGCATTTCACTCATCCTCACAACAGTCATCGAAGCATACTGTTTTAAATTTTTGTCACTATTCTTTTTTCACTGATAACTTAAACCGAGAACATTACAAAACTTCAAACCTTTCCAAGCTAGATACCAAAGCTCAAAGTCTTACTAGAATAAAGAACAAAATCCATAGACGAAATACGTTCCCCTCTAAATTTTAGAGCATGCATTTTCTCCGCAAAAGAATCTATTATAACAAATAGCCTCTTAGGGGTTGCCTCGAAATATTGTTACGTGTTTACTTTGCCATATAATGGTGCTTTGAACTGCCAGACGAGGCTTTAGGCTTCAGACACACGATTGATTTTCAGTAAAAAATATAAGGGTGATTGTTTGGTCTGGTGACTTTACAAAAAATTATTGATTTTGCAATAGTAATTGCCTTTTATTGATCCTTTAAAAGCTTTGCAGCATTATAATAATGATAACCTCTTTTTGACTTTCTGGAATTTTCAACATTTGTTGCAGTAACTTAGCTAGGACACCCCGGCCAAATGTATTAGGATAGGTTAGAACTGTGACGCGCGAGCCGAGCGAGTGAAGCAAGCGGTGCCGCGATAGCGGCCGGCGAGTGCTACATCCAAGTTGGTCGTAGTTACTAAGCTAAGGCACAACAAGAAAAGGCGATCGAGTATATCAGCGCATCGATTTATATATTTGGGAAATCAAAATGGGTATTATTTGGGGATCGATAAAATACACGCCCTTTGCTAGCAACAATATAACTACTTATTTACAGTTAGATACTTGTTCGAAAGATTATGCTTTATAATAAAAAATATTCAGTTATTGCAGATATCCCTATCTTTCTACATGTCCTACATACCTACACGATTCACTTAATTTTATTATTGACTAGCTGCGCCCCGGTCCCTGGTTTCACCAGCATAAATCTCGATTCCGTGGGAATATCGGGACAAAAAGTATATCATCAGCCAAATTTCATCCAAATCCATTTTAGCGTGAAATCGTAACAAACAAACACACAATGCAAAAAATAAATGTTTTTCGCTATGTAATATAAACATAATCTAAAATACTCATATACTTATTAAGTTATTAATAACATGCTCTAATTTAACATATATTTTTTCCAAATCGCTTAGACGTGATCTTCAGTGTAAAATCATTAAAAGTCGGTAATCAGAGTTTGCTAATAAGGAAAACTTTGTACCTACCTAATTGGTAAACCGGTATCTATTCTTTGCTAATATAATTTTCAATATTCATCATCAGTCATAAACAATTTACATCTAACACTAATAATATATATAAATTATGTACAAGTATACAGAGGCAAAAAAAAAAATATATATGAAGAACTCACTGGGCATCAAAAAATTCGTCCGCATCGCTGTCAGTGGGAAAAGTGCCTAAAAGGCTGGCAGCATTGCCACGTTGGATGGCAATGCTGATTCTTTGACCTAAAAATTGGCCAGCCCTCTGGTCACGTGAAGATTCGACCAACCGCTTGGCGATGTCCTGAAATACTCGATGCGCACTGGGACCCCACGGCCCTAGAGTTTCAACCCCAAATAATAATTAATGTTTTTCTGTTTTATTATTAACTAGCTTCCGCTAGCGGCTTCGCCCGCGTGATATCTTTATAAATTATAGCCTATGTTACTCAGTGATAATATAGCATTCTACTGGTGAAATATTTTTTTTAAATCGGTTTAGTAGTTTTTGAGTTTATTCATCACAAACAAACATACAAAAAATCAAATCCTTTCTCTTTATAATATTAGTTTCAATTTAATATATTAGTTTGGAGGTTTATATTTTAAGCAAAGTGAATTACTGATTGAACACATCGATGGACTCTTCGTAATCAAAGAGATTCGATTTGAATCTTCGACAAAAAGTTTCAAGTCCTACGAAACCTAGAGTTAAGTAACTTATTAAAAAGTTGACATTCAAAATCTTATTATCGTGCCAATATAATCTTGAGAAAAAGAAGAGACATTTTTAATAAAAAGAAGAGAAACAGTAAGCATTATATATTATATTTTAGCAATTCTTAGAAAATATTATCAAAAGAAACAAACAGGACCAACTTAAAGTGTCTAATAAACTTTTAAGTGGTATTATCTCATTCTGTTAAAAATATTTTTAAGAAATCTTTTTAAGTTGTCTGTATTATCTTAAGAATTACCGCCGTCTATTCACATTAAGCGTCACCAGTTTAGCTCCTTGGTTTTCCTTTCGTAGATTTCTAATAATTATGTAAAAACCGATTAATAGGTATATCTACGAACTAAATCAATGGAATCGGATAGGTACTTGGTTATCGATTATCGAATAATTAGCTCACAAACAGGCAGATTTAGAATAGGAATGATGACAAAAAAATTTTTTTGTCCGTCTTGTAGATTATAAAAAAAAAACGTACACGTATTTTTTCTTTTTGTACGTTATCGAAAGATTACGGCGATACATTGAGTTAAAATGTGCCATGACGTCACGAGTATGTGTTATTATAATTATAAAATATATTTACATGTGACGTATCAACCCCCACTCCCCAACTTTAATGCGTTTTTATCTAAGTATTTTTTTATTAATATGATAAAGCAAAAAAATACGGGTCTAATAGGTATTTTTTTATTATCTAACTGACGGACTTGATAGAATTTTTTTTTTGACCCAGGTATCATCCCTATTCTCACCGTTCATTCCAATCATGCGTCACAATCCTAACCAAAATCTCGCTCAGCTCAGTTTCACACATTCCTCGCTTACAATCTCCCTTCAAGTAATTTCGCACACATTTTCCCTTTTCATCCTCGCTCATCTCAATCGAGCTGTTATAAAACAGTCTACCGTCTCTCAGACAACATCCTGTGAATTATTGGAAGCCGGTGAAACCCGCCCGCCAATATTCAATGGTACGCCCATTTCAATTTCCTGCCAGTTTTCATAACCGTTACCGTGCAGGAACGTTATTTTCCAGTTAAAATTTAGTTTGCGAGGTGAAAGCCTTTTGGATACTGATTGGAATGAATTAATGTAGACGAGGTTTTTAAATGTTTTTCATTTTGGGAATTTTCCGGTGAAAATTTTCTATTACGGATCTCGATATGTATTTCCATCGCCATATTGAATTGATGATGCTCGCAGTATGAAGTTTTTAGCGTCCGCATGGAAATTATGACATTTGAAATCCATTTAGACAATCCAATAAGCCAATCCATTCATTTGCTTCATCAATGGCTTGAGGATAATCCAATGCAGTGGACAGTCTCTATTTACACGATGCTTTTATTGGACTAGCTTAGTGGATTGTCTCGGGTAATTGGCCCCGTCTAAATGGTTCATAGGTTCATCATATTATTATACCAAAAACAAGTAATATACAAAAAGTATAAAGGAGCTTTGACAGGTACATGACACAAAATAAACCTATGTCTAGGAATTTGTAGAGACTAGAATTTCGAATCACTAACACAGACCCTACTCGTATCCAATTCAAACAATCTAAGGTTACATAAACCATTACTAAAATTGCCTAGCTTTGGTACCAATAAATTGTTAGCAAAAATAAACATAAAGCCGTGTTCACATAGTCATAAATGAATCTAGGTTGCGACCGGCCACAAATAAAAAATTCATCGTATTGCTATTGTAGTTATCAATAGCCCAAGCTTGCGTCAGACGTCTGAACGAATATTTTCTTTTATAGTTCTAGAGGGGAGGTCTAATTTCAGGTGTTAAAATGTATATCGGTTGTTTTGTGATTGTATTATATGACTCTGTTTTACTAAGTGCCAATTTCCCAACCTCTGTTAGTAATTTAATGCCATGTTAAGCACGTTTCTTAAACATGCTCGGATATTAGAACATTATTTTGACAACCTTCTTCGAGATAAATCAAAATTGCTGTACTGGCCGAATACATGCAAGCGCCCGGCCGGCAATGTTTGTATGAAAATCCATATCTGTTGTGTTTAGCGGCCAAATAAATTACTATGAAAACTCATAGCTGTCGTGTAATTTAAAAATGGAACGAACTTTTTACTTAAACACATGGCAACCAAGGCTGTAATTTATCAGAGATTTTATTTAAATTTCGAATTGGTAGGCACATAGAGCTGTTTAAAGTAAATTAGAAACAAATAAACCTATTGGCGCGTGAAAAGATATCGTTGTTCGTCATTGATTCTGGAATTTATAATTAATTTACTTAATTTGAATTTCCGCGCATAGTTGAGAAAAGTACTCTTGGCTGCAACCAATCATTGATGGACTCACTTGGCCCACATTTTCACGATCGTCCATCAATGCTCCAGTTGCAGGCCACGACAGTAATGTACGAGTACTATTGATGTTCCGTTTGGTAATTAACAGAGTATGGCGAAATTGACCCTAAGTTCAAATTAAATCTGGATAACTTTTCTGGTACAGTCACGAGCTTAAATATACACATTATTATGAACAGCTCAGCAATAATATCTGATTTCGTGATTCATCCATGAATTTGTAGAAAGCATAATACCTACCTAAATATATATTTGTCACCTCTTAGAATGCCTCGACTGCCTATCTGACCTTCACAACCCAGTTACTGGGTAACAGCCATTGATAAGACTTGTTGGTTTAGGGTCAAGGAAAAATATTTTTATCAGTCAGGGTATTATGATTTACCAAAATCACAATTACTGCTGATTCGTTGCTCAGCAGAAGTGATGACGTGTCTTTGTGTGTGTGACGTGTGCATGGCCTATAAACCTAAATGACATGACTAATTTATGGACTCATTAAAGGCTGGTGTATATAGTAATTAACCCGGCGACGTATTTATGATTCAACGGTAATGAATAACGTGCTTGGTAGCCATATAGATTGATAATCAACGTGAGATATATTATCGGACTTATATGAAGTATTGAAGTCACAAATTATAACCTTACGCCCTATAGGTATTTCCGAAAAGATACAGCAAAGATGTATAGTAAGTCTGAATTCATGAAACTTATTTGGTCTTAACAAAGATGTTTTTTTTTTTTGTGTTGCCTTTTTTGTCCCATTGCTGGGCACAGCCCTCGCCCAAGTCTTTCCAGGAACTCTTTTTCGCGCCACCTCGAACCAGCCCTCGCGGTACGCGTCTTACCACCTCTTTCTGGGCCGGTCTTGGCGGCACCGTTCATCGTCAGGCACCCATTGTGTGGGGACTTTTACCAGCGGCTGATGTGGCCCGCCCCATCTCATTTGAGCCTGGCAGCTTTCTTGCTTACGTTCATTATACCCGTTCTGGAACGCAGCGTTCTGTTTTTGGTGTTCCGAATTTTGTCCTCTCTTTTTTTATTAGAAGTAAAATACGTAAGTTTAAATAAGATATTATTATTTTTAATTCCCCCAAGCTGCTGTTGTTTTCATTTGCCATTTTGTTTATTTTTGTCAAAAAGTAAGCCCTCATTTCAACCCTAATTAGTTCAAGATAAAGAAGGAAGGTTTTCCTCAAAACCCTGAATATGAAATAGCAAACATTGTAATCCTGTACACCAATTCTATTTACACTACCGCCCACCTAACTACCTTAATAGCTTCAAAATTCTGAGTAGGTTTGCCTAAAGACCCGAGTCGGCCTTGCGCAAATATCCTACGATTTTTCCGTGAGAAGCCGACGCATTTTTTCTTCCGCAGTCACGTGTATTATAAAAACCTTCTTGGTATTTTTAAGATTCCGTACATTAAAGATTAAAACGCTGGCTTTGCACAGATCTACTATCCCTGTATGAAAATAATGTCGGAGCGCATACCATACTTCATCTTCTTTTTGTATTTCTATGAGCCTTGCCGTGATAAAAATGTTAGCCAGCTAAGTGGTAGAGAGGCTTTGCGGACGGTGAGCAATGGTTAGCTCGCCGTCCGATAAGGACCAGGCCCGGATCGACGGCGCGTTGTGTTCCACGCGCGCCTCAAAGAGATGTCAGCACAACTGAAGGGGTCCGATAGGACCGATGCCTGCCGGGGTTGCGGGAAAGTCTGATAGGGATACCGTGGCCCCTGGCAACGTACAGGCAACTGAAGGAACACGGGTGGGTTTTAGTCAGTAAAGGTCTGACACGCCCTCCCGCTCCACCCAGAGCGGGAGAAGTTATTTGAAAATTTCCCACCCAAAAAAAAAAGAAAGCTTACTGACCAGGAATACCCTGTGCGTACATTTGTGAGAATCACGTTTCGTGGAGCACCCCATAATTTTATACTGAAAGCTAAAAGTTTTGACTCAAAGTATTAAGTTCCTTACTACAACTATGTACTGTAAGTACTATCTCCTCTCACACTTTACCGGTTTTTGTACTCATGTAAATATTAGAGGGGGTTTCAAATATTTTATCGCCACGCACAAACAGGGTTGAAAGCATTACGCTGTAAGATACACGTTGTCGGAACGTGATGTCTTTATAACAAGCTTATTGTTTTGGAGGGGGCGTGGGAGGGGGGCGGAGTGAAAATATTTGATATGTACGCGTGGCTTGCAATTTAGCGGAGACTCGAGTTAAACTGGGATTACGTGTTAGAGGTTATCAATGAACGAATTCTTTGCAGAATCAAGGATATTCAGGGTTATTACTATGTAGGTCAATTGGTTATTAATAAAATGTCCAAGACATTATAAGAACGCTAACATGCTGGGACGCCATGGCGATGTCGCTGGCCACGTAGTCATGACTACCTCTGGCTACCGACCGTAGCCAAATGAGGTTGCCAAATAATCAGCCAGTTACACGCGGGCGTCCGTCCTGGCGACCAGTTGGCCACTGAGTGAGGGAGGTGTAGTTGTATATAAAATACTGACGACTTGGCTATGCGTCACCAGGTTGCCAGAGTACCCGGTCTCCACGTAGGGGCCGGTCGGTTGTGGCTACGCTTACAAATTTGTGACGTCCCAAGACAAAGTCAAAGCCAAATAATTTATTTCAATTAGGCACAAAAAAGGCACTTTTGAATATTAATATAATAACTGATTCTAGTTGTTCCAAAAGGTAGTTTTAGTGTTTTAGACCGTAGCCAAGTGAGTTAACTGCCATACATTTCAATACGAATTGTTTGGATACGTAGCCGGCGACCTCGCCATGGCGTCCCAGTGTGTTAGTGCTCTAAGTGGTACAACAGCCGGTCTATTCTGTAAAAATCTCGCCGTAAAAACTTAGATAAAGTGATCTTGATATATGTGACCTGTTATTCCACCTGATGCTGGGGATTTACACTATTCTCAGTTCACTTCTTGCCCAATTCACCAAAGATTTCACAGAGACATTTTTAAAAAATAGGTCGGCTGGTATAAATATTTTTCTAGTGACAACAAAAGCAATTTATAGACACGAATAAATAGTATAAGCAGAGTTCAAATTAGTTTCTAGTAAGTCTGATGCTCTTTTATCTTCTCAATAAAATAAGCAGCTTATCTCGCAAAGCAAGTTTTGCGGATAAAGTAAAATGATCTATCTCATGGACTGAAACTTGTTTAGAACACCTACACTTACATAACATCACGCCTGTATACCCCGAAAGGTTAGGCAGAAATTCACCTACAGTAACCCACATTTCATCAGTTATGTTTAAGTCCCATATAAAATAGGGGCGAGCCTATTGTCATCAACCGGGCACAAATGCTGCTACTGAGAAATTCTAGCTGGAAAAACCCAATAACACTTTGCCTGACCAAGGTTCGAATTCAGAACCTTATGCTCAGCAACAACGCGACCACTAGACCAACCTGGCAGTCCACACTCACCTACACATACATAAGCAAATTCAACAATTTCAACACGATCTTAATTCTACTTAACCCAACAGGAATAATGAGTCTAATAATACATCATTTAGGAAACAACCATCCACTGCCGAAGGTTGGCCTTTATTACCTACTGATAGTAGTATTTTCGCACACATTTAAGTAGGAAAATAAAACTAAATTTCTCTTCTTACACTGAAAAAATCTGCCCAAACATCTGTACTTAAAAAGTAGTACAGCGGGTGAAATTAAGCGGACAAGCAAGGGTCGAATTTTGTCGAGCACACATATACAAGGGTTGGGTCGAAACCCAATTAATTCCTTGGGCACCTCGGCCCCGAACAAGTTTTTACTTGCCCCGGAGCTCTGAACGAAACTCAATCTCCACGATATATCGGTCTAATGACTCAAGTATTTTTGGGCTAAAGGACCGGGAAAGGAGGCTGTTTTAAAATTGCGTCGTAAGATGTTTTTTGTGGGTAAAAGGGATTACTTTAAGAAGTTGGGCGGTAATATCTTCGTTTGTGAATAATACTAGGTTTCGGTAATTCGATTGCGAATTGTTGTCATGGCAACGACTGCCTTTTGTAACGGTTATAGGTGAATCTAGGTTAACAGGTAGATTTGTTCTTATATATACTAATATTATAAGGAGGTAAAATTTGTGAGTTTGTATTGTAGGTGGCAATCTTCGGAACTACTGTTCCGATTCCGAATATTCTTTCGGTAACGAGAAGCTACAGTATTTCCGAGTGTCATAGGATTTCATATTTTATGTGAAACAAAAGATCGCGACCAGAAGCTAGTGTCAAAAAATATAAAGAAAAGGAAGAAAGAAAGAAAGAATAATATTTATTTGGACACAGTTCGTGAAACACATAATAACACAATAAAAAGTGAAAATAATCATAAAGCAATAATAGTAATAATATCAAATTAAAAACGAAAAAACAAAATATATATAATTATATTTCTCAATGGCACGTGAAGCCAAGTCAGAGACCCATGGGCGGTTAAAAACTCTGACACCAGGTTGTTCACAAACCAGACGAAAAAGAAAAAAAAGAAAATAAAATTATTTTCTTACATAAACTTTTATAATTTAAATCTGAGACTCGTATTTTAGAATGATAGTTGAGATTAGTATGTAATCTCTCTGTTGTACATCAAGATTAAAATCGGCAAAAGCTACAGACTTAAGAAAATTAATCCAATTTTTTTCTTCAAAACTTAACCCGTCGACCACGAAATGGAAAAAAGAAACAACCTAAAAGCGTACCTACATAATCTCTGTGCATAAATTCCAGCAAACATTTTGGTGTCAACATACTTTTTTCTGACGTCACCTTAGGTTTCTTTTGTTCTCCAAAACATACGGCATAATTAAAATTTTAACCCGTCAACTACGCTTAGAAAAAAGTCGGCGAGATGGGTCGGTGCCCAACGGAGTGTCGTGATATTTTAATTCTAACCCCAAATTGCTCGGCCGTTTCGACCTAATTGCTCCGTGTAATTTCACAGCTTTATAAGGGTTAATTTAATTTATCCGACAATACACTGTGTTGGCATGATTGCGTTGAAAATTTAAATATTAAACTTGTATAGGCGATTTATGATTAGATTTTTTTAAGACTAGCCGACGTCGCCCGGGTGTATTTCCGACATTTCTGGTGGATTTTACAAAAATGTCTTTCATGTCCAGACAATTGCCTTGTCTAGACAATTAAGAATGAAACAAAAAAAAATCATCTCTCATTCTCTAGTGATGATCTTTCATACATATAGATTTTTATTTAGAGATGGCATTTTTTTTGTACCTACTCAAAATAAACTAAACGTGAATTCATGCAAGGCTAGTACGTTTTGCTAGTTATAAACTATTTGTGGCGCTTTCATCCAAATTCTATCAGTGGCATAATACTAATAATTTTAATACTATCTTGAATTCATGCAGCCTAGTACTTTTTGTTAGGTTACTCTCAGAAATTGTGCTCAGAAAACGTGTCGTGAACAGAATAACGTCTTTGTATGACGATAACTTTTTTTTTGCAACATCCGATTCAGTAAAACAAAGCCTATATATATTCTCTTCCAAATTAATCTCTGTCTACCTGTGAAAACTACATGAAAATCCGCTCAGTAGTTCCGGAGATGTGTGCGAACCTGCAAACAGAAATACACCGGATTCTACTGTTGTGTAGTATGTATAGATTACTTTTTTGCCTTTGTTATTTGTAGTAAGACATTATTTTTATACAGGAAAAACTAACAAATTTTCAGTATGTATACCTATCGAAATTATTCAAGCTATATCAAAAAGATTCAGTGTAATAACAGTTAAGCTAACTTGTGTTCAGAAGCAACGGAGACACCAAACAATGATAAGATTAACCTAACTAACACTAGATTCACCAAGAAACTTCAATCGTATTTAGTTTGAATAATAATAATTAGTAGCCGTCCTAAGTGACTAAATGGGACGAAGTCTCCTCACTTAACGCTAGTTTCTCAAACACATTTAAGGAACTGATCTTATAACCATTAGAGTTATCCGATAGGGTAAATGATAGTAATTACAAAATTATTTACCGTCTATAGCGTCCGCGTAGCTTCCGTCGCTCCTCGTAGCACTTGGCCGGGCTACGCCGTAGCGTGGTGCTACGACCGAGTTCGTTTAAAACTTAGTGTGCTTTGCTAACTATTTATTAAGTTAGGTTATTTATTGTGCAAGTTCATACATTCAATTTCTAAAATTAGTTTCGAATGGAGCGAAATCAACTCTGGGACGTAGTTACATAACACAGTGAAGCTAAATTTATGATAAATTTGTTAACAAATATTAACTCGTACTTGTAGAACATTTTCGTTGAATCAACTGTGCTTTAAATCAAAATCAGTTAAACTACAAACGGTTTATCCAATTCAAAAGCCATTAATGTTTTTATTGACGTTTACCATTAAATTAATCTTTTTTGATTGATGATCGGCCGTCATTATGGTTGCTTTTCCAGAAACTTTTGTATTTTGTTTTATTGCAAGGCACGCACCTCAGACTTTTCGGATAAATTTTTATTTAACCATTTATGTATACACATATATAAATAGACAAGAAGAAAATAACAGAAAAATACGTACAAAGGTGATGCTTATTTCTAAAGAAATCTCTTCCAGCATACCTGCGATAGGAAAGTGGATAAAAAGAGATGTAGACAACGTGTGTAAGAGTAGAAGAGAACATAAAATACATAAAATCAAAACAATTCACTTAATAAAATGAAACAAATTATATGAGAATATACTTACTTAGATACTCGTACATACAATCATATATACTTCTAAAATAAATAAAATACAAAATAAAAACCAACGCAACTATGACGAAGTGGAAAGATAGTGTTCTTTCACTCTTCTTTTAAATACTGCAACAGTTTGGCAGTCCCTAATGTCGGGAGGACTTCATGTGCGTATTGTATAATTATCACTTGCTTCAAAAAAGGTGAAGGAAAACATCGTGAGAAATATTCATCTGAGAAATATTTCTCGACGGCATAAAAACTCTGACACCATGTTAGTCAATAACCACACGAAAAACAAACGTTATAAGCTTTATATTAGCTTGCTTCGTTCGTATGTGTTTCCAGTTACTGGATAGATAGACAGAATACTCTTTATTGTACACCATAAAAATTACAGACATAAATTTCACATAGGGTGACACAATGGGAAGTCTTATCGCTTAAAGCGTACTCCCATTATCATCCATTTTTCAAGCACTTACTGGCATCGGATTGAGCTGAAACTTGGAATACATATATAACAACGGTGACAACATAAAAATTCGATACCATGGAGCTGTTCTGATGTTGGAGCCTGGCTTTAGGAACTCCTCAACCAATCAAGATAGCACCATCGTGATTGGATTCATTAGTCATGTATTGACAAGTGCTATAACACTAGGTGGTGTACAGAGTCCGATGATGGAGTCAGAAGGTGGCCATGGGAACTCCTCAACCAAAATATAAGATAGCAGCATTGTGTTTGAACTCATTGGATATGTATTGACAAGTGCTATTACGCTAAGTGGTATCCAGGGTCTGATCATGGAGCCAGAAGGTGATCACGGGCACTTTGAAATGAAATGAAATGAAATTGTTTATTCTGTAAATAGGATATTGGAATCACTTTTACACGTCATCTTAAAAAAATAAGTAATTAAAAATTAGCTAGATGAGTTCGGCGTTTCCTATCTGACTACTCTGAGAAGAAAGGCCGAAACAAACTCAGAGGTCATAGTCTCTTTTAAAGTCCAGACATAATCTTGGTCAGGCCATATGAGGACCATGTAGATTAGTGTCTGAAATGGTCTTTTGAGAAAAGAACCACACAGATTTGAGTGGACCTGTCCTGTCAGTGCAAGCATTTGTCAGTAATCGTGGAGCTCAACCCAGAACTTAAGGAGCTCAACTCGACGAACAATACCAAAGAAAGGACATTTGGGTATCTGGATATCTGGATTACTTCTCAAGTAATCCAGATAGACCCGTCGCGTTTGATTTCATTAGATTCGTCTCGACAAGTAGGTACGTTATCCCAAGGTGTAGTACAGGATCTGTTGATGGAGCTGGAAGCTCGCCATAGGAACTCCTCAACTAATCAAGATTCTTGTGGTTCGTTCGTTCTGTCTTGACAAAAAATATAGCCAAAAGTGCAGCCCAGGGTCTGATGATCGAGCCGGAAGGTGGCCACAGGAACTTCTTAACTAAACTAGATAGCCGTGTTGTATTGGGCTTGTTGGATTTATCTTGACCAGTACCTACCTTTCAAGTAAAGGTGATAATTCAACAAATTCTAATGCAAAAAAGTACAAAATAAAATATTAATGTACATAAAAGCTTAGTTTATCTTTCAGTGTAAGAAGGACGTTCATGCCTGAAGCTTTTAAGCAAATATTAAAGTTCTATGTTTACGTAAGTTTTATTTAGTACCTTTCGTTTCATAAAAACCTTGTTCTTAAAAAGATTTTTACATAATATTTAATTTTTTGCCTTCCCGCGTGTATTACGTAAACTGATGTTTTTTACAGAAGTAAAAAAACCTATTTATTGGTGAGTTGCAGATCTCTATAAAATATTCCAATCATGGATTTTAAATTCTAAATACTAATATTTCCTAGTCAGACAACGTTTTAAGGGAAGAAAATCTTTTCATATCATCAACTCTGCCTATCGCAGTCCACTGCTGGACATAGGCCACTCCCAGGCTGCACCACAACACCCTGTTCTCCGCCTTCCGCATCCAGTCTGTCCCAGCCAATTTCTTAAGGTCATCGGTCCATCTAGAAAATTTTCGCTAAGGAAAACTTAGCCTTTTGTAAAAGATTTTTCAGGAATATTCAATGTGAATGTAGGTTTTTTAATTTCTACTCAATCAACACAAAGTTAAATAATAATTAAGTATCTAGCTTTTCAAATCACTAAAAGTAAAATGGAAATATTTCTTAAAATCGACTCGATTATTTCTTATTTGCCCCACTCAGCCCGCATTTCTCGAGATATAAACATAGGGAATCATGGCTCGAGAAAACCGAGCTGAACTAACTCCAATTCTTTTCAATTACTCTCGGCTCGAGATCACGGCTTACCATGAGAATTCTTGACAATTCTTCGTTTTTATAAAACGTAAATAAAATCCATTAAATTATTTTGAATTGGAAATAAATTGAAGATAGGTTTTATTATCCATTTTACAATTACAAATTAAAAAAAAATAAGTTATTCTATTTAACATAGCATAATACGCCAGCAATCTGCGTTGGGTTAGGCAGAGATGTACCTATGGTACACCCACATTTCACCAGTTATGTTTTCCCATGTAGTAGTCCTATCGCCATCGACCGGGCATAAATCCAGACACCAGGCTGCTACGGTTAGAAATTCCTGATGAAAAACCTAATAACAAAATTCAAAAGTCATTTATTCAAACTAGGCTGAGAATCAGCACTTTTCGAACGTCAAAATTACATAAGACTGTCCCCCAAAACGCCCACCCTTCACCACTTCCTAGTGCTTTAGCTGGGAAGAAGAAGTGGCGCAACAAACTCCCCAGCAGCACAGCTGTCTGTTCAGTTAGAAAAAAATGAATCTATATAATAGTATGCAAAATGATATTTACATTACGCAACACAAAACATAATTTAAATTATAAAATTAATAGCCATATGACAGCTAGCATACGCCAATATACCAACCCTTTGCCCGACCTGGGAATCTAACATCATGCTTAGCAATAGCGCTTGCAACCACTCGACTAACGAGTCAGTCATTCTATTTATAGGTTTTACTAATGTGATAAATTCCTGACGTATTGATAACAGAACAAACTAAAATACTCGTGAATGTGAATATCAACTAGTTATTTGAAATATCGAAAAATAGCACATAGGTATCTCTGGTATCTCATACATTTGAATTGGACTGGTATTCAATTTATGAATCAAATAGCATTTTATCATAAATATTGTTGTTAGACGTTATTGTTTAGCATTTCAAATAATATGTTACGCTCAAAGAACGAAAATGGTCATCGACATTGACTCTTAAAAAAAAAGCACTGGCAGGAATCATTACTACACTCAATTGAAAACAAACTCACTTTCCAAATTATCTTATAGTTCTTTTTGTCAGCAAAATAATACGTTATTAAAAAAAAAAGATTGTGACATGTATTATCTTCCATTATTTTTATTTAAATAATGGTTGAGAACACGCACGTGTAAAAAACTGAGTTATTATAGAGAAAATTACGATGATAATGACTTACACGCTTTCTGTGTTAATTGCCAACGTTTTTGTTATTTTGGCTTCTATTGCCTGTTTTTTTTATGTACTTAACAACAATCATAAATTTCCTGACAGCACACGGCCTAAACCACTGGGCATAGAAGCATGAAATTTATAAGAAAGGATTTTTGTAAATTTTTGCCCTAAAGGGATTAAATACGAGATGAAATTTTGTAAGGAACTTCGTAATTTTTGCCAATAGGGAATTCCATCAGGTATAATATGGCGTTTTTATTACCTATTACGAGTATATTTATTATTTTTATCAACATACTTCGGTGTCAATGAGTGCTCGTGGCTAAGTAAAAACAGCCGCACGGGTCAATACATCAGGTTAAGCTACGCTTGCCGGGGTTGGTCTGTGGATGGGTGACCATCTTTACATACCGAGACTCCTTCGTGCCTCGGAAAACACGTTAAGCCGTTGGTCCCGGCTAACATTCGTAGATCTTTGACAGTCGTTACGAGTCGTCAGAAGCCCGAAATTCTAACAACCAGTGTTACCAAGGGGTATCGTATTACCCAGTTAGTGGGTTGTGGAGGCTCCATGGAAAATACTGGTATTTAGCTGCATCCGGTTGGACTGGAAGCTGACCCCAATATAGTTGGGAAAAGTCTAGGCAGATTGATTGATACTTCGTTGTCAACACATTATTTATTATAACATCTGTTATCTTTAGTTTTTCTATTATATATGACGCGTATAAAATTGAACTGAATTATTATAAAGAAAGTTATTATTAACTAACCGACTTCCCAAAAAGGAGGAGGTTATCAATTCGGTTGTAATTTTTTTTTTTTTTTTTATGTATGTTACCTCATATCTCCGTCACTTATGAACCGATTTTGAAAATTATTTTTTTATTTGAAAGGATACACTTTCCCATTGGTCCCATTTTTATCGAAATTTAGTTCTGATGATGGAATCCATGAGGAATTGAGGGAACTCTTCAAATATTATAGGCACACACATAGCGATTTAGGTATTTTCAGCTACAAGTTAAGCATTTGCATTCAGAAATTATCATTTAGTGAAGTGGAACTGATGAAAAAGATCACAGATTGCCATCGGAATTAATCAATTATAGGTATTCCACGGGTGGCGCCATTTATGAACCGATGTGGAAAATTATTTTGTGATTTGAAAGGATATACGGCCAGATTGGTCCCAATAAAAAAAAATAATCAGTTCTGATGATGGAATCCATGACGAATTGAGGGAACTCCTCAAATATTATAGGCACACACGTAGCGATTTAGGTATTTTCAGCAACAAATTAAGCATTTTCATTCAGAAAGTATCATTTAGTGAAGTGGAACTGATGAAGAAGACCACAGATTGCCACCGTAATTCCTCAATGATAGGTATTTCACGGGTGGCGCCATTTATGAACCGATTTGGAAAATTATTTTCTGATTTGAAAGGATATACGTCCAGATTGGTCCCATTAAAAAAAAAACAGTTCTGATGATGGAATCCATGAGGAATTGAGGGAACTCCTCAAATATTATAGGCACACACATAGCGATTTAGGTATTTTCAGCAACAAATTAAGCATTTGCATTCAGAAAGTATCATTTGGTGAAATGGAACTGATGAAGAAGACAGATGGCCACCGGAACTACTCAATGATAAGTATTTCACGGGTGGCGATTAGATATCTCGATTAAGATAGTTAAACGACAGTGAAGCACGTTTAAATAAATAATTCTGATGACCATCGAACTGATCTGAAGATGAAGCCGGAAGGACGGCACCGGAACTCCGTCATAAAACAATGTATCCTAGCCGTGTTTGGGCTTATTGGAATTGCCATGAGATGTACTCTGGCTATAAATGATTTTAATGGTAGTATCCCGGCATCAAATTGCGCTACTTGAGTCGTATGTTATGTGTGGCCTTGATTGACAGAAGACAGATTTTGTAGCCTCGTTATTTCCGTCAATGATCTGCGGCCGTGTGATCGCTTTAATAATTTGTTGGCGTCCAACTCTGATAAAACTATGCCTTCCAAACTTCTGACACGCCTAACCGCGACGTATATTTGCTCTTTTGCAAAGTTTTTTTTACCAAAGTCGATCACAGCTCTTTCGGGGGTGGTAGCCTGTAATTTATGGACTGTGACCGCCCAGCTTAATATTAGAGGCAGCATACGCTCCACATCTCCGTAACCCCTTGCCGCCCGGAACGTAGTGCTTGTTGGTGGTATGGGTCTCACTTTGAAAACTTTAAATTAGCATATCTTTTTATTGTATGAGACGATTGCAATGAAACAAAAACTAAATGTTACATCGTGATAATATTATATTTACAATTTTAATAGGACTGTAATTAAATTTAAAAAATGTTATTAATTCTGTTAAATAAAATGTAGAAAAATGTATTCCAAAATGATACCATTTTGGGCCAATAGATGTCATTGAGATGCAAAAAATTTTGTAACCTACACTTTCAAGCCAGTTTTGAAAAATGTATGATTCCATCTTTATTATTACTTAGATAAGTTTATACCATGTTTTCTAAACCAAATGAATAATATCTTTCATACAAACCGTATCCCCCCTTTTCACCCACAAAAATTTCAATCATTCCACTTTGCCCCATCAAGTCGCCCCACTGGTGGGGCAAATGCATTCTGCCCCATGGCATGGATTCTTCCCCACAAGGGTTGGCACCTTAGAATTTGTGTAAGTAGGTATGCTCGTATTTAATATTTGATTAGAAAAGAAAGAAATTTATATGTAAGTAAAATGTAACTAGGACTTGTATTTAGTTAGATTTTATTTTATTTGTAACAAATCGTGTAATTAACGTATGATTTACAACCCGATTCCTTCCAGAAACAACTAGTAAATAAAAATTAATAATACCAGCCTATTACTGTCCCACTGCAGGGCAAAGGCCTCTTCTCATACAGAGAAGGAACGAGCACTGATCATCACGCTTGCTCAAAACGGGTTGTAGATTTCAAACTAATATTAACTATAAGTCCATGTTTCCGCACGATGTTTTCCTTCACTGATGTCAATAATGTCCAAGATAAACTCAGAAAGTTCATATGAATTGAAATAGTCACATTAGAACCCACAACCTCATGCATGAGAGGCGAGGCCTTAACCTCTGGGCCATCATAACATATTAAATTACCAAAAAATATATATTTTACTTAACTAAAAGTACATTTCTTTCTTTTCCAAACAAATATAAAATACGAGCATACCTACCTACACATTTCTAAGGTGCCAACCCTAGTGGGGCAGAATCCATAAAGATTTTAGACTAGTGGAATCTGCCCCACCAAGTCGAACTAGTGGGGCATATTCCACTGAAAATTTTTAGGCATTCCTCTCTCCCACCAGCGGGGCGCTTGGAATGATTCGTTAATTTTTGAAAAATCTTTTGATGTTTCCATTATTCGACTGGTATACGAATTTGTGCGGGGTAGGTATAAACACAACTAAAAAGTGAACAATAAAAACTTTTTTACAAAAAAAAACAACCGACTTCCAAAAAAAACACTTAAAAGAGAAAAATAACTTGAATTTCGGAAGTCGGTGGCAAAAACGAAAATACAGATCCATATAGTTATATTTTAAGATGGTTCGCAGTTTGCATAGTTGAAGTCGTGATATAGTTTTATCCCTAGGGAAATAGTTATGAATTGCTTTCATATATATTACGGTAGGTACATTTTACTATATATGTATCTAATAAAATACTATTGTTTTTGCCACCTACTTCCGAAATTCAAGTTATTTTTCTCTTTTAAGTGTTTTTTTTGGAAGTCGGTTGTTTTTTTTTGTAAAAAAGTTTTTATTTAATGTTCATATTCTTATGAAACGCTTGCTCACGTTTGCTTATACTAACATAAACATAATCCGCAAAAGAATAAGGTTTTTTTTTTTTTATAATAAATTCTTTATTGGCATAAAATGTATAAAAACAAAGTGTAAAAATACCTGTGTAACAGGGGTGTCTTCTCCCAATCAGTAGATTCTGGATTTTATGCAATCACATCATTTGAATTTACTAGACAAACAAAAATGTTTAATTCAAATAGCAAAACAGTAGTTCGGTAGGTTCAAATTCGTAAGAATCGCTTACTTTACATAGCAAAGCAAAGTCAAAGCGCGCTTTGTTAATCTTGCTACTATGTAGGCAGCGTCTACGCAGAGTCAACGCGACATCAATACACACCTAATGTGAAGGTACCCCTAGGCACCATACACCGAACGTGATATTAAAAGTCTGACTCCAAATAAATCTACAATTGTATAAGAGGTACTCATACATAAATGCTGTTAAGGTATATAACAAATTACCGGACTCCTTTAAAGATTCACCTTTGACCATGTTTAGGTAAAAGGCAACGCAATGGTTAAAAGAAAAATGCTTTAACAATCTCAATGAATACATGTTGGATTGCGGAGAAGGAAACTGAAATAAATATTGGTTTAAACCTTATATTAATTAAATAATGTTAACATTTCAAAGACATTGTAATAGTTATGACATTTTTAATTACAATTTACAATATTATTTATTTATTCTTATTCTGACATTACTTACATAATTATATTAAACTTTATCTCTTGAACTGACATATCTGTAACTTTGACATCAATTAATTAAATTTGTTCCATGAAAATTTTAATGCATGCATCTTATTTGTTGTTGCTGTGTTTTTTATAAATTTAATTACCATTGTGTAGGATACAATTAAATATTTGCTCACCATAAGTAATGGTAGAATATAAAAGGGTTATTATAGTTTTAAGAGTATACAGTGTAAACCTACATTCTCGCAAATAAATGGATTTGATTTGATTTGAACCTCAAATTATTTATGTTACATTCCTCGAAGAATGCTCCGCATACCATGAACCGCCTAGAGATCGAACAAATCGGTTCTCGAACAACTACGCATAAGAGATAGAGTATCCACGATCAACCAAAAGATTCTCGGTTCACATTGCCCTTCGGGAACCAGATAACCTTGAAATGTTGGTGGTGATGGGCAAGATAGATGGGAAAAGACCTCGCGGTCGGTCACTTAATCGCAGGTCAAACCGAATAACCACCCTAACTGGACTCTCTGTTACGACCGCTCTAAGAGAAGTGGAGAACCGAAGTGGCAGAACATCATACATATAGCTACGAAGGCCTTTCAGGGACACGACCTTCAGTAATGAAGTACCTACGTGACCAAAAAGAAGACATTCACTCAAGAAAAACACTCAAATTTAAAGTCGTCTTAACAAAATCAAAGGAACGTTCTTTAGGTTATAATGTTTATTGAAGTCTTTTTTTATCGGACTAAGCAATATATTTCGCGAAAATTATAAAAGGAATATAATAAGTAACAGAGTTTTTACCAATCTATACAATACAAATAAATAAAATTGAAGTGTTTATTTGTAATCGCAAAATAACAGCTTTTTACTAAATACATATTATGAAAGTTTAAACGGTACTTATCTATTATTGCTACATATTATACTACAAATAAATAAAATTCAAGTGTCTGTTTGTAATGTCACAATAACAGCTTCTTACTATATATAAGTTAAATGTACTTGCTACGCCCTAACAGGGTCATGTACTCATAAGTTTTAGCCTAGCCTGTAACTGAATGTACACTATGCAAAATAAATAAATATGAAATTATATACGATACTTACTTATAAAATTATTAAAAAAAAATATCTGTCTGTTTATTCCGGCTAATCTCCGAAACGGCTGGACCGATTTGACGGTACTTTCACTGGCATCTGCCAGTGAAAGTACCGTCAAATCGGTCGACTTTTTATTACATCAGCTATCTAGCTGATGTAATAAAAAGTAACTATAGCTAGCCTTATTTTTGAAAAAAGAATTAGATCCACGTGAGCGAAGCCACGGCAGCAGCTGGTATATATAAAATAAAAACATATTTCTCAGCTAAACGCTTAGCTAATGTAAAATTAATCTCAAAAGATTGCGATAAAGCACAACAATGACTTTAAATGGTCCAGTAATGGCTTAACAAATCGTTATTACTATCAAGAATAATAACTTCCAGCAAAACAGCGCTGAATAATGAATATTGTTCATAATTTTATAGCGTACTACATTTTATGCGGTAATCGCTTACAAGACTTCTTGACGATGTGATGGACTTAAATTGCTCTAGTATTCTAAAGTGGTAGCAATTGTATGGTCCTTAACTTATACCCTACTTATCGTATCAAGTTTAAGGCTCAACCAAAATATTTCAATGTTCATTTTACAGAGGTCAATCGCGATCGCGGTCTATAAATGGGTCCGCGTACTTAGAAATAAATTCAAAGAAATTGATGTACTGACTCTGGCTTCTCTTTATATCTGAGAAAGTATTTTGTATCTTCAGAAAAACTTAGGACTTTTCAAAATAAGAAATGATTTCCATAATATAAATACTTACGTGATACCCAAAGAAGAAAGGCAGTACACCATGTAATTTGGGTGTCGCACTTAGACTTCACGCACATTCGTAAAAATAGTCTCAAAAGATAGATCTCGGTCAAATTAAGATAAAAGGTAATCGCAGCATATTTTTTAATTTTGGGTTTCGCCAGAAACACGTTATTTAAAACGCAAGTGACTCCGACTCCGACTAAACAGACCCCATGACAGTAAACCAACGAGTAAACAGTATATGACATTTAAAGATGGCAGAAATGAATAGTTCCAATAATGGCTACTGAAGGTAAAAGTTGCGCTAGTAGCTGACTTTGTATATTAAGCCCTCTACACATTGGACCTCTAGAAGAGCGTCATGTACTCTATACACTACTATGTCAAGCAAGCAGTCATAAATACGTTAGGATTGACAAAATGTCTTTTGTTATTACTACTAATGTGAATGTCCTCCAAACTAATATTATAAACGCGAAAGTGAGTTTGTTTGTTACGCTTTTACACTAAAACGGCTGAACAGATTTGGAAAGCACACTGATAAACCATGCTCTGGGTAATAGGACATAGGCTATACTTTACATCTTGGATCGCAAATGAAGTTGCGGGTCATTGATAGTATAATAAAACAACGCTTTTAGAGGCAAGATATCTAGAGACGTTGGTTAACATCGCCCGACATTTCAAGCGACTAGTGCCGCGGGACATTTTTCTCCAGTGAATGCGTAGCTTTATCACTTTATACTTGTCAGTGGGCTTAATTGGACAGCTCACAGCTGTCAGTCATGATGTCATTCACAAATATTTTCAATATTAGGTACTAGGCTAGGTATTTAAAAATGTCTTTGCCAGTACCAAATAACTTATTATATTCATGCAAGGCACCCACGACACAGGAGAAATTCCTAGTGTGGGGCAACGTTTTTTTTTTAAAAAAAAAAAAAAGGTTCAAAGGCGAATGTAGAATTTAAGACCTGTGAAGATATTCAGGCTGGGGAGGCCGCGCATCCCATCATGTTATCTTACTATCTTGGTCGGTTTATTCCTAACTATTATGTATTAAGCAAAAATAAAACATTTATTTGGTACTAAAATAAAGCATTTTTACTAAATTATTACATTCTAATCTAAGAAGAACTTCTTCGAATAACTGACTAGCGCGCGCAGTCGTCATCCTTGTCGACAGCATCACCATACGATGCTCATCACACATACTAGCATCAACTGTACCTAACCTATGGCATTGCATTAGACTCGACCATCTCTACACAACTGGATTACGTACAATCCTCGTATTCTGTACTTCACCACAAAACAAATAAAACTAGTAGGTAAGCAAACTAATCCACAAATATTTACGACACATACAGACAAAACAGAGTCATGACATTAAAATATGACAATTAAGACATTTCTGATTTGAAGGTGACATCAATAGATTTTAATGTTGCCATGGTAGCTAAATCCTCCAAAAAACGTACGATGGTACGTCATACACAATAAGCAAATACATATTTATTAATATAAAACATGTTGCAAATACAAATAGGTAGGTAGGACAGGATTCTGTTTCTTCCCAAATGTCTTAGATTTGATGTAACAGAAGTGAGCTATCAATAATAATTGACGTCTTTTCCTGTAATACTCCTCTAAAAAAAGAGGTAGTAAAAGTCTCTTAATAGTTTAAACGATGAAACCACTACCACCAAAATCCTGCTAATTAGCAATTATAGAAATACCATATTCTGGTGAGTATGTTAACTCCATAGCTACCGTGGTTGCCAAGGTCGGTTAAAGTTCAAAAACCACATCAAACGTGTCCATTGCAAAAAGCATATTATAAAATTATAGACTATTTGAAGACAAGGAAGTTTGGCAATCATTCCTTCCGCACATGTGGCTTCCCTGGTACCTCATTAACGGAAATTATGTAAGTGTCTATTAACTGCTCCCAAATAACGATATTTATTTGTAATGGCAAACATGTTTTTTGGTTAAGAAGGTTTTTATGTTTATTATTTTATTTATCTTATATAAAGACTTTTTTTTTTATTTTGTGAATGTGAGAACCTTGTAGGCTTAGTGGAATGTAGGCTAGTTAACTATTTTCTATTTTGTTATGTACCAGGGGCCTTATTATGAAGTATTAATGCCATCATTATTCAACTGCGAAAAAAGGACGGTGCTAGCGGCCTTGTATAGTTCCGTCTTTCACTCACACTGGAATAATGATGGCATTAATACGTCATAATACGGCCCCTGGTAGTTTTTGAAAGGCCTACACCGTCCTTCCATACCTATTAACACTGTTATTTGAAAATATTATAAAAACCAACTATTTTAGAAAGACTAACCATGGAGTTTCTTGCCGGCTCTTCTCCATAGGAAACGACCAAATTAGAACCGTGCACCTAGCTTCTGACTTTTCGTAAGTGCCCATGTAGGTATATATCAAAACAAATATTTAGATTTTAGATTTTCATACCTTTGACTAGTTTCTTCTGGTGACTTCCGTACGCGTGGAAGTCAGCAACTACCATAGAATATATCCTATGGTACTCGACAACAGTATAGCTTTCTATCACTGAAATAATTTTTGTAATTAGATCAGTACTTTCAGAGATTATCTCTTACAAACAAAAAAACAATAACATACATAACATCACGCCTATATTCCCTGATGGGTTAGCCACATTTTACCAAACAATTAGTTCAGATGCTCACGCATGAAAGGTAGTTAACGGCTTTTATGTAGTGATACGAGATGTTCCGGCTAAAAAGAACCCCCACTATTGGCAGACGTTTTGGATTATTAGTATTTTCAAGAAAACATGGAACGCTGCTGCTTATCTTCTTATCAAATCTTTCGGAAACCCAAAAGAGAACCGAATCGTCCGTATCGAGAACGGCGTATTAGTTTTCCTAAACTGCGTTCACCATGGGTCGATAGATGTTATACTTTAAAAAGGCTTAATCTAGGGTCCTTGGAAATATCAAAGGGTACCGTATACCGTTTAAGAATTATAATTCACACTAATCAAAACAAACAAAGGACAGCTTAACCAACTAGTGCACTGACTACATAACAGCAGTATCCGCTTTCAGAAAGACGCGGTTTTGATCCCGTATGGAACGAAGATCTGCATGTCCTACTTTTGTTCTATCTCAATGTATGTGCATTCGATTTGTGTATGTAATGTGCCGGTTCGGGTGCTATGATTCGGTGCTTGAAATGCGACTGATTAAAGTGTGATTATGCATGTGACTTTGTAATGAGAATGAATTAGAGAGCGTTTGTGCGATGTTCTGAATTTGAATGTGTTTTTTTTTTTCGGTGGCATCCGATTTTCTGATGAAGTGTAAGAACCATTAATGGTGTATGCCATCGCATATTACAACTGTGATAAATATATTGGTTGGACAGACATTATGTTAGAATCAGCTTCCAGTTTACCGAGTTGGACTAAATATCAGTATTTTATTCACATCAACTGTCATCTGACCTCATTCCGAATTTCCGATATCCTGAGGATTGGTTATGTAACTTTGATATGTTTTGACTGGCAACAGTAGAATAGAATATTATTATTTATTATTGCTAAAATAAAACTGTGATCCACGGTTTTCGAGTAACTATCGTGATTTCAGATCTAGAAAATGGAATCTATGTATCAAGAATGGTTACTGGTCAGCCATCCACAAATAGTCCTTGACAAATACAGCTTAACCTCAGCGTTAGACTATAAACTAACCACGAAACAAATCTAAAAATAAACATCGATAGTCGACAAAGAACCTCACGTTAAGATTTTCAAGGTCATTTCATGGATATTTAAACATAAGTAACCTTGAGATTCGTTAATAAAGACTTCCGTATAAAGACTAGCGATAAAAAAGCTATTTTATTTCTTTATGTTTCTGTCAGTATTTTTAAACTTCTCGCGCCACTGTGACAGTTTTAAATTGCATTTTTATGCGACACTTTAAATGGAGACACACTTCGCTGTAGGCTATGGGGCTTGCTCGACAAATTGAAATAGTATTTATATAGGACAGTGCAAACATCATAGTCTTTCACTAGAGGAGTTTAACTTCTTAAGTAAACTAATTTAAAATTGCAAGTCCCTCCACTGTTTCTTGCAGACACATTTTAATTGTTTGTTTACAGAATTTAGTGCCTTAGACAAAAAATACATCCCATCACTAAAAAAATATTTTACGTAGGTGCCGCTCGGAGACTGAAAATAATATTAATAAACTTTTCCGAGCCGCACTTATCAAAATTTTATTTCAGTGCGGTTAGTGGAACTGCTCAGGTGCGGTTCGGACAAGTGCTGTTGAAATCAGTGCTCTGCGTGAAATACCTCACATTTTTTAATTAGACGATTTCTTCTTCTCTCGTATCAGCCAAAAAAATCCTTACTCTACTACCACCTCACTTGAGTATCCGGCCGCAGAGTGTGACGATCCGCATGGAACAATACCTGGCCGGGGAAGCGTAAAGAACTGTGCAAGTCTTCCAGCACCCTGGCCAAAGGTAGTTGAAGAACACCATGTGGTTTTAGTCTGTAAGAGAACCTCGGCAACCGCCCCAGGGCGGAAGACATCCGTGAGGATTTCCACACGCAAAAAAGGGTGCAATCGATATCGCCACTAGTGGAAAATTTAGCCACCCGCGCGTGGACCATCAGACCCTCTAACTACCAACTAATTGGCTATTATTTAAACTCTAACAATGACTTAAATAAAATAGTAGAATAATTCTTGTAAAAATATCTAGTTTTTCAATCCAGCTCAGAGAACAACGGGCTAACTGCCCAAAAAACAGTTTTTCTGATGAATTATCTCCAACGCTATTTCATAAAATATATTTTCTCATAATAATAAAATTGCTCCCGTATTGTTGGTGCAGAGTTTTTTTATTACTCATGCATTAACACCCAAATACTTGTAATAACTCACTGTCCGTAGGTCTTACAAAATAATAATTGTGTAAAAAGTGACCGTCTTCTCAATAACTGCATTCGATTCGTTTTCAATCTGCGTAAATATGATCATGTCTCTGCGCATCGCCCATACGCCAGCGCAGAGAGCAAACGGCGCTGACCACTTTGTTTTCATTTCTTTACTCTCCCTCTTCCCCTAGTTATCTGGCCCCCCACTGTCAGTACATTTACGCCAACCACAATAGAAATCTATGTTCATCTCACAATCGTCTTCTTCAATGTCCCACTCACCGCACAGACTTCATTCACTCTTCCTTCTTCATTCAGTCTATCTCTCTGTGGAATGCGCTCCCCCAGGAAATCAGGATGGCGACCAACCGATTATCTTTTAGAATTAAAGTTCGCCAGCATATTCGCAAGAATCTGGCAGTATCATCACAACGGTAATGTTTTCCCATTGTTTGTCTTATTCGTACTTATATTTATATTTAATAAGGTGTATTTATTATATTGATCGTTTTTAATAGATATATATGTATATCTTTATATTTAAATATAAAAATAATCTTCAATTCTCGCTATTGCCCCTACCACTGTTTGTCTCTGCATCACCCGAAGATTGACTGTTAGAAAATGCCTATGGCATTAAGTCCGCCTCTATACATTTGTGTGCTTGAAGTATTAAATAAATTAAAAATAAATAATCATTTATTTTTGAAACCAATCACTCAGCCAGATCAATTGAGACGTATTTGTTACTGGTACACGAGCCGTAGGTTAAACCAACGAACGTCGGTATGATATGGGAACGCGCTTTGGTAAGTAGATTAAGTAAGGCTGTACTCAGACCCGAGCAAAAGTTTCAAAACAATAATGGACGCGCACACACTCAAATATCACTGAGTCAAAGTTGTCAAAATCAACTGAAAAACTCTTTCAAATTGACAAAAAACGTTAAAAAAATTAGTCACAATTTGATCAAAGCGACAATCAATGTCAAAATTTTGTGAAAAATCTAGGTAGTAGGTACTTGGAGGTTTTTTTAACAGATTGCGACGAGATGAGAATGCGAACGATCTTAAAATACGCTTATTTTATTTCATTAAGAAAACTTACATCTAATAACAAAGAATGGTTAGGTACATTTTTTTGTAGAATTAAGTCCAATTACAAGAGTCCACTTATAATACCAATGAATAACAGTATTCTAGACCGTAGGTAGGTTACACTATGCGGGGTCACATTAATATCGAACATATCTACACATCAACGATATCTACACATGATAAAACAAAACACTAATTAATTAGATGTTTATTTTTGTGGGACTTCGGCCGCAGTTAATGTAGTCACTTGAAATATCAGCTGTTTGACGAATCAGTTTTTTTTTTTGTAAACTTCACTGAAGCGGTCGTTAACCCCCAAAAAAAAAAAAAAAAAAACTCAACCCATAAAGAATAATTCGTGTGTCTGTTAAAAGTTTTGCCAACTGTACCGTCTGACATATCAAATGAGCCCTTTCATTTGATATGTCACACGGTTATGAGGATTTCATTTTGTTTATACTTTTAAAATAAATACTTTAAAGATATTTAAGATGACAATGAAAATTTAACATTCCCCCTTATCTCAGAAACAACTCAGCCTAAAATTTTGAAAAACTACAGAAACTGGTTCTTTACTCATTTATATATTACAGGAAAACCTATAAGAAGTCTACGATCTAAAAATAGCATGGTAAATCTCTCAATATTGTGTGTACAAACTTACATTTGCTATTGGAATGTATGGAAGAACATGTTTTTAACTACAATGGTAAGTTTGTTCTTGAGATAAATTCATCCCAACATTACGGAACCCTTCATTGTGCGTGGTCCGGCACGCACTTGTCCGGTTTTTTATTTTATCGTGTTTAGATATATTATCGATTACACCCATCACGTCTGCAGAGTATCACTAGCTAATTTTTAAATTCAGAAGTCATTTATTCAAACAAGGCTGAGAATCAGCACTTTTCGAACGTCAAAATTATATAAGACAGTCCCCCGAAACTCGCACCCTACCCCACCACTTCCTAGTGCTTTAGCTGGGAAGAAGAAGTGGCGCAACAAACTCCCCAGCAGCATTGCAACATTTAATTTGACCCAGTAGATGCATCAGTTGCTTATGAAATGTGAGCAAAATAATTATTGCAGAAGGTTATTTTCAGTTAACAAATCCCAGTATCACAAAGAAAGATAGATAGATAAGACATTCTCACCACCGCGCACCGGTGCGAGAACTTCTTAATAGCAGCGATAGCCTAGTGGTGTGACCGTTGGACTGTCAAGTCATAGGTCTCGAGTTCGAACCCAAGACACGCACCTCTGACTTTTCGGATTCATGTGCGTAGTGTATAATTCTCAATTTCTTCAAAAACGGTGAAGAAAAACATCGTGAGGAAACCGGCATGCCTGAGAGATATTTCTAGACGGCATGTGAAGCCAAGTCAGAGGCTCATGGGCGACTTTAAAAAATCTCTGACACCAGGTTGATCACTAACCACACGAAAAGAAGAAGACCACCGGTGTGTGCAATTAGGTGAAATTTGCGTAGATGTGCACCAGGTGCGCGTAGTCCTATCTTATTTACTAACTCAGGTATATATCTGCTGATCCGTTCATGATTTTGAACTTATTACCCAGTGTGTGACTCACAAATTATTCGTGTAGAAGAATAATTTTCTTTGTGGTGTCAGTTAATTAAAGCGTTCAGCTTATTATTTCGTAGCATTCAACTTTTCGATTGTTTAATATTGCGCGAAACTCGAGAAATTATAGTTCTTGAAATGACTGTGTTTGAAAATTTGCTTACTTTAAACTTTTGTTTGAAATGGAAGTTGTTTTGAATTAGATTGGGCAAATATAAAAGCAATAAATTTTAGGGTTAGGGGTTCAATAATTATGATTAAACTAAAGGAATAAGCTGAAATGGTCGAAAATTTTGGTCGCTTTCATTCGGAGATCTTTGACAGTCGTTACGGGTAGTCAGAAGGTCAACGGTTTGACAACCAGTCAGTAACTGGTTGAGGTCAGATAGGCAGTCAGTCCATATATAATACTGGTATTCATCTGCATCCGATTAGACTAGATGCCAACCCCAATATAGTTGGGAAAAGGCAAATTGATGGTCGCAAATTTTGGTATTGAGATTTTTTAGAAAAGAAAAGAAAAAAGAAGAAAGAATATACGTTTATTTGCGGTAAACATGACGCAAAAAAAAAGAACACCAAATAAAAAAAGAAACAAGTTTGGGGAAAATATGCATCACATCCACGCAAAACGGCCATCGCTCAGCATAATGCTGCGACCGAGCCCCAGCGCTGGTTTTCAGCGACAGCCGGCGTTGACGTTATGACGTCGTTTTCGTAAAGATTGAATTAGTTATAACTAATTCCCAAGGACGTAGGAAGTTTCACATGAAAAATCCCACTTTTACATCTTTTGTCTATGTATGAAACTACCATCTGTGGGATTTTCTTCCCAGAACTCCTGTAGGCACCCATAATAAACCTAAACACCGTACGGTAAAGTTATCTAGATACAGAGCAATGTTTGGAGTTAGCTTATCAGAGGCTTCACACTAGTTAGCAGGCAACCTTAGGTATACTGAAGAACACCAACTGTCGACAACGCTACCCTTATTTGTCTATAATAATTATAAATAATACTACAATTAGGAATTCCTAGTTCTAGCTTATCTAAGTTATCTTTTATATGAACGTGTTTCTAATGTTTTTAATTTATATTTGAATTTGAATATTAATTCTAGGAACTGCAAGGGGGATGCGCTAAGGTAGCCCACAAAATTAAAAATTTCTTTAGTTTATTGCAATTTGCAGGTCAGTGCCAAGTTGTATGTTGATTAAAATATGATTCCCGATCGTAACAAATATGGCTTTACAAAATTAAAGTCATTAGAATCAGCAATACGACTTCTTAAGTTAGCATAATCCTCAAATGTCATTATTTCATGAAATAGTCATTCAATAGGATTACATGAACTTAGAGAGTTGTATTGATGATTTCTATGATTATAATTCTATAAATAAACATTTGATGCGGCCGCGAATCATATTTAGATCAATATACAACCTGATAGTAGCTTGCAAATTGCAAAAAACTTAAGAAAATTTGAATTTCGCGGGCTACCCTGACGCTTTCGCCTTAACTACCTTGTTTTTCCTGGCGATAGAAAAGCAATTTACTATTCTTGATAACTAAACGGCTTTTTGAACAAAATGTTATCTTAATTATAGATAACATTTTGTTCAAAAAGCCGTTTAGTTAATCTATACATGTTATAAGTTAAATTCGCTTTTCGTGTCTATCCGTGTGACCGCGTTGTTCTTCTAAACTATATACGCAACGGATTTTGTTGCAGTTTTCAACATTATAGAGAATTTACTTCGGAAGGTTCATGGATACAATACACTCATATTAAACTTCCGTATAATAAAGAAATCTCAAAATGTTATCAAGTCGTAGAAACTGTGCGAGGCAGGGATGGTTCGCTAATACTTAATATAAAACGAAGTCTCCATTCGTGTCTTGTAAGACTTTTGCCATCAACCGGGCACAAATCCAGAGATCCGGTCTGCTACTGAGAAATTCCTGATGGAAAAAGCTAATAACACTTTTACTGACCTGGTATTCAAAACTAGGACCTCATGCTTAGCAGTCTGTAGCACTTTACCAACAAAACCAACGAGGCAGTCATACGCATACTTATATTTGAGTCCATACACATGTGGTATATTACAATATAGCACATGTGTATATCATAATCTTAATCTTTATCTTTAAATATATATATATATAAAAAAAAAATTATAAAATAATTATTTTAATAAATAATCTTTATCTTTATCTTTAGATATATATATATATATATATAAATCAATTGCCGTGCGTTAGTCTCCCAAAAACTCGAAAATGGCACGACCGATTGTGATGAAACTTTGTCTGCGCGCCGCAGAAAGTATCAACAAAAAAAATATGTAAAAGGCATTGCAACGCATCCCAATCATTAGCCAGTATTTCAATAGATACTTACTCCTCAATTTTCGTTATTGCACCTACCACTATTTGTCTCTGCATCTGCACGAACAGGTGGAAAATGCCCATGGCATCCGCCTTTGTACATTTGTGTGCATACAATATGAAATAAATAATAGCGTGCAAGCATATTGCCATCAAACAAGAACAAAATCCAATGCTCTCACTGCAATCCACATTATTCCACTCTCTTCTCTCCCATATTGAGGAAATTACCTCTATATAATGAACTGGTCGTATTTCATAACAATTATAATGCCGTACATGAAACAAAACATGAAAAATTACTTGTAAATTTTAAGAGCGCACTAAAACAGCCAGCTCATAAATAGCGGTCTTGAAATAGAGAAAAAAACTTTATTTACATTTGATATATTTATTAGAAGTGGTTATTTCCTTCTAACTCTTTATTTTTATTTAACAAACTACCCTGCCGAGAACGATTCGTTTTATGTGAGGTGTCACGCGATACTACAAAGCTTTTTTTGTTTGAGAACTTTTATATGGTCTTTTTATGGGACTTTTGACTTCGAAGAGTTTTTCCACTCTATATTTTTATTCTGTGTGATGACTTCTAAGATTTATATGCTATCTCATTTCATTTTGTGACATATCAAATTGAACAGTAAATTTTAGAGCAGATTGGTAACGTTCTTAAAGTAGGTCGGATCGCTTCGACGGTAGCGAAGCAGAAGGCAAGGTAGGGCAAAAGCCTGTCCCGTCATTCTGTCACAAGGACCTCGCGGAGCTGTGACCGACGAAGCTCGATCTCTCGCTGCATCGGTCCACCGCTCCGCGTTGGCACCTCCTCGCACCACCAGTACAGCGAAGCGAGGGCTCTTGCTTCTAGGTGCCAGGGCGGCGATCCGACCAGTGCACACGTCGCCTCCTAGGAGATCGTGCGATACCCCCTGAGAGCTCTGACGGCTATCGCCCTCTGCGGTTTTCTCAGTATTGCGATGCAATGTATAGCAGCCCACACCGGAGCCCCGTACAGAGCCATGGATTGCACGATCCCCAAGTATACAGTCCCCAAGAATATAATTATTTATGTAAGTCTCATTTTAAAAGAGAAAATAAACGTGTGCGGTCTGGGGACTTCCGTGAGGAATAAAGTTCCTTCTCACGTATGATTTAAAACAAAAACAAAATTTTCGTAGCTGCCATTTTGGGTTTTCATTTTGATGTCACTATTGGCTTAAGCAACTTCGAAAACCATGACATGAAATGATGAAAAAATTGAAAATGTATGCAGCCGTCATCTTAGATTTACATTTTGACCTCACGAACGGATTAAACCCCCTCGAAAGCTATGAAAACCACACCCATGACGAAAAATGTGAAAATTTTCGTATTGGATTTTAATTTTGACCAATTTAACACTTTCTCTCTCTATTGGGGGAGAAAGAGAGTATACTCGTAAATTCACAAGAAAGACAAGACAACAAACAGACACTTGCGAAAAAAAAAAAAAAAAAGCGTTCATACTTGTGACTGTCTTGACAGTCACAAGTATGAACGCTTTTTGCGTACCGATTTCTGCCAGTTTGCAAGCCGCGTTAAAGAACTTCGTTCCAAAAAAAACACCATCTATTTATACCATCAAAACGTACATCAACATTTTATTTCAGATGAAAAGTAAATACGTTCACCAGCATTAAGGTTATGAGTTTAATCTACACAAAAAAGTTTGCAGGATTTTCTGTTAAAGAAATTTCTCAATAGCAATCCGCATTTGGAATTGTGCCCGGTAAATGCTAATATTCTTTGTCACGGAGTCTATATGAAGTGTGCAAACAACATTACGTACATCTGAATTCGGGAGGCCTCCAAACTACATGGAAATTTGGAAATTTGGCAGGTCAGTTGCATGTGTTCAAAACTGGAGGCTAGAGTTGTCTCAACTATATTATCTTTTCTAAGTTTTGTTAAGGTACCCTTTTTGATGCCAAATAGAGGCTTGTATCAATTGCTAAAGTATGTTATTGAATTACCTTAATGTTTAAGTTACTCGTAGGTAATTAGCTTTTATAGGCAGACTTTTCAAGCTTGGTAACGGTAATCAGACTTTCTTTGAAATATTTTTCGGAATAATTGTTATGTCTTATTTTAGCTTCCAGAACAAAATTATTGTCTAGCTAAAACTTAATCTATTAATAAAACTTTACCTATTCAGTGTTATTTAATTATTAAAGAGGATAAAAATATATACACTGGAAAAACTAAATTCACCAACAAACTATTCAAATAAAAATAATAACTTAACCTAACTATAAACAAACTAAAATATGGCGTCGAAAAATTCCTCCGCATCGCTGTCGACTGATAATGTACCCAAGAGACTGACTGTACTTCGTTCGTACCTGTAATAATAATAATTCATTTATATTTCAGACAAAGTCCATTACATTAAATTTGATATAAAACACAAAATGTATATAAAAATCACACATACACAATAAAATAACACTCAAACGTAAAAAAAACAATAAAAAATTAAAATACATACACAAATCAAATATAATGCCTGTACAAATAGCCTAATATTGTAAATGAGCCAGGTATAATACAACTTTGGTGTAGGTACAATGTTCTATCTATCTAACCTGAGTAATACGTAGCTTTTCAAAGTAAAATATCCTGCAAATGCTTATATGTATAGATAGATATTCTACCTCCATACCAAATTAGATTCATGTCCATTCAGGCGTTACCAAGCGATTGACTGCCTTACATATAGGGTTCATAATATTACAGGTAGCTATATATTCGAGCTAAGTGAGTGTATTATTAATATTGGCAAGCCAATAATGCAAACTGCATAGTAGTGTTATATGAATATTAATCTTACCAGAGTGCACATTTAATATAGAAATAGTACGGTACGGATTATTAAATTGACGGTTACCCTTCAGAACATGCATAACATTATGTGGTTTTTGCAAGTATAAGAGCGTAAAGGATAATCTAGTTCAAGGATAGTTAACTTATCTTAACTTTATACTTATTATATTAACTTTATGTACTTATACTAGTTTAACTAGTTTAAGACTAGTTTAAGAAAAAGCATTATATATATATAGAAACGGCATACAAATTAGCATTTTTTTAAATATTATATTCTTTACATCATTGGTTTGTTAGTCTGTAAGCCTTCTTTAAAATAAATAAATAAGTATCCGGTACCGATCGGTCGTGGCTACGCTTCCAAATTGGCGACGTCGCTACACCGTAGCCAAGTGAGCTAACTATCATACATTTCAATACGAACTGTTTGGATACGTAGCCAGCGACGTCGTCATGGCGTCCCAGTGTGTTAGCACTCTTAGAGTGATCCGCTTAGACATAGGCATCCCCCGCCCAATAATTGAGGCTAGCAGAATATCTGAATATGCTAATATTAATTTATTCATCTTCATTTTAATATTCATTTGTTCACTGTATAGTCAAACACTTACCCACCAATCGAAATGTGAATGTGCATATGAAATTGCCATGACTTTTGAATTTTATGCGCAAATAATTTTGCATAGATATATGCATATATATATAGTATCAAAATTATTTCAAAACTTATGCGGAAGAAGAAAACATAACTATACATACATAGATACATAAACTCACGCCTTCTTCCCGTGAGGGTAGGCAAAAACTACAGAACGCCACCTGCTACGATCCTTACATACTCCTTTTGCCTCGTTTACGTTCATACATCTGGTCATACACGCACGCCGGTTGCGAGTACTACGCTCCTGTACTATCTGAAGAACATCACCAATAAGGTTAATATATGTCCCTCTAGCTAGGGCGTCCCCTCCCGGCGTTTCCTGTCACATCTGCCTTGTAAATACATTTTGTTAGTCGCCTTTCATTCATCCTCTCAACATGACCAAACCATCTCAGCATACCCTTTTAAATTTTTGTCACTACATCTTCATTTAACTAAAACAAAATCTATAAAAAAATACTGCGACAAACTAATTTACCACTGAAAAGTAAACAAGCAAGCAACAAAATAACTTTATACTCCTCTGCCAATATTAATTCAAACATTAAAAATTGAACACATACGAAGTTCTAATAAAACGGTTACATGCAACATATTAACATATTACCATCACAACAATGTAAGTTCCATAATTGCCTGCATATTGCCCAAGTGCAGTAAAACTTTCCCGATAAATTCATTGTTCTGATGCTAAGTGTGTATAAACCTAACCAGTTATATGGAATGCTGTCGTAAAACCGATTGAAATGGAAAATATATGAGGAAGTTTGTCTGTGCGTTTGTTTATCTTGTAAGTCTGTCGTTAATACAATCAAATTCTGAAAATTATTTAATACTATTCAGAGATTGCTTTTTTGTTGCATTCGAATAACTATTCAACACTATTTCAAAAAAACTTTTTTATTTTTCACTTTTTAATTGTAGTACCTACCCCACACAAACTTGAATAGCACTGCCTGACATGTAAATAACAGTGAAAGGAAGTTATTATAACATCATCCACATAGACTAAGTGTGAAAAATACGTATTACTGAAGCTAACGGAAAAATTAACCAAACAAAGTTAATAAAGTTTATATAGGTTTGTAAAAGAAGCTAGCGCGGTGCTAGCTTCTTTTACAAACTGAAAAAAAAAACGTAAATATCGATGAACATAGAACCTCCTCTTTTTTGGAAGTCGGTTAAAAATGCCTCTGAGACCAATCTATCTTCTTGGTTTGTCAACTTTCCTCTCTTACCCCGCGTTTACACCCTTATACAAGTGCTGATACTTATGTTCAACAAGTCTTGTAAAATACTTATCAAACACATGTCGTGTATAAAACATTGTATTCAATGTTTCAGACAATTTTGTTCACATTTCTGACAAGCTTTCTAACATTTTTGCACCCAACAGCTAGTCTTAACAACTTGCTTTAGGTGTAAATGATAAACATAAACAGTAGACACAACATAAAGAATAAATGTTTATGCCTTCGTGTAAACACGGGATTGTACAACTACAGGCCGAAGTAGATAAAATATAAAGCATTGTCATATGATAGTTTACAACAATCGTCAAATGTTATTTTTGCAGGCCCATGTCGTGAATAAACGCTTCCTGATAAATAATTAAAAATAATTAAAATAATGTCGATGATTGAAGAATGAAACAATTATTATTCAATAAAACCTCAAAAGTGACGAAATCATTAATTCCTGCATTTCCACGAATTTTGAAACAACTCAAATAATGTTCCTGTTCGACAGTTATACACCTATCATGTGCTGACATTCAATAAATTATCTGCTACTGGCTCAATAATTATGTTTCATGTAAATTTAAAAGCGTTTTAATTATTTCGGGGCCGATTTATTGAGTTTTATTCCGAGATTATTGGTGAACGGATATTTACAACCAATTAAATTTACAATTGCAAATAATGTACCGCAATTCATTCATTCAAAGATATGATTTTGTGCCGTTTCATTAAAAATACTTAAGTTATTTATACAGCCGGGTAAATATATAGGTAGATAAAGTTCCCTCTTTGAGGAGTGGCTAGAGAGGCGCCACGGCGTCCTAACCTTCCGCCTGACGCAGGTCCTCACCGGACACGGTTGTTTCGGGAGGTTCCTGTTTCATATCAGGTGGGAGGAAACGTCCGGGTGTCATCACAGGACACAGTTGAGCATACGGTGGAGGTCTGCCCGGCTTGGGCAGAGCATCGCCGTGTCCTCTTGGAGGCGATCGGTGGCGGGGATCTCTCGCGTCTGGCCCTGGTCCAGGCCATGGTACGGAGCAAGAGGGCATGGGAGGCCGTTACCTCTTTCTGCGAAGCAGTAATGCTCGCGAAGGAGGAGGCAGAACGCGTGGGGGAGAGGCAAATTTCGCGCCCTCACGCTCCTAGCCGCCGCAGGAGACGCCCTGGGCGTCGGGAATCGCAGGCCGATTTCCGGCCACCGTAGGCGCGGGCTTGCGGACGGTGAGCAACGGGTAGCTCGCCGTCCGATAAGGACCAGGCCCGGGTCGACGGCGCGTTGTGCTCCACGCGCGCCTCAAAGAGATGTCAGCAAGTGAAGGGGTCCGATAGGACCGATGCCTGCCGGGGTTGCGGGAAAGTCCGAAAGGGATAACGTGGCCCCTGGCAACGTACAGGCAACTGAAGGAACACGGGTGGGTTTTAGTCAGTAAGAGTCTGACACGCCCTCCTGCTCCACCCAGAGCGGGAGAAGTTATTTGATTATTAACCAACCAAAAAAAAGGTGCTAATATACCTACAAAAAATAGTGCTTTACTGTCGCGGCCTGCAACAAGGGCATTGATGGACGATGTGAGTCTATCAATGCCTGGTTGCAGCCAAGGCTTGTATAGTTCTTTTTTCAAATAATGTGCTGAAATTCAAACTAAGTAAATTAATTATAAATTCTAGAATCAATGACGAACAACGATAACTTTTCTAGTGCCAATGTGTTCATTTGTTTCTTCTATACTTTAAACATATTTTTGCTAAATCAAATTTTAAATAAAATCTTTGGTAAGTAACTTCCTTGATTGCCATGTGTTGAAGTAAAAAGTTCGTTCCATTTTTAAATAACATGACAGATTTGAGTTTTCATAGTAATTTTTTTGGGCGCTAAACACGATAGATTTTCATACAAACATTGCCGGCCGGGCGCTTGCTTGTATTTGGCAAATACAGCAATTTTGATTTATCTCTATCTAGAAGGTTGTCATGATGCTTGAATTTCCAACCATGTTTGAGAAAAAGACATTTTTTGAAGACACTATATTGGCTACTACCTACATATTATTGTATATACACAGTTTAAATGAAATAACGAATATACAAAGTACGGTGTTCGTCTTAAGGTTGCACCAAATGGGAGTCCAGCTCAGCATGGGTCAGGAAAATATACCTAACGCTGATATTCTGCTGGATCCGTGCAGTGCCATACAGACGGCCGTCGAGCAGATGAGATAAATACCTACGCGAGCTACGATGGTATGTGCATAGTGAAATTATGTAATTATACCAGCTATTTGAATTATAAGGGGTAAGAGAAACAAAAATGAAAAAAACGTTTGTATTCAAATGGTTTTACACTAGTTTGTAGGTAACATAAATATTGGTGTCCGTAAAACGTGCTTCTTGATGTTGTTTTTCTTTGTTCAGCATTTTTTGACACTTTTTGAAGATACATAGAGGTATCACCTACCTTTAAAAACCAAAAATAGGCATGCGACTGTAAGATCAAATAAAATAAAATCGAACAAAATAAAGTCAAATAAAATAAAATAAATCAAATTAAATGGAAACAAAATGAATAAAATTAAATAAAATATAAAATGTATGCAAGGTGCAATTGAAGAAGTATTTTTATTAAAGCAACAAGTGATTTCCCTGAAAACAAAATAATGATGACTTTTAACTGGCTGATCCTGCCAAGGTTTAAAAGAAGATCTAGTGATCAAAACCGAAAAGAGAAATGGTTTGATTACGTTGAAAGGATGAATGAAAGGCGACTTACAAATTACAAAAGGTATTTACAAAGCAGATGTGAGTGGACACGCAGGGACCACGCCCTAGAAGGTCATATAGTATCTTATGGGTGATGTTCTTCACAGAGTTCAGGTGCGTAGTACTCGCAACCGTCGTGCGTGTATGATCACATAATTATATGAAAGTAAACCAAGCAAAGGGAGTCGCAAAGATCGTAGCAAGTGGCGTTCTGTAGTTTCTGCCTACCCCTGTGGCAAGAACGGTAAGTTCACACATACATACATAAACTCACGCCGAGTTTATGTATGGATGTGTGAACCTACCGTAACATTCTACCAACTTCTTTCAAAGTAAAGCAAGATGAAAAAGCTAGCTAATACTAAAAGTACTAAATACAACCATAAAAAATCCATCAGATACCGCTCCGGGTCTTTACGACGTCGAGTTTTGACACTAAAATTTTTCTTCGGTTTTTATATCCGGATTTGCCATCGCGGGCCTTTCATGGAAGATTTGACAATGCAAATGATCCGTTTAACTTGATAATATCTCTTTGTCAGCATTATCTGGACAAATGATAGTTTGAATAATGAATTCTGTTAACATATCATTAATAGATAAGTACATAACAGTTTTTAAATTAATTATAAAAGTAATAATTGATAAATAGGAATTTTCAACATATTTTAGTCTTCTAAGAATTTAATAAACCTCCATTTAAATGACTAAAATTTGTGTTGACCATAGCTCCATATAAGCATTAATTTATTTCCGATGCAAGTCAAAAATAATATTTTTGGATTTGAAAATTATAATAATATACATGTACTCGTATCACAAAACCCATTAATTCCACTGTTACATTTTCACCCAATATTCATTAATATCAAAAACCGACCCAAACGAGTTAATTCACGAAACGCCAATAACCATCACCCGTTCTTTATGTACATTAAATCTCGGATGGTTTACTTTATAACTAGTGACATGTGTGCCACTTTCAGATTCCTCGGAAAAGAAAGTTTGTGCTTGTTCTTTGTCGTGTACCTTTTTAAGTATATGGAATAAGGATTAACCATTTTTGTGTATGTTTTTGTAATTTATAGCTTCATGCAAAAGGAATACACGATACAATATTTTTATTTCGATACAAAAAAAAACAAAGTTCTATCTATTTTTACGTTTTTTTTAAATATCAAAGCATAATACGCAAGGCGCTTATGAGTTATTCAAGGCGCTTATGAGTTATTCGAGGCGCTTATAAGTTATTCAATGGTTTACTTAAAGGGATCTTGCGCTCCAGACGGTCACGACCACGACCGCGACCAGGCAAACTATAGAAACCATTACGATTCGTGCTCTTGGTCGCAACGGTTAATTGGCCGCCCACAATACAGTACCACAAGACGACTACAACTGGCCGGAGTCGTGGCGTCTAGTGCGCGGGATTTCTGAAACATAGAGAGTAATGGTATCGTATCATTCAGTGCATGCTCATTGATCGGTAAGGCTCTATGCACACGCTACGGTTTTCAGAGTCACCGAGTACACGGCGCCTAGTATTTGGCAGGCGACGTGTGTTAAAAGGCACTGCAAAGCCAGGTTTGGGTTTAATACACTTTTAACAAGGTCTTACGAGTTAGTTGGCAACGGCTTAGGTATGCAATAACGTGCGAACATGTATCCAATACATGGTCACACTTTTTTATATCATGTTTAGTTAGAAAATTCGAAAGACGCCCTAATCGAATAATATATGTCATTGTATGTTTGTTAAAAACCGCTCAGCTAAGCTGAGGCTTAGCTCGAATTGTGCCAACCTGAACAAATATGTGGCACCCCTAAAACATACCAATTTCTTCGACCTTGATATGTGAATGTAGCTTTATTATATTTCAGAAGTTGTAAAAGCTTATACCTACCTGAATTTTCCGTCAACAACATGTCGATCAAATGTCTTAAACTTAAAGATGAATTGATGTTGACATGTTTACCGCTAAGTAAAAATCTCAATTTACTGAACCAATCAACTCTAGAAATAAAAACCAAGTTTCAGACGTCTTTAACCTTGTCATTTCGCAGCTGGATCAAAGAGTATGTGCAGGAAGCCAACCTCCTGGATACGGCATGACGTTGACGAAAAAGACGAAGTACTCACAAATGAGCACTAGGAACAGGTTTTGTGCTGTTTTTCAAATGAAAATAGAAGACCATAAAAGTAATGAAAAACTGAATAAAAGAAATCACGATGCGGCATCGTCATTTCGGTCTAACATCGCATTATTTCAATAAATAAGTAAACGTTCAGTTGCACGGATAGAAGCATCTGATTCGCTATTCTGTTACGAGTATATCATAACCAGGTCAGCACTATAATAAATTTCCCCTGCATTATTAGAGCCAATCTCCCAAGAAATGAGGTAGTAGATGAATCTAGGAATTTTTGTACTCTATTCTTGAGTAAATAATGCAAAATATAATTCAGACTGCGCAGCTTTGTTGGATTTTCCAATGTGAATCGTTGCGGAAGATCTTCAATCATCTACATATAGGAACGTTCTAGTCTCGGTTTGTTTGTTTGTTTGGGATTTATCTCTGTAACCTTAATGTTGTACTGAATGTGAGATTCATCAAGTATAACTGTAATACCATTACAGCATTATTAACATTTTGTCAGCTTGTATTTTTTATACAGATTTGCTTGTAGAAACCTTCAGGATTACCCTTTGTCTAAACAAGGACAAGAAGTAGGTATGTTAGTCTTCTATCGACAACATTGTGACTTTTCTCAGCATATGAAAACGAGGGTCTTGCATTTTCTAGGCATGATAACGGTAATATTTGACGAGGCGACGACGCTTTAAATCTTCATGAAGAGCAGTAGACCCCGAAGTTCCCTGCATATCTCTGACAAATCCAGAGTTTAGATATTCTATAGAAACCTACAAAAGATCTAGTTTAATAAGATCTAAGTTAGAAAAACACAGTCAAAATAATAACGGGAATTATGAAATTGATTGGATGAAACTCTTCTCTGAATGCAACTACTGCTAAAAACATTGGAAATATACGGCTAAACCGTTTCTTACTGGGGGCCAACTGTACCTACCTACGTCAAGAAGTTATAATTAGGGTGTTCGCTGATTGAAACTTGTGTGAATTTGTAAGTACCCTTGGGGTGATTAAAACTCTCGGCACCAGTAAATGAGATTCGTTGATTTGGTTTTACTTATATATGTATTGTACAGTACAACCACGAGCATAAATATATGTATACAAGATGGTCCAAATAGCGACGTCATAAGTAACTCGAAACTATCAAGAATCGCGGAACATACATGGGGTATTTTCGGATACCCCTGGGCATGAGGAATATTTTTTTTTAAATGAGGTTTTTCAAATAGAAATCGCAACTTTGAGAAACGACCTGTTTCATAATAGTAATATTATTACTATCGATAATATTATTATCGTAACACCATAAAAATATCTATAAATAATTTACGAGAAAATCGTTTTTGGAACTTGTGTAAATAGGTATTTATGGTCGTAAATGTAGAATAGGGTGTGAATAGAATGTCAAACTCAAACCATTTTATTTCAAGTAAATCATTTACAGGCAATTTTGAATTGGCAAGGGGTCGGTCGGTCAGAGTATTTTACATAGAGCGACTGCCTATCTGACCTCTACAACCCAGTAACTGGGTAATACGATACCCTTTAGTAAAACTGGTTGTCAGACTTTCGGGCTTCTGACGATCCGTAACGACTGTCCAAGATCCACGAATGATAGCCAAGACCAACGGCATAACGTGCTTTCCCAGGCATGGAAGAGTCTCGGTATTTAAAGATGATCACCCATACACGGACCAACCCCGGCAAGCGTAGCTTAGCCTGGTGGACCGACCCGTGCGGCTGTTATTACTTAGCAACGAGCTGCTCTCTCACTCTTTTAAATCAAAATATTGGTAACATCATTCATGTTGAAATTATACATGTGAGAACGAATGTAATGAAATTATATGAATACTGGCTTTCTTAAATTAGCTTAACACAAAAAAACACAGAACGCGCTATTTATCATTCCAATGAAAATTTTTTGAAGAATTTTCAAGTATATCTTAACAAAGTTGTATTTTCCAAGTGTTCTTTTAATTGCATTTTTATTACAGTTTCTTTCTCTCATTTCTTACTTCACAAATGTGAAATGTTTTCTAGCGAGAGCCGTAATTACAACAAAAACTATATCATAAGAGAATGTTCCATCATTTTAAGTTTTTTAATTTTATTTGTGTTGAATGGTATCTTTTTCATGATCTTTGTAGACGCTTAACACATTTATCATCAATCAACTGAAGAATATTGTTTTATTAATTTTTCTTGGCGTTTCAAATGATGGACACATTTAAATTAAACCATTTATTATGCTGCTCAAACTTGAACATAAAAGTTTATTTTCAGATTTTAGCAAAGTAAATACTTACTGCCAAAACCGCAATCATGCAGTTTATGATGTAAAACAAAAGCGCAAGGTTTTCTAGTCGCAAAATTTACCTTACTGAAGACCATGTTCAAATTGTCATCTTAATAAATTCGTCAAAGTTTTCAAATAATAGAACAAAACTCGACAAGTATTTGCAAGACTCTCGGTCCATTGAGACCGAAACACTGCAAACATTAGCTCTTGAGTTTAAACAATGTAAATAAAAAATACAATTTTTCAACTGAAAATGAAACAGCTTTGAGTTGCGCCGTGTTTAGGAACAGCAATTCGTTTCACCACTGAATTGAGTCGCGATTTAGCTGCGCTACGAGTTTCTGTACCACTACTACTGGTTCAAAAATTTGTTTAGGGACTCATAACATAACATCACGCCTGTATTCCCTGAAGCGTAAGGCAGAGGTGTACGTACTAGTACACCCACATTTCGCCAGTTATGTTTAAGATCCATGTAATAGGGCCGACCTAGGAATCGAACCCAGGACCTCATGCTTAACAGAAAGGCTGGCGACAACTAAACCAACGAGGCATTTAGTCAGTTGTTTAGAGACTCATTGTTCCTTTAAAATAAATGAATATTTGTACAAAAAAACTAGTAAACATTATGTAAAATGTGTTTGAGAATTTGTTAGTTTTAAAAAGGCATTACAATTTGATTAGCTATCTTTACTGTCCATCCCTATAATCTATTCTATCTTGTCTTGTCACTTGTTGTAGTCCACTTCAGCTCTATTGATACAATATAAAAAATATAAAATAACCGTAGTTTTATGTCTACTATTACGTCTTACGATTTCTTTAAATTATTGTTTTTTGTAGGTAGCCGTTGCGGCAGTTAATATTAAAAAAAAAAAAATTCAATGGGAATCCTAACTTAATCCTAATTTAATCCTAACTAATATTATAAATGCGAAAGTGAGTTTATTTGTTTGTTTCTTAAGCTTTCACGCTAAAAGGGCTGAACGAATTTGGATGAAATTTGGCACATGGGTAGACCATGACCAGGGATACTTTTTATCCCGGTAGTACGCCCCGTGCGATAATTTCCGTCCTCCAGTTTATACATAATTAAGTAAAGCTAACCATCATTGTTTTAACCTCTAGAAAAACTACAATAAAAGCCATTGTAAAATCTACTACAAACAGCAAATAGTACGATCCATATTTTTACTTTCAAGAACTGGCCTGGAGCGGTACAGTCCACATATCACGCGACACAAACACTGTGCAAGCTCAACGAGCAAGCAAGCTTGCCATCGACGCTTTTTGTGCAAGTATTTATAAAGTGAGCTACACTTTATGTGGGTATAATGCATATTATGTCATATCTGGTAGAACATCTGGTGACGTCAACGTGTCTGGAAAAAGACATGACTAAACTGTAATACTTTATTTTGAACAATAGAATCTGGGACGAGCTTCAATCATAAAGACATTTTTCTGCACTAGGACACTATCGAGAGGATTAGAAGAAAGGAGGTCTTTGCCTTTTATGTCTCTCATCAAATCTCGTCACATGACCAAGCCAGGCTATTTTGCTATTTAGAATTTTGTGGTAGTTTACCCCTGAAGGTCAGTGTTGGAGATTCATTTAAATAAACAATCGACAATCTTGGGATCTTTCATGTTAAAGTTCATACAAGAAGTTATGAAAAAAAATATCGAAGTTCATGATAAAAATGCCATTAATTTAGAATACATGTCACAAACTCACTACCAGTTTTACAAACATCTCCAACCCGTAATCTATTGCAATAAAAAAGCAATTTCTCTAACATTTACAAACAAAACCCCTATTAACATAAAAATGTTTATGTCCTGTCGTGATATTTATTTAAAAACCATTATATCGGACATCGGCATAGATGCACTGCGCACTGACCAGAAGCCTGCATTAGGCATCGTAAATATAAATTTATGGCCAGCAATAACTGGTGACCAAAAGGTTGGTAAACCGTGTGTATTAGAAGGGTTCCGTAACGACAATATATGGCTGGAAAAGTGTATAAATTATATTTAGCTTTACGCTTTTTTTTCTTGAATGGGTGAATAAAATTTCATGTGCCGTCGATAAAGTGATTTTTTATTTCAACCTTGTTTATTTTATGTTAGGGAGTTATTGTTAGGTGTAGTAATGTTGTATCGGGTCATTATAAGGAGCCATTTTCTTAATAAAGCTCTTGTGATAAATACAGAGTGTAAGGAATTATTCGATTTTGGGCTCAAACTGAAACTACGTGATTAGTGAATGAAATTACAAATTTTCAAAATATAAAAAAACTTTTTTCTTACGAATCAACTTAAATACAATTATTTTTCATAATTAAGCAGCCATTAGTTTTTATTATATCTGACGTCAGAATTAAAATTATATGTACATAAATAACAACTTCTCTACGTACCTATAAGTCTATTATTTATCATTTTATTAATAAATAAATAAAAATAACATCATTATATCTTAACTTACGTCAGTGCTTTTTTTATTCTTCAGCTGACATTTGTCAATAAAAAATTACAATAATAATTCCAAGATTAAAATTTATACGCCACTTTCCCTTACAACTTTGATGCAACGTACGATAAAAACATTCGAAAATGTATATGGACGAGAAATATACAACCTATAAGCTGCTTATCGTTCGCCACTAGTGATGTAACAAAGTTGTGGCTGCAAGGAGTAGTGTTGTTATTATCCTTTGACTTCGTCGAGGAATCATGATTGTTTGAGATTTTTTTTTGATTTGCCCCCACATTATGGATAGAAGTGGTAAGTGAAGTTTTTGAGTTTACCGTTCGTTTCGTAAATAATAACGTAAGAATTTTCTTTATAATCATATTTCTTTATAAGCATATTATAAGATTAAAGATTACGTTGAAGACAAGGAAGTTTGGCAATAATTCCTTCTGCACATGTGGCTTCCCTGGTACCTCATTAACGGCATAACTATGTAAATTTCTATTAACGGCTCCCAAATTAAGATGATTATTTTATTTTACCATTTTACCTTGACATAATCTCTTCGTTATTTGACATTATATACCTAAAATATTATATATTTTTTTTATAATAAATTAGATTTATTACATACAGCTGTAGTGGCAATCATGTCATTTGGTCTAAATAGCTTTTTATTTTTATTATTTGATTTTGCTTTTATATAGATTCTTTTCTTTTAGATTTTGTGAATGTGAGAACGTTGTAGGCTTAACAGACTGTAGATCTGTCGACCATTTTCTATATTGCTAAGTACCTGGTACTTGTTGATAGGCCTACACTGTCCTCTCATACCTATTAACTCTGTAATTTGAAAGCATTGTAAATACCATTTACTTTTAAAAGAGTAACCATGGAGTTTCTTGCCGGCTCTTCTCCATAGGAAACGACCAATTGGAACCGTGCACCTAGCTTCTGACGTTTCATAAGTGCCCTTGTAGGTTTATGTGAAATAAAATATTTTGAATTTTGAATTTTGAATTTTGAATTGAATCTTACAGATGACGCCATATGAAGGTCCATATGGCGTCATCTGTAATGTTATAAATAAAATTTCCTAAAACAAGAGAAAAATATTTGTCACGGAACGATCCGTAATTTTATACCAATATACGGATTTGACATGCCTCCCAAAACAAAAAACCAGCTGTCCAACACAATTTAGACCAAAGTGTGATGTCGCATGTATGTATGCAAAACATTTCCATACAAGCCTGAAAAACAAAAACTAAAGCCACGCGGCATTCATACAACGTGCAGCAATTCTATTTATACATGTTACATTGCTCGTTTATTTCGTATTCGATTGCGAGGTTCGGTCTGAGCGCGCGTTGAACCCTTAAAACCTATGCATTTGTGAGCACAATGTGTAAACGGTTTTAGTCCTTTTATCTTGCATAAATAAAGTTGCGGGTTTTTGTTCGTGTTTTCTAATAGAGGTGATTATTTAGTAGGTGCACACTGACAATATTTTTACATGAAATAATACCTGCTGGGATATTTATGATGGGACTTTCCGGCTGTCGTAATTAGCCACAGGCGATTCTGTTTTACAGCATTATAACAGTTTTGTTGAGGTTTTTTATTTGGCTTTTAAACAACAATGTAGATATTTTATTTTCTTCTTTAAGAAGTAACCACCATGTTTCTACAAGGTTGATTTCCCTTAACCACGAATCTAGCTTTAATCATAGCTGCCCGAAAGCAGAGTACTTACTTTTGGTAGGTAAGCCATTACGGTATCGTCTGTCAATCAGATGCATGGTGCATCCTAATTAATGTTGCAATTTGTTATTCTATCAAAGTGCATACATAGATAGAAGAAAACAATTTCTTATGTTGTGCCGAGTTTGTAAAAAAACATAGGAATTTCGCTTTCTAAAAAAATACTCAGAACAATATCCCAAAGTGTAAAAATTCCTAGAACATCATAAGTACTGCAAATTTAGCATTTTCCCTGAAATTGGGAACCTTCAAACAATTTTTATATTTTTCGCAACTCCAACAAACGCTGCACACCTCCAAAAGCATTCTTCGAACCGGATTCAACTAGGACTGCATACGCCAAAACCTTTTTGATATTTTAATGCAACATCAACATTGTTTTACGAGGAACGCTGTATTTTCAGTGTTTCTCTAGAAAATGTTAGTACAACGCCATTTGTTCGCTAAAATAGGAAGTAAAGTTGTTTTCTTCCTTCTTTTGAGTTCGTCCGTAGAACTTTTCTTTTACTTTTAAGGCGATGCATCAAGAACTTGTGCTGTTTGCGGCGAAACTGCCTAATCGTGTCGTGAATCTTTTAGTTTATACCCTGGACTTTATGACCCGGAAAGGCTGTAGCTAATTACGGTTTAAAGGAAAATATAGAGGCTACTGCTTCATTGGTTTTAATTAATTTGTATATTTATTTTTTAAAGTTACTTGATGTTATGATTCACGCCTGCTAAACCATAAATGTTTTGAACCTTAAACTTCTCTTAACTTTAAACATTGTTTGTACCCTTTTGTAATTTATATCGATAATCTTGGATTGTGTTCTGCTCCTTGCTCCTTTTCACAATTGTTTTCGTTTTTTTTTCTTAATTATTATTCTATTGTTGAATGGTTGTAATATCATCGTGTTGCGTGATAAAGTTTCTGTTATTTTTGATTTACTAGGTAGTTCTACGATTTTATGAATACCCTAGCTGCGCACCGCGGTTTCACCTGCATAAGTCTCGATCCCGTGGGAATATCGGGATATAAATTATTCTATATCCTAACCCGGGTCATGGTCTACCCTTGTGCCAAATTTAATCCAAATCCGTTCAGCCTTTTTAGCGAGAAAGCGTAACAAACAAACATACAAAAAAATCAAATCTTTTCTCTTTATTATATTTATTAGATATATTATAAATATTAGTTTTAGAAGTTTATATTAACAATTTCAATGCAGCAAACGGCTTGCTTAAAAGATTGGTTGTTCATTAACATCTATGCCTACACCTGCTCCTTTTTAACCGACTTCCCAAAAAGGAGGAGGTTATCAATTCGGTTGTATTTTTTTTTTTTTTAATGTATGTTACCTCATATCTCCGTCATTTATGAACCGATTTTGAAAATTATTTTTTTATTTGAAAGGATACACTTTCCGATTGGTCCCATTTTTATCAAAATTTAGTTTTGATGGTGGAATCCATGAGGAATTGAGGGAACTCTTCAAATATTATAGGCACACACATAGCGATTTAGGTATTTTCAGCTACAAGTTAAGCATTTGCATTTAGAAACTATCATTTAGTGAAGTGGAACTGATGAAGAAGACCACAGATTGCCATCGGAATTCCTCAATGATAGGTATTCCACGGGTGGCGCCATTTATGAACCGATTTGGAAAATTATTTTGTGATTTGAAAGGATATACGGCCAGAATAGTCCCAATAAAAAAAAAATCAGTTCTGATGATGGAATCCATGACGAATTGAGGGAACTCCTCAAATATTATAGGCAGACGCATAGCGATTTAGGTATTTTCAGCAACAAATTAAGCATTTTCATTCAGAAAGTATCATTTAGTGAAGTGGAACTGATGAAGAAGACCACAGATTGCCACCGTGATTCCTCAATGATAGGTATTTCACGGGTGGCGCCATTTATGAACCGATTTGGAAAATTATTTTGTGATTTGAAAGGAATACGCCCATATTGGTCGCATTAAAAAAAAATCTGTTCTGATGCTGGAATCCATGACGAATTGAGGGAACTCCTCAAATATTTTAGGCACACACATAGCGATTTAGGTATTTTCAGCAACAAATTAAGCATTTGCATTTAGAATGTATCATTTGGTGAAATGGAACTGATGAAGAAGACAGATAGCCACCGGAACTACTCAATGATAAGTATTTCACGGGTGGCGATAAGATATCTCGATTAAGATAGTTAAGCGACAATGAAGCACGTTTAAATAAATAATTCTGATGACCATCGAACTGATCTGAAGATGAAGCCGGAAGGACGGCACCGGAACTCCGTCATAAAACATTGTATCCTAGCCGTGTTTGGGCTTATTCGAATTGCCATGAGATGTACTCTGGCTATAAATGATTTTAATGGTAATATCCCGGCATCAAATTGCGCTAATTGAGTCGTATGTTATGTGTGGCCTTGATTGTCAGAAGACAGATTTTGTAGCCTCGTTATTTCCGTCAATGATCTGTGGCCGTGTGGTCGCTTTAATAATTTGTTGGCGTCCAACTCTGATAAAACTGTGCCTTCCAAACTTCTGACACGACTAAGCGCGACGTATATTTGTTCTTTTGCAAAGTTTTTTTAACCAAAGTCGATCACAGCTCTTTCGGGGGTGGTAGCCTGTAATTTATGGACTGTGACCGCCCAGCTTAATATTAGAGGCAGCATACGCTCCACATCTCCGTTACCCCTTGCTGCCTGGAACGTAGTGCTTGTTGGTGGTATGGGTCTCACTTTGAAAACTTTAAATTAGCATATCTTTTTATTGTATGAGACGATTGCAATGAAACAAAAACTAAATGTTACATCGTGATAATATTCTATTTACAATTTTAATAGGACAGTGCCTTTGCCCTGCAGTGGGACAGTAATAGGCCAGCCTATTACTGTCCCACTGCAGGGCAAAGGCCTCGTCTCATACAGAGAAGGAACGAGCACTGATCATCACGCTTGCTCAAAACGGGTTGGTGATTTCAGACTAATATTAACTATAAGTCCATGTTTCCTCACGATGTTTTCCTTCCCTGATGTCAATAATGTCCAAGATAAACTCAGAAAGTTCATATGAATTGAAAAATTCACATTAGAAACCACAACCTCATGCATGAGAGGCGAGGCCTTAACCTCTGGGCCATCATAACATATTAAATTACCAAAAAATATATATTTTACTATACATTTCTTTCTTTTCCAAACAAATATAAAATACGAGCATACCTACCTACACATTTCTAAGGTGCCAACCCTAGTGGGGCAGAATCCATAAAGATTTTAGACTAGTGGAATCTGCCCCACCAAGTCGAACTAGTGGGGCATATTCCACTGAAAATTTTTAGGCATTCCTCTTTGCCCCACCAGCGGGGCGCTTGGAATGATTCGTTAATTTTTTTAAAATCTTTTGTTATGTTTCCATTATTCGATTGGTATACGAATTTGTGCGGGGTAGGTATAAACACAACTAAAAACTGAAAAATAAAAACTTTTTTACAAAAAAAAAACAACCGACTTCTAAAAAAAACACTTAAGAGAAAAATAACTTGAATTTCGGAAGTCGGTGGCAAAAACGAAAATACAGATCCATATAGTTATATTTTAAGATGGTTCGCAGTTCGCATAGAGTTGAAGCCGTGATATAGTTATATCCCTAGGGAAATAGTTATGAATTGCTTTCATATTACGGTAGGTACATTTTACTATATATGTATCTAATAAAATACTATTGTTTTTGCCACCGACTTCCGAAATTCAAGTTATTTTTCTCTTAAGTGTTTTTTTTAGAAGTCGGTTGTTTTTTTTTTGTAAAAAAGTTTTTTGTCACAGTACGAACAATATCTCAGTGACAGCTGTGCTATCAAATAAGTCGTGTTGTTCAACTAAATGTAGGCCAGATCATCTGCTGCGAAAACAGTTTTGTAGGTCAGATTGTAGGCGCATTGCGTTGAACTGTGAACTGGAAATGGTTCGTAAGCTGTTACTAACTGAAATTGTTTACGTTATCATCACTAAAACATCATGCAAATGCCAACTAATAAAAACCTCTTTTGAAATCGTATTTTTACCGTAATTATGTCTATGGTCTGTTTTAAAAGTAGATTAAATAATCTACTTTTAAAACAGACCATAGACATAATTACGGTAAAAATACGATAGATGCATCCAAAATTGGATGCATCTGAAAATGGAGCAGAAAATGTATACTGTGGATGCCAACTTATAGTGCCACTTAGGTACAAACTGAGTGCTTCGATTTGATTATTTGAATGCTTAAGCCTGAAATTCTAATTAAAAGCCATAAAAAAGTTTTTCAATTGAAAATTGGGGTTAATTTGATAAATTCGATTTTCGTCTATGATTTTTCAATAATAATCTAATAATGTTATTCAAACAATAATTGGTAAAAAAGTGGTGAGTTAGGTATAAAGTTGAAACATAACATACTGATGATGAAAGTGTTACTAATTCCCTTTAATAAGTGATTGCATACGAATTTACCCTGAACAGGGTTTGTTTACACTTTCATCTGATACTTTTGGAATCGACTCTCCTCCCATGTAATTAGGGTTGACAACTTTTTTTATATCAAATAAAGTATTTTCGTAGCCATTTCACGTAAAAACAACCATGCCATGATACGGAGCGAGAGGGCATGGGTCAGCGTCACCTCTTTATGCGAAGCAGTAATGCTCACAAAGGAGGAGGCGGAACGCGTGAGTAAGATGCAAATTTCGCGCGTTCACGGCCCTAGCTGCCGCAGGAGACGCCCTGGGCGTCGGAAATCGCAGTCCAATTCGTGCCACCATAGGCGCGGGCTTGCGGACGGTGAGCAACGGATAGCTCGCCGTCCGATAAGGACCAGGCCCGGGTCGACGGCGTTGTGTTCTACGCGCGCCTCTAAGAGATGTTAGCAGAACTGGTGGGGTCCGATAGGACTGATGCCTGCCGGGGTCGCGGGAAAGTCCGAAAGGGCCCCTGGCAACGTACGACAACTGAAGGAACACGGGTGGGTTTTAGACAGTAAGAGTGACACGCCATCCCGCTCCGCCCAGAGCGGGAGAAGATATTTGATAATTTACCATAAAAAAAAAAAGGCGTCACTACTGGCCCATACATTTTCTATATGTTTATATGAGATTACATTCTGAGCACGGCAGCAATGTTACAATGCAATGGGACCAGTTGTGCCGCGTGCAGCGTTGTTCGGAATCATTATACCTTTAGTCATTCTTTTACGATAGTGACCGCAATTTGAAGTCACTCTACCCTCTAGAGGGGTATCTTCTAGGTACAGTGACTTCTCATTGTTACCAATGTAATCAGATTATCATCTTGATGAACAAGAAATTTATCGGTGTGTCTTATGTGTCCAAAGCGCTATAACAAAGGTTTTCTGAAGTTACTTTTCATAACCATATCATAAATCTGACATCCAAAACTCAACAAAAAAGGCTTTAATAACATTTCTACATCAATAAACTGATTACTCGACAGCCTCGTTGGTCTAGCGGTCGCAAGCGCTACGTCTGAGCATGAGGTCCTGGGTTTGATTCGCGAATCGGACAAAGTGTTATTGAGTTTTTCCGTCTTGAATTGCTCAGTAGCAGCCTGGAGTCTGGATTTGTTCCCGGTTGATGGCAATAGGCTCGCATGTAATAGGAGTTACATGGGACTTAAACATAACTGGTGGAATGTGGGTGTACTATAGGAACACCTCTGCCTAATCCTTCGGGGAATACTGCGTGATTTTATGTACCTATGTATGTTTAAACTAATTACAAACAAAACTACACAAACGAAACACACTTAATAGCACAAAGTTAATAGAAAACGTCTCAATCTCCTAAGCCCCCGTCAGGAACTTAACATGTCTGCGGTCACCCTGAGGCGTTGGGGCTCATGTAGGACTAACGTATTCAAAACGGACTAGTTTCTGTAAACATACGGGCCGGTGTAATGCTGTACTGAGCATGTTGGGATGGCGACGATCTGTTTTTGTTAGTGTTTGATAGATGTTTGAGGTGATTATGGTAATGTGTTCCATGGGAGACATTTTGTGGCCAATAGACTGGTCACAATCCACTGTTATTACTCTTCACAAGAAAGGTTCCACCGAGAAGTGTGAAAACTACCAGTATCGCTCATGTCCCACGCCAGTAGTAAAATCCTTTTGCGCATAATTAACACGAGATTATCAGCGTATGTAGACCACCAGATACCGAGAGAACAAGCCGGTTTTGTTGCCGGAAAGGGAACTCGAGAGTAGCTTTTGAATGTCCGCATTCTCATAAAGAAATGTCGTGAATTTAACAAGCTACTGGTGCTTCATTGATTACGCTAAGGCGTTTGACTGCGTATAGTGGCAGACAATGTTTGATGTTCTCATTGAAATGGGCTTCCCTCTACATCTCACTTTTCTGATTCAGAATCTGATCCTTGACGGCACCAGCTTTGTGAAAATGAAAAACAAAATTCGAAGGCTTTCCGTACGGAACAGGGCGTGCGTCAAGGCTGTATTCTGTCACCAAAGTTATTCAACCTCTACGGGGAGCATATCATGAGGAGAGCTCTGGATGGTTGGCACGGCGGAATCGTTGTTTAACCTGAGTCAAATAAATTTATTTTCTTTCTTTCTTTTCTTGTCTTTGTTGGCGGTAAAAGACTCATGAACCTAAGATATGCGAACGATACCACGATAGTTGCGTCGAACGAGGAAGAGATGGCGGATCTGCTGAAGCATCTAGAAGCAGAGAGCGCTAAACTTGGACTCAAGATCAACTATGCCAAGACGAAAGTAATGGTGGTAGACCGGGCTCATCTTATTCCGAGCTCAAATCTACTCGATGGCTATGAGAAAGTCAGTGAGTTCGTGTACCTTGGGTTTTTGATCACGAATGAGGGCAGCGGCCTTGAGGATATCCGCCGTCGTACTGGTACGGCCAAAAGTGCAATGACCAGTCTAGGGAAAATTTGGAGGAACCGTGGCATCCGTCAGAATACCAAAATATGACTGACCCGTGCTCTAGTTTTTTCCATGTTTTTGCCATATAAAAAGAAGCCGTGAGAGCATAAGATCGATGCTTTCGAGATGTGGTGTTGGCGTAGGCTACTTCATATACCATGGACCGCCCTCAGCATTGAGGGAACAACGAAGAAGAGCAGGGGAGACATTTTGTAATTTTCTACTTAATAATATAATAATTGACCCACACAGCTAAATTATCTATTTCTTGGGCAATCAGGGCCTTTTCCCAGCCACGGGATGTGGCAAGATAACAATAACAAGTACCAGTAGTACCTATCTATATTGACCAGGACTCGAGTAACTTATCTGTCACACTCAGTAACCATCAACTCTGCTAGATACACTTTTTTAAATTTAGTTTAATAAGATTTTGAGTTGTATTAATAATCGCAGTTATGAATCCAGTCCGCATGTCAGTCACTTTATTTATTCAATAGTGTTATAATGTTTTGTGACAAATATGAGTCTGTCTGACTAAACAACATTCTACCCTGTAACATTCTGTAGCTAGTCATAAAATCATCAAAAAAACATGTGTGTGCCGATGGCATTTTATTTATTCGGTTCGCCAAACCCAACCTACCTATAACCCAACCCACATTCAAGCATTAACTCCCAGCGGATTAAGGAAATATACCTTCCATTTGTCACTCAAGAAAGGGCTTTGAAAGGGCCCCATTGTTTGGAAGACACTTACACACAAATCAGTGGATAATAACTCTTGCCACATCCGTCCTCTTGTCTCAATTAAACTATTCAAGTATTGTGATACGTTGGTCGGAAGGTTTTCTTAACTGTTTGGGTTACTTTGTTGTTTGGCCGGGTTATAATAAAGGTCGGTCATAAAGACTTGATTTATAAACGTGACTGCTGGGTTATGTAGTTGTCTCTATTATGTGGTTGAAGTGTAAGTTTGGGATACAAGAGGATAATCATTGTTTGGAAGTTGACTGTCGAATGAGTTTTTGATAACACAATCTTTGTATCTCTGACTCTGAATTTGAATTTAATATACAACCTGTAACGTTAAATGCGCAAAACCTCAGACACCCCAACTGATTTTTAAATTCAATTGACCTATTTCAGAGACAATAAAAATTGTAAAGGTATTATGTGCTGTTTTAATTTTACTGGCAATTCAGATCGTTTCTTGCGTCTGCGACGACGCTCTTGTCTTATTCATGGTACTGTATGGAAGATTTATATTTGCATTGAAATAAAAGCTATTATTATCCCGCGTATGAGAAAATTTAAATTGGTCGACAACAATTTGTGTTTGCTTACCTATTTTAGCGGGTTTGCGCATGTGATGGCTTGACCTATTAATAAATAGACACGGAAACGTTTTTGAAAAATGTGACCTATATTAAAAAGTGGTTCAATTGTTTCTGCGCGTTATTCCGATGAAACTATTTTCAGGTTTTGTGCATTTAACGTTACAAGTTGTATTATGTACAAGTATGTGAAGGAAAAAATAAGAAAATAAAATAAAGAGAAGAGCTATTTAAAATGGTTTTATAAATGTCAAAAAGTCTTTTCTCTGTGATACTGTGCGCATAGATAACATAACGTTTTTAGTGCGCGTACGTCGATGAATGCGTAACGAAATAATTGAACAAATTGTTATAGCATTTATATAAACTTTTCTCGATTTCATTTAAAAATGGTTCCATTTTATCTGTAAATGGTTCAAACCTGGGATGAAAAGTACCTACTCAATTAGGTATAATATCTTCAGAACTAAATCTACGTCATAAAGCAGTTAACCCTCCAAATAGAAACGAAAAACATGCGTTAATTACGATATATTTTTTCCTCCGAAAATATAAAGATATTAATAATTTATTTCATTACCGCTTCCAACTCTTAACGAGGGCTGTTGACCAAGTGCAGTCAACGTATCGCCTCTCATGTCAATATTAAAACAGATTTCAAATTAAAATCTTATTTTATTCCAGTTTCAGTAGTGGCTTTCATGATATCATTTAATATTACGGAAAGTTTGTTGGATGGCAATGCTGCCAGCCTTTTGGGCACTTTTTCCATTGACAGAGATGCGGACGAACTTTTTGATACCCAATGAGCTCTTCCTTTTTTATATACTTGTACATAATTGGCTGTCAGTCTCACATACTATTTTTTATTCTGTTTTTTTTTAGCTGTAAGTCGTCCATAGTTAATAAATAAATAAATAAATAATGTATATAAAGTTTAGTGTTAGCTAATTGTATATCGTAATAAGATACGTAGATGAAAATAATGCAATGTATCTCTTGTTATACTTAACTCCGTATGTGTCTTCAGTGGAGGCGTTGTGGGAAGTATGATTTTAAATCAAGATTGATTAAAAATAGTATGATAACAACAAAGATAAATCATGAACCAAATAATCATTATCAAAACAGCTCGAATTAATGTATACTGCTGTCGAGTTACTGATGGCTTTCATGTCGTTATACGCAAGAAAACGGTATCCCTGATCCGCAGCATGCGTGGCAGCTGCAACAGAATTCTGAAGACTGTAGCGGACAGCGTCTCTTCACCGTTGTGGAGAACCTTTGTCAAAAGAGTAATTTAAATTGAATTTTAATATTTTTGTTGTAATTTTAATTGAATTGTATGGATTTATTTATCTGAATTAAATGAATTTTATTTTATTGATTTATTTAAATCAATTGTGTGAAAGATGAAGAAGCGGTTGTTGAGGTAGTGCAATAATTGTGGGAGGAGTAAGGTCCAGCAATATAAGTTTGATAAATACACTATATCATTCCTGACATATCCGGTGATACATATAGGTTCATACTCAGAATAACGAAACTAGAACTCCATTTTCAACATCTTTATTGCTGTTTTATTTCTTAAAACTTTACTAACAAACATCATGCATTACAAATTCAACTACAAAAATGTGTGTAACTGTAGTTAATGTGAAAACTAAAACAATGAATAGTCACAAACTTATTATATCGGCTAAGTTCCGCTGGCAAACTTCTTATGCATTAACTATCTGATAGGGCTGGCACAGAAATTGTTATAATTTATCTTTAATATTTAAACATCGAATTAGTGGAGATGGCTACAGAGTATTTTCAGTAAGAAAAAAATTACATAACCGTATATTTTCCCCTTTATATAGGTATACAGGGCGTCCCGCGGATATGCCACATGGAGGGAAAGTACCTTGAATATTGTAGATGGAACATTTTACTGAAAGAAGACATTATTTGAATTTAAAGAACAATTTAAACTGCATTCATAGATTTAAACTGCATTCATAGATATTTAAATAATTACATGGTTGAACCGGAAATCGAACCCGTTACACGAGAAAAATAATCACCCTGCTTTATTATACCGATCGAAAGGCTTCATCATAAGGATTATTTTTTACTAAATAACAGTGTCAAAAATAAAAGGAAGACCATGAATTTTAACATTTTTAATACAAAATTAATCAAATGCTCCAAATGAGTCCCTTCCTGTTGAATACAAAGTCGCACTCTTTTTATTATTTCGCTCCCTGTCGATTTAATGATCTTGTTGTGGTAGATATTTAGTATAATACGTCTAAGTTCTGCTTGTAGCTCGTGGTCACTTACATACTGGTTCTTGTAAACTAATTTTTTTACATAACCCTATAAAAAAAAATACAGTTACAAAATACAATGTATATTCAGTTTTTTTTGCGATATCTAAAAGAATAAAAGGAAAAAAAATAAAAAATAAAAGGAAGACCATGAATTTTAACATTTTTAATACAAAATTAATCAAATGCTCAAAATGAGTCCCATCCTGTTGAATACAAAGTCGCACTCTTTTGATTATTTCGCTCCCTGTAGATTTTTTTGATCTTGTTGTGGTGGATATTTAGTATAATACGTCTAAGTTCTGCTTGTAGCTCGTGGTCACTTACATACTGGTTCTTGTAAACTAATTTTTTTACATAACCCTATAAAAAAAAATACAGTTACAAAATACAATGTATATTCAGTTTTTTTTTGCGATATCTAAAAGAATAAAAGGAAAAAAAAATAAAAAATAAAAGGAAGACCATGAATTTTAACATTTTTAATACAAAATTAATCAAATGCTCAAAATGAGTCCCTTCCTGTTGAATACAAAGTCGCACTCTTTTGATTATTTCGCTCCCTGTAGATTTTTTTGATCTTGTTGTGGTGGATATTTTGTATAATACGTCTAAGTTCTGCTTGTAGCTCGTGGTCACTTACATACCGGTTCTTGTAAACTAAATTTATTACATAACCCTATAAAAAAAAATACAGTTACAAAATACAATGTATATTCAGTTTTTTTTTGCGATATCTAAAAGGTTACTGGGTCTTATCTAATTCCATTTGTATTACCTCATTGTACTTAAAATGACAGATAGGACAGAAATAACAACACAAATGTTAGAGAGTTGTGTCGCGAATATGTGACATTTGCTAAGCAAGTGAAGTTGGACATTGTTTTTTTAATGCTCTTGTTCTTTGCTTAGAATAATTTAATAAAGTAATTAAGACATTTTAAGATGAGTGGGCCAATATTTGACTCAACAATAATGTATGTATTACATTCGTTTTGTTCCTTGACATTGAGAACGCCTTCTTCGACTTCCTTTATTAAAAAAACTAGAACAAACTTTCCGTAATATTAAATGATATCATGAAAGCCACTACTGAAACTGGAATAAAATAAGATTTAAAATTGAAATCTGTTTTAATATTGACATGAGAGGCGATACGTTGACTGCACTTGGTCAACAGCCCTCGTTAAGAGTTGGAAGCGGCAGTGAAATATTATTAATATTTTTTTTATTTTCGGAGCAAAAAATATATCTTAATTAACGCATGTTTTTCGTTTCTAATTGGAGGGCTAACTGCGTGATGGATAACATAGATTTAGTTCTGAAGATATTATAATTGAGTGGGTACTTTTCGTCCCAGCGTTGAACCATTTACAGATAAAATGGAACCATTTTTAAATGAAATCGAGAAAAGTTTATATACCTAAATGTTATAAGAATTTGTACAATTATTTCGTTACGCATCCATCGACGTACGCGCACTAAAAACTTTATGTTATCTACGCGCACTCACAGAGAAGAGACTTTTTGACATTTATAAAATAATTTTATATTGATTAGCAATTGATTAGCAATGTCGTCGAAAAAAAAACCTTTTTTAAGTGAAAGTTATTTTTTTGTTTTTTGGGAATAACCGGATTTTTTAGAATACATTTTTAAATATTTAAAAAATATAAAAAATAGTTTTCCGCTGGTGTCCGGAACAGGGTCCAAGCTACCGGTGGTTAGGGCTCCAGAGATAGGAACTTCCTCACGATTCGAGCCGTATCGAGGAGTAATGCCTTCTGTATCAGGCTCTTGATACATTCGCCTAACGAGAGCCTCGAGAGATGTTGGTCGAGGCTTTCGGCCATCAAACCATTGGCCGTTACGACATTCGGCACAATGAAAGCCGAGCTCACATTCCACAATCATGTTGACAACCTCGTGTGCAAAGTCGAGATATTTTTATTTATTATTAATAGCTATCTTGTCAGTGCAAAAAAGTGCGTACAAACTCAGAAATCTGTAGTTCTTGAACAGGTTAAGATAATAATGCAACATGGTAACAAACATACCACAAAGGTAAGTTTTAAAAACCATTTTATCCGAATTAACTCATTTAGAGTTTCGTTTATAAGCCTATTTGTTCCTACCCTAAATACCTGTTAAATTATATTTTATTTAAATTAGATTATTTAATGAACTAAACTATATTTTAACAGAGAAACCTGCAATTTAATAACTACCCTCATTTTAGCTTTCAATAAAACTCAAACCCACCCAGAAGTTAATAATCCAAGCATTGTTTTTAATTAAAATTTAAATATATTGGTACCGCATCCTAGAGATGACCCTAATCTCCAAACAATTGTTGGCGACTACTGATCAAACACAAAACTTTGCTGGCTTGTATGAGTTTCAAACCACATTTTAACTATGATATCGTAAACTAGAGTAATCAAAGTATGTAGGTATATAAGTTTATATAGTTTCCGTTGTATTTAAATCTAAAATTGGAACTGGATTATAGGAATAATATTAGGTACCTAATTATTTTATTTTGTGACGATATGCGGAATTCGGCACAAAATAAGCGATAAAGGTTTGTGGAAGTGTCCGTTTCAGTGGGTTGAAGAAAGCTCTGTTTAGTGATTAGGTATACTGAAATGTAATTATACATTATGAGTTATGACATAATACTAATAGATAGTGTTATTTTTTAGGCCCAGTTTAATTGTTAATGCCAATGGCTAATTATTTTTTTGTTGTAATTCTAGACTAGGATTAATCACAACAAACGAAGAATGTAAATAATTCTCTCGTACTCGTTTAATATAACATGCCGTCTGTAATCCCCAAACAAGCAGAGGTATACGTACACATTAGTACACCCACATTTCGCCAGTTTAATTCCAAGGTAGGGAGCGACACACAAACAATCCCACAAACAATGGGGCACTTGATCGTGTCCAGCGTGTTCTGTTGCCTGCACGATGCAGGAGCTGATGGATGCTCCTGAAGGTGTCAAACTCGTACGGACGGTGAGCAATGGGTAGCTCGCCATCCGATAAGGACCAGGCCCGGGTCGACGGCGCGTTGTGTTCCACGCGCGCCTCAAAGAGATGTCAGCAAGTGAAGGGGTCCGATAGGACCGATGCCTGCCGGGGTTGCGGGAAAGTCCGAAAGGGATACCGTGGCCCCTGGCAACGTACAGGCAACGGAAGGTAGTCAGTAAGAGTCTGACACGCCCTCCCGCTCCACCCAGAGCGGGAGAAGTTATTTGATAATTTCCCACCCAAAAAAAAAAAAAAAAAAAAGGTAGGGAGCGACCCTATTGCCATCAACTGGGCAGAAATCCAGGCGACGCGACGTTTTACTACTGAGAAATTTCTGATGGAAAAATCCAATAACATTTTGCCCGACTTGAGAATCGACCCCGGGACCTCATGCTCAGCAGTAGAGCTTGTGATCGCTAGACTAACGAGGCAGTAAAGAATTCAAGTGAAAGTAAAATCGAAGCCATAGAATCTGTTACTGAACGTACCTACAATAATAATATTAAACACGACTTTATTCATAATAATCATAAAGTAAATCCCAACACGTCTAGAAACAAAATTAAGCCCTTAAACACTACGCTAACCACTAAAATTAATAACTTTAACCACGAAACCACTTTAAACATTTAAAATCATACCATATAATTACATACTGATTAATTATCCACACTATCCACGCTTTAACACCTAATAATCGACAGTAGAATTTAAATTTTGATGAAATTATACAGAAAATTTGCATCAATATGTGTGATGTTATTACCTTAATTGACATTGAGTTTTTCGGCCGCGTCATGTTGGTATTCATTATATTGATTCCAGTTCGTTGACATTTTAATTTGGCAGGACATAATAGCTTTAACGAACATAATCATGGACGCTGGGGTTTTACAATTATTAAGCTTACTGATGCTATGTTTCAAAATTTCGAATTAATTTAAATATGTTGACTTGGTCACTATGTAACTTTATCAATTTATTCCAATTTACATATACATTTTTTTTAATTGTTATTTATGAGTGTGCCTTTTCATTTGGACTTACAGAGATATTATCAATACTACATATAGGGTTATTTAAAAATGCCCAGCCTCCTTTTTAAGATTTTTTGAGAAATAAAGAAGATACTATACAATTATATATATAATTGCTATGGTTTCATTGGGCTTTATCTACTTATGACACAAAAGCAAAGATTTTAGTAACTTCAGTCTTTTGTTACTTTACCCAATTTTGTTGGAAAACTTTCGCAACACATGTTACTTGCAGGCTTATTCCTATCGATGTCCAAAGCTGGCTCGAGTAGTCGAGTCGTTCTAATTTGGAGAGCCTGTAACTAGTTAGGACCATCCGATTTTCTTTTATTTGTAGTCAACATTTTCCATGTTTTTGCTTCGTTTGTGGAAAGTCGAAAGCACACATTTCTTCTTTTGTTTAATTTTATTTTGTAACTGTCATGAGCATCATCGGTACGTTTAATATAAGCTTGTTACGTTTTGTTTCTTACTGTATTTTTTTACTTATCCTAGGCTTTGGTGATTAAAAGTACCAGTTTGAACTAGTTGTATCTTATCTTGGAACAGTTATTAAATTAAGTAATGTCGCTGTATAATTTTAATTGTGTATAATTTTTATAGAGTAATGTAAGCGCTAGACTGAGTTCAGAAAGTAAAATTTAAATTTGACTAAAAAAGGCCTAACCAGAGCCAAGACACGATGGAAAGTTATGTTTTTTATAAGTCGAACGTGCAAGATAAACACGTATTCTTCCTCAAACTTAAATCGTGAAACTTAAAATTGGTTCGTACCGTTATTGAACCACGTCCGAATCGCTGTTCATCAAAAAGTTCTAACGACAAACACCGCGGGACATCGCTCGGAAAATCCATCGTTGTAAAATTCATTAAAGAACAAGCACTGAGTTACCGCTTACTTTATACACTACATTATTCTGTGTACGTACATAAAGTATCCGAAGATTCAAAGTACTTGCACAACGAAAATTTCACCAGAATTTTCGTGAGATCACCCATTCAAAAATAAACTTTAGTTTTCATAAATAAGGTTGGTATTCGTGTGTGGGTGCACCGTTTAGGTACCCCTGATCGATGCAACGTTGCATTCGCTTGAAGCAGACCAATTTACTTGATTTTGTTCATGGCGAGTTTGGCTGGTTGTTAGCTTGGACTCAATTTCTCGGAGCTATTTATAATTGCCTGTGTCCCGCCTGTGGGTTTAATCATTCGGGACCTGATGAGTTTTTGATGAGGTAAAGAACTTTGTCCATGTGTAAGCAAGTTCATGCATGATGCTGCATAGTCTGCTGCCGTAACAGCAACCTATAAATGTCCACTGTTTAACATAAGCCTAATTACCTGTCGGATTTAACGATCCTATGGCGTCCGCAGACAACCGAGTCAACATTTCAGTCGTCTGTAATCGTTGGTGATTAAAAATTGAGTTTAAGTCATGTGACCACTCGCTTAAGGCGACGATAACCGACTGTCAATGATTTTATACTGAAGATCACGTCTAAACGAGTAGTGTTATAAAGATTTTAAATATATATATATATAAATTAAAGCATTTTCTTAATAATTCAATGTGTGAATATTTTAGATTATGTTTATATTACATAGTGTATTTAATTTGTAAAGCTATGTCTAACGCGGATAAAAAAACTGAGAATCACGCAAAAACGATCTATCAAGCGTATTTTTCTAAAATCTTCACCATTTTATAGATAATTTAACTATTTATACTTTAGTATACGTGTTTTATTAAAATACCTTTTGATTTGTGTATAATAATTTAATAATGCGTCTAATTTGGGACAGCACTCCTTGATGGGCGAGTCCTATTACTGGCTGGACATACGACGCGTGGCGTGGCTCAGCACAGAGCACGCAAGCTAACCACTCAAGGCCACTGGCATATATCGTCGTCTTAAAGGTGTATTCACAACGTTTTTGACAACGACTAAACTGTTGAGTTAGTTGTCTGCTTGCTGTGTTGCTTAAGGCTCCCCTTAAGCAAAGATAAGTGAGGCAAATAAAGATGCAAAGTTATTTGATAATTTCCCACCCAAAAAAAAAAAAAAAAAAAGGAGACGTGTGAAAGAGACAGGATGATCGATAATGAATTATTCGAACAATTTACTTGACGTTGACTGTTTGCTTTTATTTAATTATTTAGAAATAGAAATACGTCCTTAACCATGAAACTTTGATAATTGATAATAGCAAATATTATCAGCAAATGCAATATATTATTCCCTTATTGCAGATAACAGGCGCTCTGATAATATCAAACAAAGTGGTCAAAGTGACCACTAAGTTAATTCTAATAATTATCTTCATGATTGGGATGTGGTTAGCGATAATAATAATTCAATTTTGCGATTTGGCAAATTTATTTATTTTATTTATTTATTTATTTATTTATACCACAATTATAACACCTTTACAGATTCATCCAAGGCGATGTTATAAATTACAAGGTCTGTAACAGTTTTTTACAAAAAATTAAATAAAAATTATCTATGATAGCAATATTATATACAAACATTATAATATACCTCTTTCAATTATTATTTGTGCCATTTGCATGAATTTCGGCAGGTTTTGCCCAAATATATCCTCCGACACCGTAATAACATTAATAATACGTGCGGCTCGTGACATAGGGGTAAACTTGAGTAGGTTAGTCCTAGCCGCTGGCACGTCTAACAGAGCGGGGCGGCGGCGCGCACCTACACACCCGTCCGGCGCGCGCAGCCGCAGCGCTGCCAGCACCTCCGGGTGGTGTAGCAACCCTAGCAGTACGCGAGCCACGAATTTGACCAGCGCGACGTCTCTTCTTACTGCCAGTCTGGTGTACCCGACCATGCCCAGGACGAACAGACTCGGGTACATCAGAGGATAAAAGGGATACACCCCGTACTGTTTATGGTAAAGAAACCTAGCAAATTTGTTTTGAACCTTTTCCAACATATGGCTGTATTTCCCTTCATGCGGGTTCCAAATAATTGCACTCGTTTCGAGATGACTCCTCACAAGTGCATTATATAAAACTTTAACAGCTGCAATTTCGGAAAAATCCTTACACTGTCTCAAGATGAAACCGAGATTTCTGAAAGCCCTGCCGCACATCTCAACTATGTGCTTGCGAAACGTCAGTTCAGACACCATCTGTACACCCAGGTCTCGTACCTGTGAGACGCGCGGTATAAATTCGCTGTCCATCTCGTACTGATGCTGCAATGGAGCACGCGCGCGGGTATAGCTCATCACACAACACTTTTTAATATTAAAATGCAGCTTGTTGGATTTACTCCATTGAACTACATTATCAATGTCAGACTGGAGCCTATTACAGTCTGCAGTGTCCTCAACATTTAGGAATAATTTTAAGTCTTATATCATAAATATTGAATTTTCTGACGTGTTTTTGAGAAGAGACTGCGAATCAGTCAACGTGAAAACGAAAGGCCCTCAGGCTAGGTGGAGCTACGACCTTCGCAGGGCAGCTGGTAGCAGCTGGATGAGTTGAGTGAGATGGTAGCTGAGGATCGAGTGTGAGTGATGTGTGTGTGTGTGTGTGTTTGTGTGTGTGTGTGTGTGTAGCGTTCGATTGCAGAATGGGCTGATGATGAAATCTTGGTCCGATAAATAGTCAATGTCCAATAATTTTATCGATAGTGGTTAAGAGTTCATTCAATGTGCCTTAAATACTATTCTCGTTTGTGTGTTATCTACTTAAAATTAATACAAACTACCGGAGTCGTTCGGCTCATGCAAAGTTAGTGGATACGGCTCTGAATGAAACGTGCCGATCATCACTGGTTGCCTTAAACCGACCCCGGTACAAATGTTGTATTCACTAGCTGGAATAGCGCCACCAGAAGTTTGCAGAGCGGTGGCAAGTTCAAGTGAAAGAGTCAAGATGGTTTCCGACACACGACACCCTTTGCACGACAAAATCCTCGTGTCACAAAGGCTGAAAAGCCGCAACAGCTTCTTCAAGTGTGTTCTCCTACTCACTGGTAAACGGTCTAAGGAAAGGCTAAAACTGTGTGGAAACAGTGATTCTCTACCTAACCCATTCGTTCCACCAGCTGAAAATCTCCCACCTGGTCATGAGTTACCTATCTGGAAATCTTTAAATAGACTCCGGGCCTACGTAGGTCGAAGAAAGGAAAAACCGCTCAAGTGGAGATTCAGATTCACAGATGACTCCGCCCTGGTGGGTAAATGTGGTGCTGTCCCACAAACAATGGGGCACTTGATCGTGTCCAGCGTGTTCTGTTGCCTCAAACTCGTACGGACGGTGAGCAATGGGTAGCTCGCCGTCCGATAAGGACCAGGCCCGGGTCGACGGCGCGTTGTGTTCCACGCGCGCCTCAAAGAGATGTCAGCAAGTGAAGGGGTCCGATAGGACCGATGCCTGCCGGGGTTGCGGGAAAGTCCGAAAGGGATACCGTGGCCCCTGGCAACGTACAGGCAACGAAGGAAAACGGGTGGGTTTTAGTCAGTAAGAGTCTGACACGCCCTCCCGCTCCACCCAGAGCGGGAGAAGTTATTTGATAATAAAATTACCCACCCAAAAAAAAAAAAAAACAAAAAAAAAAGGTGTCAAACTCGTAGCCAAATTCTAAGCTGACTCTATATAAACTGCCATCGACAAGCTAAGAAGAAGAACCGCTTAAATCTATTTAGGTAAACATTATTTATTTATTTATTAAAACTTTTTGCACAAGTAAAAAAAAAAATACTGTACAAAGGCGGACTTAATGCCTGAGGCATTTTCTACCAGTCAACCTTAGGGTGGTGCAGAGACAAAACGTGGCAGGTGCAACATAAGTGATAGATAACTTGAAAATGAATTATCAACTATCCCATACACATCTTCAATACGAAATGTATGAGACAGCTGATTATTTTTCGCAATGACGATGTTGGTGCCTTGGAAAAAGTTGTTCTGTTTGATGATCTGTATAAATGCTGTATACCTACATTATTGAGTAGTTTTTTTTAAATGAATTGATGCTACTAGTTTGAATTTTAACGCTTTTTTGTACGAGAATTCTTCTGCAGTCTTTAGGTACCATTCCGTACCCGACCGCAGCCAGCAACTGCACGCGACGTGTCGTGGCGTCATGTCGCTGCAGTCGTGATTTCAAACTTGATCGCAGGTGGCAGCAGCCCGTATTGCAGTCGGTAGATAGAAGATAGAAAAACGTGTTATCGCTCGAGAGTTGGCGGCAGTACTAGTCAGCGGTCGGGCTGCACATGTCGCCTGTCACCCGCTCGTAGCTGCCAACGATGTGTCGCTAGTTACGGAAGGTATTTCATAGAAACCAGTCGTGTCGCGGCAACACGTCGCCTGCAGTTGCTTCCTGCGGTCGGGTACGGAATGGTACCTTTTCACACCTTACAGAACGATCCCTTACGCTTAATACCATTACCACAACGTATTAGTTGTCAATAAACTAGTGTCTACTGCGGTTTCTGTTGCGAGCAGATAAAACCACAAACCTACGATATCTATAGCTATTACCATACGGTATCACTTCCTCTATGTATGTACAGTACAACTATTATCTTAATGTCCCTCAGGAATCCTCGGGAAGACTGGTTGTCAGACTTTTGGTCTTCTGACTACTCGTAACGGCTGCCAAAGATCTACGAATGACAGCTGGGACCAACGGCTTTACGTGCTTTCCGAAGCACGGGGGGGGCTCGATAAGTAATGGATGGTCACCAATCCAAGAACCGACCGCCGTAAGCGTAGCTTAACCTTCGATTGACCCGTGCGGCTGTTATCCACGAGTTCTGTTTGTGAACGGACGCCGTTAGATGAGTCTGGTCATATTTTTCACTTATAGAAGCAACAAGAATATGGTACTCAGGATTTTATTATATTGAATTAAACGAGAGTCCTTAAAGTTTCTTACCTGTTCTTCTCCATAGAGACGTTTGGGAATCACAACTAGCTTCATCTTTCTGACTAAATGACTGACTTTTTGACAATTCAAAAGTGTAACTGTAAATGTTTTGATTGAAATACATGCTTCGAGTTGAGTTTATCATGAACATGGAATGCGGCATGTTAGTAAATGAAAACCATTTTTGTAGATGGATCCAGGCATTTCAAATTAACTTAAATAAATACGTAACAGAAAAGCAAAAAATGTATGTTCCCTATACATTTTCATAACATTACGCAAACAGAAATCCTCAATGAAACTTATTTCTGAAACTTGGCCGGGAATAACTGAAAGTAGGATTATCTTAGACTTAATCTTACAAGAGCTCCGAGGAAGAGGATAATATTTTTTTAAAGTCAACAATTTTGATAAACTCACTTCCTTTATTTGCAACTGTTCGTTTCTTGTAAACTAGCTGGGGACCGCGAGTTCAGTTGTTTTAAAGATTGATCGTTTTCTGTATTGTTAGGGAATTTGTAGTATTGTTTCTTCTACTGGGATTCTGTAAAGTGTAGCTGTCTTTTGTAATATTTGTCGTTCAGAAGTAGAACACTGTTACTATTGTATACTCGAACTATTTTTAATAAAAGGTTCATTGAGTTGGCGTTTAATTTAAAACCTATAAACGCTTTCGGGTTTTAGATTACCGACCTTAAACAGAAAACAAAACTCCGAGTTTTGACATAACGTTAGATCTCAGTGACGCGCTCACAGAACGCCAGTCAAAGGCCAAAAGAATTCTAACTAATAATTATAAATGTGAAAGTGAGTTTGTTTGTTTGTTATGCTTTCACACTAAAACGGCTGAACGGATTTGGATGAAATTTGGCACATGAGTAGACCTTGACTTGGAGATGGACATAGACTACCAGACGAAGTCGCGAGCAACAGCTAGTATTTTTATAAATTGTAACTTGTTTCATAACTGCGGTGGATCTGCCTTAAATAGACACTAGACACGAGTCATATTTTACTACAAAATGTACAAAGAAAGCATAAAATATTTACTGCTGGCTAACACCAAAGTTACGAGACACAGAACACTTAAAATGAGCTCGTTAACAATGAGCTTGGGTAATTAAATTGCGCTTTTTAATCTAACATTGAACCTTGAAGCAACTGGTTCTTTTAGATCAAGCGACATCCCTCATCGCGGCCGTAAGACAGCGAAGAGGGGGTTTGGCGATCCACGCCGCAATGTACAGCGATTTGAAGTGGGGGCAATAAGTCGCCACCCGGTGGCAACTGGGATTTTCTTCCCCAATTACCACCTGGTGGCAATCCATGTGGGAGCGACTGATAATATAATAATATGCTTTTATGGGTTCTTTAGTAAAACAGAGCCCGAAACCCAAAAAACAAATATCTACGAGAACAGGTTGTTTTTTAATTTTCTTTGAGTCAAGTTTATTGCTCTACACCACAGAGTTTTATCTAAATCTCTTCAATAGTTAAGCCAATACTTTTACAGAAATACTGTCTTTCTTACTTTGGTACTGTAAAGGTAAAATAAAAACAAACAAACATTCTTAGCATAAATAAATTGATCACAAAAAAACACCTGACCACAAAGTTTGAATAAGGAAGAAGACAGAAGGGAAAAATAAAATTTTCACATAATTTTATTAAAGCCTCCTTATCCTCTATACTTTTATGGCAGCATAAAAATTGCTATAAATTATACTTTGAAGAAAATTGCTATTTCTATCTTTTCTATCAACATTTTATATTTCGGGATGTGTTCTTGTTTTTAAAGCTGTTATCAGACGCTTCAATGACGCTTGAATGGTTCACTCGAGTGAATGTTGACACATGACACCGTCAAATTACATATTATCTTATTTGTAAAATATCTCAATGTATGCTGCACCGATCGACGTCATCACGTCAACGCCGCGGCTGTCGATGTCGCTGAAAACCAGAGCTGGGGCTCTGTCCCGCATTGAGTCGCAGCATTATGTTTAGCGATGGCCGTTTTGCGTAGATATGACGCATATTTTCTCCCAACTTGTTCTTCTTTTGTATTTGTGTTCTTTCTTTGCGTCATGTTTACCGTAAATACAGGTATTTTCTTTGTTTCTTCTTTTACATATGAATGAACGTTCATGTGCTCCTTTAATTTTATTTTCAAGGCGTAGCCGAGTGAAAGGTTTAGGTATATTTCCTTTTGAATTAATTTTTCACTTTTGTATCGTTTTGTGTTCCGACGTTTCATTTTGTGCAAACGATGCCCAATGAAAAACAAAAAGTGAAGCGTCTGTTATCTGCTTAAGAGGTGCTGTTAATGAGTACTTAGGATGTGGTCTGGCATGGCGAGTGTTCCCCGAGACGATGGGTCCCTAGGGGCACATTGCCCTATATAGAGCCTGTTCTCCCGACCGACAAGATGCATATTCATAAGGAAGTAAAACCACAAAGTTGTGAGTTCACTGGACTACAGTTTGGCCTGAAAATGAGGAAAATGGTCAGGCAATTTATTGATGAGTTTTTGGAGACGCCTTAATCCAATGCAGATCGATAAAACTACCCCCAGTGCATAAAAATCTTTACAGTTTTATTCATTTATTTATTTAATATTTCAAGCACACAAATGTACAGAGGCGGACTTAATGCCATAGGCATTTTCTACCAGTCAACCTTCGGGTGATGCAAGACAAACAGTGGTAGGTGCAACAGAGATTTGAAGATTTTTTTATATTTAAATATAAAGATACACCTATTAAAAACTATAAATATAATAGGTAAATACACCTTATTATACATAAATATAAGTACAAATAAGACAAACAATGGGAAAACATTACCGTTGTGATGATACTGCCAGCTTCTTGCGAATATGCTCGCGAACTTTAATTCGAAAAGATAACCGGTTGGTCGCCATCCTGATTTCCTGGGGGAGCGCATTCCACAGAGAGATAGACTGAATGAAGAAGGAAGAGTGAATGAAGTCTGTGCGGTGAGTGGGACATTGAAGAAGACGATTGTGAGATGAACGTAGATTTATATTGTGGTTGGCGCAAATGTACTGAAAGTGGGGGGCCAGATAACTAGGGGAAGAGGGAGAGTAAAGAAATGAAAACAAGGTGGTCAGCTCCCTTTGCTCTCTATTCATTGTCAAATTATTTCTCTCAGTACGTTTTGTTATTGTTATATTTGTATAAAAATTACAATAGCCGACTTGAAAATTACAGTCTTAATTAGGTATAGAATCATAACATAGCATAATCAGCCTATAATGTTTCCGCTGCTGGAACACCGGCCTCCTCCCTGTGAGAGGCAGAGGGCCGTTATCCACCACATGGGGCCGGTACGGGTTAGTAGATGTCACATGTCTTCGAATTTTTGGTTCTAGAACATGTCGGTTTCCTCACGATGTTTTTCTTCACCGTTTAGTGAGCAGTGAGTGCTGATGAAATAATTTACACAAAGTAAAACGCCGGTCAGGGTTCGAACCTATGACCTACAACTCGTAAGTCGTGGCCGTTACCACTGGCAATGACCTTGAAATAATTACTTACGGCCGCTTGGTAGATAAACCTTCCGCGTCCACACGTAACTGCGCACTTGAGACTGTTGCGTACTGCCTACCATACACAGATTTCGAAGCGCCTTGTTTCGGTCATTTTCTATGAAGACATAATACTGTTACTTATGTATACTGTACTTCAAGTTTGTATTTCAGGTGCTTAACTTTTTTATATGCTTCTAAAGACCTACATTTAAAACCACATATTCACAGCTTAATGAGTCCATATGAACCGAAACGGCTTAATTAGAACTAATTATAATAACAATGATAGGAAAATTAAATGCAAGCGGGCCGTTTTAATTTGACCTAGAATAGTAAGGAGCCGTGGCCCCCCGATCATAAGCCGCACCGCACACTGCGATCAAGTTGTATAACTGACTAGTAGGTATATAGGTATCAGAAAATAAACGCTCTTAACAAATGTTAAGAGTTTTTATTCTGAAAGTGGGCAACGTCGCAAATTAATCAAAATAGCTGTTTTGATTAATTTGGCAATATTAATGTATGGAAATAAGAAATGGGGCTAACTAGCGAACAAGAATATTGATTATGAAATGCAATAATTAATATCGTAATTCCGAATATTTAGTTTTAGATGTAAAAAAAGTATTTGGAAATGCCTTTTTTACATCTAAAACGGGTACAATATCAAATTCAATGTTATAATTGCAAATCATTATTAATATTCTAGTTTGCTAGTTAGCCACATTTCTTATTTCCATACAGTAATATTGCCAAATTAATCAAAATAGGGAAATTTTTGACAGCTATTTGCAACGTAGCCAACTTTTAGGATAAATGAAATGAAATCGTTTATTTTGTAAATAGGATATTGGAATCACTTTCACACGTCATAATAAAAAAAAATAAAAAAATGGTAGGTGCGTTCGGCGTTACTACTTTGAGGAGAAAGGCAGAAACAAACTCAGCGGTCTCAGTCTCATTTAAAGTCCAGACATAATCTTGGTCAGGCCATATGAAGACCATGTACATTAGTATCTGAAATGGTCTTTTGAGAAAATAACCATACAGGTTTATTTGGACCTGTCCAGTCAGCGCAAACATTTGGCAGTAATCGTGGAGCTCAACTCGACGAACAATACCAAAGAAAGGACATTTGGGTAGGCCGCATAGACTACTCAAACAGCCAGACCATCATTAAAACTAATCGAAAAAAGAAAAAAGCAATGAAACAACAAAAAAAAAAAAAAAGTCCACATAGTCCTCACATTCACAAAAATTAAAATAATATAATACTTTACAAAGTAATCATGGCATTTTGTATGTTCTAGTCAACAATGTCAATGTTTATATAATGCTGGTATATTTTGATGAGTTTACTGAAAATGATAAACGCTCTTAATACTGTATCATGGTGATCATCATCATCATCGTCACCTACGACCCGACATCACCCGCTCATGGGCATAGGGCTCTCTCTTCTTGTGCCAGTCTCCAGGCTTCCGTCGTCCTCATCCAGAACCCTAAATTAATCAATCATAATCTGAATCATTTTGAAGGATATTGCCACTCCCCTTCGGTTACCTACGCACTCTGGTAAGGAAACGAACTAGGGATCAGCATCACAAACTGTGGTCGGACCAAGGCGAGTGCAGGCAGGCTAAGGAGGCACTCCCTTCAATCGATGGCTGCCTCACGAAACAGGTTCTCCGATTAACTAAACAGCAGCTGCGTACGGTTACAGCAGCTATAACTGGCCATGGGTCATTTAATAAACACCTCTTTGTCATAGGAGTCACAGATAGTCCGCTGTGCAGGGCCTGCATGGAGGACGACGAGACAGCAGCTCACGTGCTGTTAAATTGCCCGGTGGTCGCCACTTACAGGGCAAAGTACTTCGGTAACCCAGGTACCCTACGCGAGATTGCCAGTAGCACCAAGGCGTTGCTGGCCTTCTTTGAGGAACTGGGGAGGATCGAATAACAGATTTTTCCACCCGTACGCAAAATACGTGCTTTGACGTGGAGTTGCGGAAACCAGCCCGTATTACCTATTACCTAGGATATTGCTAAACCATTGCTTCCTATTTGAAAAATTTGTCTGCTCGACAACTTAAATAACGCAATGAATGTTGTTGAACTGTCAAAATTATTCAGATTATGATTAATCGTGCGTTATGCAATTAGCGTGTAGGTTACTATCGCAATGGCAAAAATGATTTTAAAGTATAGTCCTAAGTAAAGTCTTGACGCCAGTAGCACACCTCCGCCGCGGAATAGCAGCGACACCACAGTAGTTCAAATCAACTGGGTCTCGTCATGTTCCGCTACTCGAATTTTGAATAACTACTACGGTTTCGCCGGTTCGGTACGGTTTCGCTTATTCCTATAACAAATTAAACAGAAACTTTATATTTTTTGGGAGATAATATCGTTGTTCACTTGGTTATTTCAGATGGTTAAAAACAATATAAATAACATAAATGATATGGCCAAAGACACTTTTCCTGTTGACAGCGATGCGGACGAAGTGTTTGATACTCTTTGATTCCTTTCCCTCCTTTTTCATTTTAGCATATATTTTATGTAAATATTATCTTGTTTAACAATAAAAGATATAGCAAACACATAAGCAGCCTATGATCATCTGTAATACGAGAAACCGAGAAACCTCTTAAAGACAAAGCTGAAAATGTCCCATGTGCCGTCAACACCCATGCTTTCCATAATGAAATATGACAACGCCTCTTGGTGGCAGAAAAAGGTATGGTGGCAAGTACTTCATCACCTGGTGGTGGAGAAGTACAAGACCATCACAAACCAACACTTTTTTTTTTTGGTTGAGCAATTATCAAATAATTTCTCCCACTCTGAGCGGAGCGGGAGGGCGTGTCAGAGTAAAACTTACTAGACTTACTAACTAAAACCCACCTGTGTTCCTTCAGTTGTCTGTACTTGCCAGGGGCCTCGATATCCCTTTCGGACTTCCCGCGACCCCGGCAGGCATCAGTCCTAGCGGACCCCGCCAATTCTGCTGACATCTCTTTGAGGCGCGTGTAGAACACAACGCGCCATCGACCCGGACCTGGTCCCTAACGGACGGCGAGCTACCCATTAACCACCGTCCGCAAGCCCTACAAAACCACCACTAAGATTTCCTTGCATTGTACCTGTAGTTATTTTTGTGCTGTGCTGAATAATTATAATTGTATAATGCAGCGCCACCCAAACTCACTGGGGAATCACTGCAGACAGTTCTGACTCACTCGAACCCCCACTGGCCCTGGCATCGACATCCAGTCTCCGGGGGGGAGTGATATGGCGACATCTACAACGCCACGTAATAATAGTTATTATTACAATACTAGGTGCACCCCACGGTTTCACCCGCATAAGTCTCGATCCCGTGGGAATATCGGGATAAATATTATAGGTACTTCTATTCTATCTCAGGTCCTCCCATGTGCCAAATTTCATCAAAATCCGTTCAGTAGTTTTAGCGTGAAAGCGTAACAAACAAACAAACGAACTCACTTTCGCATTTATGATATTGGTTAGGATTTCTAGCAAAATGATCCTAATCTTAGGTTATAGATAGATAGAGGCACAGGAACTAACACTGAAGTATCCAGAATATCAAACCATAACATTTACTATTACATATACCAACCAGAGATTGTTGCAAACGTACACAATGTTATGTGTTGTTGTGGCAGCCTCTGTTTGTATCGCTCTGTTTGATTTTAGAAAACAATGTATTGTGTTGTATTTTAATTTTGTAATGCTTCAAGTGTTTGTGGCATTGCGGTAGTTTGAAACAATGGTAGTGTGGCTTTTATTGTTTCCATGGCTGGCCTAAATTACTCGATATTGGTCGCATGGTTTTTTTTTGCTTTATAGGAATCATTGTTGCTATATTTTCAATACAAGAAAAAGTAAAAGAAAAAAAACAAAATCACCTATCCGAAATGAAATTAACAGTTCAAAACCCTAGGATATTTTCTTTCTTGTTTAAAACATTTCTTAAAAAAAAAATCTTTGTATCCAATTTGATATAAAGGATTTTCACAATTTGATTATGTCTTATCTGTATCAATTTTTCTGTGTGTACATAAATAATAAAATAAATAAATAAATAACATCACTCATATAATCCCCGAGGGCTTAGGCGAGGTGTACTTATAGTACACTCACATTTTGTTAGAAATGCTAAGTGCCATGTAATAGAGTCTATTTTCGGGCACAAATCCGGCTGCGGGCTGCTACTGGGAAACTGATGAAAAACTCAAACTCAAACTCTTTCTCAGCATTAGCACCTGCTACCACTAAACTAACGAGGCAGTAGAAAATGTTGCAAATAAATTTTTTTCTTACTTTTTTTTTTCACACAAAAAATACCAATACATACAGTCATAAAGTTTCTACGTCTCAGTACAAGGCTAGCCTTACAAACCAGCGACATATATTTCGATATAATGAATTGTTTCCGGCGCTGAAACGTGGCACGGAAAACGTGTTTACTGTCCGTAAGCAACTGCTAATACCTGTGACATGGCTAATATTAGCTTACAATATTTATTTATTTAGTTTACACAAAGTTTTTAAATATACAACATAGCATTGTATGAAATTCTCACTAACAGAAGACTTAGAATATTAGACAGCGGATCCCAAACTAGGCACAGCCTGTATCTTGGTGACCCAAACACTACTGATAGTTAGCAATTTAAGGTGTTCTGCCAGCGCAATATTATTATTCAAAATTAATTACAAAATTTACAATAATTTAAGTACAAAGAAAATAGATAGCAAAGATTATACAAAAACAGTTGAGAAAGTGTGTGGTGTAAGTATAAGTGAGGATATGTATTCTTTCAGAGAGTGTGTATGTAAAGTAAACTTTCTGTTTCCTCATAAGTCCGGCCCAACAACCATTATTTTAGTTTAGTTTTGGCCTCAGAGTAGTTGTTCGGTATACTGAACGTTTTGCTTATAGCATTAAACTTATTACGGACACTTTTACAAACGTGTACGTCTTTCTACATTGTTCTCACATGCATAATTTCAACATGAATGATGTTACCAATATTTTGTATCAAAATAGTATTGAATCAAGAGAAACTAGAATTTGTCGATAAAACTGTTTTCCTGGGGATCACGCTCGACTCAAGGCTACAATGGGGTCCTTATTTAACAAGAAACGTATAAGTCTTTCTACATTGAATGAATGAATGAATAATTTATTTATTAACTTCAAGAAATCTTAAAAACTAAATACATAGCCCCACAAAACTGCTTACGCAGTTTAACTGTGAGATCGTTGCGTCTCTTTCACAATAATAATATAATCTATATTATGTAGGTAAAACTGTAACCTATATCCATAATTTTATTATAGATCTTCACTTACATATTATCTAATAAGTATTTTTTTAGTTTGCGTGCGAATTTAACTTTACTATCTTCTTGTCTGATGTCAGCAGGCAGAGTGTTTAATAGATAAGGAACGCGTTTTTTTAAAGTTCTATCGCCATAGTAATTAGTAACTCTGGGTACATCGTATTTACCTGCTGTCATCGACCTGGTAGAATACTTGTTAGAAACTAGTGAATTACTATCCGACTGCCATGGTTATTAACTAGTATTAGGTATTTATGTTTAAGGCTAACGGGTAAAATTTTACATATTTTGAATAAACTACTATAGTCTCCTTTGCAACTGTTTTTAGTTTTCTTGTTTACTAATAATTTTAAAAATCTAATTTGTATGGAATCTAGTTTCTGTAAATTACTTTTAAAGGTCAAGCCGTAGCAGTCAAGACAATAACTCAGTATTGAGTCGACTAAGGACATGTATAAACATTTTAAGGTGCTGGAGGGAACTTTAAAGCTTAAATGATAGAATTTACTTAACAATATTCTAAGCTTATTACAAATGTAATCACTATGTGAAGACCATGAGAAATTAACATCAACTTTCATTCCAAGATAGGTGACACTTTCTACTTGTTCAATTGGTTTGCAATTACAGTTTGAATTATCATTATGCATACAGTCATAGCTATGGGTAATAATGGAAGGGCATGTTTTAGACATATGTATATAAGGGGAATGTATCATCAACAGCTTAGTTTTATCACCATTAAGAACGATACCGTTGTCGTGAGACCACTTTACCACTGCATCTACGTCCTGTTGTACAAGCCGACAGGTGTCAGCGAGGTCGGTGCCGGCGCGCAGCGCACACAGGTCGTCCGCGAATATGTGCGCTGAGCAGTGGCGCAGTACGCCGCACAAGCTGTTTACGTGCAATAAGTAGCACACAGGTCCGCATCCGGACCCCTGCGGCACCCCGCACCCCACCTTCCTCTCGTCGCTGAACTCATCACCCACCTTTACTCGGTAGGAGCGTGATGTGAGATAGTCGCGGAACCAATTGTTCAGCGGCTCTCCCACTCCACACTCCTCCATAGCGTTCAGTAAGGTCTCAGTTTCAAGGGTATCAAAGGCTTTTTTATAGTCAAAAAATACTGCGATTACAAACTTTTTCTCACTTAAATATGTATTAATTTCGTCAGTAAATCGTGTAAGAAGAGAATTTGTACTTTTACCTTTTTGGAAACCATGTTGACACTCATTTATTACATTATTTTTCTGCAGATAATTATTCAAACGGTTAATGATACATTTCTCAATAATCTTATCCACACTGGATAAAATTGATATAGGCCTATAGTTACTAAAATTTTTACGTTCGCCATTTTTATATATTGGTCGCACTATGGCTTCTTTTAACATACTAGGAAATATACCCTTTTGCACACACAAGTTGACTAGATTAGAGATCACAGGGCTAACTATATCTACCAACATTTTAAGATCGGACATTCGCACAAGATCGCTACCCGGTGACTTATTTTTATCCATTTGAGTTATTTATGTTATTGTTCTCACATGCATAATTTCGACATGAATGATGTAAGCAATATTTTGTATCATTTTTTTTATTTAAAATAGTGTCCGTGGAGTTTCTTGCCCGTTCTTCTCCATAGGTACCTACTACGCTTTGGAATGGGCAACTAGCTTCATATTTCTGACTGACCGACTTCTTGACAGTTCAAAAGTGCCTGTAAATGGTTTAATTGAAATAAATGCTTTGAGTTTGAGTTTGGGTTAAGCACGGGTTAAACACCCGTATGGATAAATACGACGTAAACCGGGTCGCAAAGACCCGGAATTATTATATTATTTTATAGCTTCGTAAAACATACTCGCACACATTCATAGAGCCTTTAAGAACACCTATAAAGGTGATGCACACATGGGTTTTATACAGAAAGCGAGACTCATCATCATCATTTACCTAGTCTTTTCCCAACTATGTTGGGGTCGCCTTCCAGTCTAACCGGTTGCAGCTTAATACCAGTATTTCACATGGGGTGACTACGTATCTGACAACCCAGTTACTGGGTAGTACGATACTCCTTGGTAAGACTGGTTGCCAGACTTTCGGGCAAGGAAGAAAGTGCTACTAATGGAGGGTAATGTCTGTTCCAAAAGTATCTGATGAAAATGTAAACAAATGGATCAGAAAACATGCCTGTGGATACCAATTTGTAGTGTATTACAATTTAAGTGTCTTAATTCTAGTGAGTGGTTGCGTAAGAGTTTAATCTGAACGGAACGGTTTGTTTACACTTTCATCAAATACTTTTGGAGCAGATCATAGTCGTGAATTGTAGGATTTTCCTGACCACCGGATAATCTCACTGACCAGTTTATTTATACTAGCTTCCGCCAGCGGCTTCACCTGCATGATATCTTTATAATTTATAGCCTATATTACTCAGTGATAACACAGCATTCTACTGGTGAAAGAATTTTATAAATCGATCCAGTAGTTTTTGAGTTTATTCGTTACCAATAATATTCAATAATAATTAACAAATCTGTTCTCTTTAAAATTAGTGTAGATTTAAATTAAGTACATCAAATTGACAAAACGATAATCAAAATTTATAACAAAAACGGAAGCCTGTCCAAATATATTAAAAAAAAATATCTTTATACATAAAAATATTCAAAGGTTTCTTCTCACATAACCTTATTTTAACTTCCATAACATTCCTTCACTGTAAAATTCCAAGTAAAGTTATCGTAATGTTTCATCAGAAGACTTATGTTAATTAATTTTCTTTTACCAAGAAACACAGCTAAAGAGCGGTGGCGAGGGTAACAGTGAGCTTGGCACTTGCCGGAAAACTTATAATTACCTATGAAACTACCGTCACTACATATTTTTAATCAACATAATGGTTGAGTTTAACCTAGTTAATCAACAGTCCCCTTTTACTTCAAAAGTAAACAAAAGAAAATAACATGTAGTACGTGAATAATAACGCATTTTCCACTATCTGAAAACACGCCTAAAATTCCGTAACGAAAACTACTATAAACTAATTAATCAAAGCAATTATAAAAACGTTAGAAAAAGTAAAAACGCGCCCGCGATAACGTGCCTTTAAAAAAAATATACGATGTGACAGTATGCAAATAAGGCAGAAAAATTGAGGAAAGCTCTGTGTTTTTAGGGATCCGCGTATGGTAAACCAATGTAACTATTGATTTAAGGAAGTTACAACTTTAAGTGAAAACTTCTTTAGGCGCGTTGAGCACTTTTTGGGTTAACAAAAAGCGTGAAACTCGCGTCATCGTCACCGCATGCTGTTTTCACTTCTATCGGCAGTCCCCAAAGACTGCCCCGCATGTTTTTTTTGTCAAACCTGAATACATATTCCGTTTGCAAAGGATTTTTGGGGCTATTTAAAGTTATGTTTTTGTAGGCATAAGACTTGGTCGTAAAACCTCTTTTTGAGCAGTTTCGTTTAATTTTGAATACTTGGTCACAATTATTTGTATTATATAAATTACCTTAAACATTTACTAAACAACTTGTAGAAACTCGCAACTCCTACAATAAACAACTAAGAAGAAAGTTTTATGAAACCATGCCTGCTTTTGAGAATATTGAGTTCTGCTTTGCTGTAAATTATACTAAAAATGCGCCTATCAAATTGCGGTACTTACAAACATTAATTTATCTATACACGGTGAAATTTGAATCACAGTTTTGCTAGAACAAACGTTGTGCAGACCATGGTCTACTACCATTCTATGGCATCAAATATGTAATTAAAACAAACTAAACTAGGCATTCTCAAATTAGTCGTATGTTGCTCAAACGTGTTCAAATATTCACGTAACATCAAAGTACTCATCGTGGTAGCGATATGGCATTCAAAACAGTTATGAGGAGTCCACGTGGACTAAAAATTTGTCCGGCCAATGCGGGCCGAAATACAAATAAATCATTAGCCAATGACATGCAATCGCGCGAAGTACTGCTCCGCCCATTTCTTTTGTTGACTGTCCCCCGAGCCGCCCGGGCGGTCGCCAGTCTACCGAAATCTCTCGAGCGAGCAACGCGTATGCGTCCGATGTACTTACGTCACCGGCACACATCACGCGTTTTTTGTGAAAATGAGTTTCATCTATTCGGAGTGGAGTGGTTGGATATGATGCTTTTTTACGCAGTTGCTGGTGACAATCTGGTGGAAGCTAGGTACTCTTGGAGTCAATGTTGTCTTGGTGCACACGGAGCCAACCCGAAATCCGCCTCTAAGGCGACCCACCACTGACCCAGTTGTGTGGTAAGTTTTGTTTTTGTCTTGTTCCTGTAATATCCCAATAAATAAATAATACCTAATAATGTTACGTTAAATACAATGGGTACCCGTACCTACAGGAAATAATTAAAACCATGTCTGATAGTACCTATCTACCGTAAGTTCGCACCTAGAACGAAATGATATTGATAACATTAGAGGTCAGCCACCTCGCCGCGTCGTCAGTACGGTGCGTCGCGTCGTGCAATCGTACATAGCCAGAAAATACCTACCAAAGTTTGCCATAGCAAGCCATAAAAATCTGTTTTAAAGTTGCCACTTATCAGCGATAAAATATCTACCGAAGTTAACTTTTAATTTTGTTTTTTTTAGTAAGACGTACAATAATAAGTGCTTACTAAATTTCGTTAATGGAGGAACGCTGTAGACCATGCTGTGTCACGTGCATGACCCATGCGCCACGCCGCAACTACTTTGAGACGCGAGCGCTGCAGTGTCTGTGTTGTAGGGAGTAACGATAATCCCGACGTTTTTAACTTTGTCTTTTTTCAAAAACGAATGTCTGTTTTTTTTTATTGGATGTTATAGAATGGTAGGAGACCATGGTCTGAACAACGTTTGTTCTAGCAAAACTGTGATTCAAATGTCACCGTGTATATAAAAGGAGAAACTGACTTACTGACTGACATATCAACGCAGAGCCGAAACTACTAGGACATGGAACGTGAAATGTTGCACACAGCTTCCTTTTATAATGTAGTGGAGCCCTAAGAAGGAGTTTTCGAAAATGCCACCTTCAAGGGGGCGAAAAGAGGGGATTTTGTTTGTATTTAAAATCTTATTCCTTGAGTTAATAAACTTAAAACATGGCACAAAAATAATAGGCTTGCATGAATTTAATATAAATTTCTGAGCAGTAACCTAACAAAAAGTACTAGGCTTGCATGAATTCACGATACTATTCAAGTAGTGTTATGCTACTAATAGGATTTGGATGATAGCCTGGATTAACACACAGGATACTTTTTATCCCGGTAGTACGTTTCCATCGGATAATATCCGACTGCCACGTGAGCGAAGCTGCGGGAAAAAGCTAGTAATTAAATAAACCAACAAAATAAAAAAAAACATTATTTAATCAAACCCTAGCCCAAAATTTCACACCCTACAGACAAACGAGACAAACCACAATTCTGAACAAAACAATTTAATCTCTATACAGAACCCTACTCCATAATTCAGCGTAGGTCAACCTAATTAGCGTGTTGGAAACAATTTAGACGCGCGTGTACGCAAATGTACTTTAATCATGTGATTATGATATATCACGGGACGCTTTAATTGGGTACAGTCGCGCACTGCATGTGCAATACGGACTAATTATTGGAAGTTATGAACGGAACTGGTGCTGCTGCCTTAAATTGTTGAGTTAGCGGTATGAGGCCTGGTTTTATGCTGAGTACTGGAACGGTTACCTTAGTTGGAATTCATGGGCCAGCTACCTTACTGACAAGCTTACATTGACGGCTGTGACTAACTCTGCTGATGGAAAATTGCATCAGTTTGCTCAACAGCCATAATAAAACAAGAGAGCTAAAGAATTGTGTGATGTCATAGCTTACTCGTAAGTGACAAAAAATCACTCACTCTTTCTAGCTAGTGCTGCATCACGTAGTGGAAATGTAAAATATGGAAATGGAATCATGGATACGACGTAGGAGAAGAATCTCAGTTCTTTAGTTTAAATTTCTTAAACTAGTTAGCTAGCGGCTTTTAACAGCGTTCATTCTAAAAGTTGGCAACGTCACAAATAGCTGTCAAATATTTACCTGTTTTGATTAATTTGGCGGTAATATTGATTACTGTATGGAAATATGAAATATCACTAACTAGTAACTAGAATATTAATAATGAATTGCAAATATTTATATATCACTGAATTTGATGTAGTAATCGTTTTAGGTGTAAAAAAGGAAAGATTTCAAAAACGTGTTACGATATTAATTATTGCATTTCATAATCAATATTTAAGTTATTTTTTTTATAATCAATATTTAAGTTATTTTCACTCGTAAAATAGATGCTTTTTATTTGACACTTTGAATCGGATTCGAGTGCGAGAGCGTCGAAGTGACGGGGGAATTACCTTACTGAATGCCACTTCTTACGTCATCTCATACTTTATCTGTCAAAATCTCACGTCAATCAAGAATCAAGAATCAAGAATCTTTATTTGCTAAGAATGTAGGTACAAGCATAAGATGTTACATATAGATTAGTGAGATCCACTACAATCTACCTTACGGCGTGCAAATTATAAATTAATTAATACAAAAGAGAAAAAAAAAAAAAAAAAAAAAAACTATCAGCATAACAATCTAGTTCAACTCGCTGACACGCTCACAATGGTAGCGCTAGTGTAAATTCGAATTATCAACCGAGTTTTAAGAATGCCAATCAAGAAACTCACAGCGGATTCAGATTCGAACTTTAGAATGAGGTCTTACAGAATCACACTGCAGTAGTTAGCCATATTTCCACACAATAATATTGCCAAATCAATCAAAACAGCGAAATAATTGCGACGTTGCCCACTTTCAGAATGACTCTTAAGATAGTGCTCTGGCAAAACCACTCTAAATTAAAAAGTCTTTTGTAAACGATGCTCGATCCTAGCTAGTACCTAATCGCTTTACGATGACTCGTGGTTTGTAAAATTTTGATTGAAAAACAATTTTTATTATACAAATCTGTATGTATTGTACATGCAGTGCGCGACTGTACGCAATTAAAGCGTCCCGTGATATATCATAATCAATCAATCAATCAAACGACTCCGTTTATCGCAGTCCACTGCTGGACAACCGTTGTAGCTACAAGGTTTAAGGTAGCTGCCCTTACTGCCCCATCTCAAAAATCCAACCTGTATAGTTAAACTGTTTATTTGGTACACACAAAAGAAATAGCACGAAGATACACACATAGGCCTCAGGCTTGGCCTATTGCCTATTATACTATTGTATATCAATAGGCTTGGCCTATTGAGACTGGAAGCGCAAGTTGGAGGACAAGATGTACCGTGTCCTCCGCCTGCCGCGTCCAGTCTCTTTTCTCCCCAGACACTTTTTTAAGGTCGACGGTCCATCTAGCGTGGGCGAGTCCAACACCATGATTAAGTGTTCATACGATATCCTTATTTCTGGTGAAGCCCACCTCTTCCCACAACCACAATAAGTAACAGAGAAAACTATTTCCCATCGGGAGCCGCAGTGCGTAAGTAAGTTGTTCTATTTCAGTTATATTTCATGCACTTATGCGGTGAAAGTTTGGAATAGTTTCAGCTCAATGCCAACATGTGGTTCCATGAGCTACTAATATATGTAATTAGGTTAAATATGTTTGTTTTCTTTAGGAAACTAAGCCTTTTCTTCAAAGTGGGCTATAACAAAGCATGCTATCAAGACTTGAGGTTAGTTTTTTAATTCATGGAAATGAGGGTTCTAAGCTGACCAAACGTTCAAGGTCTATTATACCTTCAGAGTTTCATTTCATTTCATTGTAAAAGTAATGAGATACTTAAGTAAAGATTTCAGGTACTGTATTGTCTGGGAAGCAATCAGTCCTAGAAATACAGTCTCAGGTTGACAAAGTGAGTGAGTGATCACAATAACGTCGTAACTGACGCAATCGCAGTATTTAATCATCCAGCCTGGTACCCATTTAACAAAAACTCATAAATCAAACAAAAAACCCATTACCATTACGAAAAACAAGAAAACATTTTTTTTAATTTGTTCCTCTCCGTATCAAGAGAAACTTGGTAAACTAAAATAAAACCTCGCAGTACGAATGTTTTAAATTTCGCGATAACGTCCGAGTGGTACAAAGTTGAGCATATAAATTGTGTACAACATCTAACTCTGACTTTTTTACTGCTGGCTTCCCGTATGAGATTGTAGCCCCACATCAGTTGAGGGTACTTGAGGATTTTATTTATTGCATTCCACGATTGACTCCTGATTTTTTGTGTTAACAAGTTTCGGGTGAGTATGAGAAATGGGTTCGAGATTAAAGTATTTACTTTGGAAGTGATGCCTTTTGGAGTTAAGTTGGTTATGAATTTGAGAAGAGATTTAGGTTTTCTTTGCTTGATAGTATTGAGTAGTTACATTGCAATTTTTGAGTAATGGAAACGTGTTTTTTTAATGTTAGTTATTGAATGGCCAACAAGACGATGTCCAACCTGATGTTAAGCAGTTACCACCGGCTATGGATATCTGTAAAATTGGCTTTCTAGAGGCGAGAGAGAGCTAGCTGAAATGTTTCATCATTTCATTTACACACCTTGTTTAAGGCAAAAGCGTCAGGGTACCCCGCGAAATTCAAAATTTCTTACGTTTTTTGCAATTTGCAGTATCAGGTTGTATGTTGATCTACGAATATATATGATTCGCGACCATATCAAATGTTTATTTATAGAAATCATCAATACAACTCTCTAAGTTCATGTAATCCTATTGAATGACTATTTTATGAAATCATGACATTTAAGGATTATGCTAACTTAAGGACTCGTATTGCTGATTCTAATGATTATAATTCTGTAAAGCCATATTTGTTACGCTCGCGATTCATATTTTAATCAACATACAACCTAACACTGACCTGTAGTTTGCAAAAAACGAAAGTAATTTTGAATTTCGCGGCCTACCTTAGCGCATCCCCCTTAAGTAGGTACCTACATTGAGAGTGGAAATAGTAGATTGTTTGCCTAGGGAGCAAACAACTATTTTTAAGGCGAGTGTTTCTTTGAATCCAGAGCGCAGCGAAGGATTCAAAGTACGCCACTCGAGCTTAAAATAGTGTTGCTCCCTAGGTGAACACTCTACTTTTTATCACTATATATGAGGGATAAAAAACGTTCGTGAGAAGGAACTTTGTTCCTGACGGGGGTCGATCCAACCCCCGTCAGAAACAAAGTTCCTCACGACGGATAAAAACAAAAAAAAATGCAGCCGCCATCTTGGATTTACATTTTGACCTCACTATCGGCTTAAGCACCCTTGAAAACCATGAAAATGATACCCGTTATGATAAATTTGAAAATTTTCAGAGCCACCATCTTGGATTTACATTTTTACCAAATTCGTTTATACAATATTCGTGATTGGAACTTTTACTAACAAAATCTACATTCCAAATTCAAATCACTTTTCGTCCCTAGGGATTAAAAAGCTATTTTGGTCCCTGTTCATGAAGAATAAACTAGCTCTTTTTGAATAAATGTAATAAACAAAATAGTATTTCACTATTAATCCTACTATTGAAGCAGTGTTAATTCGTTGATATTAGGAATGCGAAAATGAGTTTGTTGCTTACTCAATCACGCGAAAACGGCTAGATGGATTGCGATGTAATTTGAGACACAAATAGATTATGACCTAAGTAAGGACATTGGTTATTTTTCATCCTAGATCGCAGAGGAAGTGGCGGGCAACAGCTAGTACAGAATGTATTTAGTACATAAAATTGAAGTGCCTGTTTGTTATGTCAAAATGACACCTTTTTACTAAATGCATATTTTTATGAAAGTTACGGTAAGTAACGGTACTTATAACAAAAAAAAATTGTCTGTCTGTCTGTTTCTTCCGACTAACTGGCAATAAAGAAATGAGCTAAGGATTTATTTTTGTATTTTTTATCTAAAGGCGGTTTGTTTTGACCCAGACTTCTTTATTCAGTAAAAACACAAGGTGGGCTAATTATTCAATCTAGATAACAAAATATATTCAATGAAGAAATTATACAAAGCCCTGAAAAAAATAACAAGGTATTATTCATGAAATCAAAGCATAACTATAGAACAGACCTTCAAAAGAAATAAGGCGTAATCAAATTCGCAATCACGAAATAAATATATTTTTCCTATGGTACTGTTTTTATAGGTTGATCTTAGATAGGAATATTTATAATATTTCTCAGTAGAAACGTGCCGATCTAAAAATCTCACAGTATAAACTTAGGTAAAGCGAGCAGTCTCACTTGAAAAAAAAAAAGAAAGAAGATACGTTTATTTGCGGCACAGATGACGTAAAGAAAGGACACATACTCGAAAAGAACAAGTTGGGGGAAAATATGCGTCACAACCACGCAAGACGGCCATTGCTCAGCATAATGCTGCGACAGCCGGCGTTGACGTGATGACGTCAACCGGTGCACCTGATGCTAGGGCTCTTGACAGTTAACTGCAAGCGCGCGTAACATAACTTTCCACGGTGAACAGAATAGATTGGCTGAAGTCTTGATATGTGCTCAATTTATGGCAAGAGGTACAGTCCCTATTACAATGCGAAATGTGGGTGTACCATAACAGCACATCTCTGTTAAACTTTTCTTGGAATAAAGAGGCGCGATGCTATGTATGTTTTTGACTAACCTTCATAATAAGAAACCGGCCAAGTGCGTGTCGGACCACGCACAATGAAGGTTCCGGAGTTGGGATGAATTTATCCCAAGAACAAACTTAACATTGTAGTTGAAAAACATGTTCTCTCATACGGAATATATGGGAGAACATGTTTTTGCAACTGCAAATGTAAATTATTACTCGTTAACTTGTAGAGCCTACTTACTACTAATATTTTTGAACGAAACCCCGCACCATGGGATAGACGAGAAAGAAAAAATATCCTCACTTTACGTGTAGGAGGATTACCACTTTGTCGGCCTGATTAATATGTACCCCACCCATGCCAAATTACAGCTTTTCTAGTTATAACAGACTCTGAACTAAACCGCGGACAGACAGACATACAGATGGACATAACGAAACTATAAGGGTTCCTTGTTGACAACGGAACCCTAAAAACGTTGCTTTAAATTAAGAGAAGTTTAAAAATCAAAAAAATATGTTTTAACAAACGCTAATAATTACTTCGCGGTCGGTTACCTAAACGCTGGTCAAACCAAGTAAACGCCCTCACTGGACTCTCTGTTACGACCGTCCTGAGAGAAGCGAAGTGGAAGAACATCATACATATAGCCACGAAGGCCTTTCAGGGACACAACCTTCAGTAATGAAGTACGCGACCTAGAAGAAGAAGAATCATTACTTAACTTTAAGCAACGTTTATAAATATGGGAGTAAATGTTTTATAAGGTACATAATATAAATTTCTCGTTTTATTTTGAAGCATAATTATTCACTTTTACCCACGAACGCATGATATTCGTGAAAGTATTTGCCTCCCCTCGAGACGGTTAATTAATAGTGTCCGTAATATGAAGAGGCTACTCATAATTCTAGCTTGACAGGTCACCCTCCCCAGTGTATGGTACATTCATTAAAAATGCTATAATTTCGGTTCTATGAACTTGCATTTTGTTACGAGAATATTTTAAAAAGAGTAATTTTGTTGAGTATTTTATAACGACTTTAATATTAATGTCAGAATAGTAACCTATTCTGAAATAAATATTAAAAAGTCGTTTTGACAGTGGGTCGCTATTCTTATTTTTTTTTTATCTTACATGCTTTAATAGCTACCGTTAAATATTACATCCACCTGGTATTAGGAAAATTCAATGATGTTTTTAACCCAGCGTCAGACAGCATCTGTCTGGCATTATTGCTGAAATGAACCTTTTTAGCGCAGCCGTGAGGCACAAATTATTGTTGTTAAAATATTATTTTCACTTTCTATTTTGTTAGGTATTTGTATTTTGTATTTCACGAACTTTGTCCAAATAAACGTTATTCTTTCTTTTTATAAATCACACAATTCTAATGTCAGACTGTGCAGCTCTGGGCACGCCACTATTGCGGCGATAAGTCCCTTCTTTGAGGAGTGGCTAGAGAGGCGCCACGGCGTCCTCACCTTCCGCCTGACGCAGGTCCTCACCGGACATGGTTGTTTCGGGAGGTTCCTGTTTCGTATCAGGCGGGAGGAAACGCCCGGGTATCATCACTGCGTGAATCGCCCGGAGGACACGGTGGAGCATACGGTGGAGGTCTGCCCGGCTTGGGCAGAGCATCACCGTGTCCTCGTGTAGGCGTTCGGTGGCGGGGATCTCTCGCGTCCGGCCCTGGTCCAGGCCATGGTACGGAGCGGGAGGGCATGGGAGGCTGTCACCTCCTTCTGTGAAGCAGTAATGCTTGCGAAGGAGGAGGCAGAACGCGTGAGGGAGAGGCAAATTTCACGCCCTCACGAACGTAGCCGACGCAGGAGACGCCCTGGGCATCGGGAATCGCAGGCCGATTCCCGCCGTACGCGCGGGCTTGCGGACAGCAATGGGTAACTCGCCGTCCGATAAGGACCAGGCCCGGGTCGACGGCGCGTTGTGTTCCACGCGCGCCTCAAAGAGATGTCAGCAAGTGAAGGGGTCCGATAGGACCGATGCCTGCCGGGGTTGCGGGAAAGTCCGAAAGGGATACCGTGGCCCCTGGCAACGTACAGGCAACGGAAGGAACACGGGTGGGTTTTAGTTAGTAAGAGTCTGACACGCCCTCCCGCTGCACCCAGAGCGGGAGAAGTAATTTAATAATTAATTTCCCATGCAAAAAAAAAATAGACTGTGCAGCTCGCAGAACACGGAATCGCGCACCACGGAAGCGTCAGACAGTAAAAATTGGTTACTATGGAAAGTTGACAACACCACGACGACATTTTTAATAAATTGCCCAAATCGTGGAAAACATTAAATATATCTGCTCTTAAAAGTAAGTTGAAGAGTTTACTAACTGAAAGAGCATATTACAGTATAGCAGAGTTTATGAAAGAGGACAATTTTCCACATTTTTGAGATGGCAATGTTGTATTTTTGACATGTTATTGTATTTTTTTGGAATAATTGTAATTTGGAATTGAAATTTTTAATGACAGTAATTCATATTTTTACTGACCAATTTATTAAATGACTACTTTGACATTGAATTGTATCTAAAAAATATGCTTATTGAATTGTAATTATACCTTATTTATTTATTTACCTTATCTTGAATGAATAATGAAGAAATGTAATTTTGATGAATATTATCACGGTTTATGCATCATCTCATCCTACCAATTTGTACGCCACGATATGCGGCTGAACATGTTAGAACTTTTCTGTATCCCATTACTATCCTGCATGCAATGTATCAGAAGCATCTAAGAAGTTCATATCTATACACCGTAATTACTATTTCTGCTTACAGCGCTCGTCCGTTATAGAACCGAGGTGGTAACAGATATGGTCATCGTGTTCACGGGATTTTGATTTCAAACTGCTTAGATTTGAAGTTCTTCGATAGTACACCATGTTTAAACAAATAAAACTTACTTACTTTCTACCTCCAGCAGCGGCGACCTTTTTACTACTTTAATTAACTATCCTTCTATAAAATATCCCTAATTTAAAATAGATTTTACGCATTAATGAACTATTACGCAGGAACACACACAAAATATGGTTGACACGTTAAGCAGATTCAATTATTACTGAAATTATGTTTGGTGGTAATGTGGCTGGCGGGTTAATAGTTGATAACATTATTGCAATATATTTAACTCCAAATAGTTTAAATTCCATGGACATTCGTTTTTTTTAAACCGTAAAAGTTAGTATCGCTGCACGAAATCAATATTGTTGTTGAAATATTCATGAAAACCATGAACGCTACTTATTATGCCTCTTTGCAACATGTTGGGATCGGCTTCCCATCTAACATGATGCAGTTAAATACCAGTATTTTACATGGAGCGATTGTTCCGTGCAGAAATCGAACCCACAACACGCAGTGCAGCAGTCAATCGTGTAACCAATCGCCAACCGTGCCGTCAAAGTTAATTTAAAACGCCATTAAAACTGTTAGAACCTTTCCCGCTACCTATCGCAAAAATGATATTTTAAAGAGCATATATAATATAATATGAATATATAATACGAAGTCACAAAAATAATATTCAACATAACATAACTTAACATCACACCTTGTTTCCCCGAAGGGTTGGGCAGAGGTGTACCTGTAGTACACCCACATTTCGCCAGTTATGTTTTTAAGTCCCATATAATAAGCCTATTGCCATCAACCGCAACCACAATTCCAGACTCCGGGCTACTACTGAGAAATTCCTGTTGGAAAAACCCAATAATACTTTGCCCGACCTGGGAGTCGAACCCAGGACCTCGTACTCAGCAGTAGCGACCACTAGACCAACGAGGAAGTCAAGAAATAATGTTCAGTTTATCAAATAAATTAACCCAATTACAATTTCAACGTCAATAAACCTAGGATCCAACAGAATTCTAACTATAATCCCACTTGTTCTATAAAACAGGACACAATATCATATAGCTAACATTAATTTGTTAATGGTAATTTAATGGCACTGGCTAATTCCGTGCACATGAATGGACTTGTCCTATTGTATTCATCAGAGAATGGACATTAATACTGTAGGTATCCTTTGAATTATTACTTAGTATCAATCGATCTCTTTGAGGAAGATAGCATGTCGTTGGAACAGGAACATTCATAGATATTCTGCTATGATTACATACCTGCATACGTAATCTGCTGATATTGTTCCTAGTGACTAATTCGCATAATTAAAAACGATCAAAATCTATTCCCAATCTCACCTCAGCGACAATCAATGTCAAAAAATGTAGGAAAGTTAGAGGTATTTTTGATAGATTCAGACAGATTATAATACGGACGTTTTTAAAAATACTGAAACTGCCTCTGAACCTCATAACCGAAATGCAAACATTATTGAATGATTATCGTGATTGGCATTCGCAACAAAAGAATAAAACCTTAAATACAAAATTAATCTTAACCATAATCAATTCGAGCCTCTACCTCCATTGTTTTTAAGCACAGATTAAAAACACATGTCTCCTGTCCGCCACGCGGGACCAGAGCGTGTTGGTGGATGACACGTCTTGTTTTGTAATTTTTAGACATAGCTAAGCCATGTTTCCTCACGATGTTTTCACCGTTTTTAGAGAAGTGTCCATGGAACTAAATTGCACAATTGGAGACGAATCTTTGACTGGGTCACCATCGTTCTAATTTAATATTACGAAAAACAACATTATTCTATTCCGCTTTTTAAATTCTATCAATTATGACTCGCAGCTAACTAAATGCAAGTATTTCAAATCCATTCAAAATCTATGAAGTCTTTCTGAAGTCATAATTGCACATCATAATAAGGCAAATGGAAGCACTTCAAGAAACGTTCTTAGTTAAGTAAGTTCTTTGTACTCCTTTTTAACAACACTGACTTTCTCGCAATAAGGTATTGTCATTTTACTTTCAGTAATTTAAAACGAAAAATGTACTTTATAAAGAAAAATATCAGTACAAAAGTAAAAACAACCGATGTTACATGGTACTATATGCACAAGTATTTTGATATCTTGCCAGAGAATAATAAATATTAATGAATATTAAAATAATCATCGTAAAAAGAAACAAAGATATAATAAATATGAAAAATGGAATGTCGTATGCTGGAAGAGATTTCTTTAGAAATAAGCATCACCTTTGTACGTATTTTTCTGTTCTGTTCTTCTTGTCTGTTTATATATGTGTGTACCTACATAAATGGTTAAATAAAATAAATAAAGAATGGATAACAAAAAAAAAAAACACAGAATCCTACCAAATGTATGACAATATCGAAACCGTTGCGGTATTTAGCTTAACATCCATATTTATATTACAGCGACACGTGAAATCCGAAACGACCGACATTTACACCGACAGACGCCATGACGCCGTACTTTTGCTCGTCTGATAAACATCAATAGATCGTCTATGATTTTGTTTCTTCTACTAAATTACTTCCACGTATTTGTGTTGTTTTAACCATTTAAACCAGCGGGATAAAATACCTATAAATTTTACATTTTACACAAAACAAAACACGGGAATAAATAAAAAGAAAGAAAAATATTTTGAATCAAGTTTGAGGTGTCTCATTGACCTTGATTACTCATTTCGTGTTTTAGACTTTTATAAAGGTGTGCCTGTTAGAGATGAAGAGATCTTGAGGCGACACTGCGAATCATAAGGTAGGACGCACTCAAGCTAGGTGGAGCGACGACCTTCGCAGTGTTAATGGTAGGATGACAGTGTCTGAGGACCGAGTTAAATGAGGTGCGATTGAAGATGCTGATGTACAGCAATGGATGACGATTCGTTGCTGCATTCGAAACACATTGGTCAGTATAGTTTTATGAACGAATGACATTGGTCAGTATAGTTTTTAAATGTGAACTCGATAACATGGATATCCATATTATCGAGTTCACAATTAAAACTACAAGCTAAAGCCACCATTGACGGTGAAGTTGTCGATGTAAGTACACCAACACCGTCATTTACACCGACACTGCACTTTTATTCAGTCGCACTGAAGCGGAGAACAAGTTTAGTTAGATCGGTCGTGGTTTAATACTACTAATAATGTCTGAACATGATTAGATACAAGACTGATAACCGTGACAGTGTTTCAAAGACTTTGATTGGTACAACATTTTTTTTTTCCAGTAGAAATGTACAAAGTAGTTATGCGCAGCGTTTACAGCGTAGGACTTACGCAGACATTTGATCAATGACCCCCATGCTAGGTGGAACCTGTGTTACAGGGGTCATTCATCCGTCCATTATATTTATACAAGATTACAGGTAAGTAAGCAGTACTTATTTTTAGGGGTAGGATCATGTGTTTAATTCTTGTGTGAAAAAGATGTGGTGAGTGCGTGTTTGAGTTTATGGTATCTTCTCATATTAGTCATTGCAAGAAGTTAAGAATACCTTTAGCTGCTGGAAAATATACCGTTACTTCGCATTGGATTCAAAAGTCACAAAATGAAACCATATTATTGAGTTCACAATTAAAACTACAAGCTAAAGCAACCATTGACGGTAAAGATGTCGGTGTAAGTACCACACCGTCATTTACACCAACACCGCAGTTTTATTCAGTCGCATTGAAGCGGAGAACAAGTTTACTCGCGTTAACAAGCTGCGTTAGATCGGACGTGATTCCGCGCACGCCAACTGATTTATTTGTGTTCCACTTGGGCTTCATTTCGTTAGCGCCCGACCCCCTTTTTTCAGTTTATGTTATATGCTTACGTTTTGTTTTATAGTGTATGTTAGTTTTCATTTTTGTTTGATTGAGTGGGGAAGTTATTTTTTAACAATGCCGCCTACTGCTGGCATTGTTATGTTTATTATGTTCATTCTTATTTTTTTTTACATTTCAACAGTTATTTGTAAACTTCTGGCTCTTTATAATGGGGCTATTATTTTAGTGCTTCTGCAGCTGTGATTATATAAACGTGCATGCTTATTTTGTAGGTATATGCTTAGATACGTAAATAAAGTTAAATTTACTAGACACTCTAATATAACTTGGCCTAACATGAAATGCTACCATAACTGTGCGTTTGCACTGGCGAAACATTGACATAAAAACATGTTGAAATCTCTATTTTCTGTGAATGTTAGTTCAATAAAATAATTATTTGACAGGAAATAGAGATATCAACATGTTTTTTATGTGATTTTTTCGCCCGTGCAAACGCACAGATAAAGTTGTCCACATAATAACAAATACATTTAAGTCTCATACCTTCTTCTCAATTTATTCGTATCAATTTATTGTTCGGTTTATAGTTTTAGATCTCCTGTAATTCCATCTTGAACACTGTAATAGGTTACTGACCTTACTTCTTAAGGTGGAAATGTAGAACATTATCGTTTATTCCCAGTCCTCTGGAAAATTTCATTTCTTCCAGTCCGATGTGCATATACGTATATTCTTGTTATATATGCGTAATATTTATGATAGGAGAATAAAAATATTCCATTATGTAGTAATTTTCTTTTACCTATGTCTAGTACCTACTAGGCCAATTTCTTCTAGAAGAACGAACAATATTTTGTTTGTAACTATGTACTTATTTATTTAGAAAATCCTGTCCTTATCGACTCTATCTCTATTCGACTTTATTTTCTATTTATTCTTGGCATCGCACCGACTCCTGAAACTGTTTTATACGGGTAAAACTTTAGCTAAGTACTATTTTTAGACTAGCTATACTAACTGGTTTATATACATGATGGGTTGGTTCTACTTCTACAATCATTTGTCTCTCACTGATGCAACTTGACAGATGGTTTAATCTTTTCTCCTTTAAAGTGAACGGATTTTAAAATTCCGGAACTTTAATTAATTCAAACGCCATATTCTCGTTACCCAGAAAAGTGCCCCAAAAAACCTGAAAAACAACCATAATGCTCTTTCAAACCATTTATAAACGGCTATAATAAAAACCATATGAAGGATATGTGAAATTTCATAAATCGTTACTACCATTGTAGTCTGTTTCAACTGAATCGCTTATGATAAATGTATTGCGATCCTCTAGGACAATAGATGCTTTGTGGTTATGATTAATGACAGTTTTAAAAAGCCCGATTTGGGTCCACCCCTAAATGGCAATAAAAAAATATGTCCCCGCCAGACTTCTTTCTGCCGGACTGATAACAGATTGCGCTTGTGGACTGATTAATTGATATAAATCGTGTGGTTTTAAAATATGTGGGGAATGGTCGGTGTTTCGAAAGACTGGATCGTGTGGTACTTATTTTGTTTTACATGGTGGTACTGTGTTATGTACTCGAGTAATTAATTGTCGTTGGTATTCAGTATCGCTTTTTTGCTACGCTGAGGCTTCTCAATTAATGTTTTTTTTTTAAGACATTGTACATAATTATACATGTTTGATCGGTCATCAAAATAACGTTATTTTAAACACTCAAAAATCGAAAACGTCTTGAATTTTATTGAATAACGGTCTCATCACAACAAGATGAAGACGGTGGGACAGGTCGTAATTCATAAATACAAAAACGGATCTGAGAACTCATAGGTATTAAGGTGTGATTCCGAAAAACGCTGCACGCGGCATTGCTGCGTACCAGTGGTGCCTGCCGCGTGATTCCGAGCACCGCTGCGCTTTACTGCCAACTGCATGCTGGCCGCACTTGCGGGAAGGGTTGATTGCCTATTCTATTATGAGTCTTATGTAACTCGAAATGAATGGTTTTAAATTTGAATTTATTTCTCAACAGTCTCGCTGTGATGAACACAAAATTACTGGTCTGCCGCGCTGGCAAGGCGACACTGCTGCGCAGCAGTAGCGTCGCAGCAATGTCTTGCAGCATTGCTGCCGTTATCGGAATGTAATCTCATATAAACCAATAGAAAATATATGCACTGCTCTGATAGCACTGCCGCGTGCAACGTTGTTCGGAAGCATATCTACTGCTAAAAAGCATCTACATCCAATAAGATATAGTGAAGGTAATATAGGGAGCTACAAACCCACCCCGTTTAAATTTTCTGACAGAAGTATTTAATGTCTGACGCGGTACGGTACAATTAAGTCATTGTAAAACGTTCTACTTTAGCAGCTCACGGCGGCATACGGCCTTGAACTTACAACCATGACCTTCAATGATGCTAAGTTAAATTCAACCCTAAGAGTAAACTGATATGATACAAATAAGATTGTGAGGAAGTGTTCCTTTTTGTATCAAGTATTTCTGTTCATGATTGCATGTTAATGTTCTAAGAAAACTTATGACAAAAACTAGAAACTAACCTTAGATCTCATTTTGATATCTAGTTGTTGAAGTTTGTCTTGTAAGTTATGTCTATCGTGTTATTTTATTCTTTTCTAGCTTGTAGCACTGTATTTAGTCGCATCAACACACGCTAGTTTATAAAAATATTGGTGTAATGTGGTTTTCTTTAACAATATATTTCAAAACGGGCTTGAATAAACAAGTAATGATAACGACGAAAAAAAATATTTCCATGATAACTTTTCATAATCTAATACTTTTCAAAACAATGCTTAAACCTCCAATGGTGTAGCCCTATAAATTACCAAAGGTTCTAATGCCCTATGATTATTTCCCTTCCTTTTTTATATACATGTACATATTATTTATTTATTTATTTATTAATAGGAGAACCAACAGCAATAACAAATGGATAACAGTTGATTAAGAAACATAAAGCCAATTACAGGTTCTCACGGGTAAAAACAGAAAAATTATTATTATTATTTTTATTTTAAGACTGTTAGCTTTTTATATTATGTAAATACTAGCTGCGATTTCGCCCGCATAAGGCTCGATCCCGTGGGAATATTGGGATAAAAAGCATCCTCAACAAACCAACAAACAAACTCACTTTCGCATTTGTTATATTAGTTAGGAGGGATACCTTCTTTTCGCATAATGTTCTTTGCCGTAATATACTTCGGCATAACGATTTTGGCACAATTTGTTCTGGCATAATAATACTTCGGCATAATTTTTTTAGGCATACATTTTATGTTGGCATAATCATCTTAAAGACTAATTTGTTTTGGCATAAAATTGATTCGCATAACGTTAGTAGGCCTTTTTTTTTTTTTTTTTTTTTTTTTTTTTTTTTTGGGTGGGAAATTATCAAATAACTTCTCCCGCTCTGGGTGGAGCGGGAGGGCGTGTCAGACTCTTACTGACTAAAACCCACCCGTGTTCCTTCCGTTGCCTGTACGTTGCCAGGGGCCACGGTATCCCTTTCGGACTTTCCCGCAACCCCGGCAGGCATCGGTCCTAACGGACCCCTTCACTTCTGACATCTCTTTGAGGCGCGCGTGGAACACAACGCGCCGTCGACCCGGGCCTGGTCCTTATCGGACGGCGAGCTACCCATTGCTCACCGTCCGCAAGCCCGCGCCTACGGTGGCCGGGAATCGGCCTGCGATTCCCGACGCCCAGGGCGTCTCCTGCGGCGGCTAGGGGCGTGAGGGCGCGAAATTTGCCTCTCCCTCACGCGTTCTGCCTCCTCCTTCGCGAGCATTACTGCTTCGCAGAAGGAGGTGACGGCCTCCCATGCCCTCTCGCTCCGTACCATGGCCTGGACTAGGGCCGGACGCGAGAGATCCCCGCCGCCGATCGCCTCCACGAGGACACGGCGATGCTCTGCCCAAGCCGGACAGACCTCCACCGTATGCTCAACCGTGTCCTCCGGGCGATCCACGCAGTGATGACACCCGGGCGTTTCCTCCCGCCTGATACGGAACAGGAACCTCCCGAAACAACCGTGTCCGGTGAGGACCTGCGTTAGGCGGAAGGTGAGGACGCCGTGGCGCCTCTCTAGCCACTCCTCAAAGAGGGGACTTATCGCCGCAATAGTGGCGTGCCCAGCACTGGGTTGCGACAATCGCACTCTCCATGACGCCATGAGATCCCGCCGGAGCTCTGTCCGCTGTGCCGCGATTTCTCGCGGCAGCGGAGTAACGCCCCGGCGTTTCGCCTCCTCGCGCCACTCCCAAATGTGCGCGAGGACTTTTGCCTCCAGATCCCATGGCGGTAATCCGGCAAGGAGGCTCGCCGCCTCACCGGAGACCGTGCGGTATCCCCGGACCAGCCGGGTGGCCATGACCCTCTGGGACGCGTTCAACCGGCGGGCTGGCCGCCGCCTCAATGAACGCGCCCAAACCGGTGCCCCGTAAAGGGCCATGGACCGCACGACCCCCGCGTATAGCCTCCGGCAGGAGGCGTTTGGACCCCCTAGATTGGGCAGGAGCCGCTTCAAAGCAGCCCCGGCCCGCTCCAGTCTGGGAGCCAAACGTCGGAAGTGCTCCACGAAGTTCCACCGGCTGTCGAGGACGAGTCCTAGGTACTTCATCGTCGACTCGACGCCGATGTGAACTCCTCCTACCGTTATTTGGGAACCCGACGGTGGCGCGTTCCGAGGACCATGAAAACACATAGCCTCGGACTTGTGCAGGGCCACCTCGAGTCCCAATTGCCGGATCCTGTCCACGATTGTCGCAACCCCGTGTGTCGCTAGTTCGGCCGCCGCCTGGTGCGACCTCCCCTGCGCCAGGACCAACGTGTCGTCAGCGTAACAAACGACGCTGACGCCGCTAGGGAGGTCGGCGCGCAGCACCCAGTCGTATCCGATGTCCCACAGATGCGGCCCCAGGACCGATCCCTGTGGGACACCGCACGACATCTCTTGCCGGTTCCATTCTCCCTGGTGACCGGGGTAGATGACGGCCCTGTCCGTCAAATAGGCCTCGACCACACGACAGAGGTAGGTCGGCATCCGGTGATACCGGAGTGCCTCCCTGATGCAACTCCAGGGCAGGGTATTGAAGGCATTGGCGATGTCTAGAGACACCGCCAAGACGACCCCACCCCGGGACACAGCGTCCCCCGTCGTGAGGGCTCGCACGCGCATGATGGCGTCCACCGTAGAGCGCCCCCTGCGGAAACCAAACTGGCTCTCCGCCAAGTCCGGCCCCACCCGCACCAGCCGCCCGACGAGGCGGTCTGCAATGACTCTTTCAAAGAGCTTGCCCACCTCATCGAGCAGCACGATGGGCCGGTAAGCGGACGGAGAGTCCGCAGGGCGCCCCGGCTTCTTGATGAGGACCAGTTTCCCCGTCTTCCAGCGAAGTGGGAACTGGCCCCTCTCCAAGCATGCGCTTAGGAGCCCTCTTAGTCGAGGCCCGAGAGCCTCCAAGGCCAGGACCCAGGCTTTTCCAGGTAAGCCGTCGGGTCCTGGGGCGGTATTTTTGGCATTCAGCCTACGTACCGCCACTCTCATCTCTACCTCGGTCACCTCCGGAGCATCGTCGTCGTCGTCGGCGGTGTGATCCGCATTGGGCACCGCAGTAGGCGGAGCCATGGGCGGGGAGGCATGTTCCCCTCTCGAAGGGAACAGAGCGCTCACCACGTCCCCCACAAGCTGCGGCCGGAGACTCTGCGTCAGCGGGGGAGCCCATAACGTTAGTAGGCCTAAGAACCGAATTGCTGCAAAACCGACTCCACGTAGTCTTGTTTGTCCTACCCCTAGAGTGTAATTTAAAATCGCGTAGGCGCGTGGGGCCGCCGGAGGCCCGCAGCGCCGGAGCCGTGACAGAAACCCTGCCTGCTGCATGTTGCATGCTTGCTTGAATGCTGCATGCTGCATGCTTGCTTGCATGCTGCATGCTTGCTTGCATGCTTTAACTTTATGCTTAATTTTATGCTTTAACTTTATGCTTAATAAATGTATGCTTTAGAATATTATGCTTAATCATTATTATGGTTAGAGAAATTATGCTTAAAAAAATTATGCGTAAGCTGTTATGCGTAATTATATTATGCGAAAATATAATTATGCCAAACAACATTATGCTAAGTTATATTAGGTCTTAAAATTTTATGCAAATGGATAGGGAACCTAGTTAGGATTATCTTGGAAATTGAAACAAACATCAATGAGGTACTTGGGTTTGTAACAACTAAAATTATATAGTGAGGAATGATGGTGCCTACTTGTTGAGAGACCTACACTGTCGTCCCATACCTAATAACACTGTTATTTGAAAATATTGTAAAAGCCCATTATTTTTAAAAGTTTCTTGCCGGCTCTTCTCCATAAAAAACAACCAATTGGAACCGTGCACCTAGCTTCTGACGTTTCATAAGTGCCCATGTAGGTTTATATGAAATAAAAATATTTTGAATTTTGAACTTTGATGTCTTAAGGCAAGGTTACGGTTTAAAAGATGATGTGACAAAAATTGAAAAAAGTATGCTTAGATTATTTGGTCATGTAGAGAGGCTGAATGGAAGGCGACTAAAAAAGGTATTTACAAGGCACATGTGAGTGGAAAAGCCGGGAAGAACATTATAGTGACTTTATTGATGATGTTATTCGAAAAGGTCAGGTGCGCAGTAATCGCAAGCAGCGTGCGTGTATGACCAGATGTATGAACGTAAACGAAGCAAAAGGAGTATGTAAGGATCGTAGCAGGTATCGTAACAGGTGCCTCAAAGAGATGTCAGCAGAAGTGAAGGGGTCCGATAGGACCGATGCCTGCCGGGGTTGCGGGAAAGTCCGAAAGGGATACCGTGGCCCCTGGCAACGTACAGGCAACGGAAGGAACACGGGTGGGTTTTAGTCAGTAAGAGTCTGACACGCCCTCCCGCTCCACCCAGAGCGGGAGAAGTTATTTGATAATTTCCCACCCAAAAAAAAAAAAGGTAAAGTTGAGATTTAAAAACTACTTAGTGATTTTTTTTTCTGTTTTAAGTTATATAGCGCTATTTGGCTTATACCATTAGATGCGAAAAAAAAGGATCGTAGCAGGTAGCGTTCTGTAGTGTGTAAGTTTATGCATATACGAGTATGTGATAAAGTTCCACTCATAGCCCAGTCAAAGCTGAAGCAGATTTAGCCTTATTTATGGGTCTGTGTCGCTTGAAATCAATAGATTATAGTTATTATTATAAAGAATCACAACCTTCTATTAAAAGTAAAAGAAAAACTGTTCTGTAACTCGCACTAAAAAACCAGTCAGTTCATTGATTGAATGGCCCATACTAGAAGTTTCTGAAGACCGACAAGACAAAGTTTTTAGATGGCCCAACGTGGCCCAACGACGCGGCGACGAGACGGAAAATTAACGGTAGGAAATTTTATTATTTACTTACCAACTTTGAAAGTAAACTAAAATGCTTTTAGCTATAGTGGGGACTACGGGAAGGATTTTATTCTGTTTATTGTTTCTGGACTTTGTTTTGCGAGGCCGTACTATTTTTTGGAGATTTCACGCGTCTTTTGTAATAGCAAGGCGGAAAATATTTGTTTCATTCTGCGTAGTTACTACAACAAAACATGGAGCAGTGAAACTTTCCTTCTCATGTTGAATTGTACGAATTCTTTTATGACGAATCTAGAATCTAAAAGGTCATACCAAAATATTTTTACCTTTACAAGTCAAAGTCAAAGTCAAAGTATTTTATTTGCTTTAAATGCGGTTACAAGGATGTTAATAAATAAGTATTCTTGTGCGGTGACACATTTCGCCATATTTTGGCATGGAAATATGAATAGTAGGTAAGGCTTATTTAAGTAAGCAATTATCTATAACTAAAGTTGAAAATATTTACTAAGCATGAAGTTATTTAAAGTAAATCAATCTTCAATTTACATAGAAACTAATTTCAAAAAATATATATAAGTAGGAGGAGGAAAACATTACAACCAAGGATACCTCCTTGGTTGTAATGTTTAAACATTATTTAAACAATTTATTTATTTAAGAATACCTACTTCTTCATACTCTTTTATTTTTATAAAATTACAGTGTTACAATTATCGTTCCCAGAATAATAGGAACACGTTGCATTAAATATTTAAATAAATCTCTCACAAAGTTAAATGTATGCCACCCAAGTCACTTGCCGAAGGAGAAAGTTCCAAAGTTGGATTCGCACTTTCGATAATCCATTGGTAGTTCGTGGAATAGCCGCTGTGAAATTGACTTAGTTCAACTAGACAAGAAAATCTTGAAGCCAGATATTATCATAATTATTCCTCTCGCTAAACAATATCCGCTAGATATTCCAGAAAGAATATATTTTTTTCATAATTCTCAAGCAAAAATTTCTTCCACAACTCACAAAGTTTTTTGTCATATCTATTTAAAATCTTACCCTTACTCTGTTTATTTACGTTCATTCCATCCAACAAACATTTTAACTTTTCTAGCAAAAAACATTTCTCTGACATATTAAGGCTAAAAACCTAAAAGCAGACAGCGAATTAATTTTACTTAAAGAATTACGCAGAAAATCTTACCTCGATTTACGAAAATGAGCTCAGAATTTTAAGATCCACGATACACATACCTACTGAGATTTTCTTGTTCATTTACATAAGCTTGCGTAATAATCGTATCGCAATGTAAACGATAAAATATCTAAATCCACTCCCAGAAATACAGCCTCACGTTTATCCGAATGACGGAACCCATAAAAAGAGGGTACTGAACAATTATTTTTACATCAGCACCGGAACCATTCCGGACACGATAAAGAATCTCCCGGAAAAAGATATTTATTCCACCAAGCTTACGTGTTCCCCAACAGAGTTTTCGGGGATCTATTTTGGACTTTAGCTGCCCAGAAATAAGGTTTTGTATCTGTTATGGTTCACGTTAATTGTAACATTGTTGTGGAATGTTAGGAACTTTTGGGTGTGAGCGCAATAAAACACCTTAAATCGAAGCGCGAAATCACTGACTAATTGTTAGTCTTGTTCCGATAAAATTAACTACTTTGGTTGGAAAGGTTAGTGAAGTTTCGAACTAGGTGTCGAGTTTTAGTGGTGTTTGCGTCAGCTAACGTTTAGCGGTCAGGTGAAAAGTTCTGGAAGTTTTTTGAGGCCGTCTCTTGTTTCTGGGTCCCTCAATCGTTAAACAAGTTAGATTAAATTATTGGAAACCAGACCTGTCTAATATTAAGTTTTATGGTAAGCCATTTTACTGAAGAACTCTAAAATTAGATTCTATTCAGTGAACCGATTTAGAGATAATTTTACTAAAATAGCGCTAAATATCATCGGTTATGAGAATGAAGTCTCATGTTATTCTAATAAAAGGGTTGAATATTCAGTCTGAATACTTGTTATCATCTTGGTCATTCAAGACCATTTCGTCTCCAAAGACTGACCAATCTGTATTTACACAAACCGAACATACAATATAAAGCAAATCACATGAAAGACATGAAACGCCTACATACATATTCAAAACCGGTACTATCGCACAAAACAGCTTTCAACAAAGACATGGCTGCTATACTTGCCATTGATTTATGAAATTGTGTGGCACTGGCCGTCAGTCACTCCAATTATGTGAGAGCATACCCTAGGCAATACATCAATCTTATGGACAAGGGAACAAACACTGCTCACAGTGATATTGCATGCATTAATGCGCTCGGAGATAGTGATGTTATGCGAAAAGTTAAATGAGTATAGTTTATTGGTTGTGGAACTCTTCGGTGGATCGTTAACATAATGCTTGTTTATGTTGTCGATCGTGCAGTTCTGTTTAGTGTTAGTCTTTTGGAGTTGTAGATGGATTTTTAAGCCCTGTTGTAATTTGTTGGAGTTTTGTGTACTTAAAACATTTCTTAGTAATGTTTTTGCTTTAAAGGTTGTTTTGGATTCCTGAGTATATTGATTATGCTTTTGATATGTTATTTTGGCAGTTAACAATTGGTTGTATTTGGTCGATTTCACTTAGGTACTCAAGGAACGTCTTATGTTATTATTTTCTGTAATGAGTTCAACTTTCAAATATTTATCAAAAAAAGACTATGATTCTTTATAAACATACATAAACTTCTGGTTATATTATCCCACGGGGGTACACAGAAATCATATAACGCCATGTGTTGCTATTCTGATTTACCCTTTTTGCTTTACGTCTTCCGATTCTTTATTTCAATCACAATAACAATCTTAAACCATTTTAAAATCCGGTTCACCTGCAGTGACTTCTGCAGTGAAAATCTAACAAAATAATGAGGAAAATATTTTCTAGGGCGTTTGGTGCAAAATTATCGGGCTCAGTTTGCGAGCGAAGTGTGATATTACCAGTTAGGGGTGGTTCGAACCGATTACAGCGACAAGTGCACGCGCACCAACCGTATCACGCTATTATGAAATACTATGATTATTATGTACCAGTGACTTGTGTTATGTTTTTTTAGGAGCTTCTAATTATTGCGTGTGATTTTGAAATATAGTTTCCCGTTTGTGGAAAATTCTGCAAGGATTTAATGTGTGATTAATGGCAACTTTTTTTCTGTTTCGTAGTACCTTACTCGATGTGTCTTGTCGTCGATGACGTCTTTTTGACGGAGTCCATTCTTGAATCATATTTGAAACGACCAATTGGAACCGTGCACGTTGGAGCTTCTGACGTTTCATAAGTGTCCATGTAAGTTTATGTAAAAATATTTCACATAAACTTACATGGATATTTTTTATTTATTTTTGGTGCTTCTTTGAGTTTTTGTTTTATCTACTCTGTTCAGTTTTTAATAACCTCCTTTTTCCTGAAACCCGAGTGAACTTCAATTTCTCTTAATTTACGAATTGTGTTTTATTTAATTTGTGAATATCATACGCTATTGGATTTCGTACCGTTGATTGCCAAAGTATTCATCTGATGAAAATCAACGAAATAATGAATGTAATCCTCATTGCAATATTTAAGGTTTATTTTAATACAAAGCACGGAACTTCCGATCTCCCCAGGTACATTTAATGAAATTAATATCATCACGTGTAAAACTTCATTTCCATAATGAAAACACAGTTTCGCAGAAATGTTAATATTTTTAAATTAATGTAGGAATTATGGTTTGTAAAATATGAAGGTGGAAGCGAGGTATAGTTATTGTTATTCTTTTGTTTAAAGTGAGATCAATAGTGTCCTACATTACACTTAATGCTTCAGTAATATTTAAAAAAAAACAGCCAAGTACGTGTCGGACCACGCACAATGAAGGGTTCCGTAGTTGGGATGAATTTATCGCAAGAACAAACTTAACTTTGTAGTTGAAAAACATGTTCTGAACATGTTTTTGCAACCGCAAATGTAAGTTGGTTGATTATTACTCGTTACCTTGTAAAGCCTACATAGCTGTGATAGTTTTCCTCCTAATTTCGTTATATATACTACTGCCGTGAATTTTTTATCCAAGACCAACCATTGAGCCTACCACTTAAATCTAATAAAGATTTGCGCTTCAAAGCTTAATATTTTGCAAACGGATTCCTGAATCCAAAAATGGTTTTCACAAATTCACAATATTTCCAACGACACCCCACACTATGGGATAGATGAGAAAAAAGGTCTTCCCCTACACTTAAAGTAGGGATGTTCTTTTTACCCTTTTCCTTAAAAAAAAACTTCATGATTTTGTCGGCGTGATAAATATCTAAACCCATGCCAAATTACTGCTTTCTAGTACGAAGAGTCTCTGAGCTAAGCCACGGACAGACAAACTGACATGGCGATACTATAAGGGTTCCTTGCTTACTACGGAACCCTAATGATGCAGAGCTGTCTTATCTTAATTTCAATTAACAATATCTGGCCAGTGGTCGCACTAATGTGGTTGCGGCCTGACCCGGCGAATTGACAGACTGCCGATTTGGGAAGTCTGTCAATTCGATTATCAAAAGGATTCTTATAAATACTGTCTCAATTGGAGTAACTGCATATTAAAACCAAATGATTTCTGTATGGACAATTCGTGCTTCGCAGGCCTCATAAGTATTTTGTAGTAAAATTCATGACAAAGCAACAACTGAACATTGATGAAATGCCTAAGGATGTTTTTTCAACCTAGACGGCATTGTGAAGATTATTCTACGTTTCCCTAGATCATGAATGTAAAATCTTTATTTTATCTGTCTAAAAGCCGTTTTTTTTATATCGGCTGCGCCATCATACAACACAATCATTATTATACAAAGGTGATTGGGTCAAACGTATAACGGTAATATATGAAAATATTCAATCTTACGTTCCGTAGTTTTTGTTTGTTTAGGACCTTACAGGCGCTGTAGTCGAATATAATTGTTTATGTACGCCTAATTCAATCTGTTATAAAAACATCGTGTTTTTATTCCGTGATTAATTTTTGTACATTGTTTTTTTAGTTTAAAAACGGAATTTCTTTTGCTATGGATATTTTTATCGAGTTTTTTTACGTTAATTAATTTAATTTAAATATCGAATTGGAATACGAATATCTGAAATTCCTTCACTCAAACCCATAATATTTCAGTTTTTTACTACAATTTCTCCTTAAAAGGAAATATCAAAAACAAAATCAACAAAAATAATTGGCAACCCGATATTGTTTGTACTTGATAGGCTTGCGAATTGTTCTTGTGTTCTCTAATTGTGCGTTATTGCGATCTGTATACCCGATACATTATCGATACACGTACGTATCTGTGACAACACAAGTTCGCTACATGTGCCTCGCTGTAGCAACACTTAGAGGCCGCGCAAACTTGTCGCTGCGTCTAGACAACCGATTCGACATCGATCGTATCCATGTTGAGATTCGCAATACAAGCACCTTCGCCGGTGCCCACTACAAGACACTGACCTTTCGCATGCGACTGTCATTAGCGAATAGGGCTGATAATGATGATGGTTTCGTGACGGTGCAAAGGAGGAAGAGCCGATCGCAAACAAACAAGAACCGCTGCGGCAAAGCTCCTGCGGACCCGAAGTGAGCCTGCGTGCCGCAAAGCCAAACACACCGGTGTACATCTCCCGCCTGCACTACACCACTAAGGTGGAGGACATTGTGGGGTACGTGCGCCAAAAGATGAGGTACATGCCGAGGGTGCAGTTACTAGAATCGCATCGAAACGTCAACTTCAAGGCGTTCGTGGTGCGTGTACCGAACTGTTATCTGCCCCTAGTCATGGAAGAAGACTTTTGGCCGCAGGACGTGGTGTTCTGTCGCTTCCGCGGACAAGTTCTACAAGACAGCACAAAGTCAAGCTAGTGCAAAGTGAAGTGATACTAACATAGTCTAAGTTTTTTGTTTATTAGGTGGTCGCGTGCACCGTGCGTCTAGCCTGTCGTTGCGACTATGCAACTCGACGCCAAGTGCAATTTGTGAAAATTGTCGACCGCAACCTGTCGTTGATCGAGCTTTCGCAGTCGCATGTTGCATAGTGTGCGACAGTGCGAGGTATAACTTAGGTAATGACGTCATATCTTAGTTGGTATTAATGTCTTCATCCTTCATGGCTCCTGCGGCATGAACATTGTGTCTGAGTGTCACTTCTGACTGTTACAGATAGCTGTTGCAATATTGTTCTGTTAACATTAGTCTCGCACGTATAAAGATTATGATTTGTTAATAATCGTAGGGCTTCTATATAATAATAATAATAATAATGGATACAGCAATCATTGTGCCGATAGTCGTGACGGCCAATGGCATAATAGCCAAGAGCCTCGACCAACACCTGAGGAGGCTCTCGCTAGGCAGCTGGATCAAGGGCTTGATCCAGAAAGCAGTACTTCTGGACACAGCGCGTATCTTTAGGAGATTCCTCTCTCAGGAGCCCTGACCACCGGTAGCTTGGACCCTGTTCCCGATACCGGTGGGCTACTATTTTTTATATTTTTAAATGTTTTTGTTTTTCTTTGTTTTTATAAAAATATTTAAAAATGTAAATTATATGTTAATATTTGAAATAAAGGAAATAATAATAATAACCTCACCGCTGTATCTCTACATTGACGACGTGGTGGGGCTTGCGCGCTCCGAACTTCTGGGTCTGTACCCGTAGAGTTTACTTTGCCGAAACAGGTATAGGGTGAGGAGCCAGACCAAGAGAGATACGAGTACATAAACCCGCGGGGCAGCTTGTGGCGAGCTGTTAGGCAGTAGCGACCCCACGGACATAGTCCCATATATTTGTTTCCACATCCTGAAATAGTCCTACACCAACCGGGGGTTGTCCTTGGGTGTACTTGCATATTACATACAGAGATAATCGTCGTTTGGTGCCTTATTTTATTGAAAACGTCTAACGGGCCTCTGCGAGTTGGCTTCGGCCCCTCGTACGCCTTCCAAAGGTCCGGGACCCCAGGGGCCCGAGAATAGTGAAAAACTAAATATTATAATAATTTGTCTGTATAGTCCCACTGCAGAGCCTCCCTTTCCTTTTCCACTCAACTCGAACCTAAGCCAATATGTACCAATCCCTCCTATAAGCGTCAAGTTCGTCCCGCCATCTATGCCTGGGTGCTCCGCGATGCCGTTGGACGTTTTCAGGAACCCGTGTTGTGGTGGTCTTAACCCACAATGCATCCGACATTGTGCAAACGTGTCCAGCCGTCCCATTTGAGCTTCGCTGCTTTTTGGGTGACGTCCGCGATTTGTGTCTTAGAGCGTAGTATCGTCTTCCGTATCGACCGGATACGACATAAGTATTAATAGTAATTAAAGTTACAGTTACAGCAGCTATAACTGGCCATGGGTCATTTAATAAACACCTCTTTGTCATAGGAGTCACAGACAGTCCGCTCTGCAGGGCCTGCATGGAGGACGACGAGACATCAGCTCACGTGCTGTTAAACTGCCCAGTGTTCGCCACTTACAGGGCAAAGTACTTCGGTAACCCATGTACCCTACGTGAGATTGCCAGTAACACCAAGGCGTTGCTGGCCTTCTTTGAGGAGCTGGGGTGGATCGAATAACCGATTTTTCCCACCCGTACGCAAAATACGCGCTTTGACGTGGAGTTGCGGAAACCAGCCCGTATTACCTATTACCTAATTAAAGTCATCTATCAAATTTGACTTTTAGGAAACAAAATAATATCAGAACGTAATTAAATATATATACATAATATTATGTTATATATTTACTTATCATTACTTAACATAAATGTGAAAGTTTGTATGTTTGTGTGTTTGCATGTTTGTTACTCAATCACGTGAAAACGACTGAACGGATTTGGATGAAATTTGGCACACAGATAGTTTATAACCTGGATTATCACAAAATATACTTTTTATCCCGGTAGTACGTTCCCATGGGATAATTTCCGACATGCACGCGGGCGAAGCCCCGAGCGAAAGCTAGTTAAAAACAATACTGAAATTCATTTAAAATTCAATCGACTGATCAATTCGGTGGTTCAAATGAATTTTACATGGAATTAAGTTTCTTTTTAAGTTCAACTTAACTTTCATTGCCACGCCACGTTCAGATTTCATGTCTAATTTAACTTAAAAAACTGTTCGATACATAAAACCAAACATCGAACATAAACATTTTTTTTGTCTTAAAACTTCAAAGCAAACTCGAGCACGCTCAAACCCTCAGGCCACCCAGAACTCGGATACTTAGAAGTTAGGGCCTCAATTCACCCGCAGGGCACCTCAAACTAATAAAGGAAACATTTAATTAATCTAATTCAAAGTTTGGTCAGTCGTAAAGTTATTAAATCAAAAGGTCAGGACTTGAAGAACATGAGATTAGCCTTCTGCACATGTTAACTAGTTACACACATATTGGGTAGGGTAACCATGTACTGTCCAAGGAACACCTTTAATTTTATTTCAGTACCGGTCTAGCCCCGCAGTTTGACATTCACGCGCGGTTTACGTCACTTTGAACAGTTTTCAGAATTTTTCGGTGTTACCTGTCATTTTTTTATTACTTTTGGTGTAATTGACGAGAATATCCGTAAGATCATGAGTTAAAACAGCCCACAGACGATAATAGACATGATTTAAAAATAGTGATTTTTACGACCGTAACCAATTCGTTACGGTCGACTCACGCGGCTTTAAATCACAATTTTTACAAAAAACCTAACACTATTTTATTTTTAAAATGTTTAATGTGACGTAAACCGCGCGTGAATGTCAAGCTGCGGGGATAGACCGGTTTTTGTGCGCTATATGTATAAGAAATATTATATTCTTTAGATATATTATACTAATTAATCATCATTACAATAACACCTACTAATCCTTATCCTTACGAATTCGTCAAATTAAAGCCCTCTTTCTCTTTTCTACTTTGCTGTGCCCGACAATCCACAATAAAATGTTTTTTGTAAAACCTACCACTTAAGTTCACATTGTGGAATGTAATAAATATATTGAGTATTGAGTAAAATGCGAGGTCTCATTATCTCGCTGTCCATTTGGACGCTTATAGCTTGGCAACGACTTATACAATGATAATAATCAGGTTTGTAACATTACAGGCCTTTCTCTCTTTTCTATACTGCCCTGCTAAGCAGAAAGACGCTATCTCAGAGTAAATTTTGAGAAAATCGACTTTTTGTAAATTGTAATTTGAGGAAAAGTTGAGATCTGTGGTCTGTCCGGCTTGGGCAGAGCATCGCCGTGTCCTCGTGGAGGCGATCGGTGGCGGGGATCTCTCGCGTCCGGCCCTAGTCCAGGCCATGGTACGGAGCGAGAGGGCATGGGAGGCCGTCACCTCCTTCTGCGAAGCAGTAATGCTCGCGAAGGAGGAGGCAGAACGCGTGAGGGAGAGGCAAATTTCGCGCCCTCACGCCCCTAGCCGCCGCAGGAGACGCACTGGGCGTCGGGAATCGCAGGCCGATACTTGCGGACGGTGACACGTGTTTGTGTGACAAATAAACCTATTTTTCTTTCTTCTTTCTTTCTAGTTGTTCTGAGATAACAAAATTCGTGATTTTTATTCCCCTTTCTATCAAACTTGAAAATTACAATAAATTCTCTTCTGCGAGCCAATTTCATGGACACAGTAACAAAACAGCAAGTTACACGTAGGTTCTACATGAAGGAGTATTAAATTCGGTTAATGCCCGGACAAATCGCACAAGTTTACAAGTGGGGTCCAAGAGACCCTAGCAATAGCACCAATTGTTACAACTCACGACACTAGAGGGTTAAATGGACTCCGTGTCTTGATTTGGACGATTTATGGTGTAGTAGTAGGTACCTATATTAAAATAATGATTTAAGGTGCAGGTTAACGTAAAATAATTAATGATATCTTTCAAAATTCTGATGGAAATAACTAATAATCATAAAATTTAAAGTTATCGTTCATAAATGGTGATAATTAATTATTATTTGTCTGCGAGTCTCTGTCCAAATATAATAAGTGTTTATTAGATTTAATTCAATTTAAGTATCTCTAATGTCATATTTTCTTAATTTTTTATTGTTTTTTATAAAATAATTTAATTTTTCTTTTACCTATTATTAATGTTTTAACTTTGTTAGCTTAGTTTTTAACTTTATTGTGCATGCTGTGGTCTCCTATAGGTGAAGCAGTACACCTTCTTAATACCCGATGTTGCCTTTTAATTATGTGACTTGTATTGTGTACATCTTTTTTTGGAGATCCTAAATAAATAAATAAATTTGCAGTAGAGAGCCTAATTTCTGAAAATAATCTCTGAGGTAACTACAAGTAATTACTGTAAGGTACTGCAAGTAACTTTTTTCTCCAATCACCGTCTGTTCCTTTGTACTAATATTAATGATAGATACTACACAGTGCCAGCGCAAAATTTACTTTGAAGTCGATGTTCGTCTCAACTCTCGACAGAATATCAGCAAATCATTTTGTAATATTTCCTTACTTTGCGCAATTTTCTGTCTATTCTCCGAGAGTAACATGGATATTTAATTAAATGTTTTACGATGAAATAGCTTCTGAAGTAACTGTATTTATTTATTTAACCATTTATGTACACACATATATAAACAGACAAGAAGAAAAGAACAGAAAAATACGTACAAAGGTGATGCTTATTTCTAAAAAAATCTCTTCCAGCATACCTGCGATAGGTCACAAGTAACTACATTCTAAAAAAATATATATAACAAGACGCAAATAGATGTCAAATATTTCACTGTTTTGATTAATTTGGCAATATTACTGTATGGAAATAAGAAATGTGGCTAACTAGCGAACTAGAATATTAATAATGAATTTCCATTATAACATTAAATTTACTGTTGTTTTAGGTGTAAAAAAGGCATTTGGAAAGCTTTTTTTACATCTAACACTAAATATTCGGTGTTACGATATTAATTATTGCATTTCATAATCAATATTTTAGTTAACTAGTTATAACCACATTTCATATTTCCATACATTAATATTGCCAAATTAATCAAAATAGTTAAATATTTGATAGCTATTTGCGACGTTGCCAACTTTTAGGATAAACGCTCTGAACTCGCGCCGTACGTAGTGCAGTCTTACTTAAACTTTATATTTTCTCGTTTTATCATAAGTATTGCTACTTTTTTATGAAAATTACCAACGAATTTTAATGTTAATTGGAGTAAATTCAATCTAGCTACCTAACTACTCACCATAAACTGCGTAGAAGGTATCGTATTCTTATAAACACAACTGTACCTAAGTATTTTAAAGGTTACAACTAGCTACAGTTATAGTAAATCTCTGCCTAAATCTTTCAAATGAAACTACCAGAGTGCCTTGTTTTACTAACCCCAATAGAAAGTCACATTGTCCTAGCCCAGTGTTGCTCTTTTTCATAGAAAACTCAATGAAAATAATTACGTCGAGAGTATTTTAAAATAAATATGATATGAATATATTTCGTGGTTACCGCTGCAAAGTGAATTTATGAGTACAGCAATTTTCACACACCACAGTTTCCTTAAAAAGAAACCGTTAAAATCCTCTTTTTTTGACCAAAAAATAGCTCCATAGTGGGATTTAATTTCAAAGCTTTTCCATAATACAGTGGACTCGAAAAACCATTTTCTGGGCCGTCAGTCAGCCCACATCAATGCAGCGAGCGTTCAATTATTCAACTGGAACTACATCGAAATTGTATACGTATAGGATTGACACGAATCAAAATATTTTGATGGATGAATAGAAATATTTTAATGAATGGAATATTTTTGTTGGAGAGTTATTTCGCATTATTATTTTATCTAAAATTAATACTTGTTTATTAATGTCTGAAGTGATTCTACTTTCAAAGACTTAGAATGAGTTAGCTCTCAACAAAATCTTTTAATTTAAGAAAGTGGATTCTTGTTAAATTGAAAATTGAAATCTCCTGACGTTTTCTAGATATTTTCTGTGTCGATCGATGAATCTGTGCACGTACATTGCACAAACACTGAAGCTCGGAACAAATGTCTCTAGGCCAAAATATAAATATTTGTTTCGTGCTGGGGATCCAAACTGGGCCAGCACAAAGCCAAGCACTTAGCCACTCCACCAATAGGCCTGACAAACATTGCTTCCACATAGCTTTTGAGGGACATAGCCTTTGCAAATCTCAACGATGTTATCAGTGTGCATATATACTGCTCATACCAAATCAACGGAAATAAAGTGGTGAAGAAGTGTCTTCTTTGTATTAGACATTATAAGCGGATGATATGGTGTTGCTGAACCGCTGAGTCTTTATTTTTTTTATTTCTGCCTGAGTACAGTTCTTGATATTTTTGGTTGGTATATTGGCGTGTGCTAGCTGACATATGGCTATAAATTTATAATTTAAATTATGTTTTGTGTTGCGTAATGTAAATTATTTTGCATACTATTAATATAGAATCATTTTTTTTTCTAACTCAACAGACAGCTGTGCTGTTTTGGAGTTTGTTGCGTTACTTCTTCTTCCCAGCTAAAGCACTAGGAAGTGGTGAAGGGCGGGTGGTTTGGGGGACTGTCTTATGTAACTTTGACGTTCGATAAGTGCTGATTCTCAGCCTAGTTTGAATAAAAGATTTTTGAATTTTGAATTTTGAAAACTTCTGCGCTTATGTGAGTCATATGCCATGAGGAGGCCCATGGGCTCAGGTACAATGCTAAGAAGAGTGAATTTATGATTTTTAAAGCTAGTACCAAATGCTACTTATCTGTACCTCCTGTCACTCTTTGCGGTATTCCTTTAAACAGGGTGAAGCATTTCAATTATTTGGGCCACTGGGTTGCCGGTGACGTGTTTGACAATCATGATATTGAGAGGGAGCGCAGGGCGCAGTCTGTCCGGAGTAATATGTTGGCTTGCAGGTTCGCCCGATGTACTAGACCACTAAAGGTGACTTTATTTAAGGCATATTGTCAGCAGTTTTACACGTGTAGCCTGTGGACCAACTTTACGCAACGGGTGTACCGTACAGCATACTGCGCGTGCAGTATAACAATGCTTTCAGGATGCTGTTAGGGTTTCCGCGGTAGTGTAGTGCCTCGAGTATGTTTGCTGAGACGCGGACTGATGATTTCTTCGCGATCATAAGAAAACGGAGCGCTTCGCTACTAAGTCACCTACAAAACAGCTCGAATAGCGTCCTGAAGGTATTGTCCGAGAGCTACCCCTGTTGCAGAGGTGGATGCAGCTACATAGCACCTCCCCTATTATTATGTCATATTTTTGTGTTGTTTTATTTTATTCGTTTTGGTTGACATGATTGTGTATGTATTTCAATTTTATTTTATTTGTTATGTATGACATTTGTATGTATTTTATATTTGATTTGATTGATATGTGTATGTATTTTAATTGTATCTGATTTGAATGAATTGAATGTTTGAATATTATTTGAGTGCTTTAATATTTTAATTTTAGGAAATGTAATGTTATGGACTTTGTCTGAATTAAATTAATTAATAATAAGTCTTATGTAATAGAAAGCAAGCCTTCTGCTGCTAACCGAACCAAATTCAGGGAGTTAGTAGCACGGACTCTCTGGATTTGATTGGTCTGGACACTTGACTGACTTGGGGAGCGTACCCAAAACTCCAGGCTCAACAGTCGCGTTTCAGAGCAGCAGACCAACGAGGTATCATATAATTTGAACAAAAATGCAACGTGCAAAATTACCTAATTTAAAAATCAATCTAAAACAAAACACAACCGCATAACATGCAATAACACTGCATTTTCATTTTTCTTTTCTGCCAGTATTACAAAAATTACTTCGAGCAAGTGTTCATTACGATAAGCATATCGCATGGCGTCATTACCCCACAACACCCATCGATTACACCGCAGAAAACTATTAAGCACCGTGCAAATTATACAGGCAACGGTTTGACGTGTACTGGCTAAATTGAGTTCGAGTGCGGATAGATGGCGCTGTACTAAATTATGATTGAAGGAACAAGCTGAATCGCGCTAACGATATTTGCAATTTTAATTTTCTGCCTGTCATTTTTTTTCTTTATTGGTTGAGGATGAAGTGACAGTTTTTAAATTTCGAGAGTTTAGGTGCTCTCGTACAGTTCTGTTATCAGTTAAGATTCAGTTTTAGGAGGAAATTTTGAATTTAATGGATTAGTTTAGTGCCATAAAGTGAGTGACGTGCCAAAGAGCATTCAGTGAACACAGAGCTCGCTAAGATATCTTATTAGTTTGCCTTTATATTTATATCAGTACCTATCAAAATCTAAAGAACATCACTCCATCACTTTAAAACTGAAAAAGGTTCATGGTCATAATTATGATGATGATTCTCTTCCTCACTTAGCGAGATTTTTACACGTTAAACGTATTAAAACTTTACTTACATCTATTTCTAAACTTATCACCACTTACCCAGTCTTATCTAGTTCACTAAACTAACACGTCTCAAACGTGACTCTAAACCCACTTCCAGAATTAAATCCGCCTCCTACCAGAGAAAAAATATTGCAACGATAACGCTAACTTTGCATTGCAAGAAGTGCAAGCGTTGCCAATTACGAGCCGTCGTCTGCAAGCCTTGAAACCATCCGGAGCTTAACCACAAAATATTTCAGAAGGTCGAAACCATACAACGAATGAAAACGCACTCAGGTTCACGGCCTCGAGCGATGCGACTTGCTTCAAGCGACAAGCGTGCGCGTCGCTTGTTTCTGTCCGTCGGTCGCTCCGTAAGACAAGGCGGGGTGACTCGTGGCATAGTCTAAAAAAAATATTTCATTTATTTTCTCCGCAGTCGCTGTAGGAAGATGCGTGGTGCTTGAGCGTTTAGCTTGTGGCCGTGGCCATAGCGCCACACATCACACTTGTCTACGTTCAGCGGGTGCGGTCGCGTCTGGTTTGATGTCGCCGTACGTACACGCGTCTATGTGTGCGTGCGTTTGTTTTCGCCCGTTGGCCTTCTGTACCTATCTATTTTGTGTTAACGTCCTCCCAACTAGAAGCCAGTTAATGGCCGAAGTGATTTATCGATTAAACGCCACACAAGTTTACTGTTAGCCAAACAAATAGATCTTCGTTGATGGTTTGGATACAGGAGTTATGATATGTGAAGATTTTGAAATTAAAAAGGAAAAATATGGATATTTTATTTTTTAGTTTACCACCGGGCTGGAAAAAATAAGTATTTTTGTGATGCTTCAACAAAAGTTGGTCAATTTTGTCTAATTGATGTGCAGGTTCAATGAATATTCTGAATGTTAATTTGAACCTGTTGGAAAATTAGTGCTACATTCACAACGTCGACTGCATAATCATATAAATAACAGCTGCAACATGTCAAATGCTAATTTTCTATTCCATTTTATTAGCCACGTCGATGCGAACTACGCATCATTGACCTGACGTCACACAAAAATCCTGAAGTCACACAAATCCTGCATCGCGCAATTAGAGTTTACCGCGCGAACGAAGACTATCCGACATCAATCGTCGGGCAGTTGCCCGCCAGACACGACACCTGGAGGATCGTCCCTTTTCTATAGAGGATGAGTGAACTTTACACCCTGCTCCTTATAGCTCTAAAGCCATAAGAATATCATAACTTCATAACTATACATAAGCTATTCTAAAATTTAATTTTCTAACATCGACGGATCTAAACCATAGTCCATTAGATATTCTCAACGACCTAAAAATATGGAAACATTAGACTGGCTTAGTCTTTTTTTCTAGGACACGTCAGATTACAGATTACCATACTGACCTAAAAATATAAGTGGTGAGGTGAAGACGTTTTCTATTCTAAGTTGGGTCTGAAGTAAAAAGGTTCGTAGCTTATAAATTGAGAGGGGGTACTACGGCGTGGGGTGTCGACAAAGGAGACATTAGTGAATATATTGACCTCTTCGCGAAAATTTAGAGAGACCTTAGAAATTTAGAGTGTTTTGTTAGGGTTGCCTACCTCAAAAGGTAAAACCGAAACCCTTATAGGATCACTCGTGTGTCTGTCTGTCCATATGTCACAGCCAATTTGCTCCGAATCTAATGAACCGATTAAGTTGAAATTTGGTACACATATGTATTTTTGTGACCCAAACACGGACATATAACGTAAATTAATTAATTTTGACTCGGTTTTGGAGGGCTAATAAGAAAATTTAAAAAATAAGTTTTGCAAACTATATATATCAAATGAAAGGGCTTGTTGCGAGGACCTCATGTATATTTTTTTATAATTTTATAATAAGTAATTTTAAAGATATTTAAAAAAATATATGAAAATTATCCATTCTCCCATTATGTCCGAAACTACGAACAGCTTACAATTTTGAAAAAAATACAGAAAATGCTTCTTTACTCAAAGAAAATGCTTCTTTACAGGAAAACCTATAAGAAGTGTATGGTCTTAAAATAACATGGTAAATATCTCAATATTGTACGTACAAACTTAGATTTACAGTTGGAATGCATGGGAGAACATTTTTTTCAACAACAATGTTAAGTTTGTTCTTGGGATAAATTTATCCCAACTACGGGACATTTCATTGTGCGTAATCCGACACGCACTTGGCCGGTTTTCTTTTCTTAGATTGAATCTAGAAGTAGCTGTTTTCGTCGTATTCTGTCGAACTTCTTGATTTAGGCCTCTCTCATGTTGTCAATATCTATTGTTTTTAGTATTATTTATTTTAATATTCTTATTTTTATCGATTGTTTGTTATTTTTTTAAGAAAACAAATTTTATATTTCTGAGTCATTTTTTATATTTTTATTTATTTTTATTTTTTAACTGATTAATTGTTACAACATGTCTTAAAGACAGAAAAGATGGACATCCTTCCTAACTAATATTATAAATGCGAAATTGACTTTGTTTGTTTGTTTGTGACGCTTTCACGCTAAAACGGCTGAAGGGATTTGGATGAAATTGGCACGAGAATGACATAGGCTACTTTTTATCCTGGATCGCAGACGAAGTCGCGGGCAGCAACTAGTTAATAATACGTCCCTGGATATTTATAATTAAATTGATACTGAAATATCTTCAGAAACAACTCGAAACATCTCAATAACAACGGTCATAATTATTATGAATTCTCCGCATAGCAATGAATTACGCGGTAATTATGAAACAAATTAGTTTACCTATAACATCCACGTACTTGGAGACGTTTGGTGTCCTTATTTCGTGGAAGTGTCTCGATGTTCAAACGAGAGCGTAACGCTACGATATAAATAATCCTTGTAATGTATTTATTTAATAGATATGTAAGCACTGTCATTCACATAAGTAGTTAGGCAGCTGCTGCCTCTTATGTCATCTGTCAGTCACAACGAATGGCGGGAAAAGGTACACAGTGGAGTATATTATCAACTTAAATACAGAATCAGCAGGATTCTACAATCCATATAAACCTTTTTACTAAAATTAAATTGCAGTCTTGCAGGAAGACTTTTAACAGGTGGTCAGAATAGACAGAACAGTTTTGTCTTGGATTAAAAAGGTTTTTCAGTTGGCACGTGTACATTTTGTCAACTTTGACAATGATTGATTGATTGACTGTTTGACTGTTTTGTTGTGCTATTATTGTTTTTATATAGTGACATTCTGCCTGATAGACAGCCTTCACAAAATATCTACCCAGGTTTAGAGTTTATAAATGTCAAGGGACTTTTATAGTGTCGAAAATTATCCCCTCCGCGGTTCGGCCATTTTCGCGAATTAGCGCATCCCCCGTTGCGCAACTTCTGGATGGTCCCGTAACCCGATATCCTACGGGACCACCTGAGATTAAAATGACGATATCTCAAAAAAAATTTAATGGGAGCTGTATATAAAACGTATGTCGTTGGAATCGTTATGAATTAAGCTAACACATTAAAAATGCATAAGTACAGTTTTGCGTTGTAATATATTGTTAATTTTAATGTCAAATCGGGGGAAAAAAATATTTTTAAAACGTTTTTATCTTTAAACATACAGATACACTATTTTATATGAATAAATTATAAAATACACACCTCCCCATACATTTTTTATAACACGGGCTTTACTATAACATGACGACATTTGGGCCGGCCCGCGCGGTAAATAAAAAACTGATTGTTTTTCGTGAGCACTCACGCACAAAGTGTTTATTTTTATTTTTGAACCAGTGCATCTCGCAGTTGACCACTAAGGTCATGGCTGCTTAACCAGGTTTTCCTGTGGCTGCCTTAAGCTTCTACACTCAAAGCCTCCAGCCAGGGGCATAAACTATTCTAATTAAAACTAGGCGAGCGCTCGCTAAGGGCACCCCCTTTGGGGTACGAACCTCGGCTTCGGGCGTCGCTGGGGGGACAGCAAGATGGGACAGGCTGGATCAAAGATAGATAATTATTATTATACGGGGAATTTTAAGCTACGCGCTCAGCTGCGGCGCGGGCTGGCGCTTCATCGGGCAAGGGTTGGGGGGGAATATTATTTACTCGGGAGCGTCGCGATCGCGGAGGACCTCTGCGGCGAGGTCGGAATGACGGGTGTCGGGTGTTTTTTTTGCACTGTACTGGTGGCCCTACTGCTCTCCTGGAGGAGTGTGGTGGAGTCATCGGGGTCGGAAAGGATGCACAAAGTGGTATGGGATGATAGCTTATAATATTCTTTCGTTCACATGCTTATCGCAGACAGAGTTTCTCTTAAAATTGTTTATTTTATATCGAATATCACACCAAGCACTTGAAAACAAACGCAAAACTCATCGTCTTAAACTTTGGATCACAGTTTAAATTATGTTGTATTCATTCAGCAAATCTAAATGTACATTCTACTGTAGGATGATATTTACTAATGGAAAAACACAACACAAAGGCTTGTTGCCTAACAAAAACTAAATCGAAATCACAAAATCAAAATGTAAACAAAAGGTGTCTGCCATTTTGACAGAGACTCAAAGAATAAAACATTTCGGCGCGAATTATTGTCAGATGTTTAACATGTGATGTTCTATGCCTTTCCTGTTCTTGCCCCTACACTCTGGTAAGTTAGAGCAGGAACTGTATAGTTTACACAGGTAATTTAAGACATTATTTGCGACCTGTAACACGCAGACTGCAGCAGTCTGCATAACATCGGAGAGGGGGTCAGTGACAGCTCCGCCCGAGTCAACTCAACCCAAATAATAATACCAAACGAGAGGGTAAAAATAACCAATAACCGTAGGTCATAGGAACCGAGCATCAAAACAAAATTAACAACTGTTCCTTTTACCACATCTTTACTACGAGTACAAGTGCAAAACGCTGAGACAAAAATTAATAAAATTGTATCATCCCATCGATCGCTCACAGAATATTCCCTCCAGTAATAGCTCCGGCTTTCCGTTCTGAATAATTTATCAGGAGGCAATTAATTATGAAAGTGGAGAACATAAGTAGCTCATTACGTGAACTCAAGTGCCGCGAGACTTTATCACATGAATGTACATGTGAGTCTCGCGGTCTCTAAATTATAAGGTACACCTTATAATTACGAATACGACTTCTATTTGAAAGATACGTACGGTATTAATGGGATTGGATATATGTTGGAATGTTTGATTAAAGGTCTCATTTTATGTGTTTAAATATACCTTGTGATATATTGCAATTAAACGAAAGAAAATTTAAAACTCATATTAAAAGTACACTTTGTAAACAAGCATATTACAAATTAGAGGGTTATATCCAAGATACGAATGCTTGGAAACATGCTGATTCTGCTCCATAGGATAATTTAGAATCAAGACAAAATCAAACTGGTTACAAATTTATTTGTATATTTTATTATTATGTTTTATTATATGACATTGATTTTACATTCTGTGACCAATTCCTAGCACACTGACTTATTAATTGTAAAATTTTAGTAAAATCGTCTACTTTTACAATGTTTGTAAATATGTGAGCACCATGTATCTATCACATAATTCGTTTATCTGTTGTTGCTTGATTTTTAATTCTTAATTCTTTTTACCTATTGTCTTATAATAATTTTATTCTAGGTACATCGTCCTCACATATAATTATATAACTAATGTACTTATACAAAATATTGTAAAACATTTTAAAAGAGTAACGGTGGAGTTTCTTGCCCATTCTTCTCCATGCGAAAACTACATTTTGGAAGGATCGACTAGAATCAATTCAATTTTTTTGTAAATTTTTGACGTTCAAAAGTGCCTTATAAGGGCCTATTTATAAATGATTGTCTTTGACTTTGACTTTGAGCAGTTTTACTAGTCAGTACCTGGCGACCGAGCTCTGCTCTGGTGAAAATAGAGAATGCTCATTTATAATAGTATAGGATAGCTTATACTAATTCCATGTATACTAATTCCATACTAATTTCGTGTTGCCATGTCATTATTCTAAGGTAGTCATCTTGTTCTAAACTTTGGGCGACCGAGAAAACGAATTTTCCCAGATATGAGATCTAGCTAGATCGATTTTTAGGTCCCGTAAACCCCCAGATAGCAACTTTCATTGAAATCGTTAGAGCCGTTTTCGAGAACGTGATTACAAATATATATAAATATACATACAAATATTGCTCATTTAATAGTATAGGATACCCCAAATACTTGAACAAAACTAGTTTAAAACAAGACACCTCAAATAAAACTTGAAGAAACAGGGACAGCATGAGACTAACAATGACTTAAAATAATTTACGATCTATTTCACCAGTAAATCGTATCAAAGTTTCAATACTAAAATAGAACATACTAATTTCTGCCCGCAACTTATTCGCGTGAAATTTCTTGTTCCCCGATTCACCGCGTCGCATCGCATCGCCCGCCCGCACTATTACTTCGTTTTCGCTTAGCGTTCTTGCTGACTTTTTTCTCTTTGCTCGGCTCCTAAGGGTTGTAACGTGATGTAAAATAGCCTATAATATCTTTTCTCAAGAATTGGGCTTCAAATGCAAAAACAGTTTTTCAAATCTTCTGGTAATTCCAGAGATTACTGCGCTAAAACAATCAAACAAACTCTTCAGCTTTATAATTAGTAGATACTTCTACTATAATTTATAGATTAATTAAACCTTAAATCACATTATCTTCAAGCTTGATGGAAACATGAATACATTTCAGTCTGTCTATTTTTCCTTGGCCTTATTATCTTACAGAGTTACGCCTAGATTCCCACCTGGGATCCAGTCTATCTAAGTACCTACCTAATGAGCACCAAATATAAAAGTGCAGAAGGTAGGCTCCATACAACGAACGAAAACAGGCGCACGCACACATAGATGCATATGCGTATGCTCTGTTCCAAAAATGACTGATAAAATTGTAAGCAAATGGATCAGAAAACGTATCTATGGCTGCTAATTTGTTGTGTCACTTACAAATTAAGTGCTTTGATTTGATTATACCCGAATTTCTAATTTTAAATCACCTTAAAAATGGTTTTCCTTTGACAAAGGTTAATTTAATGACCTTATTCTTCGTCGATCATGTTCCAATTGCAATTTCATAATTTATTCAAACAACAATTGTTAGAAAAATAGGTGACACATAAAGTTGAAAACTTCTAAATACAGATGAATGTGTTACTTATTTACTTTAAAGAGTGATTTCGTAGTAATTTAACCTGAACAGGGTTTGTTTACACTTTCATCTGCTACTTTTGGAACAGATTATAGGCACGTACGAAAATCTAAAAAAAAAAACAAGTGCCAGCCGCGAGTGCGTTTGCGCCCGCTGCACGTGATGCGTAAAATGTTCGCGTGCATTTTCGCTCTTTGTATGGAGCTGACCTTCTGTACCTGTCTATTTTTTGTATAATGAGTTCGAAGGATTTGTGTCTCGTAGGCGTACAGACGGCTATAAATTATAGATACGTTTATACAAATTGTTGCTAGGAACTGTTCAAATTTTATATTTTAGTATCAACAATATTTGTATTTCGACGAGAGCTGAAAAGATTAAGGTTTTGATTGCATTAATTCCATTATCGAACTGAGGAAAAGTGTGATAGGAACAGGAATATTTTTCATTCAATAATATATTATATTTATAGACTTCTTGTAGGTTTTGAACAACCACATAATAGGATCACCATAATCTCATTACACATACACATTGCTCGTAGAACAGATGGCCGTTGGGGCCGAAAGGTTCTAGAGTGGCGACCGCGTAACGGATACGTAGCGTTGGAAGGCCTCCCACAAGGATAACCGATGACCTTGTGAAAGTCGCAGAAAGCTGCTGGATGCGAGAAGCACTGGGCTCTCGCTAGCGCTGGGGCTCTGTCTCGCATAGGGTCGCAGCATTATGCTGAGCGATGGCCGTTTTGCGTGGATGTGATGCATATTTTCCCCCAATTTGTTATTCTCGTGTTTTTTCTCGTGTTTTTTTCTTTGCGTCATATTTACCGCAAATAAACGTATTTTCTTTATTTTTCTTTCAAGCACAGAACCGGTGGAAATGGCGGTGCTTGGACTCCCCCAAGCCCTACGGGAGGCGTATGTCCAGCAGTGGACATCTTTCGGCTGAAATTATGATGATGATATACTAATTACATTAGGCTTACATTATTTCTTGAAACTAAATACCTCTACCAAAAGTTACAGAAATAGACGTTTTACCCTCATCTTCAGTATGACATTTATTATCTACTACTAGCTGCGCCACGCGGTTTCATCCGCATAAGTCTCAATCCCGTGGAAATATCGGGATAAAAAGTATCCCAGGACACGGTCTACCCATGTGCCAAATTTCATCTAAATCCGTTCAGCCGTTTTAGCGTGAAAGCGTTGCAAACAAACTCACTTTTGCGTTTATAATAATTATATATGTTAGGACTAGCTTCTGCACGAAACTTTGTCTGCATTTACCCGGCATAAAAGGTATCCTATGTCTTAATCCAAGTCATGGTCTACCCATGTGCCAAACAGCCAAATCCATTGAGCCGTTTTAGCGTGAATCCGTAACAAACAAGGAAACTCACTTTCGCATTTATAATATTAAAAACTAGATTTCGCCCGCGGCTTCGCCCGCGCGGATGTTAGAAATTATCTCAAGGGAACGTACTACCGGGATAAAAAGTATATGTTAATCCAGGTTATAAACTTTTTTTTTTTTTTTTTTTCAAAAAAAACGTTGCCCTACTCTAGGAATTTCTCCTGTGTCGTGGGTGCGTTTACAAACATTCAAACTCACATACACAAACAGCCAGACCCGGAACAACTAATTGTAGGTCATACAAATATTTGTTCCGTGCGGGAATCGAACCCGCGACACGCAGCGCAGCAGTCAATCGCTTAACCACTGCGCCAACCGTGCCGTCAGACTATCTGTGTGCCAAATTTCATCTAAATCCGCTCTGCCGTTTTTGCGATTGAATTACAAGTTCACCCGCATAAGTCTCGATCCCGTGGGAATATCGGGATAAAAAGTATTCTATATCCTAACCCAGGTCATGGTCTACACATGTGCCAAATTTCATCCAAATCCGAATAAACAAACTCACTCATTTATAACATTATCGTGATAGTATTCCTTAGGTAATAAACCACAATAGAATTGTTTAGTTTCTATCTTTAAGTTGAGCAGCTTTGTCCTTGTTAGTGCCTTTATTAATAAGGTTTGCCTTTATTTCGTTATTTGCGATTATTTAGTCCTCCAGGAAGCATGGCTTAAGTCTATTGTTTGGCTAACAATAGATTTATGTCATAAAAGTTTTTTGTAAAATCGAGGAAACCGGTTTTTATATACATTGTTTTTTTTACCTATTAGAGACTGGCAACGAGAATTTTCTAGTAGACAAACCTAATAACATAATATTATATGACGAATACATGACTCCGTAGTCGTGTTTATGGCCACAAGACAGACGGGGCAGTGCCAATATAGCTAATTTTTACCCGACTACGGCGAAGAAAAATAAAGGATTATGATTTTGGTCGGTATGTATGTAAGTATGTATGTTCATCTGTTCCCTCATAGCTTCTAAACTACTCAACATAATTTGACAAATGAGGTATCGTTAGAAGCAAAATTGCCCCGAGACCCGGCGGCAATTTTGAGAAAAATACACTTTCATAATATACAGGCTGGATATTCAGACATTCTTAAGGGCAGGTACCTTAACCGTTTTAGTTAGAGGAAAACATTCTTAGAAAACTCTCCTTTACTTTTTTTAACATTTTGACCCGCATTTACAGATTTTGTAAAAAAAAATACAGTTAGCAAGAAAATGGGCAATTTACCCAAAAATGTTTTTTGATGCCATTCGGTCCTGTTTCTAATAAGGATCAGAATCAATGGGACCAAAGTAGTGTAGAGAACTAGAAATATCACAAATGGTAAAAAGATTTCCCAATAACGATTCGTAGTGATCAATCACATTATTCACAATTTTTATAACGTTTGCATTACATTTGAAAAAAGAAAGTCATCTTATTGTAAATACTATTTTTATTTTCAATCTACTTTTTTGTTGTTGTAATGAAGAATCGAGAGGTTTTAAATTGCATGCATGAGGAGGTCATAGAGGTCAGTATTTTTAAACTATCAATAGTATCTATTCAAACTACTTTTTGTATCTCTATGCACGACAATTTCTTACGAAATTTACATGTTGTTTTCGGGGCTTTGTCGCAGGGTGATGCCATTATTGGCCGTCTCGTTTGATCGCATCTTCCTTTATGCGTGTGTGCTTATCTCTGGAGTCTTTGCTTTCGGAATCCTGATAAATGGAGCCTAAAGGTGGCTAGGGGTGCCTCCTCTTGTACGATGAGGTGCAGAGGTGGCAGACCAAGCATTGCTTGTAGGGCAGCAGTGCGTGTAGTTCTCATACGACGGCACGGTTGGCGCAGTGGTTAAGCGATTGACTGCTGCGCTGCGTGTCGCGGCTTCGATTCCCGCACGGAACAAATATTTGTATGACCTACAATTAGTTGTTCCGGGTCTGGCCGTTTGTGTATGTGAGTTTATATGTTTGTAAACGCACCCACGACACAGGAGAAATTCCTAGTATGGGGCATTTAGATTTTAATTTTTTTTTGATAATGAACTTAATTTTCCCCTATCTATTATAAATTGTAACAGCGAATCAGTTTTTGCGCCTCCCCCTTTAAACCTGGGCCAAATATTTTTTTGATATTCGAATAGCTTTTGACCTTAAAAGGTGCTTAGCACATGAAATAAAAATCTAAAAATAATATATATAAATCCGTAACAGCTACAGACCTTGTTTTAAATACTTCAGAAAAAATCAAATGAGTACTTTCTTTACCCAATAAGTATTAATTTAAGTTATTTCGAAGAAATAAAATGTGTCAGGAGTGTTCAAGCTTTTTATTTTTAACCAATTTATTTACTGACTACTTTGACATTGAATTGTATATAAAAAATATGCTTATTGAATTTTAATTATAGCTAATCTTTAATGAATAATTATAAAATGTAATTTTGATGAATATTATCACGGTTTATGCACCATCTCTTCCTATCAATTTGCACGCCATGATATGCGGCTGAACATGTTAGAACTTTTCTGTATCCCATTACTATCCAGCAACTACATGCTACTACTACTGCATGTTACTATCATGCAATGTATCATGCACACCATGTTTAAGCAAATAAAATTTACTTACTTACTTGGATTTTTCCTATTTTGTACACATCCCTTTTTAACCAACGTCAAAGGAGGAGGTTCTTAATTGGACTGTATGTTTTTTTTTTTGTATATTTGTTACGCGATTGCTGCACCAATTATGAATTTATTTTGATGATTCTTCTTTGTTTGATAAGTCATACTTCAGAAATAGTCCCGTATAAATTTGATTAACTTTGCTTAAGTAGTTTTTGAGTTAGCTTCAATAATACGTATTTTTTCCGCTTAGTCAATATGGATGATCTTATATTTCCTGTCACTGTTATTTACATAGAGCATGTAGTGGTATTTGAATTGGTGTGGGGTAGTTACCACAATTAAAAAGTGAAAAAAATAAGCTTAAAAAAAAACAACCGACTTAAAAAAAATACTAAAAAGGTCTTGACGCAGAACGTCACTTTCGCAAAATGTCATCGTGAAAAATTTGGTCACTCGCAAAACGTTATTTTTGCAAAACGTCATTTTCATTTATCGGAATTAATATTAAGTAAGTACTGTTTTAAAGTATTGTTTATTTAAAAAGTTGCAAAATAAATGTTTTACGAATTAATTCAGGTAATGTCAATGATCGGCGGTCAAACATATGTAGTCTTGCAATGTATATTGTATGAGAGTAGTAAAAATAATAATAATTACTATTCCACAAGGCAAGGAAAAATTACACAAGGCGTCTCATTACACATCCATTATTCAGCATAAAAAAATATAATTATAATAAGCAATTACATGATATATGATTTTAAGTACACATAATATAGTTATGTGATAAATATTTGATGGATTAGTTTATGCATATTTTTAATAAATTACTTACCCGATTCTGCAGGGTTAGTATTAGGTCTCTCCTGAGAAAAAAAATGGCTTGAATGACATTCTGCGAAAATACCGTTTTTCTAAAGTGACATTATGTGAAAATGACGTTTTGAGAAAATGACGTTGAGCGAAAATGACGTTTTGCGTAAGTGTCATGCGAAAGTGACCAAATTTTACACGATAACATTTTGCGAAAGACGCGTTCTGCGTCAAGATAAAAAAAAAAATGTTGAAAAAAAAGAAAATAGAGAACCAAAGACATCGACTTCCAAAATTAAAATAGGGTGATTTTTTTTTTGAAGACAATTGTTTTTTTTATCGTTTTTATTCGGCATGTTTTTATCCAATGAGAGATGTTTAGTTGTTAACTTATGGAATTTATGTCTGGCCGCGTTGTTCTTTTAACTGTGCAACATATTTTGTTGCAATTTTCACCATCATTTCGAGAATTTATTCCGGAAGGTTTTTATGTAATGAATGACATTTACAATAAACTTACATTTATAACAAAGAAATCTCAAATTTTTTTTCAAGTCCTGAAAACCGCAAGAAGCAGGGGCCAGTTGCTAGTGGTAGATATATTAATCAAAAGACAGGGTTTCTATCATGCTTGATTAATAACATGACACTTGTAGAATGTTGTATGTGCTTACTTAGACTTCTAGAGTGTTCCGAAAGCTAACTTAAGTTGTAGGCTTTCAAGTTTAGAAGAGGAGTTTGACTAAGTGAACTAACTTAACTTACAAAGTGACTTAATGTTAATTAGAATTGCTTCTGACTATGTATATATTAGACGGGAACAATCTGAGATAGCTGAACTAAAGTTGTTGATTTTTCGGCGACAAATTGGGAGACACTACCTAAATTAAGTTCATACTATAACGTTTACAACTCACTTAAATTCTCAGACCTAATATAAACGTTAATAAAAATTCACGCGTTTTATCAAAAAATAATTTACAAGTTTTCACTTGACAAGTAACGATCGGCAAAAACATGATTTGCTATTTCATCATTAAACAACAACAAGTTTGCCAAATATTTCACATAAGAAAATAATTATCCAATAAACTTTTTTTTAATAACGTATTATTTGACAAACAATTCCTTTTTTATTCATGTTAGCTCATAAAACAACGTTTGGAATAAAAACGTTTTACATATTGCATTACGCAATTTCCTAAAAATTAAACTCATAAATGGGCAAAAGGGTAATTTTAATATACAAATCAACAAAAAATATTTAATTTAAAAAAATAAGTAGGTATGACAGAAACGACTTAAACAACAATATTTTTGTAGGCAAAAAATGGTTAGGTTAGGTTCCCCGGTGCAAGTGTGAGACGGAACACCGGGGTGGTTTTAGTCAGTAAGAATCTGACAGACCCGCGCTCCCCAGGACGGAGGACATCCATGAGGATTTCTCCTCGTAACCAAAAAAAAAAAGCTTATGTTAGAACTGCGACCCCCTACGACTAGAATTATATAGAATAAAAATACATTAGTAGGTTTAAAAACGTCAGTACTTACCTGTAAATTATTTGACCCAAATGAAAATTGCAACCATGACCTCTTTGTGACTCGTTTAGAAAATTTATTATAAAATTATATTTTATACAAACGTGATTTTTCCAAAAGAATCTAAATATTAAATGAAAAATGTATAAACGATTAAACATCATGCGAAACATTTGTAAAGAGAAGAATTTGCTAAATAAATGTTTGTAAAGCGAGTGTTTATAAAATAAAACATTTGCGGAACAAGTTGTTTGTAAAATAAATAGTATACGAAATGTTGGTTGTGAACTAAAAATTTGTCAATGGTGTTTTGGTGAAACATTAGTGCACCTTATAATATAAAATATTTACGCAGAGATCCGCCTAGTACGGGGATTGGTAAAACTCGTGCTTTGATAGAAAATACTCGATGTAGCTCGTACTTTACGCTTTGTAATATGTGCCTAGTCCAGAAAATATACAATAGTTATTTTTAGGTAGTAGATATGTCGTAAGTAATACATAAACGAGGCAAAAGGAGTATGTAAGGATCATAGCATGTTGCGTTTTGTAGTCTCTGCCTACCCCCATGAGAAGAACGCGTGAGTTTATGTATGTAAATACAGTAGGCGCTCAGTAATCCGACGCTCACTAATCCAACACGTCCAGTATTCCGGCATTTTCTAACTTAGCTCTCATATCATAGATATCCGTCTCCTACTCTTTAATCCGGCAGGTTTTATACAAAAGTACCGGATAACAGAGCGCGCGCTTTGATCGCTGTCGTTCTACAGTCCGGTCCGATTCTACGAGTAGATAATACGTAAACTAAAAAAGATTTTTTACGTTGCAAATCTGTGTAAAAATTATTTCTTACTAGCTAGCTGAAATTTCCTATGGAAATCCAGTAATCCGGCGTTTCCGATAGTCCGGTTTCAGAATTGGTGAAAAAAAGGGTGCCGGATTACCGAACGCCTACTACGTCTTAGTCTAATAGATAGGTACCAATTTATTAGAGTCTTCCATAATTTCTAATACACTCCCAGGCACCTCTGACTGGCAGTAACACCGCGCCCTACTCGATCGGTCGCGTACTTACGTCACTTTTTGCTCGGAAAACTGAAAAGCGCCCTCTGTCGGCGCGACCACGCATTCAGGTTCACCGAACAAAAAGTTCGAACGATAGTGTATTCGCGCGACGATCGCTTTTAAATACGCGGAGTAAGGGAGAACATCGCGAGTCAATAAGTCTGAAATCGCCACCAAACATGGTGATCATTAAAATTGTATCAATGCTTTTTCCTTTTTTCAAGGGAAGAGGCCCTAGGCATTCAGTAGGACGGTTACAGGCTGATAATGAATGACAGAATACAATACGTTTTGTATGTGAATTTGTGAATGTGATTGAATTGAATGATTTGTCCTTGCATTACTCGTAGGTATGTAGCTATAATTATGCTCTTAAGGGCATTATGGAGAAAGCCCTTTTAACAACCTTGTTAACAAGGAAATCTTAAAACACTATTCAAATCAGATCTTAACAAAATATAACATACGGTCTATTTGTGCCTGTAGTACTTTTACCGTTCACACGTTATGATAAAGATAGATAAAATAATATATTGTTAGTAATACACACCACTTAGAAGCTATGTTATGTAGTAACAAATGTAACACAAAATTGTAATTGATGAATCTGTTGCACTCACCAGACGCACCGAGTACATGCACATGTACACCGCAGACAGAAACATCGCGACGTCGCGGCGTCATGTTGCACCCAATGCGCAACACGGCTTATCACTAATGACCTTCAGAATGCCGTTGACGCTCCCACGGACTCTGCGCATCATAGACGCAATCCTTTTTCTTAGGATGGTATTGAAGCCATCAGTGTGTGCTTCGGTAAACATTCCTGATGCACTGCAGTAACATGGAAGCCCCAACAACATTCTGAAGGCATTATTACATTGAACTCTGAAGGCGTTGGATGGAGCAACGGGTCGACGGCGCGTTGTATTCCACGCGCGCCTCAAAGAGATGTCAGCACAAACGGGGTCGCGGGAAAGTCCGAAAGGGATATCGGCAACATACAGGCAACCTACAGGCAACCCATGTGTACCCCTGGCAACATACAGGCAACTGAAAGAACACGGATAGGTTTTAGTCAATAAGAGTCTGACACGCCCTCCCGCTCCGCCCAGAGCGGGAGAAGTTATTTGATAATTTCCGAACCAAAAAAAAAGGGGCGTTGTATGCCCTTTGCGTATATCGAACCCACAGAGTGCACGTGTACAACGAGATAAGCTCTCTCTTTTCAGTTGGTCTCTCTGCTGAGAGTCGTGACTCCGTATCAGATTGTCAACGGTCTTTTTTCATGTGTTACGATCAGAGGCCTGGTGGACTGCGGCGCTGATAGGTATCACCAATTGCTTGAATATTTGATCCGACCACCTTTAGGGCTTCGGCCTATAGGTCTTTTGCCCTCTTTTTTTCCAGTCACCATTTGACGTTCCATGTTATTAGTACCTCTGCGAGAAATGTGGCCGAAGTATCTCACAACACGTTGCAGGCAGGTTGAAGAAAGTTGTTGTTGTTGATACATAAGCTATGCAACAATAAAAACATTTTGTAATTGTGTACAAAGTTTTTATTCAACAGTAATACCAGAAATCAGGATCCCTATCCATTTGCATAAAATTTTAAGACCTAATATAACTTAGCATAATGTTGTTTGGCATAATTATATTTTCGCATAATATAATTACGCATAACAGCTTACGCATAATTTTTTTCAGCATAATTTCTCTAACCATAATAATGATTAAGCATAATATTCTAAAGCATACATTTATTAAGCATAAAGTTAAAGCATGCAAGCAAGCATCCAGCATGCAAGCAAGCATGCAGCGTGCAAGCAGGCATGCAGCATGCAGCATTCAAACGAGCATGCAACATGCAGCAGGCAGGGTTTCTGTCACGGCTCCGGCGCTGCGGGCCTCCGGCGGCCCCACGCGTGCTAATCGTCGCAGACGGCTTTCGCTCACCACCGCAGCTTCGGCTTGTTGGCCGGCTTCGCCGGCCAGCCTCAGCCGCGGTGGCTCGCTCGCAGCCGCCTGCTCCTCAGCTCGCGGGCCGCCTCGCCCCTACGCGCCTACGTGATTTTAAATTACACTCTAGGGGTAGGACAAACAAGACTACGTGGAGTCGGTTTTGCAGCAATTCGGTTCTTAGGCCTACTAACGTTATGCGAATCAAATTTATGCCAAAACAAATTAGTCTTTAAGATGATTATGCCAACATAAAATGTATGCCTAAAAAAATTATGCCGAAGTATTATTATGCCAAAACAAATTGTGCCAAAATCGTTATGCCGAAGTATATTAGAACAAAGAACATTATGCGAAAAGAAGGTATCCCCAGAAATCACACAAGGCTTGACTGTCATTTAGATTTTTAGCAAGTACTAGGACACATTCTTTCACTTCAACATTTTTCTTTTAAACCAAAATCCCAATATTTTCCTTCCAATCACGACCCTACATTAAACTATGCAGAAAAAAAAAACATTAATACTGACAGGTAACAAATCGGTATGAACGATACTGCTTTGTTGTGGCAAGGCGACGTGTTAACAATAAAGACTCTAATTAATCACTGTATAGTAGCTAACCGGTTTATTGTCAATTTACACACTGTACAATGTTTCGGAATTAATTTTCTGTTAAGTATTTGTAGGTGAAAAGATGAGTGTAGGTAAAAAAGTATGGCAAAGTAATTATGTTAATAAATAAAGCTAATTTTTCGCTAACAGTATTAAAAATATTTTTGTATTGCGAATGCGGTGCTCCCGACCAAACCATATCCCATATGTTGGAGTGTCCAAAGTGACAATACGCCTACACTTCTGAGGACCTAAAGAACGCCACTGATGCCGCGATTAGCGTGGCTATCTACTGGGCCCAACTCATCTTAAATAATATAATATTTTTTACCTTTCCCGTAGACTGAAAAGAAGATTTTTGATTTCGATTGACTTAAAAGGCGACATAATTGGAAATGTGGGACATTGTTCACTATAACACTTATCCGAATAAAAACGCCCTCGATGAGTAATTTATGTTTGTAACCTTAGCTAAGTTTCAAATAAATTAATTGCTTGCCCACCCTTAACAAAATCATTTCTTCGCTACTCTCAGTTTCGCGGGATTACAAACAGCTGACGCCCAAACACTTCAACTCCATCTTTATTCCAAAATCTGACAAAGTCCTTATTAAAAATTAATAAAGCGTTTTAATCACGCGTCCTAATTAAAAACTCGCAACTCGAAACTTCAAGGAAGAAAATTGAAAACCGGTTTGAAAACCGGTTTTATAAGTCCTCGCCAATTTGAGTAGTGATAGTTAGTTGGTAAAACTTGCCAGCTTTCTGGTAAATCACCTCGTTAATCAACCGTTTAAGCTCGGCTTAAACTATAGTTTCAAATTACACAAAGTTTGATCCACTCTACTATGGAGAAGGATTTTAGTTCGAATGACGTTTTTTATGACGTTAAAAGTATTAAAATTATGGACTTCCCTCAAGCAATTTTATTCTTTTCTCGTTGGCTCCGGCTTTGAATATGAAACTCTGGTTTATAGCCACTCGGGGATGTATCAAGTTTTAGTAGGAAATTTTAAATGTTTGCATCGTATGTGTCGTAATAAACATGAGAATACTGAATGCAGTACTCATTTTGAAAATGAGAAGCTTAAATAGTAAAAAGTACTTGGATTAAATTGTTCTGCATAGAGACTTGTTTTTGCTATTAAGTCTTTTTCTCTACTTGCCACTAACTCAAACTCACGTCGTCGTAATCATTGAAACTGCTTTTATATTAAAAGCCCTTATGTATTTATCTTGAGTAGCGATCTTTATTACGTTCATGATGTTTCAAAAAAACAATTTAGTTACCTTTGACTATAACTGTGGTTAAATAAAATTCATAAGATCACGCCTTGTTTCCCCGAACGGTTAAGCAGAGGTGTACAATAGTACACCAACATTCGCTAGTCATGTTTTAAGTCCCATGTAACAGGGGCGAGCCTATTGCCATCAACCGGGCACAAATCCAGACTTCGGGCTACTGAGATACCTGAGAAATTCCAGATAGAAAAACTGTCAAATGTCACTTTGCCTGACCCGGTTATTGAACCCAGGACGGATCGCTACTGCTGAGCATGGGTTATGTGCACTTCGTCTCATTAGCATTAGGTCCCATTCGCGGTTGGTCCCATTCGCAGTTCGTCCCATGCAACTATGAGCTCAGCAGTAGTGCTTGCGACCATTAGACTAACGAGACGGACAAATAAAATTCAATGGCAAAGTATATCAAAGATAAGTTCGTCGTGTATTTTGTTCGCTGACGATGTTTCTATAATATTTAAAACGCCCGCGAATGTTGACCATCCAGCTATTAAAAAAACTTTCACAGAAACTGAGCAATGGTTAAACGAACATAACTTAGAAATAAACTTAACTAAAACTACAATATGACATATTTTAGTTACCAAAGAACCCTACTAAACCTAAATACATTAAGACAACAAATGAAATTAGATGAATGATTAATGAATTAACAATTTTAGGCCTAACATTAGACTCAAACTTAAATTGGAAGAAACATATAGAAAATACCCAATTTATTAAAAATTGTCCCAATTTATTTATGCACTAAGTATACTCATATTGAAACGCAACACAGACTATAAAACCGCCTTATCTGCCTATTATGCGTGCGCCTACTCCTGGCTAAATTATGGTATTATTCTGTGGGGAGACAGTACTGACTTTTTGGACCTTTTCATCCAGCAAAAGAAATGTATCAGAATAGTGATGAACATAGACCAACGAAAGAGTAGTAGGCCACACTTTATTAAACTACAAATTCTCACACTACCAGCAATATATATACTGCAAAGTTGTAGGTATATTCGTTAGGAAAAATAGGCACTTCTTCAAATCTAATATCGAGCTAAATGAAAACTATAACCGACGGAACAAGAATAGACTAATACTGCCCATCACAAACTTAAAAGTTATCGGGAAAAGCCCATATTCAAGACTAGCTAATATATTAATAAGTTACCGGAAAGTTTGAAATCCCTACCAAATGATTCAATTTTCTCGAAGCAGTTGAAATCTTTGTTAATAAAGAAAGGCTACTATACCGTTGAGGAATTTAAAGCTGACAAATTGTGAATCGATTGACCTTGTAATAATATGCTTGTCGTACTTAAATATGAAAAAATAAATGACTTGACTAATAATAATAAAGATTTATGATATAGATAGATAGATATAGAGAATAATAATGATTTATTTGAAATAAAATATAATTAATTATATAACTAATGTTTATTAAAATGTAATGAATTGTAATAATTAGAATCATGAATTTCGTGTAATTTGATATGAAACATTTGCAGTGGCCCTTACAGGGTGCATGTCTTAATACTGTGTCATGAAATTTTAATACATGCCTACTAACCAATGTTTTACATGTTAGCAAAAATAAATAAATATAAAATATAATAAAATGGCAAGTAAAATGCAAATTAACTCCCTTGCCGGAAAATTTAATTAATCTATTTTCAAAGTTCCTCCAAAAGTCACAGTCTTGCCATCATTTTATTTGCATCCCATGGAAAAATAATGCCTGACAAATAATTATAAGCACAAAAGTGCTGAACCGTGGAAGCATAGTGAAGTTTTCAGGAATAAAAAAAGTTGACATCAATACAAAAGTTAGTCCCGACACTTCATAATATAGGTTGTTGGCTCCGGACTACCTGTGCCACTATTCTGGAATATATCGACGTTGAAGTTAATGAAAATGAGAATTTAGTTTGTCCGAACATTGTGAAGGAAGTTTTTGTAGGGGTTACTTGTGTATTTTAGTATTTAGTTCTACAACACACAAATATGCGTGGTAACGCGCATGCGTGCTAGTACCAACAGCATTCTGAGTGTTTTGTCGGACTGATGGGATTCTCCGATGCTTGAGTGTTGGATACGACTGCACGCAGTCAAGTAACCACGCGCACGGGTATCGAAGTTTCCGATAGTGTTATGTTTGTATTTTGTATAAGTGTCTTGTTTTGTCATTACTAACATTAGTTTCTTATAAGCATTTCTGTGTTACTAACAACTATATGGATGTATTTGAAAATCCGAAATAAATGAATATAATAATATAACAGCCTATGTTCAAATGCATCAAGTATTGAAGCATTGGCTTTTTACTACCGATATACTCCATAAAAAATCAGCATGCTTCTATTAATATTATTATGGTTCAAACAGAGACCTGCATGCCTCTGTTTGAACTATAATATCAACATTGTTTATTGGAAGTACACAAAACAATCGATTTTTTTATTTTATTAAAAAAACTCCATTAACTCTTACATTTTGCGATCCACTGGAATACTAGATAAAACACCAAATACAAATAAATTCAGAACACAACAAGCAATCATTCATAAAGATAAACTGTTGTTCGCACCACGTCGACATTCAGATCCATACATTTTTACCACATCAGCGCCTTTGACAGGCGCTCGCTCAACAGAATAGGGACACTAGTTCGGCCAGGAATAAATTGCAAGTTATTTTCCACTACGTCGCCGACCATATTGACGTTGACACTTAACGGCACATAAATCTCTCCGTAGAAATAATTAAACAAAATCGTTGGATAGACAGTTTTGAAACATGGAGGCGTTGTTCGAGTTTTTTTAATGTCATGTTTACGTAATTTGGGTTTATGTCAGATTGACGTACTTACTGATTTATGAAAGGCCATTCGACTGTGTCATCGTAATAAGGTATTGTCCTACCTACGACATACGGTGCCGAAACATGGACACAGACAGTCGGGCTAGTTCACGAATTCAAGTTCGCTCAACGCGCTATATTATGGAGCGGGCTATGTTCGGAGCTTCTTTGAAGGATATGAACAGAAATAAAATTATCCGGAAAAGGACCGACATAACCTGCAGAGTATGTAAGCTGAAGTGGCAGTGGGCTGGCCATGTTTGTCGAAAGACCGATGGCCGATGGAGCAGACGAGTCCTAGAGTAAGCGTAGTGTGGGACGCCCCCCAGGTAGATGGACCCATGACCTTTTTTGCGATAGGCTGCGTTGATTGATTGATTGCCTTACCTTACTATCAGTCGCACGAAGCTTCGCTGGCAACTTTCAACACAATGTGCGACCCAGTCCCAAGAGAGCTGGAATAAAAAAAAAAACTTATTGATGCAGATATGTGAAAAGCGACCCAGGAGTAAAAAGAGCAGTGAGATTAAATACAAAAACCTTATCAATGCAGATGCTATGTAACCGGTCTGCCAAATTTTCATCAGTAAACTTCATCGTATCGGAGATTTTGTTAGAAGGTAGGCCCTTTCCTCATTGGTCGGTGCGTCAGCGGTGCGGGATCAGCATGGTCGGTATACCCGGTACCGAAAGCTTACCGACCGCCTATATTCTAATAAACGTGTCCTGATGGGCTTGGTATGCGCGGGATCGCTTCCGCGTCTCGGTAAGTCGGTAGAAACATTCAGTGCCTGCTCGGTGTTTTGCAGAGACATGTCTCGCTTTCCAATTGAAAAATATATGTATAAAAAAACAATTTACGGATGCCGACAATAGCGTTTTAGTTTTTAGATAAATATAACACGCCACAACATTTTCATCACTCGAAGACGACATTTCTTGTGAGGATTTAAGAGGGAACAGGGCCTGCGATTCTCCATACAAATGTATTCAACTTTTTTCTTCCTGAATAATGCCTCTAGAGTAATCTTTGTTTTTCATAAAATCAAGTTCTGCTGTAGACACGTCCCTGTTATTTCCTTTTTTTCAGCAACTAGTTGGTAAAGAAAATATGACCCTCCAAAAATTACAAAAATGCCGCACTTTTACCGGCGTGGTTTGAGTGGTACCAGACAAATTTATAGGAACCTAGACATACTCTTTCTTAAAATTTTAATGTAAAAAATAATTGAATCGGTTTAGTTTTCGAGGAGAAAAAGGGGAATACGAAACGTCGATTCCATCTTTTTTTTGTGATATAATTGGTCTGAGCTGTAGCTATCCCTATCGCACTTTACGGGGGCAGACTTGAGGTAAGATGACGGCAATAGTTTCTTCAAATACCTACTTTTCAAATTCCTCGCAGGCCCTGTTCCCTCTTAAGCGGTACTCAAACTCTAACTCAAACTCAAAGCATTTATATCAATTCAACCATTTACAGGCACTTTTGAATTGTCAAAGAGTCGGTCAGTTAGTCAGAAAGTTGAAGCTAGTTGCCCGTTCCAAAACGTAGATCTCTATGGAGAAGAACGAGCAAGAAACTCCAAGGACACTCTTTTAAATATAGAAATTACAAAATCCTGGGTACATTACTTTTGTTGCTTCTATATGTGAGAATAATGTAAAATAAAATAATAATAAAAAACGATTAAAAATATAAGATTAAAAATAAGCAATGGCAGATAAGAGATGACCAGTCTCAACCGACGGCGCCCGTTCACGAACATGACGCGTGGATCAGCACCATCCAGCTCAACCATTTTGTAGGGAACCGAATGATCCAACACAGTCGCCACCATCAGCGAGACATTTAAGTGAGCATGACATACTCTCAACTGCCATGCTCTTTCAAGTCAACATACAACAAAACAACATAGTAAACGGCTCCATGGTACTCACATTTACAAAAATTGAAAAAAAAAATCTTCTAAATTATACAAAACTACAGTTTGCAATGAATTTGTGAAATTAAAAGAATTTTACTACCAAAAAGAAAAAAAAAAACATTATTAACTTTTGGAGTATTCAACAATTAAACCTTGGTTAAGTAAAAATAAAATACTGTACAAATTATACCGAAAACATAACGTCAGGTCCATAAATGAAAGTAGTGCGGTATCGTTTCAGTATAAAGAGCATAATCGACCACACTGCTGATTACCGACCAACGAGGAAAGGGCCTTAGTCACAATGTGATAATTTAACGGTACTATCTTCGAGATACTATAGTATTAATTTAATGTTGAACAATTATTAGCAACCTGTTTTCGATCATTTTAGTGGAGCACTAAATATTGTAGGTAGGTACTAGGTACTCATCCCTCTGACTCGTCTATGCTTTTATTTTACAAATAATTCACCAGACTTTTCTTTGGTATCATGACTTAAAATTTACGGCACCCAACGGAGTTGTAGCATCATGCGACTGCGGGACTATTAAAATCACATGAGAAAAAAGACTTACCTCTCTCTCTCTGTGTAAAGTTCTGCAGAAATATATAACGTATAAATACAGGGGGTGACAAGGGAAAGAATCTTTAAAGAACGATGCAGTCTTTTTATTTAAACAGACACACAATCATGGCGTTACTTTTCGAATAAAAAAAACTTCTTGAACGGTTTAATATTTCTCCGTACTGACCTTTTTTTGAAGTAAAAACTTCTTTAGCGGCGTTGTGCACCTTTTTATGATGGGTAAAAAATGTTAAACTCGCGTCAGGACACGTGACCTGATCGAAAATTCGTAAGACGTATAAAAATAAAAAAACATCACTTCACTTTTATTATGTATGGAAGTTGATTTTTCTGAGAGATAAACTTTTTAATGTAAAATAATTGTAATAGTTCTGAAGTGTAAAATTTTTAATGTAATATAAATTGTCATGTTTGTGTACGATAGCGCAATAAATGAATATTGTATTTTACCACATAAATGATAGTAATTTTATACTGATAATTAAAGCAATTCGTGCAAAATTATTCCCTAATCATTCCAAAATATCAAAAATGCACAACGTTAATGTTCAAGTTTTCACTTCTGCCGGCACTCCCGGAGTGCAACCCGTTGATTTTTTTATTAATCAGCTATTAGAATTAAACTGAATGGAACAAACTAAGGCAAACAAAGAAGCAATAATGCTCTGTAAAAACTTAGAAGATAGATATACCTCAGTAATTTCATATCAATAAAAACCATGAGCGTCACTATGCATAAATATTGATCCAGTTGAAGTTAAGAGCAATACACACGTACATAATTAATTATTTATACAGCAAAGTGGCACGGGAATGACGGGAACCGGTCAAAAGGGTTCAGTTGCCCCAAAATTTTTGGTATGACAAATATGTCCAGTGCGTGACGAATTCAATATGAAGGGTTCGTTTGGGGTTCCGTACTTAAATTGATGCGAAATATTTATGGAATCGGCTCGGCTCACTCCGCTATTTCGTCCAGAACAAGCTAGATGGACAAAATAATTTTCTTTTGTAGGTTTTCTAATAGGACTGACTAATTCTAATACGATTTTTTTTACATTAAAAGTACTTGGATCCCTACGAACTGGGTACTTGATTAAAACAAATAACATGAATAAATTTATCTACACCCATTCTATAAAACCTCTTTAAAAGTTTCTGAAACAGTTAGCTTATTGCCAACATTAAAACAACCAGTGTCATAGTAACCATAATATCATCCAAACGAGTGTTATGATGTTGTACTAAATTTAATGATGCAACTTCTTTGCTTTTTCGATCCCTTCCTTACTCATCAAACAGCTACATTCTCACTACTCAATTCGTGATATCTTTATGAATTTCAAAAAAAGAACATTGTCATGCACGCGCTTGCCACTACCAAAGCGCCGTAATTTAAAAAATGTAAATAGTTATTACAATAAATAATTCTATTACGACCTATACATAGTTTGTCTGTATTAGATACTCAGCAATTAAACTTTCCATGAATTTACATAGAGTTCTTACAAACACTGTACAACACTACATGGTTTTGGTACCATAGTTTTTTTAGACGTAATAGGTATCAATTTATTAAAAAAAAAAAAAAAAAAAAATTAAATTAAATTTAATTAAATTTTAATTTTTTTAAATTTTAATTTTAATATTTTTTTTAATTTAACCTCGTAGGTGAAATACTCAGCAGTGTCGTTTACTCATAGACATTTGTTCAGTAGCAACTATTTGAATTTACGCAAAACTAGCTTCTGCCCGAGCCTCCGCGAGCCTTCTCCAAGAATTGGACTATCCAATGCAAAAATATTTTTGCAAATCCGACTGGTAGCTCCGGCGATTGCCCCCTACATACACACAAACAAACAAATTTAACCTTTTTATAATATTATTATTTTAGTAATATATAGATAAATTAAAAAATTACATTATAAAGAAAACAAAAACAAACAACGTAACTTTACATTAGGTACGTAATTTTAATAAAAATTATCAAATATCAAGTTAGATACAACTTTGTTAAGCATTTGAAACAAAAACGTATGATAAATTCTATTTATACTTAAACAAAAAAAATGTAATACCTTCAGTTTTATTTTCACATATTCTCTTAATAAATATTAAAATAAAGTTTAGTGTCACCATCAAAATGATAGCTTTCGGTAAGAAGAACAAACTTGAATTTTGTTCTATTATCATTACTTCAAAGTTAAATTGAATTCTTTTTAAAAACAAATTGAAAGAAACTTCTTTCGAACATCAGTTGACAAAGTCAATGAACTGACGTAACAACATCTCCAGAAATGGAGACAAAAATTTATAAAAGGAATCTCTCGATCGTCGAAAGAAAACATAGATGAACAAACAATAACCGAATAACTAAAGAAGAAAGAAGTCACGTTCTTTATCAGGGATGGTAAACCTATGGCACGCGACAGAAAATTGGGCAAAGAAGTACGATTTCTTTTTCATTGCCTTTAAAATTATTCTGATCTCGATTCTTTTTATTTATTTTGAGATACTTAACAAAGGATTTAAATATGAGTTATTTTGGCTTTCAGTGTGCCTTGCGCGAGTTTTTTCGCGTTAACGTATACCTACTTATTTTCATTTGTACTGAGTCTGAAATATCGCCATCTATTGACAATAAAGCTTTGGTTTTTTAGGAAAGCGGTGACGTCATATAACGGCCGTCGTGGAAATCTGTCATTTTCATCAGTATTTGACATTGTGGTATCAAAAAACGATCTGTATTTGTACAGCCGTTATTGTGGTACCGTCTGTTTTTTCCATTAAAAATTACCTAAAATGTTGTCGTTAACATGATCAAATAGGTATAAAAACTTGCACTAGGAAGTCAGTTCGCCTTTCCTGTTCTCAGGCACGCTGGCAAGGCACATGCATCACTCGCACGTCATAAGCAAAAAGTAAATATAATACTTGTAGAGTGCTACAAGATTTTTTTGGCGCAAGCATGACATTGTTATAGGAGCGTTCTTGGTAAACATGTGTGAAATTATCACTGTCATTGTGTATTAACAAAAAAAGATAGCGGCGTTAGTTCCAATTTTGGCCACGCGCCAAAATAACCTTGTAGCGTTGTATGTGAAAAGGTTCACTATCCCTGTCATATAGTGTAACTATTTTATATTCGGCGATTCGTGCGTTACAATGCGTGTCAAGAGTGCCACGTTCCTTAAATATCATCCTTTACACCGTGCCGTAATGTGCTATGTTTATTTCGGTTAGACATGCGAGGTTTAGTTCGGATTTGGGTTTAGATTAAGGTTGGTTATAGGTTTTGAAAGAGCGTGCTTGGTTCAAGTATGAAAGCATTTTACACAAAAGAATTTTGACTCGTTGTCACATTAAGTAAATTAATAAACTTAACATATTTTATGCTTGGTGATTCAAATATTTTAAATAATTTCTAAAACTAGAGTAGATAGAACAATAAAATTAATAAATCTAAAAGCAGAGACGACGAAGCCAAAATAAAAACAATTTTAAAAACGTTTGTTAAAAATCACTTCAAAGTTTGAACTTGGTGAGACGCAGTCGGGAACATCGATTTTAGTATTCATAAAAACATAATCTCGATAAAAATCGTATTTACAGAGAGGGAATTTAATTGTTTATCAAATTAACACACTACGTCAATTTTCCGTATTATAGCCATTTCATACAACTGTCAAAGAATGACAGCTGTTGTGATTTAAATATACGGACAATATGTAAGTCGGTATCAGGTCGGTGTATACTGTTCAATAGTATAACTCCCTCTTATCTTAAAGAACGTTTCAAGTTCCTTCATGACACACATATAATAGATATCTTAGGTCATCGGAAAACTTGAGACTAGAGTTGCATTCCACCAGCTTCTATGACAAGTCTTTTACAGTTCAAGCAGTAGTTATGGAATGCCTTGCCTGTGTCGATAAGGCATGCTCAATATTTGTCCAGTTTTAAAATTCTGGTAAAAAAACACTTCCTCTCTCCTTAAACATCATCATTACATATAGTTCCTCGCTCTTGTTTAACGTTTATAATTTTATATAAGGATATCTATGTATATATATATATATATTTATATGAATAAATTTATGCTTTATGTATGTATGTATTTATTGTATATGTAAATGGTACACCACTGACTACCTGCAGTATTGTCTCTACTGTTACCTTTAATCCATCCAAAGGTTGTCTGTAAAAGATCGCTTTAAGCGATAAGACCGCCCATTGTAAAATTTCTAAATTGATGTCTGTAATTTGTATGGTGAACAATAAAGAGTATTCTATCTATCTATCTATACAAATTTCCCCGTATACGATAAAAAAATCACCATCTTCGCAACACCATCGAAAACTAGTTCAAGTCATAAGTATGTAACGTTTACCTGCACCATTTCCAAAGTTATCTATATTGCTCAACCCAGCAGAATTTATAGTGCTAACATAGATTGCTTGCTTATTTTCTCAGCCGTTGCCTGCGTTTCTTTGCAGAATTACTTATACAGTTCATAGAAAATGTTTCAAGTTATACTGTACTGATGCCGTGTTTTAGACGCTCTGTTTTTATTGTTAAATACTTAAGTTTAATTTGCTCAAACTTTTGACAAGTACGCTTGTTAAGACGCGTGATGTTGAAAATGTGTTGTTTTGATAGGCAGTTTCGGTATTCTGTTTTTTTAATTAGTAGATGAATTATAACTAAAGAGAAGAACAGTATTTATCCGGATATGGAACTGTTTACTAAACTCCCTTTTTTTATTAAAAATGAGCTGGGCTAAATAAAAACGTACAGTCGTACCAAATAAACTATGCGCTTCTATAAAATTCGTTAATGTTCTGGGAAAACAAAATAGAAACATAAAAGTTTATTAGTACAGTTATTGAATTCACTATTACTACAATATTTTATTTTATACATATAGCAAAAACAGCACCACGAAAATTAAAAGCACGTAATTTATATCACCCTATTTTCAAAATAATAATAATTTAACAAAAATAGATAAGACGAAAAACTTTAAGAACAATAAATTCCTTTTCATACAGCCCTAAAGCAGTTCGATCAAAATTCCGGTGTAAATGCAGAACAAAATCAGAGACGCTGCGTAGTCGAACCATCTTCACGCACGTATGAGGACAAAAATGTCCTCCCTCAGAGGTTCAGTAGACCGAACGCTAGGAAACGCTCACCACATATTGATAGTGATCCGTTATTGGAGATAAGTATATGATGTTCTATGTTTTTGTCTCGTTTCGCAAGTTTGTAGGTATTGAGGAAACTCCTAACTGATAAATAAAGCTAGTTGAACCAGTCCTACCAAGACGTATCGTGTTACCCATTAACTGGATTGTGGAGTTCACATACTAATAGGTAGTCGCTCCATGTAAAATACTGGTATTTAGCTGCATCTGGTAAATAAATAAATAATAACTTTATTTCCAAATTTACAATTTACATAGGATAGGTTATATTATGTTAATATGGTTTTTAAATTGCATAAATCACTGACTATCTCCACTGGCACCCAGGCTAAGATTAAACTTGTGTTATGGGTGCCATGGCTTTTTTTTTGGATGGGAAATTATCAAATAACTTCTCCCGCTCTGGGCGGAGCGGGAGGGCGTGTCAGACTCTTACTGACTAAAACCCACTCGTGTTCCTTCAGTTGCCTGTACGTTGCCAGGGGCTACGGTATCCCTTTCGGATTTTCCCGCAAGGTGCCAGGTCTCTCTTTATTAATACATTTTCCAATTTATACAAACTAGTACGGATTTACATTGACTAATAGTAACTATTGCTTAGTACAAAAAAAAAAGAACATAATAAATTAAAGTTAATAAAATAAAGAAAGAAAACAATAGATTACTTAAACTTCGAAATAAAAAAATATATAGCCTCTCTCTAGTGTGAATTTGGTTAGTATATGTGTCATGTGTATGTGTCGTAAGGTAAGACTGAAAGCTGACCCCGACAGTTGCGAAAAGGCTAAACAGGTGATGAGATGATGTATTTTTTTTGTTGAACCTACAATTTTATTTTATTTTTTTCTGGGCAAAAGCCTCTTTCCTTGATTGTTTATGTAATCTATTGATATGTAAGCTATAGAATATATAGATATATAGAAATTATATAGAGCATAATATATGATAAGGATGTTTCGAAACGTCGCGTCGCGGGAATGATGCGCACTTCATTAATGCCGATAATCTGCATATTATTTACCCATATTTGCAAATAAATGATTTTGAATTTGAATTTGTATAATTTGTAATTAAAATTAATTCATTTCAGGTACCTCATAACCCATATTAGAAAACATCTTTAAATCACACACAATTAAATACAAACGAAAAAAACCAAATTGAGTGTGTTATCCATATTTTTACTCTTCCTAAAACTAAATTGTTGCTGTTGTGAATTTTCTCCCGTAATTCTGGCCACAGATCTGTCCATTAATTGGGTCGCTGAACGACGACAAAATTCTGATCAGGACGCTTCAAAATTCATTTATTCAAAGTGAACTTAAGTGGGTGCCACAGTATCAAAAGACAACCACCAAAATTGACTTCACCGCTTCTTATTGTCTACAGAGAGAGAATAATATGGCCATAATCAGCCGCAAAATCTGAACGCACGTATAGGTTTTTAACTAACTTTCAAAAAGGAGGAGATTCTATGTTCGACTTTATGTATGTATTTTGTATTATCTATGTGCATCGATATTTTCGTAAATTGTGGAGCAATTGTTTTTCATTTGGTAGAAGCTTGCGCGGTGGTCCCATATAAGTTTTATTGTTTGCTTAGTGTTTAGTTAGCTTCAATAATACCTACGTATTTAAACCACTTAGTCTATGTGGATGATGTTATAATAAGTTCCTGTCAATGCTATTTACATAACTGGTAGTGGTATTCGAATTTGTGTGGGGTAGGAACGACAACTAAAACGAGAAAAATAAAAAAAAACAACCCACTTACTAAAAAGTCGGTTTTATTGATTTTGATTTTTCGTTTTTTGCCACTTAATTCCGAAATTAAAGTTATTTTTCACTTGGTAGTGCTTTTTTTAGAAGTCGTTTGTTTTTTAAAGTCGGCTGGTAGTTGTTCCTTATGTTATATTCCACCTTCTGGCATATCAGTGGGCCTAGATCAATGCACGGAGTACCTAAAGGCTCCCTTTTACATTCTGATAGAACAATTTCCATGAAGTTTTTAGAGAAATTGTTTTACTAGAGTCGCGTTGCGCTGTTGAGTCGCACCTGTTTGCGGGAGCCTTAAACGTAACGTAAATCCGAACGATAAAAAAAATAAAATACTCGTTTCAAACACAAGATTTACTTAATTTTAAGACTTTATTCGTATCTACGGGTAATACTTACTGTCGCTTGTCGCTAAAATTTAAACTAAAATGATATTGGGTAGTAGTACTTTCGATTCAAAAATCTTTCAAATTTATGTTACACTGACGCTAGGACTTAGGGCCTCTGGTGTAAATAACTGTACTCATAGTTGTACTCGTAAATATTAAGGGTACGAAGCATGGTAACAATTAATTTATGTTCAAGGGTGGCCGTGCAATCCGTGGGTAAACAAAGCCCAGTCAATAAAACAAAAGAATTCATGGACGAATACTTTCTGTTTACGTAAATAAGGCCACAAACGCACAATATTGATTCTGATAACTAATCGGGAAGGTAAATTCTGCACGCAATGTCGGATGTCACTCTCTGACACAGAACTTGCATGTTTATTGATATCACGTGGATTTAAGTAGGTGAATGATTTTTTATATTTCCTGTAAGAATGTATTGTCAAGGATAAGTATGAATTTACATTATTTTTATGAAGCATATGGGCACATATAACATAATAACAGCCGCACGGGATCGATCAGATTAAGCTACGCTTACCGTATTTGGTCCGTGGATGGGTGCCCATCTTTACATACCGAGACTCCTCCGTGCCTCGGAAAGCACGTTAAGCTATTGGTCCCGGCTGTCATTTGTAGATCTTTGACAGTTGTTACGGGTCGTCAGAAGCCCGAAAGTCTGACAACCACTCTTACCAAGGAGTATCGTGTTACCCAGTAACTAGCTTGTTGAGGTCAGATAGGCTGTCGCTCCATGTAAAATAAAGGTATTCAGCTGCATTCGGTTAGACTGGAAGCTGACCCCAACATAGTTGAGAAAAGGCTTGGCTGATGACGATGATCATGGGTAATGTTGAATGCCTTACCAGGTAGATAATGTACGTACTAAAGACTTCTTTCTTTATCCAGGCTTCTTTATTTGTCCAGGCGGTATTTCTTTGGAATGCGCTCCCTCTGAACATCAGGATGGCAACCAGGTTATCTTTCAAAGTGAAGGCACGTGAACATATTCGTAAAAAGTTGGCAGAATCATTGCAGCGCTTATTTGCTGGATTTGTTTTCTCCTCTACCTATCGTTATTTCTCCTGACAAAGTTTATTCAGTTCATATGTATGTATCTATGTATTAGTATGTATTAATTTCCAAGTTATCTAACCCTTATGCAGCACCTGCCATGTTTTGTCTCTGCACCACCCTAAGGTTGACTGGTAGAAAATGCCTCAGTCATTAAGTGTGCCTTTGTACAGTATTTTATACTTGTGCATAAAGTTTTAGTAAATAAACAAATAAAGACGCTGGCCTTGTCGCTGTGCAGAAGCGAAATAAGGGGCTGTGTTACAACTTAAATAAGACCAATTTCCAGCGGTAAGTTCCGATAGCTTTTCGCAAAATAATTTCACAAATTGAACAGTATAACTTTAGGAATGGCCGGTACATTTCTAGAGAAACATAAAACATAATTTAAACATTTCAGCACTCAATAAACCTACCTGGAACAGACTGCAGTCCCTACATACATAACGCACCTACATATGATGAATCCAAAAAAGGTGCCTATCCAATGATCAAATAAAGAGCTTGTATTTGCACTAAAAGTCAACACGTCGTGCAAACACAGCTCAAAACGAACTCAAAGCTAAAGTGTTGCACATATTTGCGTTTCACGTATCGCGAAAAAAAGAACTTAACAAACAATATGCACTTTTATCATTATTATTTTATAAGAGTTAAAGTAATCATTATTCATCATTCATTTTACATAATGTAATAATATTATAATAATATTATGTACCAGTATATAAAAAAGGGAGGGAAAGAATCATAAAGCATAAAAAAATTGGTCCACATCGCTATCAACAGGAAAAGTGTCTAAAAGACTGGCATTGCCACATTGTATGGCAATATTGATTCTTTGGTAAAAAAATAGGCCAGCCCTATGGTCACGTGAAGAGTCGACCAACCGCTTGGCGATGTCTCGAAAAACTACATAAGTGGGCACTCGGACACCATGGCCCTAGTGTTTCCAGCCCAAACAACTCGAACATGTAAGTTTCAGTAAGAAAAATCGTGCAATGAATATTCATCAATACCTTTCATTGAATTTTCAGCAGATTACAATATCGTATTTTTAAGGTACAATTTTTCTCTTTACAATGCAGTTTTAACATCGATTTCGTACCATTCATATCGGACAAAAAGTATTTATGGAGTTTATTGAATGAAAAATAGAATTCATGAGAATATTTTTTTGTTTGTTATGTATGTACTTCTTCATCATCCGCCTCGCCGCTTCTAACAACGTTAGGAGTGACTTCCAGTCCAGTCTAACCACGCCTCTACTATGGGAGAAAAATGTGGTCACATACACAGACGCACATGTATAAGAGTCTAGTAGGTATTTCGGTCATTTTGGTTTATTTTGACCTTATAGCGAAAGTGTATTTTTGGGATACAAATTGTCTTGATTCAGTAAACTATTTTGAACAAACTACTTTCATAATGTGCATTGATTCAGTTATACATGGTATATTAGTTACCTGCCAATAGTCAAAAATCGATTTGCGTTGTTATAATAGTCATCTTTGACTGCCTGGTTCCACTCACTGCTCTTTCCTCCGTTTTGTACCAAGCTTCCTAGATCTGTGCTAATGGCATTCAGTCCCTATCCACAATATTTTGCAGTTTGCCCAGCTGGTTGTCTATCTAACACTACATCTTTCGTCAGCCTTTAAGTCAAAACATGGCTTTAATCTTGCCGTCGACGTACGCTTATAAATAGTTAATTGTCATAATAACCACACTTGCCAAAAGGATTCATGTTAGAATAGAATAGAATTTTATTTTGCAAATATGGGTAATACACAATAGTTTTATGACATATCAAAGTTCAGCCATATTTAACCATTCGGCATGCAAACATTAACATTATTTATGAAACATTACATTACGCACTTACATTTCGATTATATTATTATTATCATTCAATTAATAAATTATCATTTTCATTACAATTATCATTCAATTAATGAATTATCATTTTCATTACAATTATCAATAAATTAATAAATTATCATTTTCATTACAATTATCATTAAATTAATAATAAGTTATCATTTTCATTACACTTATCATTCAATTAATATAATATCATTATTATTGTTCGCAGCATAATTATAACAATAGCTTAAGCACTAGCACAATATAATCGATTTTGGAAAAAGCACTCAATGACATCAAGAACTTGTTGAACTACCGGTAAACAGCTAACAATAAAAAAATATCGAGCACGTCAAATTAAGAACTTCTCGTTAACTGTGAGCAGTCGAGCAGAAAATTGTATTAGTATCCAAGGAGACGTTATTTTTAGGGTACCGTTACGGAACACAAGGGGAACCCTTGGAACTACTTACAAAAGCACGAAACAGGAAGAAATTTAAATTAAGAGTTTCTAAGTACCTACACCGCAGAACAAACGTTTTTTCTTAGCACCCTATTTTGTTGCGAAATTTTGGGAGAACGAGTTTCCTGTAATTTAAGTCGTAATCGGTGGTATTGTGAAGCAAAAGTGTGGCGTAATCCCGAATAAAAATTATAACATACAATCCCAAACTTATTTTTTGACTACTTCGTTGGTCTAGTGGTTGCAATCGCTCCTGCTGAGCTTGAGGTCCTGGTGACCATTCCCGGGTGGTACAAAGTCTTATTGAGTTTTTCCATCAGGAATTTCTCAGTAGCATCCCGGAATCTGGATTTGTGGCCGGATGATGGCAATAGGCTCGCCATAATGCTATTACGTGGGACTTAAACTTATCTGGCGATATAGGTACACCTCTGTCTAACCTTTTAGGGACTACAGCGTCATGTTTTGTGCAAACCACTGAAAATCAGCGCTGTGCTGTGGGTCGCTCATAGCACAGAATTATGCTGAGTGGAAGCCTTCTTGTCACAGTCATGACGTGCAGCTGCCAAATATTTATGTTCTTTATATTTTTGTTATTTGTATGCACGTGTCTCTGTGACAAATAAACCTTTTTTTCTTTCTTTCTTTCTTTCAAATAAATGCTATTTTTTTTCATTATTTCTTAAACACTGTTATTCAAATATTGTACAATATGCGTGCGTTATAATAATTCTCGAATTGTTTTTACAGTGACATCATTGCAGCGAGCGGGATAGTTCTGGAACAATGGCCGCGCGGTGTTGGATAGTTTTACGTTACGAAGTAAAACTGCTGTAACTTTCAAGGAATCATAAATGCAACACAAGTGAGTACCCAGTTCTGTAGGACTTCTTCTACACTTGGGGCATAACTTGGAAGATAAGACATCTGTAAAAGAAAGTCGGAATAAAATTTGTAACAGTCAGCTAGTACTATTCGGAGTCTTCATTATTATCACCTTTATTCATTAAATACAGACATCACGCCTACGCAGACACTACAGAACGCCAACTGCTACGACCCTCACATCATTGTTTTGCTTCATTTACGTTCAAACATCAGCCGGTCTATTCTGTAAAATCTCACGGTGAAAACTTAGGTGAAGTGAGCTTGAAGTGAGATGTCATTCCACGTGCTGCTAGGGACTGACAGCTCACTCCGAGCTCACTTCACCTAAGTTTTCACGGTGAGATGGTTACAGAATAGCACTGCTGGTCATTTGTATATTCATTCAAAATTCAAAAGACTAGGCTGAGAATCAGCACTTTTCGAACGTCAAAGTTACATAAGACAGTCCCCCAAACCACCCACCTTTCACCGCTTCCTAGTGCTTTAGCTGGGAAGAAGGAGTGGCGCAACAAACTTCTCAGCAGCACAGCTGTCTGATCAGTTAGAAAAAAAAAAAAACTATATAATAGTATGCAAAATAATTTACATTACGCAACACAAAACATAATTTAAATTATAAATTAATTGTCATATATCAGCTAGCACACGCCAATATACCAACCAAAAATATCAAGAACTGTACTCAGGCAATAAAAAAAATAAAGACTAAACGTAAACAATATCTATATAAAAGCCTCCAGTCATAAAGCCCGCTTACATATAACTATATATAGCTGTAACTGGAAGTTAAAAATAATAAATTAAGACCATCGAGGTAATACGAGTATAAATAAACAGTTAGGTAATTACTTAAAAACAATAACAAAACCATGATCAGCAAGACGACCAGTCACCACAAGCAGCACCCGTTCACGAGCATGACGCAAAGATCAGCCATTAATATACAAATTCACAATCCATTGAAACAAATCATTGAATATACAAATAAATAACATTTTTAAATATGTGTGTATTCAAAAATAGCTTCACTAACTAGGTCGGGTCGCCAGGACAAGGGCCTAATAGTCTTACGAGCCGTGCCCAGAAGTAATCGAAGTCTTCGCTTTGATGGCAATACGATATACGTACATAGTAACTAATCCATTTTACTACAAAATTTAGACACTACCTCTATTGTTAGCCACAAACATGACAAGACAACCATAAATAAATCAAGACCCGATACGTAATCAAATATTTAGAAGCTTTCCCCAAATAGTGCCTCCATAGGTAAATAGTACAGTACCAGACGAAACAATCTACCTGAATATTACACGCACCTTAGTTAACATTTGACGTACACATTCGTAACGTGAGAAGGGTTATTTATGAATATCATACAAATTATTCAAACAGACACTTCTAAAGATGGCTGACTAATGAATTTCCGTAGAAAGTCGGAGAAAGGAATGGGTAACTATAAAATAGTAGGGACCGTTCCCGCGGAACACATAGAATAGATTATATATATACACACGGCTGTAGCCGATTTCGCATGCTGGTTTCCGTACAATGCGAGGTCAGCTTATACTGGAAATGTATAACTTGATGTGTAGCCGTGTGTACAATATTTTTCAGAAATTTCTCAGTAACAGCCCGGAGTATAGATTTAGGCCCGGTTGATGGCAATAAGCCCACCCCCTATTACATGGGAGTTAAACACTACCAAGAGCTGGCTAAATATGGGTGTACTATATGTATAAATATATATAATGGAGGAGGGTATGGGCCTCTTTCGTTATCATAAGCCATATTTTAATTACTATGGGTAGTGTTGGTTATTGCGCAATAGAAAAACCGTTTGCAGTTCAGATGACATTATAATTTACGATCAAATTAATCACACTAGCAATTCACACACTGTAGGTACACAACACAAATTCGGAACGCGCGACAGTTTCTAAACGTGTTCACTGCTTAACTGCCGCCGATGAAGTCTGCTCTGCTGAGCCCCGGCTGGCGGCCGGTCCGAACGTTACGTTGTAGACTCTGTCGAAAGCCGCTACGCGGCGCTGGCGGGCTAGTCATCTCAGTAACGTATTTCTGACATATATATATATATATATATACATTTTGACTTGGTAATACAATCGTTATATAAACAAATAAAATATTAGAAACAATTTTGAAAACAAATTTTGTGTTGTTGCGTGCAGACTAGTTTATGCCGTATCACCACGTGCGAGAGTTTATTTTGATTTGAACATTTATGCATCGCTGTTCCCTTTGTCGGCGGCGCTTGCGATTCGAGTAGTACCTACAAGTTACCTGTTACTATTGATTCTCACGTTTTCGAGTTGATGAATATTTTTTTAATTATTTTAAAACAAATACATCTTTATTATTTTACTTTTAATCTATGCTTCGAAAGTACTCCTTATGGCAAGTTGTTCTGCCGCGGGAAAACAACCATTAAGATTTCACGGTGTATTTATATGATAAACCTCTTCCTAACCCTACGGTATAAATACAGGTGTTATGTTATGTTTTGTGATATTTTTATAATTAGATTAGTGTCAAAGTCAAAGTCAAATCATTTATTTCAAATAGGCCCGTATAAAGCACTTTTGAACGTCAAAAATTTACAAAAAAAATAAATTGATTCTAGTCGCCCCTTCCAAAAGGTAGTTTTCGCATGGAGAAGAATGGGCAAGAAACTCCACCGTTACTCTTTTAAAATGTTTTACAATATTTTGTATAAGTACATTACCACCACTGTACATTTTCATTAAAGTACCTACCTTAATGGAAACGTACAGTAATTTTTACGCATTTTTTTCTGAAAGCTAAAGTTGAATATCTAGTCGTGATACTTAATGGTTTCTGACTGCCAGCGGCTCCACTTGCGTGAAAATCATTTAATTAGGTATTACACACAATTTTTTTTTGTATGTTTTTTCGCATTTACTCCGCTTATTATGAAATAATTTAGATGATTCTTTTTTTGTTTGGCAGGTCATACTTCAGAGGTGGTCCCATATACATTTTATTTACTTTGCTTGGGTAGTTTTTCAGTTAGCTTCAATAATAGGTATTTTTCCCACTTAGTCTATATGGATGATGTTATAAGTTCCTGTCACTTTTATTTACATAGCAGGTAGTGGTATTCGAATTTGTGTGGGGTAGGTGCCACAACTAAAAAGTGAAAAAAAAAAAAAAAGAAATGTCTTCATAAAACACTTAAAAGTGCAAAGCTTTTATTTCCGAAGTCGGTGGCAAAAAAGGAAACCAAAAGAACCAAAAACAGCGACTTCCGAAATTAAAGTTATTTTGCACTTCTAGTGTTTTTTTTTTAGTCGGTTCAATTTTGTTTTTGTAGATCTAGTTTTACCGATAACGTGTACGTGGCTGTACTAACCTACCTTTCAGATAAATTCTAGACGAAGACACATTATTTGTTTCACATATTTTTATTTAAGTAATTTATACTAACTTTACTACTTTTTAGTATTTAACGGCACGGTTGGCGCAATGGTTAAGCGATTGACTGCTGCGCTGCGTGTCGCGGGTTCGATTTCCGCACGGAACAAATATTTGTATGACCTACAATTAGTTGTTCCGGGTCTGGCTGTTTGTGTATGTGAGTTTAAATGTTTGTAAACGCACCCACGATACAGGAGAAATTCCTAGTGTGGGGCAAGGTTTTTTAAAAAAAAAAAAAGTTTGAAAGCTTTTTTATAGAATATAATTATGTCTATCATTTTTATTCTTCAGATAAAAGAAAAAGAGAAAAGTTATATGATTATTGAAAAATAAGCCCTCGGTCTACTAGCTTCTGTTCAAACAAGGATAATAGAAAGATTATTCCGTTGCAAATAAAGCAAACAAATGTCAAGAAAAAAATAGAAAAAATTACAACGACAGTAAACAGAACCCATGTCAGATTTGTACAGTTCGGTCCATCCCACTTTCCGTATCATTGGCGACGCGAAAGCCTTTACAAGCGATATGCTCCCCTGTTACAGATACTTTCTACTTAACGTTAGCAATAATTTATTTGGAGTTAAATAAGTATATTTTTTAAACTAGATTACTCATTTTAGATCGCTCTTTCAACTCATGGTGAGCCATGTTGCAGACGACGGTGGTAAACTTGAAAACTACCAGATTTATGCTATAAGAAAACGCTCCCTCCCTTCTTTGATATCAATAGGCTCCAATCATAGTGTTACCTACTTCAGAATATATAGCCAGTGTAACTAAACAAGTCCAGGTTCGTAACATTTTGAAAACTTGCTATTCTCATATTATTCGCACCGAAACGAAAATAAAGAATAAAAAATATTATAGACAAGCATGACCCTCGTAACGTATGAGTCCCGAAAAAAAAAGAACTTCTACTTCGAACCTTTTTGAAAATGGAACAAAAACAGTATATTTGTCTCAGAAGCATTTCAAGCAACGCTTTTCGATTTACAGTATCCGTTATATAACTCGTTCTGAAGCAATATGGCTCAGTTACAAACTAACTTTGAGTAGATCGGTTCAGGTTAGATCAACTACAGTGAATCTTAGGAATCAAGTTATTTGGAGCCAGTTCAGTTACTCAATCGGTGGCAAATCGATTGTCATTAATATTAATTCGTTAAATATGTTATTATGTTTGTAACTTAATTAAACAGTTTAGTCAACTTTATTTGTAAATGCTTAACTTATTAATTTATTCTCTTTCTGAATTAATTTTAAATGTATACTGCAACTATGAAATTTGTATGCTGCTGGCAAAACATAGAGAGTCAACAGATTTTTTACTGAAGTCCAAATATGTATGAACCTGAGTTTAACAAATGAATGTTTTCATTCATTCATTCATAACAATTACCCCATTATAATTGTCACCAACCATTAAAACCATTATTGCAGTCTTAAAACCTTGACGAAACAAAATCAGAACCAATTGTTTGCGATTGGATTTTGATCAGAAATATATGACAGTTTAAGTCAAATAGGATTTAGTCCAACTGTTACAAATAAAACTTATCTAAAAACAAGTTCTGTTTAAAAAAATATTAAAGAACAAGTCACGTTTCAGGCATATGCGTGGGCCTATTAAGTATTCAGACGATGATTCATTCGCCATCTAACAAGCATTACCTAATTCCATATCTCCCATACTTTCTATACAACAGCTTTGTCTATGTGTGCAAGTCCTGATATCGTTGAAATGTTCAGCCTATAAGCTACTATACATTGTAGGTTACCAAACTAGAAGTCAAGGCTTACGACTGTCACTGGCTAAGATTTAACACATTGTAGGCTACCTTCAGCGGCATGTTTCTCCGTATCTGTGTGGTCAGAATATGTGTGCAATTTTAGAAGATGCTTTTGACTTGACATCACAAAGCTGTCATCTAAGCATTTTGTACACTGACTTTTATTTTTGGTATGAAAATCCACTGTTCACGCCAGTAGCACACCTCCGCCGCGAAATCGTAGCAGCGAAACCGCAGTAGTTCAATTCAACCGGCTTGCGTCATCATTCCGCTACCCGAGATCCGCTACTCGAATTTCGAATAGCGGAACATAACGCGAGTCAGTTGAATTGAACTACTGCGGTTTCGCTGCTATGGTTTCGCAACGGAGATGTGCTACCGGCGTTACGGTATTGCGCAATGTAACACACGCAAAACATTTTGCTTATACCCGTGCATGCAGCGGTACAGTGATAATGGAAATATTTTAAAGTTAAGTCATTTGTGTGTATTGGTGGACCTCTGCCTAACCCTTCGGCGAAACAAGGCGTGATGGTATGTTATGTATAACATTTAAAAAATGATTTCGTAATGAAACTTAGACCTTCAACATTTCTGAAACTAGAAGGTATCCAGGTATGGAGGGGTACAAAAAAAACCCATAATAACGGGAAAAACAAGTGACCCTCGGCTTCGTTAAGGGTATTTTTACCCAGATTTAATAGAGTAATTTTAGTTGAATAAAAGTATTAATAGATACATAAAGCATCTTAAAGTCAATTGCTATACATAGAGACAATTCCTAAACTAAAATTATTTCAATTCGGGAATCACTACATTTGGCCAACTCGGCAACACTTAATGACAGAAGTTACTGTTATGATGTGGGGTTGAGTGAACGGACCAAATCTTCGTCTCTAATTATTTAGCCCTTTAATTCTAGAAGATATTTTTATATTTCTATTGTATGTCATTGAGTTTCACTTATCTAAATAATCTGACTGTACATAACTGAACGACGACGTAGTCTTCGCTCTAGCGCTAAATCTCGTTTCTTTTATACCTAATTAAATAATAAAGAGTCAAAGCTAAAAATAAAAAAAACCGGCCAAGTGCGTGTCGGACCATGCACAATGAAAGGTTCCGTAGTTTGGATGAATTTATCCCAAAATAAACTTAACTATTGTCTATACCATACATCGATATACGTCACGACAGACTGACGGACAACGCAGTGATCCTATACGGTTCCGTTTTTTCTTATTGAGGCACGGAACCCTAAAAAGGAAAAAAATATATATACACGACATATTTTTAACAACTCCTATAAAAGTCTTGATAATTTGTCTTGATTTAATCGTGCTTGCATGCTACATAAAAACTTTTTTACAAAAAAAACAACCGACTTCCAAAAAAAACACTAAAATAACTTTTTTACAAAACTAAAACCACCGATTTCTAAAAAAATACACTTAAAAGAGAAAAATTACTTGAATTTCGGAAGTCGGTGGCAAAAACAATTGTATTTTATTAGATACATATATAGTAAAATATACCTACCGTAATATATATGTAAGCAATTCTTAACTATTTCCCTAGGGATATAACTATATCACGGCTTCAACTATGCGAACTGCGAACCATCTTAAAATATAACTATATGGATCTGTATTTTCGTTTTTGCCACCGACTTCTATTTTTTTATTATTTTTCTGCTATTTTTTTAGAATTCGGTGGTTTTTGTTTTGTAAAAAAGTTATTTTAGTGTTTTTTTTGGAAGTCGGTTGTTTTTTTTTGTAAAAAAGTTTTTATTTTTCACTTTTTAGTTGTGTTTATACCTACCCCGCACAAATTCGTATACCAGTCGAATAATGGAAACATAACAAAAGATTTTTCAAAAATTAACGAATCATTCCACTTTGCCTCACCGGGCCGCCCACGCGCCCCGCTGGTGGGGCAAAGACGAATGCCTAAAAATTTTCAGTGGAATATGCCCCACTAGTTCGACTTGGTGGGGCAGATTCCACTAGTTAAAATCTTTCTGCCCCACTAGGTTTGGCACCTTAGAAATGTGTAGGTAGGTATGTTCGTATTTTATATTTGTTTGGAAAAGAAAGAGATGTATAGTTAAGTAAAATATATATTTTTTGGTAATTTAATATGTTATGATGGCCCAGAGGTTAAGGCCTCGCCTCTCATGCATGAGGTTGTGGGTTCAAATCTGAGCAAGTACTAATGTGACTTTTTAATTCAGATGTACTTTCTGAGTTTATCTTGGACATTATTGACATCAGTGAAGGAAAGCATCGTGAGGAAACATGGACTTATAGTTAATATTAGTCTGAAATCAGCAACCCGTTTTGAGCAAGCGTGATGATCAGTGCTCGTGCCTTCTCTGTATGAGAAGAGGCCTTTGCCCTGCAGTGGGACAGTAATAGTCTGGTATTTTTATTTTAATATTAATTTTTATTTACTAGTTGTTTCTGGAAGGAATCGGGTTGTAAATCATACGTTAATTACACGATTTGTTACAAATAAATAAAATCTAAGTAAATACAAGTCCTAGTTACGTTTTACTTAGATATAAATTTCTTTCTTTTCCAATCAAATATAAAATACGAGCATACCTACCTACACAAATTCTAAGGTGCCAACCCTAGTGGGGAAGAATCCATGCCATGGGGCAGAATGCATTTGCCCCACCAGTCCACGACTTGGTGGGGCAAAGTGGAATGATTTAAATTAACCCCTTTGTGGGTGAAAGAATACGGTTTGTATGAAAGATCTTATTCATTTGGTTTAGAAAACGTGGTATAAACTTATCTAGGTAATAATAAAGATGGAATCATACATTTTTCAAAACTGGCTTCAAAGTGTAGAAAGGGGATTACAAAATTTTTTGCATCTCAGTGACAGCTATTGGCCCAAAATGGAAACATTTTGGAATATATTTTTCTACATTCAATTTAACACAAATAACATTTTCGAAATTTAATTACAGTCCTATTAAAATTTGTAAATGGAATATAATCACGAAGTAACATTTAGTTTTTGTTTCATTGCAATCGTCTCATACAATAAAAAAAGATATGCTAATTTAAGTTTTCAAAGTGATACCCATACCACCAACAAGCACTACGTTCCAGGCGGCAAGGGGTAACGGAGATGTGGAGCGTATGCTGCCTCTAATATTAAGCTGGGCGGTCACAGTTCATAAATTACAGGCTACCACCCTCGAAAGAGCTGTGATCGACTTTGATAAAAAAAACTTTGCAAAAGAGCAAATATACGTCGCGCTTAGTCGTGTGAGAACTTTGGAAGGCATAGTTTTATCAGAGTTGGCCGCCAACAAATTATTAAAGCGACCACACGGCCACAGATCATTGACGGAAATAACGAGGCTACAAAATCTGTCTTCTGACAATCAAGGTCACACATAACATACGACTAAGTAGCGCAATTTGATGCATGGATATTACCATTAAAATCATTTATAGCCAGAGTACATCTCATGGCAATTCGAATAAGATCAAACACGACTAGGATACATTGTTTTATGACAAGTTCCGATGCCGTCCTTCCGGCTTCATCTTCAGATCAGTTCGATGGTCATCAGATTTATTTATTTAAATGTGCTTCATTGTCGCTTAACTATCTTAATCGAGATATCTTATCGCCACCCGTGAAATACCTATCATTGAGGAATTCCGGTGGCAATCTGTGGTCTTCTTCATCAGTTCCACTTCACTAAATGATACTTTCTGAATGCAAATGCTTAACTTGTTGCTGAAAATACCTAAATCGCTATGTGTGTGCCTATAATATTTGAGGAGTTCCCTCAATTCGTCATGGATTTCATCATCAGAACTATTTTTTTTTTAATGGTACCAATCTGGGCGTATATCCTTTCAAATCAGATCAGAAAATAATTTTCCAAATCGGTTCATAAATGGCGCCACCCGTGAAATACCTATCATTGAGGAATTCCGGTGGCAATCTGTGGTCTTCTTCATCAGTTCCACTTCACTAAATGATACTTTCTGAATGCAAATGCTTAACTTGTTGCTGAAAATACCAAAATCGCTATGTGTGTGCCTATAATATTTGAGGAGTTCCCTCAATTCGTCATGGATTCCATCATCAGAACTGATTTTTTTTTTAATGGTACCATTCTGGGCGTATATCCTTTCAAATCAGAAAATAATTTTCCAAATCTGTTCATAAATGGCGCCACCCGTGAAATACCTATCATTGAGGAATTCCGGTGGCAATCTGTGGTCTTCTTCATCAGTTCCACTTCACTAAAACCCATACCTCCCTTAAAACCATGACCGAAGCTCGAGACTTATCAGATTGTCTTATGGAGATGAACCGGACGATTCAGGAGTCCTGTACGAAGCAGGAAGCAACATCTACATCTTTTGCAGCTATTGTGAAGAATGGGTCCAAAACCTTTGTTCGTCCTAATACTTTTAGCTCTGTGGCCATTTATCCCAGTGACCACTCAAAAACCAGTGACGAAACCAAAAACATGGTCCAAAAAATCATATGCCCTGGGGAAATGAAGTTGAAAGTACGAGGCGTACGCAAAATTGGAAAAGGAGGACTCATAATCAGCACTGAGACCAAAGATGACCTAGACAGGCTCAAGCAAACAGTCCAACTAGCTTCATCAGGGCTTACCGTCGACGAACCTAAAAAGCGCAAACCTCGCATTATAGTAATAGGAGTTCCTACAAAAATGGCTGAAAATGAGGTTTATAAATGTAAATACATTTGAACAAAACTTGGCCGACAAACTGCCCACTATATCCCTAGATACATTTTTGACCTCTATAAAACTAAGCCACAATTCTGGCAGGAAAGATGCTAAGACTTGCAACTTTATTATAGAAGTTCCAGCCGTCATACGTAAGGCCCTCATCACACAAGACAGATTATTTATAAATTGGTCATCCTGCCCGGTACGAGACTTCACACTGGTAACAAGATGTTACAAATGCCAGCAGTATGGTCATGCAGCCAAAACATGCAAAGTTGCTGCCCCTATGTGTGGACATTGCGGTGAAGAAGGGCACACTATCCAAGACTGCGCAAAGAAAGCCGGTGCGCCAAAATGTGCTACATGTTTGCGCTTTAAAAAACAAGCCAACCACAAGACGGGAGACGCAGATTGCCCGGCTAAAAAAGCTGCCGAATACAGGTACATCAACTCGATCTACTATGAAGGCGCCTAAAAGCGCCACATACTTGTGTATATTTTAGACGTAATTTATTATTGTTATTTTTCTAGTTTAGTTATGGATAATAACTTAATTACCGACATAGATAACACATTTTTAACTGTCTCAAAGACATGTGACGTTGAGTATTGCAGACAATATCTTTCCGATTATAAAAAGTCACTAACCGTACTGACCCAAAACATTCGTAGTATTTATAAGAACATGGATAGCTTTAAAATTTTCCTTCATAGACTTAACTTTGATTGTGATATAATGGTACTAACCGAGTGCTGGCTGGCTAACCGCATAGATAACCTTCCCGTAATACCTGGTTACAACTTATTGCATACCAATAGAAACCACAATCAAAATGATGGTGTGGTAGTCTTTGCTAAGGAATCATTAAAGGTAACAGTCGAGGAACCTACTTCACAAGACTGTATGATTAATTGCTTAGTTATCAAAATTGGTACATCCGCGATATTAGCGAGCGATAATCGCTATGTATAGGTCCCCCGGTAGAAACTTGGATTCTTTTCACATTTCCTTAAACCAGATTTTTCAAGCGCTAAACTCATTTAAAAATGTTATACTAACAGGTGATTTAAATATAAATATTGGCTCCGAAAACTGTGACACAGGGACCCAAGATTATCTTAATATCTGCTCATACCACGGTTTTCTCCCCGCTCACATATTGCCTACTCATCAGAGCGGTTCCTGTCTCGATCATATGATGATTAAAACCAGCCTATCATATATTACGCTTGTTACTAACGCAACAATTACTGACCATCATGATGTCCTACTTACCGTAAATTTAACGCTGCCTAAGCTAAATTGTCCCCAGATCAAAAGCAAATTAAATACAAATAAACTCGAATATGATTTATGCAACCTAGATTTTAGCCCAGTTTTCAATAGTGCTGACGCTAATTTGGCTTTATCGTACTTTATAAAACTTGTCCAACAAGCAATATTACGTAGCACGACAGTTTCCACAGTGAATAAGAAACTTTATAATATTAAACCTTGGATTACTCCTGGACTAATTCGGTGTATAAGACACAGAGATAAGCTTCATCAGAGAACTAAGAGATACCCTGATAATCTAATCATTCAAACCACTTATAAAAGATACAGGAACTTCTGCAACAATCTCCTAAAGAATTTAAAAAATAACTACGATAAAAGTGAATTAAATAGAGCAAGTAAAAATAGCAAACAACTTTGGAAACATATTAAAAACGTCACCAATATTTCAAAACAGCGTGAATCAAATTCGTGTTTACTGCTTACTAATCCTTCACCACTCTTGTCAGCTAACAACGTTAATAAATTCTTTGTCAATGTTGGGAAAACTCTTGCTGAACAGATTTCGAAACATTATTGTGACCAACCACCTTTCTAAAAATCAAGCAATACCTGCAACCTGAAATCTTTTGCTATGCTGGACACTGACGAAGACGAAATAACCAGAATCATTACTGGACTAAAAGATGACTGTGCAATTGGATGGGATAATATAAGCAATAAGATCCTAAAACTCTTTAAGCATATTTTCGTACCTCCCTTAACGCATATATTTCGAATCTGTCTATCCAAAGGAATTTTCCCTAGCTGTCTTAAAAAGGCAGTTGTAATCCCCGTCTTTAAATCTGGTAGTAAAGACTTAGTAAATAATTATAGGCCAATATCGCTACTCTCCTCAATATCAAAAATACTAGAGAAAATAATAAACAGTAGACTAGTTAACTATCTAGAAAAAAATAAGTTCTTATTCCCTGCGCAGTTTGGTTTTAGAGCCAAACTATCCACAGCCGATGCGGTGCATACCCTGACCGATTATATTTCAGAAGAGCTCGGCAAAGGTAACCAGACCCTGGGAGTCTTCCTTGATTTAGCCAAGGCCTTCGACACGGTGTCTGTTTCCGTTCTTTTAAACAAATTAGAGGCCATAGGAATAAGGGGAACGCCGCTGAAACTATTTGTGGACTACTTAGATGACCGATACCAATGTGTTAGAATAGATAATATTACGAGCGATGAGCAGAAAAGTACTGGTTTTGGTGTTCCCCAGGGAAGTATTCTGGGCCCAACGCTATTCCTGATTTATATTAATGACTTGTGTAATCTGAATATTAAAGACGGCAAAATAATATCCTATGCCGACGACACGGCGTTAATATTTACCGCTAAAACCAGTAGCGAATTGTTCGAAATTGCTCAACTAGGTTTTAATACTGTGACTAATTGGCTTCAAAGCAATTTACTAACATTAAATGCTGACAAGACAAAATACATTCACTTCTCCATGCGCAAGCCTCAACTTAACATTACTAACCCTCATCTATATGCCCATCAATGTGGAAATCGTTCAGTCAACATGTGTAATTGCCCTTTTATCCTCAAAACGAGCAGTATAAAATACCTCGGGGTAATAATGGACGACACACTGTCTTTCAGAAAACATATTGAAAGTCTAGTTAAAAGAGTGCGCAAATTAATATATGTTTTTAAAAAATTGCGAACATTTGCAGATTCAAAATTAATCAAACAAATTTATTTGGCCCTATGTCAATCTATAATTGAATACTGCATCACTTCATGGGGTGGTGCACCAAAAACCAATCTACTTCCTCTTGAAAGAGCTCAGAGATCAATTTTAAAGGTAGCAAACTTCCATCCCTTTTTCTTTCCCACAGATATGCTATATAAATCATGCAACGTGCTGACTGTTCGCCAACTTTTCATTATGCACTTAGTATTAAAACAGCACACCATGCTTACCTACACAGCACTGCTGACAATACTAACAAGAGACGGAATGATATAGTATGCACATCTAATACAACCTCAAAACATGTCTTTGTAGAAAGTTTTTTTACATTCTTAGGCCCATTTCTGTACAATAGATTAAATAGAAAACTTAGTATTTATAAATTAAATTACTTTAGCTGTAAAAAAATTATACTTGAATATTTACTAGCCATAGATTATGCACAGACAGAAGATCTACTTGTTGTCTGCAAATAGAATCGTTAACATGCTATTTTATTTTGAATTACCTAATTTTAATTTAGTTTATACTTTAACATGCTATTTTATTTTGATTTACCTAACTTTAATTTAGTTTATACTATTTACTCATTGTTAATTTATTACATTAAGTATTTATGCACTTCCTAGCCTGAAACACAGGTTCAACCTAGTTCAGGCAAATAAGCAACTGTGCTCTATTTTAATTATTAAGTTAATTATTGTAAACGTGCCCCTTTTTATAAATAAACGATTTATTATTATGTTCTTTATTTCATTTTGAATATATATTGTTTACATTTTTAAATATTTTTATAAAAAATACAAAAAAAAATACATTTAAAAATATAAAAAATAGTAGCCCACCGGTATCGGGAACAGGGTCCAAGCTACCGGTGGTCAGGGCTCCTGAGAGAGGAATCTCCTAACGATACGCGCCGTGTCCAGAAGTACCGCTTTCTGTATCAAGCCCTTGATCCAGCTGCCTAACGAGAGCCTCCTCAGGTGTTGGTCGAAGCTCTTGGCTATTATGCCATTGGCCGTCACGACTATCGGCACAATGATTGCTGTATCCACATCCCACATGTCGACAACCTCGCGAGCCAGGTCAAGATACTTAATCTGCTTATCTTTTTCAGCTTTAACGAGGTATTATTATTATTTCTTTATTTCATTTTTAATACATATCGTTTACATTTTTAAATATTTTTATAAATAACACAAAATAAAAACATTTAAAAATATAAAAAATAGTGGCCCATCGGCATCAGGAACAGGGTCCAAGCTGCCGGTGGTCAGGGCTCTAGAGAAAGGAACCTCCTCACTATGCGTGCCGTGTCCAGAAGTACTGCTTTCTGAATCAAGCCCTTGACCCAGCCGCGCAATGAGAGCCTCCTGAGGTGTTGATCGAGGCTCTCCGCTATTAGGCCATTAACCGAAACGATTATCGGTACAATGATTGCAGAGTCCACGTCCCACATGTCGACAACCTCGTGTGCTAAGTCAAGATACTTGATTTTTTTATCGTTCTCAGCTTTCACGAGATTCTCGTCATGAGGGACAGCGATATCAACAATCATTGCACGGCGCTCTCGTCGATCTATTACCACAATATCAGGCTTATTGGCTACAATAGTCCTGTCAGTGATAATAGATCGATCCCAGTACAATGTGGCGTGACCATTCTCGAGAACTGGGTCGGGCACATACCTGTAGTATGGTACTTCGGACTCCACAAGGTTGTACTGCATGGCAAGTTGCTGGTGGATAATCCTAGCCACTAGATTGAGTCTGTGCAAGTACTCGCCGTTAGCAAGACGAGAACAACCGGAAACAATATGTCGGATTGATTCACCGGGACGGTGGCATGCCCGACAGATGTCAACCGTACCGTCCTTGACAATGTATTTCCGATAATTATTCGTCATGATAACTTCATCCATAATCGCACAGACAAAACCTTCGGTTTCCCCGAAGAGGTCGCCGAAACGCAGCCAGGATACAGACGCTAAAAAGTCAACATCAGGCCCATGTAGGGCCCGGAAAAAGCGTCCGTGAAGCTCTTTGCCTTGCCATACTTCCTTACGATCGTTAGTATCAAGTACTGCAGGTTTGCGCCAATTCTCTTTCGCCAAGGAGAGCGGGGTGAGGCCTTTGTCCACTGCGACCACATCTCGGTGCATCCCCACGTCATTTTGAAGGAAATATTCCCTGAGACTGCAGATCTCGCGGTTGTGGAGGGTTTTAGCATTTAAGAAACCTCGACCCCCACACTTCCGCGGAATGTACAGTCTCATCACTGATGATCGTGGGTGATGCATTCGATTTGCCGTCAACTATGTACGGACCTTCCTATCCAGAGCGTCAAGTTCCGTCTGAGTCCATTTGAGTATGCCAAAAGAATACATCAAAACCGGCATGACCCAACCGTTGAAGGCACGCACCTTGTTTCCGCCTGATAAAAGACTATTTAACACTTTATTCAGGCGGCCAAAGAAGCGCTCCCTCAACGATTGTTTCATGTCGGCAACATTGATGCCTAATGCTTCTGACATACCCAAATACTTGTAGGTTTCGGTTGAGGAAAAGGATCTAAGGCATATGGAATCCGAGAGTTGGGTTCCCACGGATTCCATAATCCCCCCTCGCTTTACATGCATGACTGCACATTTGTCTACACCAAATTCCATCCTGATGGCGCTACTGAACGTTTCTGTTACTTTCAGTAGCTCCAACAGTCGCAATTTGTTGGGAGCAAAGAGTTTCAAGTCATCCATGTAAAGGAGGTGAGATATCACCTGACCACCTCTTCTCAACCGATAGCCTAGACCTGAATCCTCCAGCAGTGTGCTTAGAGGATTCAAGGCTAAGCAAAACCAAAGCGGACTCAAACTATCGCCCTGGAATATTCCCCGTTCAATCCTGATCGGTTCATTGATCTCCCGGATCTGTCGACATCCTGGATAGAGAAGGACCGTCCTCCACTGCCCCATACACGACATCAAGAAGGTGCGTAGAGTTACGTCTATTTTGTACAATTCTAGCACCCTAATGAGCCATGTATGTGGCACCGAGTCATAGGCCTTCTTATAGTCTATCCAACATGTCGACAAATCCTTCCGGGTTCTACGGACCTGTTGGCTTATGGTCATGTCTATAAGGAGCAGCTCCTTAGTACCGCGGGACCCATTCTTACATCCATTCTGAGACACAGACATAATTGAATTGCTATAAATATGTTGTGCAATTTTTGTTCTAAGAATGGATGTAAGAACTTTGTAGACCGTCGGTAAACATGTTATCGGTCTATAGTTTTTGGGATCCGCAGTACTACCTGATTTATGGAGCAGGTGGGTAACTCCTGTCGTGAAGAATAGTGGTAGTGACCCAGTCTCTACAGATGACTGGAATTGCGAGGCTAAGCAGGCGTGTGACCTTTGTAGCCATTTAATCCAGAAATTGTGCAGTCCGTCCGGTCCTGGAGATTTCCAGTTAGGCAACGGACGGACTGCACGGGCCACATCCAGAGGACTAATGCGAATAGCCTCCATGTCTGGTATTAAATCACACGCCCGCTCAACAACACGCATCCAATCACCTTCAGTGTGACTGACGGGCACCGACCAAATGCTTCGCCAAAAAGCACTCATGGCATCATTATCTAGCGGGCGCGCGTCAGTCACACCTTGATTGGGAATGGGCCGCTCCCATGCTCTGTATACCCACCTTTCATCGCTCTGGAACATGCGGTTCTGAGTGTACCGATCCACTCTTCGCCTATACCGACGGATACGGTTTGCCCATGCATAAACTTTCTGCTTCAGGAAGTCGATGCGCTCTGTGACACAGGAAACATATTCTCGAGGACTAATACTAGTTCCAGAGAACGCCCGTCTCACAAAGCGCATCACCCTTGGGCGTGTGTTGCCCTCCCTGAAGCAGATAAGCTTCCCGATGAGTACCCTGGCCTCATTAATACGACGCTCAATCCTGCACTGCCAGGCTGGTGCGACAGGTTTCGGCCGTATAGCTCGGTCAGTGTTTGGAAATTTGACACGAGCTATACGACATGCCGCAACAGCCGTGCAGTACAAGATTGAGTGTGTATCACAAAGGTCTGCGCTGCTTTCGATAAAATTTGGTAACAGCGCATCCAGGGCACACACCAGTAATCTGTTTCTTTTATTCATGGGTAAACGGGGTAGCCGTGGTCTAAGGTCAGGTGATGTGAACCGGTACTCACGGATCGCATCCTCCAGTACGCTCCTTAATTCCACATTGCATAGGTTATCTGCAGATATAGCCCTGGCGTCCGCCTCCTCATCATGTTGGTTTACCCGCGGTGGAACTTCGGCGGGCGCATGCACGACAGTCTGGGATGGGGGAGGGTTACTAGCAGAGCTACTCTGCATTTCCGAGCGTAGCCGATCAAGTGTAGCGTTATCCAATCTACGATTATTTTGAATGACGCGCACCTGATCCGACAATCGTTGAGCGGAGACATTGACGGCAGGTTCAAGCACCTGAAACAGAGAGAGCATCCGACCTCGGTACGCTGTAAGGTTAATTCCTCCCTCAGTAGCCCCATAATATGCGCGCATCACGTTTTCATTCATGGACTGGGTCCATCGCATGCGCGAGACATTTCCACCGGCAGCGGGGACCCTGTTCGGGGCCTGTTGGCCTCGAGGTCCCAAGCCCGCTGGTGGCCGTCCTCTTCCTCGCCGTTGTGGTGGTGTAGGTGACGACGGTGGGGAGAAAAACTCGTCGCTCGAGCTCGACGCAACTGCAGCGACCGGTGACACGGCGCTCGCGGTTGAGGCGCGTACCGGTGGCTGCGAGGCGGAGCTGAGCGACAAGTCCGGAGATGGTGGGTGTGCCTGTAGTCGTGCTCTGGCTCTTGTCTGCATCATTCACATAAGTACTCACATTTTTAAGTTTTTATTGTCCGTTGTTTTTTCGGTTTTGGTTTAAGGTTTATCATAATTATTTTCTTATATTTGGTATTATTGTTTATATTTATTTCATTGAATTTGGGCTGTGAAATTGTCTTTTTTATGTAAAAAAATGTAGAGCATAATTTTTTTCATAGTGACATTGACATTATTATTATTATTACTAAATGATACTTTCTGAATGCAAATGCTTAACTTGTTGCTGAAAATACCTAAATCGCTATGTGTGTGCCTATAATATTTGAGGAGTTCCCTCAATTCGTCATGGATTCCATCATCAGAACTAAATTTTGATAAAAATGGGACCAATCGGAAAGTGTATGCTTTCAAATAAAAAAATAATTTTCAAAATCTGTTCATAAATGACGGAGATATGAGGTAACATACATAAAAAAAAAAAATACAACCGAATTGATAACCTCCTCCTTTTTGGGAAGTCGGTTAAAAGTAAACGATTTATCTATCTATCTATTTACTTGTTGAATACAAGTATAGAACAAATTTTATATTAAAGGTGTAAACGTGGAGTTATTATGTCTTCTAGAGCAAAGTTATGGAGCGATCTTATTCCTGACTTAATAAGTTTACATAGTAAAGTTGAACCGGGTGTCGGCTAGATAAACCACTCACGGATCTTCTTACATTATCTCAACTTGTGCATGCTTAAGCCAAATACGGGGAAGCTAAAGGGATAGTGATGGATTTAACTTTAATATATGCATGGTTCCGTATACAGCAGAAAAACTACGACAGATGTAGAAAAATTGTGTAGCGACTATTTGGTTTCAAGGTAATGACAAAAAAAAAAACATGTGGGTGTGTTGGTGGTGTAGGTACTACCTCTGCCCAACCATTCAAGGAAACAAGGCGTTACGTTATGTTATGTAATTTAAAAAATAACGTCCTTTAGCAAACACACATCATAATATTATTAAAACAATAGGGTTCGGGGCGAAGATAAGGATTCGTAAATATTATCAAAGATATTTGGTTTATTTGGTGCGCAGCCCAGTCGACGGAAGTCAGACGACGTCAAAAAGAAGGCTGAGCGTCGTCTATTTTAAGAAAGGTTCTAGAATTTTCTAGAAGCTTAGACTCGCCCTTATTGACTGAGCGGGTACGAGAGGCGTTTCCGCCAGAAGCGCGCGGATTGTGGCGGGAGCGGTTAGAAATAGTTTCGCGTTGTAAGCCAATATTTCAGCTGAAAAAGTCCAAGTCAAATTCCTACAGAGAAAACATAACATTACTATTGTTAAGGAAGTTTAAAAAACAAAGTTTTGAGGACGCAGATTCTTTTGTCATGTAGGTCACACCGTGAATTTCGTTTCTAGAAAAACTTTCAGGATGACTATACTCGTTTTAACAAACAAACTTCAGCACTACGACTTCAAAAAAATGAGAAAAAATCTGTTTCAATAGAAAACTACTAGAACACGAGTTTGTTACGTCAGAATGCTTTTTGCTCCTCATTTTATTCGAAAAGTAGTAACTGTACAAAAGTTCATAGTTTACATAATTCGCAGAAGTCATTGTTTTACTAACCGAACATTGCATTCAAGCACTATGTAGAACTTTTGAACAAGAGCAACTGCAAGTAAGCTATAAAACGTACGTTTTGATATTTGCGAAAATAACGAAAGTTCTAGTTTCGAAACGAGCAATCAAATTACGTACATAATACTTGGCGACTGAGCTCTGCTCGAGTGATAATAGAGAAAACGAATTTTCCCAGATACATATGAGACCTAGCTAGATCGATATTTCGCCCCCTATATTGCAACTTTCATCGAAATCGTGAGATACGTTTTCGAGAACGTTTTACATCCACATTATATTACAAATATATATGTCGCTGTAACATGATATAGTTATGTCCCTAGGGATATTTTACGGGGATATTATATTATAGATATGTAACTATATTACTAGGAATATAGCTATGATACGAGCACAATCTACTAATATAACTATTAGGGCACGCCGACCAAATAGGTTAGGTTAGGTTAGAACTGTGACCAACTACGCGTGAGCCGGGCGAGTGAAGCGAGCGGTACTGCGGCAGTTGCCAGCGAGCGCTACGTCGCAATTGGTTGCAGTAACAAAATTATGGCACTCCGACAGTTATGAACCGCTTTTATATAACTATATTACGGTATATAGGTATATCCCTAGTGATATAACTATACCACCGTTATAACCAGATTATTAGGACATATATATATACAACTGCCTCGACGGCCTCATTGGTCTAGTGGTCGCAAGCGCTACTGCTGAGCATAAGGTTCTGGGTTCGATTCCCGGGTCGGGCAAAGTGTTATTTGGTTTTTCCATCTGGAATTTCTCAGTAGCAGCTCGGAGTCTGGATTTGTGCCCGGTTGATGGCAATAGGTCCGCCCCCTATTACATGGGACTAAAACATAACTAGCGAAATGTGGGTGTACTATAGATACACCTCTACTTAACCCTTTTGGGAATACAGGCGTTATGTTATGATGTTATGTTATATATATAAAATTTAATAGTATAGGATACACACAGTAATAAATACGTTGTAGAACGTTAATACTATTTATATCTAGCTGACCCGATAGACGTTGTCCTAGCAAAATTTTTCGAAAAAAACCTTTTTTTTTCAATAAAAACTTAATTCTACTTTACGAACATTTAAAAATAAAAAATAGCCAAATCAGTCCGTCTAGCTGTTCTCAAGTGATGTGCTTACCGTATTTCATTTTTATTTATACATATATAAGTAGGTAGATTTCTCGCTAAATAAGGGTACTCAAAAGAAAACAGAATTCCAATTACTATCTTAAACATTCTTCAAAACATGTTCACCTCGCCATATTGTTTCGTTCACCCCATTGTAACAGACCGAAACCTTTGTACCTAAAATCTAATTATCTCCAATAAGAAATTACAAAGTCATTCAATTTTGTAAATCGCTTAAACTTTCCACTAAAGATCTAACACCATTGAAAATTAAATGTTTTATTCATAAGTGTTCAAATATTTTAGCTCCAGAATAAAAATGGTATCATGATTTATTACCGTGGTGTTTCGCCATGGGGTATTTTATGTCGCAGTGATGCAAGGCTTATGGTAATGAGTGTGTCATTAATTCAGTCTATGGGGTGGTGGTAAAAGCTTTTAAATTTTAGTGTGAAAGGTGTTTTGTACTTACCATAAAATAGTGAGTAGTTTTAAATAGTCGGTCGAAACTAAATTGAAATATGGTCTGTTCAAAAAGTATCTGTTGAAAGTGTAAACAAAACTCCATTCAATTTAAATTCTAATACGCAATCACTCACTAAAGAGTAACACATTCATCAGTATTTAGAAGGTTTCAAGTTTAATCTCACCACTTTTCACGAAAAGTAAGGTTCATTAATTAACCTGAATATTCTCAAATGTAAAACCTATTTAATTAGGATTTAATTAGGATGTGAATGTCAGGTTAAAGTATTCAAATAATTAAATCAAAACACTCAATTCGTTGAGCAGTGATAACAGCCGCGACTTCCGAGTCGTAAGTCGTGGGTTCAAACCCAAGCAGGTACTTTACTTTATGTACATTATATCATCACCACTGCTCTTAAAACGGCGAAGGAAAACATCGTGAGGAAACCGGCATGTCCTAGAACCAAATATTCGAAGACATGTGACATCTACCAACCTGCACTGGGCTCGCGTGGTGGATTACGGCCCATTCCCTAGTGAAGGCCTTTGTCCCAGCAGTGGGAGCTTCATAGGCTGATTATGTACTCAATTCGTTAGTGGCACAAAATTTTTTTTTTTTTCTTTAAACGATTGAATTAATTTTAATTTTAATTGGCATCCGCAGGTATGTTTACTGATCCATTTGTTTACATTTGCATTAGACACAAAGTACTAGGAACAGAACAAAGTAATTTTATCATCAGACTGTTCGATCAAGAGCTATGAGTGTCATCATTGTTATGGAATATTGAAACTGACAGCTCTTAAACGGGGTTTTTTAGATGTTCTAATCGCGTTCAATTTCATTGGTGAAATTCGCCCTTAATAGTTTTTCTAAATTAAAGTCTGTTTATCCATACCATAAATCGTTTGAATACCCCATTGAGCTCAAGCCTTTGCCAAAGCCATATACATGGACACACTCCCTCTTTTACACTCACACATCCACAATAACAAAGAGATCCCCAAACCGACTGTTTTCATATTTCAATCCAGCCATATAACTAGATATAAGTGCCTATAAAATAGTGTGCCGATAAAATGCATGCCCAAATTCCGGGCAGAATCACAACGGTTTAATATCGGAGTCATTGTGCACATTTGGCTCGATCGACATTACGCGATGCCATTCCCCGTGGTGCTGTAATAGCGGCGTACTTAAAATCATTGGCATCTAATCTCATTTGATGTATGGATGTTTAAAACGTTTGATTATGTCGATGAAATTTTTATTATTTATAGTGTGAGGTCGTCGAAAAAAAGTCTAGTACCAAAAAGTCTGATACAACAATTATGAACAAAATGTTGTTACATACCTATGTATTGATATGGTATGGTATGGGACGCCAATCCAACACGACCGGAGAGAAATCAGGCGCAGGGCCAACGTCTTAACGTGCTTTCTAAGGCACGAGGGTATCATACCGTTGCACTTGGTGTGTCTGCGCACACACTTGTGCAAATTTACACTACACTGATTTGACTTTGACTTAAAGTCAAAGTCAAATCATTTATTTCAAATGGGCCCTTATAAGGCACTATTGAACGTCAAAATTTACAAAAAAAAATTGAATTGATTCTAGTCGCCCCTTCCAAAAGGTAGTTTTCGCATGGAGAAGAATGGGCAAGAAACTCCACCGTTCTCTTTTAAAATTTTTTACACACTGTATAATATCTCCCGCGCCGAAGGCTGGTCTCTGCCGAAATTGGTCGCCATGGCCTGAATTTGCTTTGGAAGACTATTATTATAAAGTAGGTACCCATATATCCTAAAGCTTTTGAATTTAACTAATAACTACCTATTTCTTATGTATATTTTGTGTTCAGAGGTTATTCAATTGATAAGTGCAATAATATAATTATTTTCTAGTACGCTTGGCTAGCCAACCATACAAAATAATAGAAGCAGCACTTTAACCACAATCATAAGAATACAGAAAATACCTAAAACTTCGTAATTAAACTTTAACACAGCAGCCTTTCAATCTAACAAAAGATAATTAACAAAACTTTTAAAAGACTATTTAATAAAAGTTAATTCCATTAGAAATACAATTAGTGAAGTTAGTTCTAACATTCCAACTTTGAGTTTAGACAAGTTTTTGTTGGTAAATGCAATTGGTAGTGTTGTGCCATTTATGATTCAGAAGCCAATGTGAACGGCACAGAATAGGTAGGTACAGAAGGTCGGCTCCATACAACGAGCGTACACGCACGAGACGGCTCACGTACAGCAAATGCCAGCGCACTTACGACTGACTTTAGTTTGACAGCGTCAGTCATCGCGTTCATTTGTTCGGCAAACCCGAACACGTGGTTTGTTTGGTTTCGCCGAACATATGACGATCACATATTCAGGTGACGTTGGCAATCGCTTTTTATTAGGACAAGGCTAAAGGCGACATCTCGACGTGACTCTAGAACAATTTATATGAAAACTTCATGGAAATTGTTCTAATAAAGTCACGTCACGTTGTCGCGTTGCACCTGTCTGCCTTAATGTGTGCGTGCACCTGTCTTCACGCATTGTACGAAGCCGGCCTTCTGTGCTATAATATTTATCTTGTGCCAACGCGATATTGTTTAAATGAATTATCCAATTAGTTAGAATCCGCATCGCATTATGTTGGGCTTAACTCGAGTGTGGTCTGGGCTAAAAGAGTCGTCTTTGTTATCGGAAATGTATTGGTATTTGTTATTGAAGTATTGTATTGTTGGGGTTGCGGGAAAGTCCGAAAGGGATACCGTGGCCCCTGGCAACGTACAGGCAACGGAAGGAACACGGGTGGGTTTTAGTCAGTAAGAGTCTGACACGCCCTCCCGCTCCACCCAGAGCGGGAGAAGTTATTTGATAATTTCCCATCCAAAAAAAAAAAAATATTGTATTGTTGATAAGAATATGGTTTCACTTTTGTTTGGAATTCTGTCATCCTTTCAATCTATTAAAAGTAATAAATACTCTTGAAAATGAAAAATGAAAAATGGTTTATTGAATAAGTATCATTTACTTGTTTTATATAAATGTACAGTACAACTATTTTCTTAATGTCCTTCGGGAATCATCGCATTTCCGAATACTTGGCAGCTTTCCTCCCATTTTTTAAATAAATTACATTAAGTTAAAAAAGTGTTAACAACTCTATATACTTCCAAGTCGATTGAGAGCGTCCGGTCTGCACGAAGTGCAAAGGGCAACTGATAGAAGTCCGACGACTGACGAAACACGAAGTTTGCCGAGAGATATTAAGAAAATAGTTATACTGTAGGTACATATTAAAAGAAATAATAATATCTTACATCAACGTTCACTTTACTCCGGTATAGAGTTTTCAAAGTAATTTGTTTGTAATGTTAATTTAATTTAATGTTTGAATGTAATTTGTTTGTAATGTTAATTTAATTTCATGTTTGAATGTAATTTGTTTGTAATGTTAATTTAATTTCATATTTGAATGTAATTTGTTTGTAATGTTTATTTAATTTAATGTTTGAATTAGTTTTTATTTTTATTTCTAACGGACGCTTTTAATGTTTTGCATCGTTCTCACATGTATAACTTCAACTTGAATGATTTAACCAATATTATGTAACCATATTTTGATTTGAAAGAGTGTCCGTGGAGTTTCTTGCCCGTTCTCCTCCATAGGTACCTACTACGCTTTGGAATGGGCGACTAGCTTCATATTTCTGACTGACCGACCCCTTGACAATTCAAAAGTGCCTGTAATTGGTTTATTTGAAATAAATGCTTTGAGTTTGAGTTTGATCATTCCCGCACAGAGTAAATAATTAGATACGTTTAATAATTGGACCAGATTTATAATATAACATCAGAAAATTTCCACCTCTCGATGCCCATTATAACTAGCTAGCCATATACCTAACCATAACAAAGTAACTAGGTACACAAACAGTACCAATTTATCCACATCTAATATTAACGAAAATTGTAAGCATTAATAATTCAGAAGTCAGCAGGGTAGAGTTTAAATGAATTAACCAATTAGTTTAGAATCTGCACGGCATTATGTAGGCTTAGAATACAGTAGTGTCCTTTACCGTTGAATATGTGAGTATATTCATGAAAGTCATTGCTAATTCCTTGTTCACTAGCCTTTTCTGACTTGTTTTGGGGCCACTCATTTGTAAATGTATGAATAGTTTCGTTTTTAGGGTTCCGTAGATTCGAATGAAAAAATGCAACCCTTATAGGATGCACGGTTGGCGTAGTGGTTAAGCGATTGACTGCTGCACTGCGTGTCGCGGGTTCGATTCCCGCACGGAACAAATATTTGTATGACCTGCAAGTAGTTGTTCCGGGTCTGGCTGTTTGTGTATGTGAGTATAAATGTTTGTAAACGCATCCACGATACAGGAGAAATTCCTAGTGTGGGGCAACGTTTTATAAAAAAAAAAAAAAAAAAAAAAAAAAAAAAAAAAAAAAAAAAAAAAAAAAAAAAAAAATGTGACTGTTTGTTCGTTTGTCATTCTGCTCCGAATCTAAAAGAACCTTAACTCCTGCAAGTTAGAATCTTTAGTAGCGACCAGCTACAAAAAGTACCTAGACGATGAAGCTCGTCGGGTCCCTGACAAAAGATTCGACTGTGCTGCAACTTGCAATGAAAGTAATCACCACGTAACAGTCACGTAGTAATCACCGTCCATCTGTATGGAGTAAATAATTATATCAGTTTCCTATTCAACCTGCCATTCATAAACGCATGGTCTATATCAAAAATTCTCCGTTGACAATTATGACGAATATTTCCACATTAAATAAGCAATTCAAAATTGCCGTCGAATTGAAGACACATAGGCAATCTAGTTCAGCAATGTGACAGTCCAACAAAGCATATAAACGTAAAACAATGGTGAGTTCGTAGAAACCTGACATGTCGCCGGGATGAGTTTATATAATTGTTTATAATTTTACTAATTTTACTTTATTTATTGTTGACATAATCTACTCATTACAATGTTTTTTTTTATGAGTTGTATTGCAATATGTGGTTAGCTAGCGACCTCGATATTTTTTTAATTTACCTCAATGGTCCTAGTTTATCGATTATAACTTCTAGTTACAACTATATGTAAGCGGGCACGCCCTTTATGCCTGGAGGCTTTTATTTAGATATTGATTTCACTAAGTAATTTTTATTTCTGCTTGAGTATAGTTCTCGATGTTTTTGGTTGGTATATTGGCGTGTGCTAGCTGTCATAAGGCTATTAATTTTTATAATTTAAATTAGGTTTTGTGTTGCGTAATGTAAATATAATTTTGCATACAGATATAGAATCATTTTTTTTTTCTAACTGAACAGACAGCTGTGCTGCTGGGGAGTTTGTTGCGCCACTTCTTCTTCCCAGCCAAAGCACTAGGAAGTGGTGAAGGGTGGGCGTTTTGGGGGACTGTCTTATGTAATTTTGACGTTCGAAAAGTGCTGATTCTCAGCCTAGTTTGAATAAATGACTTTTGAATTTTGAATTTTGGATATAATAGTCCACCTAAATTGAAAGCCGCCACGCTAACGACTCTGTTAATAATTCTAGTGGACACATTCATATGTTTGGGAAGTATCAAATGTCTGAGGTGTTCGATGTGATAATTAATTCAGAACACAAGAGAGCGGTCATGTTCTTAGTACTATTATAAGTAGTATTATAAAAACAATGACGAAAAAAACAACGGGTTGCACTCTGGGAGTGCCGGCAGAAGTGAAAACTTGAATATTAACGTTGTGCATTTTTGATATTTTAGAATGGTTAGGGAATAATTTTGCACGAATTGCTTTAATTATCAGTATAAAAGTACTAAGTACATATAAGTAGTAATTGCTTTACTTTACGTTATTAACAGCAGGCGCAGGCATACATTTTCGCCGCACGGTAGAAAGAGAGGGGGATACTTCCTCTCCTACGCCGCGCCGGCGGTCTACTCTCACTCCGTTTTACGAATTTTCGATCGGGTCACGTGTCCTGACGCGAGCTTAACATATTTTACCCATCACAAAAAGTGCACAAGGCCGCTAAAGAAGTTTTCACTTCAAAAAATTAGCTCGGTGGATAACAATCTATAATTATGGTAATTCGAGCAAGCCTAAAAAAGATATATTCACAAAGTAAGGTCGGCAGATGAGCAGTAATTATTCTACCTGTTAAATATTATTAGGAAATCCTGTCACAAAACTGACATGAGAATTGGCACTTAGTGTGCTCTCCAAGCTTTGTGATTAGCTCCATTATAGCATAACCAGCCTATAACCTTGGTCACTGGACTCCTCTCTGTGAGAGGGTGTGGGTCATAATCTACCACGCGGGCTCAGTGCGGGTTGGTGAATGTCACATGTCTTCGAATTTCTGGTTGTAGGACATGCCGGTTGTTATCTCACGATGTTTTCCTTCACTGTTTTGAGAGCAGTGGTGATGAAATAAGTTACACAAAGTAATGTACTTGTCTGGGTTTGGACCCACGACCTACGACGCGTAAATAGTAGTGGTGCCCAAAGTGGTGGCCAACATTGCTCCATATAATATTCGGTATATATCACTATAGTGGTATCTATTGTCCTTTGCTTAGCCCAAGTTCTGTAGTAAACTTTTACGAACCGGAAAATAAGTTAGACCTCGTCGTAACCATGCAAAAACTCTCAAAATACTCTTCGAGTTGTAGCACCTATAACTACGGTATCTATCAACATTTCAATAAACTCCACTCTGACAGTATTCCGGAATTGACTCCACTCCACATAGTTGTGAGCGAATAAACAATGACCCGTAAGTGAATATATAATATGTTTACTTCGTATAGGTAAAGTAAATACGTTGAGGTTTCAATATTAATTATTCAGTTGTGTGTTTATTGATTAGCATCTTGATTTGATGCATATCTTGTGTAGGTCTTACATGGTAGGGTCTTAGCCTGTATAAATAGAATTTAGTGTACTTAGTTTATTTCTAGGTCATCTATACTTAGAAACCTTAATGGCCAGTGTTAATTATTTTGCGTAGTGTGATTGAACTATTGAAGAGACTGACATCACTGATAGTTGCCAATGCATGACATTCGTACACCTGATGTTTTTTGTATAAAAAGTTAATTTGCAATATCTGGAAGTGAGTGAAAAGGATTTTTTTATGTGTAACATCTTTCCTCTCGCTTTCCTGCAATCTATGGGAGTGATTTTGTGAAAAGGAACGGAAGTGTGTAACAGAAATCTGAAGAAGCGCGTGCTATTTGATTTAAGAAATAAAAAAGAAAGAAAATACGTTTATATGCGGTAAACATGACGCAAAAAAATATGTAAAAAAAAACAAGTTTAGGGAAAATATGCGAGCGCGTGGTATACCAATGAGAGCGCGTGGTGCTAGTTTGGCGTCAGAAACGACCTTGACGAAGCCCCGTTCCTTTTAGAACCACTTGATTTTAAACCCCAATGTCTCACTATTTTACTATGAATCCCATTTACAACTGATAACTGGGGCCGTATTATGACGTATTAATGCCACCATTATTCCAGTGTGAGTGAGAGATGGAGCCATACAAGGCCGCTAGCACCAGCCTTTTTTCGCAGTGGAATAATGATGGCATTAATACCTCATAATAAGGCCCCTGTAACTGTTTCGTAATCAGTATAATATTTTCTATTGTTTCTTAAAGGACTTATGAGAATTTGGTTATAATATAAATAATATAATAATAAATCAAGTATGTTTACAGTAAAAACAAATTTTGTTATTTTCACCCATTATTTCAACGGTTTTTAAATAATTTGAAATCACAAGTACATGTCTCATATTTTAGTGTGTTAATAAAATAAAATAAAATTATAGTTCAAAATAATTATTCTTCGTTACGAAAAATCATTTCAATTACTGCCTGGATTATCTTTTTTCAGGATATTGTGTTAATGTTGCTTATTACCAAGGTGAGAATATTTAGATGTTACACATCCTATGCGACTGTAAGGCTCGCTAGTTCTTTTTATTTCACACAGTATGATTATTTTTCTAAATTTTAAAAAAATATATTATATTTTAGTTAATTTATTCGTTTTGTTGGATTAAAAACCTCATAACATAATAATAATTGTATTTTATAATACATAATCGGCCATATATTTCACCGATAACGGCTAAGCTCATAAAACCAGGAGTTTATGCCATCTACCACAATTTGAACATACAATAAATTAACTCAAGAAATCGACTAAAGCGCATAAATTCAAATTCTAATTACATAATTACAGCAACCGCGATAAAACCATAAACTTCACGTGTTCCCATTCACAATATAATTGCCTACATTAGCGATACACATATATTTAAAAACATTTGCTGGCATTAGCAGCTTTTTCTAGTTATTGTTCTAATTGATGGAAAGCATTCGCTTGCATGTGCACGAAGTGCCTTGCATTTGTTACTAGTTTTACAGTTGTGAATTTCAATATAGATGATTATGTTTTAAAGAGTTTTTCTGTGAATTAAAAGGCCACAATAAATTTAACAGGTTATCGGAGAGGTTAATTGGCTTATTAACAACAGCTTGGTTGTTAATTTAATTATCTTTCGTTTATGCCCGTATGAAAGTTCACGAAGAAGAAATTGAAAGTCTAATATTCGTATCAATATCGTTTATAAGCGCACTGTGCCAAGCGTTGAAAATTAAACAGCGCAATTCTATGTAGGCGTTCATTAAGGTGTCGCTTATTGTTAGTGTAAACAAGCTTTATACTAGAAGGTAGGCCATATAATCTGCCTTCTCTCTTATTGCCACAAACTACGTGTCTCATGACGTTTTGGTTAAATATTAGCCACGTGTGCGTCGCACGAACATAGGCATTTTTATGACAGTCAGTCTAAAATCAATTTTATTTACATTTTCATAAAGTTGATGTTTGTTTAGGTGGAAATAACATTGATTCGAAACAATTATTTAAATAGACCTTATATATAGTTTATTTATTTATTTAGAGATATAAAAAATATGTATTAGGTATTTTGAAACTGTTGGTACTTCCCGTCACTTGTCCATGAGGGTTCATTAGAAAACCAGTGTCTGACAGCATTTGTCGGGCATTAATGCTGAAATGAACCTTTTTGGCGCAGCCGTGAGGCACACACTATTATTGCTTTATAATTATTTTCACTTTTATCTTTGTATTATGTGTTTCACGAACTGCGTCCAAATAAATATTATTCTTTCTTTCTTCCTTTCTTTCTTTCATTATTAGCGTACGTTGAGCTATAGGACGGATAACTGTCACTACTTGCGAATATGCGCATCATTTTCATCACGGGATATTGAAGTTTCCTTTGACAATCATCACCGGCCTACAGCAGTCCACTGCTGGACTTAGACCTCTCCAATTGCACGCCACTCAGCAACTCTCATCCAGATGCTACCAGCCATCCTGCGAAGATCGTAGTTGCACCTTGCTATTTGCAGAGCAATTTTTAAACAACAACTTAAAAAATCAAGTCAGTAATACCCGTAAAAACACGTTATAAAAGTGTTGTCAACGCTTTATGAACCTTGGTGTTTTGTAACATGTACGAAGGCTATCTTAATCTATAATCTGACCTGGCTTAATATAATTTCATGAATTTAATTTAACAATATTGTGGCAGCTATTGGTCGAAGCGGTTGGTCATTGCCCTTTCAATGTCAAATAATACATAAATACAGAGGAAATCCACGAGAATGCCAGTCACGATTGGGCTTGTACTCGTTGTACATAAAGCGCAGCGTCCATATGTGTGTGCGTCTTCGCTCACTGTATGGAGCTAACCGTCTGTTATTATTCTATGATAATACTTTAAAAATGAAAGAACATTACATTACACTTAAACTTGTTTAAGTGTAACTATCGTCCCATCTTTCTGGCTACTATTATCGCGAAGGTACTCGACAGTCAGCTGGACGCGCGGTTAGATAGCTTGTTAAAATTACACGACGCACATTTTCGTAATGATCTTAGCACTGAAAGTGTGATTCTCGGCCTCAAACATACGGTGCAATACTACACAAATCGTCGAACACCAGTGTATGCTTGCTTTTTAGATCTCTCCCGTGCCTTTGACCTTGTATCTTACGAGGTTATGTAGGAAAAGCTGCGGGAGAGAAAAGTGGAAGCGGAGCTGTTGCGTATCTTCCAGTATTGGTATCACAACCAAACGAACAGTGTGAGATGGGCCGATGGGCTGTCTGTGTCGTACGGGCTAGAGTGCGGAGTAAGACAAGGAGGAATAACCTCACCAAAATTATGTATTTACGGTTAAAGATATTTATTTTCTCAAAAGAATTACAATTCACTTACAGAGAAAACATAAATAGGTTTAGAACAAAGTTGTTTAACCTCTATATAAACGATCTAATCTAATCTATATGATTTTATCTAATCGTTGAGCTCAGCAGCAAGAAAATCGGATGTCGCATTGATGACGTTAGTATCAACAACATCAGCTACGCTGACGATATGGTGCTGCTGAGACCTACGGTTAGGGCGCTTAGGGAGCTGTTTTGTTGTTGTGAGCGCTATGCTTGAGGGCATGGCCTAGTCTATAATGTTAAGAAAAGCGAGTTCTTGGTCTTTAAGGCTGACGGTCCTAAATGTCCTGAGTATGTGCCCCGATTAAACTTAATGGGAATGACATATTGCGAGTGTAAAATAACGGGTTCAGGATGTTGATGGGGCTGCCCCGTTTCTGCAGTGCATCAGGTATGTTTGCACAAGCACACGTCGATGGCTTCCATGCCATCGACAGACTGGAATCTGCTCTTTGCTCTGCAGAGTGCGGGCAAGCTCCAACTCCATCCTGAAGACCATAGCGGGGAGGTACGATTCTCCTTTGTTAAGTGATTTTGTTCGAAGATGCATTTTGAACAACAGCCGTGTCTCCAAATAGTTTAGTAACATAGACATAAGTTATCTTTTTGTTTACTAACCCATATGGATGTTGCTTATCCGAAATAAATATTATTTTATTTTAATACTTAATAATGTATTTTTTATTTTATAAACTAGGAGCGACACTGATGTTACATCGAGAGCTTTATTTATTATTTCAAATAAGATTTAATAGAGTGCTATGTGAACAACATTTTAGTCCATCAGATTAATAAATGTGTCGTTTTTTTTTTCAATATCCTTTTTGTTACATTCTCAATATAGATGTTTTATTTCAGATGAAACAATTTGGAACACTGATGATCGCTTCCACAATTTTATATCGGTTATCGTGGCATTCTAAAACCTTTAAAGTACCTACAAATAATACAATCTATACCTACGTAAATACCGGCCTATTTAGGCATAATATCCGTCACATTTACTTGACCTTTACCACACACCCTATAAGCTATACAAGTAATATTTTGAATATTTAACACGTACAAGGGTCAGTTCACACCGAGACGTGATGCGAAGCGACACAAAATATAACTTTATTTACTACTCCAAAAGGTACACATTTAATTGAGATAATCCGAAAATGCCTCGCGGCGTCGCGCTGTGCCGCGCCACGTCTCGCTGCGCCGCGCTGCGCCTCGCTCCGCCGCGCTGTGCCTCGAGATGCCTCGCGGCGTAGCGCGACGCATCAAGAATCAGCGAGGTGTGAGGCTGCCAGCGACTTCCCGATGCAACTCGCGACGTCGCGTTGCGTCTCGCGGCACCACCCTGTGCAGCGCGAAACCACTGGCCTCATCAAGCATCGTCGCGTCGCGTCACGTCTCGGTGGGAACTGACCCTAACTTTCATCAAAGAATTTCTCCCTGACTTTCAACTATGCTGAAAGAAATGTTGCAGTATAATTGTTGCAGTATAAGTGTTGCAGTATAAATTCACACTTTATCATAATAATAAATAACAGTGTTTGCATGAAATTTGTTATCGAAATCGAAAAACATTATTTCATTAGGGTCGGTACCCGAAGGGTCCCTATTACTAAGGCTCTGCTGTCCTTCTATCCGCCTGTAATAGGGCTGTATCCTTTGAACCGTAATAGGTACGCTGGGGCTCTGTCTTGCATAGGGTCGCAGTATCATGCTGAGCGAAACCCTAAACTTGTTTCCATTTTTTTATTTTGTGTTTTTTTTTTGCGTCATGTTTACCGCAAATAAACGTATTTTCTTTCTTTTCTTTTTTTTTCTTTGTAATAAACACATAAACTCACACAATCTCCCAATGGGGGTAGGCAGAAACTGGCGAACACCTTTTGCTTCGTTTACGTTCATACATTTGGTGATACACCCACGACAGTTGCGAGTACTACGCACCTGACCTTTCTGAAGAACATCACCCATAAGATCCCTGTATGTCACTATGTGAAAGATAATGATGAATGTGATTGAAAGAGGTATGATATTATAAAAGTTGTCATATTTATAATAATTGTCATATTACTTCTGTGGCGTTTTGCTTACAGGTTACTGACTCGCACACTGACTTATTAATTGTAAAATTTTAGGAAAATCGTCTACTTTTACAATGTTTGTAAATATGTGAGCACCATGTATCTATCACATAATTAGTTTATCTGTTGTTGCTTCATTTTTAATTCTTAATTCTTTTTAACTATTGTGGTATAATAATTTTAGGTGCATCGTCCTCACATATACTTAACTAATGTACATAACATAACACACACATACACATACATAACGAATGTACTTATACAAAATATTGTAAAACATTTTAAAAGAGTAACGGTGGAGTTTCTTGCCCATTCTTCTCCATGCGAAAACTATCTTTTGGAAGGGGCGACTAGAATCAATTCAATTTTTTGTAGATTTTTGACGTTCAAAAGTGCCTTATAAGGCCCTATTTGAAATAAATGAGTTGACTTTTTTTTTTTTTGGTTAATTTTATTTTATTTTTGTGCAAAAATGTAGACCTTGTAATTTATAACATCGCCTTGGATGAATCTGTAAAAGGTGATATAATTGTGATATAAATAAATAAATAAATTTACAAAGTTATCTAACATAAAAAAATCAAATTCCACTAACATTATTCACCAAAGAGATTTCCGATTTCCAAAAAGAAAACCTAGCCATTTTCTGTCTGGCAATCAGCAAAGATAAACATATGGAAAATGGAAAAATATTTTAACAGAAATATCTCAAAGATGACTTGAATTTCATATTTCGATTCTTTGAGATCCACCGCTGCGCGTAGTTCCTATGGGATGACAGAAAATCTTTATTCTATCATTCCGAAACAAAACTACGGTCTAAGGATAATATTTATGCTCTTAAAAGTGTTTTTACTTTTAGATTCCCTTGTGGTTTCGAAATAATGTATGTGAAATAACTTCGTCCCTCGTTTTAGACGCTGTATAGTAAGTTCTAGGTATATACATTATGATATTATTAAGTTTATTTAGGCATATACAGGCTATAATGTCCCCACTACGGGGTCATAATCCACCACGCGGGCTCAGTGCGGGTTTGTAGATGTCACACGTCTTCGAATTTTTGGTTCTAGGACATGCCGGTTTCCTTCACCGTTTTTAGAGCAGTGGTGATGAAATAATTTACACAAATTAATGGGCCTGTCAGGGTTTGAACCAACAACCTACGACTCGTATGTCGGGGCCGCTACCACTGGGCCGCTACGGCTCTCGTTATAAAGATATTTATTTATTTATTTCACAATATTATTATATCGGACGGCACGGTTGGCGCAGTGGTTAAGCGATTGACTGCTGCTCTGCGTGTCGCGGGTTCGATTCCCGCACGGAACAAATATTTGTATGACCTACAAATAGTTTTTCCGGGTCTGGCTGTTTGTGTATGCGAGTTTAAATGTTTGTAAACGCACCCACAATACAGGAGAAATTCGTAGAGTGGGTCAAAGTTAAAAAAATATATATATTACAGAATAATCCAAGCCCGATGTTTTAAGTCACAATGTCTACACTTTACAAAAAATAAAATGAATAGGTAATTTTATATTTAACTAGCTGACCCGGCAAACGTTATTTTGCCATATAAATATTTTTTTAGTAATTTCAATTTTTTTTTTTTTATGAAAAATAGATGTTGGCCGATTCTCAGACCTACTCAATATGCTCACAAAATTTCATGAGAATCGGTCAAGCCGTTTCGGAGGAGTACGGGAACGAACATTGTGACACGAGAATTTTATATTAAAAGAATTAGAAGAAATATAAGATTTATTTAAAAGAATTAACAACTAATATAACAATTATAAAAATGAGAACGTTTATAATATCAGACCTTTTCAATTATTATTTGTGCCATTAGAATGAATTAAGTTGAAGGTGATAACATCATTAATAGCCAAGTTGTTTAAACCACAATCTAGTGACGTCTTTAGATAAGACACTGCAATTCATTTGCTACGGTTTTCGTAGCACCGTGCTACGAGTGCTACGACGCTACACATCCGTAGCAACGTAGCACTTTTACGAATTCTGTATTCGGAGACAGACTTTAATGTATTTTCATCTATAAGATTTTCTTATTTTTCGCAACTGCCCACAAACATGCTGAACATGAGGATTATAATATTATTACAATGTTTTTCCCCTCTCGGGCTTTTAAATATTTTTCATTCTCGACCTATTTTAGACGTTGAAAATAACTAGATAGTTAATGAATTTATTTATGTTATGTTAAAATGTAACATTCGTAGTTTGATGCAGGTGCAATCTTCTTCGTGATATGTTAAAACATAATAAAGTTTAGAAAACTATTTTATATTATTTTGAAGTGCTTTAAATAAAAATGATATTATAATCTTAATCATTGCTTGTATTTTTTGTAATTTTTGTCAAAATATTTTAATGGCGTCTGTTGACGTTGCTTCTGCTGCTTTAATTCATTTTTATATTTTTTGTTTTTATTTTATTTTTTTATTCTTTTTATACGACTGGATACTCATAGCAGCATCAGTTAAGTAATAAATAATAACAAAAATACAAAACCATGTCAAATACACTTGCAAATTCCCCGAACATCTAAAGGTCGTGCAAATAAACCTAGACAATACCAAAGGACGAGACTAGTTAAACAATAAGAGGTTTATAAATGTTGCTTAAGACGGAACAGGGCTTGCGATGCTCCATACAAATGTATTCCCCTTTTTTCTTCCTGAATAATGCCTCTATAGCAATCATTTTTTCTTTTTTAAAATTAAGGTCTGATGTAGACGCCCTGGCAGGAGACGCCCTGGGTGTCGGGAATTGCAGGCCGATTCCCGGCCACCGCAGGCGCGGACTTGCGGACGGTGAGCAATGGGTAGCTCGCCGTCCGATAAGGACCAAGCCCGGGTCGACGGCGCGTTGTGTTCCACGCGTGCCTCAAGGAGATGTCAGCAAATGAAGGGGTCCGATATGACCGATGCCTGCCAGGGTTGCGGGAAAGTCCGAAATGGATACCGTGGCCCCTGGCAACGTACAGGCAACGGAAGGAACACGGGTGGGTTTTAGTCAGTAAGAGTCTGACACGCCCTCCCGCTCCACCTAGAGCGGGAAAAGTTATTTGATAACTTCCCATCCAAAAAACCAAAAAAAAAGGTCTGTTGTAAACAGGTCCTTGTTATTTCCTTTTTTTCAGCAACTTATTGGTAAAGAAAATATGTCCCTCTTAAAAAAAAAATACAAAAATGCCCCATTTTAACTGCCGTGATTAGAGGACTACCAGGCAAAAAAAGTTTTTAAGATAAAAGAAAATGATAGGAACTTAGGCATACTCTTTCTTAAAATTGTAATATAAAAAATAATTGAATCGGCTCAGTTTTCGAGGACAAAAAAGAAAATACGAAACGTCGATCTCGTTAATTTTTTTGTGATGTAATCGGTCTGAACTGCAGCTGTCCCTATCGCACTCTACGGAGGCAGACTTGAGGTAAGACGACGGCAATAGTTTATTCAAATCCCTATTTTTCAAATTCCTCGTTTGCCCTGTTCTCACTTAAAGTTGAGTAATGATTAGCTACTGTTTAACCATACATTCTTGACGTTTGAACGTCACTTAACTTTTAGCAACGTTTATAAATAATTCCCTAAGTTTGCAGCCAATACCAGTAACAAGTTAGACTAATTGTCGGTTAGCGTGCGAACTCCTTAGTTAAGTGTGCCTTCGTACAAGTTGCTTTGCTTTTTTGTTCTTGTCACTCTGGTAACGTATCGCTTGGGTTTCGTTTTAAATATGGTACACGATATGGGTAATGATTTTTTTGTTTTTTACACGAATTCAGTAAAGGAAGGGTCGTTTAATATGTAGCTCGCGATCCGATAAGGACCAAGCCCAGGTCGACGGCGCGTTGTGTTCCACGCGCGCCTCAAAGAGATGTCAGCACAACGGAAGGGGTCCGATAGGACCGATGTCTGCCGGAGTTGCGGGAAAGTCCGAAAGGGATACCGTGGCCCCGGGCAACGTACAGACAACGGAAGGAACACGGGTGGGTTTTAGTCAGTAAGAGTCTGAACCGCCCTCAAGAAGTTATTTGACAATTTCCCATAAAAAAAAGGGTCTTTTAATATCAGTCTTTGTTAGTAAGTGACGGCAATGATTGATTCCTCGAGGAGTGTGAGGCTAAGTTTTTTAAAGCAAAAACAAATATGGCAGCCCTTAAATACCTAAAGAAAGTGAACTTAAAAAATCTTAGAGTTATGAGGAACAGGGTAGAAAGTTCTTCACCCTCTATAAAAAAGGGAAGTCCGACCAGACAATGTTGTGTCTGGTGGGCTACTTATTACCAAAAAAATTCAAAATTCAAAAGTCATTTATTCAAACTAGGCTGAGAATCAGCACTTTTCGAACGTCAAAATTACATAAGACAGTCCCCCAAAACGCCCACCCTTCACCACTTCCAAGTGCTTTATCTGGGAAGAAGAAGTGGCGCAACAAACTCCCCAGCAGCACAGCTGTCTGTTCAGTTAGAAAAAAATGATTCTATATTAATTCGATGAAGCGAATTTTACCGAAAATCTGCTCAAAAAGTCGCATTTTTTTTTCAAAATTATCAGCTGCTTTATTGGATACTTTATATAGGTATTTCAACACGTAATTTACTTTTCCTACAAATAAAAAGTTATGATACTTTCAATATACGTGTTCGGGACACTTGCCTAGGTAAAGAAAGATAAGATACCTACATTAATTAGCATCTTCCGAGAGCAAAACTCTAAGTAATTAATCCAATTAAAAGGAGATACAACTGCCAAGTGATGTGAATTTATAAACACTCTTGTTTCGACTTTCGATTGCTGTACTTGTTACTTGCTATGTCGAAACACGAGTTTCGGTAATACGAACTTTCGAACAGGAAAAGTCAATTTCGAAAGAGTTGCTGGCTCACTTCCAAAACTTTTTTTTATCTTCTGTCGGTTGTAGGTACCTATAGAATTAGGCTAAATAAACTTTATAGGTAGCTAATTCTTTAAGTTGCTTGGATAAAAGTTTAGTTATAAAGCCTTATACCTATTATAGTTTAACTTATTCTAGTATTCTAGAATGCACATAAATTACCCGTTACTAACAATTTGGGGCACATAAAATGACGCTGTATGAGAATTAAGCTTTATTGTTGATGACAATTTTACTATTTTAATTTAAAGGAAGATGTAGTGAAAAAAATTGATAAGAGTATGCTTAGATAGTTTAGTCATATTGAGAGAATGAATGAAATCCTAGTAACAAAAATTTACAAGGCATTTCTTCGTGAAAACACAGCAGGTGACGCCCTAGAAGGACGTATTATACTGACCTTATTGTTGTCATACATAACATACATCCAGACAAATTGACAAAAAACCAAAATTCTTCGTTACTATTTTATTATATGTATAGATATGTATAATTGTTCTTCAAAAGGGTCAGGTGTGGAGTACTCGTAACCAGCATGCGAATGAACGTAAACGAGGCAAAAGAAGTACCTATGTAAGGACCGTAGTAGGTGGCGTTCTGTAGTTTCTGCCTACCGCCATGGGAAAAAGGCGTGTGTTTATGTATGTATTTATTTTAAATTGAAGATTACTTGAATTACCAAAGGTAGAACGATGAGCGCCTCTTGATCATCGTCTTAAAAGTTTAAGGCGACGATAACCTACTTTTAATGATCTTATACTGAAGATCACGTCTAAACGAGTAGTGTTAATGATTTGAAAAAAATATATGTCAAATCAGAGCATTTTTTTAATAACTGAATATATGAATATTTTTGATTATGTTTACTATACACTGTGAAATTTATTTATAAAATTATGTCTGACGCGGTTAAAAAACTGAGAATCACGCAAAAACTGTCTAGCGTATTTTTCTGAAACCTTCACCATTTTAAAGATAATTTTATTATTAATCTTTTAGTATACGTGTTTTATTAAAATACTTTTTGTTTGATGTATAATAAATTAATAATGCGTCTAATTTGGGACACTTCCCGTGACCCAAGGGCTGGCTTTGTCCTTGGCCAGATGCTAAATAGGTATTGCCACACAACGTGGCAATACCGCCAGTCTCTTAGGTACATTACCAGTTGACAGCAATACAGAGGAATTTTTGAGACCATAATTTTAGTTTTAGTAAGTTAGGGTATAATATTTTATAATTTTTTATTTATGTACATTTTAATTTAAAAAGGTACAGCGTTTAAATCATCTAATAAAGAGGAGAGATATTCAAAGCCAGATGAAATACATACTTAGCTATTCAAGTTTTGTAGAAAATAGTAGCTAAACAAACAGGTTTCGCAGGGACCGTTCTAGCCAAAAAGCTTTTTTAAAATGGTATTCCTATTGGGAATCTAATAATGTAAATCCCATTTCGCGTTAATTTAATTTCAGCTCCGATTACGTTACATTCTCAACAAGCTTAAGTAGGTAGGTACGTACAATCTTCTCCGTTAAAATGTTGATAATTTGAATAGAGAGCCTTTTAACAGACACCTTCGTAATACTAGTAGAGAATGTTAATACATGTATAGTACTTTGTTGTAAGTACAAGAAAAGAAAGAAGGAAAGAAAATACATTTATTTAGCACAGAGTAAAAGACACACAATAAAGGAAATATACAGTAGATAAAAAAAAAGTGTAAAGTGCGTGCCTGTAAGAAATTAGCAGGAAGGCGTGCCTCACGTCTGCGTCAAAAAGGCCAGACAACTAGTGCCTGACGCTGGTTTTCAACTAGACCTAAGGTGAATTACAACATGAATACGAGTTGAAAATAATCTTTTTCTTTTTTTGAATACTATGCAATGACGTCATGAACATTAAAGTTGAAGTATGAGACGTAATAATGGTTTGATCTCACCGGGTTTAAGCTGTTGAGCGCATCGATAAGACGCTCTGCAACGTCCCCTGCAGCCGACGTTGAACGCGAAGGCGGCAGTGACAGCGCCGGTGCCAGTAAGGTCGGGACAGGTCGCGTGACAGCGTGGAGCAGCTCAGCAGCCGCGCCATAATTTACTATATTCATCGATTGAAGAACACTGAACGAGACACAATAGAAGTTTTATTGCTATTACCTGTGCAGGGGCTTTTAGTGTGTTGCGGGAAAGTCCGAAAGGGATACCGTGGCCCCTGGCAACGTACAGGCAACTGAAGGAACACGGGTGAGTTTTAGTCAGTAAGAGTCTCACACGCCCTCCCGCTCCCCACCCAGAGCGGGAGAAGTTATTTGAAAATTTCTCACACTAAAAAAAAAGAGCTTTTAGTGTCCCTCAATTAATTTAACGTTTATTTAATGTGTTTGAAATGACTTGCTTAATACCTTTTAATAGTTGTTTTTTTGGTTTAGTGTTTGAACCAAGAGTAAAGGGTCCACCCTTTACTCTTTTTAAGCCTATCATTCAACCACTGCGCCTATTTAATCATCTAACACTTTCATAAATAAATTATCCTACAGTGTATGTCGGTGGAATAGCTGTTTCCAAAGTGTTTCAAATAAAAGGATGTTTCCCACCTTATTTTACATTCGAAACGTAACAATTTCCATCCAAATAGCACGGTAAGCACCTCACTAAACTGCGCGTCTGACGAATTCAGTTGCTAAAGTGCATTGCCAAGCAAAATGCATGTAACTACCAGTAAGGCGACACGGAGAAATATGGTCCCCACTTTGGCAGTTTGCGTGGAAAACCTGCTCTTGAATTTATGTCCATCTGCCTAGATATTGTAGATCAAGGAATTATTGCTAACTGAATGGGTTATGGGATCTGGAAAGTCTGTTTATGACCTTAAAATGTTATGTAAATTATCTCAGGAAGAAGTGTTTTGCTAGTCAAGGTAAAGGCTTTAAAAGCGAAATTATTCCTTGCTAATTTATGCTTTTTCACCATGACCCGAATGTAAAAAAAGGATTATCTATTTACTAGGTTATACTCACGACTTCGTTCGCCTGAAATTTCTTGTTTTAAGATAAAATATATCCCTGATATTTACATTTTTTAAACTTTTTAATTTAATTATTTATATATTATATTTTACTATAATTTTAGCTTTTTTGGTAAAAATACCTATATATTTTGTTTAGCCCGCGCTATTACTTCGTATTCGCTTAGCGTTCGTTCTGACATTTATTTTCTTTTTTTCTGCTTCTAGGGTCGTAGCGTTATGCTAAATAGCATATAACCTTCCTCAAGAACAAACTAGCTGGCTGTCATATGGCTATTCATTTATAATTTAAATTATGTTTTGTGTTGCGTATTGTAAATTATTTTGCATACTATTATTGTATAGAATATTTTTTTTCTGATTGAACAGACAGCTGTGCTGTACAGCGGCGCAACAAACTCCCCAGGAGTTTGTTGCGCCGCTTCTTCTTCCCAGCTAAAGCACTATGTAGCTGTGAAGGGTGGGCGTTTTGAGGGACTATTTTATGTAATTTTTACGTTCGAAAAGTGCTGATTCTCAGCCTAGTTTGAATAAATGACTTTTGAATTTTGAAACGTTACAAACTCTTCAGCTTTAGTATATTTAGCTCTCACAATATCGCCAGTTTAGACCATCATCCTAATTGCACAATTCAATCACAATCCGAAGGACTTTGAAGGACATTGCTGATCCATTGCTTCATATGTTTGGAAAATTCATCTGCACAACAACGTACATAACGCAATGAATATTGTTGAACTGTCAAAATGAAAAACATCGCCATTGTAAGTGTGTGTAACGCAATTACCCCGCAGGTTGGCGACTACTGGCTTCCCTCGAGGTGACTGACCCCTGTTTGAAACGTTTCACATGGGCTTTATTTTAAAGTTTCTTAGCTTACAGAGTACTTAAAGAAAGCTTACAGGCTTTCAATAAAATTGAACTCAGACTTTCATACAAACTCCACAAACAACAATCGTCGACTCCCTTTTATAACAAGCATTGCTTAGACGGAGAAGTTACCAGCAATTCTCACTACAGTTCCCAGTAAGTCATATTAACAGAAACTTTTAACTAAATACCTACTTATTTTTTGAGGTACTTTATTTGTTGTTTTCGTATTTATTGATATGAATAATAAAACCAGCCTATAAAGGCCCCTTCTCATCTAGAGAAGGGCGTGCATTTAATCACTACACTTTCTCGAGACGGGTTGGCAAATTCAAACTTATATTAACCACTATTAGCGTTTCCCTGAGACTTAGTCCGCATGCCTATAACCTTCATCATGAATTTGGCTATCCAATAGCAAAAGAATTTTTCAAATCCGGCTGGTAGTTCTAATACCTTCTCCCGCTCTAGGCGGAGCGAGAGGGCGTGTCAGACTCTTACTGACTAAAACCCACCCGTGCTCCTTCAGTTGCCTGTATGTTGGGCCTGGAGATTACCCCTTACACACAAACAAACAAACATATATAATATTGCAGTAAAGTATAGATAAGTTCGGATTTCTTCACGATTTTCCTTCACTGATGTCAGTAATGTCCAAGACAAACTCAGAAAGTATAAATCAATCTGCCCAGCCTTTTCCT